>CM057452.1:255352500-257752500 GCA_016271365.2 Neoceratodus forsteri
AAGGTGCCAACAGAAGACACAGACACGTGTTTGCCTCTCACCAGGACTCATCAGTGTGCCTTGTCTATATGACACCCCACTGGAATGAACCAGCTACCCTAAGTTGGTCTGTCTGGGTTGGGTTGTGGTGAGCCCAACAGAAACAAAAACAAGATAAAAGACAAAGAACCTCAGCATGCAAGCACGGAGCTAAGGGTTACCCCAAAGGGGTGCTACAGACGAGGCACACTGATGAGTCCTGGTAGGATGAAGCATGTGTCTGTGTCTTCTGTTGGCATCTTCTGCAGACTGTGTGAGTGGCCTCGGCACCATGCAGTTCTGCTTAAAGTTGAACCAGCATAATATTTTGTGGTGATTTACATATTCAGCCCATGATGCTTTGCATTATGGGGCTATGTATGATTTTGTATTTCTTTAAAACTTGGCTTCCGGCCAATGCCTTTAGGAAACTTTCTTGCTTCAGTGCTTGCGCACTGGGGTTCTTTATCTTTAGCTTGTTTTTTGTTTATTGGGCTCACCACAACCCAACCCAGATAGATTAGCTTAGGTTAGCTGGTTCATTCCATCGTGGTGTCATACAGACGAGGCACACTGATGAGTCCTGGTAGGATGAAACTCGTGTCTGTGTCTTCTCTTGGCACCTTTTGCATACTGTTTGAGAGGCCTTTCGGCACCATGCATTTCTGCTTAAAGTTGAACCAGCATAATATTGTGTGGTGATTGGCATATACAGCCCATGATGCTTTGCATTATGGGGGTATGTGTGATTTTGTATTCTTTGAAACTTGGCTTCCTGGCCAGTGCCCTTTTGGGTAACCCTTGCCTCAGTGCTTGTGTGTTGAGGTTCTTCGTCTTTTACCATAGACATAGTAATACAATACAATATATACCATACAGTACAATTCTTCAATATAATCATAACATCTTTATTTTATCTAATAATAATCTGACAGAGTCATTGCACAGTAGTCAGTTTCAGTACAGATAAAGTTTCAAGTGTTAAGTATAGTAAGTAGGAACAAAAACACAGCACAATTCAAGAATTGTCAGAATTGAAAAGTCCTGACAAATCCAGACATATCTATTCTTCCATTCCCTTTAAATACAACTTCCTTTTCTTTATTATTTTTAAAAGGGAGGCCAAAGGGGCCAACACTCCCACATCCTTAGTTTTCGGCAAATGGGTCAATGAGTACATTAATAATCCAGCAGAGTTATAACATTTTCCTCCACTTTAAGAGTCTGTTTTATTTGATTTTCAGATGTAGTGACAAATTCCTCACTAACCTCTTTATATCTGTGGTGTCAGTTTTGTTAACAGAACGTGGAACATAATCCTCCATAGGAATATCAAAAGAGCTCTTCGAAAGAACAACTTATCTGCTTCTTCCACCCCCTGGGTCTGCCATATTGGCAGACAGCAAAAGGTTCCCCCTACTGACAAGAGTAGGGCAATTTCTCTGGTGTCCTGGCCAGATCTGTCCCATTCATTATCATACCACCAGTAGCTCAATATGGTTCAGTTTCAGGTGGAATACAGCTGAAAATAGGCAGCATTGTCTAGCCTTCCTTTCCCAGTCAACAAAAAATGAAATAAAAATAAATGAATGTTCTTAATAGCTCTTGCCAGTGGGTGTTGCTAAAGTAGCTTGTTGCCCCACCACACCCAAGGTCTGGCAAATATTGAGCAGGAAAAAAGGCAGTATCAAAAAGGGACACTAAAAAGGGGAAAAACACTATTTCTATGCAAATACAAACATCACATCAGTAGGCAGATTAAACAGATTACATGCAGTATATGTCCACATTTCCAATTATAATAGAGAAATCTGGGTTTAGGTTTCCTGTAATTAGTATCACTATTCCCCTGTCTTTGTTGCTCTGTGCTATATTCACTTTCCCTCTCCGTTCCTCAGATTGCGCAGCACATTAATAGCAGGGCTGTTCCTCAGGGACTTGTATTCATCTGTTGCTGGATCTGCCTTTCATCGCTAGCAATTATTGCTACTCCATACACTGTAGCAGATTCAACAAAGAACGCATGCTGATGCCACAAAGTGCAAGACCAGATTATGCTATTAATTTTTCCCTATTATTTTTTTTTATCCTTAACAGTTACTTACAGACCCAAAGTCAAAACAGAATGTAACATAACACAGTATGTACTATAAATCACTAATGTGATTTCAGCCAGTCAGTGCATGGAATCACTGTACCTCTCATCCCGAGTACAGTGGTCTCTAATGCAGGAGCATTAGGAGTGGAGCGTTACACTTCACAGCCACTGGGAGGGCATCTTCATTTAACTTTTGGAATAAAAAAAACCTTACAACTTATTAGAAATTGATCTAGCTAACTCAAGAGATTTATAATAAGGTAGCGGGGCTTCTGTGGGGTATCTCTTATGGTATAAAGGACTCCTCTCTTGAGATTTGTGTGGCCAGAGCTGTCGCTTCACTTTTGTTTCTCTCACCCAGACCTCACGATCAAAGTCTCTAGAGCCATAAGAGACACCCCACAGAGGATCTGTTCGCTTATAACACAGTATTGCCACTTATATCAGAAAGCAATACAAAAAAGAAAAGACAGTACATACAGTGTTACACCACCTTTATCCCATCATCACCACCCACTCCCATCATTCACAGCTCTGGCCCATAAGAGTCCATTGAGTCTTCATAGCATCTCTTTTCTTCTGCAAGCTGACATCAGGGAAATTGAAAAATCAGGTCAGCTAACGGTCATGATCGCCATCCGGTAATAATTCTTAATTCGACCTGGAATCTTCCAAGCTTTGGAAATTCTCTCTCTGTGCTCTTCTGCCTTTATCAGTTCTGAGAAACTAAAACAAGGAAACACATCAGGTGTGTAGGGTGGGTGTAATACTTCACATCTGTGTGTTCATAAAATCATGACTTTCCTGAAGATTCACTCTTAAAAAATCATAATTTTATTTTCCCCATGGAGGCATTGATTACATAGCAAGTTCAAAGCCTCAGGAAAAACAGTGGTTACAGGTGAATCAACAGTTGGCAAGGGGTAAAATGTTTGAGCACTGAATCCTTTGCCCAGTCTGCTGCTTCAAAATGTCTTCCATTCCAGCACCTGTTGCAGCTAATTTTCCAGCTATAGTGCCTCTGACTGAATGGGTCCGAAATAAAGCAGTATTCAGTTTCACTTGGACCATCATCCACTGCAGCAATTGAATAATGGTCCATCTCGGTCATGAAGTAATGGTTACCAGCAACAGGAGCATGAGATTTGATGAAGGAAATGATAACCTGATCATGCTGACCTCTGAGAGGTTATGTCCTAGCTTCATATTCCTTCAGACAGTGAACCACACAAAGGTGAGTTTCTTGATTGAAGGAAGGAAAACATGGAGGAGAAGCATCTTAGTTATGCGAACAATGGAAAACATTACTCCCTCTGGGAGATATTGTCTGCAAGAAACAATCCAATGCTCTAATGTCCAAGGAGCTTTTAACAATGCCAAATATAACAGCATAGTTTCTTTTACTGACAGTTGTTTAAGGAACAGCGAGGAATTCAAGTGCCAAGAAATAAGAATAGCTAGCATGTTGTTCACATCCCAAAGAACCCATTGCGGGAGCCTGGCCCATCTGATACCTTTCATAAACTGCTTGACTGTGAGGTGTTGCCCAACAAATTTACCATTAATTAATTGACCTGCTGAAATGGCAGATCTATAGATATTAACAGACCAATAAATCCCTCCTATTCTCAACAAGGAAAACATAAATTCTGTAGTCTCAGTCAGAGCTGTATGAAATGGATTACTCTGTCTTGAAAGACATCAGACAAACCAATATAGCCACACAGACTTATATGCCTTCCTGGTCCCAGGTGCCCAGGATTCTCTGAAGAGTGAGGAATCTCCTTCTGCATGTCTTGGGATGAGTCCAGGACCCACTGAAATCTTCCAAACCATCAGCGTTAGTGATTTGTCTATCACTAAGAGATGTAAATTATGAAATGAGTCCATAAGCAGGTCCTCCTCAAAAGATATTAGAAGAGGTGGATGAACCAGCATCTGGAGGAGACAAGGATACCTTGGCTGAGTGGGCCTCACAGACTTCACTAATCATGCCTCTCCTTCTGCTTCCTGATTTCTGCCAGTGTCTAGGCAATCATGGCAAGTGGGGAAAGACCTATCCTCTCAGAGTCCTCCAGTCCTCCTGGAGAAATTAGAAACTGCATCTGGATCCATTATCCAACTTACTGGGAAAGTGTTTGATCCCTTTATGATAATTTATTTTTTTACTATAGAGATTTTAGGCCCTGGTCTGGTTTTCCTGCCCTTCTGCCACTCCCCCATTGTTGCACCAGTGGAAATCCACATAGGTGGGACCCAAAGGTACTGGCACTGTCATTGATGGCAGCCAGGGCACATTAGATTTTCTAGTTTTCTCCCTGTTGCCGTTACCTACCCTGATGTACAAAATGTTCCTACAGAAACCGCACGACATAGCAAGCCTCTAAGGAGGAACAAACACCCCGTCCCACTGCAGGGTTGCTGTGACAGTGGAAGCTGGTGCCTGTCCCTCCCTAGCTGGGCAGAACCTCCCCAGCCCACCTCCAGGCTCGTGGATGGAGTCATGTCTTAATAAGTTGCACTTTTTTTAATAAAGATAACTACCAGTAGTATTGTTATACAGTAGTTTGCTGAACACAGCTACTCAGTGAGTCGTTACACCAGAAACGGACGCCTCATCGGTAGCATCCCGCTTCTGATGTGAAGTGCGAGGTGCTCAGTACTGGCTGTGATTTTTCAATAAACTCACTGTATGGCTTGAATTTACTTACTGAGTAAGTTTGCTCTTTTTGTTTAACCAAAAAGAGTGCAGCTTTTGTGTCTTAAGACGTGGTTTTGGTGTTTCGGCTTACACCCGCTTCTGAAGTCCCTGTAAGCACGGCACAGTTTGTATGCACTGGTTCCTAAGTCCACTGGTGACCTTGTGGGCACACTATCCACTCAGGCACTGGGCAGCCTCTGTTATGATTATTTCAAGAGTTACTACAACTATCCAGCAATTGGGTTGCTAGGTTAGATTTAGCAAAGGACTTCAGTAAAACATTGAAAAATATTTTCTAAACAGGGATATAGAAATCCACTGTGTGAACAGAGAGAGTGCTGTGGTGATGTCACTGCCTCACCAAGTTTAATAGTGTGCAGTGCAGCAGGTGAGAACAGCTGGGTTATGCTGACATGGATTCAATAAATTTGTAAGGATGCATCTCGTTTTATTGTTTGTCAGAGTGTAACAAAAGAATCTGGTGTTTTTCCCCTCACAGTTTGACAGGATCCTTGTCTGTAGTAGCAGTTTGTTTTTAACCTGATTTACTGCACACTGTTAGAGCTGGTGAGGCAGTGACATCACAGTACCCTTCCTGTCCACAAAATGGATGCCTCCACATCACAATTTTAAAAGTATATTTTTCTCTTTTACCGAAGTAATTTGCTACATATAATCTAGCAGCTCACTTACTGAATCTTTATGGTAACATTTATGAAATTCATATAGGAAATGGTACGCATTCCCTTTGACAAAGACTTTAACTGGCGATTGGGACCAGAATGAGAAGTAACAGATCTCTCTTAAGAAGATATACTCCAGGTATGAGCACTCAAGGAATTGAATCATAAAAATGGACTTATTAAAAAAAATACATTTTAATATATGGTGAGCACCAAATAGCTTACAAAGAAATAGGACTACCAAACATCGCCTCTGGTGATTCGATCTATCCTGTTGTTGTCAAGGGCATAATAACATTGGTACCTATTGACTAATGGGAATGTACATGCTAAAGGTGTATACCCTGCCTGTGTAGCTACACGCCCAGACAGGCAAAGGGTGCACAGCATGCATGACCTCAAGTACCCACAAGACACCTGTCCATTCCCTGCCCCCACCCAGTGTGCAGGTTTATGGGTTGGGGGGCAGTGTGGAGGGTGGACCCGGTCAGGCATCTAATTGGATGCCTGAACCAGGTCCCAGAGTGGATCCCTTGCACCCTGGGGGCATGGGAAGGCATGACTCCATCAGTTGCTGAAAAGTACAGGCACTCATCCAAACGGCTGTGCCCTGCCCTCCCCATCAGCCTAGTGGGCAGGGCAACACTGTGGGTCATCTTCCGGTTCCACCGCAGCCGACGAGTGTTACTCTTGGGGGCATACACTGGGATATTGCAGGGTCTCAGCTGCTGTATCCTGTACCTGGCACTATGTGCCTTAGTGAATTGCACATAGTGTAGGCATGCCCCTGACACGCCCTCCCCAACCGCCTGTGGCATGTAACTGTCCACATGGCTGGGGGATCCAATGCACACCTAACTGGTGCACTGTTCATGAATGCCACCGGGGGCAACAGAATCCCGGCTGCACGGCATTTACACTAGGGTTGCCCACGTGCTTTCGGATAGGCGGGCGTGTAGGCAATTTTGTTTTGTGCAGATGGCCCTTATGATTAGCATCTGGTCAGAAGCAATAAAAAGTATAGCTTACCCAAAGGCTAGCCCTGTCACGCTAGGCAACAAAACACACGGTTATCGTGTGCTCAAGCACTACCGGTGGTGCGGTCATAGACTGAAACCCAAAAACAACACAGATCGATGTCACTCAGTCCCGGAAACTGTCAAAACACAATGGTAATATAAATAACTCAGGGTTCATTCTGGCTCAAATTAACTGTAAGTTATTTCTATTGCCACTGTGTTTTGACAATTTCTGGGACTCAGTGCCGTCAATCTTTGTTGTTTCCTGTCCACAGTAGGGCTTTTAATCCATTTTAACTCTGTTAAAATTGTTTAAAAGGATTGTACCCATATTGTAGCATGGTAGAAACTGTGCTACATCCTGTGTTCTAAAACCTTGCTCAAACCCTGCTCAGAGGTAGGCTTGAGCCACGGTTTTAGACCAACATGGTTGCCTTTAAACCATGTTAACAGCAATATGGATTTGATCCATGCTGTGGAACACTTTAAGGCCCTGTTTACATTACAGCATAGTAACTAAAATGGTTAAAAAACAGATTAATTACCATGCTGTAGTGTCCGTACTGTAATGTCCGCACTAGCACCAGTGTGTTGTATACCGTTCTTAAAGACAGTTTACAGCATCCTCATTACTTCCTCCAGTTCGATTTAACTCTGAACAGGTTCCCATGTACTGATATGAAGGAGAACCATGTCTTTGCATCCTCACTACAAGTAAGTCCGATTTATGGGTTGTAACGTTTTTAAAAATGTATTTAAGCCTAGATCTTATCAGGGTTTAAGCATGGTTTTTAAAAAAGTGTTACAGTCTGTGATAGGTGTGGATGTAAATCGTGCTACGGTGATTTAAAATGGTTTAAGCTCTTAAAATCGTTTTAAATACCATAGTGTTAATAGGGTCTAAGGCAACTGCTGCCACGCTTCAGTCTCTTTTTTTGGGCTATCAAGAAGGGGGAAAAAATTCACTCACATTCTTGAGCTTGCAATGAGCTCCCAATCTGAATGCTGTTATTTGTTTCCTGAATTCATTACCGTGCCTGGTTGCAAGTACACTGGCATGCATTGTAGATCGCACAGTGCTTAGCAGTGCTGTTGCAGTCATACCAGGAACCTGCCAGGCCAGTGCTGTGTCGGAGTGCAATCTGGATCCTTTGGCAACAATGCTCAAGCACAGAAAGCAAACATTTTTGAAAACTTTAAAAAAAAAAAAACACGCTTGATAGGTGTGGACAGGGCTTAGAGGAAGAGGTCTTTATTTCTGAAGGCTGGAAAAATGTTGGCAGTATGGATCTCTTCCAGAAGCAAGTTTCATACGATGGGAACAGCCAGTGCAAATGCTTGATCCCCTGTCAACTTCATTCTTGCTGGTGGCACCATGAGAAGACCCCATTCCCTGGCTTTCAAGTCTCAGGAAGGTGCATAGGGAGTCAATTAAACTTTATTAAACAATATAACTGTGTAAACATAATACATAGATAATCGCATTAAGATAACAAGAACAAATATAATTCAGTACAGTGAAAAACAGAACCTAACAAAGGAATTCTGCTTAAGCAAAGCTGTGTGTAAAGTTCTGTTTGGGGCCCACTCTGTTCAGTGCATGCATATATGTGTGTGTGTGCTTGTGTGTAGGGGTGTTCTGCTGCCAGGCTTCCTCCTCCTCCCTCCTCCATCTAGACCTTTGAATATCCCTCTGCTGCCTTATAAATTGCTAGTGCTATTCAACCAGTCATTGTTGAGTACTGTGTGGGCATGAGGACCCCTTAAAACCAACAGAGCTCCTCATATTGAAGTTTTGAAAGAGTGGATTGTTCCAGTTGTTCAAGTTGGGGAATTCTTGTGGATCGTTCAAGTTTTTCAAGTGGGGGATTCTTAATTTTTAAAATCAATTATTTTGCTTTTATTAATATGTTATAAATTCCAAAGCATCTCCTCTACTGTCTTCAAGACCGCCTCCTCAGGGTCCTTAGGTGTCACCCAAAGGATGCCTGAGGTGACACTTGGAGAGTGTAGAGATGTCTTGGCATCTGTCCTTACATGCATAACTCAGTGAAGGCAAAGCTAGACCCATGAAGGAGGGAATGGGGTTCACATGGTGGAGGATCACAGCTGTTAATGATATTTGTAGCCCCAGACCTCCTGCCTGAGAAATATAGGTTCAAGTCCCAGAAGAGACCTCAGTGTGGAGATGCAAGGGTATCACCACTTGAGTGGTGATGGGAGCAGAGGGTGCCAGTAGGAGCGGACTGGGGAGCCTGGAGCAAGGGCCATCATGCCCATAGACTCGGGGACACCTGCCCCCAGTTCTCATCCAAGTAGTGCTTTATGGACCGAGAAGGCTATAAAAGTTCAGTATTTCACCTAGACTTATCTTCATTTGTGCCCCCATAGAAATTCTCCAGGCATGACATCCCTGGTCTGGAGGCAAGGACAAAGAAGCATACATAGTGTTGACTGCTATTAACAAAACCAAACTAAATTAGCATGTTTTGTGGAGATGACTGCTTCAGTGATTGCTTGCGTTCACTTTTCCTGAGCTTCCACCATACATTTACAAAAAGACTTTTTGAAAGGTTTTAATAATGCATTTATGTTTGTTTGGAAAAGTCAAGAAATATCAAACCTTTGCAGAGCAGTGTGAAGTACAATGTCAGATGGAAGCAGGTACCTTCTATTGGGGAATGCAGGAGGGCTATAATACACAAGGCATAAGATAAACGAACAGAGAAACTGCTGTAATTGGCTTGCAGCTGGAAGGCTGCGGCTAAGTGCCCCCTCATAATGTGCCTGCACTGTTTAGGGCTCTGATTCCGAGTTCTGAAGTACTGTAATCTATCCAGCTGTATTAGAGTAAAGCGCTGAGTAAAACAGATATCTCCTGTAATTCGCTGCACTCCCTGTGGGCAGGTATAAACTATGCATTAGGCAAAGTGCTGTAGCCAGCAGTTTTCAGTCTAAACTTCCAGAAGAAATTAACTCAATTATAACAATAAGGAAATCTACAGGAAACCTGCAAAGAAAATGTGACCTGTAAAATAGTCCACTTTTCAGAACTAAAAACTGTGGGGTTGGGTTTCAGTCACTGTTCAAACAAGGCTGTTGGCTCATAGGTTCCCATTGAACAAGTCCCTTTATTCTCATGGTAGTTTATTGAGAAAGGTACCTCAGAGACATTAAACTTTTAAGGTACCTAACAATCAGCACCTTTTACAGATGATATTTATGCCCCTATAATCTGATCCTTACTCTTTCTGTCACAACCAGTGCTCTCTGACTGACCATGGAATCCTCACCTGACACTCTCCCTTCTCAGGACCAGTCTTGGTATGCCCTCACCAACATTTTCCTTGAGGTGGTGCCCATTTGTTACCCTCTGGGTAGAGATTCTTCCCAAGTCCCAGTGCAGTGACATGAGAGAGAAGTGACCGCATGTGGACAGCAACCCATTCTGCCAACGGATGACTTCCAGGAGTTGAGGACACGTGATCTACAAAGTTTATGGGCAGCGGGGCTGGACATAATCTGCTGAACTGAAGGCTATATTCTTGTTCAAACAACATGAAGTATTGCTATATTATGACATATGCAGTGAGTCCCAACCTTTGAACTGCTCCGGAAGTGAAAGAGTTAACTTTCCATGCCAGGCATGGAATGCTGAGTTCGAGCTCGGTTGAAACTCTGTCTGTTGTTCTTCAAACTCAAACCGTCAGATTCTTTACTCCACCTCACTGAACAGTCGCTCGGAGATTTCTCCTTCTGCTCGGGTTCATTTTGTCGGTTAAAGTATTGTTTTTCTCATTTTTGACCGAATTTAAACGCAGCTCAGTTGGTTCAGACTCTGTCTGTGGTATTTGTGAGTACTAGATAGGTTTTACATTTATTTCTATTCTGTGTGGAACTTGTAAATGGTTATCGGTTCGGTTTGAACCGATCAGGTTGTTTAAAATATATTAATCTGTCATTTAGAGTGTGGTTACCGGTTCTTATTGGTTCTAAAAAACCCGGATTTTATTACATTTTTTTCCATGACCTGTGACATGGTTGGGAACCGATAAGAGGGTCTTACCTGGCGGATTGCCATAAACAGGTAAGTTTGGTTAGGACTGGCACTATGTCTGAGAAACCCAAAAGAAAAACCGGGCCCACTGGGTTTCAACACTGCAGTGTCTGTGGGGAAGTCTTTGCTGAGGCTGACCCCCACACCACCTGTGTTTATTGTCTGGGGTTTGACCACCTCAATGCAGACTGCCAGATTTGTAAAATTTTCCTGCAGCTACCCTGGAAAGAGAGTTGGTAGGCTCAGGAAAGGAGGCCAAAAAAATCCATGAACGGATGGCCAGCCCGGTTCGGTTCCAACGAACCAGAGGGAGCGCCCTCCTCTGACTTGTGGCTAGACTTCCTTTTGGGCAAGGAGATCCCGACTCTGAGGAGTCGGTTCCAGCAAAAAGGACTAGGAAATCAGCTGGTGTGGAGCCAAAACTTTCCTCTCCAACCGCTGAAGAAATAGCCAAAGCGATTAAAATTGTCCAGTCGCTTTCCCCGGTTCCGACTGAACCGGCACCATCAGGTGAGCATCCGGTTCGGCCGGTTCCACCGGTTCAAGAGTATTATTTAGAGGAATATTATGAACCGGGGAAGGGGGAAGAGGAGTATGAGGAGAGTGAATGTGGATTTGAAAGTCTGGATGTGCCCATTGACCAGGACATCTCCCCAGACAGACCTTCAGGAGTGCCTCCTCCTAGGCTTTCTGAGTCCCCTTCTGATTTTATGTTTTATAAGAAAGTGGCTGAAACCCTCCAGCTCCCTATGGAGGAAGCTGTGGATGATCAAGAGGAGCCTGGCTATGTGGAATATGATGGATATCCCAGAGTCTAGGAGACTGTCTATTCCTTTGCATAAATCTTTTGGGAAACAGACAGTTAAAATTCTAAAAACTCCTCACACTATACCTCCTGTGGATAAGAGAATGGACAAAAGGTACACATTGTCAGGCTCTGATATAGAGTTCCTTACACAACAATGCAGCCATGTTAGTAGTGCAGGCTGCAGCCTGTGACAAGGCAATATTCCTTGGCTTCACACCCCTGACAAGGACTCCAGGAGGATTGATGCCATGGCAAAGAAACAGTACATGGCAGCATCCTTGGGGCTCAGACAGGCAAATTATATGGCTTATGTTGCTAGATATCAGAAATCCAGATGGGATACCATTATGGCTCTAGAAAACAGGTCCCTGGCCAGCTTGCCAAGGAGCTGGAGCAGGTGGCTGCTGATGGTATTGAGGCATCCAAGGTGCAATTCCATGCTGCAGTGGACTCTAATGATGTGTCATCAAGAGTCATGGCTACATCTGTGGCACTTCGCAGAATGGCTTGGCTCAGATGTACTAGCCTGTCACAGGATACCCAGACTAAGGCCATGGATTTTCCTGTTGTGGGTAATTCTCTGTTTGGGGAGCAGACAGAGAATTACATGAAGAAAATGGATGAGTATAGGACCACCTATAGGAGTGCACAGGCCAAGGAAAGGCAGGCCACTCCTCAAAGGCAGCTTTCCAGGGGCAGGGGCAGGCCTTTTCATAGGCCTTTTTACCAAGCCCAGGCCTCCTCTTCTGCTTATGCCCAGAGGGGGTTCTTTAGAGGGAGAGGCAGACGGGCTACAAGCAGGCCTGCTTCCACCCCTCAGCCCAAAGCCCCTGCCAAGCAGGCACCCTGATGGGGTTGCCAGGGCCGATTCTCAGCTACCTGTAGGGGGGCAGGCTGGCTTACTTTGTCCAGGACTGGAATTCTCTGACATCAGACAAGTGGGTCCTGGAAGTAGTAAGCCGAGGACTGCTTCTCAGCTTCAAAAATTTCCAAAGATGAGAACCAGATCCTTTCCACCTGCAAATCCACCAGAGGCACTTGCCCTAGAGGCAGAGGTCTCTTCCTCCTGGCTCTCAGAGCTGTGGAAAGGGTTCCACCCTACACCAGGGCAAAGGGTTGTACTCCAGGTACTTCCTTACCCCAAAAAAGACAGGAGAATGGCGGCCCATCCTGGATCTCAGATATTTAAACAAGCACCTTTCAAAACCAAAATTCAAAATGGTGACTCTGGGAATTATTCTACCCTCTCTAAGGCCAGGGACTGGCTAGTGTCCCTGGACCTCAAGGATGCCTACTTCCATATTCTCATCAGAAGCTCCCATCGAAAGTACCTCAGGTTCGAGCTGCCCTCAGGCCATTACCAGTTCAGAGCAATGCCCTTGGCCTCACCTCTGCTCCAAGGGTATTCACAAAATGCCTGGCAGTAGCAGTTGCTTCCTAAGAAGGCAAAAAATTGCCATCTTCCCTTACCTGGACGACTGGCTCATAGTAGGCCAGTCTCCAGACCAAGTCAAGTTACATCTACAGATAACTCAGCAACTGCTCACCTCTCTAGGTTTCCTTCTGAATCTTTCAAAGTCAGTTCTAGAGCCTGTCCAGCTCCTCACCTTCATAGGCGCAGAGCTGAACACAGAGAAAGCCAGAGCCTTCCTTCCCTTGGACAGGGCAAGGACCCTGGTCTCTCTGGCCTCCTCATTCACCCTGCAGGTCTCTTGACCAGCAAGGCATTTTCTACAGCTCCTGGAGCACATGGCTGCTTCTACAGCAGTAGTGCAGGGAGCAAGGTTTCAGATGAGGGACATCCAGTTCCATTTGAGAGCCTTTTGGGTCTCAAAGGAAAGACCTCTTGCCAAATTGATCCCAGTAACTCGAACCCTGATCCAGGCCCTACAGTGGTGGCAGGATCAGAGCAATCTGAGACAAGGGGTTCCCTTTGTCACTCAGTCTCACTCCTTAATCCTTACTACAGATGCATCCCTCTTGGGGTGGGGAGCTCACATGGGCGACCTCACTACCCAGGGATTGTGGTCCCCCTCAGGAATCTCTGCTCCACATCAGTCTGTTGGAACTCAGAGCAGTTTTTCTAGCACTTTAAGTTTTTTCCAAATCTGTTCAGAACAAAGCTGTACAGGTCAGAACAGACAACACCACCACAATGTGGTACATCAACAAGCAAGGGGGCACTCGGTCTATGGCCTTGTGCACCGAAGCAATGAAGTTGTGGTCTCTGGCTTACTCCCTGAACACCTCCCTTACGGCACTTCACCTCCCAGGCAAGGACAATGTCCTGGCAGATGCTCTCAGCAGGATTTTCCAGGGCCATCAAGAATGGTCACTAGACTCCCTGGTCTTGGAGGTGATATTTGCCAGATGGGGCACCCCGCAGATAGATTTTTTTGCAGCCCCAGACAATCACCAACTTCCCTTTTTTGCTGCAGGCCCCCAGTGTTGGGCTCAGTTCCTCTGGATGCCTTAGTTCTCAATTGGGAAGGGAAGTTTCTCTATGCTTCCCCCCCTTCCCTCTCTTGTTCAAAGTGCTAGTCAAAATCAGATCTCAACCCTGCAAGATGATCCTGATTGCTCCAGACTGGGCCAGACAACCCTGGTATCCACTCCTACTGTCCTTAGCAGTCCATCTTCCCCTGTGTCTTCCCAAGAATCACAACTTGTTAACCTGTGCTCAGGGGAGGGTTTGGTACCCGAACCTCAAATCTCTCAATTTCAAGGCCTGGCTCTTGAGAGTTAGAGTTTGCTGATCTACACCTCTCCCAAGGTGTAATGGATATACTGAAGGCTTCTAGGAAACCTTCCACCAGGGCTACCTATAATTCCAAATGGAAGAGGTTTTCCATATGGTGCTCTGGGAAGCATATTTCTCCAGAATCTGCTGATTTACCCACAGTCCTGGATTATATGGTCCATTTAAATACCTTGGAGCTGAGACCAGCTACCCTAAAAGTACATTTGGCAGCTGTGTCTGCTTTTATTTCAGCAGGTAAACCCTCTTCTCTTTCAGCTCATCCTGTAATTTTCAAGTTTTTTTAAGGAATTGCTTCACACCAACCCTCCATTCAGGGACCCTGCCCCTGCCTGGGATCTTAATGTTTGCATTGCTCAGCTTATGCAACCCCCCCCTTGAGCCTTTGTCTTCAGCAGAGCTTAAGTACTTGACTTGGAAGACTGTGTTTCTGGTAGTCATCACTTCTGCCAGACACATAAGTGAATTACAAGCTTTGTCAGTGGAGCCTGATTTTATCTCCTTTCATAGAGATAAGGTGGTCCTCAGGACTAACAGGAAGTTCTTGCCTAAGGTGGTTTCAGATTTCCACCTTAATCAATCTATATCTCTCCCCAGTGTACTTCACTGACCATTCCTCCTCTGGCGAGAGGAGGCTGCACAGCTAGATGTGAAGAGAGCCCTAGTTACTACATAGAGAGTGTACAAGGATCACAGGTTTGACTCCCTCCAACTGTTCCTCACTTATGGTGAGGTTGGTAAAGGGAAACCTGCCACTAAAAGATCCATTGCCAGGTGGATTGTCTCTTTTATCCAATTCTGTTATGAAAAGTTGGGTAAGGTTCCTCCCTCAGGCCTGAGGGCTCACTCTACCAAAGGTACAGCTGCTTCCTGGCTGCTGCCAGGGACATCCTATTCTAGAGATATGTCAAGCAGCTACCTGGAAAGCAGTTCACACTTTACCAGCATTACTCCTGGACATCCAGGCTAGGAGTGATGCTCGGTTTAACACAGCTGTGCTTCAAGCCTATTTCCTAAGTAGGTTCTGTCCTTCCTCCATGGAGGTACTGCTGTGTAGTCTACATATGTCATAATATAGCAAGACTTCATGTTGTTTGAAGAAAAAATTACTCACCTTAGTAATGTTGTTTCTTCTAATGGAGTCTTGCTATATTATGACCTCCCCTGCCTGCCCCTCTCAGAACCTCTGTTTTTGGGATGTGGGTGGGCAGTGCAGTGTTGGCACTTAGTAGATGCCCACTTTGTTGTTTTCACCCTCCTTTTTGGGGTGACTTGGTGTTGTGTTTTTCATTTTTTGGGTCTCCTGACTTGAGTCTTTGTTTTGGGACAAAAAAATGTGTTTTTATGTTTAGTAGCCAGTTGGCTAGTGTAGGTTTACAGCTTCCACACAGGACCTCAGTGAGTTTAGCTCGCAAAGATCTGACGGTTTGAGTTTGAAGAACAACAGACAGAGTTTCACCCGAGCTCGAGCTCAGCGTTCCATGCCTGGCATGGAAAGTTAACTCTTTCACCTCCGGGCAGTTGAAGGTTGGGACTCACTGCATATGTCATAATATGGCAAGACTCCATTAGAAGAAACAACATTACTAAGGTGAGTAATTTTTCTTTCTTCCCATCCCTCAAGATTGCCACGGCAGACATACGTGGCATGCAGTGGCATCCATACCCTCCCACCCCTTTTGTACTCTGTTTATTCACTGCTGATTCACCCTTAGTCAACCAGATGGTGATTTTGCAGAGGGCATCCTCCTACCGTGGAGGAGAACAGCATCTCCTGGCATACATGTTCCTCCCCCTCCTGGCCAGTCCCATTTACCCATTCCTAAACCTGGGCCACCAGAACTCCAAGCAGCAACTGTGCCATTGCGTGGAAGGACCAACCCTCCAGCAACACTTTCAATTGTATTTTTTATTTAATAAATTAATAAGGGAACAGCCATAGTGCCCTACCCATGACTGTGGTCAGAAAATGACCAATTTCTGCAGAACTCCACAGTATGAAGCTGCTTGGCACTTTTCACACTGCCAGCATTCACTGTACCTGGCTATCCCCATACATGGTACACCCACAAGAAGGGCTGGGGCAAAGCTTTAAGCACCCAGCTTACAATCAGAAGTCTGGATTGACACAGAGGGATCATGTGGAAGCAGGGTTTTTGGGATATGGTAGTCAATGGATAGGACAGGATCCTCTAGCACAGCTCACCTTGGCACGGAAGAAAATGCTAATCAGGAGGAGCCTAATCCAATCAAGGCACAAGAACATGCAAACGAAAGACTGGAATCAAAGGCTTACTCACCAAATGAGATAATACAGTATCAGAATGAGGGGAGGTCTGGAGCCAAGAAAGGAGAGTTTGGCCTGCTGGTTCTCCTACATCATTTAAGCTCGGAAGCTGTGTTAAAAATCAAAGCCTTTGTCTGATGATTACCAGTGAATAAGTTAGTTTATTGCAGCTGCAGCACCATGAATGAGAAATATTTTGTGTTCCTTATGGACAGATAAGTTTAAAAAAAAATTCCAGAATCCCTAATGAAGGGGTACAGTGTCCCCAAAATGTTGGCGTTCTGTGTAATTCTGGAAGTTTAGACTGAACTGATATTGTATTATCACATTTGGGGAGTGAGCCTTTGATTCCAGTCTTCCTTTGCATGGTCTGTGGATAGACTACTTTATTCCCTTTGAACCAGGGGGTGTTCAGAAATCAAAGCCTGGCCCAGTAGCTCAGCGGTAGAGCTACTGCTATGCTAGTGACTCAGGTTTGGAAATGAGCCTTGGTCACATGGGGAATTGGCTGGGGAGGAGAGAGGATTGAGCATCCCTTGGATAGCTGTTTTCTCTTGGGAGGGGAGTTGAATGCACCCCACTGGTCAGCCACCACCTATAGGAATCTGGGTGGTAGTTGAGCAGGGCCATATGGGAAGAGAGCCCACAAGCAGATGCAGGGGCGTCTCCATGGAGGCAAAGCTTACACATTGTGTCACTGCACACGTGTGGGCCTTGGGGAGAAAAATAACAGAAACAAATGCCTACCAAGGCTATATGACAACCTGCTCCTCACAGGCCCGCACCTGCCAGAGGCACCTCTGACTATGGTCCTGTGGCAGAGGACAACAGTGAAGATAAGTCTCAAAGAAGTCAGGTGACAGGGCTGGGGGACGACCAGGATGGTGACAGGTCAGGGTAACACAAGATAGGAAGCTCTGATTAAAAAAAAAAATTTTAGTGCTGGCCTCAGGTCCCCCTAGCCCACAATGGCATGATGAAGGCTGGGCATAGGCCAACTGGAAATGCTCAGTACAGTATTAAATGCTGTGCTAGAGGAGTGCATAGTTGGTTATATCAGGGCACCCCCCCCCGCAGTATACAATATGCACCCTCTTGACAGCTGGTGGTGATTTGCATGTTGTCCCAATGCAGTTACATGAGAGAGGAGTGACTGCATGTGGCCAGCAACTCATTCTGCCACTGGATGTCTCCCGGGAGGGGAGGACGTGTGACTTGCAAAATTTATGGGAGGTGGGGCTAAACATGATCTGCTGAATTGGAGACTATTTTCTTGTTTCTTCCCATCCCCCAAGATTACACAGCGGGGCATGTAGTTAACATCCAAGCTTGTTCCCGAACTGAGGTTGCTGGCATAGGAGAGGTAAGGTGCTTTGTTGCATCTCAGCCCTCTATGCCACTGAACTGGCGAGTTGCTTTTATTAACAGGACTGGATCTCATTATACACTTGTGAACTTTAGAGTTTACAGTTCTGAAGTAGGGGTATCAGGCCTCCAGTGTTACATTCAGTTGGTGTTTTGCACACCACGCAGAGTGGGCTGAATACCATTTCGACTAGATATGGAGAAGTGGCCAAAATTCAAGAAGTTTCCAAAATTCACCAAGTGCTGACTTTGCAAAATTTTTGCTAGGCTAAGTGGCATATTTTCTATGCAAATTTTTTATTTAAAATGTTGATGACCGGGTGAGACCCACTGAGACAATTAAGTCCCTTTTTCAGGGGCGACCCGAGGAACAGAACATTCTGTACAGATAAAACACACAATTGCAGATAATTAATTACAGATGTGCTAGTCTTGAAACATACTGTACATTCATGGTGTAACAAGTATCGTAGGTAAATATACAGAGGATAATTTACGGATGACCTTGATAGGTGCTTACATACATTGAAAATTAGGTATCGATATATGTTATGGTGATAGCTCATAACAGATGTCAACAGCAGCTGCATCATCAGTTTAAGAGGATGACAATTACATATGACCTATTGTTATTAATAGAGGGTAGCAGTGGAAAGTAGGAGGAGAAGAGTAATATATGTTGAGACCAACCAGGATAGGAGAGGTGAGGTAAAAGAAGTAGGCAGTGGGAGTAGTGGTGGCTGGGAGAAGTCTAGTTACAGTTGCCATTGCAGAAAGAGGGCGTGTAGAAGATTTCCTTGTATAGACTTTTGAAGAGGGGAAGAGACTTACATGAGAGTAGTGTGTGAGGATGGTCATTCCATTTTTGTGGTGCTGAGAAGGAGAAGGACCTTCTGCCAACCACTAGGCGAGTCTTGGGTAGGTTTAATAATGGGAGGTGTGAGATTCTGCGTGTTCGAGGGGTGGGTTTCAGGATAATAATGTTAGAAAGACTTGGGGTTGGGGGGAGGTGGATTAGTTTGAAGGTGGTGCAGTGCATTGGGAAGTCAAGTTTGTCTTTAAAAGATGGCCAGCCCAAGGTGTTTAACACTACAGTGATGGGTATGAGCTGGGGCCTTTGCGGCAAAGTGGGCAATCCTGTGGCAGGCCATACTGAGTTTGTCCAGAAGTCCAGGCTTAGAGGAGTGGATTATTGAGGACCCATAGAAGAGGCTTGGGAGAAGGGTGGCCAAGGCAATCATACTCCTAGCACGGTTTGAGAGCTAGGGGGCTGTGCGATAGAGGAGGCATATTTTCTGATTAGTAGCCTTTTTGACACTGGTTATGTGTGCATCGAAGGATAGGTGCTTATCAAACATTACACCCAAGTATTTGAAGTTGGTGACACTTTCAAGCTGTATGCCAGTGGATGTTTTGATCACCGGGGGGTTGGGTGTTTGTGTCAAAGCAGGTGTGGTGGAGCAACAAGGCTTTAGTCTTTTGGTATTTAGGACTAGTAGGTCATTTTTAAACCAATTTTTAAAGTCTGAAAATCATTTGCCAAGTCAGCGTTGATACATGAGACATCACTGGAAGATCTATAAAGGATGGCATCATCCACTTATAGCTGGACCGATGCCCCTACACAATTCAGAGGCAGGTCATTGATAAATACTGAGAATAGGAGATGCACTAGGATTGATCCTTGGGGTACCCCATCTGTGATAGTAGATAGGGAAGAGATGATACTGGCCCATTTGATACATTGAGACCTGTTTTCTAGGTAGTTTGAGATCCAGGAGAGAGAGTTGCTATCTACTCCAAGGTATCGAAGCTTGGAGATAAGAGAGTGATTGACTAGGTTGAATACCTTCATTAGGTCAACAAAGACTGTTCCAGTCACATTACCCTGGTCTATAGCCTGGAGTATATCAGAGGTGACCCGCAGGAGGGCAGTTTCTGTCCCATGAGCTTTCTGAAAGAAATGCTGGTGGCTGGTAAGGGCATTGTTTTGCTCTACATATGAGTTATAATTGATTGTATAGAATTCTTTCTTGGATTTTGACAATAGGGCATGATATATTGATATGGGTCTGTAGTTTTCAGTGAGATTGGTCAGACCACTTTTGTGTACAGGAATAACAATAGCAGTCTTCCATTTGTCAAGGATGGCTTGTGTAAGGAAGGATCTATTGATTAGGCAGGAGATAGGGTGGGCAAGAGCAGGTGCACTTAGTTTGAGGAATTTGGGTGGTAGGGAGTCAAACCCAGGAGAGCCATCCAGGTTGAGACCCCTCAGAAGTTTAAGGACCTCCTTTCGGGAGGTGGCTTTTAGGTGGAAGAGGGGGTATGGTGCCTCAGGGTGGCTGGCTTGTGGCATAGGGCAATTGCCAGGGAGGTTGATTTTGTAGGCATCAAGGTCCATAAAGAAGAGGCTCAGTCCTGCAGCTATCTCCTTAGGTGAGGATAGTATGGAACCTTTTGCTGATGTAACCCCTATGTGGCGCTATCCCAAGGACTACTACCTCTGCCTGCTTGGCTAGTAGCAGGTTAAGAGGCTTGAGTTCTGAAACTGGTGCCTCCACCCAGAGGTCAGGGTTGGTAGTGGTCAAGCTAACCTGGGCACAGTCCTCTGGGACACTGTAAGCCCCCTCTTTCACCTCTAGTGGCCTGAACACTGTACAATAATCACTTTCACAATACCCCTGTATACCATACAAGTACCCCCACTGTTTGCACTTACCACCAGGGCTGGTTCCTCTGGCTCGACCCTGGGGACCACGTGTAAAACAAGGTTATGCACAGCAAATAGCAACAGTACAATACTTTGAGCACAAACTAGAACCACAGTCAGATTACATGCAGAAAGTTAGATCTGATTTATTCAGGGACTTGAACAAGGGAGGGAGCAAAATCAGGTTAATTAGCTTAAAGGTTATATCAATCAAGCAGTTATGCATGCGCTTTGAGTCCCACCACACAGTCCACCTCTGGGTACTAGGTGGAGAAGAGATGGGCTAGCCAGCACCAATGCCTGGGGTTGCAGCTGGTTGGGGCCCTGTGATGGAAAACACAACATGCACAGTACACAATATTTGTAATCTGGAGCCAGAGGGCTCAGTTAGTAAAGGAAAAGAACAACAAGACAATCAGATGACACACACAGATTAAGTTGTTATTGCAGGAGCTACCTGGTATTTACTCATGATATCCAAGACTGGACACAGGCTGGATGAAAATCGAGACTGCAGGTGGTTGATCTGAATGCCAGGAGAAGCAGGGCCCACATATAAGTCCAGAGACGCTGCCTTCTCAGCGTGGAGCAGGGGCTGATCCCAGGCAGGTCTCTCGTCGATGGCTTCTCTGTGCAGTGGGTAGTCTGGCTGGGCCAGTCTGGCAAGGCCCAGACCGCATGGGAGACAAATTCGGATGCAGTCCGCTTTGGGCTGGATACAGCTTCCAGCAAGCAGAACACAGTTCACACAGTGGGGGGCTAACTCATGACCCACTAGCAGCTCATAGCACATTTACATGTAAGGGAATTCTACTGTACCAGGCAAAGTGCTCCCCGGTCCCAGTCGCAAAGTCTCTGCACACACCGGGAGCTTAGGGGTAGCTGGAACTCCTGACAGGCCAATCGCATGCAGCAAAATCTTCAGTCTTCTTCAGGTTGAGCCTGGCTCACTTCAGTAGCTTACTTTAGTCACACAAACTTGGATTTAGTCCAAAATAATTCTCTTCTCTCCCTCTCAGGAGCAGCACACTGACTTGCAGGCCAAAAACGAACCTTTCACAGTTTTCCCATGCGAATCCACTCCAGGATTGCTGTCCAAAATCACTTCAGCTCCTCCCATTTCACTTCCCAGCTCAGAACTAACTGAAAACTGCAAGGAGCCCGGGACTTCCCAAGATCCATGAGTGAGGCAAGGGTACTGCACCATGCAGTTTAATGAATGGTTGTAAAATGGTGTGGAGCACAGGGTTTGGCTTCATTGGGGAGCTGGGGTTCCACCTGGAGGGACACCAGCCTATACTGGCAGGATGGTCTGCATCTGTCCAGGAAGGGAACAAGTCTTTTGAGCAATCGGTTTAAATGCTTCATTGGCAAGCTTTTAAACTAGTCAAGGGGGGAGGCACTGATAAGTAGCAGGAAAATCCCAGCCTCTTCCTACAAAACAGGGTACTAAATGAGAAAAAGACCGAGGTAGAAAGGTCAGTGGGGGATACTGCAACAGAAGGTAAAGCCATCAAAAAATGGAAAGCAATGAGTACCAATGCCCGTAGTCTGAGTAACAAGCTTCCTGAATTAGTGGCCTTGATGGAGGAGGAACATCTGGATATCGTGGCAGTCACAGAAACATGGTTCACACAAAACCATGACTGGGACATAAACATACCAGGATACACTATCTACAGGAGGGACAGAGAGGGTAAAAGAGGAGGAGGAGTAGCTCTTTACATAAGGGAAGGAATCAAAGCAACAGAACAAAAGGGAAAACAGGGAGGAGAAGAAGCACTGTGGGTAAATTTGGAGACCGGCAATGGCACCACAGTCCGCACAGGGGTTGTATGCAGACCCCCTTCTCAGGGGGAGGAAATGGACAAGGAAATGATAGAAAGTATACTTAGTATGGCAGAAAAAGGGGAGATATTGCTGATGGGTGATCTGAATATGCCAGACGTTAGCTGGAGTGCAGTTGCAGCAGCCACTTCGAAGAGTGGGGTTATTCTAGATGCCCTACAGGGGGCATGCCTTAGACAACTAGTATTGGAGCCCACTCGAGAGGGAGCAATCTTAGACCTGGTTCTCTCAAATGGAGATGAAGAGAGGATCACAGATGTAGAAGTGGGTAGCCATCTGGGAACTAGCGACCACTCAACAGTATGGTTCACAATAAACACAGCAATAGAGTCAAGCCATACAAAGGCAAAGGTACTGACTTTTGAGGGCTGACTTTGCAAAATGGGTGAGTGCCTAAGGAATGCACTAGCAAATGGGCAGGAAGGAGGGGTGGAAGAACAATGGGGAATAATAAAAACTGCCATCACAGAGGTAACAAGCCTTTGTGTGAAGCAAATAAACAAAACTAAACGATGTAAGAAACCACTATGGTTCTCAAAGAAAGTGGCAGTGAAGGTTCAAGAGAAAAAGAAAGCTTTCAGGAAGTACAAGGAATCACAGAAGTAGCAGGACAGAGAACTGTATCAGTTAAAGCAAAAGGAAGCTGGGAAGGCAGTCAGAACAGCAAAGGCCCAAACCGAGGAAAAGATAGCCAACTCAGTTAAGAAGGGGGATAAACCTTTATAGGTACATCAGGGAGCTAAGGAAGACCAAGGAGGGATAGTGAGGCTTATGGGGGAGGTGGGCAGAGGGTGACTGTGAAAGGCAGAGATACTAAACAAATATTTTTGTTCAGTATTTACAAAGGAAGAGGGGAGGTACCTAAAACAAACAGTAGAAACACTCTGGATACAGAAGTTGATACCAGCCCATTTACAGAAGAAAGGGTTCTGAAAGAACTCTTAAAACTGAAGGTGGACAAAGCAATGGGGCCTGATGGGATTCATCCCAGAATTTAAAAGAACTAAGGGTAGAATTAGTGACACCACTGACTACCCTGTTTAACAAATCATGGGAGGATGGGGTGGTACCTGAGGACTGAGGAGGGCAGATGTGATTCCCTTCACAAAAGTGGGAGCAAGGCAGAAGCAGGAAAATACAGACCTGTTAGTTTAACCTCAGTGGTAAGGAAAATGATGGAATCACTTTGAAGGAAAGAATTGTTAGTATCTAGAGGCCAGAGGGGCACAGGACCCAAGGCAGCATGGATTCACAGCAGGAAGGTCATGCCAGACAAATCTGATAGATTTCTTTGACTGGGTCACCAAAGTAGTAGATCAGGGAGGGGCTGTGGACATGGCCTACCTAGACTTTAGCAAGGCATTTGACACAGTCCCACACAAAAGATTAATATACAAGTTAGCTAGCCTGGGAGTGGGTCCCAAGATGACAGCCTGGGTAAAAATTGGCTGGAGAATAGGACACAGAGAGTAATAGTAAATGGAGTCCACTCTGAAGAAAGGGGGGTTACTAGTGGGGTACCGCAGGGTTCGGTATTAGGACCGGTCCTCTTCAATGTCTTTATAAGCGACATTGCAGAGGGACTGAAAGAAAAAGTATGTCTCTTTGCAGATGACACAAAGATCTGCAACAGAGTTGATACACAAGGTGGGGTGGAAAGGATGAAAAGGGACTTGGCAAGGCTAGAGGAATGGTCAAATGTATGGCAGCTTAGATTCAATGCTAAGAAGTGCAAGGTAATGCACCTGGGAAACAAAAACCCAGGGGAAGAGTACACAATGGGGGTGAGATACTAACAACAACAAAATGGAAAGGACCTGGGGGTAGTCATATCAGATGACCTAAAGGTGAGCAAGCAATGTGAGAGGGCAGCAAGGAGGGTTGGGGATACTGGGATGCACAGGAGAGGCATCACCAGTAGAAACAGGAAGTTATTATCCCTCTGTACAGACAGCTGGTGAGACCCCATCTGGAGTACTGCGTGCAGTTCTGGAGACCCAGTCTTCGCAAAGACATAGACAGGATGGAAGCTGTCCAGAGGAGGGCAACTAAAATGGTGCAGGGTCTGCACCAGAAGACATATGAAGAGAGAGACTTAAGGAGCTTAATATGTATAGCCTCGAGGAAAGGAGGGAGGGGGGGACATGATAGAAACTTTCAAGTACCTCAAGGGAATCAACAAAGTCCAAGAGGGTAGCATCTTCAAAAAAGAGGTGTGCAAGAACAAGGGGCACAATTTGAAGATGGGGGGTGGCTCAGAGGTAATTTAAGGAAGTATTTTTCACAGAGAGGGTTGTGGATGCATGGAACGCCTTTCGAGGAGGTCGTGAGTCATAAACGTGTATCCACATGCATGGGACAGTCATAAGGCAATTTAGGGGTGGGGTAGGAAAGAAGTAGGCTGCTGGTTAACTAGGATCTGCAGCTTATCCAGTAGGCAGGGAAATGGGCAGACTGGGTGGCAAGCGGTCCTTATCTGCCGTCAAATTTTATGTTTCTATGTTTCTATCCAGAAGATCTGGTTGGCTGATTTGGCTGTCAGTCAAAGCATAAGCTCCCCTTCAGTTGCAAAAGGCAAAGCCCAAACCACGGTTCCTACAGATTTTGAATTCAGACAGCTCTGTAGTCTGGCTACATTTTAGGTCCCACCAGTACTGTTTGGTCCAATTTGCAGTCCAGGGACCAAGATAGTGGAGACAAACAAAACAGTCCTTGCTACAAAGAAAGCAGGTTAGATAAACTACATTATCATTATCACTCTAAATGATTTTCAGTAAATAGTTACATCTTTCAACAGAGCTCCCTCTCAGATTACTTAAACTGCAATTAGGCAGCTCTTAAAGAGACAGTACACAGAGGCTATACAAGCTCTGGTAATCACATTTAAACTGCTAAAATGCAGGACACCAGCCTGGCAGTGAGCATTTAGGCAAGTTCATGGAAGACTTTTTGGGAACCCCCATTTGTAGGGGGGGTTACACTGACATTGTTTGTGGGAGGATCCTTTGTTTACCCTTAAGGAGAGCATTGATTTCCTTCTAGAAACATTTAGGGTTAGTAAGGTGAGATTCCTGCAGGGTTACAAGATGCTCCCTTTTTGCTTTGCCAATTTTATTTTTATGGCTATTGCGGAGCTGGCAGTAGGAATTCCAGTCTGATTGGAGCTTAGATTTTTGAAAAGCTTGCCAGGCTTTATCGCAGGAATACATAAGGTGCCTCAGTTCCTGGGCGAGCCAAGGAGCATGGTTACCTTTTGACCTTCTTAGTTTGGGAGGGGCAAGGGAGTCAAGGATGGAGTTAAAAGTGTTGATCAGATATTCTAACGCCTGGTTTATGTCAGGTAGAGAGGTTATTGGGGACCAGTCAGCTGAGACAAGACTTGTACAAAAGACATCAGCATCAAAGTTAATTAAGTCCTTGGTTACATGAAATTTGGGCGGGGGTGCCGGAAGTTGTTCTTCCAGATGCAGTAGATTGGAGAGTGGTCACTGAGTGCATCAGGGAGGATTCCAGCAGCCTTGATAGAGGTCGGAGTATTAATTAGTATCCAGTCCAGGAGAGTGTGCCTACCTGATTTCAGATTCAGTCTCATGGGATCGTCTAGGAGTTGTTCCAGTTTAGCATCCAGTAGGATGGTTTGGTACTGTGCTTTAAGAGGACAAAACCAGTTTAGGTTAAAATCACCACATAATATGGTGTCTTTCTTTCTTCTTTCTCAAATTGACCAAAACATGCTTGTGAATTTGCCACTTTGCAAAGACTTAACAAAAAAGTGCCAGTTAAGCGTGGAAAACTTTGCAAAAATGGTGACGCTCAAATCTAGTGATGCCAATAGGAACTTCCAAACTGATTCTGCAAAGGTGAGATTAGCCAGTTCAACGGCAAAGTAAACCTTCGCAAGATTTCAATTTCTGACAGCTGATATTCAGTTTTGAATATCAAGTTTAATGTTTTTCCTTACGTGTTTAAAATGTGGTAAAACTTGCAAATATCCTGAGGAAGTAAGGTATACACAACACTTGATATTCCATCTGGAACACCAAAGTTCAATCTAAATTTCTAGCCTTGGGTATGTAGTGTTGACATGAAGGAGAGACTGTTCTGCCTCTGACTGTAGACTGATTCTAAACCTTTATCTCCCAATGCAGCTGTCCTTCTTGGTCCTTCTGTAGATGAGGAAAGGATGCCCTAGTTGTGAAAAAATACAGATGTCTCCAATTGTGAGAGAAATGGCAGGGCAGAGCACATGTTACAGTTCGCACAAGATCTTATTCTTTTTCCCTCAAATGTTGTATTGAGGAGGAATATCTTTGAACTCGGCTGTTGGTGAGATTTTGTAATTACTAAGGAATGGTGACTTCCACTGCCTGACAAAGGGAGTGCGCTGGGGATTGCCACTGATGTTGGTGGCGGGGGAGGGGGACACACACATCTATTATAAATATTATGTTAATTCTGTAGCATTGTGTTGGCTGTCACAGAAATCAGAGGAAACAGGAAGATGACATGTTCTTATGACCCCCGAGGTACTATACAGAAGACACTTCTGCATGTAGCAGAAGGTACAGAACAGATCCAGGAGACCACGTATGCCCTCCCCTTACACACACACACACACACACACACACACACACACACACACACACACACCATGCTTGCTCAACCTTAAACTCAAATATTCTACGAACAGCTGCCTGGAGCCTGAGGCCTTTCACAAAGGAGTCACCGCTGATTTTTCTTTTTGTTTTACTTCCAGCAGCAGTATGGACTGGTTCATTTCTAGGTAAATTTTTTCCAGTTAGAGAAGACTGCGTCAGCCAGGGTGAAAATTTTTTTAATGAGACTGGATGCATTGCAGCAACTGTAGTTCATATGCACTTACTCTCACTCCTTTTCTGTACATTTTTCTCTTTGTTTTTCTGACTCCCTCTTCTTAAAAACTAACTCTTTACATGGCCCACCCCCTCCCCCATTTGTGCTAATACAGGTGCTAGAACCAGTCACATCAGTGACTGCTATCAGTCAGTAGGTCCTATCGCTGATAACACTACTTGTATTTGGTATTTCATCAATTAAAAGCTAGCACATTGAGGGGCTGCTCCACTGACATCAGTCTAGCAGCCCTTGAAGGCAGTGGTATCGGCGATAGGAGCCACTGACAAATTGCAAAGATTATGTCATAATGTCACTGGGGGAAGCACCAATATCAGTGCAATAGAGGGAGGTGCTACATGCGGAACTAAATTTAAAGACTCGGGAGACCAAACCCCCCCAAAAAAAAGAGACATGCAGAAAGTAAACATGGGTTAAGCAAATATGAATGAGGAATTCAAACACATCCAAGTTTGTGAGTGGTATAAGTACAGTGGAGAGTGAAGAACTGTTCTCCAGGCAGGGAAATATGGTAACTAGGGGACAGGATTGGAGACTGGTGGGTGGAAGGTTTGAGAAGGACGTTAGGGAGTTCTTTTTCACAGAGAGAGTGGTGGATCAGTGGAAAAGGCATAGAGATCATACTGTATATAATAAAGATGTGAGGGGTTATCACGTGATCCCTCCAACCATTTGCTCAGCAGCATCATACAGATCATATAGGCCACTTACCTATGGCGGTGGGTAATCCCTGTTTTTATCACATGTTCCCATGTCTTTTTTTTTTTACAGTACAATTTCTATGGGAATAGACTGCCATAGGGGGTAGTGGAGGCTGGGATTCTGACTGGTTTCAAGGTAGGATGGGACAGATCCAGGGTCTTGTGACTCGAAGGGAGGTGGGGATGGTAGAAAATTAGACCCATAAGGCAGCAGACCAACAGGGCTACAGTTAACAACTTAAGGGCAGACAGCATGGAATTCAAGTCTTTCTGCCATGACTGTCAATCTATATATGTATCTATGTAATTCTCTATAACAGTCATCATGCTAGCAGGAAAGAACCAATGTTATTTGACCATTGGGCCAAGTGGCATGATCATTGCGCCGCCGCCTGGAAGACCGTGAGTTTGGGTGGAAACCCCAGAATACTACTCATGGGCCAGTCAGGATTTAATGCATGGTGGAAGAGAAGAGGGAGTGTGCAGGCCTCCTTGCATATGTGAGCCCCTTTTAGTAGAATAAAGAGTGGGTACAGGCATTGGGATGGGCTATGAAAGCAGCCGCTTGCCTGCCCTCTTAGTCAGAGGAAGGGTGGTGCTGTGGTGACACTTTCATGGGGTTGGGGAACAGGAAGAACCAGATGGGACTAAAATCAGAGTAAACTGAAGGGGCTGGATATGGGGAAACATTTGAAAGCATTGTTTCCCACAGAAAGTGGTTAGCATGTGTAACAGACCACCTAGTAAGGTGGTGGAAGCTAGCACTGTTCAGGCTTTCGAAACTGGACTAGAGAGATTCCTGAGGGGGAATGGCATTAAGGGTTACACAGCATGAGCAGAGGTAGCATTCCAGCTATTAAACTTGGACGTGTGTTCATAAACAAATTGGATGTAGTCACTGGCATGCAAAAGGAAGGGTGTACAAGAAGAACACTTCATTCACAATGCTCTCTCTCTCTGTCCCTCTTGATCTCTCTCTCTCTCTCTCTCTCTCTCCTCTCTCTCGACCAAGGACAGCCCAACTGAGATGCAACATCTCATTTCTAGTGGGGTTATGCATCTGTCTATTTCCACAACTGGGTGGACTTGCCCAAAGTCACATAGTGAGTATTTTGGCTCTAGCAGGGTTGGACCCAATGATTTCTTGGTTCCCAAGCTAGTGCTCTAACCACTAGACCACATTATTTCTTTAATAACTATATGTCATTGCCCTGTGTTACTGAAAAAACAAAGTGGATGCTGCTTGTTATTTGTTCGCTGGTCCCATTGTCTTCCCATGGCTAAGTACAGTAATAAAGAACTGCACTTTATCATGGGAGAACAGCAGGACCTGCAGACATAAGATTTGAGCTTATAAATGCTCTAACATGTACTGCAGGCAATTGAATCTCCCACTGCTGCAATCCTTCTCTGATGTCAGCAGTAGTGGATTCTAGGATGTCTAGTGAAAGCAAATGTCAGCTTGAAGTCAGCAGAATCAGCCTGATAGTACCACATTTGTATTATAGTATTCCTTTGCACACCTATTCCTCATTGTTTCTGGTCTATTTATCCCTCTCCCCCCTGGATACATGTAGAAACAAGCTAATACAAGCCCAGCATGCCTTTCCTAGTAAATCTTCTGAAACAACGAAATAAATAAATAAACAAACAAATCAGTATTGTACTGCGTAGGCACAGACCTCATGGGTGCATCAACTGTTGTACACATTATTTCTTGCGACTAGACAGTGTCCATGGTTAGTTATTGTTGGCGATAATAGAGGAGAAGGGGTAAGTAGTTGAGGGGTATAATAGCACCATTGATGAAATCAGATGCCACCTAGAATTTTTGTTTGCAGTATACTTTTACATGAGATTATAAATCACTTCCATTATTTCAGCCAATCAGCAACCAGAACTGCAGGCTCTAGTGCCCTGAATACAGTCATCACC
The DNA here is from genome assembly GCA_016271365.2 of Neoceratodus forsteri. NCBI lineage: Eukaryota > Metazoa > Chordata > Ceratodontiformes > Ceratodontidae > Neoceratodus > Neoceratodus forsteri. The sequence goes on from CM057452.1 coordinate 255,382,385, forward strand.
TTGTGCAGGGAATGTTAAAATGGAGCATTCCACTTCAGAGGTTGGGGAAGAGCATGATACTTATTTTGAAAAATGCAGAAATTAATGTAAAACTTATAAATCATGCAAGCCAAACTGAGTGGTTTATATAGAGAACAGTGCCTGTGCAGGTACTGTATGTGTTATAAGGACTTTTCACACACCCGAGGTGTGTGATAATCCATAAACCCCGAGAGTGAAGCTCGAGGGGTTTGTGAGATTATCACACACTGGGGTGTGTGAGAAATCCACATAACTCAAACCTTGCACAGGTATTATTTTTTATAATTGCTGGTGCAAGGGAGTCGGTTCCAAAGGATGTTACTGAAGCAGCTGTGCTGTTATTCCTGCTGCTGTTGCTTAGCCTACTCAACACTGAGACACACACACACACACACACACACACTCTCTCTCTTTCTGTCTCTCCTTCTCTAAGATTTTTTTTAACATTATTTCTTTCTTTCTTTTTTTTTTCACTGTGGAACTGTGCCAAACATCTACTGCCCATTCTGATTACACTGGCTGTCTCCAGATGTCCTGCCCAAAATGCGGCAGCACACGGATCAACCAGATAGAGATTTTTTTGAAACGTAAAGGCAGGATCAACCAGATAAATACTGTTAAGAACTTCTACATTACCGGGACTCAGAGGCAAACAATAAATGCAGATCCGAATACTCAGCAACGGAGAAACTGGCACAATGTCTGTTACCTGTTCGCCCCGCCTCACACATGAAGTTAGCACGCTAAAGATGAGTGACAGTAAACGCTGTAATAACCTGTTCTATGGGTTATTACAGCGTTTGAGACACAGCTGTACTCCGTGTGAGAAAATGGATCACCAGTAATTATAATGTGTTTAGATGCATACTGAGGGGTGTCTCATTAAACAGAAACATTCTGTTGTGCAGTTTAGGGCTGACAGACCCGCCTAGCTTTACTTTGCAGTCCCTTCCCACAAACAGCATGTGAGAACATTCTTATTCAGTAAGAGACACCCCTCAGTACACTCATAAAGATACAGAACTGTTATGCTGTACTAGGCACACTAGGCGAGAAGGGTTCTATAGCCATGTTCTGGTCTTGGGAAAGCACAACCAACCCACAACAAACTCAAACAGCCAAACAGACTTCTAGTAGTTTTACATTTCTACCCTATTCAAGTCTCACTTTCTGCTTTCCAAACAGTATATATTTTTTTATTCTGTTTCTGCTTAATCTGTTGAGCACTGCTTACCTGCCCGCCATCACTCCCACTCACAACTCAGTCTGCACTGTCGCGTACTCAAGAGGTTCTCATGGTCAAGAGCACTGCCGTTGGAGTTCAGTGCCAAAACGTGTGAAATCATGCACCTAGGATGTAGAAACCCAGGCACTGAGTATAGGATGGGTGGTGAGGTACTGGCAGTCACTAAACCGGAAAAGGACCTTGGGTTATCATATCTGATTACCTCAAAGTGGCAGGGCAGTATGACAAAGCAGTGGGTCGGGATAGTGGGATGCTAGGGTGCATAGGGAGGGGGTATCTCCAGCAGGAGGAGGGAGGTGGGGTTGCTACTGTATCACTTACTGGTGAGACCCCACCTGGGGTCTAGTTTTAGAGGCTGCACCTGAAAGAGAACATAGACAGGGTAGAGGCAGTGCAGAGGAGGGTAGCAAAAATGCTGCAGGGGTTGCACCAGAAGCCCTACAAGGAGAGACTGAGGGATTTCAACATGTACACCATGGAAGGAGAGTGAGAGGGGACATGAAAGAGATCTACATGTACCTCACAGGGGTGAACAGGGTGCAGGAGGGGAGTCTTTCAAATGAGAAAGAGAACTAGGGCCGTGGAGGTATGCGATGAAGTGAGGGGGTGGAGTTTAAGAGATGTGAGGAAATGCTTTTTTAATCAAAGGATGGTAGATGTCTTTCACAGACTGCCAGCTTAGGTGGTGGTGGCCAGGACAGTGGGAGCATTAAGCATTTGTGGGATAGGCAATAGACAGGGAGGAGTGAGGGTTGCTGGAGATTAGTTAGGGTCTACAGAGACAGATTATACAGGGAACATCTGAGCAGACGGGTGGGCAAGCGGTCCTTTTCTGCTGACAGATGTATGTTTCTATGTACTTACTCTCCCATCCCCTCAGTCTAGACCCAAATACTTGTAAATTATTTAAGAAAAAAAAATGAACAAACTAATCTATGTACCTATTTGTTTCATTTGCATGTAACTTGTGCATAACTCCTGCAACTGCTGTTCCATCCAGACACAAGCAACCAGAAGTGTCTGTCAGCTGATTTACAGAGCTGATGAGGCTGCCTGCCAGCCTGTGCGTGATTGTGCTTTTCTGTACAGTCAGGCCCCAGAGTCAAGCAGCCCCAGTGAATACAGTGCCTACAATTCCTCTTTTTTTTTTGCCTTTCAGGGACCGCTTGCCCAGCAGTCCACTCATTCCCAGACACACAGCACCCCAGTGATCAACTCTTTTTCCCCCGCCCATTCACTCACTTAATTCATTCACTGCTAGATAACTAAAACTCACATGGTAACTTCTACCAAAAAACAATCAGTGAGTTTTCTGAAAATGTTATGTTTGTAATGAGCAAAATGAAGCACAATTAAGATGGCCCAACCTGCCAACTGCTGATGCACAGCAAGACACATAGCATTTCCTGCTGGCACCAATAGGCAGAGAAACTATTTATTTATTTATTTATTTCTTCAGTCACGACCCAGGCCACAAGGTGGCAAAAAATAGGTACAGGTACAAACAGTCAATTACAAGGTACAACACATGCACGCCCAACAGCTGGCGCCGAGGGTGGAGAGAGAGAACAGTGGTAATGCAGTGACAATGTGCAGACAGGTAATGCTGTATCAGAATATACATAAGCATAGCCACAGGCGAAATATTAAAGACGGTGCAAGACACAAGCAGTAATGGTATACAGGTACATGGTCAAATTCAAGTACAAGTGAGAAAAAACAGTTGCTGTAATAAAAATTCAAATAGGAAAACAATCACAGTTCATAACATCAAAGGGGCAAGAGAGGAGGAAAAGGCGAATCAGGGTAGGCTTAGGGGTGGGGGCAGGAAGGAGAGATGTGGGAAATAGGGGCAGGCTAGTGGGAGCAGGAGGGGGGTATAAGTGCTGTAGGGCATCAGGTGAATGTCTGAGTGCTATTAGAGCATAGTTGAGTTGTAGACCCTAATGTTGCTGTATGGAACAGTGACATTTTGCAGCAGTGAGGAGCCAGGTCTTCAGGTTATGTTTAAAAGCTAGGTGGGGGGAGGACGCACGAACAGACCGGACCCGGAGGAGCATGTTCCATGGGGGGGTGTTGTGACTGAGAAAGCTTGGGTTTCCATGGTGGTGGAGGCAAGGGGTATTTCTAGCGGGGGGACTGAGGATTCCTTGAGATTCCTATGGACCACTCGACCTGTCAGGAGGGGTGAGTAAGGGGACATATGTTGGTTCCTGAGGGAGTTGTCCACCAGACAGCCCATCACATAGTCAAAGCGACCTTGTAGGGTGAGCAATGGTGGGAGTGGTAAGGGTCTTGAAGGATGAATCGACAGAGTTATATGTCCAGTTTAGCTGCTATTTGACATTATTACATCTCCTGGTGGCTCCAATAGGCGGAAGAGCTAGTTTACATTATATTATGTTGGGGCTGGCAGTATATTCTAGAGGTCAGAGTAACGACCTGTGAATGAGCTTGGTACATCCAGCATACCTGGGTTTGATTCCAACAATCTCCGCTTGCTTACTGTGTGACCTTGAGCAAGTCACTCGTCCTACCTCAAACTCCTGGGGCACCCGCCCCTGAAAACAGTCCCTGGGCCTAGTGGGCCTTATCTGGTTACCAAAAAGAATAAAAATATTATTTTTAAGCATTGACATTAATTTCAGCTCTGTTTTAAAGGTTTCGCTTTAATTTCATTTTGAATCTATTTTAAAAGCAATTATAGATCGTAGGAGCATACCCGACCAATCATAGCCATCCTTCTTAGTTGTGCATGAGGTACTCTTATTATTATAAGAGTCCTCACACACTGAGCCATTGTAAGGTTTCTTGCTGATCGCTCATGTCATTAACTGTATTAAAAAAAAAATTTATATTTTTTTATTTAATATAGTTAGAAATCTGTAATAATTTTATGGATCCATTTGGAGGGCCTCTTATAGTTACAAGAGTGTCGCGCTCAGACCTTCAGGACCACAGAACTGCTCACATTCAGCTTTACAGTCCTCTGGTCCTAAGAATGCACGAGGCACTACCTGTTTCATAAGAGGCCCTCCAGTTGGATACATAAACTTATATAAGACTCTTCAGGGCATGGGTTGTGTTGGTTTACCAGATGCCCAGGGATTGAAAGCACTCAGCCTTCAGCCTCGTGCCTCACAATACCCTTGAGCATTTGGTAAATTTAGCACAACCCACATCCCTCTTTGTGGTTTATTGCTTAAATCCCCACTCCCACTCTAAAGTGAAGTAAACTTACAGTATAAGATCTCCTCCTGATATGTAAGACCAGCCTGCTTATGAGAACTTTTTTTAATCTCATTTATTTCCTGTTGATATCAGTGTTATTTTCTCTGACTGGAGAACATATTTTCCTGGCTAAAAGAACTTTCCACTTATATGTATGATTTTTATGGCTGGATAATAATGAAAAATGTTCCATTATGAGCTGTGAACAGAACCATAACTATTAGCAGGCAAATGAGAAGGCTGCATAGGGGCCCAGGTAGATTACAGGGGCCCCATTATGTCACATAGTGCTATGGTAATTGAAGGGACTTTGGGTCCATCTTATTCATCCCTGCTGTCGCATGGCAGTGGCTATACTCAATCCGAGTATGGATACACATCCAAGCTTCTCAGCCAGAATGTTACCGTACTCGTGCTTTGTAACACTCAATGACATTCTCCCACTAGGAATCTGTGTAATTCTGTTGTTTTTTTTTTGTTTGCTTTTTTTTATTCCAGCCAAGCTTTTCTCACAAGGAACCAGCTGCATGGCCCCATTAGGGCTGGCAGTATCCCAGTTCCCATTACTCCAAGTTATGAACACATAGGTTCATAGGGATTGGGATGTTGAGAGTACCAGAACTTCACTGTGCTGCTGTGCCCCATTTTTCTCCCACATCCATCCAAGGCAATGTACAGGGGAAAAGCACCTATCATGTATTGTGAGCACTGAATTTTTCAGATGCATCGCAAGACTGCAGTGAACTTGGCAACAACACATTTTGCTGTTAAAAGTTATCTTCTTTTGCTACAGAAACTGTTTGTGTTTCACTGAAACTTGTATCTTTGGAAACTCCCGAACCAAACAAAAACTAAAAAACCTTTTGAATGCAGTCACTCGCACAGGGCAAGAACATTACGAGGTAAAACAACAAGCCTGGCGCCAGTGCCACACTGAATAATGAGACCACACATTGGTCTTCTGGATTGTACAAAACTGTATTAAGGATTTTAACTGAAAACAGCAGAGACCCACCAAAAACAGTACACTGACATTTCACACCAGAACAATGGGCATTTTTTCAAGGTGAGTGCCAGTGTGGCGTTGGTGTAAGGTTTCTTTTTACCATCTTTTGAAACTGCTTTTTGTGATCTGAAAAGTTTTCATTATTTCAGGTGACTGTAGGAAAATTATATCTTTGCTTTGTACTTTCCACTGCTGCTAACTGCCAGCTTTTGCTATGAGGAAAGAGCCTGTGTTTTACCTTAAACCCTGTGGGCTAGATTATCAAAGATTCTGCCGAGGCACAGACATGATTTTGTGTGTGCCTGTGGCAGGATAAACTGCCAAATGTTTGAATGCTATTTTTTAAACATTTTGCAGAATTTACAGCACCTGGCACTATATCGCATTTATTTATTTATTTTTTGCCACATCACATTTAAATTATGATGCATTATAGGGCACCTATTTTGTCGCAGCGTGCAACAGATGTGCATGATACTTTGACCACCTCTAAGCTATTGATGTCAGTGCCATGGATGCGGCATGATCATTTTGCAAGTCCCCAGTGGGCGGCTGAAAATCCAGCCCTGTATCTTTGGGAAACAGCCTACTTTGCACTCTGCAAAGTTTTCTTTATTTGTGGGAAAAATATTTATTTATTTAGTCTGTACTTTACATTGTTGCTGAAAGCCAGCATTTGCTCTAAAAATTTTATTTTAAAGTTGATGTATGTGTTGAATGCTCCTGCTGGTGTTTGTATTAGAAAGATCCTGCTGCAATTGGGAGAGATATAATAATGTTTTGTTAAATTTAGTAATAAGGGATTAATAACATGTTAATAAGGTAGTAGTAGCAAAATAGGCACCTAATATTCCTTGTCTGGTATGGAACACATCATTAACTACTGACGGCCCTGCTGTCACCAGATGCTGAAAAGGCATTTGACTGCATGGAGTGGGAATTTCTGTTCTGCACCCTCCGCTGTTTTAGCCATTTTGGCTTTGGACCAATGATAACAAGTTGTATCTCCATCCTGTACACTGATACATCAGTGACTGTCTCTACAAATGGGAATCCATCCACCACCCTCCCCCTAAGAAGGAATACTAGGCAAGTCTGTCTCTTCTTCCCTTTGCTTTTTATATTGTCATTGGAACCCCTACTCCAGGCCATCCATCAACATGCCCACATCCACGGGGTGCGCCTGGAGGTGGGACATAAGACCATGGCATTTTCTGATGACATAATGCTGACTTTCACAAGACCACAGGAGTTGGTTCTACACCTGGTGAGCCTGATTAGTCATATGGACTGTTAGCAGGTCACAAGATAAATGTGGCAAAATCCATCCTTCTTCTGTCCCAGAGTTAAGTCAGCAACCTGGATGTCCCTAGAACATGACGGTAGCACAGGACTAGGGGATAAACTTCTCCTGGGACATAACGCACATGGGGAAAAACAACCTAGACCCTCTTCATTCAGTGTTAGAAAAGCACATAGCCAGATGGAAGTACCTGCACCTTTCACACTGGGGAAAGAACACACTTGCAAGATGATGGCTACATTCAGGGTTTAGTATATCCTGCGTGAAGAAAGCCCTGACTGATCTTTTGCTTTGTGTAGGACCCTCCTGACTGACTTTCCATTTAGGTTGTACTCACGTCCCCTCGTTCTGCTACCCTGGATTCTGCTTAACAAACAGTCCTGCTCTATTTCTGTAAATTCCTTTCTGGTTCTGAAAGTCTAACTAGTAGTGCTTCTCAGTCTTCTTTTTATGGCTGCAGTGGGCTGGAGCCCTGCAGATGTCTTGCTGTCAAAAAAGGACTTGGTGCATTCCTTCCAATTGCTTCTGACTGAACAACATATTTGGAGTTGCACCGCAGTCCCCTCCATGGTACCTGAATAACTCCACTGTTTCTATTCATAGCAGCAGTCCCACAGCGTTGTTTTTACTATATGTGTGACGGACAAGAGCGCTTTTATATAGTCTAAACACCCATAATGAAAGCCATAGCGCCTTTTACCTCTTATTTACTTTCAGCAGTGTAGAGGACACTGGCTATTGTTTTCTACACTCTTAAATAGGTTAAATACAATGTTAGTTACTACGGCAACCCCCAAAAGAACATAAGAAAGTGTTGGCAGATGGGGACCATGTGATCCATCTAGTTTGGCCATGGTGGCCACCCCCCCAGCTGTGTTTCATTCTAAGCTGTCCATAATGCCTGTCCCATACCAGCTTGAATTCTCTCACTGTCTTTGATGTCTCCACCTCTGGTGGTAGACTGTTCCATGGGTTCACCACTCTCTTGGTGAAAAATAACTTTCTAGAGTTGCTTTTAAACTTATCTATCACCAGTCGCAAGTTATGCCCTCTTGTACGTGCCATCTTGTCTTCCTGGAAGAGGTTTCCCTTCTGAGTTGTGTTAATACCCTGGCATATTTAAATGTTTCTATCATGTCTCCCTATTTCTTCTGTTCTAGAGAGTAAATTTAACTCCTTGAGTCTTGTCTCGTATGGCTCTTGGTGCAGCCCCTACACCATCTTTTGTAGCCCTTCTCTGTACCATCTCTACAGTCAATGTCCTTTTTCAGTTGAGGCCTCCAGAACTGGATGCAGTACTCCAGGTGTGGCCTCACCAAGAATCTATAGAGTGGCATGATTACGTCCTGCTTTCTGCTCATAATCCCCCTGCCTATGCACCCGAGGATGCCACTAGCCTTCCGTGCTGCTTTTTCGCATTGTTTTTCTACTTTTAAGTCGTTGGTAATGATTACGCCTAGATCCCATTCCATCTTTGTCTCCTATAACTGATGCCCTTCCAGAATGTACTTTTTTCCTGGGTTCCGTTTCCCCAGGTGCATTATCTACACTTGTTGGTGTTAAACTTTAACTGCCAATTTTTGGACCATTCTTCCAGTTTCTTGAGGTCAGCTTCCATTCCTGAGGCTTCTTCCTGTGTGTCCACCCTGTTATAGAGCTTTGTATCATCTGAACAGGCAAACCTTCCCCTCCAGTTCATTGGTGATGTCGCTGATGAATATATTGAAGAGGACTGGACCTAGCACCGACCCCTGTGGAATACCACTGTCACCCCTCCCTCCCTTGATAGTGATCCATTGACCAAAACTCTTTGGGTGCTATTCTGAAGCCAGTTAGTAATCCAGTTGAGTATCTTCTGTCTGACTCCTGTGTCTTCTAATTTGTTTGTGAGTCTCCTGTGGGGAACGGTGTCAAAGGCCTTGCTGAAGTCCAGATACACCACGTCCGCAGCACCTGAAACTCTTGCCCATACTCAGTAGACACAGTTTGACACTTCATGAGTCACCATCTGACCCCACATAATGTTTGTCCTTCTAAAGAGGGGCCAGAGGAGCAGAGATATTGAACCGCTTGCAGCTACACTGAGAATGTGAGAGCTGGCAGTCCACGCATGTGTGGTGGTGCACATCCATTTTCTCGCCACGATAACGGCACATCAGGGGCTCCCCGGTGCTCCCATACCCCAAGATCATTTAGTTCGGGTCCAGAGACACGAGGGCTGCAGTGGAGAAGCAGAGAAATTATTTATTTAGAGAGTGCCAATGAGCGCTATGGGACTGAATTTATACATAATAATGACCTGCTTATGAATATTAATGAACCCTGCATGCCTTCTGCTCATTTGTGCTCTTTAAAAAATAAACTTTTGCAGCTTCTCCACCATAGCCCTTGTGTCTCCAGACCCCAACTAACTGATCTTGGGGTCAGGGAGCACCAGGGGAGCTTCTGATGCATTGCTGTCATGGCAAGAAAATGGATGCATGCCATCATGCATGTGCAGACCACCAGCTCACACATTCTCAGTGCAGCTGCAAGCGGTTCCACGTCTGTGCTCCTCCAGCCCCTCTTTAGAAGGACAAACATTATATGGGGCCGGTGGGAGACTCATGCAGCATCAGGGACTCAGGTCAAAGCAGCGGTGACCAAACAGGACCACCGCGAGCTCAGCTGCAGCCGTATCGGCGCTGGTCAGAATTTGTTTCTAGGGAGAACACTCCCTGGTGTCCTAGTCTTTCCTATTGTTCCACATTCTGTAGCCTCCCCTAGAATTCCATGCAATACTCTGGGCACAGTCCAACCAGTGTCTTGTAGGAGAGCATTATAACCTCCTCATGCATCCTCACTGTTTATCTACTTTTTGTGTTGGCTTGCACAAGCAATATTTTGCAGTAGTAACACTGTACTAGCACTTTCAAAGGTGTGTCAGTGTTGTGGCGAATCCAGGGGATGCTTTAGCCGGTGTGTCCCTCAGCCTCCAACCAGTGTATCCAATACATCCTTTTTGTGCCATATATATGTCTAATCTATTTTTAAATATACTTATATTACTACTCTTTCTAACATCATTTGGCAGCCCATTCCATTCTTCAGCCACCCTTTGGTTGAACCACTGCCTCCTGTTGTTTCCCCTGAATTGCTCCCCCTTGAGTCTCAAATAATGTCCCCTTTTCAGTCTTTCAGTTTCTGTGCCTTCGAGCACCAGGTATTCACATAGGTCTTTATTCTGTGTAGCCTTATATACCAAGCATAGATCCCCCGAGTCTCCTATATGTTAACGGGTACATGTCTATCACTTCCAGCCTCTCTGTGTATGTCAAACCTCCATAAATGAATGAGAAAGTAAAACTGAGGTTTCTTGTTTATAGGCAACAACTCTGTGTGGAGTTTTCACTCCAGAGTGTAAAAGGAGGAGAGCTACAATAATAATTTCTAACTTATTAGATTGAATTAATTTCTGAATATCATCGATTAAGACAGAGTATTAAAATTATTTTGTTTGTTGAGTTACTAAGAAATATGGGTATCCGATGATAATCACAGCGCAAATATAGTGACGCAAAAATTGCGACCGAAGAATAGCAAAAAAAAACTTCAGTGACCATGCAGTAAGAGAGACTAAATGTTAATAGCGACTACTCTTGCAATAATAGCGCCTTTATCGCAGAGAGAAGGAATAGCACCTGTTTATTATGTGTCAGCTTTAAGCAACCCTTAGGCAATGTTAGCATACCTTTTTATAAATAACTTTAAGTGCCTTCTCCATGCCAGCCATTCCAGCCGTTCCAACTAATCTTGTCCCCTCTTAGATCCAGGTTGGGGGAAATATCCAAATCCGTTCACGGCTGGTGGTCATCCTCAAGAGTCCACCAAAAAAGCTCCTTTGTCTCCAGTCATTGATTTAGTCCAACAATTCACAAGCAACAAGAAGTGGCCGCTGCTAATACTTTTCAGTACTTCAGGTGCATCATCCGAATGCCAGTTACTGGCATCAAACTTCAAACTTCCAAATTTTAATGCCAGTAAAAAAAACAGTACTGCAGTGACCAGAGTTGCCAAAATCAACATTAGTTTCAATCGTCAACTTAAACATAGAAAGCAAACAAGCAGAGTAAAAGCATGTAATGTCACTTCATATTGAAATCTGTGAGGAGCGGAGCAGCACTGCAGCCATATTGTCGCTCAACCTCCCCCCTCCCTTCGGCAAGTCACTTAATGAGGAATCTCATATGTGACTTGATTTTTGGGACTCACAAAAATTTTCCCTGGAACTGTATGGGGATATGCTGAACAATTGTCATGATGGCGAAAACCCAGAGGATGAGTTAAAAAAAACCTGGTGGTAGATTATTATTCACTTTCCTTTCGAAATGGCTTGTAATGAACTGATCCTTTAAATTCCCATTTGTTCTGTAAAGTACCCCAATTTGGGTACCTACAGTGTCCCATAGTGTGGGTTCGAGAGTAAGAATACTTAAACAATTTCAATTAGGTGTGATACCCCTGTTGGAAAACACTGGCATGCTGTACATAAGAGGGACCTGTGCTTTCTCAAAATCATGGCCATTGAGCACATACCCATAATTATACAATGGCAAGAAAATTTCCAGGGCTATGATTGGTCAGTGTGTGCCTGAGACAGTGATGTTATTACACAATAACATCACTGTATTGATTTGTTGGATTATTCTTTGGCTCTCTCCTCAGAAACAAAGACATGTTGCTACACTAAAAATCTACTAAAACCTTTTTTAATTTTTTATTTTATTTTGTATAACATCGAGCCATTGTATAATTGCAATAAGGTACTCCAAGGTGTGTATTATTGTGTAATAACGTCACTCCTGAGGTGGTGGAAGCACTCAGCTTTGCCTCATGCTTCAACCCACCCCAGGAGTGACGTATTACACAATAACACATACCTTCTTGTGCCTTATTGCTTAAATATCAGACGTGCTGACTGTTTAAAAAAAATGACTTCAGAGAAAGTCATTTGTTTTATATTATGGGTGCCATATGCCTGGATAAACTTAATGATTGATGTGATTTAAGCCTGTACTTAATTCAGTTTAGGAGTGCTGCATTTTTTTCCTTAAAATATTTTTTTCTGCATTCTAAGATACGTTGTAGTTCAGTGGAAATTTCTTTCCCTCTTATTTATATCATATTGTTGTTTATGTTCTTTATTACAGGTCCCCAGATCATACACGATTGCGCTGTTTTATCACTCGCTGTTATGCACTGTTGCTTTTTCTGTGGTCGCCGAAATGTAGTCGCCTATATTGAAGTCACGATTAAAAAGTCGCGATTATTACATAGAACTGAAATATGTCACAGTAAGCTCAAAACTGATGATATTAATCAGAAGCAAATCAGAGGGAGCTTTAAAGGGACACTGCCAACCCTTTTTGCATATACAAAATGTGGGTTTTCAACTAGAAATACCGGTAATGATTGCTTACCTTCTCTAAAACTCATTAAAGGAGCTGATTATATGATCTACTTCCATTCATAGTAGAACTGAAATGCATAGGAATGGTGCTATTATACCCAGCCTTGTTTTGCTTCAAATAATTGATCTACTCTTATTGCAGTCATCCTGAACATTAGGAACACCCCCCAAACAATGCAATCACTCATGATACAATAGTATCCACTCCTCCCACAGCATAATGAGTGACTACATTGTGTTAAAGGAAAACTACACCCAAAACTTGAAAAATATATGTTGTGCAGAGTGTTTTAATTTGTATGTGAAGTTCTAGTGTTTTCTTCCTCTGACTGGTATTAGGAGTTTTCCTAAACTAGCCTGCTAGCTTTAGGGCAGTTTTACGACCCCTGGAGATCACCATATCAAATAGTTTTATTGCACTTCTTTGTCCTACAGTGCACCTTGTTTCATGTGATGGCGATGTAGAAGAGCCCATAAATCCAGCAGAAAGCAATGCATTACAATCAGTTCACAACAACAGTGATGGCTATATTTTAAAATCTGTAGAATTCAGCTTGGTGACCACCCTCATCCTAAAGGTTTTACTGTCCTGAAAAACTTTGCTGCTGGTAATTTTTGTGCAGCTTGTAAAGCTTCCAAGATATTTAGTTTGTTTGGCATGCGTGTGCTGAATGTTGGGTCTCTCTTACATCACAGTCACGTGAGACAAGATGCACTGTGGGAACCAGAAATACAATTACACTATCAGGTATGGAGATCCCCAGGGGTCGTAAAACTAGCATAAAGCTAGCAGGCTAATTTGGAAAAACTCTAATACCAGTCAGAGGGGAAGGAAACACTAGAACTTCGCATACAAATTAAACCTCTACACAACATATATTTTCAAGTTTTGGGTGAGTTTTCCTTTAAGGTGTTCCCAGGTCCAGGAAAGATGCAGTGGAAGTTGATCAAAGAATGTAAGCAAACACATTTTGTGTAGTAAAACCAGTACGGTGGCCAGTCTGTTTTTACTTTAAAAAGAAAAAGGAGTCAGAATCAAACTACAGTACCAGCTATATTGGCAATCTCCACAGAATGTGAGCAATCATATGTTTTTCTTTAGTGATAGACAATTTGAGGCATATGGGGGTTGACTGTGTCCCTTTAAAGGTATAAAGCTTTATGTTAATTATCTTGAATGAGTGTATTAAGAGCTTTTATAACATGGGAGATGATAAAAAAGCAAGCCAATTGGTGAAACAGCATCACCTGACCGTGGATTAATTGTCAATTATACAATGGTAAGAAAATTTCCTGGCCTCTGATTGGTCATTCTTGGGCTGGACCCGTGATGTTATCCCAGTACAATATCACGGCTCTAGTCTCAGCCTCACTGTGAACCTGTAGATAAGCTATATGATGAGCGAGATTACTTCTTTTTTTGCATCTCCTCTTAAGAAACAAAAATATTTTTCCACACTAAAAAACATTATTTAAAATTATTTTATTTTATATATAGCAATGAGCCTTTGTATAATAGCAATAATGCCCTCCAGAGTGTGTGTAGTTTGGGATAACATCACACCTCAGTTGTTGGATGCACTCGGCCTGCAGCCTTGTGCCCAACCACCTGAGGGGTGTCGTTTTCCCAGCACGACACACACCCTGTCTGGCATTATTACTTAATTCATGCACAGTTGCTGTGAATCGCCATGAAACAGTAACAGTGGGCAGAGTGGGACTCATTATATAGTCGAAAAATGCAACGTGAAAGGCAGCCATTAGTAAGGCAAGAACAGTGACAGGTAGAGAACAAAATGTTTAAATTGTTTGTTTTGTGTGTACATAATTCCCCTAATATTTTCCCTCCTGTTCTGCAGTATTTGTCAGCGCCCTGCCGTTGTTGGCTCTTTTCCCTCCCATCCCCTCCTGCAGCATTTGTTCCCTCCATTCCCATTGGTGGCTCTTTTGGTCCCGTCCCTCCCACAGCATTTGTCCCTGTCATTATCGCATGCAGCCCTTCAGTGAGGCTAGGACATAAAATTAAAAACCTCCTGCAGTGTTCTGTCTGACTTCCATTTTGCATGGTCCACTTTCTGTTGTTTGTGTCTCTTCCTCTAGCAGCTGTCAGCGTGGTAAATGGAGCACAGCACTGCAATGTACACAGGAGAACGAGACACAGCAAGTAGGAGGTGGGTGTCCCGCACCCAGATTCACTGTCCCTCTCCAAAGATCCACAGTATCTCCTCTTGTGTGCACATGCTAGAGAGACAGAGAGAGTGCAGAGAGTGAGTGTGAAAGAGAGAGAGAGAGAGAGAGCGCGCACAAGAACATAACCGTTGTACCGTTCAGAAAACAGACATCATGCATATGTTTTTTATCTGATGAACATAAAAGTGTCACAACTCATTGCAGAACTGTATTTATGACATTTGTATGTTCACAACATAAATAACACATGCGTTACTTTTCACGACTACCTTCCCAGTCAGCAGGATACAGTCATAGTTGCCTTATTCCAACCCCCCAAAAAACAACTTTTGAAATTATTGTTTCTTTCTAAACATAACCCATGTTATAAGCGTAATAACCCACTCGAGGGTATGGGGTTATTTGGGATTAATCAACATCCCGGATGCTATGAAGGCACTTGGCCTGTAGCCTTGTGCCTCACAACACACCAGGGTGTTGATTAATCCCCAATAACCTCATACCCTGAAAGAGTTATTGCTTACATACATGTTACAAACTTACAATCGCTAGTTTACTTTGTTTTTCTGTGTTCAGAGGAACTGAAATAGGAGAATCCAGCGAGTTTGCTGAATTTACCTGTCCATTTCAGATGGATAATATGAAGGGTTTAATTGTGCCCTGGAATTACAGTAAGTTTAAGAAATATGTTTTTATTCATTTTCAGCAATATGGATGTTAATTGATAAATGGTAAACTAAGGGAAATATTCAGAACAATGCAAATTATAGGCAAATTGGAGATAATGATCCACTCCTTTTTTAACATTATTTTTAATTATTATAGATATGCAGTGGAGTGTCAAGCAAACGTTATATTGATTATAGTTAATTTTTTATCATCTTTACAGCCACCACTCTGAGGAAGAGATCCCTTTTAGATCTCAAAACGCTGGTTTGAGTGTATGGTATATGAAGAAATAAAGTGTCACTCTCAAAAGAGGCTTGAAGTGGTCCGGATTACTTACTGTATTTCTTGAAATGCAAAACTTTGCCATTAGCTTGTACAGTGGCGTGAAAAGTATTTGCCCCCTTCCTGATTTTCTCTATTATTGCATATTTGTCACACTGGATGTTTCAGGTCTTTAGAGAAAATGTAATATTAGATAAAGGAACCTGAGTGAACAAATAACACTTGTTTTTTTTTTTTATTTCACCTATTTAATGAAAAAAGTTAACCAACAACAACTGGCACTGTGTGAAAAGTAATTGCCCCTACATAATAACTGGTTCGCATCACATTTAGCTGCAATGACTGCAACCAAACACTTCCTATAATTCAATATCAGTCTTTCACATCGCTGTGGAGAATTTTAACTCACTCTTCCTTGCAGAACTGCTTTAATTCAGTAACATTTGGTAGGTTTCGAGCATGAACTGCTCGTTTCAGGTTCTGCCACAGCATCTCTATTGGGTTTAAGTCTGGACTTTGACTAGGCCACTCCAAAACTTTAATTTTACTTCTTTTTAGCCATTCTGATGTGGACTTGCTTTTGTGTTTTGGATCATTGTCTTGCTGCATGACCCAACTACGCTTCAGCTTCAGCTGACGGAAGGATGACGGACATTCTCCTTAAAATTTTTCTGGTACAGAGCAGAATTCATGGTTCCTTTAATTTTGGCAAGTCATCCAGGTCCTTAGGCAGCAAAGCATCCCCACACCATCACACTACCACCACGTTTGACTGTTGCTATGGTGTTCTTACTGTGGAATGCTGTGTTTGCTTTGTGAGACATTATGGGATCCATGTCATCCAAAAGTTCCACTTTGGACTCATCTGTCCATAGAACATTTTCCCAAAAGGCATTGGATCATCCAGGTGCTTTTTGGCAAATGTGAGACAAGCATTATGTTCTTCTTGGTTAGCAGTGGTTTCCTTGCTACTCTCACATGAAGCCCATTTTGCCCAGTCTCTTTCTGCTTGTGGAGTCATGAACACTGACCTTAGCTGAGGCAAGAGAAGCCTGCAGTTCTTTGGATGTTGTTTTAGGATCCTTTGAGACTTCCTGGATGATTTTCGCTGTGCCCTTGGAGTAATTTTGGCAGGCCGCCCTCCTGGAAGATTCACTACTGTTCCAAGTGTTCTCCATTTGGAGATTATGGCTCTCACTGTGGTTCGATGGAGTCCCAGAGCCTTAGAAATAGCTTTGTAACCCTTTCCAGACTGATGAGGGCAACACATTTTTCTGATCTTTTCAGGAACTTCCTTTGATCATGGCATAATGTGCTGGTTGAATCTTTGTGCTAGCAACGTGACTCTGATGGTAAGGGTCAAAATAAGTGAGGTTTATATTGAGCAGGGCTGGCTGTAATCAAGCCTGGCTGTGTTCAATCAGCTGACTCTAATTATCCTTTTAATTGGGTTGATTTAACTAGGGGGCAATTACTTTTCACACAGTGCCAGTTGGTGTTGGTTAACTTTTTCATTAAATAAATGAAATAAGTAAAAAAAAAGTGTTATTTGTTCACTCAGGTTCCCTTTATCTAATATTATATTTTGTCTAAAGACCTGAAAACATCCAGTGTGACAAATATGCAATAATAGAGAAAATCAGGAAGGGGGCAAATACTTTTTCACGCCACTGTAAGTCCAGTTTTGGTTTTTGAAATTCCTTCCAATTTCTGCAGTGACATTAAAACAGAAATTGTGTTTAGTAATGCAGAACAGTGAACAGTAAGCACATTTCCCCTCCACATGTAAAAATAAAGTTATGCTTACAGAGAAAGCAAGAACCGTATGTATTTAAAAATGCATTTAATTTGCTATTCTGAGCTGACTCAGCAACTGTGTGCATTAATATACAGTGACAGCTCTAGGAATTGTGGATCACTGCGGTGCAGTCAGGGCAGAGGAGGAATGATAATTTGAATTTATATAGCACTTTTCATACACATCGTATCCCAAATCCCTTTACAAGCAGTGACAGAGACTGGTAGTAGAAGGAATGTGAATGTGTAGTGGCAGCTGCTGCACTTATGGACACCCACATCCGCAGCCATGAACAACTGCCTGAACCAACTTATGAGAAAGGGAAAGTTGGCCAGGGCACTGAGGAAAATACCCATCCCTTATGAAAAGTGCCATGAGTTCTTTTACATCCACTTGGGCACCCACCAGCACAGCACCACAAACAGGAGAGAAGAGACCTCAGTTCAGTGTCTCATCTGAAGGCCGGCACAATAGGGTACTACGGCACCCACCTAGTACTGCACTGGTGTGCTAGTAGTTAGGAAATGAGCCCAAGTCTCTGTGTGGGACTAGAACATATGACCTCCTGGCCCAGTGCTAGATGTGTCCCCACCTGAGCTATACAGACACAAGATACATTGGACACAGAGGTCCAGTGGCTGGGCCCTAGGGGTGAATTTATTTCTAGACAATGTTGACAGCATAGCAAGTTTTTACTACTGCATGTGTGTGCCCCATCTGACCCCAGTTATGGACCACCACAGCAAAAAGAAACCTGTCATTTAAGGAAACTCCCTACTCCTCCAAATCCTTACCTCCTGGTCAGGCTTTTCACAAGAACTAATATTTTTTAAACCATTTCAGTTTACTAAATTGTAGTTGTGTAAGCTCCACAGTCGGACAGTATGGTGGGCGTTGCACAGCACCCTGTCCTAGACACATTTCTGCTTATATTTCATGTGTATTCTCTGTATGTTGTATCCCCATCTTATAATGAACTTGCCCTTTAACATAAAAACAAGATGACTGTCCCTTAGGATTCATTATCTCTTTTCAGTTCTCTAACCCTGACATCCTCATCCTCTGTTTGACATCATCATATGCACAGCAACATATTGTGATGTCACAAGCAGAGAATTATGATATCAGGTGTGTAGACAAGCTACTAGAACTGATGAAGTCTAAAAGACAGTGAGACAGTTTTCATATAATTGGGCACAATTATATAAAAAAAGTGACACTACATATTTTATTTTTTATTTTAGAATAAGTTCGGGAAGGCACACTGAGCCAAAGCTAGTTTCTAGGTGTGACCTGGAAGCACAGGGAGGTTAAGTAACTTGCTCAAGGTCACACAGTATGCAAATGGTGGATGTGGGATTCAAACCCAGGTTGACTGAGCCTCCAGGTTTACAGAGTGGTGCTCTAACCACTGGGGTATACTATAGACAATATATGAAAAAAAGTGTCTAAAAATAGTGTTTTTTTTCAAGGTTTCCCCTGAGATGTCACACTATTTAAAATTCCAGTGTATACTGTGTATGTGATGTAGAGGTGAACAAACTCTGCTGTACACTGGAAGTCTGCAGAGTACGGTTAGGCATCTTCTTTCTAGGCCAACGTAAATGTACTGATATTCCACAACAGCGGAGGAAGGGCAGTTACTGTTGAACCAGTGGTTCAGTGGGCACCTTGTGTGCCATAATAAGAAGTAATCTGCCATCATTAAGTTATACCCCAAACTGGTTGGCCACCAGTTTAACCTTGTGGTAGCTGTTCATTCACAGCTCAAAGCTGTCATGCTGGTAACAGTATCACAGAAAGAGAGAATAGAAGATATTCTTGGAGCAGGAAAAGGTCATTAGACAGAGTATTGAATAGTTGGTGTAGCATAGCAAAATGCTACACAAAACGGGGGATAATGCTAACCATTTCTAGAAATGCGTTGCAGTAGACTGCTAACCAAGTCTTCAGGGCATAGAAGACTGGTGAACAAGCTGGGCAGCCTGGGAGTGGGTACAAGGTAGTAAACTGGATTAAGAACTAGTTGAGTGATAAAAGACAGAGGGTCGTGGTAAATGGAGCTCAATCTGAGGAAAGGAGGTTGACCAGCTGGGTGCCACAGGGATCAGTCCTGGGGCCAGTCCTGTTTGATGACTTCACAAGTGACATTGCGGAGGGGCTAGAAGGGAAGGTGTGCCTCTTTGTGGATGACACTAAGTTCTGCAACAGGGTGGACATTCCAGGAGGGGTGGAAAAAATGAGGAGGGACCTAGGTAAACTGGAGGAATGGTTTAGAATGTGGCAGCTGAGATTCAGTGTGAAAAATTGCAAAATCATGCATTTGGGTCACAAGAACCCAGGGGAAGATTACATGATTTTGGGGGGGGGGGGAGATATTGATGGTCACCAAACAGGAACGGGATTTGGGGGAAATTATATCTGATGATCTATAGGCGGACAAACAATGTGCCAAGGCTGTGAGGAGAGCCAGTGGGATGCTGGGGTGCATAGGGAGAGATATCACCAGTAGAAGAAAGGAGGTGGTGATGCCACTGTACACATCATTGGTGAGGCCTCATTTGGAATAATGTGTCTAGTTCTAGAGGCCGCATCTCTGTAAGGACATAGGGTGGAGGCAATTCAAAGAAGGGCAACAAAGATGGTGCAGGGCCTGCACCAAAAGTCATATAAGCAGAGATTGGGAGACCTCAATATGTATACCCTGGAGGAGAGGAGAGACAGGGGACATATGATAGAAACCTATAAATATCTGAAAGGCATAAATAGGGTACCAGAGGGTAGCATCTTTCAGAAAAGGAGATGTCCAGGAACGAGGGGACATGCCATGAGGTTGGAAGGGTGTAGACTGAGGGGTAGGTTGAGGAAATATTTCTTCACGGGAAGGGTGGTGGATGCATGGAATAGACTCCCAGCGGAGGTGGTGGGGGCAAACACAGTGGGAGAATTAAAACATGCATGGAACAGGCATAGGGGCATCCTAGAAACAGGAATGAGATGGTAAAGCCAGAGATCAAGTAGGGTCTGTGGCTTTTACAGTAGGCAGGGAAAAGCAGCTGGGACACTACAGGAGCCAGCAGACATTGCAAATGCTTTCAATCGGGCCTTCTCCGATCTTAGCACTGTAGTACCCAGTGACTACCTGACCCCCCCAACTCCAAATCAAAATCACACCACCCTCTCACCTCCCTCGGCCAAGGGCAGTGCCCCCTCTACTTTAAGCAGCTGTCTAGAAACGACACCATCAAGTATATAAAACGTGTTCTAGGGAAGACAAGAATGGGGAGTGACTTAGTAGACATGAAGCTAGTGGCACTTACTGTAAATGAGCTGGCGGATCCGCTAACCAAAGTTTTTAATGCCTCACTTAGGTCAGGAGTGTTCCTGACAAATGGAAGAAGGCACTTGTCACTCCTGTCTTCAAAACAGGTGATGCTACCAATCTAACTATAGGCCCATCTTCATTCTCCCTCCCGTTCAAATTGCTTGAACGAATTGTCTCCGACCAGCTTACAAAGTACCTAGTTTGTGTTCAGCAACATGAAGTCCGGAAAGATCATTCCACCATTACCACCTTGGTTGACTACACCACCCAAATATACGATGCCTCTGATGATGGTCTGGCAGTGGGGTCTATCTTTATAGACCTCACAAAGGCATTTGATACCATCAGCCATCAACTCCTCCTTCAACACCTGCACTCTGTTGGCCTGTCCATGGACACGGTCACCTGGTTCAAGAGCTACCTCTCTTGCAAGATACATTGCATCAGAATCAATGGCATTCTATCTGAGCCCATGGAGGTGACTCTTGGAGTCCCACAAGGCTCAATACTGGGCCCTCTCCTTTTTAGCCTCTTCATTAACTATCTGCCTTCAGTCTGCCAAGCCCATACCATGCTTTATTAGGATGATGCAGTAATCTCTGTAAGTGGAAAAAACCTACCTGCCATCACCCGTGAACTTGAAGCTAACTTCCACAAGCTGGAGTCATGGTTCTCTGTTAATAAACTGCTGCTCAACTATAAAAAAACTAAAAGCATGCTTTTCACGCTTTCGCAGAACAGAAATAAATTCTAGAAACTACAGATACAGAGTTGCAAAGGGGATATTCTGGAGCAGATCGACACCTTTAAATATCTAGGGATTCACCTGGATAATGCCCTCTCTTTCACAACACATGTAGACCATATTATCAAACCAGCCAATGCAAAATTAGGTGTTCTCTACCAACACCATCACTATATGTCTTCTGATGCTTTAAAACTTGTCACCTGCTGCTCTGTACCGTCTACCATAGACTATGGCCTTATAATCTACAGTGCATGTACTGACACTGCCCTAAAAAGGGTAAAAACCCTTCTCAATAAAGCATGTTGACTGGTCCTGGGAGCAGATTGCTGGACGCACACGTGACCTCTATAAAGCAACTGGATGGCTACCCCTTCACCTCAGGGCCCAACATCAGGACTGCCTACTGGCAAACAAAGCTATACTTGGGCTACATAGAAACATAGATTTTGATGGCAGATAAGGACCACTTGCCCACCCAGTCTGCCCATTTCCCTACCTAATGGATAAGCTGCAGATCCTAGTTAACCAACAGCCTACTTCTTCCTACCCTCACCCCCTAGAATTGCCCTATGACTGTCCCATGCATTCTTGAATTCCACCACTGTTTTTGACTCCACAACCTCCTCCGGAAGGCCGTTCCATGCATCCACAACCCTCTCTGTGAAAAATACTTCCTTACATTACCTCTGAGCTGCCCCCATCTTCAAATTGTACTTATTTGTTCTTGCACACCTCTTTTTCTGAAAGATGCTACCCTCTTGGACTTTGTTGATTCCCTTGAGGTACTTAAAAGTTTCTATCATTCCCCCTTTCCTCGAGCTATACATATTAAGCTACTAAAGTCTCTCTTCATATGCCTTCCGGTGCAGACCCTGCACCATTTTAGTTGCCCTCCTCTGGACTGCCTCCATCCTGCTTATGTCTTTGCGGAGACTGGGTCTCCAGAACTGCACGCAGTACTCCAGATTGGGTCTCACTAGCTCTCTGTACAGAGGCATAACAACTTCCTGTTTTCTACTGGTGATGCCTCTCCCTATGCATCCCAGTATCCCCCCAGCCCTCCTTACTGCCTTCTCACATTGCTTGCCTACCTTTAGGTCATCTGATATGACTACCCCCAGATCCCTTTCCATTTTTGTTGTTGTTAGTATTTCACCCCCCATTATGTACTCTTCCCCTGGGTTTTTGTTTCCCAGGTGCATTACTTGCACTTCTTACATGAAACATGAAGTTGTGACGAATAAGGACATAAGGCCATCAGTCTGCCCATTTCTTTTCTACCTTATAAATGTGCCATGACTTTTGCTCTGTCAGTGGCCTATCTATTCATAGTCATTTGTATTTGCTCCCTTATACCTATCCCATGCCTGTTTGAAGCCCTGCACTGTATTCATAGCCACCACTTCTTGTGGTAAGCCATTCCATGCATCCATCACCCTTTCTGTGAAAAAGAATTTCCTCACATTCCCCCTTAATCGGCCTCCCTCTAATCTCATGCTGTGTCATCTTGTCCTGCTATTTTTCTTATATTTAAACATGTTAGACTCTTTCACCTTGTTTATGCCCTTAAGGTGTTTGAATGCCTCGATCATATCACCTCTCTCCCTCCTTTGCTCAAGGGTATACATATTGAGCTCCGTTAATCTGTCCTCATATGTCTTCTGATGCAGTCCCTGCACCATTTTGGTTGCCCTTCTCTGGACTGCCTCAATTTGGTTAATGTCCTTGTGAGGTGTGGCCTCCAATGCATAGTACTCGGATGGGGAGGCCTAACCAGTGTCTTGTACAGAGGATTATTACCTCCCTCTTACGACTTGTGATACCCTACTAATACACCCTAACACCCCCTAGCCTTACCTACTGCTTTAGGAGGTCTGCTTGGATGATTTTAGGTCATCAGTGATGATGATGCCCAAGTCTCTTTCTTCCTTTGTGACTGCTAGCAACTCCCCTCCCAGCCTATAGGTGGCTTCAGGGTTTCTCTTCCCTATGTGCATGATTTTGCACTTCTTTGCATTAAATCCCAGTTGCCACTCTTCTGCCATTCTGCTAGTTTATCCAGATCTCTTCTCATTCTGCCCACCCCATCTGGATCATCTACTCTGTTGCAGATCTTGGTGTCATCTGCAAACAGACAAGCATTACCCTCTAGTCCATCTGCAAGGTCACTAATGAAGATGTTGAAGAGGACTGGCCCCAGGACTGATCCTGAGTACCCACTTGTGACTTGCATCTCTTCTGACTGTATACCATTTACCACCTCTCTGTTTTCTGCCTGTCAACCAGTTTGCCACCCAGCTGACCAACTTCTACCCACCCAGCCTATCCAGCTTATTTATCAATCTTCTATGTGGAACAGTGTCAAAGCTTTGCTGAAGTCAAGGTGGCGACATCAACTGCTCCCCTTGTCCACCACTCTGGTTACCCAGTCAAGAAATCTATGAGATTAGTTTGACAGGACCTTCCTTTTGTAAACCCATGCTGTCTTGGATCCTGTGCCCCTATGGATTCCAGGTGTTGCACTATCCTTTCCTTAAGGTGCCTCCATAATCTTGCCCACTACTGAGGGTAAGACTGACTGGTCTGTAGTTCCCTGCCTCCTCCCTGCTACCACTCTTGTGGGAGGCGGGATCACATGAGCCCTTCTCCAGTCTTCTGGGACCTCTCCTGTGCTCAGAGACTCACTAAACAATTCTGCTAATGGCTCTGCTAGTTCCTCCTTTAGCTCCTTAAGTACCCTGGGATGTATGCCATCAGGTCCCATTGCCTTATCCACCTGAGCTTGTAAGCTCTTGTGGGACCCTTTCTTTTGTGAAGGGAGTAGTGCTCACCTCCTCCCCCTGTGTCCATGATGCTAGGCTGTGGGCCCTGCCTACCTTCTCTTCAGTAAATACTGAGCAAAAGTATCTATTTAGGATAGATGCCTTTACAGGGTCCTCCTCCTCACATGCTCCCTTTTCTCCATTAAGCTTAGCAATACCCCTCTGGACTTTCTCCTTTCACTAATGTATCTATAGAAGTCTTGTCAGCTTCTTACTGATAGTGCTAGTGTTTCCTCATTTGGGACTTTGCCTGCCTACCTTACCTGCTTCCCTTAGGGCAGTTTGGTATGCCTCCCTATCTTCATCCCGCTGTGTTCCTTATATTTCCTGAAGACCAGCCTTTTGGCTCTGACCTTTCTGCGACTGTATTTGAGAACCAAAGTGGTTTCTTCTTCTTTGCACTTCCTTTTCTGTCTAACACAATGGGATGTTGCTTCAAGTATTGCATCCTTAATGCTTGCCCACTTTGCCTGTACCCCCTCACCTGTGTTTCTTTTGCCAGGGCTAGCTTAACTCTGTTGGCCATCTTATCAAAGTCAGCTCCTCTGAAGTCCCATATTTTTGCCTTGGAATGGGATGATTTAGATGTAGTAGCCAAATTGAACCATACCATGTGATGGTCACTGGCCCCAGGTGACCTTCTACCTGGAGATCTGTGATCCCTTCTTTGTTAGTCAGTACTAGATCTAGGATAGCCCTGTCTCTTGTGGGTTGCTGTACCAGTTGTTTGAGGCCCTCCCCTGCAGGGAATCCACTATGAGTCTAGTTCTGGCAGATGTTCCTGCTGGTATTGACCAATCTGTATCCGCATGTTGAAGTCTCCATTATCAGAACCTCCCTTTAGCTGTCATGTTTTGTATATCTTCTAACAGTAATGTGTCTATGTCCTCCCTCTGGTCTGGGGGCCTGTAGACAACCCCAGTTCTTATGGCTGTCCATTTCCTGTTTCAGGGTGACCCACAGTTCTTCTGGCTCCTTATGTGTATTCTGAATTTTGTAGCTTTGATATTTTCATTAACATACAGGCCCTCCTCCCCTTTTTGCACCTGGGTCTCTTCTGAACAATACATAGCCAGGTACTGAAGTCTCCCAAGTGTGGTTACTGGTAAACCACGTCTCACTAATTGCTACTATGTCCAGTTTAGCCTCTGACATTGTGCCTGCAGGTCTGGGATCTTATTTCCCAGGCTGTGAGCATTTGTGTACATGATTTTCCATTGGCCAGATTTTGGTGTGTTAGTTGTTGGGTGAAGTTTGGCATTACCCTGTGCGTCGTATGGGGAGACAACCTTTTTCTTACTTGGTGATGCAAATGAGCGGCAAACATGCTGAATTCCTGTTTGACCACTAGCTGAGGGGAGGTGTTCTTCCATTCGACGTATGGGGTGCTGCACCCCTCTCCCATTAGCTAGTTAAATATTCTGCAAAGACGTCAAACTTCTGCCCCAATGCACTGACTCCCTCTTTAGTCAGATGCAGTCCATCAAATTTAAAGAACTTCGCTCCCAGAACTGTTGCCAGTTCCTACAAATCTGTGTCCTTTTCCTGGCACCAGCCCTTGAGCCACGTGTTTGGTCCCCTATCTCCCTTCTCTGACCTTCCGTCCATCTGTCCCCTCTCCCAGACTGGCAGGATCTCAGAGAAGGAGATGCCGGACAAAATAGATGATAGTTGTCACCCAGCCCTGAGTCAGGTGTTCCTTGGTCTCACACTGACCAGCTGGCGAGATCATTAGTCCCTATGTGTACTAGGACATCAATGTTTTCTCCTGCTTTGTGAACAATTTTGCAATGCGGTCAGTGTCTCTCCATGCTGATGTACCTGGGAGACATCTGACCATCACCCTAGCTGGAGATGGGTATCAACTCCCGAATCATAGAGTCCCCTATGATCAGAAGTTTTTTGGATTTCCTTTGTGCTTGTTTTGTTTTGGTTCCTGATTTGGGTGAGTTTTGTTGTGCTAGCTCCTGTGCGCAGTGTCCTGCTCTGCAGTGTCTTCTGCCTCTTTATTTGATTTCAGAGATGAGGCAGATACCTGTTTAGTGTTTATATGGTTTTGGAGGTAATGTGTTGGAGAGCAGAGGTGATGGGGCACCTGTTTGCTCCTCCTAACCACCTGCCAACCTCCTGGACCAACTACCCTCTGCGTGTCGAGGTTTTTCTGTTGGATGCTGGGGAAATGGCGGGTGGTTCTTATAATGTATTTCCTCTTCAATATGAAATTTGGCGTGCAATCTCTGCCCATGCTGCCGGAGCTGAGCCCTAAGATCAAAAGGCCCAGCATGTAGGACAGTGTCCTAAATCCTGTAAGACTGTCCTTCTGAAAATTGTTCCACAGTACCTGCAGTTAATGAAATCCATTCCAAATAAGTTGCTGGGTTTGTAACCTAGTCAGAGTAATTAGAAAGAGAAAAAAAGGAAAAAATGCAAGTAATGGTTTAATTGTGCTTTGTTTAACTTGTTATAACAAGTTAAATTACTAGTGCCCCTATAAATGAGATCACCTTGTGGAGCCCCACTGATCCATCCTTCCTGCTCTGCCACAGGAAATGTTACAACTGTGGTACCCTATAAAAGGAGTGTAGCATGGGGTGGTTGGGGATTGGTGGGTGGCTGGGCCCTTCCTGCCTAAAAGAAGAACCATGGACGAAAGAACAAGGAGGTAAGAGCAGAAACAATCAGTCAACAACAAATGCAGTAACCCTGAAAGCTTATCCTAATGTTAGATAAAACTGTAAAACTTAGCTTTGAATCTAAGCTGCCATACATTTGACCATTAATAATAATAATAAACTTTATTTAACAGAGCACCTTTCAAATATCAAGGTGCTTCACAAATACATAAAATTCAATAAATATCAATAAAAGCACAGGAATTCAGGGAAGGCTTTGCCCCATGAGAAAATCTTCAGTGCCTGCTTAAAGCTCTCCACTGTCCTGCACTCCCGTAGCTGTCGAGGCAGAGAATTCCAGAGGGTAGGGGCAACAAACCCAAAAGTGTGGGCCCCAGATGAATTTAAACTGACCCTCGGAATCTCCAGCAACCCCTCGTCAGCTGAGCGGAGCTGTCGCACAGGGGTGTAAGGAGCCAGGAGCTCTTTCAAGTAGTCAGGACCAAGTCCGTGTAGAGCTTTGTAGGTTTATAAACTTGCCTTAAAGGTGATCCGCCACTGAACCAGCAGCCAGTGCAGATCGCGCAGCACTGGGGTAATATGAGATCTCCTAGGTACCCCAGTCAATAAATGTGCAGCAGTGTTCTGCACTAGCTGCAAGCGGTGGATATCAACCCCAGGAAACCCTAAGCAAAGGGAGTTACAGTAGTCAAGGAGCGAGGTCACAAAGGCGTGGACCAAAATAGGCAGGTCACTGGATGGAACGAGATGCTTGATCCTAGCAATGTTCCTAAGATGGTAAAAGGCTAGCTTGATGACTGCTGACACCTGATGACAAAGGGTCAGCCCATCGTCAAGTATCACTCCCAGTTCATGCACCCGTTCAGAGGTAAGGATCTGAGTGCCCCCCAAGATTAAACCAGAGGGCAGATCAGTCCTCAACCCCTCTGTCCTGCGACCCGGGTCCACCACCAAAACCTCAGTCTTTTCTGCATTCAACTTTAATTCGCTAGAACTCATCCAATACTGGATTTCAACAAGGCAGCAGTTAAATACCGAGATAGCACTAACCTGGTCGGGGGCGAAAGACAGATAGAGCTGGGTATCATCAGCATAGCAGTGAAACCTCAGCCCATATTGTCTTACAATGTCTCCGAGGGACAGCATGTACACTGCAAATAACATGGGAGACAGTACCGAGCCCTGGGGCACCCCACAAGGCAGAGAGAAAGACTTGGAAGAAAATATTCCCAAGACAACTCTTTCAGTTCTACCGGTGAGGAAAGATGAAAACCATCTGAGCACTGTCCCAGACAGCCCACAGATAGACCTCAGGTGCATACCTCTCAACTGTCCCTGATTTTCAGGGATGTCCCTGATTTGGCCTCAAAATTTTACTCTGTCCCTCCTAAAAATTGTGTTTCCGTGACCAAACAGTGAGAGTTGTAAGCACAAAATAATGTCAAACATTAAAGTTACAGACTTGTTCCTCCTTAGAAAATGCATTTTACACTAAATCCCTTATTCTACCAATTTCATGAGTTGATATCTCCAATTTTGAAGATGTGTCCTTGATTTGGGGCCTTTGTCCCTGATTTATTTAAGCCTTGTCCCTGATTTATGAGGCAGGAGGTTGAGAGGTATGCTCAGGTGCTCGTGCAGGACCCCATGATCCACAGTGTCAAAAGCTGAAGACAAATAAAGGAGTACTAAGATGGAGTGGTTTCTCTGATCTCTCGCCATAAGGAGATTATTGAGCACCCGAACCAGAGCAGTCTCAGTACTATGCCTCTTACGAAAACTTGATTGGAGAGGTTTGTATAAATTATGGATGGTTAAATGGTTCTCCAGTTGAGTTGTCACAACTTTCTCAATAACCTTACCCACAAAAGGAATGGTTCGAGATAGGTCTGTAGTTTGCTAGAGTCTCCGCGTCCAAAGAAGCTTTCTTTAGAAGACGCCTCCTTCAGGCGGTGGTGACACCTCCAACCTTGCCAAGTCCCTTCTCATCCTTTCCACCCCACCTTGTGTATCAACTCTGTTGCAGATCTTTGTGTCATCTGCAAAGAGACATACTTTCCTTCAGTCCCTCTGCAATGTCGCCTATAGAGACATTGAAGAGGACCGGTCCTAGTACTTAACCCTGTG
This sequence comes from Neoceratodus forsteri, assembly GCA_016271365.2. Taxonomy (NCBI): domain Eukaryota; kingdom Metazoa; phylum Chordata; order Ceratodontiformes; family Ceratodontidae; genus Neoceratodus; species Neoceratodus forsteri. The sequence goes on from CM057452.1 coordinate 255,411,235, forward strand.
GTACCCCACTAGTAACCCCCCTTTCTTCAGAGTGGACTCTGTAGCTTCTGAATCCACCTTGTGTCAATTCAAGATAGATCAACCAACAATCACTACACAGAGGTCTTCCAGGTGTGGGCTTGTGGTACCTTTCAAGCGTACCTCAATTGCCCAAAGATCCCTGTCTTTTAGAGGACCCAAATGGATAAATGACTTTCCTCCAGACCTCACTGAATGCAATAAGGTTGGTAAATTCAAAGCTGGACTTCGATCACACCTAACTCTCTCTTGTATATGTGAGTGCCCTAACATAACCTAACCATACTTCAAACACTCAAATTACCCTGAACACCCTAACTTCAAGCACTAGGAAGGTCCCCTAATCTCCCTCTCCAGCCTCCCTATGTAATACTTACTTAGGCTTATCCTTCTCCCCCTTTCTCCCCTTTCTCCTTAGCCTCCCCATGCTTGCCACCCCTTTCTACCTCCACACCTCTCCTGCCATCCCCATCTACTGTCCTCTCCTTAATCCTCTCCCATCATGCCACCCTCCTCCCCCTCTCTCCTAACCTCATCCTCTCTCACCATCCTTGCCTCCTCCTCCCCACTTGACCTCCCCCACTACCACCCCTGCCTATACTTCTTATCATCCTTTCTCCTGCTTTTGACTGCCCGTCCCAGGACAAAGCCCCCGCAGGTTGCCACTCTTACACATCCTGAACAAAGCCTCTCTCTGGCTGCCTTACTGTACCCAAGCCTTCGTTCCTGAAATCCCTTGCTGCCTGGACACCTAACACAGAGCAGCCCACTCCTGCAACAATACTTGACGACATTCCCACTTGTTTAACTAATGGCGAAATCGCCTTGTGAATTTCTAAGCAGATGGAAATAAAAGTGTAACTAACCTAATCTGAGGACTAACCTCTATTAAGTAACCTGAGCAACCTGAAACCTAAGGAATCTTATGTAAGAAAATGTAATTCAGTACTCTCATTGTATCTGTTTGTATCCACGTACATAATGTTGTTGGTTTATCTGTCTTGTACTTTGCCTGACATGGAACCTTTGTAAACGAACCTTGGCTCAAAGGTATTTAATCCCAAACTGAAGTAAATAAATAAATAATTTAAAATGGACAGACTGAATGGGCCTAGCGGTCCTCATCTGCTGTCAATTTTATGTTTCTATCTATAAACGACAGAACAAATGGTTATTTTAACATCAATCCAATTTAACTTATAGAAATAGCATAATTTCAACTTTATCATTAAGTCTGGGGACGTCAACTGCCTGAAGTTTAAATATCCAATCATTTTCTCTTCTAGCCAGTGCTAAATCAGTATCTGCTCTCCTCACTCCAGTTACCTCCTTTTCAGTGGCCATATAGCACAGATTGTGGGCCACGGTGTCCACTGCTTCCAGAATATGGCTAGTGAGGGCATAGTCGCGACTGTCATTATTGACCGCCCTCATGTGGTTGCCAGCTCTGTCCTTCAGTTTACGCTTTGTGCAGCCCTTATAAAATCTACTACATTTGCATGTGGCCAGGTAAATAACATACGTTGTATCACAACTGATGAACTTTCATATGTCCATGACCTGGCCATTCACAGGGTTTAAAAAAAGTGGGTCCCTCTTTAATGATATTACAGTATTTGCACCTCCCGCACTTAAAGCACTCACAAGGTGGGGGGGGGCAGCCAAGTGTTACATAGCTGGTATGGCTGGAGGCTATGAGTGAGCCTGTCACCAAGGTTGGTTGCCCTCCTGTATAGGCAGACGTTAAGTGTTTTTATCACTGTTATGTTGGCACTTTCAATAAATGTATGCAGCACTGACAGCCTGCGCTGTTGGCATCTTTTTTCTGTGTGCACAGTTTTGCTCTTTCTCTGGGAAATAAACAGGTTTAAAACAGATGGTTTCCCCATTTCACTGTTTTTTTTCTAAAAGTCGTTCTTCAAGTAGAACCATGCAAAATGACTTCTTCAGAATTTGGAGATGTGCATGAATTTTTTAGAACTTTGAGCACATTTCTGTGGTGACTGTGCAACCCATCTGAAAAGTGTTTTGTGTTTTTTTAAATAAATAAACGTTCCTAGAGGAGCACTGATAGAGGGAGAGACAGCAGAGCAGCATGGTTATGTGTCAGCTAGAACATTTTAAGACAGTATGTCTGAACAACAGGGAAACATGCCAGGAATGTTAGTTTATAAGTATTTTGATCACATAATGTTAAAAACTCAAGCTGTTAAATGAGTTGTATGTTGGCTCTGTGGCACCGAGAAGTACGGGGACCTGTCTGGCATGCTGGTGACCCGGGGACTCATCCTGGGTCGGAGATTTTAGAAGTGGAGTCCAGCAGGGGAGACTCAGAGCATCCTGGAGGATGGCGCTCTCCCGGGTGGGGTGGGGATATAGTGCCGTTCAGTTACTCACACCTGGGGTCCCTGGGGTTATCCATTGGAGGTGCCATTGGTGGTGCAGGTGACCCTGTGCTGCAGGCACCCCCAATGCTGGCAGTCATCAGCTCACATGACTGAACCACTGGCTGGAGGGTTCTAAAGGGAGGAAAGTGTCTCGGGCTGAAGCTGCATACAGGGCTGGCCAATCACAGCCCATGCTCAGTAGAGCTCTGAAATGCCATCTCTTGCCTGACTTTTGCAATCTACTGAAAAGGAAACATTCAGCAGAAGGAAATTCACTGCATGAAGTGCTTTACTGGAATAGATAAAGGGCAGTGCAGTAAGGACAGGCCAGTGCTATACTGGCAAGAGAGCAGCAACAAGGAAAAGGAAGCGTCCATTTGTAAATGCTCTACATCTCAATGTGGAGCAGCCCCCGATCAGCATTTTTACAGTAAGTTTAAAATGTTTCACTTGTTTGCTTTGGACTATTTTATATTTGATCTAGTTGATCCTGTCGTTCCTCCTGCCTGCATTTAATTGAAGCAGCTCCAGTGGCGCATCCCAGAAGCTCCTACAGCTGACATCGGAGACAGGTAGCAGCCACAGGAGTGTGTATAGCACATTCCTATGGACACAGCTATTAATAGCTTCAGTTTGCAATGTACACATCTCAGTGCTATATTGAGACCAAGTATAAAGTAACAGTTGACTGTTGGTCTATGCTTAGTCTCAGTATAGCACCAGGGCCGACTTGTACATCGCAAACCTGAGCTAGTAATAGCTTCATCTATAGGAATATGCTATACACTCTCCCACTGCTGCTTCCCAGCCCTGAAGTCAGCCGTGAGAGTCTCTGGAGTGTGCAGCTAGAAGTGCTTCATGTAAAATGCAGGTTGGAGGGATGGCAAGGTCAACTAGATCAAATATAGGAGACTCTGAAACATGTAAGTGAAAAACTGTACAACTTATTGCAATAATGTTATAATAATAAAATCCTTCTTTACGCAGATGATGCTGTACTCTTTGTCTCCGACCATAATCCCATCTAACTTCAGGATTCTCTGCAGGAATCCTACAGTGACGCAGAAGCCTGGTTTACTGAGCACAGGCTGTAATTAATCTAAAGAAACCAAAACCATGCTCTTTGCCCACCCCAAAATAAATCCAGTAACTATCCTCTCTCGCAGTCCACTCCACCTCTAAACCCCTATTGAGCTAGTTCACTCTTATAAATACCTAGGTATAACCTTTGACCCTGCCCTCTCTTTCATGCCCACATCTCTGGCCTTGCCTCAGCCTCTAACACTCAGCTGGGTATCCTCTATCGTCACAAAACTGCCTCCCCACGGATGCCCTCCGACTTGCAGTCACATCTCTGTTCTATCTCTGGTAGACTATGGCCTACTTGTGTATGGTGCAGCAGACCAGATTGCCCTGAACAAGATCCGCCACCTTAAACAAGGCCTGCAGGCTCATAACTGGGGCTCCTAGTCTAACCCACACTTGCCTTCTTTACACCATGGCTAATCTACTCAACCTAGATGAGCGCCTCAAATACCAAACTGCCTCCTAACAAAAAAAATCTCTCTTAGGCTATCCCCACGGGTCTGTCAACCACTATCACACGTGCTAACCCTACAGTGCATACCCGCATATCCCTTAAACTGCACTGGTTATACCGAGGCGAGAACCTCGCAGGTCAAAGGGCTTACCCTACAGAGCCCCCTGTTGGTATAACGCCTCCCCGCCGGGATCACTGATGCCACCTGTTATCAGACTTCAAATCTAGTCTTAGAAATCAATCTGCCTCAACACGCAGCTGTACCTGCCTCTAAGCCTACTTCTATCCTCCCAGATAATGCTCACTGAGCCGCCCTCTGACCTTCTGTCCAGCTCTACCTTTACTTGCTACTATCTCCCCCACACTCCTCTTCTGATACCTCCCACCCAGCCTTACCTTTATTCTTCCCACTGAATCAATCTCCATGTAACTACTGTATATTGTCTACTCTGTAAAGTGCACATGTAAGCCTGTTTGTATAATGCGTTTGACAAATGCCTGCATTTTCTGGCTGCTTCCTAATTGTTCTCAGATGTTTTGTCTGCTTGGTTGTTTGTTTTCCTGCACTGTTTTGTCCTCACTGTGACGAGGTACCTTTGTAAATGAGCCTCTGGCTCAAAGGTTGTTAAACTGATGTTCCAATAAATAAATAAAATAATGCTAAGTGAGCTGCCCCACAATAGTGGGCATTTACACATGTACATTTGTGTACCTGGTATACACATGGCATTTAGGCAAATTCTGTAAAAAGAGCTCTGAGCATGGGAGATACAGTATTATTAAATCTCCGTACATAAGGGCAGCAGTAAGGAAGGGGAAAAGGCGCTTCATTATTTTTATTTATTTATTTGTTTAACCAGGTGAGACACACTAAGCTGAAAGCTTTTTTACAGGTGCAACCTGGGAGCACAGGGAAGTTAAGTCACTTGCTCAGGGACACACAGTATGCAAGTGGAAGCTGTGGGATTCAAACCCAGGTCTGGTCTGCTGGATGTCACCAGATTTGCAGCTTAGAGCCTTAAACCACATATCACAAACCATATCGCAGTGTTTGCAGCACTATTGTAGGGGGTAAGGAGTGCCATATTTAAACATGGTGGCTGCACCAGAGGTTCGGACACTTTATGAATATTCAGGTAAAAAAATCTCTATATTTAATATGGTGCCTGCAGGGGGGAGATCTGTGAGGTAAAGCCCCAATCTGTGCAGCGATTGGGGGCTTCTCCTATGCTGGTAGTTCTTCTTTCTTCAACTTTCTTTCCCTCCGGTCACCACCGACTGGGGTTTCTTCAGTCGACCTGCCTTATCCCCTCTGGTCTGAGATCCTCCCATCTGCGCCTGCATTCTCAACTCACCTGTGACACACCAATGGAGCCATTCCCCTGGAATACACCCCACCCGGGGTGGGGCCGCCTTCTGCTTCTCAGCGTTTTCTTCCGGTGCTTCATGGGTGGAGGCGACGTCGGGACCAGGTCGCAGTGGGCAGGATCCGGTGGTGGAGGTGGGGGCAGGCGACGTCTACCCCCCAGCCAGTGGGCATTTTCTCTGTTCTGGAACACCCTCTAGGAGCCCGGATGTGCAGTGCCATTCAGTGCTGCCAGGCGCGCTCCCGCACCCAGCCCACGAATGGCTGCCGAGGCTCCTCCCCTTGCCTCTAGCATTATCCCTGGACTGCAGTGCTCCCAGCCTCTGCTAGGAGCTGCTCACGCCAGGGAATTATCCACCCATCCTCCCCAGGAGAGGAGAGGAGAGGAGAAGAGAGCTGTCCTCTGGATGTTCAATCCTCTCTGTCCCCTGATGAGCCCCAATGACCCAAGCTCGCTCTCGAACCCAGGTCGCTGGCATGGTGTGAGGTGTGGTGTCCAGTGCCTCAACCCTCAGCACCACCGGGCCATCCTGGTAGTTCTTCTTTAACTATGATTTATCTGCCAGCCCAGTGGCATGTAGGGCTGAGGCACTATAAGTGCCTTACCTCCTGCCACATCAGCGATCCATCTTTGGGAATGGACACAGGTTGCCGGGGGTCAACCAGGGGAGGGAGGACTAAGCATCTGGAGGACAGCTCTTCTCCCTTGGGGAGAGGGGGTTATGTGGCCTGCTGCTCGACTGCCACCTGGAGGAATCCAGTGGGAGGTGTTGGCAGGTCGCATCTAGGGGGAAGGCCTCATGTCCAGAGCACCTGGGGTGTCTCTGCAGAGGCGGAGCTTGCACAATGTGCTCATTGAACGTTCGTGGCTGGCCGGGGGAGAAAACAGAAGAAAACATTTCCTGAAGCCCTGTCTAGTATAGATGGTCATTCGGAAGAATTGATGTCCACTGCTTAACCAAGAAGGACCTTCTTAGTTAAGCAGTGACATGATTTGTTCCAAACAGCCATCTAAACAACATAAATTTTACTTTAAAAAACAGCCCCATTCATATCTATGGGGCACGCCACCCATGCTATCCACATAGTTACATCACAAAACATGGTAGTGCAGGGACGGACCTCAGATTGAAGTGATAGTAGGAAGTGGAAGGGATCAGCACGGCTTGGCTCCATGGAGCCAAATTACGATCCCTTCCCTTCCCAAATGGAGCATAGAAAAAATGTTACTTTGGCACCAGTGGGCTCGGAGCCTGATAAGGGATTTTCATGCTTCTGGGGGGACGTTTTTAAAAAGAGCCAGTTAGTTGCTGTTTAAAAGCATGAATTTAAAAACACTTGCTGTGTATTGGCAGCACCTTTCCCATATAGACCAGACGTGGGATGGGCCAGCTTTGAGGACATTACTGATAATGAGGGATAGTCGAGAGGTACGATATGCACAGTTGCATAAGGTAAAAATAAGAAGTCCCTCATGTCACACACTACATTCTGACAAAAAAACCAGATGCAGGGCACCTTGACAGGAGTGGATTAGGACCCTGTCTTATGGTTTGCACCTGAAATGAGAGACTAGATTCCAGGAAAAGGTTTAAAACATTCCTACGGTAGTCTGTAAAAGCACATTAAACATATACACACATTGCACTGCATTTATCTAAAGCTTTTCATAGCAAGCCAATAAATACTATAAAAGCCAAGCTGGGAAACGCTCTCTTTATGATTAAAATAAATTACTTTAATTTAATGCATTTTTCATACTTGCTTGCGCAGTAAGCAATCCTGTATCACTGACTACAGGCAATGCCGCATAGGCTGGATCAATTGAGGTTTTCGCTTCCAGCGAGTGCCAGTGCCTTCAGAGAATTTATTAACTGGTACATTAAATCATGCAGGGGGTCATTTAGCTGTTTATTAGTTTATATTGTTGTTTTATTTTGTGCGCGTGTGTGAGATCACATTTGGCTAACACAAACCCTGCTGTGAGTGCACTGGGCCTTGTCTTGTCCAATTCTCATCTTTGTGCTATAATGATAGTCTTTTTCTTGCAGGAGAGATGAGTTACTTGCTTCACTGGTTTGAATGATTGGAAAAAGTATGAGCTATCAGGTATTGACATCTGTCATCATTCTGGGATCAGCTTCCCCCACTTCCCTTCGCTTGTATTAAAGAAGACCCAGAATAAACTTAACTGTATTATTATTTTCCCTGAAGTTCATTTTTCTTTCTTCCCTCACCTTGACAATTAGGAGTCAGCTTCAGTTTTAGACCTAATGGTCCTCCAAGCAGAAATACTTGTGGTTTCCCTTTCATCAATCCCACCTTCCTTCTGCCCCATCTCACATCCAAACAGTGGTAATAATTATTTTTTTTTGCTCCTCCCTGCACCCCTGACCTGCCACTCATTCTGGCTGCTTAATGAGCCGTTCTGCCTGCCAGTCTCACCCTTCGCCAGCACTTCCTGCCACCTGGTTTCCCAGGCTATCCCTATGTCTTGGCTTATCACTGCTGGGGGGCCCATCTCCTCCCGGGGTAAGGAAGGAAAGTAGCATTCCTGGGGGCTCCTCCAAGGTGTGCAGGGCTGGGGGGGCAGGAGTAGTGCACTAGGAGAACTGTGGCATGGAGCGACTAGGCAGCCATCATCTGGCAGGCCGAGATGGGTGCTATTCCATTTTCTGGGACCCTCGCCACTCCCCAGTGGCACACACCATAATGACTCCCTGGAGGCGGAGCCAGCTGATGTGTGATCACCCACACCAGCAAGGTTACCGCACACCACCAGGTGTCGCTGTCTGAGAAGGGCTCCGGAACATCCTCCCCCAGCATGTCTGTATGGACACTCTATCACCCTCACTGCTGGCCACCGCTCCTGACGTCCTGAGCATGGGACTTGAACCCGGGTCACCAGTGTGCCAAGTGGGTGCCCCACTGCTATGGTAATGATTCTATAAATTCAGGGGTGTCAGTTTTGTTTTGTATATTAACACTTTTTGCATTTTAGGCTGATCTCTGCTTATACTTTCTACTTTTGTGCACCCCTTCTGTGTTGGCGCTCCAAGCGGCCACTTGGTTCCGTTGTGCTTAACACATCTGTGATCAATTTTGTAACTTTCCTGCGACCTGAAGGGCACACCGATGAGCAGCTGTCTTCACTGTCAGCATCAGTGTCACTCCGTGGTTGTCAGCAGGCAGTGGGGAAGGGGGGCATGCTCTCCTTCCCTTGGAGCCAACTACCTCTCCTTTCCCAATGTGCTGTGTCCCCAGCTGGCCTCCGCATAGGACTGCAGTACTCGGAGCAATACCCATTCATTCAGGTGGCGGCATACCATGTACACTGCTGACGCACTACGAGCCGACCTAGTTCAGTGTATCAGTTGGCCAATTCTGGGCAAAGAAATTTTAAATTAATTTATTGAAATAATGTAAACATCTTATTTAGATATGTACACTATTCATACATTTTAGGTTATGTGTCATATTAATCTGAAATAAAAAGAAAGAAAGAGGGAAAGAAAAACGTGGGGCCCTTAGTGCCTTGCAGCATGTGCTATAGGCAATATCAGAGTTTTTCCTAGCACTGCCTGCAGTGTTAAAGTATTAAATAAACAACAAAATAGTTACATCGGGGAACTGACCTTCACTGGTGGGGAGGTGGACATCTCAGAAGTATGCCTTCATACCAGCAAGGTTGAGTTACTTAGTTTTCCTCTGTCAGACAACTACTGATTGGCCAACAAGATGCATATTTCAGTGAAACGGAGAGAGGAGGTACATTTTGCTTAGTTACCCCCCCTAGCACCCACTCCAGTGACTAGGGCACCATGGCTGCAACCTTGCTACCTTTACTGTCTGTGTCAATGCTACTCCTTCGTTGGCGGGAAAGAAGATTTACAAGGGGAGGCCCTCCTCAAAACCACCATCAGGGCCTAGCTGCCACCCCTGTGAAATGCTGGGCCCCTGTGTCTCTAGAGTGAGATTCCTGGGTTCAAATGCGACCCTCCCCCCCATCTCCAAAGTGGCATCATAACCTACTGATGCCATGCCGCAGGGCTGGCCAAAACAGTTTTGTTTTTTTTGTCAGATATGATTATTAAGTTTTCATAATACAAAAACAAAACCATACATGACCATCATACTTTTCAACCATAAGTCAGTCTCTCCTCAGTAGTGATAATAAAAGTTCAGTGGCATATATGGCATACAAACATACAGTTGAAACTAACAAATGTTTTAGCATAAAACTGCAATTTTTAAAAATAGCATTCAGTTAACAGTGCAACCTAGCTACACAGAATTTTAAAATTTTATATTACGAGTGGCAGCGCATTGCAGGTTAGGGAAAGGAAAGGGAATCGTTTAACCAGGAAAGGCACATTAAGCCAGCGCTTCCAGGTGCTGCCTGGAAGCTACCGAAGGTGAAGTTAAGCGACTTGCTCAGGGTCAGACAGTATGCAAGTGGGGGCTGATGGTATTCAAACCCAGGTTTGCAGCTCAGTGCCTTTAACCACTATGCTATACTGTCTTCAAATGGGAGGAAGGGGGACCATTGACTAGCCTGGATCCTGCGTGTTACTGGCCCCATTCATGGATTGGGGGTCCATCTGCTAAGTACTGAAATCAAGGTGCTTGCACTACCCTGGTCCCAGGAGACAAGATGAAGAGCAGCAATTGTTATGCTACAGTAAATGCCAATTTAAAAACTCGAAATAATATTTTAGCAGTACAGTAGTCATATGATTCATAAATGAAGTAAATTTTTTTTTCCAATTGTTTAACCAGGTGAGACACACTAAGCTGAAAGCTTGTTTACAGGTGCAACCTGGGAACACAGGGAAGTTAAGTGACTTGCTCAGGGTCACACAGTCTGCAAGTAGGGGCTGTGGGATTCAAACCCAGGTCTCCAGATTTGCAGCTCAGAGCCTTAAACCACTGAGCTATACTGCCTTTCTCCATTTATAAAGTGTGCAACAAAACATATACAATTCAGCAGTGCACTGAACAGACAGAGTACGGGGTCCATGAATTCGGTAAGTAGAGACAGGTTTGGGGTCTGTATTGGAATTGTAGATAGATGTTTTGTAAGGTAATAATAACTCTAAGAGACAGCAGCTGTGGATCAGTGCGTTCCTTTGCTAGCAGGACTCTCCAGATAGAAGGTTGCTGGCCTTTTAGAAACAGTCTTCATTTATTGGTGAGTCTGATTTTAATGATCACATATGTCTGTCAGTGTGCAGATAACAGGCTAACAATAGGGTGACCTCCAGCTTCACAGTAGGACACAACCTAAAAGATGATGGCAAGTTGTCGGAAGGGCTGCCAGAATATGGTCGAGGGATTTCCAATTCCTAATAATAGACTGGAGCCCTTCTCCGGTGCGTTTTTTCAGTGTGTAGCAAGGGGCTGGTGAGAAACTAAAACCTGGTGTTAATGATTCATGCAAGTTGGGAGACAGAGGAGAGACACATAAGTAAATAACGCACCCGCTAGCCCCCAACTCTCTCCTTAAGCCATAGCTCCTAAAACGGTACGAAATTCGAGTCTGCTGCTTGGATGAATCACTTTTTTCCAGTGCCACAGCAGAGCTGCTTGAGCTTGCCTCTTCATGCTGATATATGAATGAATGACATCCTTCTATACTATTAACATCTGAATGGCTGCCTGTCAATCATATTCTGGCATGAAAAGGTAAATGCAAGCGGCTGTGCCACGGGACCTGAAAAAAGTGATTGATCTGAGCACCCAACTTGGATCTTGTACAATTTTAGGACCTGGGGGCTAGTGAGTGTTGGGGGAGGGGTTCTCTGTTGAAACTGGCGGGACAGGGTCTCATGGCTTGTGCTAGGGTGGGACAGCCGCTCAATTTTTTATTTTATTTGAAAGTTTCTGACCTGGAGAGGCACGGTGAGCCGCAGCTCATTTCCAGGTGCAACCTGGGGGCAAGGGAAGGGGAATATTTGTACAGATGTCAACTGACTTACAGAACCAGATTAAGCTGTTGGTGGTATTTTTAGTGAATGGAGGAATTTGGCCAGGGCACCTTAGAAATTCCCCTCCTCTTATCTACTCTTATTTATGGGTATATTTAGCTAAGGCATGGGGCTTACAATGGCTGGCAAATGTAGCTTATGAAAGCATAGCATAGGGAATATACCCAGCTAGTATGAGGAAATAGGATATTCATTCCTTACACATGTTTTTTGCTGTTCTGAAATTGTATTTGTGGCATGCTAGATGTCAGTGGGTTCTTCAGCAAACACTGGTGCTATATGATACATTTAGAGTGCTTTGTGAAAATGGTATACAGGAGATCTGTGACTATGAATTATGTCACAATCCTAGATCAAAAGTTTTTATGTGGTGGAAAGGTTTTGCTGCATTTATCAAATTTAAATACATTTCTTTAGGGTGAAGGGGGATTTAGATCTGTATGAATTTCACTGTGGGTTATTGTGGGTATTGTGCTTCATAGTTGGTGGGTTGTTTTTGGTTTTCATCTTATTTGGGTTTTAGGAAATGATTGTATATGGTTTACACTGTGGCCCAGATATTCAAAGGGTTACGCCTGGTGCAACAGAGTTGCACCAGCGCAACCGCATTATGAACTAGCTGGATATTGAAAAGGCTGCCCGGCACAAGCGCAAATCCTGATGCCCAGGCGCGAATGTAATTGTATCTTGGCGCAGATGCAGGGGGCGTGCCCATGCATATACGGCACATCCTGATATTCAGCCAGGATGTGCGGCGTACATGCCGGTGCACCCCAGCACTGCGCCGCATAGGGGGCTCAAAGAATTGAGTCCGTGCAGAGTAGGAAGAATCGGCCACCCACAGGTGGGCTGCTGTATTGCAGGGTGCAACACAGGCCCAGCCGTGGTGGCCACCCGCCCGCCCAGAACACCGTCCGTAGCACTCACAACCCTGGTGGTCAAATGGACCCCCACCTGTTGCCGCGATCGCAGAGAGTGACACCACATAGTCTAGTGCCCCCATCCCTGATACCCCGAAGAATAACATACATGACCAGCCTTGGTGGTCTAGTGGTTCCCCTCCACCCTGAGTCTCTGGTCCCTGATAAATGCATAACCGCCAGTCCCTGGTGGTCTGAGTGGAAGCGCCCGCCCATTGTTGCGATTGCGGTAAACCTCCAAAGACATGCCCTGGTGATCAGTGGCACCCCACCCTCCCACCCATACAGAACCCCTTGCCCACCCGCTCCCCCGTCATCCGTGGGCAGCTGCAACCCTCCGCAAACCACCAAGGCCGCCCGCCAAATGACAGGTACAGTATGGGCTGTAAGCCCATTGATCCCCAATGTGGACCAATGGGATTGCAGGGCATACTGTACTAGACAGTCCCAAATACACTTATTTGGGACTGTCTAGTATAATATAGCCTGCAAGCCCATTGGTCCACACTGGGACCAATGGGCTTACAGCCCATACTGTACCCATCATTCGGCGGTGGCCGGGTAGTTTGCGGGTGGGTTGCAGCCAACTGCCGGCGGCGAGGGGTGGGGTGGGTGGCCAAGGGTTCTGTGTGGGTGGAAGGATGGGGGTGCCACTGGATCACAGGGCATTTCTTTGAGGTTTACTGTGATTGTGGGTAATGCATGGGGGTCCACTAATCCACCAAGAACCTGCAGTTATGCATTCATCGGGACCGGTGGGAGGGGGACCACCCCTCCCACCAGGGCTGGTCATGTATTTTATTCATCGGGGCATTCTGGACAGGGGCCACTAGACTACCAGGGATTACTGTTTATATTTAGGCCACGATCGCAGCTACGGGGTGGGGGATGCCCGGGATTCCCACTGCACACGTCATGCTGTGCAGGGCGCCAGACGCAGGTCGCTGGGCTGCCCTGTGCAAGGCATGCAAATGGGGTCATAATGACTTGCAAATGGCCCCATTTGCACCTTGCATATATTGTGGTCTCATTTGCATGCCCCCTGCTGAATATCGTGGGTGATGCACCTAGCGCAACTGCACTTGCACTGGCTCATCCCTGTGCTCCCTCTCTGTGGCTTGCGGCAGCACAGTGCCACTGCACCATGTGCAGTGCATGCCATATTCAACGGTGCTGCACCATGGTGCATCACTGTTGAATATCACCTGGTCCTGGTCCTGGCCCCAGCGCATCCCAGTTGCGCTGCGCCCAGGCTTTCGCCACTGCCTGGTGCAGTCTGAATATCCGGGCCTGTGTGTTTTGATCATGTGTTTTCAATAAAATATTCCCCATCTCCTATCGAAAAGTGCCATGGGATCATTAAAGTCCACCTGAACAACCACCAGAACAGGCAGAGGGGACCTTAGTTTAACGTCTCATGTGAAAGACGGCACCTCAGGAGTGCAGCACCCCCCTCTTGATGCACTACAGTGTCAGTATTGGGATTTATCCCATATTCCTGGTGTGGGGCTGGAACCTACCACTTTCCAGTCTTCTGGCCTCAGAGGTGAGTGTGCTACCTGCTGAGCCACTGACACTGCTGTTTGACACATTTTAAGGGGGGTTACCAGTAATTCTGGTAACTGGTTAGATTACAGCCTATTTTATTTGTTATAGGAGCTGCTGATGGCAGGCTACAACTACAGCTATCAGTGGGCTTGGAGGGAGAGGAGGGAGGTTGTCAGTTGCAGGGTGGATGGGAGGGGGTTATAACTAATAGTGGGGTGTTGGGGGTTTACAGGTTGAGGGGAGTTTTTGAAATGTAAAAGTTTGGATTTCGGATTTTTGGCAGCTTTATCCAAAAATCCCAAATCCAAATTTTTGCTCCTATCTGAAGTATTCCTTTTTAAAATGGATTATCTGAGCAACCCTACCATGTGCAGATGAGTCACTCAACATACTCTCAAATGTAAAGGAACATTAATTATTTTCAAAACACACAGAATAAACTGACTGGCCAATGTTCGAATCGTCAACAGAAGCAAACAGGATACTGCACCCATCTGAAAGAAACAAAAGTGCCACATTTGCTATACCTAAAATGCCCAAACACGTGAAAATCATGATTTACATGGACAGCAGAGGGACAAAACAGCAACACTTTACATTTTGCCCAGAATTCCCTGGGCTTCAACAACAATTCTGGGTGAAACAAAGTGCTGCCATTTTTTGCCTATTGGTTGTCATGTTTGTTTGTTTTTTGCACTTTGCATATAGCACTGTGCTGTATATGGTACTTTAATAAAGCAGGCCTCTTTGGCATATATTTTTGAGCCTCGTGTGGTTTCTTTGAGACATATATCCAAGGCACACTGCCTTAAGGGTAGCTGGTCCATTCCACTGGGGTGTCAAACAGGAAGGCATACTGATGAGTCCTGGTAGAGACGAAACATGTGTCTATGTCTTCTGTTAGCACCCTTTGCAAACTGTGTGAGAGGCCTTTCGGCACCATGCAATTCTGCTAAAAAGTTGGACCAGCATAACATTCTGTGGTGAGCTGCATATGCAGCCCATGATGCTTGCATTGTGGGGCATGTGATTTGTGTATTTTCTTGAAACTTGGCTTCCAGCCAAATGCCCTTTGGGTAACCCTTGCCTCAGTGTTGCGCACAGAGGTTCTTTGTATTTTAAATAGTTTTTATTTTAATGGGTTCACATATATATCCAAGGCACACTGCCTTAAGGGTAGCTGGTCCATTCCACTGGGGTGTCAAACAGACGAGGCATACTGATGAGTCCTGGTAGGATGAAACATGTGTCTATGTTTTCTGTTAGCACCCTTTATGAACTGTGTGAGAGGCCTTTCGGCCATGCATGCTTCTGCTTAAAGTTGGACCAGCATAACATTCTGTGGTGATTTGCATATGTAGCCCATGATGCTTTGCATTGTGGGGGCATGTGTGATTTCGTATTTTCTTGAAACTTGGCTTCCCAGCCAAATGCCCTTTGGGGTAACCCTTGCCTCAGTGTTTGCGCACAGAGGTTCTTTGTCTTTTAAATAGTTCTTTGAGACAGGTGCACTACCCTGTTTGCTTCTGTACTTGCTTTTATAGTTTGCAGTGTCTGATCTCTGCTGCCCCCTACCCTTGCTTGTCCATATTCATCAGTTTTCTGGGGCAATAGCAATTTTATTTTACCCAGCTATTAATGAAGCATTGTCTTAGTTTTACTGTGCTGTTTATTGCAATCTTATTATGATTTTATGCCCCTCCTGTTTCAGCAGGGCCCTTTAGAGTTGAATAAAACAACAGCAAGAGTAAATAATACCAACATAACGCTATAAAAATGCATCATGAACAACGGGGTAAAATAAAGCAAAAATAATAAGTGCTTTAGGAATACTGAAGGTTCATTAATATAGGCCACTGAGATTTATTTATTTGTTTATTTGGTTCATTTCTTAGTTTTTGTTTAGCTACTCGGGTATTTCTCCTAAGGATCCGAGCACACAGGGCTGGCCTTAACCATTCTGGGCCCCTGTGTAGCCCTCTGCCGGGCCCCACCACTCCATTCCCTGTGGGCCCCCCCCACATCCAACATTTACACCTAACTAACCCTACTGTCCTATATTAATAAAGCAGTACCAGGTCTACTAGTTTAACTAGCATCTTGGTATACTTACCTTATCCTGAAGCTCACTATCCTGACAACTGGTATCCCAGTCAGCACTGCCCGATGGACGGAATATCCCGACGGTAATAAACCCAACAGTATTCCTTCCAATGGGGTAAGGTAGTGGATGTGACAGAATGCTACCTTACACCTTCTACAGTATGGGAAAGGATGGCTGGATGGGGTTGCTGGCCGAGCTGCCCTGGTGGCGTGGTGGGGTATACCATGGTAGGTCAGCCAGCATGCTGTGTGTAACTCGGTTTCTGGCCCGGGCACATCATTTTACACACTTCACCCCCCATAACTACTTTTTTTGTCTGTCATGACATTATTTGTCAGCTCCTCCGTGGACCCGGCAGAGGCAACAACCCCCCCCCCTCGGAGGGGTACATCTTCCAACCCATTGGGGCCATCATGGGTCCTGTTGGGTCCGGTGTTTTCCTCCATTTTCTCCTGCCCCCTGCGCCCATGCAATGGTGCAGCAGCTATCTCTCTCATGGAGGCAACCAAGCACACCTGGCTGGTCAAACCCTCTTGTGCTGGCGTGCAAAACACAAACACCCACCCCCACCCCGAGGAAGGACAGCAGTCCTCTGGACTCTCTATCCTTACCTCCCTAGCCAACCCCAAATGACCCAAGTCCATTCCCGAACCCAGGTCGCCGGTGTGGCGTCCAGCACCTCAGCCCTCAGCGCCACTGGACCGTCTCCTCCCATAACTACTTAACATTTTACTTCTGGGTCTGCTTCCTCTTGGAGTTAGATGTTTTAGTTACAGGGGAAATGGGTGGCAAAGCCCCCCACATTTTATACTTATTTTTTGCATAATGCCATAAATGTTTCTGTCGGGCATAGAATCCATTTGGGGCTGTGGATTTTGGGCCATTTTATTCGGTATGCTGAGCGTCAGCATAACGAGTTTAGGGATCTCATAGTATATCCTTTTAATTAGTGCCATTGACTGCATTGAATTATTGGACTTCACCATTGGAAATGAATCTGACTGAGCCTGGAGCAAGAACTTAAGTAAATATAGTACTAGTACCATATTCATTTCTGTAAGGACAGAGACATCATCACTGGACACTCATACCTCTGATAATCCGATTTGCAAACAAGTTAAACAATTTAACTTTTCTTTAGGTGTGAATGAGAGGGGATTATCATGCCACCTGTCAGTTTTTTTACCTGGTGATCAGGTTTTCAGGGTCCCTATCAGGAAATCTGATTTTGCTCTGTGCTGGTCAGGTTTTTGAGCCATTTTGAGTGCTCACATACTTTTGAAACAGATTTTGTCACATCATTCACTGTTTCAGCTACATGTCCAGGTTACAGACAAGTTCTCTTGTCAATATAGTCCTTTGTTTGTAAAAGCAGTCAACCTGGGAGGTGTAAAGTATGGCCATTAACGCTATTAGCACTTGATTACCTAATCTTTTCCACTGCAGCAAAACTGCCCCCACCTTTTGTAACAGTAACAGAGACAGTTGTCTTCCACTTTCATTTGCTGATAAACATTTTCATCTCTAACAACATTTAGGCATTTTTAAATGTTTTAAATATTTTTTTCCTCAAGAAAAAAGTATGGGCCCCCAAGGTGCAGGGGCACAGTTTGCACCTAGCTAAGGCTGACCCTGCGAGCACACTGCAAGGGATAGCCCTCTATCCATCCTTCATATCCAACCCCCATCCGACCAAGCCTGTATTTCAAATCTCCAGTCAGATGTTGGGGATCAGACATCAGATGGGGTCAGATGTCTGGATCTGTGGGTCCAAATTTTGGATCTGACCCTCAGATAGTGGTGATCTGATTGTTGGATCACTGTGATCCGATCAGATCCTATGACTCTGATCAGATCCATTCTTGGAGTTCGAAGAGATCAGATCAGTGGCTGGATGCCATCAGTATCCAGTGGCGTCCAGCATCCTGCAAAAATGGTGATATCCACTGGATTTTCGACCTTAGCAGATACTGTCTAAGCTCCACTACTTTTAGCTGTTGTAGAAAGTGCAAATAAGCCCTGAATGTCAGTTTTTGTCAGCAGACACGCAAACTTGCACTTGATCTCCATCTCCTCTATCTGTCCCCATCCTGAGCAGTGCTATTCAGTACCATTTGTCTCTTCCTGATGGTTGCCAGTCCCTCCAAATACCAATGTCTCTGGGCTGTGCAGGTCAATAAAAGAAGATATTTTTTTCATTTGGAAACCTGTGGGCATTGGGGAGGGCAGGCAAAGCACTGTTTTTTCATGGCTTCTGGATATTGCATTACTGGTGGCAGAGGTCTTGCAGCATAACAATGCACTGAAACCACATGTGGCACCTTTAAATCTCAGGCGGTGGATCCCCACTAGTGATGTAATCAGTGGGGAACTATTGGATAAGGAATAATATGAAAGAGGGGCTGGATCAGCAGATTTTTGGTGGCTGCCATTTTTCAGGTAAAGTATGCAAAATAGATCACTGAGCTGATTTATAACAGAGGACCTTGCCGCACCAAACAGCAGTTGTAGGGTGAGGTAGAGATGTATGTTCTGGGAGAGACTGAAGTCAGAGAGAACAATATTATTATTAGTAATAGTTTTTATTTACCAGGTAGGTGCACTAGTCAAAACATTTGCCTATTTTCAGGCACGAGGAAGTTAATAGGGCCTCCAAAGGGTGTAATATGATATAAGAGACTACAGGCATGAGGTATGGGTGACAAGAGTCTCTTATACTGTAATGGTCCCAAGTGAGCCAGCCCTATGCACAGTACCCTGTGACAAAAGAACTCCAGGGGACTTGTGGGGAAGGAGAGACCCAGAATCTGGCACCTTTCTCTGTCCTGTGGGCTGTCAGGTTCCCTGAGTGACAGCCCCAGGTACTAATTGAAGCAGACTGTGAGTAGGGCTCATAAAGGCAGGACTGCACTTTTGGCAGGGAGATCCTGAGGGAGAGATCTCATTATGGAGAGACCTGCTCTTTGGGCAGTGGATGCAAGCTGCTTCATCCCAGGCCTACAGAAATGAAAGCGAACTGCTAAAAGATCTGCCAAGTTCCTTACGGAGAGGAAAAAAGTGCAAACTGTGTGCAAACCTTTACATACACAGTGCTGAAGCTCCAGCACGGAGCAAAAGACCGAGGGCTGCTGATCCAGGGCCCTTAGCAGGCATTACAGCAAAGATATTAGGCTGCCGTCAGGAAAGCACAGAAACCGGTGCATATGCTATGCTCGGCATACATCTTAAATTTATCAATTCAAAAAGTGCACAAGTGCTCTAGTGCAAAAAGTACAAGCAAATACCAGAAAGTCACAAAGTCATGTCTGTTAGTAGCCACAAACTCTTCATCGGGGGCATCATCCTTTGGAAGTCGGGATGTATGTGAGTCAGTCCAGTGCCTCAGCAGTCCTGAAGGAGAGAGATAGATGAGGAGGAAAGAGGAGCCAGTGGTTCATCCTGGCAGCACCGGATCTGCATGAAGGGATGGTGCCTGTCTGCATCATAGATGCCCTGGGAGAGCAGAGATCCAGCGGTCTGCTGTATCAGGGGGGCCATCCAGGTCCAGACTCCAGATCCATGAGTACTCTGCAGTGCAGCCTGTGTTTCAAGGGACACTTCCTGTTGTTCACTGTGTTTTGCAAGTTGGCCATTAGGCTGGATTACAAATATGCTGGTTTGAGGGGTTTTCTGAAATTTAAGCAATTGCATGGTCTGTTGAGGGGGAAAATTAAAAGAAAGCATGTTGCTCTGTTATAAAGTGCACTAACACTGGCCAACCCACAGAAACATGTATGGGCCTACAACAGTTCTACACCTGTGGTACTCAGGGACAGTGTTGGGCTTCTGAAATCCTGATACCAGGTCAGGAGAAGGTAGACTGGACTGCCTCGAAAGGGCACCTGAAGGGGCCATGCTAAAATTCATGTTTGCACTAACCATTTCCATCCTCAGGTTCAGTTCCCTGTTAATAAAACTGTGTTTTGCTGTTGAACTGGGGCAAGTTATTGATTCCCAGTTTGGTAGAGAAAACAGTGGTTTCCTGACCAAGCCCACCAATAGCCAGGGCCCCTGTAGCTCGGTTGATTGGAGTGTCTTGAGCATTCACCCCAAAATCATTATTATTTTTAATCTAGCTTTTTTCTCCCCACGGAGCAGCAGGCAGACAGACAGACTTTTGGCTCTCTCCTCAAGAGGGCTCCATCCACCCTGAACTGCATACTCTTTCCTGAGTTGGGCCTTGACTCCCTAGCAATTCCCCTGTGGATTTCCCCCCATGGTGAAGCCAGGGAGGGGGGGGACTGTCCTCCCTCCCCGGTGCACACACATTCAGATACCAGGTAGAGCTGTGGTCAGGGCTTCATGCAGCCTGCTAGTGTGTTGAGGTGTGCACATGCTGCGGAGTCCCACAGCATCTCCCATTGTTGGCTTCCCCAACCCTTTCTGCCCTCAGGCCTCCACCTGGGGGCAGTCATTCCGTGGGACTGCCACGTCACCCTCCCTGGGAGAGGAGAGCTCTCCTCTGGATGCTCAATCCTCTTCCTCCCTGCCCAACCCCCAGCAGCCTGTGTTCACCACTGAACACAGGTCGCCGGTGTGACAGGAGGTAAGGTGCAATGAGTCAGTCCTCCATGCCACTGGGTGGACTTCCAAAATCTTATTTTACCAGACCGCACCAATTTACCAAAGGTAGTGGCAGCACCATGTACAGGGCTTAGGCATGGCTTGCCTTCATAGTACCATAAAAGACACCCCATGGAGGCCCTAATAACTTATTATAAACTACTAGTGTTAGCTAGAGTGATTATAATTATAATACGTTTTAAGTATATTTTATTTCAAAAGTTAAAAGAACCCACCTTTCCCCTGGCTGTGAAGTGAATGTTCCACTTGTAATGTTCCTTCAGGAAAGACCACTGTACACAGGATAAGAAGTACAGTGTCTCTGTGTGATGATTGGCTGATATCATGTAAGTACATTATAAATTACTTTATTTGGGGTATCCATAACTCATTCTATCCTATTGTCACTTAGAATGTTCAGGTGCCCTCTGTCTGCTGCTAGAACACCTGTGTGCCTGAAGGGGTTTTAGATCTGCAGCATTCATACAAACGCACTGTGCTTAAACCTACATATCTAAAAACCATACATCCAATTTAAAACTGTAAAAGAAAAGTTTTCAGAACAAAAGTTTTTGAAAATGATTGAGGTTTGGTAATGTCTATTTAACTGGATTTAATGTTGTGTAAGGTTGTTTTCATATTTTAATAAATTCTGATGATTTTATCTAAATATAATTATGCTCTGTTTACTTAGTCATGCAAAATATTAAATTTCTGTCAAATTATTGATTAAAATTGTTAAAAGTATGCAGTAAACATCTGTCATTGTCTAAATATAAATTTTGCAAGTTTTTACCTTTTTTAGTCAGAAATCAATATCTGAATCTCTTGTTATTACAGTTTGAGTTTTTGTTCCACTCCACTGGTTGGAATTTTGCAGTGTTCAGTTCTTCCTACCCACTGATTTTAGTTTAGGAATCTGATTATCAATTTTTTTGCTTTTCCCCTAGTTTAGTAAGAACATATTTACTCATTACCTTAGAAGAACATATCAGGAAGTGATGCAGGAAGGAAGTGCTTTGTGAGGTCAAGTGATGTAAATAGGAAGAACCCTGCCAGTGTGGGTCAGTGACTGCTGACACAGGAAATGGAGACATTTGTTAGTGCTGGAGGGCTCTCTATGATTAATTGCATATGTGCTGTAGTTAAAATGTATAATTTCATTGAAATAAACTATTTTATTTTATTTTTGCAATAAAATCCCATGATAAGTATAGGAAACTGTATTTTATTTGTGCTGTTTGCTTTATCATACTGTAAATGAAGCATGATGTTGTTCATGTAAAGGTTCACAGTCTTTCAGTAAACAACATATTACATAAATCTATGTTATTTAATTTCCTGGCATAGTTTATTTTTTGGGGTTGTATTATGGGATGGTTTAAGGTGAGGGAATGACTGTATGAGGAAGCACTGTGTGTTAGTGGTGGTGGTGGTGGTGGGGGGTCCTGCATTCATAATACAGGCTCAGATGCACTTCATATGTTCTGGGGAAATGAGAGGGGCTGTATGCATCTAATAATGGTGCTAACAGACACTGTAGATACATTATGGGTATACGTATAGGATGATGAAATTGCTGAAAAGGCACTGGTAATTTGGGGTATACTGTGTCATGGGGAAGGGGGTGGGTGTGCCTGTACCAAGGAATGATGCTCATAGGCACTGCAGTCATTTTGTGTCATGAATTGGCACCGCCCTTGGGGTATACTCAGTTGTAGGGAAGCAGGTGGGGCTGCCTGCACCTGGTAATGGTGTTCATATGCCATGCAGAAACATTGTGGGTACACTTACAGGGTGATGACATGTACACCTGTAAAGGTTGTGTACTATGTGCTGTGTCACATGGTTTGCCTGCATACACATGCAATATGTTGCAACATTCAGTATGGCGCACTGTGTGGGTGGGAAGGAGTGTGGGTGTGCCTGCACCATGGAGTGATGCTCATTGGTGCACATGTGTACTGTGTGCTATATTTCATTTGAATGGACTATACGCTCATACACTGGCACTGATCACATCACAGTGCATCAGAGGTAAGGGATGGTCTGAAGCATTATGAGCACAAGGGACTAAAGTGGTTGTGGAGCAATTCGAACTTGAATAGAACATTACAGTGCATCTGAGGTAGTGTTGGAATGAATCTTGATGTGCACAATGGACTACACCATGATGACTGAGGAGGATCCATACCAGTAATGCACATCACAAAGTGTCAGAGATAAAGGTTGGACTGAAGACTGATGAACAGATGGACTAAATCAGTGACTCTGGTGGGATTTGAACCTGAACAGCACTTTACAGTGCAGTAGAGGTTGGGGCTGGACTGACACCAGATCAGTCAATGGACAACACCATTGGCTGTGGAGGGATCTGAACCTGAAATGCACTTCACTGTTCACTACAGTTTGGAGCTCGATGGATGCATGATAAGGAGATAGATTTTACAAGTGGCTGTGGAGGGATTTGAGCCTGAAGAATACTTTACAGTGCATCAGAGATTGGGGCTGAACTGATGGACTACACCAGTGGAAGTAGAGGGTTTTGAACATCAAATGCACTTCACAGTGCATTATGGGATTGGTCTGGACTGATGCATGGTAAGTCGATGGACAACACCATCAGTTCAGGAGGGATCTGAACCTGAAATGCACTTCACTGTTCACTACAGTTTGGGGCTCGACTGATGCATGGTAAGGAGCTAGATCTTACAAGTGGCTGTGGAGGATTTAACCTGAAGAACACTTTACAGTGCATCAGAGGTTGAGTCTGGACTGATGTCATACGAGTCGATGGACAACACCAGTGACTGTGGAGGGATTCAAAACTGATTTGGCCTTTACAATGCATCAGAGATTGGGGCTGGACTGATGCCAGATAAGTTGAAGGCAGCACCATTATTTTTTCATTTTAAACAATCAGCAACTGCGTGATGGGAGAAAACTCAAGTGCCGAGCATGAGACAAACATGCTACTGACCCTAACCCACTTATCATCCATAGCGCGGGGAGCAACATGCCACATAGATTTTAATATAGCCATAATCCGAACATAAACTCTTTAAAAAGTAACAAAAGGTGCTGAATTCATGTGACCTCATCTAGTACATGCACAAAACACTCTCTCCCATCAGGAATGCCAGCCGGATCCATAAGATGTGATCACACAGGATGACCAGAAATTATCCCAAAATGAACAAAGTAACAACTATGAAAACTTTTATCATAAATAAAATAAAACAAATAAAGTAAATACAGATTACAAATCGAGGTTTTGGCATCGAAATGAAGTGAGTATTTTAGGATAAAACAGCACCTCCATCTTGAAACTAAGTTTCTAGTCACCATGCTCTTCCTGCACCAGTGTGCACTCTGACTGGTTAATGGAAATAGTGATGTGTACAATACGCAGAGCAAGCATGGCAACAGTGAGGATCAATATGATCAAATGGTGACTAATTACAGAGCTAGGGCAGGTGCAGGTGAGGGCTGTGACCCCTAACTGAAACATCAAAAAAAAATCACTGTACACCCAGAGCCCAGAGAGCCACTTTCCTCCAGTGACGGTTGTAAAAATACGAGTCCTTGCTTGAATGCAAAATAGGATTTAGTCTAACGTTTCAGCACACACATTGAATAGAATAGTGGAAGACACAACAAAAGATCTGCGTGCAGGTTCCTGGCGCCGACAACTAAGACTTCATCAGTGGGATGGTGCCTGCATCTAAGACAATCTTTATACCAGTTAAATTCAGAATTGATGATGTCAGAAAATCCGACCAATCACAGAGCTCGATTTTTAAATACAGAAATATTCAGCTCACTTAGTGGTATAAATGGACTAATAGTTATAACAATCATGATATCAGTGACAACATGTTATTGTAGAAAAATACCCCAAAAGACAAAAAAATACACCAAAGTGGTGACGGCCAATCGGATTGCTCGAATAAAAAAAAAAAATAAATTATGAAATTAATTATAGTGTAAACCTGATCAGGTTAACATGTTACACTAAAACAAGATGATTTGCTGTTACGATACAAACTAATGGCAGAATGAATATAATACATTTTTCACAGCACATGCAAAAAATAGTAAATTTATTTATTTATGTATTAAGGCTTGTTTTCTCAAAAATAGCCAATGGGAACACATATTATATTAGGTAAAATCAGTAAGGGTACGATGTCCCCTATTAGCTGGTACAACTCAATTCATCAAATGTAAACAAATGCTTGAGCTGCACCAAGAGAAAGATATGGACGCCAATTGGCGTCATCAGGCACTATAGCAAATGATTTAGGACACCATATGGCGTCATCAGGAAAAAGAGGTATGTTTTTTTATGACGCCATATGGCGTCATCAGGAAGGAATGAGATAAGACAGCACTTAGGTCATCCAAGATGATGGTTTTGATGTTGGCATGAATCAAAGAGTTTAGAATTCAAGCAAAAAACTCTAGGATATTAGTGTTAGGCTAAAACATAACCAGATAATGTAGGATTGGCCTCGTTTAGATGGATCTTGGCAAAGACTGCATCAGCCAGGCTGGACTCTGAAGTGAGACTCTGTCTCTGACAGACACCTAGGACAGCTCCACCTTTGTTTTATGAATGATCTGTCTGATTCCTGGACAGAAAAGGCTAGGACAGAGGTAGGCTTGTCTTCAGTCCATATACAGCTGGCTGTGTGCTCGGATTTCAGCCCACAAGTGAGGAGTGTAACAATACTACAGGAAAACATTTCAATGCCAGCTAGGCATCTGAGTAATTCCAAACATTTGTTTTGAGGCACTAAAGATTGTAATATTAATATATATATATATATATATATATATATATATATATATATATATATATATATATATATACACACACCATATACCATATACCTTCACACCTATTCCTGCATACAGGATGGAGGTGGGGCCTTAATGTTGGAAGCCAAGGGTGGAGGTGGGGTGTTCAGGTTGGAAGCTGAGGGTGGGGTGGGGTCTAGGCTTGGGAACCCTAAGATCTAATTTCCCACTTTTTAGGCTTCAACCCTAACGGTGCATTAACAAAGTTTTTGCAGTGAACTTTAAAACAGCTATGGAGGAACTCCCATGCATGTAAGAAAGCCTCCTGTTTGTTTAAATTGAAGGCTGAGAATATCAGGGAAAGGTGTTCTTTAAAGGGGAGCAGCCGGCACAAGTGTGGGGCTGGTTCCAGTTTGCACTTTGTACGCAAATACATTTTTTTTTTACTTACTGTTTACTACAGTATAGTAGATTATATTACAGTGATTCTGATTACTTGCAAGCTGGCATTTTCTGTAACCGCAAATCCCAGTATCCCCTGCAGCTGACATCAGAAGAGGGCTGCAGCAGTGGGAGATTCAATAGCCTGCAGTGAATGTTAAGAGTTTTATAAGTTCTGGGCTTTTGTTTTCTGGTCCCGCTATCCTCCCTGGGCTAAATACAGTTACAGAGGACTGTACTTATCCTCAATAGAACAGTAGGATCAGCAAACAATTGATCAGAGCATATGACAGCACTAACATGTATTGCATGCTAATGAATCTCCCACTGCTGCAGCCCTCCTCTGATGTCAGCCGCAGGGGATTCTGGGATTTGTAGTTACAGAAAATGTCAGCTTGCAAGTAAGCAGAATAAGTCTGATACAAACTACTTTACTGCAGTAAGTAAAAAATAAATGTTTGCATAACAAGTGTAAATTGGGACCAACCTCACACATGGGTGTGGGGCTCTTAGTGCTGGCTGTTCCCCTATAATATAATACCAACTGCATATACAGTTTGGTATTGATTAGCATAGGGATTGATTATCTGTAAGTAAACTCCACAGTATATAACAATCATGCTATTCTGACCTCTGGTAAACACACACTATTAACAAAATATAGTATAACGCCATCGCTCCCATGTGGTGGAAAAGACACCACTGACCATCCAGCTATGTGGTTAGCTCTCATCTACTGCCCCTCCGCCAACCATACCTCTCAACCTCTTGCCTCATGAATCAGGGACAAGGCTTAAAAAAAATCAGGGACGAAGATCCCAAATCAGGGACACATCTTAAAAACTGGTACTATTCACTCAGAAAGCTGATAGAATAAAGGGACGTGTGTTAAGATGCATTTTCCATAGAACAACAAGTCTGTAACTTTAATGTTTGACATTATTTTGTGCTTTTAATCCCCACTGTTCTGTCACAAAAACAAAAATTTTACAAGGGACAGAGGAAAATTCTGAGGCCAAATCAGGGACGTCCCTGAAAATCAGGGACAGTTGAGAGGTATGCCGCCAACATAAAAAAAAAAAAACAAGATGTCAGTATTAAAAATGCCACTGCCAAATAAAACTGGAAGGTGCCTGAAATTTTATATCTCTTATTTTAGGAGTCAGTGTAACATAGTGGTTAAGGGCACTGAGCTTCATACCTAGAGACCTGGATTTGAATCCCGTCAGCCCCCACTTGCATACTGTGTGATCCTGAGCAAATAACAACTTCCTTTGTGCTCCCAGGTTGCACCTGGAAACAAGGTTTGGTTTAGTGTGCCTTTCCTGGTTAAACAATTTTCCCCTTTCCCCTTTAAATAGTGAAAACATGGTAGGGTTAAATGTTTTGCTTACCTTTGTTGCACTACTGCTTTAAATGTACCTTTTCTTCTTTTGTCAGGTTGATTTAGGAGTACAGTACTTCAGGGATCTACTGTGTGTCATGTCCTTTATTGTCTCGTTTGTATATAAATGACTTACTGGATGCTTGTTGATTGTTAGACACAGCATTGTATGCTGATAATGCTGTTCTATTCTTTCGGGGGGGGGCGATATATAGTCTAAGAAAATGCAGAAGGATTTTTTGCGTATTCATAACTAGTTATTTGTTAATAAATTTGCTCTGAATGGTTAAAAAAAACTAAATTGATGTTATTTTATGGCACAAGGAAATTTGAAATCATTTCCCTTCCCCTGGTGATGAGAACTTTAGATCATGAAGAAAATGTTGCTACTTTGAAATATTTCAGCCTGACCCTGCACAGCCTCCTGTCTTTTGCAGCCTGTGTCGGTATGCTGGTAAAAGCTGTCCATTTTCATTTAAGTCTGTTGTATGGAACTCCCAGAAATTGAACTTGGGAGATGAAGAAATTAACTGCACAGAGCCTCCTCGTCTCACTAATTGATTATGGTTTAGTAATGCACTTAGTTGCAAATGACAGCACTATCTGGGGTTCAGGTATTGTTTCATTCTATCTGTCATTTTGTATTAAAGCCTGCAAAACAAATTCATCATTGCACTCTCTCTAATAATCTACACAAGTTTTCTCTGTATTACTGCATGAAATATTTTATGGGGACCACTGTCAGAAACATTGCACTCGCTGCAGCTACATTTTGGAATGCTTTTCCTTCTGTTTTTGCAAAAATGCAAATTAACGTCCATTTATAAAGTATGTCTGAGGAACTATTTGTTGAACCAGTCATACTGTAAATGTACTCTTTAATATCATTTGTCTGTTTTTATTGTTGGCGCGTCCTTGAAAATGGACACTTGCTGTCCTTAGATTGACCCCGGTGAGCCAATAAATGAAGTGAAATGTTGGTGTGGGTGAGTTTTAGCCCTCCGACACAGATGAAATGGTCCTGGTTGCTGGAAATTCATGTGGCGAGTAGGCTGCTTCAAAATTGGTTTCAGCATCAGTGCCCCCTGGAAGAATTACATAGAAGGTGAAAAGCCCGAACAGCTTGATGGGTCCATGGAAGGCCAATTTAGAGAGAGAGAGAGAGAGAGAGAACGTGGACAATGGGTCCCTCACCAAGGCTATAAAATGATATGTTTGCAAACATTTATAGCCTTGATGAAGTGGGACATTTGTCCAGCTTTCTCTCTCTCTCTCTCTCTCTCTCTCTTGTCTGTAGTGTTGGAAAAGGCTCCTCTTGGCTATTCTTTACATTGCAGGAATGGAGGAACCATACTGACTTGCTTGTGTCTGTGGGAGGCCAGAAACACACACACACACACACACACAAACATAGTATTGGGGTGACAGTCAGGACTTGAGGTTCATCTTATGTAACCCTTCTGCTACATGGCAGTAACTATACCCCAGTTTGGGTATGGATAATACACATCCAAGCGTCTTAGCCAGAATGCTACCCCTACTTATGCTGTATAACCTATAATGCTATTCTTTCCTCAGGAATCTGTCTAGTCCTGCTTTGCATGCCTCAACAGTGCCAGCTTTCACTGCCACACCAAGTATGCTACATGCAAACCATGGCTGAAGTAATGCTTTCTAACAATATAAAAATTCTCCTGTATTGTTTTATTATTTATCTGAATTTCATTTTAAGTACTTTTGGCAATATTGTCTCTTGTATACAGTTGTTATGACTTATAATTCTTCATGTGATTTATGTCACTGTCATCACCTGTTGATTATCCCCCATTTAAAAATGGGCCATGAAAATCCTATAACCTCATTAGTCGAAACATGTCTGACCGTTGATTATTTTCTGACAAACGCACACCTCACCTAAACTACATATTTGTTAAAGAAAATCACATTTTATAAGTGGAATAATACACTTCTGAATGTGTGGTCATAAGGGAATAATGCACTTCTTGGGTAGTTGTGACACTAGACTACGACTCCTGCCTAACAATAACCCAAGGCATGCATTATTCCCTTATAACTGCATACCCTTTCATGTGTTATCCTTCACATGACTGCCTATTGACCTGGATTACGCCTTAAACTGGGCACCTTGGGCCAGATTTTCAAAGGCCAGAGAATGACGCAGGGTGATTGCATCAAAAACAACTGACGCAAGCAGCAGGATGATTCAAACCTTGCACCAATTCTGAGTTTCAAATGGTGCTTGCATCACAAACAGGTTTGCGTGTGCCAGAGTGGCTTGCCCCATGCTTGCACCAAAAAATGCCTGCACCATGTCAGAAGGGATGCCTGTGTCACCAAAATGATGCACCATCCCCTTATTTGGAATTTTCAGAGAATGCAAGTTCTGTCCTTGTGCCTAAGATACATGTCACTGTTAGTCCAGCCAGAGCTGGTCTAAGGGACACTAAAGCATATTAAGAGACCCACAGCAGGTGGTCAGACCTGACTATGCTACTATTAAGGGCCAGTATTCTCCTGCAGGACTAGTTTAGAACATTTTGGGGGCTTAGTCTTGGCCATTTTATCTGCCATTTTTTGATTACTTAACTTTTGTCATTCTCATCTTTTGTGTCATCTGTGACTCAACTTGCACAATTTTCACTCAGTTTGCACTATTTTTTTACTCCGTTTGCACCATTCTTTTATTGTTTGTATCATTTTCATTCCTTGAGTCATTTCTTTGACTCAGCTTGCACCATTGTTGACTCAGTTTGCACCATTTCATTTACTCAGTTTGCACCATTTTTTTGCCCCGTTTGCGTCATTTTCATTCCTTGAGTCATTTCTTTGACTCAACTTGCACCATTTATTTTGGTGCAGCTTGCGTTATTCTCATCCCTTATGCCATTTTGTTGATGCAATGGACCTCTTGTGTCAGTTTGGGAGACTTTGTCAAAGAGAAGAGCTTTCCTTGCAAAATATGGCGTACAGTGTTTGATGCACCTAGATCTGACTCAAGCTGGTTGTTTGACACAGCTTGTGTGGATCTAAGAGCCCTTTGAAAATCCGGCCCCTTGTGTCTAGTGAGCTTGCTCATAAGTCAGATAAATAAAAATAAAGTTTCACACAAAGTGTGACACAAATATGCATATAAACACAAACAGTGTAGACAGTATGTACACAAACACAGATTCACATGGATCCAAATACACATTCTATACGCACTCATAGAAATACACTTATACAACTGACACATAGGTAGAAGTACATGCCCTGAACATGTGGATGAATGGATCAATTTCAATATTTTATTTACTAATTTATAAGTTTTGACTAGGAAAGGCATTTGGAGATGTGACAGATCATTTCCAGGTGTGTCCTGGGGGCAATTTACATGGACCCGTTTTATTGACACTACCCTTACAGTAAATGCTATGTGATCATTAACTTTCACCTGGACAGCTGCCAGAGATGGGCAGAAGGAACCTCGGTTTAAAGTCTCATCCGAACGATGGCACCTCAACAGGGCAGCACCTCTCCTTGTATTGCACTACAGCGTCAATACTGAGAATTAGCCTAAGTCCCTGGTAGAGTATGTAATGTGTTACCCTAGTCTGAATAGAACAGATGCCTGCAGAAATATCGACCAAGCATGCAAAAGTCTGCAACTTCAGCAGAGAAGAGCAGGAGAAACTAAAGAGCAGAGTTAGTTGGTATTTAGACTAGATACCAGTAATTGCCTCCCGCAGGCAGGTAGCAACTCAAAAATTAAATCAGGGAGAGAGAGAGAGAGATGACGTTTCAGACTTTTCTGCACAGACAGCAGGTTTCGCTGTTCTTTTTTCACATTTATTCTCCACGTCCATGCTCTCCAGTGCCCTCTCAATTTGTCAGGTCGCTTCCTGCAAAAGAGAAAAAATATATAGCTTCCAGCTATAATGAGCTTATTTTTTTATTACTTGCTAGAAAAACTATAGACTAATGGAAAACAAATGCTAGAAGTCCTCACCAAAATACAATGATTCATCACCCAGTTTTGTGCTTCTGAAGGTTGCGAATATTATTGTTTCTGTGAAGACACTTCTTGTTCTTTTTTTTTTTTTTTAGTTTAGTTATCCAGGAGAGCCCAACTAAAATGCAGCATCTCATTTTCAGTTGAAACAACTACAGTGAGAGTCGCCCTGGGCGCAGAAGTTCGATGCATCACTATGGCGGGCCGCCAGATGTACAGACAATAAAAACCAAAAAAATGAGTTGCACATCTCACAACAGGAAGCAACAAAGAATAGAGTACCTAGTCTGTTGGATGGATGTGTTCCAGACCAATTTATTCTATACAAAGTGTGTCTCCAAATGCAGGCATTCAAGTACACATGTCGTTAAAGTGAGACTATACTGGAAGTAAGCAGGCAAGCAATGAAACATGCTTTGCCAATAATTCTGGTTAATTTACATGGAGAGCTGCATGACCAGGGACAGTGGAGTTACTAGCCATGCAGCCCTCCATGTGAGCTAACCGGTATTACTGACGAAAACTGAGCAATTACTTACCTGCATACATGTAAATATACTTTTGGAGTTGGTGCTACAGTTTGTGTGGAATACATTACACCACTGGCCTGGAACACGTCTATCAAACAAAGAATCCCTTTCTTTGTTGCCTCACGTTGTGAGGCATGCATCACATTTATTTTTACATTTCAGTTGGACCTGCTGCTTCTGTTCAGCATTTCAGGGTGGGGAGACACTGGACAAGGGAGGTTGAGTGACTTACTCAATGTCACTCCAGCAGGACAGTGGCTGTGGTGGGACTGGAACTTGTGGCCTCTGGTTTCATAGTTCAGCACTCCAACCACTGGACCAAACAGTACATTAACACAAGTTTTTAAAACAGATCAAAAAATACAGTAATACTGTTGTAATTGTTTACTTGTAGCTTACTTTGTTTATCCTAGGCTGTTGCTGAAAATAGGCACTTTTTTGCATAGTGTACTTACCAGGTAACCAAAAATGAAATAAAGAAAAAGTCTCCTTACTGTATGTGAAGAATGGTGAATTAAACACTCCTCATGAGGCAGCGTGCTGGCCGTCTGTGCACATCAGGTTTCTAGTTCAAGTTTTCATTTGGGGGGGGGCTTTCTGGCGTTGCAGAATTGTGGGTAGTCCTAGGAAGGAAGGGTAAAATCTTGCATTGGCTCTCTGGTGGCAGTAGCCAAATCGGTACTAATAATAATAAGCCACAGTCATTTATTTACCTCTGTCACCCTGTATGTTCTTTTTTTTACCATGTTTGTTAATAAGTTTTCAGAAAAATGCAAAATTAAAAAAAATAAAATATACAATGAACATGTCAGCTATATATTGTCATGTCATTTTGTGGCCACCTGATATTTTGCTTTGCCAACCATTCAGCAACTGGGATGTGAACATAAAGAAATCCTATGTAATATGGCTCAGGGCCCTTGGGAGAAGAGTATCCCAGATATGATGGGGCCAGCCTGAACTACTTATTTAGGAATTGGGGCAACTGGGTGCAAACCAGGCAAACATCACCACAGTCATACTCTCCCTCGCTGGCAATAAAGACACGTGATGCAAGAGGTAGTGTATCAGTGGATTCTTGTACTTTCCCATTACCAGAAAATTGGTGGGATCGCCTCTTATGTTAATTGCAGCATTACAGCTTCTGTTTCATGGACAGTACACTTAACTCTCCTATAGACTTTAAAGCTCTCTTTCACTTTGCCACAACCCTGTTGTGGCACCACAACCCCTGCACCTTGGGTCTGTAGACTTACCGTGAGGCTCCAGAGTCCTCCTGCCTTGTCCCTGGGTCCAGGCCTGGTTAGTCCATTCCATCTGGGAAACCTACACCCACTGGTGTCACAGCCCAAAGGACTTCTGGGAACTTCTTTCCAGGTGCCCTGATCTCCTATGCTATGGCTGAGCAGAGAGTTCCATCTTTCACTCATACCATGAGGCAGAGTTGATACTACGGTGTAGTCTTCTCTCCTTTCACCTCGTGGTTCTCTAGGTGTTTGCTGACACAGGACTGCTATCCAGGCCAGAAAGCCATTCCAGCACTTCCTCTGAGAGGAGACTCCCTACCACAGTTCACCATTCCCCTGGAGCTACATCCTTCTAACACTCAGAGCAAAGTTCATACCAGACCCCTTGTTCGCGGTGCTCTTTCCACTGCAGCCTAAGTCTGGCAGTACTTGACCCCTGCTGCACCAGCCGTCATGGACCTTCCAGTGGAGAACTCTGTGGAATCAATAACACTCCAGCCCTCTAGTGGAGGGAAGGGGTATGTTACACCTATAACTGTTAAAATAATCATAAAATGGACTGGACCAAAGTTGATATACGGGGTAAAGGAATTTTTATAAGTGTGGTTAACTATATTCCATAAAGCTTCTACATCAATCAGCTCATCTGCCTGTCTGTGTGCCTGCCTGCCTTGTCATCTGTCTGTGTCGGCCATTATCTGTCAGTCCATCTTTCTGTCTGTCTCTCTGTCTGTCTGTCTATCTATCTATCTATCTATCTATCTATCTATCTATCTATCTATCTAAGGCGAAAACAATGGGGACTTCAAGCATGCATGTGATAGACATAGGATAATATTAGTAAATAGGCAGGAAGGCAGAAGACTTGCCAAATGCCAGTTAGGGTCTGTGGAGACAGATTAGGTAGGGAACATCTGGGCAGACTGAGTGAGCCAAGCAATCCTTTTCTGCCGACAATTTTTGTGTTTCTTTGTTTCTATCCTACAGATCCGGGTTTGATTCCCACAACCTCTACTTGCATACTGTGTGATTCTGAGCCAGTCACTTAACCTTCCCAGTGCTCCAAGGTCACCCCTGTAAAAGGCCCTTGTGCCCAGTGGACTGTACCCAGTTACCAAATGATAAAAAAAAACATACATGTCTGTCCACCTGCCTGCCTGTTGTCTGTCTGTCTGTCTGTCTATCTATCTATCTAAAAATGGGACAGAGCCATTCACTAGGAACCCAGCGATTCCACGGGTGAAAAGCATTGAAATCATAGAGGGGAAAGCACTCGCCAGCTACAAATAAATGCTCTAGACTTGAAACTGTGATGCAAAATCTTTAATAACAGTACAAGTAAGCTTACTTGCAGCACATAATTAGAAACGGCAATAGTTCAACTGTCAAGCTGATACAATTAATACAGTCTTGTTTGTACTGTGGAATGGATACAATTTGTAACAATATCGCATCTGCCAGTATGTCCTTGAAGAAGATGGTTTTAAACTGTTCTGACCTGAACGAAACGGAAAAAAAAAACATGTGCATCTAATGTAGATTTATATCTTACAGATCAATATAGTAGGATTGTTGTGGCTAGCAGTGGTGTAGGAATCTGTCCTGGTGAACAGTTGAACGACATCATGAATCTGAACACTGTAGTGGAATCCATGTATGCAACAGATCATTATATTTATTAAATTGCATTAATTGTGTCATCTACCACACATATTATTAGTGCTTGTTAATTGGCTTGTGTATATTAGTACGATCTCCTTTGTTGGTGAAGCGATCCCTTTAATTATTTGGGTATTTAAGGGATCAGCTGTGAGTAACCATTATGTTTATAAAATGGGTGGGGAAAATACTGTGTCCTGATTGAATGAGCAGGTTCCAATTGCTTATGGAGCAACGGCCACCTGTCCGAGCAGCACAGGGTAACTGTACTGGTGGAAGCTGTCTTGTTTCCTGGCTTGCTGACAGAAAGGGGTCGAAGTCCTCAGTTTTATAAGGAGATTCGTTTGTGTCAACAAGATGACTGCACTTCCCTGTTTGTAAGCAGTTCTTTGAATTGACTTCCACTTTGTGTCATCATTTCTTTCCTTACGAGGTGTGAAGAAGGGAGCGGAAGCAGGATAGTATAAGGGGGAAGATAACACAGGAGTCTAACAGTTGGCCTAAGAGATGGTATGAGGACAAGGGCTACCACTTTGTGGGGGCCGGGGACTGGGGAGACTTTTAAGACAGGAGGCTCTTCAAGGGTGATGGTTTCCTCCTGAGGAGAGAAGGGGCCTGTGGGGTGGGGCAGAAGTTTGACATATATATCAGTCATTTAAACTAGCTGAGGAGGAAACTGGGTCTAGGGAACCTCAGTGACGTGGAGAGGAAGGGGATCCTAGTTAGTTTACCCAGATTTGGGGCTTGTACCGCACAGGAGGTACAAGGGAAACTGTGGCCCCTACTGGGCTACGTGAAGGGGCACTGTGAAGGGGGATTACAAAGGGAACAAGCAACAACAAAAACAAGGGGAGGACAAAAAATGAGAAATGCAAGGGTAGTAACAAAATACGATCAGGGATCAGATGGGAGGGGGCATGCCTTAATGTCAGGGGCCGAGGAAACAACATCAATGAGCTCTGGGCACTGATGGCAATGCTGAGGTGAACATTGTGTTCATAGCAGAAACATGGGCTTTGGAAAATAATGACTGGGAATGGACATTCCCCAGGTAGTCAGTGTTCGGGGGGGGGGATAGAGGAGTAGATAAAGAGGGAGGAGTGGCCCTTTATCTCAAGGAGGGCATTTAGGTGGTGGAAGATGGGGGCATCAGGGGCTGTAAAGGGGAGACTGAGCTGATGTGGGTACAACTCATGGCTGCCTCAGGCAAGAAACTGTGCTTGGGTGTGATCTGTAGACCACTGGGGCAAGGGAAGGAGAGGGACAAAGAGCTCATGGAAGAACTGCAAAGAGGGGTAGCTAAGGGGGATGTAGTGGTGGTGGGGGATCTGAACCTACTGGACATCAATGAGCATCAGAAGTCAGGCCTTACTGGATGCATTCCAGGACTGTCTGCTGGCACAGCTAGTTAAGGAACCTACCAGACTTATTGCAGTTCTCAGCATGGTGCTCACCAACTCAGGGGTGGTAGGAGCTTTGGGGGTACGGGAGCCACTAGGGAACAGTGACCATAACTCCGTTTTGTTTGAACTGGCCTTCAGATCTGGTAAACTGCAGTTAAGAGCAGAAGTCCTGGTTTCAATAGGCTGAGGGAACTGGTTAGGGATAAGTTAGTAGGGGTGGACAACATGAATGTGGTAGAAGTGAGATGGGAGGCAATAAAGGGAGCCATCCTCAGGGTATCTAAGCTTTGCATGAGAACAACAACCAAGAAGAACAGGTTCAAGAGACTACTATAGTTCTCAGTAAGGGTCAAGGAAGCAGTAAGAGCCAAGAAAAAGGCCTTCTGCAAATTTAAAGACAAGCAGGGGAAGCAAGACTGGGAAGAATATTTACTGAAAAACAGGGAGGCAAAAAAAGCAGTTAGGAAGGCAAAAGCAGACACAGAGCTGTGTATTGCAGAGGAGGTCAAGAATGGAGACAAGCAGTTCTTCAGATATATTAGTGAGAAAAGGAAGAAAATAGATGGGATTGTAAAGCTAGCCAAGGGGGATAGGGTGACTGAGAAGGATGAATAAAAGCCCACCACACTAAATAATCACTTTTGCTCAGTTTTTACTAGGGAGGACAGTGGGCCCTTGATAGAGAGTGGCATCAAAGTGACCGCCAAGGGGGTCCTGCAAATGAAACAGCTAAGATTCACTAGTGAAAGGGTCCTGAAAGGGATGACAGCCTTTAAGAGTGAGAAGGCCCCAGGAACAGATGGGTTGCATCTGGAGATATTCGCGGAATTGGCAGTGGTACTGGCTAATCCCCTTGTAGGTCTGTTTAACAGCTCTCTAAGAACAGGGGACATCCCAAAGGATTGGAGGGTGGTGGATGTAGTTTCATTCCATAAGGGCAGGGATAAAGAACAGGCAAGGAACTACAGGCCTTGTCAGTCTTACATCTATTGGAGGGAAGCTGATGGAGTCACTGATCAAAGAGGACCTTGTGGACTACTTGGAGAGTAGTAACCCATCTCTTGACCCACATTTCCTGCAAACTACACACCAATCTCTAACCTTCCCTTTATAGGGAAGGTTATTGAGAAAGTTGTCGCACAACAGTTGGAGAACCATCTTACCATCCATGCTATCTACGATCCTCTCCATTTTGGTTTCTGTAAGAGTCATAGTACTGAGACTGCTCTGGTTTGGGTACTCAGTGATCTCCTGATGGCCAGAGGCCAGAAGTGCCATTCCATCTTGGTCCTTCTGGATCTTTCGTCAGCTTTTGACACCGTGAACCATGGGGTGCTTCTTGATCACCTGAGGGTCATCTGTGGCCTGTCTGGTACAGTCCTCAGATGGTTACATTCCTTTCTCACTGGCAGGTCTCAGAGGGTAGTATCAGGGATTTTTTCCTCTGACTCTTTCTCCCTGCCATGTGGGGTCCTGCAGGGTTCAGTGTTGTCCCCTATGTTGTTCGTGGTGTACACGCTTCCATTAGGAGACATTGTAAGATGGTATGGGCTGAGTTTTCACTGTTATGCAGATGACACTCATCTGTACCTGTCTTTTGTGCCCAACCAGGATAGTGTATTCTCAGTCTTTTCCAGCTGTCTCACCGAAATCCAAAACTGGATGAATTCCAGTTAGTTAAAGTTACACTCTGACAAGATGGAGGTGTTAGTGGTGGAACCAGGTCACCTGATAGAGAGGTCAGCTGCTGGGCAGCCTTCCGGGCTTTGGCTTGGGGGCACTCAGCTTTCGACCTCTGAACAGGTGCAAAATCGGGGGGTGATACTTGATGATGGGCTGACACTTCATTCACAGGTGTCAGCTGTGGTCAAGTCCGCATTTTACCATTTGAGGAACATCGCCCGGATTAAGCATCTTGTTCTGTCCGGCGATCTTCCAGCCCTGGTCCACACTTTTGTGACCTCGTGCCTTGACTATTTTAACTCCATTTACCTGGGGCTTCCAGGGGTTGATATCTGCTGCTTGCAGCTAGTGCAGAATGCTGCGGCCAAGTTATTGTCTGGGTCAACCCAATCCAGCCATATTTCGCCTGTGATGTGCATTCTGCACTGGCTGCCAGTTCAGTGGCAGATCACCTTTAAAGTTGGTTTATTGACTTTTAGAACCCTACATGGTTTGGGTCCGAGTTACCTACAAGAGCTTCTGAATCCCTACTGCCCCCTCCGACCACTCCGCTCAACCAATGAGGGACTGCTAGAGATTCCCAGGGTGCGTTTGAAGAACTTGGGAGTTTGGGCTTTTGTTTTTGCTGCTCCCTACCTGTGGAATTCTCTACCTCGTCGGATATGAGAGTGCCAGTCAGTGGACAGTTTTAAAAATGCTTTAAAAACCTATTTATATTTATGTGCCTTTTCTGATTTTTAATTATGGATTATTTGATTGTATAGGTTATGAATATGTTATCAAATTTTTATATTTTATTTGTGATATGATTATTTTAGAGATTGTGTCTTGTACAGCGCTTTGATATCAGTTGAATTGTGCTCAAGAAATAAAATTATTATTATTATTAAACAGCATGGATTCATATCAAGGAGTCCTTGCTAGACTAGCCTGGTAGTTTTCTTTGACTGGATGTTGAGAGAACTGGATAAAGACCATGCTGTTGATTTGCTCTAATTTGATTTCAGCAAGGCTTTTCATTCAGTGCTTCACAATTGCTCGCTGAAGAAAATGGAGGATCTGGGGGTGGCTAATCCTGTGAAAACCATGGAACTCCATTTTGGGAAAAACATCAGTTGGTCTATGCCAGCTCTGACTTTTGGGGATAGGGAGGTGACCGTAGCGGAAAGTGTAAAACTGTTGGGTTTCCACCTTCAAAGAACATTTTCATGGTCCCTAAATGTGGAAATATTGTTAAAAAAAAAGCTAACATCTGACTGTACTGTTTGGTAATCCTTAGAAGAGCAGGACTACGTCAATTGGATTTGTGCTTTTTATTTTTTCGCTGTCATCAGACCAGTTTTAGAGTATGGTGCAGTTGTTTGGCATGGTGGGTTAACCTTAGCCAAGCATGAGGACATTTAGAAATTTGCAGAGGAGGGCAGTTAGAATTATTTTTGGCTCTGAGGTAAACTACATTGAGTAGTTGTAGAGATGAGTGATTAGATCGGAGAAGGGGAAAGGCTGTCAAGGGCACTTGTTTCCGAAATATGTGCACCGAATCACAGAATGGACTTATTTTTTTGTTTTATTTTTTTAAAAAGGGAAAGTTCTGAGCGTGACAGATAGCATCTGCTTGTTATTATATTGTATCATATTTGTGATATAAATGTATGTTCTGTGAATGTCTGCTGGGGAAAATATGACAGCAGGCCATGGGAAAGACTCGCTTTTAAAGGGCCTGACCTTTTGACCTCAAAGGCCCAGGCTCACTGAAACAGCTGGTTATAGTAAAAATGACCCAGTGGAAACTTTAATTAAGAACTTCCTTCAAAGGCCAGGTTATCACACATTGTAAACCATTCATTTACTTTGAAATCCAGGGACAAAGTATGCATTTTATGACCTCTGAGGAAGAGGCAGCTGTTTAACTGGTACTTGTTAGATTTCACAACTAGGTGAACACAGTTCCTCGGGAAGTTTCCGAAGTCATCAAAGGGATAATTCTGCCCTGGCATGAGGCCTCACTAATTGAGAAGATGATGATGTATATTTTTTTAATTGGAATGTTTGAGCAGTGGGCTGAGATGTGTGACTGTTTCAGTACCCAGGTTTGAGTCACCTCAAAGCCAGCATCTGTAAGCTGCGTCATCAGGGAGGAGGAGGAGTTTGTAAAAACATATTACCAGCCAGCTGGGAGAAAACTTTGCATTTTGCTTTTGGTTTTGAAGTGGGACTCCTAACAAGACACTCACAGCACTTTAGGTAAATTCAACCACCTATTTATTACTTGAAACTTAGGGTAGTTAGAAATTCAGTTGCAGGCATTTGGTAATTTCCCTTTTCTTTTGACTGTAAGTATTAATGTATATAGGTTTGGTGTTTTGTATGTATTTACTATTTTTAATGTCAGTAAACTTTTTGGTTTCCTTAACCCTGCTTGAGTCTTTTCTAATTGTTTTGCATGTGAATGCTGGGACAGTATTTGATAATTCTGACAAAACCGTTAAGGGCTTAAAGTGCATTACCATCTTGCTCTAAGGTAAGAAAATACCTAAGGTCTTAACTGAGTCAAAAAGGGGAGAATTGGGAACCAGGCTGGGTGTTCGCTAGGTTAAGTATTGCACTGCATTTCCCGGAAGAGGGTGTGATATTTGATCCTGGTAATTGGGCATGCTAGTGGAAAAGGGTTCATATTTTACCTCAAGATGCAAGACTAGTAGGTGTTTCGGACCCAAAACAGACAGGAGGGTTATACTGTTTGTCTCCTGTTCACATATTGCACTTTGAGGTTTGGCACTGTGGGAGCAGAGGGCCTGACCTGCGGAGTGCGTTTGTGACATTGAGTACACATTAACAATTTGGTAATTGTGGGCAAAAACATAGGGTTAGAATGAGGAAGTATGAAAAATCTATTTTTGTGTGTTATTTATCATGAGTGTTTTGTAGAGATCTAATCTGATTTTGTTTTAGTATATTTTTCTAGAGTAATACAATTCTAGGTGTTTGATATGATTTGATTGGTAGGGTAATGCCTTTAGCAACAAGTACCTTTTTCCAAAGGTGACCCAGTGAAAGTTATAATATATCATATATTAAAACATGCAATTTTTAGTATGTAATGTAACAGTATCATGTCATTTAAAATTATAAAATGACACAGAAGTGTAAAAAAATGAGCTAGATCTAAAATTAGCATACAGCAGTCCACACAAAAGATTAATAAACAAGTTAGCCAGCCTGGGAGTGGGTCCCAGGGTTGTAGCCTGGGTAAAACATTGGCTGGACAACAGGATGCAGAGGATAATAGTAAATGGAGTCCACACGCCCCGTACTTTATAGCATTCAATCCCGAGGCTCACACATACTCCTTTTCTCCATCAACCTTCTCTATATATCCTGTTTTACCAACTCCTCTCTGTGCACCGTGCCCTCCTAGCTTTTCTCTCCCTACCTCCCTCCCTTCCCCCCTACCTTCACCTCTACCTAGTGTATATTTTTATTTTATTTTTTTTCTTCCGTTACTTCCTCCTGCAACCTTAGATAACCTGCTTTATCTTCCTATAGACACTTCTGTGTATTTAAATACCCTGTAATCTGTACAATATCTGTATAATTCTATGTACATATGAACTTCTTTTTCTTTCTCTCTATAAACAGTATTATCTGTATTGCCTTGTAAATACCTGTGTTGACCTGTATATACAATTGTTCATGCTCCACCCAGGTCCATCTTGCAAATGAGCTTCTGCTCAATGATGAACGCCTGGTTAAATAAAGACTTGATTGATTGATTGATTGATTGAAGTGCAAAGTAATGCACCTGGGAAACAAAAACCCAGGGGAAGAGTACACAATGTGGGGGGAGGTACTAACAACAACAGAAATGAAATGGGACCTGGGGGTAGTCATATCAGATGACCTAAAGGTAGGCAAGCGATCTGAGAAGGCAGTAAGGAGGGCTGGAGGGATACTGGGATGCACAGGGAGAGGTATCACCAGTAGAAACAGGAAGTTGTCACCCCTCTGTACAGGCAGTTGGTGAGACCCCATCTGGAATACTGTGTGCAATTCTGGAGACCCCATCTCTGCAAGGATACAGACAGGATGGAGGCAGTCCAGAGGTGGGTAACTAAAATAATGCAGGGTCCGTAACAGAAGCCATCCGAAGAGAGGCTAAAGGAGCTTAATACGTATACCCCCAAGGAAAGGAAGGAGGGGGGGGACATGATAGAAACATTTAAGTACCTCAAAGGAATCAATGAAGTCTAAGAGGGTAGCATCATTCAGAAAAAGAGATGTACAAGAACAAGGGGGCATAATTTGAAGATGGGGGCAGCTCAGGGGCAATGTGAGGGAGTACTGTTTCATGGAGAGAGTGGTGGATGCATGGAACCACCTTCCTCAGGAGGTCATGGGTCAAAAACAGTGGGGGAATTCAAGAATGCATGGGACAAACATGAAGCAATTCTAGTGGGGGTAAAAGGAAGCAGGCTGTTGGTTAACTAGGATCTGCAGCTTATCCAATAGATAGGGAAGTGGACACACTGGGTGGGCCAAGCTGTCCTTATTTGCCACCAAAGTCTATGTTTCTATGTTTCTAGCATTCAATCCCGGGGCTCACACATACTGCTATGTAGCAGTTACATGCAAAGAGACACTTAAACAAAGACAGTCTCATCATAACCTCTCACAATTCTAGTTTACAAACAGATCTATTTAACATTTACAATCTACAAAATCATTAAAATAAATCTCTTATTTCTCTTGAACTGCACAATTTGATGGCTAGCAGCTACAGACAGTGGTAAAGAGTTCCATGTCTTTGTTGCTCTATTCTTAAAAGACATTTCTCCTAGTGCTGTTCTGTAGCTAGGTATTTCCAAGATGCTCATTCGTTGTAGATCTAGTATTATAAACATTCGAACATCTAGACATTAGCACATTAAAATTACTGGTGCTCTGA
Organism: Neoceratodus forsteri; assembly: GCA_016271365.2. Taxonomy (NCBI): domain Eukaryota; kingdom Metazoa; phylum Chordata; order Ceratodontiformes; family Ceratodontidae; genus Neoceratodus; species Neoceratodus forsteri. The sequence goes on from CM057452.1 coordinate 255,453,814, forward strand.
CCATTAATTATTTTCCAGTACCAAATACCATCAAAATACTTAATTCTAGCACCCAAAGGAAACCAGCCTGTAGATTGATAGAGATCACAGTGATAAACACCTTGTTTTATACCTAATACAAACATACATGTACGATTGTTTGCTATTCTTTATTTATTTTTATATATTGAGTTTTGGTAACTGGATAAGTCCACTGAGACAATTACAGTCCTTTTTTCAGGGTCAACTCGGGGGTGCAGCAACAAACAATACAGTACAGTACAGTACAGTACAGTGCAAAAACAACAAGGGAATTCTGTTACAGTAATAACAAAATTAACACACAGCAGGTAGGGGATAAATACTTATAAAACATACAGAAATATAAAAGTAACAGTTTGTAACAGCTAACAAAATAGATTTATACAACATGTGTCTTAGTATAAATGTACTGATAAAAAGTTGTATCTCAGGCAGGTAGTGGAGATATCACTGATATCTCCATGTTCCTATACATCATGGAGATATCTCTATGTTCCCATACGTCATTCTTAAAAAAATGAAAGCCTTTCACTTTCTATGGTGCGTGACTCTCTGCCTAAAGCATGCCCCACACTTGCACAACCTCTCCCAACCACCCACACAGACCTATGATATCTGGTTGATCCTGCCATTATTTTAGAATAAGCAATCATTTAAAAAAACTATTTGGTTGATCCCTCCACTGTGATATTCAATAATGCTAGTGAACTTTCACTTTCTGCCTCAACATGTAGCGTGACCGAGCGGTCTGAAAATTGCACTGTTATGCACCGTCACATCCGTCTAGTACGGCATTCTGTGTCACAACTCCTGAAAAACTGTGTATATTTGTACACGTTAAATGTCTTTTCTGAAAATAAGCTCCCAACTCTACAGACAGGACAGCGAGAGACCCTGCAGCTTCTGAACAGAAGTCAGCATTAGTGAGTGTTGCTATAACAACACTCGCTAATGCTTACTTCTCCTGTTCTAAAACTGCAGGGTTGCTCTCTGTCCTGTCTGTAGAGTCGGAAGTTTATTTTCAGAAAAGACATTGAAAGTGTACAAATGTACACAGTTTTTCATGAGTTGTGACACAGAATGCCATAGTGGATGGCTGTGATGGTGCATAACAGTGCAATTTTCAGACCTCTTGGTCACGCTACTTGTTGGGGCAGAAAGTGAAAGTACACTAGTGTTATTGAGTACCACAGTGGCATGATCAATCAGACACTTTCTTAAATGATTGCTTATTCTAAAATAATGACAGGATCAACCAGATAACCTTTTTTAAATACCTTTTAAATGACAGGATGAACCACACACTTTCTTTAATGTGTGGCATCTCTTATGTAGGTGGTGAATATGTGAGGTTATGTCTATGTAGGGAGGTTGTCTTTCAGTGGCCCAAAACATGTTGTATAAACAGAACATGACATGGCCTGAGTGAAGATATCATATTAATCTTCACTCGAGGCCAATGACATCAAGATATCTCACTCCTGGCTTTGCCACTCGTGATATATCATAATATCATTCACCTCTTGTGAAGATAAATATGATATCTTCACTCAGGCCATGTCATAGCCCCTATATATGCACTTTGGTAATAATGTATTGCAGGTCAGTTTTGGAATGAACATGTGCAGCAAAAACTGAATATTCTCCATCTGGACAGAACACTGTCTGTGGCCATAGCATAGATGAGCAGTCTATAGTTTATAATAGAGAGAATTGAACTCAGAGCAACCAATTTATGAGTCTCCTGGTGAAAATTATTTTTATTTCTATACAAAAAGTCTAATTTTGTATTTATTTTCTTTACTACCTTGTCTATATGCGTGGCAAAAGACAGTGTATTGACCAGATGGACACCCAAATATTTAAAAGACGGTACTTTTTCCAGGACCTCACCTGTAGCTGTTTTGATGTTCAGTTCACGATTTCCAGTTCTTTCAGAACTGCAGAATACCATGGACTAGGTCTTTTTAACATTAGTCACTGGTTTGCTGCTAGTGAGCCAGTCCAGAACTCTCGCAAAGTCTTCTCAAAGAGGCCCAGTGAGTGCTGCAACATTTGTACCACTGGTTACCAGGACTGCAGTGCCAACATAAAGTATGACTTTGCAGTCCTGGCAAGCAACAGGAAGATTATTCAAAAGAAGGGTGAAAATCAGCGGTCCCAAAATAGACCCCTGTGAAACTCCAATATTAATAGTTTTTGATGTAGATGTATTATTGCCTAGTTTTATTTTCTATTTGTCATATAGTTTTGAAATCAGCTGCATATATTACTTGCCAATCCAAGTTCAGATAACCTACAGGCAACTGGTGGCCCACTAAGCCAAAAGCTTTAGACAAATCAATATAGACCCCACTGGGCATGTTACCACTGTACAAGGCACTACCCATGAACTCCAGGTACTCCAACAAAGCAAGATGTAGCACTGGATTTCTTTCAAAAGCTATGCTGAGCTTCAGTCAGCATGTCACGATCCTCTATGTATCTCGCCAACTGGTCACACCTAATTCTCTCCAGTACCTTGGACAGCGGGGACAGAATCAAGCACAGCCTGCAATTGCTGGGTAATGTATTATCTCCTCCCTTAAACACAGTTCTGGAACTTCTTGTGTGTGCAATGATGAATTAAAAATGTTCCTTATAGGAACTGTCACCTCATTAATTGTTATTTTCCAGAGTACCACATCGAAACCACCACTCCCTACCCTTGGTTTTGCATTTATTTTGTTTAGATACTTTCTTACGTCCTTCTCTGTAACCTGTTTAAAAATAGAATTTCCTCTAAACCATTTTATTTTCTTCTTTTTTTTTGTCCTCCACAAAGGCAACATTTACCTGTATAGAAAATTAATTTTTGTGTTGGTGCAGCCGTATTTGTGTGAGTGTGTTGGGGGAAGGGGCAGGGTCAGTGGCATAAGCCAGGTACACTGTATCACTAACCAGCAGATTCAATAGACCAATTTGGCCTTTTTCTGCTGGCTCTTTCATATGTTTGTATTTGTGTAACTTGTATTTTTGCAATGATACTTACAATGCACATCAACCACTCCTTTTTGACTAGTTGTAATTGCAGAAATCTTAATAAAAATCAAATCATTTCAGCAACCAGGGCACAGCACACTTAGATATCCATGGCTACCAGAAGTGTCTGGAAAATAAAAATTTTTTCTGGCAGCCATGTTGCTAAAGGCAAAAATTCCACACCCACCCATTTGCCATCACGTTTTAAAAATGGTCAAAAAACATACTTCTGCAGACCCCAACCTACTACCACCTCCACAATACAAATACCAGCATATCTAAATCAGCAAGCACATTTGTCCTTAAGTGTTTTTTTTCTTCCGTTTACTTCTATTTTATAGGCTTTTTGCTCCAGTCTTTATTAGTTGTGACAAACCTCTATTTGGTAAGTTACCCACGCACTTACGCTGCTGGCCTGACCCCTTCTCCTGCTCACTCACATTTTAGACATGGATAAGAGTCACATCTATTGGGAGGCACACCTAAGGTACACGGACATGGGGTTAGCAAAGTAAAACCCCACTGGAGAAAACTGCAGGCACTTCAGTTTGCGAGTACTGGCTCCAACAGCCATGATCTCTCTCCCTCTTACAACGAGCACTGGCTCCAACAGTCATGATCCCTCTCTCGTGCTCTGTCGGCAAGCCCCAGTCTCTCTCTTTCTGTCTCTCTCTGTTGGTGGGGTGCATCACATTCTCCCCTGTATTTATTTATTTATTAGCTTTTATTGACCAGATAATTACACTAAACACAGTTGTGCCTATTTTCAAGTACGACCAGGGACAGTCAGTACAATAATGACAAGCAAAATACATACAATAGAGACCAATGCAGCAAATTAACAAATACAACAAAGCATGGGTAAGAAACAGAAAGATAAAATTCAGTATAAGATACAAAATTCAGACCTGGCCAGAAACAGAATGTGGGTTACATAATACACAGAGCTGGTGAGCTACAGGCCAGCTTGGGTGTAGAAACAACAAAAACTGAGAAATCAAGTGAGATGTACAATCAGCTAAGCACAGTTTACCTAGGAATGAGAAAAGCATGTTGACTGGTTCAGCTTACACAGTGCAAATGACAAAGCTAAGCAACCTGAGGGCGGGTGACGCCTGGAAACTCTTACGCAGGTACCGCTAAAGTTGACCTTTAGGTGAACCCACAGAGACTTTTTAAATGGAAGTGTGAGCAATGGACTGCAAATGGCAGAGAGTTCCAAAGGTTAGGTGCAGTGGCACTAAAGGACTGACCCCCCATGAGGGTGAATGAGGGTGAATGTTTTGTGGACAATGATGAGGGATTCTTCGTTGGATCTCAGGATAGGCAGGTAGGAGGACTTGAACAAGGCTGCAATAGAAGTGGGGGTGCCAGTCCCGATTATTTTGTCAGTGAAACAGTGTAGAACAAAGTGATGACTAGTGACGGGGATGTCCAGCCTACGTGGCTGTAAAGGTCACAGTGATGGGTAGCTTGGTTTAGCGAGAGGGCAAATCTGCAAGTGTTATTGTAGATGGTCTCCCACTTGGAGAGCAGCAGAATGGTGGCATTAGTAAAGGATATAAGCCTATAATTAAAGGAGGGGAGTAGGACTTCTCTGGAAAAGGCTAAGCGGGCACTGGGTGTAAGGCAGTGCTTAACCGAATATGCCAGACCAAGTTTGGCATTGGCAGTCTTACAAACACTGCAGATGTGGAGGGAGAACTAAAGGTGTAGATCAAGTTCAACAAAAAGACTGCTCTGTCTCCCTTGCGGGCCTCTCACAGAAAAAAGCAACAACAAAAAGCCATAGAAAATAAGCATAAAAAGCCCCAGTTTTAAAAAAAAACAGTGACAATAAAAAGCACAGTGGTTTACAACAGTGCCACGCATTGGAGCAAACCTCTAAAGGGGAAGCTGTAACAGGGTTTATTTTTTAAGTTTAACTTTTTATGATTTAATATGTATTTATATATATTTTTTTTGTTTAATTTTTTATTTATTTATTTTTACAAGGGACCCATTTTATAAGCACATTAAGACACGCTGGGTCAGTGGCTGTCAGGGATAAACACCCTTCCTAATGCGGAAGGCTCTCAGCACTCACTGCGCACTTGGTCAGGTGTTTAGCTCATGCCAGCCACCTCCCTGTCATGTCTTATTTCTTATTCTTATTAAAGATTTTGTACCATAATTCCAAGTCTGTAGATTTTATTTCAGGAAATGAGGGTCATTTTTTCTTCCTGAGATTAATCTAGCTGTCTCTCTGTCTGTGTGTCTTTCTATCCGTCCATCTGTCTATCTATCTGTCTTGAACAATTGCACGACGGAGCAGTGCATGCACATAGATTTCATTTCTTTTGCATCTTCCCCCCCAAAAAAATGTACAATAAAACCTAAGTCTGGAAAAATGAAAACTGCTCATGTGCACAGTCTTATTGTTTTTTTTTTTCACCTAAATTTTCTTTTACTGTAAATTTAAGATTTTAAATATTTTTCACCAAATTGACACTAGTCTTCAAGTTACCTTTTCTCCTGGTTGGTGGTTTCATCGGCAGGGAAAGCCTGCCAAGGTGGAGGGAAGGCTGTGTGGTTTGCATAAGGAGAAATATTGACCACTTATAGCATAGCAAAAAAACGACATATAGTTCATTGACTGCTACGAGGGCTGTTACACAACCCCAGTGGGTGGTTGTGCAAAATACAGGCACTAAAAGCTCCCCGTTTTACCACCACCCAAACTGCCATTCACAAAGGGCAACTGTAGCCACCAAGGAGAGGAGTTACCCCAATGACTAAATCGCAATGATGGCCACCATGTTTGCCGTTGGATACCCTATATCTGACTGCAACTATGTACACTGCAGTGGCCACCATGAATGTCTGGGCATTGCACAATGCCAGTTGTGTAACACAATACCATGCCAGAAGTCATGGCATGAGGCACTAACATGTCAGTCATCACCCTACCCACGCGGCCTGCACTTTTAGGGCTGGCTTTTGGGCCTGCTCTTTTTCTATTTTCCGTGTCCCTTGATGGTCGTCCCAAAATGCTCGAGGGGAAAATATTAGTGATATCTGCATTAGGGCCATGGCATGTTTGATTTATGCCTTGCCTTTTATTATACAATGGCAAGAGAAATCCTGTTCAGTTTGTTCAATGGCCACCTTCAACAGTGATGTTGCCCTGGCACAAGCTTACTGTATAAAGGAGATGAGCTCAGTGGTCATTGTCATACTTCCATTTCCACTCTGGACATAGTGTGTGGATAAATGGACCTAAAGTAAGAATACCATTGATATGGTATTTGCCATTTTTACCCTCATAGGTGTAGTATGTCTCTCTCTCTTTAGAGATATATATATATATATATATATATATATATATATATATATATGTATGTAACCCCTTGTTACCCGGGTTTACTAGAATCCCAGAAGACCTAGTGGTAGGCAGGAAGGTAGCTTGTAGAACTCAGTTAAATGGGTTTCACACTGTCTCACTCTGTTCTCAGTCACAGCTGAGACTTGAGAGATGACATCACCATAGAACTGTCGCAGCTGCATAAGCCACATTGGAATCTGCAGCTCAGGGAGTGAGTTTAGAACTTTGAGAGTTTTCAAAGCAGTCTCCTGTTTACCTCCCAGTAGGAAGGAGCAGTTTCTGTGTACCTTTTGTTGGAGAAGGAGGTGTGATCCTGTTTACCTTTTGAAAGTGGTGGAGACCGCTGTCCGGGTCTCAGTGCCCCCCTCCCTCTGGGGTGAGAAAAGTTCCTCTGTGGATTCCAGGGGCAATCCCCTATTTCCACTATAGAAGAAAGCTGCCTGTTTACAGTTTCTGTTCTTGTATAACAGTGAAAGAAGTGGTACTTCACCTGTGGGGCACCTGCAAGGAAAGGGTGAGTGTTTTGCTCCATTTGAAGGGGCAAACCAATTGTTTCCTCAGTTTGGAAATATAAAGAAAGTTGGGATGTGGACTGCTATTTGGGAGGACTATTTTACTCGGACAAACAAATGGAGCAGTCAAAAAGTCTAAAGTTTTAATGGATTTCAAGTAATGCTGTAGAGGGGGTGCTTCAGGTCATCCACCGTTTAATCTACATGTCAAAGTTTTAAGTTTCTGTTTGTCCAGAGAAATGGCCGGGTATGGGCTGTGGGAGCTGGAGGTGGGAACACCCCCCATCTTTAGTGACCAGGTCCACCTCTACGGATTTCTTCTGTGATTTGCTACTTGCCTCATGCGCCTGGCCAGTGATGAGGTAGGTACCCAGACGTGGGTCGCAACTTTGGAAAATCTCTCTAGGAGTCGCAGACTCTAAGTGGTGTGGGGAGCCACAGGATGGGAAGATATATTCTTTGTTTGATGGGAGTCTGATGGAAGTAAGAAAACAAATTTCTCTAGGAGTCGCAGACTCTAAGTGGTGTGGGGAGCCACAGTTTGGGGAAATATACTCCTTGTGTGATGGGAGTCTCTCCAAGTAAAGTTTGGGTTCATTCTTTAAATGGACCATCAGTCAAGTGGCCGGCAGGGGAACCGGGCCAGTCGGGCTGTGTATCCAAAGCGCATGCAAGTCCGGGCAGAGTGCCTGGTGGGTCCAGAGCCAGACAATAGTAAAAATGGGTTAATTCTTCAAGTGGACCGCCTTTAGTCTCTATCTGCATATACAGTGAATGTAGCCCTTGGGGACCATCAATGCTTTGTCATGTATCAGCTAGTTTTGAATAAAGCCACACTGAAAAATCCCAATCCTAGTTCTGGACATTACAGTTATTGCTTCCTGTAGTTGGATTTACTTGGGTGCCTCTGTGCAGAGTAGCCAAACCTAGGTCCCTTGTGCCAGGTAACCTCATCCTCCCCGAACCCAGGTCCCCACCAGGTATTGCTGCTAATGCCAACAGCATGCCACCTGTCATTTTAGTAAAATGGCAGGGGTGAGAGGTTACATATATATATATATATATATATATATATATATATATATAGTAGTTAGAGTTGAGTGCTCACTTTTATGTTAAAGCCAACATTTTGAACCTTAATAACTGCAACTGTTGATGGATTAGCATGCATAATCTCTTGGGGGTAGGTCATGGCACATTTCACGTGAATCAGTTGTGATTTCTTAGATACAGAGAGTCAAAATCCTAAAATTTACGTGTTTTTTGCTGTTTCATTGTCCACCTGTATCTCAGAAATAGTTTTAGGTTGTGGTATGAAATTTTCAGGGTAGATAGTCTTTGCATCACAGATGTGCCTTTTAAAGGTTTGGTGAAAATATATTAATCCGTTCAAAGTTATAAAATTTTAAAGTTTCCCATTATTTCCTACGGGAAAAGTTAGCTGTTCTGCATGAAAATACTTTTGTCTTTGCAGGAGCTATTGAATTTTTGCAGACAGGGTCACATAGTGTCGCAGAGCTCTGCTGTGTCCGCCTTTTATTTTTCAGTTAGCGAGAAAAGGAAATAAAGAAAACACATAAAAATGAATGGATTTTAAAAAACAAACATCGGAGCCTAGCTGAACGGGACCTGGTTAGCTACATTCTGATGTTTGTTTTAATTTTGGTGAGAAACACCTTTTCTGGGCACCCGAAATTCCAGGTGCCAAGGTTAGCGAGAGGACCGCTTCTTCCGCCTTCTCTGTATAAGAACAGTGGAATTTTCTTGATTTCTGCAGCCACAGCTGGAACTCGTGCTGCTGGCTGCAGTTTCAGCAGTGAGTTGCCCTTTTTTCCTGGTGTCTAGCCTAGGAGGCAATGGCTTGGAGCTGCATCCAATGGTTAGATGTTTAACCCATCTAATAAAACACAAAGCAGACGCATAAGCCAGAAATGTTTTATGGGAATAATGTTAATAGCAGCAACACAAACATATTCACTTCAATGGATTTCAATCCATTCCCTTGCTAGCTGATTATAGGAGATCCAATCTTCCAATCTTCACATAGAGTCCCCTCCCCCCCAACACACACACACACGAATGCTGCTAGAATTTAAAATATCTGATCAGCTTGTTTGATTTCACTTCTCCTTGGTCTGCTCCTGGCAGGAAGTCAAAACCTTTTTGTTCAAAAAAAAAGGGAGGGGCTTATGAGGGAAAGCAGAGCCCAAGCTACTCCGTCCACATTGGACATCAATCACAAAAGAAAGTTTAAACTGTTTCTTTGAGGAAGTGGCTGGGATGGGAGCTAGTTCTCTGGGAAGTTAAGTTGGCCTGCATAAAGTTACATGCATATACACTGGAGGCAGGAGGAGATGGAGAAGTGTTGTGGACCAGACTCCAGCCCAGAAACAAGCCAGCAAAATACAACCTACCTGAAACCAACCAACCGGTAAATGTAAAGTAACTAATTAAGCAATACACTGCTACTGCTGCCCCTGAGCATGCTGTCTGTACTGGTTCCCCACCCTGGTGGTCCCCCTCCCATAATAACAGCAAACAAAAAACAGATAATTTTGCAGGCATTTGGCAATTGGCAGCAGAAGGCAAGCAAGCAGCCAGGGAGTGGATGGGACCGGGAGGGAAGGGAAGAAGACTGAGCTCCGCTGATGCCATCTGTGAACTGCCGCTCCACACCACACAAGTCCGTGAGTGTCTCTAGTCTGCACTCTACAGTTTAACAGTGTGCGCTTCTGTGCTCACTCAGTGCTGCCTACTGAGAGACTAACAGTAGTCGTCTGAGTCTGACTGCTGTTTTTTTTTTTTTTTAAGTCTTGACCTGCTGCCATCCTCCTTGCTTGCTCCATCCAGGTCATTGACCATCATCACGGTAAGAGGTAAATTTATTCATCATGTAGGATGAGTCCAAGTAAGCCAGGCCCAGGATGCAACAGGAATGGATGGGTCGAATCAGGAAGCAAACTAAGAGATCAGGCAGGTGGGGATTCTGAGCAACTGCAAGGACTCGGGAGGCAAACACACAGAAAAAAAAATTCAAAGGGCTTCTTAATGGGGGAGGAGTGCCCTCAAGACGCTTCTGAGAGAACACACTATCCAGAATGTATATTTTGTTTTCTTAGCAGATGACTGTTCTGTTAGAGTCATGGGGACTGCAGACAGTGTCTAAAGATACGACGTGTACCATAAATAAAGGTGGGAGAAAGGAATGAGGAGAACAAGCCCCCAATCACTGCTTTATACACTTTGCTGCAGAGTGCAACCATAAAATCAGCCTCAGTGTTTGCCATCACATCAAGAATAATCAAATAGCACCCCTGGCATTTCTTTAAGAATAGCTATTAGCTGCTCCACAGCTTTGGCTATCATCCATACAGTCATGTTGATTTCATGGGAAGGGGGCTTCTAATCTTGAAGCACCCTCCTTCCTGATACACAGTGGGTCTTAGCCAAAAACAAAAAACAAACAAACAAAAAAAGAATTATTGATGAAGGACCAGGTCGATGGCTGGAGTAATGCTGGGGGTGGTGTGCTTGTGTGTGGGGAGGGGGTAAGGGGAGATGCTTTGCAAAGCTGAACTGCTGTGCTACTCTGTGAGATTTCACACTACATGCCAGAACACAAGGAATCGCTAAGCAAGAAAACAGTCCCCCAATGTCTTTTTTTACCTGAAAAAAACAAAAAGGTCCCTTGTCATCTCCGCCGTCATACTCCCCCATCCCAACACTCCCACTGAGCACCCACCAGCCCACCCCCTTAACCTATACTTACCACCAGAGGTCATAGGCTGTCATCTTCTGTGGACTGAGATTTGTCTGCACTCTTCAAAGCCAAACCGTGAACTGAGGAATCAAGATAAGTGCCGTATAATGTATTTCAGTGGCGTTTTGTAGTTATATTCATAACTTTGCCATTTTGAGGAATTTGTTCACCAAATTTTCAACATGGTCTTTTTGGGACATCCCCTAATGAACACTGGCACCGTCATTTCGTTAATCTGGCCTGGAAGGTGATTTTGTGGTTGCTGCACAAAATCACCTTTCAGGATCAAATAACAGCATTTCACTACCATTGTTCATGAGGTGGGGTCCCAAAAAGGCCACATTGAAAATTTGGTGAAAAAATTCCTAAAAATGGCAGTTATAAGCATTTGTTGAAAGTTTTCTATGCATGCACATAACTTCGATAATTTTCAGTATTTTGAGTCCAAATGTTCAACGTAGCAATTCTTTCACACCACCCCATGAACAGTACAGCTGTAATTTTTCACATCCCATCCGAAATATGTTTTCACACCTGTGACAGGGAATGGCATTGCAGTTGTGTAGAATTACAGTTTGGCATGGATTCAAAGATTTTCTGTACTGGGGTACATGAGGTGGGGTAATAAGATGGCCATGCTGACAATTTGGTCACTGTTGTCCTATAAATGGATGCACAAGGCCTGGAGGGCCCTGTACATCCATGGCTACATACATATATGCATCTATGGAGGGATGGGAATGCAGGGCCCAGAGGGCTCTGCGCTTCCACAGATAAATAAGGATATGACTATACTATCTGAAAAAGTAAGGAAATTCCTTGCAAAAATCTTGTTAATGTATCAGTTCGGGTTGTTACTAAAGTGACAAAAGCAGGAAAATGTGGTGTTAGGGTTTCTGACCTTAACACCTCACCCCACCCTGCAGACACTGACAGTCGTTGGGCATGTACCTTAGGTTTGTCAGCCTTAACGCTCATCTCATTCTCCAATACTGTACACATCTCAGCTTATTTACTTATGGAATCAGTTGAGCGTTAGGGTTGACAACCTCAAGGCACTTCCCGACGCCTGTCAGTGTCTGCAGGGTGGGGTGGAGTGTTAGGGTTGAAAACCCCAACACCACATTTTCCTACTTTTGTCGCATTAGTTACAACCCTAACTGATGCATTAACAACGTTTTTTGCAATGAATACATATACAGTCAGACCTGGTTTATCCATGCCTCATTAGTCCATATGTCTGGTTTCCCGAATGAGACACAATGCAAACGGATTTTTTCTCATGTTAATTACCTCTTTAATACGTAAAACTGAGAATCCAAACCATTTGCATTTGTCTCTAACTAGGCTAATTAATTCCTATTGACTGTGACCTCCTTAATCCATTTTTTTTATTGTACTCAGGTGGAGGTGCTAACAGGTTTGTAACAGAGTGTTAATCGCAAGCACTCTTAATCCCCTATGGCGTGTTACCTCGATGGAAAACAACACTTCCATTAACTTCCATCAACTGCACGAGTGTACTGTTCTCCTGCTGCCACTGCTGCCATTTTAGGTAAAGAAATGTTTTACTAAATAAATTGATTTTTGAGTAGTTTTTCATTTCAGTGGGAGTCTTGTTTTACTGACTTATCTTTTTCCCCTTATTTTTCAGCTTGATTAATGTTCTGATCCTCACCACCACCTCCGAGTGCAACTGAAAACTGCTGTTTCTAGGAAAACAGCTTCTATCACCTAGGAAGGTGTCTTGGCAAGCAGTGATGTGTTTACCTCAACCCTGAACCCTCTTTAAATCTCTAACTCACCTTATTGTGCTGCTTTGCTTCCCGGTCAAGCTGTCTGCATGGTCCGCATGTCCGCATGTTGCCCGCAATCATGGTCTCCTGAGTAAAGCCCCAGTTGTCCTCCCCGAGTTGTAACATTTTGAACATCCTCCAGCAGTTCTGTTTAGCCATGGTTAATTCATTCTGACACGGTAAACCTCCCCATAGAGTGTTGTTCTGCATGAAAAAATAAAAGATTTAAACATCCTGTTGTACTCTTCCTCGCCAGCTGTTCCTGCTTAGCCCCAGTTGTTCTCCCCCAGTTTGACTGTTTCAAACATTCTCCGGCAGTTCTGTTTAGCCACGGTCCCCCACCCCGGTAAATCCTTCTGGTCCGGGCTCCTTTTCTGCCATCTCCCCATAGAGTGTACCCGGCCCCAACGTTCTGCTCCCTGGTTAGCTGTCCCAGCCTTCTCTCACCGAGTAAAGCCCCGTTCTTCCTTTTCCCAGTTCTGCTTAGCCCCAGTTGTTCTTCCTGAGTTTGGATGTTTCAAACATCCTCTGACATTTCTGTTTAGCCACGCTCTCCGGTAAATGCCCTCTCCCGTAGAGTATTGTTCTGCATAAAAAAAAAAAAGATTTAAACATCCTGTTGTATGCTCCTGCCAGCTGTTCTCCTCAAGTCTGTCCTGTGCTCCCGGCTAGCTGGCTAGCTGGCAAGCTGCTCCTGTCCCGGTCCTTATGTCCCAAGATTGATGTTATAGAATCTGACCAACCCCATCATTCTGCTACCCGCTAGCTATCAAGCTGTGAGACCCTCGTTCTGTTCATGATGAACTGTTCCTTTGTGAAATTCCTCCTATGCTGCACTTGATGTTTAAACATTATGCTTATTTGTTGCTAAAATATTGGTGCTTTTATTTATTTGACAATGTTACATATCATAATATTTTTGGTGATTTTAATGTGAATGAGAACATTGCATTTTAAATGTCAAAGGTTAATTCAGATGCAGACTAAGTTTCTCATTGACAGAGTGTTGCATACTGTATCATAACATAAAGAAGTTTGAATTTGATTATATCCTACCTGGAGAAAAACCCATCAGATGAAACACAGAAAGGTGTGGACTGTGCTCGGATATAAAAAATTTGTAAATGCGAAAGGGGCAGGGCATGCTAAACAAAAAGGAATCATGAATTATTATAGATGTAACTGAAATATAACTAAAATGCATATGAAACAAAGTAATGTACATGTACCTATATATTTTGCACTGTATTTAAAGAGTGACTTTTTACATTAATAAATCTTGGAAAAATCATCACCTGGTCAATGTCTGGTTACTGCTTATATTTTTATTACGTAAAAATGGGCTAATACAAGTGTTCTCGAATGAACCAGGTCTGACTGTGTGTGTGTGTGTGTGTGTGTGTGTATGTATATCTATATCTATATCTATATATGTATATATATATATATATATATAGGCTCCTACTATGTGAGAGGTGGGGGTTGGTTAATTTAGTTTAAAATAGTTTAATTATTGTTTTCTTTTTAGAATTTGTTGTATAAGCTATTTTAAATAGGCTAGTGGCGTTGAAGGTGATAATTAAAATCTGTTGATTGACAGTAGTTTTTAACATTGGCAGCATGTGTTGGGACCAAGTTCAGGGGGCAGGCGCTACTCCCCTCAGGCTGGGGGCCTGCGGCTCTTGCTGGTCCCTGTTGCAACCCGAGTTATATAGTTGTTGCCATGCATTGGGATTGCACAGAGAAGGCAGGCGCTTCGAGGTGGAGGTGGGAGGAGTAGGTGGGCGGATAACAGTGGGTGAGTTCAAGGAGACACCCTGGGGCTAAATGGGTCCAGGACAGGGGTTTGCGATGCCTGGTTCCCATACCCAAGGGTTTCACTGATAGTGGGCAGGTTGCCCATTCCTCCAAGGCCTCTCATCTAACTGGGCGGTGTTATGCAATGCCAGGTCTCTAAGGAACAAGACGGCAATAATTGCTGATCTTGTTGAGTCATCTGACCTGGCTTTGCATCACCGAGACCTGGCTGGATGAGAATGCTGGTCCTATACTGGAGTCAGCTGTTCCAGCCGGTACTCTGTGATATATCACCTGAGACTGGATCAAAGTGGGGTGCTATTTGCTTTAAATCAGAATTGAACCTTGTAGAGGTTCCAGTGGCAATCACTAGATCCTTTGAATGTATCTTGGGAGCAGGTGTGGGTAGCAGAATCTTACTCATCTACCTTTCACCCGGTGAAGAGAACGTTTTTTTGCAGGAAGTTGCAGACTTCATTGTCGATATGGTGTTGGAACCCTCCAGATGGTTGTTCCTGGCGAATTTTAATGCCTGGGTCGACGATGAACTCTCGCATTTTGGTCAAAACTGCCTCCAACTGATGATTTTGTTGGGCTTTACACAGGTTGTTACCACTGCAATCCATATTCAGGGTCACTCTTTGGATCTGGTGTTCACCCTGGGGATGGAGATCATGGAACTGGGGGTGGAACCAGTTGGGTGGTCTGGCCATCATCCTAGAAGGTTCAATTTTGCGGCCCCCCCCCCCATGAGACCACCCCCTTTGGAGATGGTCCGGTACTGACCTTTGAGGGGAGTAACCCCTGAGGGTCTGATGGCAGTGCTGGACCTATCGAGTTAGCCTGTGGAGAGCATGGAACCAGATGTCTTAGTAGTGCACTATAATAATATGGTGCTGAGGGCTCTGGATTCCATTGCACCCATCCGAGTTCGCCCCCTCTCCCTCCGCCCTCGGTCCCCTTGGTTTGATGGGGTATTGAGGGAGTTGAGGAGAGTAGGGTGAAGATTGGAATGCTGTTGGCGGAAATCCGGTCTGGAAGGGGACAGGCTTAGATTGATCACCCATTATATGGACTATCAATCAGAAATCTTCCATAAGAAGGCAGAGTTCCTGTCCAGGAGATCGCTGCATCAAGGAATCGACCAGCTCAGCTCTTCCGGACCGCGTACAGGCTGTAGAGTCCATCCTGCCTGTGGGGTAGGAGAGTCTTTTCACAAATAAAGTGTGATGAGTTTGCTCGGTTCTTTGATGATAAGGTGTCCTCGATCAGGTCAGAGATCCACAGAGCACATTCAAATGAGCATGGCAATGGTCGATGCGAGGCTACAGGCCCTCGGTCTGTCTGGACAGATTTTCGACCAGCCAGCGATCATGGAAATCATGAAGATTGTCCAGGGTTTGTGACTGACTTGCTTAGTTTGGATCCTGGTCCTACATGCCTCCTTGTGGGGTGTGTGGATGCGATTAGACCAATCCGCGCTGAGATAGTCTGGTGTTAGTTGGATCAAGGGGTGTTCCCGGAGTCTCTAAAAGAGGCTACCGTGACACCCCTTTTAAAGAAATCTTCCCTGGATCCAGACTGTCTCGCTAACTACAGACCGATCTCTAACCTGCCCTTTTGGGGCAAGGTTATTGAGAAAGTAGTCGTGTTGCAGCTCGATGACTTTCTTACCACCCATGAAGTCTATGATCCTCTCCCAGTCCAGTTTCAGAAAGAGGCATAGTAACGAGATGGTGTTGGTTCGAGTACTGAATGATCTCCTAATAGCTAGAGATCAGAGGAGCCATTCGATCTTGGTCCTCCTTGATCTCTCTGCAGCATTTGACATCGTGGACCATGGGATGTAGCTTGAACACCTACGGCTACTCTGTGGACTGTCGGGGACAGTCCTCAGATGGTTCCAGTCTTTCCTCATGGTCGGAACTCAGAGGGTAGTATCAGGAATTTTTTCCTCTGCTCCCTTTACTCTGCCTTGTGGAGTGCCGCAGGGTTCAGTGCTTTCCCCCATGTTGTTCACTGTGTATATGCTGCCATTGGGAGACATTATAAGGCATTATGGGCTGAGTTTTCACTGCTATGCAGATGATACTCAGTTCTATATGTCCTTTGTACCCAAACTAAACGATGCAATATCGGTCTTTAACAACTGCCTCACTGAGATTCAGGACTGGATGAGTGCTAACTGGTTGAGACTGAATCCTGACAAGACTGAGGTGCTGATGGTGGACCCTAGTTATTGTGTAGAGAAGCTGACTCCTGGGTCTCCTTCTGGCCTTGTGTTAGGGGGTAACCAGTTGAGACCTTCTGAACAGGTGCGAATCTGGGCGTAGTGCTTGATAGTGAGCTGATGCTTAGACACAGGTGTCAGCCGTTGTCAAGTCCTCATTTTACCACCTGAGGAATATAGCCAGGATAAAACACCTTGTTCCGCACAATGACCTCCCGGTGTTGGTTCATGCCTTTGAATCTTCGCATATTGACTACTGTAATGCTCTATATCTAGGGTTACCGGCCCGGGGGTGGATTTCCATCGCCTGCAGCTGGTGCAGAATGCAGCAGCCAGGTTGTTGACTGGGTTACCAAGAACTTGCCACATCACACCTGTGCTGCGCGAACTGCACTGGCTGCCAGTGCGATGGAGGATCACCTTCAAGGTCACGTTGCTGACCTACAAGACCCTACACGGACAGGGACCGGGCTACCTGCAAGATCTCCTTTGGCCCTACTGCCCTCTCCGCCCACTCCACTCCACTGATGAGGGATTGTTAGAGATTCTCAGGGTTCATCTTCAGTCATCCAGGGCCAGAGCTTTTTCTTTTGTGGCCTCAACCCTGTGGAATTCTCTACCTCGTCGGATCAGGGAGTGCCTGTGCACTGAATCTTTTAAGGCCTCATTAAAAAGTTATTTATTTGAATTAGCTTTTTGCTGATAACATTTGTTTATTCTGCTGCCTTTTAATTGTTTTATATATGTATTTATTATTGATGTGTGTTTGTTATATTTGTTCTGTATTTGCGCTTCGGCATTTTGAAAAGCACCTATATAAATAAATATTGATTTGATTACATGGCTAGGACTTTTCCCCCATAGAAGTGTTAAACAGTTATTTCTCTTTATACCCTTGATCTGCAAACAGAATTGTGGTAAAAACTAACAGTAGCCATTCAAATGTATTATACAAAATAAAAAAAGATGGGTTAGTCTGCTACACTCAGATGTAAACTTATTGAGGGGGCTAACCAGATCATAAGACCACTCACCCTTTGGGCTCATCTCTTTACAACTTGGTTGACCTCCTTGATGGGTTTATTTTCTTGTATATCACACTTACCCATCATTTATTCGATATCTATCTATCTATCTATCTATCTATCTATCTATCTATCTATCTATCTATCTATCTATCTATCTTTCTATAGGATACACATGGCCTGACTGTAAATATAAATTTTATCCTCAGGTATGAGGGGCAAGACCAGAACTCATGACTGAGTGCCGGCCCACTGGCACAGCAGTTGGATTCCGCTCATGACACGTGACCCAAATTCAGGAGCGGACTCGCCACTGGAGGGATAGCCAGGGGAGAAGGCTTGAGTGTCCCATGACTGCTTGCCTTCTCCGGGAGGAGGGAGGGGGCCAAGGCCTGCAGCTTGCCTGAGCAAGTCCTGCTTGCAGGGGGGGGCTGGCTGAGATGTGTGGTGGACATCAGCGCTAAGCACCTTGACGTCAAGAGCGCACACCACATGCAGGAGAAAACAGAGGAAAAAACCTTCCATCTCTGGCAAGACGGGGCATCAGGAGCGTGCCCTCGATGTGCCACCACCCACCTAGGATGCCTTGCCCGCGAGACCAGATGTGTACGGGGTGTACGGGCCCCACCTCGTTCCCCGCCTGGGGGGATAACCACAGCTCCATGGGGTGCAAGGTAAGTCATAGGTAGGGTGGCTGGCAGAGGGATGACTTCCAGTTGCCACCAAAGGGTCGGAAATGGGCGGGAGGTAGGAGGAAAAAATAGAAAGTTAGAACTCATGACTGGAGACGCCATGAGTGAGATATGAAAGTCTTGTCCCCTTCACAACTGAAGATAAGTTATGTATTTTAAGTTAACCGATTGTGTATTCAATTTATAAAATATCAGTTTAACAGTTGTAACTTTCTAAAGCAGCTTTTTATGTGAAGATTTCACTGTTTTCTGTGATGTGAACTGCAGGCTTCACTACTACATTGGTCTAGTATGATGTCATCATCACTGTGGAAGCTGCTCTCCGATTGGTTCTGTTATTGTGGTGGACTCTCCAGACCTGTCTTCCTCCACACAGTCTCTATACTGCCTCCCCCCTCCCCCACAGTTTATCAGTTACTACTCCCTGTTCCTCATATTCATTTTTGCTCATTGTTAATGTGTTCTTTTGCCAGGTCCACAATTTACTTTATGGTACTTAGTGAATGGAATTTTATTCTTAAATGTTCTTGTAATTGTATATTTTGCTATACTTATTTCCATACTGTATCATTTTTGTACATTGTTCTTTGTATCTGTACTGTTCTCTTCTCTTCCCCTTCCCCCAGGACACATCTGGAAATGAACTGATGCTGGCTCAGTATGACTTTGCTATAAAGCTTTTAAAATAAATAAATAAATGAAGAACTATGCAAAGCTCAAGGAAAATGATTGTGACATATCTAACCTCTATGTAACTATCTGAAGGTTAGACAGCATGATAAACAGATTTATAAGGGAAAGGTTTTCACCACTGCTGTATACAGATCACTATCTGTCTGCCTGTTTGTGTGTGTATAGCTTCCTGGCGCCCAATGGAGTCAAGCTGTCTAGCCCCATTCCCCCACAAGCATACTTTCTTTAACAGGTTCCTTGTTGATCTTGGTCCCCTGATGGTTCCCCCGCACTGCACTATTGTGCCTCCCCTAGAAAACTGCTTGCAGCATTTCTTCAAACAAGGAGGTGCTTTGGCAACGTGGTGCTGTGGCAACGTGACCATGGTGTTCAGGGTCCAGCGAGTGTCTGAGCAAGGCTCAGTGCATCACTAGCATTCTGCCTCTTGACCCTTTCTTTGTGTAGTTGCAATGTCTGTTGCAGTCTTGCAGGGAAATGCTTGCAGCCCTGGTGTGTAGAGCACAACGGGTTGCAAGTTAGGCAAGTGGTGTAAAATGGTCATTGTGATTACTTCGTGCCACTAAATTGTGACGGTGTGTGGGACCCCGATGTCATCCTAAGCTACTCATACAGCTGTTTCACACAGAGTTATCTACAAAATGCTGCACAGCACTACTCAAGTCAAGTTTTGTAGTACAGCAAGCTTGCTGCCAGATCTCTTGGACTTTCCCTGCATATATGACCCTTCTAGGGCACCCTGAAGCCCTCTTTTGCATTTCTGTAAAGATGTGAGTATTAGATTGCGGGGGTGGGGGGGGGTTTGTTGTAGAAACCATGCTCATGGAAGGGAGTAGTATTCGAGATTTCATGTCTACTGCTTCAGTGGCACCAACAGCCCATGGGGTCTGTAGCAGCACCTTCCTGCTTCAGGAAACAGAGAACTTATTTTCACATTGGATTCCCATTATTGAAGACAGAAAATGAAGTCTATGGCGAATGAAGAGCAGGGACGCAGCGTTAATAAATGAGCCAGCATTACAGAAGTGCATGCATATGTGCACACCATGATTATTTTTCTTTTTATTCCTCGATTCCTGCATAGATTTTTTAAATTTGAATTTTAAATCCCTATGCTCACCCCCATATCTCCTGGCCCCTTACTCGAGCACATCTTCATACAGTTCTGCTCCTGCCTGCTGCAGGCAGCTATGTGATCACAGCAGTGCCTCAGGGCCCTGTAAAAGTAGTAGTCCACTTTAGAGGTGGCACTGCAGCAAGTATTGTTTAATTAAAAAAAAAAGTGATCAGAGACTTTAATGGAGGTAGATAATTCTGTTGACCAGCCGCTTACATCTCTGCAAAACTTTGGGAAAAATATAAGTTTTAGGCATAGTTCAGCATATATTTAATATACTCTCAGTGTGTTGCACTCTTTTCCATTGTACTTTCTGTATACCTGTATGCACACTAACATGAATGCAAAACCACCATCCCAACCCCAGACTTCACCTGCTCTGGCTACGTGTTGTAACATCATAGAAACATAAAGATTGTTGGCAGATAAAGACCGCTAGGCCCATCCAGTCTGCCTGTAAGCCCTACACTTGTTTGCGGCCTCTGACCCTACCAGGTCCTCGGCTTTTCACCACTCCTTCCTACCTCTAAGGTTCCCTTATGCCTGTCCCAGGCATGTTTAAATCCCTCCACTGTGCTCACTCCCACCACCTCCTGTGGCAGACTATCTGGCATTATAGAAGCATAGAAACATAGACTTTGACGGCAGATAAGGACTGCTTGGCTCACCCAGTCTGCCCATTTCCCTACCTATCGGATAAGCTACAGATCCTAGTTTTACCAACAGCCTACTTCCTCCTACCTCCCACTAGAATTGCTTTATGTCTGTCCCATGCATTCTTAAATTTCCCCACTGTTATTGAACCCACAACCTCCTCGGGAAGGCCATTCCATGCGTCCACCATCCTCTCCATGAAAACATACTTCCTCATGTTACCCCTGAGTCGTCCCCCTCTATCTTCAAATTGTGCCCCCTTGTTCTTACACATCTCTTTTTCTGAAAGATGCTCCCCTCTTGGTCTTTGTTAATTTCCTTGAGGTACTTGAAAGTTTCTGTCACGTCCCCTTCCCCCCCTTTCCTCGAGGGTATACATATTAAGCACTTTTTCTCTCTTTGTATGGCCTCTGATGAAGACCCTGCACCATTTTAGTTGCCCTCCTCTGCACTGCCTCCATCCTATCTATGTCCTTGTGGAGATGGGGTCTCCAGAACTGCACACAGTACTCCAGATGGGGTCTCACCAACTGTCTGTATAGAGTGATAACAACTTCCTGTTTTCTATTGGTGGTGCCTCTCCTATGCATCTCAGTACCCCCAGCCCTCCTTACTGCCTTCTCACATTGCTTGCCTACCTTTAGGTCATCAGACATGACTACCCCCAGGTCCCTTTCCATTTCTGTTGTCGTTAGTACCCGCCCTCCCCCATTATGCACTCTTCCCTTGGGTGTTTGTTTCCCAGGTGTATTACTTTGCACTTCTTTGCATTGAATCTAAGCTGCCATACTTTTGACAGTTCCTCCAACCTTGCCAGGTCCCTTCTCATCCTTTCCACCCCCCTTGTGTATCAACCCTGTTGCAGATCTTTGTGTCATCTGCAGAGAGGCATACTTTCCTTCCAGTCCCTCACTTAATGTCACCTATAAAGACATCCTCTTCTTGTGACATCATCATTATTTCCATGGCAGCAGATTGTGATGTGAAGAGCAGAGGACTGTGGCATCAGGTAGACAAGCAGCTAGCATGGAGGAAGTCTAGGGGACGGGGATCCTGTAATGTGCAGAGTTATAAAGAAACATACAGAACATTTATGAACTGTATGTCGAGATGCATCCTGAAATTGTGTCAGCAAAGATTCCTCAGGGACATCAGAAGCTCTTTATTCCTATGTGAAAGTATGTAAACAAGCAGAGCTATGTTTTTTTTTTATCGTGATTGTATTTTATCTCCTTGATGCGGCATTACGGCACGGGGCATCAGTCACCAGCTCCACCCACCTGGAAAGCTGGGTAGCTCAAACTGCACACAGGAGGATCTGGGACAGCCACCATGCCATCCTGCTGGAGGCTCCCTCTGCCTCTACCAGCCAGGACTGCCCCAGACCCTCCCGACAGGACTCCGCCAAGAATCCTCTGGGCAGCTCAGAGTGTGGCCATCAAGCTGCAGTGGTGCCCAGCCCTAATTTTTCCTCCTTATGGTCCCTGGAACACGGGCATGCAATGGCGTCCCGGCATAGTGTGCTGATGTCCCCGCGCTCCCTCCTCTGCTATCACCGATGCTAGTAGTGCCCACGGGCGTCCCCAGGGGCCGCTACAGTGCAGTGAAATTCCCCAACCCACCCCAGGACTAGGAGAGCAGTCAATGGATGCTCGATCCCTAATCCTCCTGCCCGACCCCGGCGGCCCGAGGTTCATTCCTGAACCCGGGTCACGGTGTGGCGCAAGTGTGGCATCCAGCGCCTCAACCCTCAGCACCACCAGGCCGGGCCAACAAGCAGACCTATGTATAAAGACCTACAGCAAGGCAACTAGTGAGTCAGGGATGCAGTGCGAGGGGTTTTAATAGCAAGAAAACAGAGGTATTACTACCTTTGTATATATTACTGGTGAGGCCGCACTTGGAGCACTGTGTCCAGTTCTAGAGTCCTCACTCAAGGAAAGACAGTGCAGCACAGAGTAACCAAAATTATTCATAGCCTGCAGGACAGACCCTACAAGGAGTGGCTTAGGGCACTGAACAGGTACTCATTAGAGACCAGAAGGAAGAGGGGCGATATGATAGAAATCTTCAAGGTCCTGAGGGGAATGAACAAGTAAAACTACAAGGAACTATTCACTAGATATAGCGATTCTAGAACACAGGGTCAGGAGTGGAAGCTAGTGGGTGAGAAAGTCAGGAGGGATGCGAGGAAGTTCAGTTTTACGGAGAAGGTGGCTGAGCCATGGAACAGCCTTCCAGCTGTGGTGGTGGGACCAAAACAACTAATGGCATCAGGCATGGTTGGGACAGAGATAAGGGCTTAATAGTGCCTGGGGTAGCAAGGGCACAAACTCTGCTTACAAAATAGGTCTCACAGTAGAATAGAGAATTATGGGCAGACTGGATGGACCAATGGTCTTTTTCTGCCACCATGTTTCTATGTTTCTGTTTAAAAAAAATGTCACCCAGCTGAATGGCACTCGGTAGCATGTTGTACTATCCTGTGGGAGAGCTGAGGTTGCATCACTCCTGCATTAGACTGGCAGAGTCTAGGGCACACTGTATAGGTAGTGCACTCAGACGTGGTGGGGGGGTATTCGTCTGCCTTGATGCTTGAGCACCTTCTATGGTGGGGAGTCAAAGTGGCATTGATACTGGGGTGACCATGACTAAACAGCAGCAGCCCTCCCTCACATTCACATGTCAGGCATAGCGAGGCTGGCATCATATAAAGGGAGGCGGGAGAGACTATGTGAAGGAAAGATCAATGAGGTGAATAGTGGCATGACACAACTCCCTATCCTGCACACCCTTAAGGCTGCTCTCCAAGCTCCCTGGATCCTGTTCAGTCCTGGAGGAGGAATGGCCCCACTGCGGGGGCTGGGGGATGGAGGAACAGACAGGAAGGGGTAGTGTCTGAAAAACAAATTATATGGACCAGAGATGTTTGGGCAGTAGTCGGATAGAGGGGTGTAAAGATCCCAGCTCCCTCACCAGTGTTAACATTATGTGCTACAGTGCAGGTGAGTAGGTTGAGTGTAAGCCTAGTTTTCTGCTTATTGAAGTGAACCAGAGATATCAATCCTTGCTGTTGAGGGGAAGGGCTCTGTTGCACAGCTACACCTGTGGCTGAGCCAAGGTAAGGTCCCTAATGTGTGCTTCAGGACCTCCTGCAGACCCTTCAGATTCAGTCAGCTAACATGATAGTGGGGGTTGCAATGATAGCATACTGCTTGGCAACTGTGATTGTATCACAGCCCTAATGGCCCTGAAAGTACAGAAAAAGAGGCCATATGGTCTATAGTTAAAGCACAGGCTTCGGAACTAGAAGACAGTTTTAAATCCCACACAGCCTCTTACTAGCTGTGTGACCCTGTGACCCTCAGAAACTCTCTTAACCTATCAGTACCTCAGTCTTTGCACCTGTATAAATGAGTAAAAGCAGGACCCCACTGAAAATGAGATATTGCATAAACTGAAAATAGAACTGGATAAAGGCTCCATGTTTATGTTTACTTGCACGCATGTGCAAGAAACATAGTGCCACCATACGAGTTTTCGTAGATGTGGCACCCCCGCTTCCAATGCCCTCACCGTTTTTGCAGGCATGGCCACACCACACCAATGAATGCCCCAGCTGTCTATGACAGCAGTTCAGTCTGCAGTGGTGTGCAGTTGAAAGCAAACAAGCATTACGGTGGTAATGTGTAGGCAATCTGCGTACTGCCTTGCCATCAGCAGTATGCAAATTGCCTCCACGCCACCACTGCTGATTGTAATGATGGTTGTATGCACGTCCCCCCCCTTTGTTGTGTGCTGAGGGGGTGCCCAATCCCCCTCGGCTCATGAACTCCCCAAGTACACTCTGTGTCCAGCCAGGGTGCCCAATCCCATCGGCTCCAGTGCCCCTCCCAAAAACAAACTTCCAGGTGCCACACTGGGAACCCACCCCAGTGTGGCAGAAGTCCAGCATCTTCATGTGCCCCCCCATACTGTATGGCCAACGGGGGTGCCCAATCCCCTGCTGGCTCCACTACCCCCAAAATCTTCCAGGTGCCATGCTGGGAGCCCACCCCAGCATGGCAAAAGTCCCACATCGTCTATGTAAAATAAAATAAAAAATCTGTAGCAAAAGAAAACAGTCCCTCGTTGACTCTCTTGCCCCCCTCCTGCAACCTGCGCCCACCCTCTGTGTACCCTACCTCCCACACCCCCCTCACCCCATACTTACCTCTGGAGGCTGGTGCGATGATCTTCGATAGAGAGGTAAGATGTCTGCACTCTTCAAAGCCGACCATGAACTGAAGAAATGCCGGTAAGCTGTATAATGGCATAAATAGGGGTTTTTCAACTTTGGTGCATATCTCTGTAATTTTTTGAATTTTTTAACCAAATTTTCAACATGGGGTTCTTGGGACCCCATCTCATGAATTCAGTTACTGTCATTTGGTTATTCAGTCCCGAAAAGGTGATTTACCAGTCACTGCACAGAATCACTTTTCGGGACCGGTCTCGAAACAACAGTGTCACTGTTCATGAGGGTGGGCACAATCAAAAGCCTATGTTACAAATTTGGTGAAAAATTCCCATAACTATGTGTTGCAGTGTGCATTGCGCAGTTTCCGCCTTTTGCTGTAATATTAGTAATTGTAATATTTTCACTCCAGACTTTCAACTTTTTCACCTCTTTATGAACAGTACAGCTCTCATTTTCATATCCTGACCCAAATGTGTTTTCGCACTTCCAGCACTGAATAGCATGGTCACTGTGGAAAATCAGTGTTCGGGACAGAGTAAGAAAATCACAGTGACAGTGTCATGAGCAGAGGTCCTAATATGCCTATGTTGAAAATATGATCACTAAAGTCCATAAAATGACTGAGTTACGAGCGTGCATTGCGCAGTTTCTATACACGCTTGTAACTTTGCAACTTTGTAATATTTTCACTCCAGATTTTCATCATTGGCATTTTTCCACACATTCTTATGAACAGTACAGCTGTCATTTTTCACATCCTGGCTGAAATGTATTTTCTCACTTCCAGCGCAGAATAGCACAGTCGCTGTGGGAAACCAGTGTTCAGGACAGATTAAGAAAATCACAGTAACACTGTTCATGAGTGGAGGTCCCAAAATGTCTATATTGAAAATCTGGTTAAAAAAATTCCCACAGTTAATTGCATTACGGGTGTGCGTTGCGCAGTTTCTATGCAAACTCATGACTTCGCCAGTTTTTTTATATTTTCGCTCCAGATTTTCACATTACCATTTTTGTACACCTCCTCATGAACAGTATAGTGTCATTTTCCACATCATGTTGGACATGTGTTTTCACACCCATGGCGTTAATGGCACAGTCACTGTGCAAAATCACCTTCCGGCTAACAAACTGATAGTGTCACAGTTCATGTGGTGGGGTCTCAAAAAGCCCATGTAGAAAATGTTAAGTAAAAATACCAAGACATGCCCAGAGCCTTAGGGGTTTCTGACCAGAACGCCCTACCCTGTAGGGACTGACAGAAGTTTGCGTATCCTGTAAGGGACTGACAGGCATCAAGGATGTAACTTACGATTGTCAACAGTAATGCTCATGCCATTCCACCCCCAACCCCACCCCCTGCAGCCAGTGACAGGCATCGGAGGTGCATCTTGGACTCTTTGGTCCCAGAGTTCACCATTCCCCTATACTGCACCCATTTCAGCGTATTTCCTTACGGAATGAGGTGAGTGTAAAGCCCAAACACCCCAAAGCACACCTCAACATTTGTCAGTGTCTGCAGGGTAGGGTGGGGTGAAATGTCATGACCGTTATGGGTGATGACCCAAAGGCACACCCCAATGCCTGTCCATCTCTGCAGGGTGGGGGTGGAGTTGGTGTCAGTTCAATACATCACTGCCATTCCTATACTGCATCTGTCTAACTCCTGCACTTCCACTGTTAATGCCAGCAAGCAAACATTTGGCATTGACAAATGCTCGTTTTGCTTGCTTCCCTCCTCTGAACTGGACCCAACTTTTTGTAAATGCCACACAGAGGATCTCATCATGAGGGAATATAGAGGAGTGGTGTCCTGAATGATGGAGCCAGTTCAGCCCCATGAGGGTCACTCTCCTTGGCAGTGAGAAAAATGTAAATCTAAAAAAAAAAAGAAAGAATACAACATAATTGTAGCACACACTAGTATATACAGCAGTGCTCTGGGGTGCCCTGCTGTGTTGTTTCACTGGTGCATTTGGTGGCCTACCTAATGGCTACTTTTAATTTTTTTTGGTAATTTCTTTTTCTCCCTCTTGCTCTCTGCCCCAGACTTCCTTCTAAACACACCCAAGAACTCTGCCAGTCCCTTTTCTTACCTGTAGCCAAGGTGCCATCCTCCACTGAGCCTCTGCTTGCCTCCCCAGGTGGGGATGGGTGGAAGGAATATACCCCAAACGGTTAATTTTATTAGGAGGCAGCAATGGCCAGTAGGAGGGATGCAGCAGCACTGGGGAGATCTTGTCTGTGTCAAACTTGTCTATTTTTCAGTTTTTCCCTCACCCTCAGGAGCTGGATGTGCAAGGACTGCAAGGACGCATGCATAGCGTAGCGTCATCCGCAGTCAGCGCCACTTGTCAAACCCCTGGTTGAGCTGTGCAGCATTTTCTTCTGCATCGAGGTGGCAGTATGATAGTGTTCAATGGGACCCTCCCTCCCCAGGAAAGCAGGGCATCCTCTGGGATGCTAAATCCTTCCCCCCGGCCGACCGCCCAATGAGTTGAACTCTTTCCGGAACACAGGTCGCTGGTGTCATGAGCGGTACTGCTGCTACTACTGTACTGTGCCAACAGGCCAGCCTTTTCATTTTTTTTTATTGATTTGGGCTGTCACAAATTGCTATTTTAATACTTTCTCTAAATTCAGCAGTACACTTCCTGCTAGAGTGGGGTATTAATATCATCCCTGCCAGACACAAGAAAGAATGGGCCACTCACCCAGAAAGTGAAATATTAGCTGGTCATTTATTTACACCCACAGCAAAGATCACTCAATTATGTCATCATTGTTTCAGGAACTACGATATTCCCCTTCCTCGGGTTCACAGGAGGATGCAGGGAGCCATGCTGAAGGACAGACTTAAAAAGGTTCACTTCATAGGAGAGGCATTTACAATGTTTACCACAGGAAAACCTACAGAAAATCTGTACCACAGAGTTAAGATATGTCCATTCAACCCAGGGGAAGGGAAAGAGCATAGTCCCTGAACTGCTGGTGGTGTAACTGGGTAATCTTCACTCTGGAATTGAGCATCATTGCTCAATATGCCTTCCTGGTAAAACTCGTAAATAAATAAATAAATAAATAAATAAACAGTTGATATTTAAGTTACAGGGTAAGTGGCAGTTTCTTTCCTACCTGTCTGGTAGGGAGTATTTTTTGAATTGCACAGGAACAGGCTATTCCCTGATTGGAGACTTTATTTATTTAGTCATTTGGTAACCAGGTTGGTGCACTGATCCGAAGACCTTTTTCAGGCACAGTCCAGGCCATAAACTGGCATAAACAATGTAAAAATACAGCGAGAACAGCGTGGAGCATACAGGGAACATAACAGGGAATCCATTGCAGGTCAAGCTAACAGAGAAAATATAAGGTAAACAGTACCAGATACATCAGCAATTGAGCATACCAAGGTATATAACATTAAGTAAATGAGGTAAGGTTTCTCCATCATTCAACAATAGGAATAATAACAGTATTCAGGGCGGGAGAGGAGAGCGGAGCACTAGAGGGGGGAGGGGGTAAGGGTGGGCTGCAAGGGAGGTGCAGCAGTGCTAGCGGCCTGTGGGCAGACACAAGTCATGGAGGATAGAAAGTGCATTCTTAATAGGGAATTTAGAGTTAGAGGGGGGCCAGGGGGTATGTAGGGAGGAGGGGAGGTCATTCCATAGTGAGAGTCCTGCTGTGGTGAAGGCTCTAAGGCCCATCCTCGTAGTTATTTTAGGACATTCTAGTTGGAGGCAGGAAGACTGACGTAGACTGCAGCAGTAGTTTTGTTTTACAGTACCAGAGGCACCCAAATCCCCTTTGTGGAATTAATGTCATCCCCCACTTCCCACAGGTGACTGCTGCAGAGAGTGACTCATTTTCAAAAATTACAATTAAAGTGTTGCATGACGCATCAAACTCTGTGACCTGAGCAGTACTAGTTTCACTTCCAGGGTGAAAACATCTGTACTGGGACTCAAGTAACTCGCACCCTGTGGATGCTGCTGTCAATGAAGGGGTTCCTTACCCACTAGGTCTACGCTGTCCACTGCAACGTTTGCTCTACCCCTTGCCTGTCTCTCCCGACTGCCTCATGGGGTGTTTGCTGTATCAGGCCCCCCTTTTACAGCCTCCTGTATCTGTTGTTCTCCTCACCCCTTGCCACAATATGGGATTATCGTATTGACCTTGTAGTCGTACTCATGTTCGTTAGCTCTGACTCTGTACTATTGTCTATATGCTGTACTCTGGCCCCACCTGTGTGTGGGTGAGATTGTCCCCTGTCTATGTAATGAATCCGTGTACTGTATTCTCTCTGGCCCACATGTAGTTGCAGGCCTGTATGCTACCCTGAATATGTACCATGTTTATTGTTTCTGTATTGTAACCTCCCGGGTCGCACCTGAAAATAGGCACTTGTTGTCTAGTGTGCTTTCCTGGTTAACAAAAACAAACAAACAAACAAACAAATAAATAAATAAATAAATAAATGAACCAGCTGGCCCCCTGTGTGTTGAGTCATTACTCAATGAATCTGCAGCTAAATGTACAGTAGTGTCAATTCACCAGAACTATAGGGGTTGCAATGTCCTCTTTCAGAAGAATCATGGGAGCTGCAAAGCTCCTCCTCCACCCACTATAAGTTATATAAATAAATGCTAGGAAAACCATGTTACCATGTTTTAGAGGTTGCAAGGGACATAAATAGGGGTCGCACATACATCATAGGGGTCTCAACTACAATTCCTGACTATTCATTAACAACACAACTGTGACTGTAGTTCTGCATATGCTGGTTAAACTTCCCTTAGGGTGTGAGATGTACTTTGCAGCTTAATGGCTTAGAGGCTTACCTCTGTGTGATAGCATTGTCAGGAAATGGCCATAGCCACCAGCTGCCAGGGTTCAACTCCAAGACTTCAGGAGAGGAATAAGAATAGTTTCTGTGCATCTCTCCAAGCCCCTCCCCCCACACACACACACACTCACGTGCCTCAAATCCAGTGTAATGCACTGTGGATGGGCAAAACCATGTGCATACCTTTACCTGTGGCTGCACCTAGAATGTGGAATGGTCTACCTCCTCACCTCCTAAACCTCTCCTTGATAGAGGTTTTTAAAAAGGTATTGAAAACCCGTTTATTTACCTTGGCATTTTATGATTAAGATAAAGAGTCTGTTTTTAATTGGTTTTATTGAACACTGCTCTGACTGTAGCTTTGTAGTTTTTATAATTTTTTAATATTGCTATGTTTTATGTACAGAACCTGGAGCCCCTGCGATAGGGTGCTCCAAACATACAAACGTACTTATCCCATGCATTCAGTAATATTGCATCATATCAGTGAATCATGATTTACCTGTCAATCGTGCTAGTCATAATTTATTGATTTAAATTCACATCTATCAGACCTGTCAATCAAACTTGTCACATGTTTTCTTGGGATCCATATAGTACACACAATTTACAAAATGAGACATCAGTGACAAGGAAGTCATTTCTTCTTGGGATTCTGGTGGCATTTCATAGGCAAGACAAGCTTCGCTCTTGTGGGTTATGATGCCACCAGGGCCCCTTGAAAGAATTGTTAAAGCAGTAATACAGACTTTCATATGGCTTCTGTGCCTGCAGCCTTGCATCAGGCAGTTAGCGGTATTGCTTGGTGGCCCAGCTATCCAAATGCGGACTTTCTCACCCGGGTTTTATATATTCTGTATCTGTCTTGTGGAGCTGGTCTGGGGCATACTGTGTTAGTGCAGCTGCGGGGCCTCCTAATGATAACAAACAAGGGTAATCTCAAGTCATCAGTTTTTAAAATGTAAGTGCTCACTGAGCAATGTTAAAAGCACAGTACAGGGCAGATTACTGGATTAGTGATCTGGGCAAAAGTATTCAAGAATGTATTAAAATATATTCAGGCTGCTCGCGAGGTGTAGTGCTTAGCCAAGGCAGAAGACCTGAATGTATCGTTCATATCCAAATTCTGGTTCAGCTCCCTTTCCCTAATATCGTAAATCATTTCTCTCCTCTTCTCTCCTCCTTCTTTACAATAATAATTCCTCTTCTCTTTCTATTCCTTTTAGAAAATCTTGTGTTGAACTTTCTGCTTTTTCTTACCACTTTCCTAAACGTTGGTACTCCCTTCCTCTTTCTATTCATTCTACCTCTTCTCCTTCCTCCCTAAAGTCTCTTCTTTATGACTTGTGTTCTCCTACCTACAACTGTTTATGACCCTCTCCTCTTCTAATCCCCTTTCTCTATACATTTAAGAGTGTGTTGCATTTTCTACTTGCATTCATTAACTGCATTTAAGTATTTATATTTATACTTCATGTATTACTATATTACCGTAATTGACTTCATGTTTTCATCAGTTTATTGTTTAGATATTTGCTCCCCGGACACATCTGGAAATAAGCTTGCTGAGGTATTCCAAATGATATGGTCTTCACTGTTATTTTGTATAGGGCCTACAGTTTTCCTCAAAAACAGGACAATGGAATTAACGACTCGGGTCAAAAAATGGACTTGGGCATTTTTTTAATTTTTTTGCTAAATGTAGCACTTTGTGCCATTTAAAGCAGAAAACCACCCTTTGCTCTATTTGTTCACATAAACCATTTTGTGACACCTTTCCCCACAAAAAAAAAAACACCACTTTGCATCGAAGTGTTGTGCAACCCCCACACACACACAAACATATGCACATACACACACATTATTTTGCATCAAACTGTGGTGCAGAACCTGCTGATTTGCAGTCAATCTGTGGAGAAAACTGGATAGAGCTACTAATGTCAAAGTGAAAACTTGGAAATACACAAAAGTGATGAAATCTGCACATGCACAAGAGCTTCAAGTGCTTTATCCCTTTGAGTTCATCCGTTCTAGCATCTCATGCCCCACTTGAAGTCATAATCTGCTGTTGTAACAACATAGTATGTTGCCGTGGGAATTACTGTGATATCACAAGCAGAGCATTATTACTTTATGTGGGGAATGAGCAACAGGGACAGATGAACCAGAGATCTGATTTTCATGCAAATCATCATAGTCATAATCAAAGAAGGGGTGAAATTCCTAACAAATGTGCAATATAAGCTAAACTGTGTCCAGATATTATGTTTGTAAGACCAAACAGAATTGGCCATTTCTGAGACAGGAAAATTACCCTTCCTTGTACAACTTCTTTTGTTTGCACACCGTACTCTACATAGTTATGGCAGGGATGTGAAGGTTATGTCTGTTACAGTGCAAAATGTCACTGCAGCACCCAGACCTAAATGTTTATTTCTTGTGGATTTTACAATACGGTTTGTTGAGTTGAAAAATGTGTTTTTGTATCCTGTCTACGAACATTTCCCTTGCCTGTGGAAATGCTGTAAAATAGGACTGAAGGTGTTAAAAATCATTTATTCCTTTTGGTGCTTTATAAATTGAAAAAAGTCTATTATTCCTTCAACAGGTGCCCGATTGAGTTAGCGCCACTCAGCTTCAGGTTTGCGCTTGTCTCCGAGGGGCTGACCTGTAATTGCCCTGTCAAGTAGCATTTTAAGAGAACAATCACATTATAGCTGTTAGAACTGCTGGCAGAGGGGCAGGGCAGTGGCAGGCAGTCATATCCCAGAAGAGTCAGACAGACAGACAAATGATGCTGCATCTCTTGCCGGGGTCTTCATGACAATAAATGGGCTGTGTGCATGTGAGAAAGAATGGGGTTTGCAACATACAGGCTGCAGGCTATTTACCCAGAGAGTGTGACAGGTAAAAGTGTGGAGACAGCTTGAGATAAAATATTACGTTTCTTGAGGCAACTCAGTGTCATATCACATTCCAGTAAATGAGAGTTTCAAACTAGCATCTGTGGAACAGCTCCTGGATCAAGCCCTATCTCGAACTGACTGACCCAGCAACACTGGTGCACGCCTTAGTCACGTCAAGGTTGGATTACTGTAACGCTCTTTACCTTTGGTTATGTGAGGCTGCTGTGTCATTTGCAGTTAGTCCAGAATGCGGCAGCCTGGCTGGTTGGTTGCTGGAACCTCTCGGTTCGAGCACATCACACCGGTTTTCCGTGCTTTTCACTTGCTGCTAGTGTGGTGGCCCATCAGCTTCAAGGTGTGCTTGTTAACATACAAGGCCCGGCATGGACTGGGTCCGGGCTACCTGAAAGTCCTCCTAGTACCTTATAGTCTGGCTGCCCCCTCTGGTCAGTGGAAGCAGACCTCTTATCTGCTCCAACATCCCATTTGAAATCTTCGGGTGATAGGGCATTCAGAGTGGCCGCACCAATTTTGTGGAACACCCTGTAGGTGAGAAGAGCGTCTTCATTAGCCATTTGCACAAAGCTGCTGAAAAGTCATATTTTCACTCTGAGCTTTGGGCCCAATGCTGTGATATAATCTTTCTTTTTTGAGAATTTTATTCGTGCTATTTATTGATTTTAACTCAGGTTTATTCTTTATGCTGTAAACATTGTGAGGCGCCCTGAGCCCCTGGGATTGAGCGCCATATAAATAAGATTGCCTTGCCTCGTCTAGCAACTGGTCATTTCCCAAGAAACCCTGTATAATAAGAATGCAAGCACAGTCTCCCTTGGGGTATGTTATGCCTTCTACGTGCCAGCATAGTTCAGTACTATAGGTACCAATAGCATTCATTTTTTATTTGTTGTGTGTAGTTTTTTATCCACACTGCTAGTTGCCTCACTTCATTTTTTCACCAATTTTCTAGCAGCTCTATTCTGCTGCTACGCACTTCGACACAAGACCCACCTACTGAACATCATCCAGACCACTGCCCTTACAGTGGCAGTCTGAGGCACCCCTTTTGACCCCCCCCATGTGGCGGTGGCTGGGCCAGCCCCCCGATGACCTTGGGGAGATGGATATGTTCATCCTTGGAGGGTGGGAGGAGATGGTGGCAGTCCTGTCTGGCCATTGTGATATGAGACCAAGGGTCGGCCATCATAAACAGCAAATAGGGGCATTTTGTTCCTCATGTATGTTTTGCCTACCTCCCTGAAACAATTTTTTTATTTCAAAAAGTTTCAAAAGTTGCAGCAGGAAAGGCATACTGAACTGGGAACAGTGTGTTTCCAGATGTGTCTTTGCCCACTGTCACTGGACTGTGGTGCAGGGAGGAGCCAATGTTATATGGCCGCCCACAATATCAAGGCTTCCCTGTTATCAACAGGAGAGGCTCAAGTGGCAGTCAGACGTCACCCTCCCTCCGGAGCTTGTACGCTGTGCCTCCGCGGCATGCCGTAAGCTCTTCCAGTACTGGGTGGAGGTGCCAGGATCCCAGCATGAACCTGCAGCAAATCCAAACTGCTTATTCCCAATTTTCCATCAGTGAGCACTTGAGATCCGACCTTGACAGATGTGAACAATTGCATTGCAGGCAGCCTGTGTTTTTGGTGCGGTGTGGATGTATGTGTGTGTAGAATGTGAGGAGGATAGCGGGACATTGGGGTAGTAATCCTCTTCTGTTACAAAAAGCAGTGTTAATAAAATTGATCAACAGTACACTTGAATGGGAGTATTGCATGCTTTATTTTTTTAACACTCATTCCTGTAATCAAAATATTTGTAAATAATTTGAAAGGGACAGTTACAAATCTGACCCTTTCTTTCTTCCTCATCTCAGTTATTTTGTTATTCTAATCTTGACAACTATGAGAAAATGCTGTGGAGATCTATTACTTCTACCTGGAAAACCACCCAAAAAGGTATAAGGGACCTCTTGTTAGTATCTCTTCTAAAGGACGGCACCCTCTTCCAAAGGTGCCCACCCATCTCAGAGGGAACCATTGTGAGATTCAACTCAATAGAAGTGAACCTTTGGGCCTGGATTTTTAAAGCTCCTGCCATTTGCAGGATGGCACTGCCCCCATAATTTGCTTTGCGCATGTGTGCCTGTGGGAAGGTAAATGCCACAAAAACATTGGCATGCTATTTTCAAATGTTTTACTGCATTTACGGCAGGTGATGCCGCTTTACGGCAAATGGATGATGCATGTGTACTATACTGACGTTCATCATTATAGGGCTTCCTATGTACCACAAGTCACAGCGGAGGTGCACATGAATTTGACCACCTTTTAGGTGGTCTAACTTGTGGCAAGTGCTGGGGATGCAGCATGCCACAAGTCCTTGGCATATGACTGAAAATCCAGGCCTTGAACTTTAAATATCTTTTTTAAACATCTCTGCTTGACACCTTTAGCAGTGTCACCTGTGTAACTAGGTCATAGTGTAGATTTTACAGGTGTTACTTTCCCTGTTAGTACCCCTGTCTTGCACCCGTGGAGGCCAAGAAAGGTTGAGGGGCCAGGGCTTGTTAAACTCGTTACGTGGGGTTTGGTTTGGGCAGGGAATAAGGGGAATAGCATGGTGCCTCTACCCAGAGAAGGAGACAGTGAGCCTGATAACAAGTAGAATACTGCCTCCAGAATGCAGTACCAACCCATCTCCCAAATAGCTATCGGACAGCATTCTGAGAGGCTGGGACATGCCAGAACAAATACCCATACTCTAATTGCAATTTCAAGAACTTTTGTGTTACTTAGGGTACATCACTAATAATATGTTCACACACCAAATTTTTGAAACTAGCAGTGGGACTTCATTCAGCAACTCTGGTCCTGTGAAGGGAATAAGGGTTATGCCAAACTGTTCTAGCAATGATTTTAGGCAGTAGCAACACAATTATTCTTTTTAGTATTTTAGGTGCATTACCCCAAGCAATGAGCTCCTCTCATGACCAGGCCTCACCACAGAGCTAGTGCACTAGGCCTCCCAACACCCAAACACAAGGCCTACTGTACTGTAGGGCCTCCCACTGCCCTCAGTAGTACTGTAGATTTTCACAGTTTAAAATAACTTTCAAGCATTTACTTTCTTTAACTACAGTTTAGGCCTGGCTACTGGGTACCCAGATAAATTACATACTGTTGCAGGCTGGATGTCGCATTGCCCGGGATCTTTCGTTGGTGCACTTGCAGACATACAAGCTTGCTTTAACTCCAGCCAACTGGATTTTGGCTAGCACGTTTTGTATTTGGCAAAACAATTTGTATTCCAACAGGGAATCCAAAACAAACTGTAATCCAACAGAGAATTTCAAACGGCAGCAGCATTCTGTCTGGCGAGCCAGAACTCCCATCATGTGTCCTACACCAAGGGAAAGTGATTGCAGGTGCTTCTGGATAACCGTGCCACAGCAGCAGGCAGCTGGTGGTTGTAGGCCCCGGCTAAGCCCCAATTTCTGCATCGCAGCTCCTTTTCCTGTCGATTAGCATGTGGCAGTATGACAAAGAAAGGCTGGGCCGATGAGCTTCCCTGCCTCACCTCAGTGGGCACTTCCTCGATCAATGGTACAAGTATCCTGGAGACAAACTTCTGATCACATATTCCCTTGAGCGCACCAGACAGGGCAGAATGGCTTGTTCTCACCTCTGATATCGGCAATCTGCAGATTAGGTTTGCTCGGAATCCATCCGATGGAATTGGATACATCAGATTCTAGGCTTTTTTCGGAATTTGGATTTTCGATATTAAAGGCTGAAAATCTGAATTCTGAAAAGTAGTAGAATGTGGAATCAGAATTCAATCCCGAATTCACATCTGAATGCAGTACAAACACATTA
This sequence comes from Neoceratodus forsteri, assembly GCA_016271365.2. Classification (NCBI taxonomy): domain Eukaryota; kingdom Metazoa; phylum Chordata; order Ceratodontiformes; family Ceratodontidae; genus Neoceratodus; species Neoceratodus forsteri. Next base: position 255,490,372 of record CM057452.1, read on the forward strand.
GTAAAACCACAATCCCTCCAGTCTCCTCCACCATTTGCGTAGAACTGAGTCTGCTGCTGTTGTGGGTCTCCTCCCCATCCAGTGTCCATCCAGTCATCTCAAAGTCCAATCCACTACTCCATGTCTATCCACATTCCACAGGTCATCTGTTCTACATGACCACCTTCTGACCAGCATGAAGAAGTAGTACAGTACAGACTCATTCCCCTGGTCCCGACTCCCTTCCCCACAGTGCCCCTGCCAGTGCCAGCTGAGCCCACCCACTCCCACTCACCAAATCACCAGACATGTTGCATTCAGGCTAGTAGTGTGTGAGGTCTGCTGTTGTCCGGTCCCCCTCCATCCCTGCTGCCACTGCCACATGCCAGTTATGCGCAGTGCATCAGCACTCCCAGTCCAGGAGTCAGTTAGGTGGTGGTCAGCCATCTCAACCCACTCATTTAATTTGACGGGTGCTAAAGGGTATGGTGGTGGAAGGTGGCCAGCCATCACCAATTCTCTAGGTTCCCCATGTTGTCTCAGAGTCGGAGACACTGAGTGGATCTGCTGGGAACCCAGGATTTGATGGGGGTTGGCAACCCCCCCATCCGAAGAAGACACGTCAGTGCCAGACTCAGCTCACTTATTGCTGTGATGCTGTCTGTCTCTCATGTCATCAGACTCATCAATCAGAACTTGTCAGCAGCATCAGGATAAGGGGGAAATGCAGCAAGTCACACAGGAGGAACCGTCCTGAAGGAGTAACTGGGATCTGGCTGTCACCTGCAATTTCAGAACTGCCACTCAGGGGAGGGGGCAAGATGGAGGTAGTGATCATGGAGGATAGCGGACTCGGAGCTGCCAGCCAGATCAAAGGAGGACTGAACTACCAGTGCCACCATGTCATCAGACAACCAGCAGTCCCTGTAGTCCACCACCAGCCCACAGGAACCCAGGGCCAGATGGAGCAATAACTACAGGGCACAGGCACCCAGTGCCCACTTGCTGACTGCCCATGCCCACCAGGTCCGGGGAAGCAGAGGGACCCCCACCAGGCCAGGTACAGGGAGGAGGGGACTCAGAAAGGGGAATATTCTTGTGTCTACGTCTGTTGGGAAGGTGTTATTTTAGTGTATTGGGGTGTTTACATGCTGGATCAGATAAGACATTGGAAATTCTGACTCTGTTCCGCATCCTGGAACAGAACTGGATCAGCATCAGTTTCATGATGTCCGTAACTCTGACTTTGTGCTCATGGAATGGATTCTAGTGAATATGAGCAACCCTATTGCAAATGGCTTGAGCAGATTCAGTGTCTCACAGCAATGCAGGCTTTATAGCACCTCTTCTCAGCTCGAATGGAACTTCCAGGAACTGGATTTACTCACGCCAGGCCCTCAGCTCTTCACCTCAGCACCTTGTTCCTCTTCAACCGCTCAGGATAGACTGCTCTGAACTCCTCCTAGACTGGGGGAAGGTTCAGCTCAACTCACATTTCAAACTCTCTCACTGGCTGTCCAGCTTTTTATTCACATTCTAGCTCCCTCAGTGGCTGCAAAAGGCGCCAAGCACTTTGTTGCTGTTCTTCGCAAGTGCCTGTGTTCTTTTCGGACCCCTTGCATTCCATTTGGTCAATTGTGGGGGTCAAGGGTCACAAGATGCTGACAGCCACCTATTTGCATTCAGCTCAGTGCCTGGCTGCTGGTTTACTCAGGCTTACTTGCTGCTGTTGCTGCTGAGTGCTGCTTTAACTTGTCAAACATTAAATCCAGCTGGGATTATAGTATGGATTATCCAGGTGTAAACTTCCTACAAAAGGGGGTTCCCAAAAAGTCTTCCTTGAGCTTGCATAAGTGCTCACTGCCAGGCTGGTGTCCTGCATTTTAGCAGTTTAAACGTTATTGCCAGAGAGTGCCTGTATAGCCTCCGTGTACTGTCTCTTTAAGAGCTGCCTAGATTGCAATTATAATTAATCTGGGAGGGGGTGGAGTGTTTCCATGCTCAAGTCCCGCCCGGGCTGCCAGATAATCGATCTGTTTCTGCCATCGCTATTAGCGCAAAGGGAGCTCTGTCAGAAAATGTGCTTGTTTGCTGGTTATCTATTAGAATGGTAAAGATATTGTAATTTGTCTAATCTGCCTTCTTTGCAGCATGGACAGTTCTGTTTATTTCCACCATATTGGTCCTGGACTGCCGAAATGGGCCAATCAGTAACTTTGGGGACTTTAAAATGGAGCCTGTCCCCAGGGAGCAAAATTCTGTAGAAATTGTAGTTTGGGGTTTTTTGCAGCTAAATGAACCTGGAGGATGAGCCCTTGTTGTGACTGACAGAGAAACCAGCCAACCAAACCTTTTGGATCCTGGGGAAAGTCCCAGGCTGTTTGCAGCTACTTTCAGTTTGAGTTGGGGAGTGAAAGAAGTAACAGCTCGAGATAGTCAAGCAGTAATCCTGCATAGATTTGTTCGGGAGAACTGTGAAAGGGCTTTTTGGCCTGCCTGTCTGCCTGCTGTCCCTGAGAGGGAAATTGAAGTTTATTCGGACTTAATCTGAATTGTGAGAATGATTTAAGCCACAGAACTGTGACCAGGCTTTAACCTGAAGAAGACCGAAGATTTGCTGAATGCAATCGGCCTGTCAGGATTTCCAGCCACCTTTGAACTCCCGGTTTGTGCAGAGACTCTGTAATTGCGACCGGATAGCAATCTGCCTGGTACAGTAGAATTTCTTACATGTAAATGTGCTGTGTGCTGATAGTGGGTCGTGATTTGGTTCCCCACTGTGTGCTGAACTGTGTTCTGCTTGCTGGAGGCTGTATCCAGCTCCAACGGACTAAATCCATTTGCATCTTCATTTGGCCTGGGCTTTGCCACACTGGCCCAGCCAGAGTACCCGTTACACAGAGAAAGCCATCGACGAGAGACCTGCCTGGGTATCAGCCCCCTGCTCAATGCCTCGAACAGGAACAACGCCTTGGTGATTCGTGTGGGCCCTGCTTCTCCTTGCACTCCAGTTCAACAACCTGCAGTCTCGATTTCATCCTACCTGTGTCCTGTATTGGGTATCGTGAGTAAACATCAGGGTAGCTCCCTGCAACAACAGCTAAATCTAAAGTGTTATCATCTGATTGCTTTGTTGTCTTTTCCTTCATGAACTGAGCCCTCCGGCTCCGGATTACCAATAGTGTATGTTGTGCATGTTGCTTTCTTCCATCACAGGGCCCCAACCAGCTGCGATGCCGGCCTACCCTGGGCAATGGTCCTGGCTAGCCCACCTTTTTCCTGCCTGGGTACCCAGAGTGTGTGACTGTGTAGGACTCTGAAGTGCATGCATAACTGTCTGATTGATTTAGCCCGTAAGTCAATCAACCTGATTACGCCCCTCCCTTGTTCAAGTCCCCTGAATAAATCAGATCTAACTCTTTTTGCATTTAACCTGCCTATGGTTCCAGTTTGTGCCAAGAGTACTGTACTGTTGCTATTTGCTGTGCATAACCTTGTTTTACAGGTGGTCCCCAGGTTTGAGCTACAGGACCCAGCCCTGGTGGTAAGTGCAAACAGTGTGAGTAATTGCATGGTGAATGAGGGTCATTGTGAAAGTGATTACTGTATATTGTTCAGGCCACTGGAAGGGAAAGAGGGGAGTTACAGTGTCCCGAAGGGCTGTGCCCAGGTTAGCTTGACCACTAACAACCCTGACCTCCGGGTGGAGGCACCTGTTTCAGTACCCAGGCCCCTTAACCTGCTACTAGCCAAGCAGGCAGGGGTAGTAGCCCATGGGATAGCGCCACCTAGGGGTTACACATGGTGACATTGGCGATCCTTCTGGTTCATCTTTGGATGCAGGAATACTCCTTTCTTTGGCGATGTGCAATGAGAAATCAAACGGCAACAACAACAACTCTTCTCTTGGCCTTCAGCAGCAGTTCCAGCTGGAGGACTCAAGTGTTACAGGTGGACCTACCTTGGACCACTGGGGTCTCGACAGGTGATCCTCACCTTTGGTGGGGTTACACCTGTCCTTGTGTCCAATCTTCATCCTCAATTTGCTGTTCCTTTTTGCCTCCTTATACTTGTACAGTGACCCCTTTATCTGCCTTGAGCCCCCTCTTCCAGAGATCTCACAGCTGGAAAGGTTTGGAAGGGATCTAAGTGCTTCCTGTTACCCATAAGCTTTAAAAATGGAGCCATAGAAATTTGAACAGATAGTTCACCTGGTGAAGTCATCACTGGATGCTCAGTATCACCATTACAGACTGCATCCTCCTCTTAAGAGATTCACTAACTGGGGTGAGTTTTCAGTGGCTGAGAGAACAAGTCATGCACTCAGCAGCCTGTGCTGGTCAGATTTCTCCAAAACATTCTCTAGACTTTCCATGAGCATCTTAGTGTCATTTCTCAGATCTGATGCCATCTTCTGTGTCCTGGGTGTCACTTTCCTCAGGAATTGAAAACACTGCAGTGAGAGGTGTTGAAGCTCCAGAGTCTCATGTTCCTTTGTTTGTTTAAGGACGTAAATTGCTTAACTGTTTTTTCTTTGAAATCAATTACCCATTGTTTCTTTTTTTCTGTGAATTTAACAAAATAGCAATGTCAGTTTGCTGGGGCTGGGTTTTTGGCACAGTAAATCATGGCGCAACACATGCTATTCTCATACTAACAATGGTAGAAATCATGGAAATCGCAGTAAATTAACTAACTGTCATGAATTTGCTTTGTGTTAACCAAACTATCTTTATTATGACATTTATTTTATAAATTACATCAGGGAAAAATGTCAACATTTAAAAATGTAATTTCTCTGATGGCCCTGTGGTAGGCAATAGCATATTATGTTGCCAGCTGAGAAACCTGGGTTCATACTGTGATTTCCATGATTTCCGCCATTGTCATTATGAGAATAGCATGAGTTTCTCCGTGATTTACTGTGCCAAAAACCCAGTCCCAGTAACTTGACATTGCTATTTTGTTATATTCACCTAAAAAAAGACACAATAAATAATTGCTTTCCAAGAAAAAACAGTTAAGCAATGTACGTCAAACAAAAAAAGGGACTGGAAGTATAGCCTAGAGGTTAGAGTAATGAGCTGGGTACATTCAGCAGATAGACCTGGGTTTGATTCCCACAACCTCCACTTGCATACTGTGTAACTCTGAGCAAGTCACCTAACCTCCCTGGTGCTCCCGGATCGCCCCTGAAAACAGGCACCTATGCCTAGTTGGCCTTACCTGGTTAACAATGTAACAAAACTGGAAGTAGGGAGAAGGCAGGCAATTACAGACCTGTAAGCCTGACCTCAGTGGTGGGGAAGCTGATGGAGTCCCTGCTTAAGGAGAGGGTAGTGAAGTTCCTGGAGTCAAGCAATGCAAAAGACCCAAAGCAGCATGGATTCACTGAGGGTAGGTCCTGTCAGACTAATCTTATCGAGTTCTTTGACTGGGTGACCAGGGTGGTGGATCAGGGAGGGGCGGTGGATGTGGCCTACCTGGATTTCAGTAAGGCCTTCAATACCGTTCCTCATGGAAGGTTGCTTAACACATTGGGGAATCTGGGTGTGGGCTATAAAGTGGTAAAATGGGTTGGTAACTGGCTAAAAGGCAGGACCCAGAGGGTGGTAGTAAATGGCACGAAATCAGAAGGGGGGGAGGTGACCAGCGGGGTTCCACAGGGATCAGTGCTGGGTCCAGTTCTATTCAATGTCTTCATCTGCAACATTACAGAGAGACTGGAGGGGAAAGTATGCTTGTTTGCAGATGACACCAAGATCTGTAACAGAGTCAACACACAGGAGGGGCTAGATAAAATGAGAAACAACCTAAGACTACTTGAGGAATGGCCAAGGGTTTGGCAGTTGGGTTTCAATGCTAAGAAGTGCAAGATAATGCACCTGGGACACAGAAACCCAAAAGAGGAATACAGTTACTACAAGTCAGGAGAGAGACCTGGGGGTTATCATATCCAATGACCATCAGCCAAACACTGCGAAAAAGCAGTGGGGAAGGCAAACAGAATGCTGGGGTGCATAGGAAGGGGTATAACCAGTAGGAGGATTGAAGTGGTGATTTCACTGTATAGATCACTGGTGAGGCCTCATCTGGAATACTATGTCCAATTCTGGAGGCCGCATCTCAGGAAGGACATAGGCAGAATGGAAACAGTCAGAGAAGAGCAACAAAAATGATACATGGTAAATGCACTGCACCACAAGCCTTATGAGGAAAGACTCAAGGAACTAAACAGCTATTCACTGGAAGAGAGAAGGGGGAGAGAGGGGATATGAGAGAGACCTTCAAATACCTTAGAGGAATAAACAGGGTACAGGAGGGGGGCATATTTCAGAGACGAAAGTGCAGGAAGACAAAGGGACATAACATGAGGCTGGAGGGAGGGAGGCTTAGAGGGAATGCTAGCAAGCATTTTTTCACAGGGAGGGTGGTGGATCCATGCAGCAGCCTACCAGCAGAGGTGGTGGAAGTGAAAACAGTACAGGGATTCAAAAGTGCATGGGATAAGCATAAAGGCACCCTGCTGTATAGCAGAGTGGGGGAAAGGCAGTCCAGATAAGAGTAGGGATTGCCAAACCAAGTAGGAAAATGGACAGACTAGGTGGGCTGTATGGTCCTTATTTGCCGAAAGACTATATGTTTCTATGTAACAAAAAAAAAGCATTAAGAAAGAATATAGGAGCTCCAGAATCCCACACGGGCTGGGGAGAGAGGGGAGGGGGCAATTGGGAGACCAGGGTCTACACAGGAGTCCCTGAATTCTATACTGAGGGACCATTTGGGAGAACTGGGTTCATATAAGAGCCTTGGAATGCCGCACTAGTGGGTCAGTTGGGAGACCAGAATTTACATAGGAGTCCTAGAATACCACACTGAGAAGGGCTGGCTGGGAGAACAGGGTTCACATAGGAGCTCAGAAATTCACACTGGGAGTTGTCCTGGGTTCATGTAACGAGCCCAGGAATTCCCTATTGGGGGGGCAGATGGAAAACCTGATTCACATAGGAGCCTCAGAATCCCACACTTAGGGGTGCTAGAATTCAAATATGTACCCTTGGAATTCCATACCAAGGGCTGTCTCAGAGACCAGAGTTCACATACGAGACCCAGAATTCAGAATGGGGTGGCTAGGAGACCAGGGTTCACATAGGAGCCCTGGAATTCCACATCAGGGGGGACCAAATGGAAGCACAGGCTTCACATAAGAGCCCCAGAATCCCATAGTGAGGGGCAGGGGGCTGCCTGGGAGAGCATCATTCATATAGGAGCCCTGAAATTCCACACTGAGGGGGGGGCCAGCTGGGGCACCAGAGTTCAAATATGTACCTTGGAATTCCATATTGAGGGTTGTCTGAGAGACCAGGGTTCACATATGAGACCCAGAATCCCTCACAGGTGTAGCTAGGAGACCAGGGTTCACATAGGAGCCCTTGAATTCCACACCAGGCGGGACCAGATGGAAGCCCAGGGTTCACATAGGAGCTCCAGAATCCCACATTGAAGGGCAGAGGGCTGCCTGGGAGAGCAGCATTCATATAGGATCCCCAGAATTCCACACTGAGGTGGGGCCAGCTGGGAGACCAACATTCGCATAAGAGCCCCAGAATTTCACACTGAGAGGGCCAACTGGGAGATCAGGGTTCACATGAGCCTTGGAATCTCACGGGGGACAGTTAGTAGACCAGGCTCCACTGGGCCCCAGAATGCCACACTGGGGCGACTGGGAAACCAGGGTTAACACTGATGATGCACATACCTGGAGTCATGGCTTGCAATTTTAAGCACTCTTTTTTTTGTATCATATTTTTACTGAAATTTCCAATAATAAAAGTCATAGAAAGCACAAAGTATTCCCTCAATTTCTTATAACATGACAGCAGTGACTGCTCAAATGATCATCTTAAGAAGAGATTATGTAAATTACTGTCTCTTGTAATTGAAGAAAATCTCTTTCCTGATGTGAGTGAAAAGTCAATAGGCATGTATGTCCAAAATAAAGTCCAATTTGACCTCAAATTGCAGGGTAGTGTATTAACTATGAAATACTTAAATACAGCCCTGTTATATCTGCCACATATCTTTAACCTCATACATAAACAATGAATAATATAAAAAGCAAGAGCTATGCTGCTATTAACTTTAAGGTGATAGAATCAGAACAGCAGGAGAAAGAAGTACAAGGAAAAACGTAATTTTGTTTTTACACTTAATCACTTCCTTTTTCCTGGGTGGCACATCTTCAAGCCAGATCCTCCAGCTCCATCCCCTGCTCGCAGCTTATCTTCCACTGTCATTCACGGCTTGCCCCCTGTGGTGGGGCGGCGGTGATCCCTCAACCTGCCAGGATGGATCCGGTGCAGAGGTTACTGCTATTTGCGGGAGCAGGGCCTGTGGGGATCGGCTGTCATCGTGCCACGCCCAGGACTCTTTTTCTAAGTTTTCTCCCCTTAGGAGAGGAGGCATGCAATGACACCATAAGAAGACAGTGCACACGTGTCCGCATGTGCTCCTCCAAACATCTGCCTCCTCTCCTCCTCTTACCTAAGTGTTAGTGTGCTGTCCCCCAGCCGCCACTAGGGGGCAGTCAACACCGACTGCTGGTGTCCCCCCTCCCCAGAGAAGAAGAGCAGTCCCTCAGATGCTCAATCCTTCTCATCCCCTGCCGACCCCCAGTGGCCCGTGCTTGCTCCTGAACATGGGCCGCCGGCATAGCATGAGGTAAGGCATCCAGTGCTTCAGTCCTCAGTGCCACCAGGCCGCCTCCCAAAAAAATTTCATCCTGCTGGTAAAATCTCTATACTTTACATCTAATCAGTACATTTCTGCCTATATCCAATGGGTAACGCATGTGTACCCATTAAGTAAGGAAGCTGGTCACAACCCTCTCCTCCTTGAGTAAAAATCCTCCCTGAGTTGCGCCATATCAGCAGGCTTCTTCTAGTTTTAATATTTCGCCCCCTCGTGAAGGATCTGGGCCTCCATGGGGGATAAGGAGTTAAGTAGCCTGTCCCATTCTGAAAGAAAACATTTTTCTCTCCCCTTGAGGGCAAGAGTGAGCCTATCCATTGCTAGTGTTGTCAGGAGAAGGTTTTTCCACATCACTGGCATGGGGAGTACTCAGGAGACCCATGTATTGAGTATAATCTGACGGGCCACCATCAGCATTATCCTCACCCATCAAGGATGCAAGTTCCACCCCCCACCCCAAAGAGAAGAGACAAGGGGGAAGCTCCATGTCCCTACCCCAAATAGCGGAAATTTCAAGCGAAATCTCTTTCCAGTAAATTTTAATAATAATTGGGCTTAAGCATTCTTTAATGGATCTCGTTGTGCTCGTTTCTCAAAGGGACTTACTTTGTAAGTAACAGCGCAATACCTAGTTTCAAAGGGTATAGTTAGATAATAGTGCGCCAACAATTTCCAACTTCTCCATGCACAAGTTTGGCGGCATATTGTTCTGTAAACATGCCGAAGACTCCGGCAGTAGGGGATAAGGCTGGGATGACAGAAATTGCAAATGTTTAAAAAATTGGGCCAAATTAATAATGTATTGTGATCGAGTACTAGAAATAGCTATCTCAAGTCATATAGATGGCTACAGGAACATTTTTGTTATGTGCAAGAAAATGCAACAAAAGGCTGACAGTGCAAAAGTGTAAATGATTTCAAAGTGACCAACTGTGCAAAATAAAGTGAAACCACTAGCATATATGAGCAACTGTGTCCCTTCTTAACATTGCCAGATGTGTGGCGTGGATTTAATAATTATGTAAAGTTTTAAGTAGATCATCTAGAGAGGCATTTAAGTACATAGATGCAGTCCCTCAAAAAAGGCAAGAAAAAGATGGTTAGCCCACTAAATCCTTTCTTCATCTTTTTAAGGCTGCCTGATGTAGTCAGGACAACTTTCTTGCAGTTACTATAAACGAGTCTATGGGCTCTGGAAGGGCAATTTTACCCATGTTACTACTGCAGTTACTGTGTAAGGACTACTTTTATGCCTCATCACAGTAAACACAGTACAGTACCTGCCACATATAGTGACTGCGGGTATTGCAGGCAGTTGGATTTTATGGGCAGATTTGTAAAACCATTTGACATTTTCATTGAGTAACATTTAGGTAGCATTCCATCTTCATCCTTCAGCAGCAGCTCATTCTGCACTCCCCCCCTCCATCAAAGCCACAATCAGAGGCAGCTCTTCCAGCCCCCCATCAAGCCTGTGAATGGCAGCTGCTCCTTGGCCACCCCCATGACGAAAAGCAAGTGACAGACTGCAGGTCCGGGAGAGAGGTACATACTAATGCTGCAGTTGGCAGCAGCTCTTTCAGCACCCCCTCTCGTCAAAACCAGGTTCGGCTTCAGGTCTGGCCAGAGGAGGGGGACATACTAATGCAGTGATCAGCGGCAGCTCCTCGGTCATCCCCCACCCCCCCAAAACTACTATTACCTAGAGGCTGTCCTGTGTTGCAATGCTTGGCTGAGGCTCCGGATTATGCTGAGCATGTTCAGTAACTTTTCACCCTAAAGGAGGAGTGGGTAATGGCATGTTAGGTTTTCTGATTTTCTTACCAAATCTGCTCTTGGATGTCAGTGTGTTACCGGTAACCAAGGTGAGCAACAGCATCAGCCCCTCCTCCTCCTATGTTGTGCTTTCAGTACCAGAATGTGTGAAATGAGTGTTGTTGTCATGTAAACTACCCGTTTAGTGGTCACTGGGTGAGGCATACTTAGTCCCACTTGTTGGCCCAATTCAGCACAATGAGTATTCTTATGAGCCCATGATTTTGGCCCTACATGCTTGTAAAGGCCCATTTTCTGTAGTTAGGACCTTGGAAATGGACCTTCAGAATCCATTGTCATGATGGATGGCACCAAAGTATCCCAAGCAGCACTCCAGCAGCTTCCCCACATACCGCATTCCACCTGGTAGGTTTCATGGCAATTCTATATGGGTTTATCATTCTATCCCCAGTGGTTAATATGGTATGTCTGGGGTATGGGTGAAATCTGTACTACCAGATCAGACCCAAAACACTATAAAACAAATTGGCTGGCTGCTCCGGATGGACCAGTCGGTCTGGTTTTACCTAGTTAGGTCCATCCAGTCTGGTTTTTACTATATTTTTCCATCCGTTCCAGCTGGTCTAGATTTCATCTAAGGTGAGGGTATGTGTGATATCTGGACCATCAGACCAGTACTGGACCTTCGACAGTTTTAATCCAGTCCTGGTCTGGCTGTCCAGATATCACCTATACCCACCTAGATGAAATCCGAACCACCCAGAACAGATGGACCAATACTGTAAAAACCGGAGTAACTGGTCCAGCTGGAACAGCTGGATCATGCAAGCTGCTCCCAGTCCAGCAGGTCAGGCTAGACCACCCATTCTGGTTTTTACTGTTTTGGGTCTGGTACGATGGTCCGGATTTTACCAGATCCCATATGTCTGAGTCCTGCATGTGCACAGATACCTCCACAGCTTCAGCCCACTTGTGTGTCCATACTCAAAATGTGCAGGTGGGAGTGAGGGAATAACCTATATGAATATGGTTTTATCATGGTGAGCTGGATTGTGTGGACCATGGATTATCCTACAGCTGTAACAACCCCTGTACCACCATCATCTTGGTATGCAGCAAGCTGCAGCAGTTATAGGTTCTAAGACAATTCAGGCTGAGTATGTCAAAGACTGCTGCTACAAGCTACTGAAGTGGTTCTTTTAGCTCAGTAACCTATGACCTCAATTTAATCCCCCAGGACTGATGTACTCATAAAAATAATTAAGGGCCCGATCTTCAAAGGCACCCCAGATGTGTGTGACTTGTGTGTATCTGGGGTGCGTTAGCCCACAGATGTAGGAGCTGGCACACACGTCAGCACCGCTGGTACGGCACTGTGCATTGGGGCAGGAGGCAGAAGGGTCGGGCGAAGCAGGTCCAGACTATGGGCTTTAAATCGGATACCTGGAATGTCCATAAGACCAAGGCTGAGTACTATCGGACTACGATTATGGCCTCATGGGGTACAGGGGGCAAACTTTGGGATTCTCTTAGAGAACTTATCGGCAAAACCTCGACTGCCCTGCCCTCTCAAATGTGCATAAATGGGTGCATCACCACTGACCCTGAGAAAACAGCAAATGCACTGAACTCCTCTTTTCACAGACCTTAGTAGTGTGCTCCCCTCCAACTTCTTCTCTCCCACCCCCACTACCCCTCCTGCACCTACCCAAGTGCCTCCTGTCTGCTTTACAGCTATCTCCCAGCATGATGCTGCCCCATTCCTCCTAAAGGCACTCAGCAAATTCAGGTTTAGCAACAATTCCCTTGATCTTAAACTACTAAGGCTAACCCTCACTGAGGTACTCTACCCCCTCACTACCCTGCTAAACCAATCTCTCGCCTGAAGGCAGTTCCCAACAAAGTGGAAAACGGCCCTCATCATGCCCATCCTCAAGAGTGGTGACCGTACCATACCTGGGAACTACCACCCCATTTCGATTCTACCACCTCTCCCCAAAGTCCTCAAAAAAATCATCGCCACCCAGCTCACCGACTGCCTCTCCAAGTGCAACCTCCTTTGCCCCGAGCAGCATGGCTTTCACAAGAACCACAACACCACTACTGCTTTCTTGGAATTTACCAATACCCTACATACATCCCATGACATGTGCCATATTGCTGGGTCTGTCAATATAGATCTATCTAAAGCATTTGACACCATTCATCATTCACTCCTCCTAGCCTCCCTTACCCAAATAGGTCTTTCAGAGGATGCCACAGGCTGGTTCAATGACTATCTATCAAGCAGAACTCAGAAAGTAAGACTAGCACACACACAGTCATCCCCCCTCCAAGTCTCTTCTGGGGTCCCTCAGGGGTCGATTCTTGGCCCCCTACTATTTACCTTATTTCTTAACTCCCTGCCCAAAGCCTGCTCCAGGAATCTCCTCCTGCACACAGATGATGCGGTATTATTCAGCACCCACACCAACCCTGCTTATCTACAGCGTGCCCTCCAAAGATCATTTAGTGAGGCAGAAACATGGTTTGCTGACCATGGGCTTGTTCTAAATTATAAAAAAAACTAAATCTATGTTGTGTGCACATGCCCAAAATAAAAACAGTGATTCTCCACTGCTCATTCAAAACTCCCTCAATTAAACCCTTTAACAGGTCACTACTTTTAAATACGTAGGTGTTACTTTGGACTCAGGGCTCATCTACCATGAGCACATCTGCCGACTGAGCATGCCTGTCAATGTACATATTGGCCTACCACACCGATACAAGCGCTGTCTCCCCCCTGAAGCACTATAACTAGACATCTCCTCTTCAGTCCTGTCACTCATAGACTATGGTATCCTGGTCTATGGTGCAGCAGATAGCACATATCTCAGCAAAGTCAGGGTTGCTCTGAATAAGGTCTGCAGGCTGGCCACCGGCTGTGACCGGCTCACACACACCTACACGCTCTATGCCTGCACCAATTGGCTAAACTTTGATGGTCACCTAAGGTATCAGACCTGTCTTTTTGCCAAAAAATCACAGCTGGCCTTACCCCCACTGCTCTTACTCCACTGCTTCAACCGCCTCTGATTGCTAGACACATCCGTCACTCCGAGAATACCACCTACCGGGTCCCTCTTTGCAAAACCACCATGGGACAAAGAACCTTTAGGTATCAGGCTCTCCTCTGGTTCAACTCACTCCCCAAAACAGTCCTCACAGAATCCAAACTTGGCCAGTTCAAATTCCTCCTCCGGAACCATGTCGAACAGGACACTGCCCGTGATTGCAGCTGATCCCCTACCATCACCAATAGATGCACTATGACAATGGACCCTAATCTTGGTCCTGCCTGTATTGACTTGTCTCAAGCCTCTGCTTAGTTACAATCAATTAGGGCCAAGGCCCTGTGGTCTCTGCTCTGTTACCTGTTGCTACTCTAGTTGTCATACATCTATCTGCACTGTACTGCGCCTGACTGTTGTATATATATCGTGTACCGCATGTGCTAGCCTGTATTTTCCACTGTAACTATTGTACGCAGTGAAATTTTGCTTCGCAACATTGTTATGTTCTGGAATTCATACTGTGTTTTGCTATTGTATTCTCTGACTTGGAGCCTTTCTAAAGGAGTCTCTGACTCAAAGATATTAATTCCGATATGTTCAATAAATAAATAAATAAAATACCTGTACTGGCTCTCAAGTGAATCCCAGACTGTGTAGGGTGCTGGAACTGGCAGGATATGGCAGACATCCCCCTAGGGTGGTGTAGCCTACTCCCCCTCCACTGGACATCAGCACCACAGAAAATCTTCTGTGGGTGGGGTGCATGCCCCTTTTCCACCCCATCTCAGCCACCTATGTAGCAAAGCACAGGCAAGATCAGGTACAGAGGGGGCATGCATTCCCTACTGGGGATGCTGCCGGGTGCCTCGATAGTGCACATTCTGTGTGTAGGGGAGCACTCTGCAGCTTTTCCTGGCCCTCAGCATGTACAGTGAAGCTGGGAACCTTTTGTGGATCAGTCTCTCTGCGTATGTGTGTAGTTTTTAAAAAAAAAGTCCATATTATGCTGGCAACAGGAAGAGGGATTCCCGAAACAGAGAATGACCCATTCACGGTTTTCTTTTTCTATGTACTGTTTATTTCTCATATTGTTACAACAGCCTACCTTTGTCTGCACCTGATCTGACTCCCACACCAGTGCCATCTACAGGTCCCTGATGTACGCTACAGTGGCTTGTCCCATGTCCCCACCCCATCATGATTTTCAAGCAGGAAACTAAGATAGAAGTGACTTCGGGCAGCAATACACTAACAAACGTTTTAAGAAAGCCAGCTACAATTGATAGTCCTGTGCATCATATGTTTTGCACTTGGTTGCTAAAATGTGTCCTATTTAGGGGATTCTATATTTTTCCTCCATATGCTCATTTGCTAGGCCAAATATGACATTTCTCAGTTTCTTAAAGGGGAACAGTCAGTACAAAGGGCCCCCTCCCCTCCAATTCGAGTGTGGGGCTGGCCCTAGTGTGCACTCTGTGGGAAAAACATTTTGGTTTAGGTACTGTTTACTGTAGTATAGTAGATTATATCAGACTAATTTTGTCTAATTATAGACTGACATCTTGTTTTACTACAAATCCCAGAATCCCCTGCAGCTGATTTCAGAGCAGTAGGTGGCAGTTGGAGATTAAACAGCCTGCAGTGCATGTTTAAAGCTTTTATAATCTCCAATCAGATGTTTTATAGGACTTCTTTTCTCCAGGGGCTCTGTGACTGTACTTATCCTATGGAGGACAGTGGGACCAGCAAATGAAAGATCAGAGCTCCTATAAACTGTAACATGCACTGCAGGCTATAGAATCTTCTCACTGCTGCCTACTGCTCTGATGTCATCTGAAGGGGATTCTGGGATTTGTAGTAACAGACGATGTCAGCCTACAACTAAACAAAATTGTTCTGATACATTCTACTATGCTACAGTAAAAAGTAAATAAACCAAAACGTTTATGCACACAGAATGTTTCTGCACACAAAGTGCACATTGGAACTAACCCCACACATGTGTGAGGCCCTTGGTGGTAACTGTTTAAGCAGTAAGGCATGGCCAGGGGTTATGTTAATGGTCTGTTAATCACCCTCTAGGGGCATAATGTGGCATGAGGCATTGCCGAGTGCCACATGCCCCTAGAGGGTGATTAACTGACCATTAACATAACCCCTGGGAGTGCCTTATTGCTATTATAATAAAAATGTTTTTCAAACAGTGTTAAGCCTTGTTCAATATATGGGTAAGCTGTACAAGTATGTTAATAAAAGATTAAAATAAAGCTGTTAGAATGTTTACAGCCAATCAGAAAGCTTAATTTCTCAGTCCATTGTTATAATCCCCTTTAAGGTGGAGCTGAGATGCCAGGATTTGTGACCAGAACTGCTTGGGGTGGGGGTGGGGGGTGGGGTGTTGTGGATTACACAGCAACTGAATTCCCCAACTGGGGTGGGCTTGACAGACCAGTGTCCTCTCGACCTTAAGTTACTGTACTTGTTGCTATAATTGCTTGTATGTCTTATCCCAATTCCCCTTCCCCCAGGACACACCGTGAGACGAGCAACTTGTTCAGTGTGGCCTTCCTGGTGAAACTCTTAAATAAATAAATAAATACATGTCCATGTTTTTGCTAATCCCCCGTGCCACGTACCTCCAGGGTGTGATTAACACAAATATTAAAACTAGAAGAGAATGTGTGTATTCTTAGACAGAACAACCAATAGTACATATTCTGACTATTTCAGAAAATAATCTTAGGTGATATTTTCGTTATGCTTGAAACTATCTTATGAAAGGTGTAACATTTGAACTGTTAATCATAACAATTTTTTTTAAATGAGAGCTTGGAGTCTGATCAACATGTATAGACCCTAATAATAAGCTTTTCTGTGTTGCTACATGCATATACTTGTCGACATAGTATGTCAGTAAAAATGGCAGGTCTTTTAAAAATGTAGTGAATCATTTTTATATTTTGTTTATATCGATATGAAACATTTTATGTTTATATCATTACATTGTAGCTGTAGTGATGTCTTAATATATCTACTTAGCTAACTCTAAAATTTTGTTAAAAATTAAGTTAAAATTAAGTCTCTGGCACTAACAGTTCCAAGGTTATCACATTTTCAAGAAAATATCATTTGAAAGGTCTAACTCTGGAACTGTTGGGGCTAGAAACATAATTTTTAGAAAATTAAAGCTTGGAGTTCAGCCATTAAGAAATGCTGTCTTTGTTACATCATAATCACATAGCTGTAGTGATTCTATATCAAAACAGGCAGTTTTCTCAAGCTATATCAATTATATACAATATACTGTACAGTATATATAATTACATCATGACGGAAGTTTTTTTATGTTTATAAAATATGGTGACATCAACGACCCAGGTTCAGGAGCAAGCCCTGAAGGTTGGAGGGCTAGCCAGGGTAAAGGAGATTGGGGTGTGTGGCAAACAGCCCACCTCCTCTGGAGTGGGTGTGTGAAAGCACCCAGCGATAACTTGACTCCTGGCAGCAGCCGGCAATCAGTGAGCCTGGGGATCTCAGCTGAGCTGGGATTGGAGGACATGGTGGATGTTGGCACTTGATGTTACCACTGGCCTTTAGTATCAGAATAACTGTGTTCTTCACAGGGAGCTGTTAATTATTCTGTATGTTGCTGTCATTAGTGCTTTTGTTGGTATTGTTGCTTGCTGTGGTCATTATTGTTGTTATCGTTGCCCGGAACAGTTTACCTGTCATCTTTAATGTCTACAGAAGTCCAGATTGAAACATGTTCCTGCCTTGTAATCTCTCATTAGATTTTTTTAGAAAGGGAGCCAGTATCCACCAGTTATAATGCTTCCTTTATCGTTTTGTAGATTGCTGTGCCCTCCTTAGGCTAAGTGCTCTATGATTGCTTTTTCTTGGATTTTTTTTGCAAGCTGTTTTAGTTTAGTCTACTCCCAAGGTAATCTTCTTCCTTTAAATGTGGAATTCAATACTCCTGCATTTTCCAAATCACTGACAACAGTGGTGCCCAGGTGAGAACAAAAAGAGAGAACTGGTCACTTTCTAACTATCATTTTAGTCTCTAGCCAGAGATCTGCAGAACATCCTCCATCCCACCAAACCCTGCTGTCACCAAACTGATTTCTATTTTAGCACCATCGTAGTTTGGAAGGGTGAATGAAGACTTGAGAATCGCCCTCTTCTTTCCCCAGCGTCAGTGCTGTCAGTATTAATTATTAGCTATATGCAACATTTTTGCTGACTTTCTAAATTTTGATTTGCTCCTCATTTTTAATTCAAGTGCTCATTAGGTTCAGCACCGTTGGAGCATGACAGAGTTTTTAATTTGGTTTTATTTTTTTCATTTTCTGTCAGGCTAAGACTAAACATTCCCAGAGGGCTACACCACTCAAGCAGTCTACAGGACGGCACTGCCCTGTCATTTTTCTATAAACTGAATTTATTGCTGTACTCTGCTGTTTTCTTGAATTATTTATAGGCTGAAGACAGTGCAACTGCCTGGTCATACCTATAAACATATGTCACTCTCATTGCAGGGGCTCATTGGAGTGTGCCAATTTGAGCCATGCCTGGCTGGCATCTGGCAGGGCTGTTATAAAAGTGCCCTATAAAAGGAGATGGTGGCCAGTTCCTCAAACCAAATGCATTATGAAGGTATCACCATGCATCAAAAATGTGCCATCAACTCTGCCTGTCACCAACATAGGATATTGTGGCCATCTAAAAGAGCCTGAATGGCACTACCTAGTGTGCCAGCTTGGTGGCACTCTGAAGCCGTCACCTGCCTTGTGTTCCTGGAACACTACCTAACAGGAGTTTGCCTCCCAGTTGCCCTAACTAAAACTTTTACAACATTGCCCACCTGGGCATATATAACTTACCCTTTGATCTGCAGTGACTTGAAGTTAGATAGTACATAAGGCTGGTCGCAAACTGCCAGCACTAAGAGCGTGCTGACATTGCAGTGACGTGTTTGGTTGGAGGAACCAACGCTGTGCATAAAATGAAGGGTGCTATGGCTATTGAGACAAACTTACTAAAGTGAAGACAGGTGTCTGGCAGCAGTGAAAGGTGGACCCAGCCTGAAAGGCATGGTAGAAGCAGATCAGGTACTGGGAGGGCAGTTGGAAGACCCCCTAATGCTGTTTCCACCAATGCCAGTGCAGGCAATGGAGGGGGAGACCAGTACTGGTAAAGGGGCAGTGTGGATCAGTACGAGGGAAATAGGGCAATGATGGCTGATGGCAACAGCAATGAGGGGGCCAAACCTGCCAGGCAAGGTAGGTCATAGTAACATAAAGGAACCATTGGAAAGTGATCCCGACATTGCCCTATTGATCCCTTATGGAGCAGGCAGCGGCATGGCACGGAGGTATAGGCCATGGCGGATTCTTTTCTAAGGGCAGGCAATGTCAAGAGGGCTGCTACATTTTGATGGTCAAGAGGCCTTTTGGAATTTAAAGGTACTGGGATTGGGTAGTAGGGGGATGGGGAGTAAAGGGTTGGGGAGAAATGTTATTATTTTACTGCTCCTCTTTGTGCTTATTTCTCTTACACAAGTGCTCCTCCACTTTGGACCTTGTTCCATGGAAGCCCCTTCTTACCTGTCAGACTTATCACTCCCTTCTCTGGGTTCCACTACCAGGCTCTTTCATCAGTGCCACTGCTCCCATGGCAACATTCGAGCTCAACCTAGCCAGAAGTTTCTTGTGGCTGGCTGACAGAAGCAGGAGTGCGCTGGCTGAGGAGGTGGAGCCAGCACATGTGGGGGACTGCTGATATGGGTGGGGCCACCAGAAAGTCATTATCTGAGATACAGGGCCCTTTTTCCCTTTATCGGTGTCCACCTACCTCGCATGCATGCATGCACCCGCAGCGGCTTTCTGGGGTACATGTCTGACAGAGTGTGCTCAGCTACACCACCAAGGACATTACCAAAGAGCCTCTATTAGAAGGCTCTAATACAGCTGGGTGTCACAGCCAACTATCAAGGAGACAGAGGTTGCCAAGGGATACTTGGAATCTTCCCTGCTGTCCAAGGCTCAGGGCATGACTCAAGAGTTGTCCGTGTGGTCTCCTACTGCTCTGTGCCATGGAGCTGGAGCTACAGAGGTGCCAGAACGCAATGCAGGAATACTGCAGGATATCACCAAATGCTGCAGTATGCTGCTGACAAGTGTAATTCAATGGCACTTAAGCCCTTTTATCATGCAGTGTTTTGTGACATTTCATTTATTGCAAGTTACTGTCTTGCATTGTGGCATGCGCCGCTGTGTGTTGTTTAACTTGTAAATAGTGAATCTTTTACTTATAGCTACTAAAAGCAGCCATATGTGAAAGGAGCTACATTTTACATTGAATAGCCAGAAAAAGAGAGGCTATTTCACCACTGTACAAAAGCCTGGTAAGGCCATAGTTAGACTATGGCTCCCAGCTTTGGGTGCCTTACCTGAGGGGAGAGGTATTGCCTCTAGAGAGGGAAGAGAGAGGGAATATTAGGATGTTTTGGGGTCTGGAAAGCTTGTCCTGTGAGTACAGACTGGTTTCACTTGGTCATCTCTCCCTGGAAACGAGAAGCTAATGGGGTGATTTATTTATTATTATTTGACATTAGCAGGGATAAAGCCTCAGTGCACAATTTGGGTCTAGTTTTAAAGGCACTGAGGTTGTGACCAGGGGACATAATATGCAACTTAAATTTCAAAACATATAAATATAACTTCATCTTCACCCAGAGAACAGTGAGGCTGTACAGCAGCCTTCCCAGACATTTATTGACAGTAAACCAGTGAACACAAATGAAAGTTTTTTTTTTTATGGTTAATACTTTGTATTTATTTTGCTTTACAGCAAGACATGTAGTACAGCGATAGCACTTTAACAGGAAATGTCTGAGACATAGCACATGATACGCTGTAGCTACCAGGATCTGAGAGTGGCACACATAAAGGCACATGGTTAACAATAAGCATAATCTAGGCAATAGACAAGTAGTCCATAGGAGAGGTACTAAGGACGCACCAGAGTTGTTGCCACCAAGATAGTATTTGGAATGGAGATGACGTGGCAAACTAGTTCAGACCGGTCTTGGAAGGAGTCGTGGTGCATTATCTCTGCCTGGGGAGCAAAGAGAAAAAACAACAAAAAACAGAGACTATCATACATCCAGATCACAAATTCTGTCGGCTGAGGAGTGTAAGGGCTACCCTGTATTTCAGTGGGGGAGGAAGGGGAGAAAGCTCCGAAGAGCCTATCCAACAGACACAATATCATCACAATAGTTTAGACCACTCTATATTGGTTGCAAGAGCTCACCCTGTCCCTGCTAATGGAGACAGATAAGCTAAGTAGGGGGCCCAGCACAAGTAATGCTGTGGGAGTGTGTTGGCCACTACATGACAGAGGCGATCCAGCGATGCCACAGCTGAGAGGGAGTTGAACAGTTCAGATATTGTGGGTACTTCTACTGTTTTCCAGTGGCAGAGAAAAAGCCACTTGGCTTGTATACTAAGTAAAGCCAGCCACCTCACTTGTTGTTGCTTCAGTTTTACTGTGACAGGAGGTAGGCCTAGGATCCATATCAAGGAATCTGACACCAAGCCTGTGAAGCAGGTACTAGGTCCACTAGGACCTGCTTCACAAGGCCAAGTACGGCCACCCAAAAGGGGTGGAGAAGTGAACAATGCCATATTATATGTATGAGGTCACCTACATTAGAGTGGCACCTCCAGCATTGGTCACTGTCCACTAGATGTAGTTTATAGAGTAAAGAAGGGGTGCGATACCAGTGAGAAAGGATCTTGTCTTGTATAAGCCTTCTTCTTGTGTCAAGAAATACGGAATGGGTGGTTTTCCAGCATAGTTCCCATTGGGCGTCTAAGAGAAGTTGCTGAAGGGCCTTCTCCTATTGGGATTTAGCTTGTGCCGAGTGGGAGGGAAGCTGTTCCCTGAGATTGAATAAATGAGGCTAGCTCTGCCTGTTTTGAGAGAGAGCCATTTGCGTAGTGGGGTGTTCCCTCCATGCCTCATCGCAGGAAGTTTTTTAATATGAGTTGTGAGTGAGCTGTGAAGCTGCAGATATTGCCAGAAGGCAGACTTCCCTATAGGTAGAACTTATGATCCAAATCCTGAAAGGATTTTAGGGAGACACCATCAGCAGCCTGGATATCAGCAAACATTGAAATGCTCTTATCCTGCCATGTCGGCCTGAAGAGGGTCTTCCCATCTACCCGTAAGGAGCTATTTCCCCATAAGGGCGTGGTCTGTAGAGGACAAGGATTGGCACGGAGCTTTCTGTGCACTAGGTGCCACATATGCACCGAACTGGAAATGATAGGGTGTTGGCACAGATTTTTGGGAACTGGGTTGTAAATTAGGACTGGAAGAGAATGTACCTGGGCTATGTCAGCTTCCATATGCACCCATTGTAGTGTTTCCACATTAACAGGAAGGAACCTTGTCAGGGTTTTAGCAGTAGAGAAGGCCCATTTGTATCCTTCCATCCAAGGAAGGCCAGAGCCCCGTGCTTCCAGTGTGCTCTCAACTTGTTCCTACTGTATCAGGGTTTGGAGCCTTCCCAGATGAAACTAGAGAAGGTTTTGTCTATAGCCTTAACCCAGGAGGCCGGTAATGCCAGGGGAATATGGGATATGATATACAAAAGCTTAGGGGCAGCCACCATTTTTAAGGCAGATATTTTGCTCACCAACATAAGGTGAAGCCTATGACAGCGGTTGCACTCCGGCTTGATGTCAGCAAGAAGGGGCTTGATGTTTATATCCCAGATCTTGGCTAGGTCAGGGCACAAGCAAATTCCTAAATACACGAGGGTGTGGGGGGACCACTGGAGTCCTAAGTGGGACGCCTGCGTGCAGAGAGAATTTAATGGCAGGACCTCTGTTTTAAAATGGTTAATCTTTAATCCAGAATGCATGGTAAATTCCAAAAGTAGAGAGAGTAAGAAGGTAGGGATTTGGGGGGCATCCACCAGTGGTACCAGAAGATCATCCGCGTACATGAAGGTGGAAAAAGTGTTACCACCTATTGGAAATCCACCAATGAGAGGGGAATGCCAGATGGCTACAGTTAGGGGTTTCACCGCCAGGATGAAGAGCAGAGGAGAGAGGGGACAGCCTTGCTTGGTACCCCTCCCCAAAGGGAAGGGAGCAGACAGGGTAGAATTGGTGCGAACCTGGGCTGTAGGGTTGCAGTAGAGGGCAGCCACCCAGTGCCTAAAGTTGTGGCCAAATCTCATAGCTGCTAACACTTGCTGTAAATAATCCCACTCCAGGGAATCAAAAGCTTTCTCAAAATCAATAGCTACTGCTGCAGCTGGGGTAGGGCACCGACCTGCACAGGAAAGGATGTTAATCATGGAGCGCGAATGTGATCTCTGCTAAAGCAGCCAGGGACGAAGCCTGCCTGTGAGGGGTGAATGAGTGAGGGAAGGAGGGGGCTAAGGTGAGTAGCCAGTATCTTTGCAAAGACCTTTTTATCCATACTGATGAGTGATATAGGACGATAGCTAGAGGGAAGCATAGGGTCTTTCCCCCCCAACACTCAGGGAAGCCATCATTACAGTTTTCCCCAAAAAAGGGAAAGGAGCTGGTGTGAGGGATGAGTTGAAAAGGGCACAGAGGAGGGGAGCTATTTGGGAGGCGACTAAGCCCCAAAGCTCTGGAGGGAAGCCGTCTTCTCCTGGTGCTTTCCCATGGTTTAGGTCTTGGATTGCCACCGTCACCTCTTGAGGTGTTATGGGGGCTTCCAACATGTCTAACTGTTGTGGGGTCAGATGAGGGAGAGGAAGGGGATTCTAAAGATTTATGCACCCTTGGGGATCCATGACCCGAGAGGAGGTATAGAGCTCCTTATAGAAGCTCACCATAATATCATTGATTTGCTCTGGCTGCATTTGCACTGGTCCCCTGTGTCTCTTAAGTCCTGGGATGTGGTGCTCAGCCTTTTGCTTCCGCAGCTGGAAGGTGAGTACCTTCCCCCTCTTCTCCCCACCTTCCCAGTTCTTGTGCTTCAGTCTCAGAATGGCCAGCTGTTCTTTCCTGGCCAGCAAATCATTGATATGCAGCCGGGTTTGGATAATCTCTTGGTGCAGTGGGGACTGTAAGGTGGTTTTGGTGGTGTTGCTTAAGTTTAGCTTCTAGATCTGCCAAGCGGGCTTCTAATGTTTTAAGCTGGTTTTCTCTCTGCTGCCAGTAGTTAGCTGCAAACCCCATGATGTCTCCGTGGATAGTGGCTTTCAGTGCCTCCCAGACACATGCTGGAGAGGCAGAGTTAAGCGGATTGTCCTGCAGGAAGTTTACAGTCTGTGTCTTGAGCCACGGTGGGAAGTCAGGATCCTGCAGCAGCAGCAGATCCAAATGCCAGCACCTGGAACGGGGGGGGGCAGGAGGCCTCATACAATATGGAGCTGAACAGGAGCATGGTTGGAGATGATCGTCGGGAGAATGTGAGCATCTGTAGAACTATTCATAACAGAAGGGGATACCAACCAGTAGTCCAACCTACTGAATGAGTTATGAATGGGGGATATGAATGTTTAATCCTTATCCCTGGGATGAAATATGCGCCAAGGGTCCTGGCGTCCCAGGTCGGCCATCAGCTGCATAAGGGAAATTCGGGATTTCGGATGATGATCAGGACAGGCAGAACTCCGGTCCAGAAACGGGTCTAGAGGTAGATTAAAGTCACCCCCTAGGACTACCAGGACATCTGGGGAGGCCAGCGAGTTGATAGCCTGAGCAAGGGAGAGGAATACCTCTGGCTGATCCTCGCTTGGGCCATAGACATTAGCAACAACTAAAGGGCCTTCTGGGGTGGACATAAGGGCTGTGACCCACCTGCCCTCAGTGTCCCGCTTGACCTTGTTTAGTGACCATTTAAGGGAGCTATGCAGCAGGATGGCGGCTCCCACTTGCCAGTGTGGGCTGAGGATGAGATAACCTGACCCACCCAGGCCCATTTCAGCCTATCATGGTCTTCCTTTCTGAGTTTAGTTTCTTGAGTAGGGCAACCTCTGCTCTCAGCCTGTTAAGATGCGCCAGCATCTGGGCACGTTTTACCGGGGTATTTAGGCCCCGTATGTTCCAGGTGACTAGACATACATCGCCCATGATCCCTGAGGGTTTGTAAGAAGCCTGAGGAGATAAAGCATAGATAATAAATAGAGGCTGAGAGCGAAGGCCGCACCAACACTGATGAGCTAGTGTCCGGAACTCTGATGGACCCTAGCATAGCGAGATACCCAGATGAGCCACCGAGTCTTACGATCTGGAAGTAGTGAAGTAATTCCCATACAATTAATAAAATAGTTCCAAAAACAAGAACAGCTTTCATAACTATCTACAGAATTAGGCTGAACCATGGCCACTTGGAGACCCAGAGGCAGGAAGACGGCAGCTGGGGCTGCACGATGCTCTCTGGCTTCCTTGGGGGTTCCCACATTGGCCATCTTGCTAAGGCCAGTGGTTAACCCAACCCGAGCTAGTGGGGACAATGATACTTGGGGTCTCTACCTCGTAATGAGAGGATACAATACCTCTGGAGGCCTGTAGGTGGAGGACATGAATGTACATACATTAAAGCCCCAACCAATTCTGAGACATATCGAAGGGGCTACATGTGCAGGGCATGTACCCCCCGGTGTATACAGTGAGGGGGGGGGCAAGCACTCCACAGGGACCAGATAAGGGGAGGTAGAATCCCTGAGTCTCCTGGGGGAGTAACCACTAAGAAGTGCCCTCTGGGATATACCCTTGTGGGGGGCCAGTATACAACCCTACAGAATCCACCCCCCCCAGATTACCCCAATACAGTTAGTCAAGCACTTAGCTTAAAATCAACGAGGAGTGTCCAGTTTGCCTGGCAAGCTTGAGCCATCTGAGGATTTCCTGGCTGAGCTACACCTGGGCGAGATCTTAGAACGCAGTGGTGACTGTCTGGCAGTATCACTGGGGCTAGTCGCCACAATGTCTGCCCAGGGTTTACTCACAGGAATGGTAGAGGTAGGTCCATCCTCAGAAATTGCTTGATCCATGCCTGTCTCGTCCTGTGTCTCTGATGATGCAGGTTGCAGTGCCGCATATGGATTGGGAGTAAAGTAGGCTTGAAGGTCTGAGTCTTCCTGAGAGCAAGGGCTCTCCTCTGGTTTCGGGCTTGGGAAACTAGTGTGCGTTGCTGGGTGCTGCCGCTTCACATGTCGGGAGGAGGGGTGTCTCTTCCTAGACTTCGGGGGGGAGAGAGGCTTCAAAGACCTTGACCTTGGGTGTTGCAGAGGCCTCCTTAAGCGCCGGGGAGTTGCCCACCTAGGTCAGGGGGGAGGACGTGCTCGTTGGATCTCTCGAGTGGTCTACCCCTTGAAATTCGGTTGGGTGCCTAGTTCAGAGAATGTTTGAGAGGCTTTTGGGGGTTGCAAAAAGCAGAGGAGCTCCATTATGAATGACCCACATGGTTGCGGGATACTGGAGCGAGAAAGAATAGTTATACTTATATAGAATTCTCTGGGCAGGGCCATACTCTTTCCGGCGCTCTGAGAGTTCTCTAGAGTAATCCTGGAAGATCTGTGTTTGATGCCCCCGCAAGTCAATGTGGCCACGGTTTCTAGTGGCCGTCGCAATTGCCTCTTTCTGTCAGAAGTCATGGAATCATGCAAGCAGGGGCCTAGGCCACTCTCCAGGCATAGTTGGTGGTGCCATTGAGTGGTGGTCCCATTTGATCTTGGGCTCGAAGTCCTCTGGTAGGCCTAAGAGTTGTGGAAGGGTGTCTTGCAGGAAGACTACTGCGTTCTTTTGTTCAGCACCCTCCAGAAACCCTACAAATAGCAGGTTGTTGTGGCGGCTTTGGTTTTCGAGGTCATTGACTTTGTCTTGAAGCTGGTGGATTACTTTAGCCTGCTCGTGCAGAGTAGCTGTCATATCCTGTATAACCACATCACGTGAGCCGAGCCTGCGCTCGCTGTGGAAGATGTGGACCTCAATGCTCTGCAGGGTCTGAGTAGTACCATTAACTGTGGTGGTAAGTTGGGCCATTTGGGCCATGAATTGACTGAACATTAGGTCCGTATGTGAGGTGTCCCCTGGGGCTTGAGGCGTGCAGGCCATTCTGACAGTTGGGTGCTGCAGAGCAGTGAAACAACAATCATCCGAAATGCAAAGGCACTCACAGTGAAAGCTGTCCCCAGAAATGTGCCAGAGGTATTCCACTCTATAGCGGAGCTGTTTTGGTGTTCAAAAGGAGGACCCCTGTGTTGGAAGCCACTGGATCTGTCCCCAAGTTATGCATCCATGTTGGTTCAGAGCTTGGCCACGCCCCCCCCAAATGAAAGTTTTTTGACTTTTCTCTGTTCACTACTTTATAAGTTTAAAAAGTTAAACTCTGAGATATTCCCACTGCTCTAGTATTTTGGCCATTATTGTTACTGAAAACTATCCACAACAACTGGGGGGTCTTTTTTTGCCTCCTACCCCCCCACCATGTGTCCACCTTACCTCCCTGCACTCCTTCCTCCTGGAACTGAAGAGCTAATCTTCCACTTTTTACAATAGGAATGTCGATATAGATGGTTTACAGTATCTGTCCAGTTTACCCTATAGTAAGCTTTTACCTTGTATTAAGAATGGAAACCCTTAGCAGAACAGACTGCTTGCAAAGTAAGGATGGGAGAACCAAAGAAGTTCAGAGGTTCTTCAAAAATTTGTAAGCCGCAAAAAGTTCTGATAGTTATCTAAGTCTTATCGGATCTTCAGAATCTTGTTAAGGCTGTGTAGATCTTAAGTATAAAATACGTTTTTAACTTCATTTCTACCCATAAATCATTGTCACTAAATGGAAATTATGTCCAAAACAAGTTTGGTGGTACTAAAATACCTCATGTTATAGTGATTTAATACACATGGGGCATTTTCCTGCTCCAACAAACTGGAATGGCCTGCCTAGGTATCTACGCTGTCTGTTATCAAACTATAAGTTCAAAAGTCTCTACAGACCTGCCCTACTGGGTATACTGCCCCGACAGTGACATGTCAACGTTGACAGACACTACAGTGATAACAGTGCCAGGTGGCTGTAGTGTCAGTGCTTGACCCTGGCACTGTTATCTGGGGATCTTGCACCCCTTCCCCTAATTAGCTCTGTCTTGGAGTTGATTATATTAAGTGGGGGTGTGGGGGGCATAGGCCCCTGCTTGGGGGGGTGAAGCCCCCTGAGGAAAATATGGTAAGCAGTGATTATCTTTAGGCTGACCACAAATGCAGTCAACATAAAGATTTCGATGTACTGTTGTTCGACAAAATGTTTGTCGATAAGGGGTCGTAGATCCGCCCTACTGAACAACTCTACCTGTAAATTCTTCCCCTGACCACAGCATTTGCCACTATTTTCTCTCTTCCAGCAATTTTTTTAATTGTATTTTATGTATTTGTTATCTGCCAGTCCTTTTGCCTTGTCACTTTTGATTGTTGACTGTATCATCATATTGGGTTTTAAGGCTGTCCTATTTGTTAACCATGTTCACAGTTTTGCCCTGCATGTACTGCATTCCTACTGTTCTCTGGTGTGCCATCTTCATGGCTTGGGTTGTGCCTGAAAATGGTCCCTGAGACTAGTGCACCTACCTGGTGAACAAATCAATCAATCAGTAAATAAAATATTGTAAAGCACCACTGGTAATAATTGACCTCTACAGCTGAAAATTTTTTGCTTGCGCCATAAATACTACCAACAATTTATTTTTCCTTGTATTGTATATTCTCCCCAGTACCCTTCCCCCAAGGGCACCGCTGGAAACATCCTGTCCTCCGCTCAGTAGGCCTTTCTGGATGGAACTTTTCTAAATAAATTAAACACGACCACTTAAAGGATAACTACATGCATTGTAGAGCTCTCCTCACCGTCAGTTCAGCCCCCAATTAAGCTTTTAAGCCAGTTAAATAATATTTTCAAGTATCTTTATTGCTAGTGTGTCAGTTTTAAAAAGCGATCCAAAATGTCTGTTGTAAATATTATCCGCTGCCATCTCATAGCCAATGCTTCCTGTGCTCACGCTATCGCACTATGCAGATTTGCCCCACTGACCTCTGCCAATGGGCAGCAGGGTATAGTTGCATAGAGAGAGCACAGGAAGCCTGCGTTGTCTGCGAGATGGCAGCAGCTAATATTTGTGGACGTTTCAGAGCACTTTTAAACACTTACACACTGGCAGTAAAGGTACTTGAAACCATTATATAACTGGTTCAAAACCTTAATCAGGGACTTGGTTATTGGCAGGGGAGCGCTACAGAATGTGTGTAGTTTTCCTTTAATACAGACCTCCAGTTATTCCTTTCTGCGTCACCTGCATCTTTTGAGTCCTCTTTTTAACCTAAACCCTTTCTCTGGATTAAAAAAAACTCGGGGAGTAAATTGAACTCCAGAAACAATTTTTTGAAAATTATCAGTACATTATCGGAACTTGAAAAAATGTCCTGCTATGGTTCTTTTCCAGAAAATGGTTGATTCTGAAAGATGAACTTCTAACTGGTTCTTCCTTCCCATCTCCAGTCCATTGGCCAAGCTTCGGTTTTGGTTTCATTGTGTGTGGATGCAGTCTGTTGTTTCTCTGTCATGGTGTTGTTTTCTCCAGAATGTCTATTGATTCAGTTTGATTTTGTGTTACATTTCCCCTAAGCAGGATTTGGCAAGGTTTCAAGTCAGTAGTGTCACTCCTAACAGCAGCCAACCAAAAACACAGTTGAAGATACAGTAAAGCTACTATGTAGAGGAGGGTCCATGCCAGGTAAGACTTTCTTGGGCCAAAAATGTGTCAATTGGCTTATGTAGCTGACTGAAGCAGAATAAAGAATAACGAATGAATAGTTGCATGAATTAAAAGTACTCAGAATTAAATTTCTAATGTGTCGGGTTAGGAATCGTCTGTTACCAGAGAGCGTATCGTGGTGTCTTGTGTTTTTCAGCAGCACTGCATTTCCTAACCTGAAACCGTAGAAATTTAATTCTGAGTACTTTTAATTCATATAACTATTTATTCTTTATTCTGCTCCAGACAGCTTCAGAAGCCTATGGACACATTTTAGGCCCCTCAAAAATCTTACCTGGCATGGACCCTCACAGCTTGATCACTCTGGAAGGGCTGCTGGGTGGCACCTCTTCCAGATTCTCAGACGCAGTGTTCCCAGGTGGCAGCACATTGCCAGAGATATATGGCAACCTGCACAAGCATGGCCTATCCCTCCATTTTTTGTCCTGCCCCTCCTGCTTAGCTGTGGCACTTGTTGACCCTAGCAAATGCATGTACAGGTGTACCAGTGTGGAACCAGGCCAACTGCCAGCACCCCTCCCCCCACACACACTCATCAACATATGATTCATGTGTAACTGGGCCCCTGGGGCCAATGTAACTTTCACACACACACACACACCCACCCCACCCCAAGAGAGGAAACGTGTCATCTGGGATCCCTTAGCCTACTGCCAGCCTCCAGTGATATCTTAGGCTCAAAGCATGAAAGCATGAATCTAGTTCACTGGTATGGCAAACTCCTCAGCCACTGCACTGTCGGGCCAACCTAGTTTTCTATTAGTTCTTTAACTAATTGGTGGCACAGTACTTTAAAGACGGCAACCCCCAGTAGTTGCTTACAAGCTCTTCCTCTGAGGTTACTCCTCAGCCGTGCACACTGTACCTTTATTATAAGGATAGTTCGGGGGGGTAGCACGTGCTCCTTACCCCAGAACCTTTCCCCATAGGCTGGCAGAGATCTTGCAGCATTACAAAGGCGGTGACTCGCTTGGCCTTGGGAGGGAGAGAAGGAAGATTATTGATGGGCGACTCTTATAACTTCTTGGCATCTGAGTAGAGTTGTTCATATTATCCAGCCCCCTCCATCAGATGGCACAGATAGTAAGATTATCCCATGCAGTCTTATCAGATATGGATTGGATTCCCAATTTATACATGGTCAGATGCATCTGATAGATTGGCATTCTGTGTTGAGTCGGGTACAGTAGAATTAAAACTACATTTGGTACCACCCACTGGCAAGGCAGCACATCTGTAATGGAAGGTGGGAGAAAACAGAAGGGAGAAATAAAACTCATCATACAGGGAGGGGGAGTAAAAAATTCAGCCAAATCTTTGTCTAAGCCTGCAGTTGTGTTGAAACTGAATCCAGAAGAGGCCCCATGGCCTGTACCTGTGCCCCTCCCTTGGTGAATGAGGGACATGGGAGCCTCCTGCCTTGGGAGAACTGCTGAAAATAATTATATTTCATCTGCTCTGATTCAGCCCATTGAGTGCTGAGATACACTTGAGCAATAAGACACGACAGAGTGTGCATTGTGGTGGGATAACAGCACACCTTGGTGTGTTGTGAGGTAGGAGGCACTGATGAGTGCCTTCAACCACCTGAGAAGTGTCATTATCCCACCACAAATCACACCCTGGAGTGTCTTATTGAAATTATAGAATAAGTCCAGCTTTTTGGGGTAAACAAACTGCACAAAATAAAATAATGTTAAACATTTTAATGATTTTATTAGAAACATTCATCCAAAATTATGCACAGCAAAATACATTTATTTTAAATTAGCCCTTAAACCTCTATTTTACCCCAACCCATCCCCATTTACCCATTTCCTTACCTTTCCTCTTTCTTCTTTATATTACTTTCTCCCTTTTCCCACTGTTTACTATAGATTGAATACACAAATTCAAATGTCTACTCAGTTCTGCTGGCAGAATATTCACTCCCATAAGCACACAGCAGAAGGCTTCAGTTGGAACTATGGCTTCTGTTCTATCTGTATCAGGTTAAACAGTAGAGCTCCCCCCCCATCAGTAAGTCCAGTCCATGCAACCCACCCCCCAGGACACACCAGAAAACAAGCTGTCATAGCTTAGTGTGCTTTCCTGGTCACAGAGTAGAGGTTAATAAATCATTTCCATTGTAAGCAGGCAAGAATAGGAGGGGGGGTTGCTCATGGGCAGCAAAGAAACACCAGAAATTAAAAAACTAAGAACTGCAGTGCTTCATTTTATGATTTATGGATGTGTGTAAGAAGAGGCTTACGAGGACAGAGAACATTAAATTATAATTATTTGTTTAATTTAAGGCAGTTTTATTTTTCTAATTGGAATGTTTCAGTGTGTAAAGGTGGTAGCCATGTTTGTGATAGAAAACTATGGGTGGCAAGGCTCATTTATTTTATGAGGGTGAAAAGGCTGATGGCCAGGGACTTTTATGAAGTATGATTTATAGTGTAATACCATTACTGTTTAGGATGGTCTCCAACTAATCAGAAGTCAGAAAAATTCCATGCCATTTTATAATTGAGACCTCAAGATATCCTCATGCTCAAAGTCTGAAAAAGTAGATTGTTCCACTTTTTCAGTTGGAAGAATTTTGGTTTTTATTTAGTTTTGTTGTTTTTACTTACACTTTAAGCCCCTGTTTGGTTTCCATCACCAAATCCCTCTGGAATTTCCAGGTACATCTGAGTCACTCAGGCTTCTCATGCTAATGGACACGCCTCCACAGAATCTTGACTTACCACCCAGATGGAGTCAGGTGGGGGATTTACCCCCAAATACTCCAGGTCCATCAGGTGGCCTTTTTTTTGTTTCGGTGGAAGCACAGGGCCTGGATATATGTCTGTCTCGGTGTGGGGCCATGCTCCTATTGTTTTCTCCACCCTTTCAAACATCAGCATGCTCTGGGTGCAGTACAGTAGCACTCACTGCAGCACACCAACCACGTGCCTTGCTGACATTTGCCCTCCCATACTTGCCTAGCACTGCACTGCCACCCATGGTCACACAGCTGGCAGCACTGCATTGAAGACGGTGACCCTTCCTCCCTGGAGGAGCAGGAGAACATTTTCTGGGACACCAAATCGGCTACCATGGGTCAGCCTTCCAGCAACCCAGGCTCGTTCCCGAACTGTGGTAGCTGGCATCATGACTGGCTGCCCTATCACTGTGCTGATGGGCCAGTGGTTTCATTTTCAGGTGCCAAACAAAGTTTGGGGCCTGTTATCAAGACATGGACTTTTTTATCACTTTGGTGTGTGCAGGATACATGCCCCATTGAGATCCCAAAGGTGATTTGGTTTTGTTAGCTAGCATCCAATTTTTTGTAAATAAGAGTTTATTTGTATGTGGCACCCAATCCCAGAGGCTCTGGGCACCATTACATAAAACAGGGAATGGCAGTATAAATAACAATAACCCATTAGAAAATGTAATACAATAAATATAGTAACAGATTTTAAAAACTGTCTAAAAATGCCTTATCAAAAAGGTGGGTCTTCAGGCCTCTTTTGAATGACTCCACCGATTGGGCCTCCCTCAGAGATTTTGGTAGCGAGTTCCAGAGGGCTGGGCTGCCCACCTCGAAAGAGTGATCTCCCGAGGTTTTCTGCCTGGCCCTCAGAACTGCCAAGAGGCCATCGGTGGAGGAATGGAGGGAGCGCACAGGGATGGCTAGAGTAAGGAGGTCAGACAGGTAGCCATGGCCCAGGCTGTATAGGGCTTTACAGGTGAGCAAGTCCACCTTGACGATATTCCACCAACTGACAGGCAGCCAGTACAGATCCCACAGGACTGAGGTCACATGACAAGACCTCGGAAGACCTGTCAAGACCTTGTGTACTGATATATTTTGGGCTTGTTCACCGCAATGACTGGGACTTCATTCCTCGGCTTTTACTAGGTGATAGATGTGAACAGTGATTTGATTAGGTTTGTGAGGTTATGTGGAGATCTGTACATATCTGATGGGTTGTTTGTGATATATTTAATAATTTTATTGGTTTGGCATGGTGTCTCCCTTGTTTTTGCTTTAGTGTTATGGCTGTGATTGTAGTGTGTTTATTTGTCAGGGGCAAGAACAATCTGTCTCTGTCTGCTAGTTTTACTTTTAATGTTTTGTGACTAAACTAATGTTTCTGTTCTTCCCCTTCCACTTTCCCCCAGGTTGCACCTGGAAACGAGCCTTGACTCAGTGTGCTTCTCCTGGTTACCAATATTAAATACATACATACATACATGCATACATACGTACATGCATACATAAATAACTAAATAAATATAAGTGATTCAGAAACACAGTGTTGAACTGGTACTCCGGATACTTCAGATATTGGTTTGCATTATTTCTTGTCAGTAGAAGAAAAAGATATGCAAATATAAAACCTTTATGTAGCAATTACAACTGGTCTCAGTCTCATGCTTTCTATTTGTCATGCTCTGGGAATAAATGTTCTACAGATCCAATATTGAATTACAATAATTTTGGGGTCTTTAGGCAGTAGTTTTCATGATTTCTTGATGGTAGAAGAATATGAGCTGGAAATAAAAAAGTTTTGTGCTTGGATTTGATAGTTGGCACAGGGTCATAATGTTGCATGAAAAATAGTGCAGCAAAACCATGCAGCAGCCAAAACAGCAAACATAAAAAAACGACAGAAACAACAACAGTGTACACCAGACGAAGAAATGGGAAACATTCCCATTTCTTTGTTTTTTGAAGGGGGCTCTGCCCACGCACCCCCAAAAACTAAATTAACTAACTCCAAGGGAGGTGTGGACTGAGGGGAAACTTAGGAGTGGGGGAACTTTTTTTTGAGGAAGGGGGAACCCACAAGTTGGAAGACAGAGAATCAAACCCTGATCCCCGGGTCTCCACCGTGCCAGGTACTTGTGCCTTATCCACTCCACCACAGGAGTAGCTTGACCAGGCACAGCACCTGTGGCCTCTTCAGCACTTCCTCCAGTTCCTAGTGAGCGACAGGGGTAGTGGTAGTTCCCTACCACTATTATACCCCTGTCACTGTAATTCATTCCGTGCTTTAGACTATGTGGTTATCCTTGCTCTGTTTCAGCAGTACTGTATTATCCCGCTACCCGATAGCTTGCAGTGAGTTAACTATCCAGAATTATAAGCAGTGTAATGGTTTGAGAAAGTTGTGAAGTGTGTACATGTGAATTCATGATTAGTTGATATGTTGTAAATTCTGACAGTGAGCGAGAGAGTTTGTGGGATTAGTGTTAGAAAGTTACTATTTTAGTTAATATTTGTGGTTACATAGAAAAATAGACAATAACAGCAAAAAAAGGCCAATGGTCCATGCAGCCTGCTTGAGTTCCCTATTTAGCCATGGGACTTATTGTCCCTCCAGGGTCCTAGCCCACCCCATCCTTCCCCCCATCCTCCACCCCGTTGCTGCTGCCCTGAGTCCACATTATACCCTTCATTCTGTCCCAACTGTGTCTGAAACCACCAATGGTTTTAGCACCCAACAATTCAGCTGAAAGACTGTTCCATGGCACCACCACCCTTTCTGTAAAAATACTTCTTCATGTCCCTCCTGAACCTCCCTCCTGTCAGTTTCCACTCATGTCCACGTGACCACAAACTTTTATTCAATCTAAGTAGTTCCCCATTGTTCACCTCATTAATTCCCTTTAGGAATTTGAAGGTTTCTATCATATCTTCCTTCTTGTCTCCAGCAAGTACACGTTCAGTGTCTTGAAGTGCTCCTCATGGGACCTGCCCTGTTGGGCCTGAATCATTTTTGTTACCCTGTGCTGCAGCATCTCCAGCCTATCCCTGTCCTTCCTGAGGTGAGGGCTCCAGTACAGAACACAGTACTCCAGGTGTGGCCTCACCAAGGATCTATATAGGGGACATTTTTACCTCTTCCCTTCTGCTATCAATACCCCTCCAGATGCATCCAAGCATCCTACTTGCTTTGCTATATGCCTTGTTGCACTGACTCAATTGAGGGAGCATGGATGGTAACTCCAAAGTCCCATTCCTCGGCCATAGCGCTAAATCTCATCCCACCCAGCCAGTACTCGGTCCTGGGGTTCTAGTTCCTAGGTGCATTACCTTGCACTTTTGGCATTGAATTTCAGCTGCCAAACTTTAAACCACCCCTCTAGTTTTTGTAAGTCGCTCTGCATTTCCATGATTCCCTTGTCGCTATCCACCCTCCACAGAGCTTAGTGTCATCTGCGAAGAGACATGACCTGCTGTTATGAAGTAGTTTTTATCTGCAGTACTATTCAATCTGCTGATAGTAAACATAGTACCTGGGTTTTCATCAATTAATAAGGGACAATGAGAATGAAGCAAACTGTTCTTTGCAGTTAAGTGAAAGGTTTTGCCTACTAGGATAATTGAAATAAAAACAATAGTGAGAATCCTGAAAAGTAGGAATTCATTGTATTAAAATGAATTAAAAAGAGTTATTTAAATTAAAATTCCTAAACTCTGTCATTTAAAAATTACCAGTTTGGGGGAGGGCATTGCAGAGCTCAGTGAAGCCATACCATTCTGCTGTTGATGTTCAGGTTAAATAGGGACAGAAGGGAAGGTGAGCCTGACGGAGCGGGAGGGTGAGAGAGTTGAAAGCATCAGATGACGCAAATAAAAATGCCAGGTTTCTGCAGTGGAATGGGATGTTGTATTGCTAATTGGATTTCCAATCTGTTTGGGGCAATTCTGCATGGAATTATGAAAAAAGTAGGAAAAAACGTACTGGCTATTTTATGGGACATTTAGTTTTAGTTTTTTCAGACAAACTGTTCACATTTGTGTACTAGAGTGGGGGGGGTGGCAGTGATAGTTTGACCTATCAGATGGGTGCAATTAGACTGTACCAAACAAAACAAATCTAGTTAGTTATGTTGTTTAATTATGAGTGCACGAGTGTAGAGGTCAGTGCAGATACAGAGGAATAAATATTTGTTTGCCAGTGGTTTTGTGTTAGACGAGGTGGTGGATGGGGGTGATTAAAAATGTAGGACACATTTACTGGTTTCTTGTTTAGCTTTGTGAGTGAGAGGTCTGTGGGAGTTAATGTAAGCTTTTTTTGTTATGTTTTTGTTATTAAAACCATACTGTGTTCTCTTTTAAGCTTCCTAAATACCTTCTTCATCCTGAGATGAGGTGAGTAGTGCTTGAGGTATCTCTGAATTGCGAACATTCAAAACTGTCAGAAGACACAGGCTCTTCAGTTTATCTAGTCTGCACAAGTGTGCAGCATGCTGTTTATTAAACTGCAGCTGCCCCCCCTCCGCACACTCTTCTGGTTTACTGCCCCCCACCTCCAACATATCCCCCCATCTTCCCTAGAGTTTTGACCCTCCCTTTGGCCCTATCCCACCCTCTCTTGAAGCTGAACACTGTCCACAGTGATATTACTTCTTCTGGCAGCGCATTCCAACCTGTCACCATCTTCTCTGTGAAACAGTACCTCCTCATCTCCCTCTTGAATCTTCTTCCTGCCAATTTCAGACTGTGTCCCCTGGTGTCCCTCCCCCCTTTAACTTAACAAACCCTCAGAATTAACTCTGTTTATACCCCTTAGGTACTTGAATGTCTCAATCATGTCCCCTCTCTCCCCCGTCTATCCTCAAGGGTGTACTGGACATGTTGAGCTCCCTCTGTCTCTCCTTATATGTTTTGTCCCCCATCCCCAGGATCATCTTCGTCACCCTACGCTGGACCCCCACCAGTAGCTTGATGTCCCTTTTCAAATAGGGGCACCAGAACTGAACACAGTATTCCAAGTGCAGCCTCACCAGGGACCTGTAATGGGGCATCATTACTTCCTCCTTCCCTCCTAGAGGTGATTCCCCTGGTGATGCATCCCAGCATTCTATTCACCTTTGCAGCCACCTTCCTGCACTGTGCTGAGTGTTTCATGTCCCCTGTGACCAGCACCCACAGACTCGAATTGTTAGTCTGTGGGGGGGGGTACAGGAATCCCAGGTAAGTGCTGTTTGAAATTTGATTTACTATGGTGTAATACAGCCTTATCTATGAACTGTGGGTGTATATTTTTCAGCATGAAGATCCAGTTCGTGCAATGGTGGTAACTGGGTCAGAGGCAGCCGTGCACCCTCTCTTGTGAAATAATGACTAAGACTGGACTGCACTCTGCAATGCATGGTGTTAATGACACAGTTTTGTTTGCATTCTCTGGGCAGAACAATTAAATAAATGTTAAGCGTAGCTCTGACTATGACTTTCGTTGGATTTGGGGGTATGTTGGACTTCCTTCCACCTCTGAACTTGCTCACCAGGGTAAACTGAAAATGTTCCACAGTTTTTTCCTAATTTTGTAAAGTTATGCAGGGACTTTGAGTTTCATTACTGAAACAGGAGATTAACTTGTTAATGGGTATTATTAAGTTACATGTATTAACCTGTTGCATAGCACCTTTTTCATTAGGGGGAACAAAACCCAAGCATTTGAAGGTACATTAGCCTGAAGCTTGAAATTACCATGTTTTATAGCATTGACTTTTCTTTCCCCTCACTCGTACCACACAAGGGAAATACCATTGCGCATCTCACATAATATTACAGTGCTTCTTATGCTGTGTATGTTTACCCACAAGTAATTATTTATACATATTTTTATGAATAATGAATAAACATAAATTAAAAAAAGGAACTGGGTTTTCATAAATTAATAAATGACACTGATAGCAAAGTGGACTATGTTTTGCTCTTGGGTGAAAATCTTCACTTTGGGTAATTGAAGTAAGAAAAATAACCAGAAACCTAAAACTGAATAATCTGTTGTGGCTGAAAGAATTAAATAATTAACTCAAAACTTATCAATTCTGTAATTTAAAAATATAGATTGGGTGGGCTCCGAGTTTAATGTACGATGACTGTTTTATTGTTAATAATAAGATGAAGTGTAGATGGAGGTGAAGATGAGAATATGGGGAGGGGAGAGTGTGAGAAGAGAGAGACAGGGTTCAGAGTAGCAGATGATGGAAATAAAAATGTCAGATTTGCTCAATGGAATTGGACACTGTACAACTGGTTCAGTTACTGACTTATGCTTGATGTGATAGATCTCTAAGTGTTCAGTGGAAACTAGATATACAAGTATGAAAAAAGTAGAAAATGTTGCTTGTTCATGGAGCAAATCGGGAAGGGGGGGTTGGACAATGAAGATGTCCACAAATTCACTTTTGTTTCAGAACTTTTTTATTTTTGTTTATCACAGGCAAACAGAGGGTGATATGCACCTGTAATAAATGAAAATAAAATAGTACTGAAACACAAATGAATCTGTGGACCTCTTCACTGCCCCCCCCAAGACGTTCGCTCCAGAGTACATCCAACATCTTAAGTTTGATAACCACAACCTCAGCAGTCATGCTGTATAACTCTGAGCAAGTCAGTTAATTTCCTGTGTGTTCCTTCAATTAATCAATCAATCAAACAAATCTTTATTTATCCAGGCGAACATCGTTGAGCATGGCTCATTTGCAAGATGTACCTGGTAAGGTCAAGGTTCAATTTACATGAAATATAGCATTCAGAACATTTACAAATAGAAGAATACAAAAATGTGAGTTATACAACTGATCCCAATAATATAATATAATATAACAATCAAATTACACACCAAATTGTAGAGACAGAAATAAAACAATAAATCAGATATTGGACACATTAATTTGACATGTTAGGATAAAAAAAAAAAAAAAAAAAAACAAGGATATATTACATATATACATGATTCAGAAGGTTCATAAGGTAGCCAGCTCGCTAGGATGGGTACTAGGGGGACAAGGGAGTGTTTTGTGGCTGATGGAGTGGCAGGATTGGTACCCTATAGTAATGGTAAGGGGTAGTGAACTGGGTGGGGGGGAATCATAATAGTTAATGCAATAAGAGGATCCAGAGTAGGTATAGGAGGAAGAGGAGAGGGTTAGGCACTGGATCTGAAAAGGCACTGGATAGTAAGTTATAGGGTAGTTTCACAGTAGGTGCTGGTGAGCTTGTATTGTGTATCTACATATCTACATATGGAGGGTTAAACTAGTGTTGATGGAAGCAGCTACATTTTCTTTGAAAATCCTATTGTAGGTATTTGAAGGCTGAAATAGATATAAGCTTTTTCAATTTCAATGTCTTCTGCATTGTGTTCCATAAAGTGGATAACACATGGCTAATTGCATATCTACCATGTCGAGAGGAATTTAGGCACCTTGAGGGAATAAGGTTCATGCTTCTTAATGCATAACTATTTGATGTGGCTTGTAAAAACAGTCAGAGATATATTTTGGAAGCTGCTGCGATATTGCTCTGTAGGTCCATAATACTGCATTTCTATCTCTTCTGGCTTGAAGCGACGTCCATCCCACTGCAGAGTAGAGCAGACAGTGGTGAGTGATATAGGGTAGGTCTGTGATGAACCTCAAGGCTCTGTGATATAGTGTATCTATCTTGTTCAGACATACAGTAGGGCAGCGACTGTATAAGAAGTCAGCATAATCTAGTACTGAGAGGAAAGTGGCCTGACCATCTTCTTTTTGAATCACTTGTAAGGAAGTGCCTTATTCTGTAGTACAGTCCAAGTCTTTGTCTGAGTTTTTTAACAGTTCTTCCAAATGTTCTAGGTAGTCTAACCTATTATCTAACCATACCCCCAGGTATTTGAATTTTGTGACATAGTCTAGGTTTTCACCAAGGGCAGTGGTTAATTTCGAAGGTTAAGAGGGATACTGTATCCTGACTGCACCTGAGGGAGAAAACATAGCCTTGGTTTTCTTTGCATTCAATAATAGTTTCTTTCCCAGCAGTTGATATTGCAGCAGGTCGAATTCTGTTTGTAAATCTTTGCAGGCTGTAATAGGTGAAGAGTGACTGACATACAGTACTGTATCATCAGCAAACAGGTGTATAGTGGCTTTGGAAAGTTTTAAGTCGATGTTGTTGATATATATTGCAAATAGGATAGGGCCAAGGATCGATCCTTGTGGTACTCTCTCTTGTAGTGGTCTGAGTGAGGATATATCACCTTCGCCTTCACCTGCTGAGTTCTTCCTGAAAGATAATCATGAAACCATCTAATGGAATTGGTGTCAAGCCCAACTGACCTCAGTGATGAGAGGAGCAGGTCGTGGTCAACCGTGTCAAAGGCCTTACTTAGGTCTAAGAAAACAACACTAACACAATTTTTTTTATCCAATTCAAGTTGCCAGTCATTGGTGACTTTTGCAAGAGCTGTGATGGTACTGTGATTTGTTCTGAAAGCAGATTGTGCTGGATTTAGAAGATTGTTATCTTCTAGGTACTCCCTTAACTGAGTGCTCACAATTGTTTCGAGTAGTTTGGATAGTACTGGGAGAATGGAGATTGGTCTGTAGTTATTGAGGTCTGTGGGATCCCTGATTTCAATAGTGGAATAACTTGAGCGGTTTTCCAGATTGACGGATACCTCTGACTGTAATGAGAGATTGAACAGATGTGTCACCGGTACTGCTATAACATGTAAGGCAATTTTATGAAGTAGGGGTCAGGGAGTCAGCACCTGCACTTTTTTGTATCCAACTGTAATATTAGTTCTTCAACTTGTTTCAGTGTGGTTGGTGTGAAGGAGAAAGGAATCAGTCACTTTTACATCAGAGTTCTTAATCCTTAGTTGCAATCTCAGAAGGTTGGCAGGAGAGAGTCAAATGCTAGCCCAGCAGTAGTAAAGTGATTATTAAAAGCTTCCAGTACTCTATTCTGTCAATGATGGTTCTATTTCCACTATGTACCTTTTTTGGGAGTAGGTTGCTTGTGACATTACCAGTTATATCTTTATGGTATTCCAAAATTTGGCAGGGTTATGGTATGATGAATCTAGTTCAGCCATATAGTATGCAGCCTTTGTGTCTCGTGACTTTCTTGGTGCAAAGATTCCTAGCTTTTCTGAACTGCTCCCAGTCAGTGTCTAACTTGGTTTTCGAGCCTTCTTCCAAAGTTTGTCCCTGTTGAGCAGGTTGGATTTAAGATCTGAATTGAACCAACGACAATATTTATTTTGATACAAGTTTAGCAACTGGTGCATGGGTGTTTAGAGCACTTGTAATAATATCATTTAAAATACCATGTGCAATCTCCGTAGTGGTCGCTAAATAGAACTCTTGCCATCTTATGGAGTGTTTGATATCATCCAGGTATGCATTGATGTTGAATTTCTTTTCGGTCTCCTCAGCATGAATTTTGTCGGGGCAAAGGCTTACATGCAGTTCTAACTGCTGCAATAGTACAATGATCACTGATGTCATTGAACAGTACTCCAATATGTGAGAAGAGGTGAGGTTTACTCACTAGTAATACGTCCAGTAGTGTATTGTTTTTAGGGTTTTGTTTATTCTAGTAGGTTCATTTATAAGTTGTGTAAGCCCATGCATATCACAGAATGATGATAGTGGTGCTGCTGTCTTAGAAAGCCAGTTTAGATTAAGTCACCTGTGATTATGGTTTCTTCATTTCCTGCTGAGATCAAATCCCCAAATGGGATAGAATTTTCAGGCCAGCTGAGGAGGCCTGTAACAGCCGATCAATTGTAGCAGAGATAGTGTTGGAGAGATCTATTCTGAGGGATAGGCACTCGAATTCTTTTTTCATGGAGGACGAGTCAAGACAAGTTGTAGGTAGGTTGGCCTTTACATAGATTACTACCCCACCTCCTCTTGAATGCCTATCAGCTCTGAATGTTTGATAGTCAAGTAAGTTAATGTCTCTGTCAGCTGTATCGGGCCTAAGCCATGACTCAGATACCACCAAGATGTCAGGTAGTGTATGGCTAACCCAGGCTAGGAGCAATGTGATTTTTTTTAGTAGGCTACATACATTAATATGTAGAAGGCTTAGCCCTTTAATCTTTACTAGTTCTGAAGGTGCAGAGATATT
The DNA here is from genome assembly GCA_016271365.2 of Neoceratodus forsteri. Lineage (NCBI taxonomy): Eukaryota > Metazoa > Chordata > Ceratodontiformes > Ceratodontidae > Neoceratodus > Neoceratodus forsteri. The sequence continues at coordinate 255,532,664 of CM057452.1, forward strand.
CATGGTGGCCCAGGGTTAAGTCTCACGTTCCCAGAACAAATTAGTACAAGCATGAGTATTTTCATGGTTGCCGCTAGGATAGGGTATAGAATCTAGTAGATGCATTTTTATTGAGTGTTTTTTTATTTTGTTGGGATCTTAATGCCATCCGGCCTCAGTCTTTCGCCTCTTATAATAGAAAAGATTAATACTTTGACTGGAATAAGTGTGGACTGTATATCTGAATGCAGTTGATAATAGTCACCAAACAGATGTACAGCTGAAAGTGTTCCTCCATAGTAGCTGTTAAGTGTGTCAGATCGTATTAGTGGGATGTCATAGTAACATATCCAGTCTCCTGCTATATGACTGCAGCAGGAGGAGAACGATACCGTATCAATATGTATTGTATTATTTGGATGTCTGCTTCTTTTACTGGATTCCAGTATTATAAGTAATACAACAAGGCACAAGGGAAAGTTCCCCATTATGAGGTGACCAGATAATCTATCTTGCAAATTACACGCAGTAACTGATTGTTCCTTTGGCAGTGTTGCTATGTGAATGCACAGACTAAATGTCAGCACTACAGATCCACTATCTGCGATCAACAATGGATGTGTCATGCTATAGGTCGACAATTTGTAGCAGGTGGCTTAGATTTTTGCGGAAAGTGACTACTTAAGAAAAGACCACAAGAGGGGAGAGGCGGGTGGGCATAAAGTTGCGGCTTTGCCGTGACCTTGAGTGCAAGGGTCTCTCGGCTCTATGGAGCTCGGCGCCGGCTGGAGGTGCCGCCCGCGCTGGCGGCGTCTGTCCTCGCGCTCAGTGAGGGGCGCTCGGCGAGGGTCTTCCTCTGGGGAGACAACAGAGAGCACAGCTGAATTTAAATCTTTTTCGGCTCTGACAAAGGCAGAGCAGCAGGGGGGCCAGTGAAATTAGCAGGTGAAAGGCCAGGGAGGGGGCTAAGGCGCGGAAGCGTCTGGCTACCAGCAATCTGGGCACAGGAAGGCTGTAATCACTTCGTCCCACTTCACACCTATCACAGTTTTCCCCACCCCACAATTACAGTGCTCAGCTCTTTTTTGATAAATTCTACACAATCAATACCCCAACAACATTTCCGAACAAAAAGCAAAATAAGTCTTTTAGCAGTAGGAAGCCAGGAACAACGGGGACCAATCGGAACAAAGCCTCAGAAAGCGCTAGCTTTCCGATTGATTGTGCTATTGCGCCTTGTAGTTAGCTGGGGTCTCTCCAGCTCTATGGAGCTCGGCGCTGGCTGGAGGTGCCGCCGCCCGCTGGCGGCGTCTGTCCTCGGCGCCAGTGAGGGCGCCAGCAGGTCTTCCTCTTAGTTGCAGGGTCTCTCCGGCTCTATGGAGCTCGGGCCGCGCTGGAGGTGCCGCCGCCGCTGGCGGCGTCTGTCCTCGGCGTCAGTGAGGACGCCAGCGAGGGTCTTCCTCTTAGTTGCAGGGTCTCTCCGGCTCTATGGAGCTCGGTGCCGGCTGGAGGTGCCGCCCGCCCGCTGGCGCGTCTGTCCTCGGCGCTCAGTGAGGGGCGCTCAGCGAGGGTCTTCCTTCCTTGATCACCAATGAAAACAGGGCATATGCCCACTGGGTCTTACCTGATTACCAAAGAACTGAAAAAATATAATTGGAAATAAATCATATTTGTTCACCCCTTATTCTAACAATTTAGTTGCATGGACACTTAGTGCACCGGTTATTATGCAAAACAGAACATATTCAAGAGTATACCAATGAGGTTTCTTTTACACTTCCAGTGTGTGTGATAATCTTGTAAACGTCTCAATCTCTATTCTCAGTTTATGCATGATCCCACACTTCAGGTGTATAAAAACACAAAAACTCATACCACATCCTTGTATATACATTATTCCCTGTTTTTACACCAAAACTGTACTTAAGAATAATTGCTTTGTACATAAAACAACTAAGTCATATTAATCTACTTTACTGTTATAGCTTGTGGGAAACTCATGTGACGCTCCCAGACCAATCAAAGCACTTCCCTCAGTTGCACATGAGGCACTGTTACTGCCATAAGAGTACCTCACGAGCTTACACTGTACTGGGCTTCCTGATAACCACTGCTTGTTCTGGAGAAACGGACACCAAAAAGCCATTTTTTTTTTTTAATGGTGCCATGATCTATAATAAGTTTATAGGGGTGCTAGGAGGGCCTCTTAGTGATATAAAAGTATCGCCTCTTGTGTTCTTAGGGTGCCAAAACTGCTCACCTTCAGTTCACAGTTCTTTTGCCCTAAGAACACGTGGGGTGACATTCTTATAGCCATAAGAGGCCCTCCTAGTGCCCCTATAAATTTATAATACAAATCAAACCATAATCTCATGCAATGCTCAGTATATGTTTGCTGCCTTTCCGTACCTTTGGTACTTTGATTTTAACTGTTGTTTATGACATTCATTAACAGTTTTTATGTCATATGATTTGTAAAATGTTAATATGGACACCACCCAAGGCGTCTGTATACTACAAAGAGTTTTAAATCTTGTGTCCTTTGGGTGCCAGAGATACTCACCTTTGATTCATAGTCTTCACACACAAAGAACACTCGTGGTACTGACACTCTTGAAAAGTGCAGACGTGCCTCAGCATCCAGTTTCACAGACAAAAAAAAAAGAATACAAGCAGCTGTTTATACTGCCTCTGTGTCAAAGCATTATAGTTTCACAGATACTGTACAAGTGAGTAGCAGCAGAGGTTGGTAGACTGGGAGGCTGCAGGTGTTCCTTCTCTTCACGATTCACGGGAAGTGATGATTAGTAACATAACAGGTGTCTACATCACACAACGCACTGCAGACCGAGAAGGACCCATATGTGCAAGATTCCGTTTGTTTAAGGTTACTCTTTTCTTGCGGAAGATATTTTGTATGTATAAATGCTCACCTTACAGGTTTCTGTAATAACACCTCCTTATAAAGCTACTGTACAAGGTCCAACATTTACAGTTAACTCTATTGCAGTTTACCACACTGTAACACCTACATTGCTTTAGCCAGTAAAATGCCTGACTGTCTACAGGAGCTGTACATTGGAAATCTCCAAATTTGCCATGCTAACAAACAACAGTGTGTGTTCTATGCGCAGCTTTTTGTGGGGTGGGCTTCAAATGTACCCAACTTTGCTACTTATGCTTGGCACCAGGGTGGCACAAATCAGTTTGGGAGCTAGTAGCAGTTTGATCACTAGCTTTTAAAATCTGGTAGACAAATCAATATTTTTAGTGGCCATCATTTTTAAAGGCTCAAACTTTACTTTAGTTGGCCGGTAACTTTCAAAATCCGGTAGCCAAACTATTGCTTTTAGTGGCCAACAGTGGTCATTTGTCTACCTGATTTGTCCAACCCTGCTTAGCATAGGGACATAGGAGTCGTGAGCTAGAATCAGTCCCAGTACTCACTCTTGTTTATCCCCTATCCTGATGGCAAGTTGCATAGTTCATGTATCATGGTTAGGGTTTTAATCTTTTTACGGTAAATAATGGCCAATTTCATGACACTTGCATGGAAAAAAAAAAGGTAATTTCACTGCACAGGGGACTGCATTCAGACTGCCATTTCCTGACCTCCTGCTACTGTATTTCTCTGAAGTAGCCATAGTGTAAACTTAAAACGCTCAAATAGTAACCGTGTGGCACCAGATTTGTAGCTGATAGTTCAGAAATGAAATGTGGCTCTATGTCATCTCTCAGTTCAGATCTGCACCCTCTTGTGTTGCTGGCTGCTTCTCTTCCATGCGTCGCTCATCACTCACCCCTTTTACACAAACAAACCAAACTGCATAGTAAGTAAAGCCACCAAGGGACTGAACCAAAATTCTGCTTCTTGGCATCATATGCTGGCACATTTATATCACCAGATTAACGAGCGCCAAGGGAATATTCTACACAGGCCAGTGTGCCTGAACAGGGAGAACAGGGGTCAGGGTTCGAATAGTGGAAACTGTGACTCTCATGTGTGACAGACATTCATCGATGACTCATTTTTAAACTGACAAATGTGCCTGAACAGGGAGAACAGGGGGCAGTACTCGGTTCGGCTAAATCATAGCCATGCAAGCGGCTCTCCACGGTGCGGTTCTCTACTGATTAGTGGAAATGTTTGCTATTTATAACAAGAACCAATACATTTACACATATTTTCACAGGAAGCCACTGATTCCACAGAATTGGGCACATTTCACGGTAATCATGAAATCTGCTCCCCATGAAATAAATACAGCCCTAATCATGGTTGTGCATTAAGATGCATATGTCTACTAATTGTAAAACAGTGGTTGGAAAGGGAACATTCTGATAGGCTGATAGTGTTCTGAATGAGTTAGTGAAATGGTTAGAAACCCTCATGTACAAAAGAATAATTAGAATTTTAACAATAATAACATTTTTTTTGCACCATCTTGCCCCCTAGGGTGCCACTCCTTTGAGCTCCCCAAGCCTCGGCCTCTTAACCAACCATCCTTTACCCTGCTGCCGTCTCCTACCTCCAGACTCCTCAATCATCACCTACACCCCCCAATGGTCCAGCTTATCCATGCTGGGGGCCACCCTATTGTCACTGGTGGTCTGGGGGTCATGGTCAGTGCACTAGGCAGATGGCAGCATAAGGGACTCCATGGGGGACCATCATCTGGTGCCCCAGGATGGGCCATTTTTTCCCCTCCATCTCTCGCCCCACACGTGACAGCTGAATGCTTGCTGTGTCTTAGGAAGGACACATGGCACAGCATGGTCACCCATGCCATCAAGTGTGCCTCCACCAGCTGACCACCCAGAGTCATTCAAAGAGTGGTGCAGGCCAAACCATCCCTTCCAGTTGCACAGATGCTCTTAGCCCTCCCAGTGGACTTGGCTCCTGTTGTTCTGGGCATGGGGCATGAACCCAGGTTGCCAGCGTGCTGAGTGGATGCCTCACAGCTTGGCACCACAGAGTCAGCATACAATAACTTTTATTAAAAAAATTAAAACATTTCAGTTTAATAATAGCATTCAGGCACTCCTGGGGTGGGGTTACCTTTGTTAATCCAACTCTAGGTGCATAAAGTCCTCGGCTGCGCCTTGTACCTCATGATCCCTCAGGGTTAGATTAAGTGGCAGTATTTCCAAATCCTGGTCATGGCTTCATTTGTAAGAGTACAGGGTCCTGGGTTGCTCAGAGGAGAGGAACAATCTCTGAGAATCTGAGACCCTGCATAGAACCCCCATCTCTCTCATGCTGCTGTTTCATTTGAACAGATGTTGTGATCTCTCCAATCACCTTATCCCATATTCTGTAGATCTCTTGTCCCACTATATTACTATCCAATACTATCCAATGAGAACTTGTCGAGATTTGCTTTAAAAACATCTAAGCTACTTGCCTTTATACAGTGCACTGGCATCCTAATCCATAATTTCAGTGTTTTGTTTTCATTTTACTTCATTTTCTTCTGATGCTTTTGCAGGCCAAGCCTGCAAAAGCAAGAAAGAGTAGAGATTTGCTAGAGGGGAGAGTGAAATGTTCACAGCATGATTAAGGGGATAAAAATTAAGTTGCAGATGACCCAGGTTCTGAAGTGAACTCAGAGCATCCGAGGGTCGGTGGGGGGAGGAGGATTGCGTATCCAGATAACTATCTCCTCTGAGAAGTGGGAGGTGCAGCACCCCAATGTTTACCTGGCCCCTAGCAGTGGCTGGGGAACAGGACGCTGAAGCTGCAACAAGTGGGTGGAGGAGCAGCAGATGTCAGGTGCTCCACATGTGGAAGCAGACATGTTGTCACTCAACGTCACTGCACATACAATCCTCGGGGAGAAAACTGGAAATCATTCTGACTGGCAGAATGACCACCAATCCATTGCAGACCTCACACCGGTGACCCAGGCACTGGCCTGACTAGATCTTTGACCAGTGGGTTGAGGGGACTCCACCTGCCACTGCGGGTGGCAACCAATAAAGGGTTACCAGCCGAGATAAGCCAGGGAGAAGCTGGGTGATGGGGGGGGGGGGTCAGCCAGGTAGGGATGCATAAAGAGATGGCTAAAAATGAAGTTGTTGTAAGGAGCTGCACCACTGACTCTGTGGTAGCACATTGTGCTGGTGACAGGAGTTCAGGAGCAAGCTCAGTTTGCTGTGTCAGCAGGCAGAGTAGGCTGAGGTAGCTGCTGCGTGGCATCATGCCTCAGCTGATGAGGGTGTGTGGAGGGTTCCAGCACTACAGCAAGCTCCGTGACTGGGTCGGAGAGAATGTTTCCATCACAGGGGCACTGTGTGCATGTGAGACCAGTAGAAGCACTGCCCACGCCACAGAGAGGAGAGAGGGTGCAGGAGAAAAACTGGGGAAGTAAAAAAAAAACCTCCAGTTCAAATGGTGACTAAATGCCTCAATAGGCTATGTCCATGAATGCAGGATATATTTATTTATTTATTTAAGTCTTTGATTACCGGGTAAACACACTGATCTGAGAGACCGTTTTCAGGCACGACCTAGGCCACAAATATGGCACTACCGAGTTACATACCGATCATCAGGAATACAGCAGCACAATAAATGCAGGACAGTTTACAATATGTTGGGAGAAGTCAAAAAGTAAAAAAAACACGACAGTTTACAATTTAGTTCACAGCTAAATGAGGCAAAACAAGTTTGTTGTTCGGTCCTTTTCAGCCATCACACTTCTATAAAAAAAGTTATAAAAGCAGAGTTTGCAGCTAAGATGGGCGGGAAAGGTACCATGTTGTTGGAGATTACCCTGGGGAGCACAGGCATTTATCCTCATTCAGTAACCAGGCTTTGAGTCTATGTTTGAAACAGCTGTGGATATCAGTGGACCGGAGTGAAGCAGGGAGCCTGCTCCAGCGAAGGAGCAGCCACAGACAGTGCTCTGCAACCCAGTCCAGTGAAGACCTTAGGGATTTCCATGGGGGGTGGGGGCGAGGACACACATAAGCATCTGGGAGGAGCTCTGGCCCTTAGAAAGGTGGTGTAATGTGATGCATTGCTGTTTCTAAGGGTGTTGTCAAGGATACAACTTAGTGCATAGTCATAATGACCAGAGAGCTACCCTAGTGCCTGGTAGAAGTCACAGTGATGAGTGTAGTTGGGTGGCAGGAGTCCCAAATGACATACGTTATTGTATACCGAGTTTAGATATGAGTGCAGGGTAGAAGACACATGGGAATATATGGGGAAGCAGTAGTCAATAGGGAGCAGGTTGCATTGGGCAATTAAGCGGGCCTCACTGCTCAGGAATTGTTTAACCCATATGCAGCCCCGAACCTTTGGTTAACCTGACGTACAATGGAGTTGATGTGATCCGTATAGGAGAGGGAGAGCTTGAGAGTTACATCCAAGTATTTAAAATCAGGAACATTCTGCAGCACAGGGCTGTCGGGTGAAAGCATCGAGAGGGAGGTGCCAGACTTAGCGGTGCAGGCATGGTTTGGAACCTAGAAGCATTGCCTTCGTTTTTTTTCATTGACCAGTAGCCTGTGTGCACGGAACCAGTTATAGGCCAGGCCATATTTGATAAGACAGGATAGAAGATATGTTTGTCAGGAACTTATCAATGTAGAAGAAGACAAGATCGTCCACATACAGGAGGGCATCACAGGAGAGGCAGTCAGAGGGGTGGGAGTTTATAAAGATAGCAAACAATAGGGGGCCAAGAACAGAGCCTGAGGGACACCCGTAGAGACAGGAAGGTCAGGGGAGATAGCAGTACCAATACACACTGACTGGGATCGGCAAGAAAAATAACTCTTGAACCATTGCAAGGTCTCTGTGGAGCAGCCAAGTTGGAGGAGAGTAGGGAGTGGCTGACCAGGTCAAAATGACCATGAAGATAGTGATCACTCAGCTATCCTACAAAACTACTTGGGCAAGAGACTGCCAGTGGCAGTGGTGGGATTCAAACCCAAACATAGTACGGAGTCAAGGGGACTCAAAACTACAGTTTCTGCCCTCCCACTGGCTATCCCCATGACTATCTTTGTTAACAAGGTGTGCAGTCTTTGCAAAACCTTTGTGTTTAAAATGTTAGATCACACAGTCAGACCCCAGGCAGAGTTGATAAGAAAATCATAAATGTTTACTTAAATAAAAACAACACAGTAAATTCTACAATGTGGAAGATCTGTGAACTGCAGATAATAACAAAAATAACACTGGATGGTTTACAGAAAGTACTATATATTGTTGTTCTAAACAGTATTCTGAGGTTGCAAAGTCCAGAAAAGTGTCCTTTTTGGGAATAACCTTCTCTCTGTGTAGGTGAAGAAAAGTTCTTTGGAAACACAAGTGTAACCCCTAGATGGCGCTATCCCAGGGGCTACTACCCCTGCCTGATTTGCCACTAACAGGTTGAGGGGCCTGGATCCAATGGCGGGTGCCTCCACCCAGAGGTCAGGGTTTGCAATAGTTAAACTAACTTGGTCACAGCCCTCTGGGACACTGCAACCCCCCTTTCTTCCCACTAGTGGCCCACCAATATATCAGAATTACCTTCACAGTATACACTTACCCCAGGTCTGGTTCCGCACTGGGACCTCCTGTAGAAATGAGATACAGTGCAACAATCACAGTACAGTACTTTAACATAGACAAATACCTCCAGGCAGTATAACTTTGCTGAAACAAGCAGCTCTGATTTATTGGGGATATAACAAGGACAGGGGAAATCAGGTTAATTAGCTTATCACTCTAATAATCTACCTATGGCTCTGTGCAGGCCTATCCCTATCAGTTACTGTTCCTGGGTACCCAAGCCCTAGTAGTGGCTAGTCCAAACCGTGGCAGCTGGTAGGGGCCCTTCACACAGAGAAAAGGAGAATTAAACAGTCAGCAGTACAGTAATTCCATTTGGATTTAATGTGGCAATTCAACAGGGAGCGACCCTGAATTAGTACTCACGACCTCCAAATAAGATAGGGTCCTTCAATGTCAGCAGGGCTCACTTGAGGTACACAAACCTCTCACACATCCATATAAAAGAAAGCACTATACCAGGCAGGCTGCATCTGTATCCCGATCGCAATTACTGCACAATACCCGGAGAACACACAGCAGATTCAGTTCCTGACAGACAGAGTGCAAGTTTCAGCAATTCCTCCAGTCTTCTACAGGGTGAGCCTGGTTTCTACTCTTCAGAGATCCTTTGATTCTTTTCACAGGACGGATTCAGTCCTAACAAGCTGTTACACAAGCTGCAGACCGAACTCTGGGCCTTACACACTTTTTGACTAAAACTGCACACTGAAAAAGACAGGGCTCCTTCCTTCTTCACTGCCAAAGCTCAACTGAAACTCCAACCGACAAAACCGGGCACTTGCTTTGAGTTCCTCCCAGTTCTTGACTGGATTGGCTGTCACTCACAATAGACTGCTGCTGTTGGTCCAAAAGGTGCTGAAGTCTAAACTACATCTCCCAGAGTCACTGCTCATACAATCCTCTTGTGGCTGGCTCAGATTATGAGTCCAAGTTCTGATTCTACCAAGGCACCATTTTAGAGCTAGCTTACCCCACACTGATTGGTCCAGTTCAGCAGTTCAAAACTAGAATGGGGAACTAGCAGACACAGTTCTGACTGCAAAGAAAGCAGGTTAGACAAACTGTAATTTCATTATTACTCTAAATAATTTCTGGCAAACAGTTACATCTTTCAGATAGGTTCCTTTGCACTCCTAGTGACTGCAAAAATGAAGGAATTGGCACAGCTTGAGTGGTACTCAATCAAAGAAACACACAGTCCCCCATACAAACTAATTATGTCTGCAAGCCGGCAGCTCTTAAAGAGACAGTACCAGAGGTTCTAAAAACACTCACTGATAAATGGCTTAAATGCCAAACACCATTCAGGCTTGGAGCATTCAAGCAAGCTCCTGGAAGACTTTTGGGAACCCCCATTTGCAGGGGGGTTACACAAGATTTATTGGAAATAAAAATCAGTGTCTGAGTGTCCTTTTTGAAAATTCAGGGTTTAGTGAAGAAAGGAGGGTTACTAGCGGGGTACCGCAGGGTTCAGTACTGGGACCGGTCCTTTTTAATGTCTTTATAAGTGACACTGCAGAGGAACTGGAAGGAAAAGTATGTCTCTTTGCAGACGACACAAAGATCTGTAACAGGGTTGATACACAAGATGGAGTGGAAAGGATGAGAAGGGACTTGGCAAGGTTGGAGGAATGGTCACATGTATGGCTGCTTAGATTCAATGCAAAGTGCAAGGTAATGCACGTGGGAAACAAAAACCCCAGGGGAAGAGTACACAATGGAGGGTGAGATACTGACAACAGTGAAAATGGAAAGTGACCTGGGGGTAATTATATCAGATGACCTAAAGGTTGGCAAGCAATGTGAGAAGGCAATAAGGAAGGCTGGGGGGATACTGGGATGCATAGGGAGAGGCATCAATAGTAGAAAACAGGAAGTTGTTATCACTCTGTACAGACAGTTGGTGAGACCCCACCTGGAGTACTGTGTGCAGTTCTGGAGACCCCATCTCCGCAAAGACATAGACAGAGTGGAGGCTGTCCAGAGGAGGGCACCAAAATGGTGCAGGGTCTGCACCAGAAGACATCTGAAGAAAGACTAAAGGAGCTTAATGTGTATACCCTTGAGGAAAGAAGGGAGAGAGGGGACATGATAGAAACTTTCAAGTACCTCAAGGGAATCAACAAAGTCCAAGAGGGTAGCATCTTTCAGAAAAATGGATTCATTCACATATCTGGACCGTGTAGTACGGTACTGTCTGCACGTCCATTGGCCCGCACTGTGGACCAATGGGCGTGCAGCTGTACTGTACACAGTCAGTCAGTGGGAGGCTGGGCGGCTTGCGGGTGGGGAGCTGCCGCCCGCTGCTGACTGGGGGGGGAGCGGGGTGGTGGAGCTCAGTGGGATGGTGGGGAGGGGGTACCGCTGGACCACCAGGCATGGGTTCTAATCTTTGTTTAGACTTCTGTCCGCGTTCGGGCTGTGAGCAGTCTACTGGGCCACCAGGGATATAGGAGATCATTTCTTAAATACTTCTGCCCGCAATCGGGCTGCGATCGGTCCACTGGACCACCAGGGATATAGGAGATAATTTTTAAATACTTCTGCCTGCAATCAGGCTGCGAACGGTCCACTGGACCACCAGGGATATAGGAGATCATTTCTTAAATACTTATGCCCGCGATCGGGCTGTGGGACACTTGGCCGCTTGTGCAGGGGGCGTTGGTCTCCGACGGCTGCAGCCTGGCAGGGCATCAGGTGCAAGTCGCCGGGGATGGGCACACCTGCATGCAAATGGGGCCATAATGACATGCAAATGGCCCCATTTGCACCTTGCATGCATTATGGCCCAATTTGCATGTGCAGCTTTGAATATCATGGTTGATGTGCCTAGCACAATGGCACTTGCGCTAGTGCATCCTCCTGCCCCTCTCTGGCCACTTGCACTGGTGCAGTGCCACTGCGCCATGCATATTGCGGGTGGCCACAGAGTGATATTCAATGGTGCTGAGCCATGGTGCAGCACCATTGAATATCACTCTGTCAGCGCCCTGGCACATCCCAGTTGTGCTGTGCCCAGGCTTGCTCAACAGCCTGACGCAGTCTGAATATCCCACCCTTGGTGTTTATCTTCCGGCAAGGTCTATGTTCCTAAATAGTGTGTAGTTTTACCAAAATTCAGAAAAAATTACATTTTTTATATATTTTTTTAAACATCATGTCATTTTATGTATCAATACAAAAATAAAAATAGTATTCCTACCATCTGTCATTACAGAAAAGCCACTTCAGCTCCAGCTTCAATTAGTCTCCTGCCTTGCAGGAAGTAGAATGGTTAGAGCGCAGTGTTAGTTTAGTGAAGGCTCCAGTGTCAAAATTAGTGGCTAAATAGCACAAGTGGCACAACCAGCATGTCAGACCTCTCCCAACAGGGAGGACACGGTAGAGCAAAGGAGAGAAAAGCAAAAGGCTAGTTGGATATAGGAGAACAAGAAACAATAGCCTACACTAAACTTAACACTGGGCTCTAACAGTCCCTCTCCTACTCCCTGCAAGGCTGGAGACAAACCGGTGCCGGAGCTATGGTGGCTCCAATAGGACACCACGTGGGGGGGGTCTTTGTGATTGCACTGTCTCCTGTCTGCCTGCTGTGAGGGTCATTTACCCACTTATAGAAGTAACCGATACTCAGCTGGAAAAAAAGAAAATACTGGAAGGTAAGAAATGTTTCTTTCCGTCACTGTGCAGAGCTTGTGTTTTTTCTTTGTTGCTTCTGACTGCTCTGCCACTTTTCCACCATTTTAGCCAACTAAAAGCTTATTTTGAGTTGTGTTTGGAATATTTGTTATTTATGTGTTTTTCCAGGATAAACTCCATTTAGCAGGTCTTATTTTCAAGGAGGTCCTGGGTACAAGCAAACGGTTACAGCAAAACTGACAAACTGTTCTGCAGAAGTGATAATGCACAGAATGTATCTACAAGGCAAATAATATCAAAATTGTCATTTGATATTTAAAGGGAATGAGGAACATTACAGAAATTACAGCCCAAGATATATTGTTAATAATTTAATAGGGCCTCTGTGGGGAGGTCTCTTATGGTAAAGTAGACTCCGTGTATAAAGACTGGGTGAGAGGACCGTAAAGTGAAGATGAGCATTTCTGGCTGCCAAAACCTCATGAGAGGGGTCTCTTATACCATAAGAGACTCCCTTATCGGAGGCCTTATTTCTTATTATGCTACCTAACTGGTGACCCTTGTTAACAGCTCATTTTTGAGTTCTATCCAATGCTGGACTAACTAGGTATGATGTCGCAGGCAGTTATTGTGGCATTTCAATCTGGCATTTTTTTTTGTTGCTACTAATTTCTACTTTTTCTGGCCACCTCAGTCTGCTCCCCTTTTGTCTCCGCATCTGGTCCGGGGATTCCAGCCACTGTCCACCTCTGCCCAGTCGGTCCCAGGCACCCATATGCCCCTGCAGTTGTACCCTCCACAGCAGGGCTGCAGGGAGCCCCCCAGACTCCCTACGGAACACGGATCCAGCCTGGGTGCCCAGCCACTGGGCGAAGCTCACAGATGGCCATCAAGCCGCTTAACTGGGTGCCCGTTTTTCACCCATTGGAGCTGAGGGCATGCAATGACGTTGCCAGAGGGGGCGTGCACGGGTCCGCACGTGCTCCCTCCAGACGTCTGCCCTCAGCTACACCCCTATGTACAACGGAGCATGTAGTCTCCTAGCCTGTGCCAGGAGGCAACCACACATCGACTGCCGTGGACCCCCCTCCCCAGAGAAGGAGAGCAGTCCTTCAGATGCTCAATCCTTCTCCACAGCCGACCCCCAATCTGGTATTTTTAACAGCTCAACAAAGGTAACATGAACTTGAAGACAAACTTATTTTCACTCATGCTGTCTCTCTCAGGTGAACAGCAACTCTTTAACACTTAAAAAAAAAGTTTACTTCTCAAATGAACTTTTTGTAAATTTTCACTTGTTCCATGCCTCTCACTTCATACTACTTATGCACAGGCACTCTTGGGTTAAAAAACAAAGATTAGCCATGAAAAGAGCTTTTGATTTGAAACACAGGAAAGGGCATATTACTGCCGACTCCGCCAAACTCAGTTTGTGGCTTACTGTTCTTTGACCCTTGTTAGTCGATCAGTGCTCATGTTTCATTACCAAATGGCCATTATAATATAAAAAAACAATTGTAAAGGTGCTCCCCATAGACTATAATGGAGTGCATCCCGGCACTGTCCCTGTGATCATGTCATAAAGTTGGCCGAGCACGGGGCGACGCAGGGGTGGATCTTCTAACCAGAAAGTGCCTGTGTCCCTGTGGGGATGATTTTACGACTGATTTTACTTCTATACTACTGCATATTTTTGGGGTAACTACAGATCAGAAGAATTTCTGGGAGGTAAGGCACCGAACTGTGTGGTGCATGGGGCTAACTTAGTGAGTCTCTTTAAATTGCTCTTTTCTACCTTATATTGAGCCTTGTAAGTGGCATAACTTGACAGTATATGCCTTTCACATTTCCTATACCAAATTTGGATACCAGCTGATGATGGGAAGATATCGAACTGAGCAGCCAAAAGACGGTGGTAATGGGAATGCCACAACTGCCTCTATCAGTGGGAGTCAAAGTGGGCTAGCAGCCGACGGGAGTGACAGGGATTTTGATTCAACCCTGAAGGCCATTCTTGAAGCTCTCCCCCAACTTGACAAAAAGATGGATGATTTTAACTGCCGAGTCAATGTGATCAAAACCAGAATGAACACACTTGAGTCTGACCATAAATCCTTGTTTGCCTCGGTCAACAAAGCCCAAACAGTTACATTGGGTTTGGTTAAAGAAAGTAAACTATTGTGGGCCCATTTAGAGTATTAGGAAAATGGCACTCACACTTCTAATCTTTGCATTCTGGGCATTTCTGAAAATCTGGAGGGCTCTGACCCTCAGCTCTATGGCCCTGTCCACACTACACCTCTGTAATGTTACAGAGTGCCAAAACCGTTACCGCAATGGTTTGCGTTTACTCCTGTAACGTTACAGAAGGCATTTTCGTAACCGTTGTTGAAACCACATATGAATTAGTTTCAACAAGCGATTATAAACAGGAAGATCCTACCTCGGTAACATTACTGGCAGTAGCGTGGACTGAGATAACGGTCCTCTGCAGGGCCCGTGGCGCAGTCACCGAGCACCATTGTGGGATTGGGCACCACGGTAGCGGTCGCCCGGTTCGAGGTGTGGACTGGCGGTACCAGTCTCGTACTGGTCACCGCGGCAGTGTGGACTCACTGCACCGCTCCCCGGTTGTAACGGTTTCTATCCGTTACGGGGTCTGAGTGGTGCAGTGTGGACGGGGCCTCAGTCAAAACTCTTTATATGGACTTATTTCAGATGGACATGGAACACAAAATTCTTCCAGCTTACCGATTTACTCCCCGGTGCAGACTGCAGGACATGGACTTACCCCAGGCTATGCTTGTGATTACTAATGGAGGGCATGTTCACGACCTTATTCTGTAGAAGGCTAAAGCTTTAAGTCCACTGAAACTGTTGGAGAAGACAGTTAATCATTGCTTCCCTGACCTTAGTTATGAGACCCGACAGCACAGACGGGCTTTCAATGCGGTTCAAACCGGGCTACGTCTGCTCAGTATTACTCAGCTCTACAGCTGCCCGACAGACTTTAAATGGTTTATGAGAGGAAAGTATTTCTTTATGGAGATCCCAAGGATGCGAGCCACATGTTATAAGCTATTCAGAGAGACTTTAAAGAATGCTCCAGCTGCAGAGTGTCTTCAGAAAGAGGAAGATACATGTACGTGAACTTAACGTTCATTGTTATATCTTTTGGTTTACTATGGATGGGGCATGGATGGCGTTTTAAACTTTGCTCTGTTAATTTTTGATTTGATTGTTTGTACAGCTACCTTGCTGTCTTCATCCACTCTCAGTTTGCTAATGTGTATTAAGTATTTCAGAGAATGCTCCCATTAATGGTGGCTCTTCAATACTCAAAGCTCAAGCCACCCTCCAACACGACTTCAAAAGCATTCAGCACTGGTTCAGTCAAAACCAGCTGAAAGTAACCACCACCAAACATGTGTCCATGGTTTTTGGTACAACACAGAAACTGTGCAGAACATCCCCCCTCCCCGCAGCACTCACGGATGGCTCCTCACTTGATCAGGTTACCAAATACAAATACCTGGGCATTTGGCTAGACCCTCACTTATCCTTCTCAGCACATATCGATGCCATTACCTCTAAACTACGCCGCAAACATGGCATGCTGTATCGTCACAAAGACTCTCTTCCTCTACCTGCCCGATGTGAAATCTTGTCTAAAATGCTCCTCCCCATTTTCGATTATGCAGATGCAGTCTTCTGCTCCGCCCCCACAACCACTCTGTCTGGACTAGGTACCTTACTTAACTCCTTCTGCCATTTCACAATAAAATCCCCCCTTCATACTCACCACTGTAATCTTTACTCCCTTCTTGGACTCACCCAGCTGTCCCACAGACGTTATGTACACACCCTCAATCTCCTATCTAAATTTTGGTTTAATATGCTTCCCTCCGACCTAATGGAAACTCTCTCCCCTGACTCTCAGTCCTCTTATAACTTCAGGCATAGAAATGGAAGATATTTCACTCTGCCCCGTCCATCCACATGGGCTGGCAAAGCTCCCTTCTCCTTTCGGATACCCAGTCTATGGAACAAACTCTCGCCCCTTGTCAGGAACTCCTCCTCCCATCAAGCAACAACTGTGCCTCCTTTCTCCCCTTCCCCCGTCTCTGTCACAACTGAACCAATCCAGTTCCTTCCTACTGGCTTTCTTGACCTCTGCCTCTAAAGCACTTACAAAGCAGCTCTCGATGCCATGCAGCTTCTGTTGTCAACCTCAGCACTTGTGTCTACTGGAATGTAATCTTACCATGTGTTTAAAGCTACTGATCTGTAACTGTTCTTCTACCTGCTGTTATCAAATCATGCTGTATTGTCATTTTATTGAAAGTAGATTACGTTTTGTATCTCCTCTTCCCCTTCCCCCCTGGGTCACACCTGGAATTGAGCCTCGGCTCAGCGTGCCTTTCCCAGTTACCAATTGTTTAAATAAAAAAATATAAAAATAAAAATGATTGCTATGTAGTATGGGTGCAGGCATACTAGCAACCCCACATTTCACCAAGCCTTCTGCGACTTCTGCTTTACTTTGCTCCCATGGCGGCGATTGCAGGGTGTTGGAGGGGGCTTGTAACATCTGGCCCATGGTGAGTTTCTGTTTGTTTTTGCAGAAGGTAAGGCATGGTTTTCCTTATTAGGTGCAGTATAACCGCCTTAGTCCCCGATATCAGTTACTTGCTATTGTTTTTAAATACGGGGCTGCTTTGCTTTTACTGTTTGTTGTTCTTCCTAATGCCACTTTTTCTTACAGGTTAATAATTGCTGCATATACGCTAGTTGGAATCCTCGTGAGTGTGTTTGACTTATCTGTAATGTCTAAAGTGCTTTCAGGTATACTCTGCCATAGAATTGTTTCTTTTTCTTGTGGTGCCTTGTAAATCTATTCAAAATACCCTAAAATTGACCTGCTTTGTTAGCATGTCCTCCTTTAAATCTCTTCTGAAACCTCTGTTGAAGGAAAACTGCCAGTGCTACAGCTAGTATCTCCCCCCTTCGAAATATTATATGGCCCTTACAACTGTATTTGCCCCGGCTCTCCCTGGTCCCCCTTTTTACACTCCTGTCTGTCTCTGCCCTTGCTACTCCCTGTGCATCTCTCCTTTATACATTTATTCCCCTTGTCCTACTATTTGATCTTCTACTATGCCTTACCCATCTTTATGGATCAAGTTCTACCTTCCCTCTTACCTCCTCTTATTCCAATCATAGTATGCAGTTAGCTGTTTGCACTTATGTAGATATGTAAAATCCGAGTAATTTGAGCATCTACCTTGTTACGTATTACCCATTGTATTGTATGAACTATTGTGTAAATCTGTAGTGTTTTTTTTTTTGTATGTTTTGTGTGTCCCTCCAGGACCACCTTTCAAATAAGTATCTCAATGGTATATTTCCCGGTAAAAAATAAAATTGAATTGAATTGAAAAATCCTTAGTTTTAAGTGTCCTGCTTCCATCATAGGGAATCAGACTTATTTTTATTAGTATCATGGACCCAGGGCTATAACAAAAGCCTCTCTGTTTCAGAGTGATTCATCTGTGGACTTCTTAGTTACTCATTTTTGGTTGGTTGTCCATGGTCTGGCTGCCAGTGACCAAATTTGAATCTTTCTGGATAAAATTAAATGTTAGTTTAACTTATTTTTATATTCTTCCCCCATATGTGTAACAAAATGTTTCAGAACTATGTATCCTGTACATAGCTCTTGTCTTAATGTTTGTAATATCCAGTGTTTTACAAAGTGGATCTGTTCTGTTACATCAGCAGTTTAAAAGTCTAAATAAAAGCAAAAAAAAGAACAAAAAAACTAATGTACAATAATTAAAATATTTAAATTTAAACTACTTTAGATCAATAATAAATAAACTTGATCAAAATAGTTATAAATATAAGCAGCCAGTAAGCTAAAGCACACCAAAAGCTGCCATAAAAACATGGGACTTCAGACTCCTCTTGAAGGCTTCTAGAGAAGGGTCCTCCATCAATCATCTGGGAAGTGAGTTTCACAGGGTCGGGCCAGCAACGTCAACGCCCTCTCAACCAAAGATTTCAACCGAACCCTTGGAACCACAAGGAGGCCCACCTTAAAGGAATGGAGGGGGCAGGAGGTCTGGTGAGGCAACAGAAGGTCCTACAGGTAGCTAGGGCCCAGTCAGTGTAGGACTTTATAGGGCAGCAAACTGAGCTTGAAGAAAATCTGCCACCTCACCAGCAGTCAATGCAGATTATGCAAACTCGGGGTCATGTGACAAGACCTAGGTAGGCAGTCAACAACCTGGCAGCACCATTCTGCACCAGCTCCAGGCAACATAGAGTCCCTCCATTCAGCCCAAGGTAAAGGGTGTTGCAGTAATCAACTCTAGATGTCACAAAAGCATGTATTAGTAAGGGCAGGTCATTAGGTGGGATAAAAGGTTTGATCTGGGTGATATTCCTAAAATAGTAAAAACCATTTTGAATGACGGACGACATCTGAGCCTCCGGTGTCAATTCACCACCCAGGATAATGCCTAGATTCTTCACCTTTACTGAGGCAGCAAGAGAAAAGAACAGAGCACTAGTCTGGTTGCCTCTCTTGGCAATTCAGCTCCCCACTGCCGACCAGGCTCAATCAATACATCTGTCTTGCTTGGATTATGCTTCAGCCAGTTGGAGGATATCCAGTCATGGATCTCAGCCAGCAGGAGTTTTTTGTTTTTAATTTTTATTTATTTGGTTCTAGGATTACAAATACCTTTGAGCCAAGGCTCTTTTACAAAAGTTTCATGTCAGTTGAAGTACAATACAGGGGATACAACAGAAATAACAACATTGCAGGTAAACAGTACATTATACAGTTATTAATTAAGGGAGGAGGCAGTACATTAGAGAGCTCAGTACATAGAATGGCCCAGAGCAGCATCAACTAAGAGAGGGGTAAAAAACAATGGAGGAGGAACAGGATGGCAAGATGGGAGTAGTAGCAGCCAGAGGCATTGTCAGACATCACCGGGAGAAGTGCTGGAGGGAGGGTGGGTTGGGGAGGGGGGGGGAAGGGAGGGAGTTTAACACAGAGACCGCACCCTGAGTCCCTGGTGCAAATGACATGTACAGTTGGGTATCATCTGCAGAGAAGTGAAAACCCACCCTGTAATGTCTAATGATATCCCCCGGGGGTAGCATGTACACCACAAACAACATGGGTGAGAGGATCAAGCCCTGGGGGAACTCCACAGGACAGGGGCTTCAGAGGGAGGAATAGTTCCCCATCTCTTCCATTTGCATCCTACTGTGATAGGGTTGAATATGACCCTGTCCCAGTTGTTATGGAGAAGGAGTTTAAATGCAAGGATCTGTTCTGTTCTTTCCTTTCCTGTCTTGTTGCACAACCAAATTTTCTCGTGAGACCTAGGACTTGATCACCCCAACAGTCTTGCAGTTCTCTGCCTCTCACTGTAGCTCAACCTTCCCTTGCTGTTTGTGTCTTTTCCTCCCTTGCATATCTGCTGGTATAAAAATATATGCAAATCATTATGTGGAAATGTAACTGATATTGGGATCCCTTTGTTTAGAAAGTATATAGTGTTACTGTTGAAATGCATATAATTATAGTTTGAGATGATTGCAAAAAGCTATTGGGAACTCAAGGGATTAACCTGAGAGCAGTATTAAAGCCCTTTTTCAGAAGCTGTGGAGAGGGGGGCCTCAATTCTGGGACATTGTGTTCTTGCTGCACCTGCCTGAAACACAAGAACATTTAAGAAAGAAGCAGGATGCTTATTAAGAAGGGGGGTTGCAAGGACTTATAAGAGGGAAAGCTGTGCCTGGTCCAGTAGCACTGAGGGTTGAGGCACTGGACGCCACACCTCGCGCTATGCCGGCTAACCCGGGTTCAGGAATGAGCCCGGGTTGCTGGGGGTCAGCAGGGGAGGGAGAGGATAGAGCATCCGGAGGTCAGCTCTATTCTCCTGGGAGGGACAGGGGTCCTAAGTCAATGCTCAGTTGCCCTCTGGCAGAGGCCAGAGTTGCAGCAAGCACTGATGATGCAGAAGAGGGAGCAGGGGAGTGGCAGACATCGGTAACATGCCTTGACGTGAGGGCGCCAACCACTCCCCAAGAAACAGGGAAAAACACCCTTCAGCTCCAGTGGAGATGGAGCACTGGAGCTTGCCCTTGATCTGCAGCCACCCACCTGGCACCCTCCCAACTGATGCTACTGACTGCTCGGGGTGTTAGAGGCCCACCTCATCCCTGCCTGGGGGGATAAATCGAGGCTACATGGGCGATGGAGGATTGTCCAGGCAGGGCGGGCCACAGAGGGATGACTCCTTGGTGTCTCCTGAGGAGACCAGAGCTATGGGGCGGAGAGGAAGAATAAAACATGAGAATAAAAAAAAAGAGGGAGAGCTGCAATTGCTTGCAGGGGACACACAGAGATTGAAGGAAAACTCAGCTGGATCTTCTCTGTTTATTCTACCTTTGTAAATAGTTATACTAAACAAGTTTATGTTTTTATGTTACTGCTAGCACTAATAAACACTTTTTGTGAATTCTACAACTGCTCGTGGTTTTTCCTATGCTTCCTGACCTCTGACTTGATGACAGATGGTGTTAGAAGTGAGATTTACACCGTGCATACTCTAAGCCAGGAGTTTTGTGTGTGGGTACGGGACCTAGTACCAGGGAAGCATAGAGAAAGGTATGGATTCTGCAGCAGCAAGTCCAGGAGTGGTTACCAGCAGAACAGCAGCCAAACTAGCAGAGACAGAAGTCCAAGCTGAGATTGTACAGCCAGCGCAAGTTATGGAAAAACAGGCATTGTCAGAACCTGAAAGTCTGATGGACTTTTTCAAATGGTAGACTATACAACACAAAGAGATGGAGAAGCAGAGAGAAAAAGAGATTCAACATTTAGAAGCACAGAGAAGAGAAGAGATGCAGCAACAGGAGCAACAAAGAAAAGAGATGCAGCGATAGGAGAAGCACTGGCTAGATGCCTTGCAAACTATCAAAGCAGAAGGATCTGGCACTGGTCCAGCAAAGAAACAAGGTATAAGCAACTTAAAATACATTAAACTTACAGAGTTGTGTCCCTCAGATGATATCGAGGCATACCTGACAACTTTTGAAAGAGTTGCCACAGCCTGCCAATGGCCAAAACAGCAATGGACAATCAGACTGGTACCCTACCTGAGCTGGAAAGCCCAACTTGCCTACAGCAATATGGACACTGCACAGTCAGAAAACTATGACCTAGAGAAAAGCGAGACCTTGAAAAGGTATGACATCTCAGGAGAGACCTACAGGCAGAGATTTCGATCTCTGAAGTACAATTCAGTTGACAATCCTCGAGAAGCCTTCACCCGACTCAGAGAACTGATAAAATGGCTCCAACCAGAGAGCAAAACAGTGCCACAGATCATCGACACATTTGCAGTGAAGCAATTCATCAACATCCTGCCTACAGATGTGCAGCTTTGGGTAAAGGAACACCGACTAGAAAGTGGGGGAAAGGTTGTTTCTTTGGCTGAGGACTATCAGATGGCTAGACAGATGCCACAGCAGTGAGGTAACAGCCAAGCCAAGCCAAGTAAGACATTCTTTTTCCCCATTTAAACTCAAAGTCTGATAAGAACTCTGGTGGGGGTAACAAATCTGCCCCCAAAGACTTTATTTGTTATAATTGTAACAAGCCAGACCATATTGCAAGAAACTGCCGTAGTAAGGAGAGTGGCACTGGAGCAGATTTGTCCTTGGCAAATTAGGGCAAGTACTTTACAGATGTGAAGGTGGGGGATAAGACTGTAAAGGGACTCATTGATTCGGGAAGCAGATAGACCCTAGTGCATATTAAAATGCTGGGTAAACACTGTGCAAAAGGACCAAGTACTGGTGTTATCAGCATCCACGGGGACACTTAATACTATCCCACCACCCAAGTGACTCTGACCATTAAGGGGTGTGTCTCACCAAATGAAAGTGGGGGTAGTACCTAAATTACCTGTACCAGTGATTATTGGAAATGACTGTCCGGGATTTACTGAGGTAATCTTAAAGGACCTGAACCTTGCAGTTTCAGCAGCAGTGGTAACAAGAGCTCAGGCAAAGAAAATCACAAATTGTGGAGACACTTTTCCTTTCAGTGACTTTGATTCGGACTTGTCTGAGAACAGCTCCAAGATCCAGAAGTCCAGGAATGAAAGAAGATGTCTGAAACAACAGTGGCAACAAAAGACTGATGGACATAAAGGGTTAAAATATGAAAATGCTAAAGCTAAACTGATAACTGACTGTGATTTTGTTTCCAAGCAAGCTAACAATATTTCTGTCCAGGGTTATTTTAAGTAGCTGGCAGTGAAATTAAAACAGGGTGAACCAAGGTTTGAAAAATGTAATGGGTCACCGTACAGAGTTTGGGTTGACCCTTAGACACAGTAACAGACAGAACAATTGGTTATACCACAGAAGTATAGAACAGAGTTCTTACAGATAGCACATGATAATCCTATGGCTGGTCACTCAGGGAGGGATCGTACCCTTGCCAGATTGCTGTATAAATTTTACTGGCCTGGAATTCATGAAGATGTTGCTACCTATTGCAGTTCTTGTGCGGAGTGTCAGAAAGTAGCCCCCAGTGACTAAAAAAGACAGGGTGTTCCTACCCTTAATAGATGTGCCTTTTGAGAGAATTGCAATGGATGTGGTTGGTCCTTTAGACAAAAGTAAAAAGGGTAATATATTTATCCTGGTAGTATGCAACTATGCAACTCGATACCCAGAAGCAGTGTCAGTGCATAATGTCACATCTTCAGTGTGGCAGCAGAGCTTGCAAAAATTTTCAGCAGAGTGGGCATACCTAAAGAAATTATTACTGATTAGGGTAGTAATTTTGCTGCTGCATTACTTAAGGAGCTACACAGACTACTAGGTATCACTGCCATAAGAACCTCCCCCTATCACCCTCAGACAGACGGTCTTGTTGAGCATTTTAACCAAACCCTAAAATGCATGTTAAAAAGGTTTGTAAAAGGGGAAGGGAAAGATTGCGACCAGTCCTTGCCTTACCTATTTTTTGCTTACAGAAAAGTGCCACAGGCATCAACAGGGTTTGCACCATTTGAAATACTGTATGGTAGGCAGCCAAGAGGGCCACTGGATGTGATAAAAGAAATGTGGGAAGATAACCCTACTTAGAAGCAATCTATAATGTCTTATATGTATGCCCTGAGAAAGAAGCTGGCAAAATATGTTGAAATTGCCCATAGTAATCAGGAAGAGGCCCAAAAACAGTAGAAGGTATATTATGACCATGGGGCAAAAGAAAACTTTTTGAGCCAGGTGAAAAGGTTTTGCTACTGTTACCCACAACAGAAAATAAACTGTTAAGGAAGTGGCAAGGGCCTTATAGAGTGCTTAGATGTACTGGCACCGTTAACTACGACAGGAAAAATCCTATTAAGATATACCATGCTAACCTCCTCAAGAAATGGGTTGAAAAAACACCAAAAGCTGCTATGCTAGTTTTACCAGAAACTGATAAAGAAGATACTGATGTAGCTTATGACAGACTGGAACAAACTGTAACTGCTGATGCTGAAAAGGTGAATGTTTATTTAACCTCAGAACAAACTACAAAAATTCGTAATGTGCTAAAGACATTTAACAGTACTTTTACCACAGTACCAGGCACAGCAAAAGGGGTCAAACACATAATAGTGCCAAGGAATGCTCGCCCTATTAGGCAAAAGAAATACAGGTTACCAGAACGGTCAAGAGCTGACGTGGTTAAAGAAATACAAAAAAATGAAAGAATTGGGTATCATAGAAGAGTTGAGGAGTACTTGGTCATTTCCAGTGGTAATTGTAAACAAAAAAGAAGGGGGTGTTAGGATCTGCCTTTATTTTAGGAAACAAGGGTCAGAATTTGACAGTTATCCTATGCGAAAGAATAGACGATTTGGTGAACAGACTGGGGAGTGCAAAGTATATCAGTACCCTTGATCTCATCAAGGGTTACTTGGAAATTCTCCTAGCTAAAGAATCCAGAGACAAAACTGCATTTGCCACTCCTGTTGGATTCTATCAGTTCACTGCCATGCCATTTGGTTTACATGGTGCGCCAGCTACATTCCAGCAGTACATGGATGTAATATTATCACCTCACACTGGTTATTGTGCTGCATGCCTGGATGATGTCATGGTACACAGTCCAGACTGAAAAAGCCATCTGAAACACCTACGAGCAGTTGTCCAAGCTATCAAAAATGCAGGTCTATTAATCCTACCAAATGTGCATTGGGCATGCAGGAAACCAGATATTTGGGCTATGTTTTGGGAAATGGAGAAGTCAAGCCAGAGGTTTCTAAGATAGAAGCTGTAGCTAACAGCACTGTCCCTAAAACCAAGAAACATGTCAGGTCATGTTTAGGGCTGACTAGTTATTATCGGAGATTTGTTCCCAACTTTGCTGAGTTAGCTACTCCCCTAACTGAACTCACAAAGAAACTGTTCCCAACTAATGTGAAATGGACCACAGAGTGTGATGAAGCTTTTCAAGCCATTAAGGCTGCATTATGTTCAGCCCCTGTTTTAAGAAGCCCAGACTTTGAGAAACCATTTTTGTTACAAACAGATGCATCAGAGGTAGGCTTAGGTGCAGTCCTGAGTCAAAATATAAATGGGATGGAACATCCGATTCTGTACATAAGTATGAAGTTGCATGACAGAGAGAAAAGGTACTCCACTATTGAAAAGGAATGTTTAGCAGCAAAGTGGGCCATGGAGTCCCTTAAGTTTTATTTGCTAGGAACTGACTTTGTACTTATTACAGATCACAGTCCTCTCTGTTGGCTTAACCAAATGAAAGATAAAAATTCCAGAATGAAAAGGTGGTACCTAGCACTATAGCCATTTAAATTCAAGGAGATACACAAATCTGGTAAAGAAAATAGCAATGCTGATTTTCTGTCAAGATATGGGTCAGAAATTGAGGGTTCTGAAGGTTGAAAAACAAATGTATGAGTTTAAACTTTACTCTTTGCTGTACTGTTATAGAAAAAAGGATACTGCACATGTGTTTAATTTCTGAAAGTTAAAAGCTAATATTATTAGAGAATTAATAGAAAGTTTTGGAAACCTGTTTAATAAAACAGGTTCCATCTTAAGCAAGGGGGTGTATGTGACAGAGCTGAGTAGGGCCCTGTCCCAGTTGTTATGGAGAAGGAGTTTAAATGCAAGGATCTGTTCTGTTCTTTCCTTTCCTGTCTCGTTGCGCAACCAGGTTTTCTCATGAGACCTAGGACTTGATCACCCTGATAGTCTCACAATTCTGTCTCTCACCATCTCTCAACCTTCCCTTGCTGTTTGTGTCTTTTCCTCCCTTGCATATCTGCTGGTATAAAAATATATCTAAATCATTATGTGGAAATGTGACATATGGGGATCCCTTTGTTTACAAATTATATAGTGTTACTGTTGAAATGTATATAATTATAGTTTGAGATGATTGCAAAAAGCTATTGGGAACTCAAGGGGTTAACCTGAGAGCAGTTTGTAAGCCCTTTTTCAGAAGCTGTGAAGAAGGGGCCTCAGTTCTGGGACATTGTGTTCTTGCTCACCTGCCTGAAACATACAAGATCATTTTAGGAAAAAACAGGATGCTATTAAGAAGTGGGGTTGCAAGGACTTATAAGAGAGAGAGAGCTGCAGTTGCTTGCAGGGAACACACAGAGACTGAAGGAAAACTCAGATGGATCTTCTCTGTTTATTCTGCCTTTGTAAATAGTTATACTGAACAAGTTTATTTTTTTATGTTTTATGCAAATTCTACAACTGCTCCTGGTTTTTCCTATGCTTCCCGACCTGTGCCTCGACAACACCTACCTGTGAGAAAGGACTCAAACCAGTTGTTGTCAGTGCCAGTGAGTCCACAGTGCTCCCCCAGGCAATCCCAACACCCCATGATCCACTGTGTCAAATGCTGAAGAGAGACTGAGAAGAACAGGAATTGACTATCACTTGTTTTGAGAAGATCATTATGCACCCTGACTAGTGCTGTTTCCGTACTGTTCCTGGACTGGAGACCAGACAGGAGTGGCTCATAGATGTCAAAGGCAGTGAGATGTGCCTTGAGCTGCACAGCTACTACTTTCTCAATGACCTTCCCCAGAAAAGGGAGATTAGAGACAGGTCTATAGCTCAAAGAAGTAGTACAGTCAAATGCAAAAACATGTGTATGGGAGAGAGGACTTTTTCATAACAAAGTGCAAAATTATGGAATTATTTGCCGCAGCATTGTGTAGATGCCTCTAAACATGTATATTTCAAAAAGGTTTTATCATTTCACTTACAAACACTAGCTGTATGCAAATGGTTTTAAGTATGTTTCAGTGAATTCTTCATTGTTATTTGTCTTGTTATTTGTATTATGTATTATTGTGTTTATCATCTAAGCTTCACTTATTTGAAGCTCTGGGTCGTTCCTGTAAACGGACTTTAGCCCATAGTGCTTACCCGGTAAATAAAGTGAATTGAATTGAATGTTGTGCAGAATGTTTTGATTTGTGTGTTTAGTCCTGGTGTGTCCTTCCCTTTGCTTGCTATTAATAGCTTTTTTTATTTGCCTTCTTATTATAGGCTAGTTTTATGGCCCCTGGGGATCTCCATCTTAGCAAGGGTGATTGCTCTTCTTTCTCCTACAATGCCTCCTGTCCTATGTGACAGTGATGCATCTGGGACCGCAGATTCAGTAAGTAGTAGAGATACAGTAGGAAGCCTGATGTTCTGGCCCCCACTAAATAGCTCTAATTCAATATTTTTGTTTTCTATGTGTATGTCAGGTCTAGCCAGCAGGAGTAAATATGTTGCTTTAAAAGAGCAACTAACTCACTGTTTCTCAAAATCCCGCCCCAAGAGGCATGATGAACCCTTACCTGGTCTGAAGTCACATGCTGCAAATATTTTTTTTTGTAGTTGCCCCTATTTAGGAAGGAAGGGATCATATCTTGGCTTTGTGGAGCCATGTTGAGCCACGCCAATCCCTTCCACTTCTTGGTACCTCTTCAGACTGCGATCTGCCCCCCGATCCGCCCCCACACTAGCACGTTTTGTAAAGTCACTGTATTGAGAGCACAGGGGCATGCTCCATAGACATGAATGGGGCCATTTTTTAAAGTTACATTTTCGTAGTTTAGATGGCTATTTGGAACAAATCATGGCCACTGCATAACAAACAAGGTCCTTGTTAGTTATGCAGTGTCCATGCTTTGTTCTGAATGGCCATCTAAGCTATGAAAATTTAACTTGGAAAAAATTGACCCATACATGTCAGTGGAGTGCACACCCATGCTCTCCATGTAGTGACTTCACAAAATAGGGGAACTTTAAAAAAATATTTGCAGCATATGACTTCAGGCCAGGTAAGGGATCATCATGCTTCTGGGGTGGGGGGTGGGGACCTGGATAGTTGCTCTTTAAAACTTTTCATTTCATCAAACTACACACAGCCATAAAAGCACACAAATGAACCCAGATCATCAATGTTATACTGTAATTAGTTAAGACTCTAGCTGTTTTCTTACAGAATAGCCCACTCAGTTAGCTCTCAAGTATATGCTAAACTATAAAAAGTAGCGATTAGTGTTCACTAAATAAGGAAAATTATCTAATATTACAGCTCTGCTGTTGTAAATTGACTTTAAACCAGTGCTTGCTGAATCCATGGTCCTGGATACATCACTGTCACATGAGAGAGAAGGCATTATAGAAACAAGAAGGGCAATAAGCCACACTAAGATGGAGATCCCCAACAGCCATAAAACTACTGTGAAACTAGCAGGCTAATTTAGAAAAAACTCTTAATAGCAGACAATGAAAAGGACACTCTAGGACTAGACACAGAAATCAAAACACTCTGCACAACATATGTTTTTGCAAATTCTGGGCTTGATTCTAGATGCATCCCTAAGCATGTCACAAATTGCGACATGCGAGGGGTGCAGTTGTGCTAAGGACCCTGTGCCTGATTCTGTAAGGGGCAGGGTCCCAGGGTCCCCACGGCTAAGTCCTGCGACTTGTACCAACTGCACCGGTATGCCAAACAGAGGGCATAACTGAACGGTTGGCCGCAAGCCTGCGGTGTGCACACATGCAGGGCACAAGTGCCCCCTCAGCCCCTCAGTCCCGTAATGTGTAAATAAAAGCCCACATACTAAATCTTCCAGGACAAAGTCCTGGTGGTCCATGGGAAATGTATTCTTCTGCTGTTTAGTCCTTAATTGTGCTGCCTCTCCTGATGTGTTCCACTAGACAATTTCTTTTCTTCCCACATCTAATGAGGTGGGCGCAAAAAAAAATCACATGAGTAGACAGCTCTTCACTGTTCCAAAACTCTTATTCTTTATTTGATTTCCGGCCCAGATCCTCAATAAAAGAAATTGTCTAGTAAATAAAGTCTCTTGCTCAGGTAAGATAGCCCCTCAGGGCCATTAGACCTCTGTTCCTGATCCATAATGTATTGTTGGTCACCTTTCAGCGATTCAGTCCCACATCCCAGCAGGTCAGCAACCGTAACAGCGGTGCTCGCCACATCCCGCAGCCTGGTGTCTAGTGGCTCACATTTGGTAGTAAAGTTACATTCTACTCCCCCTTTATTTCGTCCCCAGCCGCGACCAGCATGTTCACTTCATCACGCCAGTTATCAACTGAGCTCCATATGAGCGCAGCTCACTGTAAACAGCATGCGCCCATGAATGACAGCTCATTCATTGAACATGTACTATTTACAGTAGCACGACTAAGTATGGAGCTCAGTCAGTGGCTGGCGTGGTGGTGAGAGGTGGCTGTGCCATTCACCAGCTGGGGACCTGATGGGGGATTGGGGTGGTCTGCACTGCCGGGTGGTGGGTGGGGGCCACTAGACTACCAGGGTAATGGGATATGTATTTCATATTACTACAGTTTCTGAAACTGCAGGATGTGGGTTTGGGGATCGGGCTTGGGGCTGTTATTAATACATTATGGGGATTGAGACTGGGGGTCCGATAGCCCTAAGGGGCTTTTTATATTACACATTGGGGACTGAACGGCTTTTATTTACACACTGGGGACTGAGGTAGGGGATTCGATATCCCTCTCGTAGGCTTTTTTGTTTACACATTGGGGGACTGAGGGGTTTTATTCTACACATTGGGGGACTGGGAGTGGTGGGGTACGATAGTCCTGCGGGGCTTATTCTGCTGTTTGGGGGATGGGGGTTGCATATACTGGGGGATTGGGGCTAATGGCTTATTGGCACAACCCCTGGAGGAAGCAAAGTACACTTACACCAGCTATTAGCTGGTATAACCGTATTTTGATGGATGTCCTCCGGGAGTTGTTGTAGAATAGCAACACTGGGGACTTGGAGGCTGCCCTTCCAGAATAGGGCGCAACTGCTGCCATAAACACCCTAGCGCCATGTTGCAGGGGGTTTATGGCATAACTGGTGGCGTAAGTCCACTTTGGTGCAAGCAGCCTGCAGCATGTTGTAGGCTGCTTTGCAGAATCCTGAATGTCGCAACTCCTAGCGTAAACTGCTACTTGCACCATTTTTTCTGGTGTAAGTCAGTTTACGGCAGGCATATCCCTTTGAGAATCGGGCCCTCTGACTGTATTACTCCTTTAATTTCCTGCAGAATATTTACATATCATACCCAGAATGCACTGCAGATGCATTTAGAGTTTTGTACTTCTTAAATCCATAGCCACAGGCTGGCCAGCAAATTGTGAGAGGCACAGAATGGCTGCCTGATAGCTCTGGACAGACGGGTTTCAAAGCAGCTGTCACAGTGTTTATCTTTAGCTCCTTTCATTTCTTGCTGGCAATTGGAGAGAAGATTACTTCTGGTCCTTTGTGTCCATCTGACTTAAGCTGCGAAAGCTCCAGCATACTGCCATGACTGCAGATTTCACAAACCATTTATTAAAAAAATCCCTGGAACCATTGCTCTCTTGTAAACTGTTGCCCCTCCCCCATTTCCATTTCTCCATCACCCTCATTTTAATAACATGGTAATGTTTTATCCCCTGCTGTTTTCTGTTATGCACTTTCTAACAGGGCCTGAAATTTACTGCAGTCCTGAAGTCAGAACACTAACTTCCAGAAGTAGCCTGCGGGTAACTGGGACCCAGCTCCTGTGGAGTCTATGTACCTCTTAACCATCCGACATTATGAGGGTCAGTCCCTTATTTTACCTCTCAGAACCTTCTGCTTATACCTTTAAATTCTCCCAACATTAGGAAGTCCCTTATTTGACTCAGAACTCCTCTGCCTACAACTGTCAATTATCACACGTTATAAGGGACATCCTTTGTTCTACCCCACAGAAATCCTCTGTCCATACCTTTCAAATGTCATGCAATGTGAGGGTCTCTCTCCCATTTTACCTGTCAGAACCTCTCTGTATGTACCTCTCAATAGTCCACAACAAACAACAGTCCTCAGAACCCCTGTGTCCATACCTCTCAAAGTTGGGGTGGGGACAGGGGGAATCAGAGGGGGAAAAAAATAATGGAAACACAGAATACTGTATTAAAAAAACATGTGTAGTATAATTTAAATTTCTTGTCAAATACTTTAGAAAGATAATGAGGGTAACTTTACTAAATATTTATTTATTTGAATTTTGATAACCGGGTGAGCCCACTGAGACAATCTTGTCCCTTTTTCAGGGGTGACCCAGGGAATAAAGTTATTCCATGTCTAGGTACAACTACAATTGACAAAAAAAAAAAACAGTTAAATACAATGAGTACAGTTAGTGGCAGGAGAAACTCCTCCTATAAATACATGCAGTAGTATATTAAAGAACAGGTGAGATTCCAGAACAGGCAGACAGTATCTGCGACTACAGTCCGGTGAGACCAGGGTGGTCTGGGAAGGTTCAAGGTTGAGTAGGTCTTTGAATAGGGACCAAGGTAGATAGGTCTATGAATAAGGTCCGGTGTTAATAAGCCTCAGGAAAGGTCCAAGGTTGATAAGACTTTGGCAGGGAATGGGACCCCTGTGAGGAGGCTGGAGACCACAAAGATCATGCAGAGTATTTAAATCATACCACCGTGCCCAGTATACAACTATTACAACAATAAAATAAATAACAGGACAAGTACTAAAAAAAAAAAAAAAAAACACATTTTTAATTTACAAAATATAATAGGGGTTAAAAGGAGTGAGCAGGGGAGGGGCATCTGTATTTATACCACTGCCTTCTCTTAGTGGGGGTGTGGGCTCCCTCTACCCAACAGTGTCAGTTGAGGCAGCGCCCTTGTCCCCCCACATTTTAGACAGGTCTGGGAAAGTTATAGTAGATCGAGGGAGTGTTTTACAACCAGTTGGGGCACCCTTTTCTCTACACATGAAACAAACTGGCTGTTCCAGATGAGGTCTGGTTTGACACCTGCTCTCTCTGCCCCCCAGCAAGCACTAGGCAGGCATCAGGTACCCCCTCCCTCTGCCCCTTCTCATGACTTGCCTCAGCAATCAGTTTGCATCATGCTCCTTCGACACTTGCCAACCCTCCCAACTCACCGTCCCATGAGTTTCCTTAACAGTCACTACTAATGTAGGCTGCCTGACCATGCCCCCTCACACCCCACCATTTACTCTAGCATGTCTTCTCCGCTCAGCCTACCCTCACCCTACTATTTCTCCCTATACTTTATTGCCCTTCTTCCTCCACCCTTCACCTCCACTGCAGTACATACCTCTCTCTCTCGTACCTCCTTTCATCGCCCCACTGCCAGCTATCCCTGTCCCTCTGAGCTACTGACAAGGCACTTTGTGGCTGCTTATTCCCCCCTCCCATCCTCATAAAGTGTTTTTCTTGTTATTTAACCTGTAGCTATGTTTTGAGTTATTCTGTAAGTTCTGAGTCCAAGCTGTACCGTTCATTGTAATGTACTTTTGATTTCTCCTATTGTACTTTGTTTTGCAATCTATGACGTGGAACCTTTGTAAAAGAGCTTGCACTCAAAGGTCTTTTCTGAATCACTAAATAAATAAATAAACAAGGTAAAATGTTTAAAATGTTACTGATCGAGGCTGATCAGTAATACATGAATACAGCCTCAGAGACACCTCTTGTAATTGTAACAATGGTCTCACTTATTAGTCTTCAGGTATCAGAATCACTCACCTTCAGACTGCAGTTCTTATACCTTAAGAATGCAGTGCATGACCACTCTTACAACTATAAGAGGGGTCTCCACTGCAGTATTAACATACAAGTAACAGTACATGTTAGATCATACCACTGTACAGGGAGTTCTGAGATGCCTTACTTCTGTTACTTTTATGGGAGGGGAGAGATGGGTAAAGCTTAACACGAAAGTTTTTTTTATTAATGTTTATAATGAATTATTGATCTGTCTGGTGCGCTTCAGCAATTACAACCATCAGCATCATTCTTTCAAGTTCTCCTCCCCCTGAGCTGCTGTGTTGCTATGACATCATACTCGGTCAAAAAAAAAAGTACACTGCCCAAGAACTGGCTGGCTGCTTTTTAACTTGGATGGAGGTGTGTCGCCATGGTAACACCAATGCTGTAGGAAGGAGGCAGCTGGGAAGAACAATGCTGGCAGTCTGTTTCTTTTTAGCACATGATGCAAAATCAATAATTTATTACATACACTAATTAAAAAAAGTTATTTGTAAAAACAAACACCTTTATGGATACAGGTTGCGGAGATAAGGCCACTTCATACTGCTTTAAAGAGAGGTAGTCACTTCAGTATGTACCTTTCATAAATGCAAGGTTTCAGCTACAGTACTACAGCTTACCATGTATAATGGTGGGAGGGTTTGGCACTTGCCGCTGGTTTCTTTAAGGATTGGAAGGGCAGAGCATACAAGCATTGGGGTTGGGCACCTGCTGCTGGTTGTGTACTAGACTGGGTGGGAGTATGGATTCTGTTGGCAGAGTTATTCTGGTTGGGCACCTGCTGCTGGTTCTGAAAGAATTCTGGTAGCTGGGGGTTGCTGGTGGCATGGATTGGTTCCCAACTCCTAGAGAAACTTGTGGGGGGTTAATGGTGGGGGATGGGCTCCCAACCGCCGGAATATATCAAATGGGAGGGCCAATTTCTACTCAGAACTGGAAAAAAAATCAGTTGAAACACAAAATTGACCCCCTCCCCCACATAACTGCTGAACGTCAGTTTTGCTGAAATCTGGTTATAAAAAGAACAAGCATTCTGCACGTGTGCAAAATAGCATCTTATTATTTTAATAATTTAAAAACTGCACATTTACCATTAAAGCCACCTATCAAAGAATCATCCTTAGATCAATGAATCTGAAAGCTTCCGGTTTCAATTTCCAGCCATTTTTGTGCCATCGGTGAGCAAAGAAATGGTCTTAATTTCCATATTTTTAAGGATTTTATACCTTCCAGAACTTTTAAGTCATAAATTATTATTCCACCCACACAGCCCACTTTTCCATCCAGTACTAGAATGAGTTCCATGTTGGCAATTACTCTCCTGAACTCCACTTCAGTGAAGGATGCTTCTGCTCACTCCTCCTTCAACAGATACTGCCCATTCTCTCCCATGACGTGCTTCAGCTTTTTATTTCTAAAATGTAATGTCGCAAAGATGCACATAACAGCATCATGCATCATATGCCGTTTAACCACTGTACCATCCAAAACCTCAATGAAAAATTAGTAAATGAAAAACAGTCACAATTGCACAGGTATTGCATAAAAAGCAGGACCTTTGGGGCCCTGCGCTTCCATATGGCTACAGATGCAGATGCCCACGGCCCTTTGGGGCCCTGTGCCAAATGAAGAATCCTCTTCACTCTATGATTACTTTTTTCCCTGCTATCATACTTTTCAGTAACATTATTTGAACTTTTGTACTTTTCCCTAACAAACTGTTTTACTTTTTTATGTTTCACTATCACATCACAAAAGCGGTGTTTATGAAAGTAATTCTCATGAAATCGATTCTGATGGAAGCAGGTTTTGAGTGATGACAGTGAAAAACATGAAAAAAATTGCTAATGCAAAAATCCAGCTATCTTAGAATGTTCATGTTTTGAACTGAACATGCTCAGAATACAGCACAGTTTTTAACTGATATTTTAAAACGTATATAAATTTGAAACTTGAAACATGCAAAAGCACATATCTTGAGTTAGAGTCTATCAAATCTGTAAGCTTAAGGTTAAAAAAATGTTTTGTTAGGTATGGGTGAGTGAAAAAAACTGTTAATTTAGGTGAATTGTAGTGTTTTTGTACCTTTGTAACATTGCCGCCCCCAAAACCAAGTGATGAAAAAATGTTCAGGATCCACAGATCATGGTGCCAACTCTGTGCCTTCCACATTTTGTGTAAATCAGTTGAATGGGAGTAGCTATTAAGGTGCAAAAATCAGGGTTTAACATATAAGTGCTTACTCAACCCTAATGCAAAGATACGTATGAAAACAAAACACATTGTTGGGACCTCATCTCCATAGAAAAAGCCATCATATATTTCTCTGTACTGTATATGATGGTAGCCAATTAGTGTATTATGATATCAATTAACTAATTACACTGTATTAATGTGTTATTAACACTTAATGACACATTAATACCTAACATGGATTCTATCTCTCTCTCTCTCTCTCTCTCTCTCTCTTTCTCTCTATCCTTCTGTCCATCCTATTTGTATATACTACTACTTTATTAATATATAATCAACACCTTAATAACACATTACTACCAAAACACTACAAATAACCCCAATAACACATGTAACAAACCCCTTAATAACACAAGTAACAAGCCACTTAACACATATAACAAACCCCTTAATGACACATGTAATTGCAACCCTACCCCCACGACACAGTGGCAAAACATAGGACACAGTAAAAAGTATCCAACCAAATGCATTATATAAAATAAAAGATGGCAAAGTCCAGCATAGTTGTGAAATAATACCATCTCGGGGTCTAACAAGCTCATAAAGGCCACTCCCTTGATGGTATTATTTCCTTGTATACCACACAATGGAATCATTTATTCTTATTTTCTTTCTCTCTCTCTCTCTCTCTCTATATATATATATATGAGTGGGATATGCCATGAACTGCATGAAAATAAATAATTTATTTTCAAAGGCTGTTTATGACCTCTATTGACCTCATGAGTGGTGGAGCCATGAGTGAGGTCTATAGAGGTCATATTTTGCTATTCAAAGTAAATCATTTATTTTCATGCGGCCTATGGCATGTGTCATTAGTACAATGCCAGGGCCTGGCACTGTAAGTTTTATTATTTGTACCATTTTTTACCAGTAGACCTGCACTGAATTTTAAGCATAAAGGAAGATTCTGCTCAGAACATTATGGAGCTGGTGTGGAAATATTCATTGTTCTCTGAGCTGAGGTAGAAATAAATGATTTATTTTATGAACATATTTATTTATGATTTTTTTAATACCCACTGGCAATGTGTGTATGTATATATATATATTAAATATTTAAAGAGACCCTGGTGTCACAGGTGAAACTTTGGAAAAACATATATATCTTTTTTTGTCAGTGACCCCTTGCCCAGAAGCTTAGCCCCCACTGCCATGCCATCCCACCATGCTCAGGCTTATCCCCCTGGGTGGGGCCACTGAGCAGGTGCCTCCTCCCCCATGGATGAGAAATGGCAAGCCCTAGCTTACTCCCAGGTTGGGGCCATGGGAGTGGGACCTTCCCGGTGGACAAG
The DNA here is from genome assembly GCA_016271365.2 of Neoceratodus forsteri. Lineage (NCBI taxonomy): Eukaryota > Metazoa > Chordata > Ceratodontiformes > Ceratodontidae > Neoceratodus > Neoceratodus forsteri. Next base: position 255,568,591 of record CM057452.1, read on the forward strand.
AAAGGGCAGTGGGAATGGCAGTGCAGTGGGGCATCATATCAGGGGGACTGGCTTTTTTTTTTGGTAATGCTGTGTTCCTCTGGAGGCATGATGTGCAATGACGTCTGTGGGATGAACCCGACATCAATCCTGCCTCCCACTAATCTAGGCACCAGTCGCGGTGGATCCCCCGACCTCCACCGGGGGTCCCTATTGCACTGGACACTCAACCCCCTCACCCATGGAGAAAGAGAGCCACCCCTTGGATACTCAGTCCTTCTCCCCCTGGCTGGCCCTCCAACTCCCGAATCCATTCCCGAACTTGGGATGTTGATGTCTCAAGCAGACACCTTGCCACTGTGCAGTGGGCCAGCGGAAAAACATAATTTTTTAAACACATTTTAGCTTATATTTCATTCATTTTTCTTCAAATATTAGCAATGACGATGACAACAAGATCATTGTTCCCTGGACTCATCTACACTGACTGCTTGTTTACAACATAATCTTCTATTTATGATACCATAATTATTTCCACAACAAACTGTGATGTCACATGCAGCAGGACAGGAAATCTAGGATCTTGTTTTTATGTTGATTTACTTTGTTCTAATGAAGCAGGGAAGCAAAACATAGACAAGATATGGCTGAACATTTGACATGTATTTAATAATATCCCCCAAAGTGTCACTTTACTTCAGGGCTCTTGAAATAGACAGATGAAAATTGAACAGAATACAATCACATTCAGAAAAAACACATCATAACCAGATTTAAAAATTGCAATCCTTGTCTTTTAGGTGTGCATTATATGTTGGCACATACAAACTTTCTCTGAGTCACGTCCTTTTTTTTTTTTTTTTCATTTTATTCATGTGAAATGCTTTGGGGTACTGTATGAAAGGCCACACATAAATAATGCATTGTATTTCATTTCCAGTTTCTTCTTTCATTGTTCCCTTGTTATTACAGCCAGCAGCTTTCCTGTTTATTGCATGTGTATGCATGTACTACATATGCAAGTCAATACTTTCTCTATAGTCTGTAGTATTAACTTATTAAATGAACATAGACAGTTAAGCAGTAAAGCACTCCAGGGTGTGTGTTGTTCTAGTATAATGTCACACCTCAGGTGCATCGTCAGGCACAAGGCACAGCCGGGTGTGTTCAGCCATCCCCAGTGAGAATATGCAAATGCTCTATATGCAGAACAGCTGTGAATATATTCAAATAAAAAGGCCTCTCTTCTCTCAGGCAAGAGCTGATAGTCAGAAGGGTAAGTTTAAATGCAAATTGACCACAGCTCCTTGTTATTTTTCTGTAACTTGAAATTACTTTACTAAACACAGACTGTTATGCTGTTTGAAGTGGGGATTGAACGGGGCTGGCAGTATAGCCTAGAGGTTAGAGTAACGAGCTGTGAATAAGCTTGGTACATCCAGCAAACAGACCTGGGTTTGAGTCCCACAGTCTCCACTTGCATACTGTGTGACTCTAAGCAAGTCACTTAATCTCCCCAGTGCTCCCAGGTTACCCATGAAAACAGGCACCTGTGCCTAGAGGGCCTTACCTGATTACCAAAGAATAAAATAAAAAAATAGAAATAAACAAATGTTAGAACTTTAGACGATGAGAAGGGCTGTGATTGCTAGCTGAGTTACATTCGAACCATCAGATCCTAGGGATACAATGATTTTACTGTAGAACAGTATTTCACCACAGTGGAAGACTAAAAGGTGTTAAAAAAACAATTTTTAGGGTCTCTTGCATTGGTGAACATGAGGTAGTGGCACATATGTTTCTCTTTGCTGATCCTACCCATGATATGGTGTGAATATTTTGAGACTGTCATGGATATGTGTAACGCATATATAGGCTGTACTATATATTGAATGCGTATCAATAACAATTGAAGGGCAGACTAGATGGACCTATGGCCCACTTACAAGCCTGGGTCAACTCGTTGGGTGGGGGGGGGACTGATAGTCCCAGAGGATGCTTTCCTTCTCTGGACAGGGAGGGAGAGCAGTGCCAAAGCAGTGGCACCACCTGGCTGCCCACACGTGAATCTGCGGGCTAGGCATGTCATAGAGGAGGGGAGATGCTGGCTGGTGCCATGCAGCAGCAGCACTCTGGCATGTATACTTGCACATGGCGTTGCAGAGCCAGCATCCTGAGGAGGGACCAGAAACAGAGGGAAAAATGGCCTTCGCAGCTGTAGATGATGGGCCCAGGTATATCCGGGCCCCTGCCCTGCCACCACCCACTACCTGATAAATGAACAGTCAGGGATACTTCCTCCACCTCGACCCACCTGGGGGGCAAGCCAAGATTCCATTGGAAGGTTGGCGGCATATGTGGGCAGGGGCATAGGGTCTGGAGAGGGGGGCACATTGGCACTCCTGAAGAAGTCTGCTGCTGAAGATGGAAGGAGGGGGCACATAAAGTACCAATTGTTTTTTAAAATAATACCTGTATTCCATTTTAGATTCCCACTTTTCACCTGTCCTGTAAAATGCTATTATCTTATTTTAAGTTGGCTTTAGTATTTATTTTTAGATATGAAATAATTAAAGCAGAGCTCACTTAAATATTGCTGCTGCTGCCAGGTCTTCTTCAGTATTCTCAGCTGTATTTGGACACCCACTCTTGTGACTAAGATGAACTGGCATGCAACCGACACTGCTCCCCGACCACATGGGGCTCTTGGGACATCAGGGCTAAGTGCAGGCCACAAAACTTAGCTCCAACATGGTGAACAGAAAACGAAATATGGCAATATGTGAATAGACTTGGAAACAAAAAAAGGAAACCAAGAATCAATATCATGGTTTGAATAGCAGTGCATAATCAAGCTATAAGGCATGACAGGATGTGTGTTATTATGGAATAACAGCACACCTCATGAGGTGAGGCACGAGGTAACACAGAGTGCCTTATACACCCAAGAAGTGCCGTTATGCCACAATTACGTTCACCCAGAAGTGACTTATTTTGAATATAACATGGTTCCTCTGATTTTTATTTGATTAAACTTTATGTTTATTAGTTTTTGGCAGTCATACAAAAACACTGTAACCAGTATCCTTATACAAGGCATTAGAAAGAGCAATACAATCAATGTTGCATTAAAAAGAAAGAGTTCGTACACGCTGTGTAGCAGCCATGTAATCTTGTACAGAAGGAGGTGGGGGTGAATCTCAAAAAAGATAAAATAACAACAGTTGCTCAGTAAGTTTCTAACCAACCTCATGGCTTTAGGTAACTTCATAGGGAAATTCTAAAGGTAGTGAGACAATACACAATCCGAAGATTGCTATTTAAACCTGTTATATATTAGGTAGAAAACCCCAAATAGGTGAACGCACAGCCTAACCCTTCTACGCCCTCCGTCTAGGATTTATTATATCAGTGGGTAAAGAGAAAGCTATAATAAGAGAAACCCTGCTTATATAGCTTACAGCCCAGCAAAACATAGAAACAGTATTGTATTAACATTTTAGCAAGTTGCTATATTGGTACAAAAGACTAAAACAGTCCTAACTGAATCAATAGTTAGCCCAAGATCTGCTGCGACATACAGACATCTAACAGGTATGGGGAGATCACAAAATAGTCGATGACTACAGAATGGCAGAGCGCCCCCAAGATCCCAAGTATGAGCCCAAATGAAATGTATTTGTCCCCCTACCTACTAGTCATCAGTGCTTTGCCATGCAGCAATTGGGTAGCCCTTCACTTAGGAAAGGAAATCATAAACGTTTAAACTCGAAGGGAGCACCTTTAGCTAAAAGTCCACATTTACTAGCTTATAAAACACAAGGAGACAGAAGGTTTTACTGGTCAGTCCTCTTCGGAGCCTGGCTGCTCCATATCTTGCTCCTTGGACTTAGTTGCAAACTCTGCTTGGATCTTCCATAGCCAGCAGCCCACGTCTTGCAGATCCATGAACTGCCAAGATTTGCCTCCATACTTAATACGTAAACGAGTTGGGAGCAGAAAGGAATGTATGATCCCTAGAGCCGAAGTCTGTGATGAGTAGCGTCAAATCGCTTGCGTCTGGCCCCAGTCAGAGAAGAAAGGTCAGGGTAAAATTTAATATCAGACCCAGTGATTTCAATAGGGTAGACCGCTCGGGCTGCAGCAATGACCAAATCTTTAATTTCAGAGCCCGCGGTCTTTAACAGTAAAGTGCGGGGCTGAGTTGGTGTTTGAGGATGCACCCTGGGGTTGACACGGTATGGACAAGTCACTTAACCTCCCAAAGTATGGCAGCTTAGATTCAATGCAAAGAAGTGCAAAGTAATGCACCTGGGAAACAAAAATCCAGGGGAAGAGTACACAATGTTGGGGGGTACTAACAACAACAAAAATGGCCTGGGGGTAGTCATATCAGATGACCTAAAGGTAAGCAAGCAATGTGAGAAGGCAGTAAGGAAGGCTGGGGGATACTGGGATGTATTGGGAAAGGCACCACCAGTAGAAAATAGGAAGTTGTTATCCCTCTGTACAGGCAGTTGGTGAGACCCCATCTGGAGTACTGTGTGCAGTTCTGGAGACCCCATCTCCACAAGGACATAGACAGGATGGAGGCAGTCCAGAGGAGGGCAACTAAAATGGTGCAGGGTCTGCACCAGAAGCCATATGAAGAGAGACTTAAGGATCTTAATATGTATACCCTTGAGGAAAGGAGGGAGCGGGGGGACATGATAGAAACTTTCAAGTACCTCAAGGGAATCAACAAAGTCCAAGAGGGTAGCATCTTTCAGAAAAAGAGATGTGCAAGAACAAGGGGGCACAATTTGAAGATAGAGGGGGATGGATCAGGAGCAACGTGAGGAAGTATTGTTTCATGGAGAGGGTGGTGGACGCATGGAACAGCCTTCCTGAGGAGGTCATGGGGTCAAAAACAGTGGGGGAATTCAAGATTACATGAGACAGACATAAGGCAGTTCTGGTGGGGGGGTAGGAAAAAGTAGGCTATTGATCAACCAAGATCTGCAGCTCATCCAATAGGTAGGAAAATGAACAGACTGGGTATGCCAAGTGGTCCTTATCTGCTGTCAAAGTCTGTGTTTCTGTGTTCTATGCTTTCTTGAATGTAGCCCAGTCAAACCCCTCTGGCACTGTGCGCTGTTGCAGTAACCACTAAAAAATAAAATTCAGCAGATGAGCTGCCTTGGTGCCCTCCAGGACACCGACAGTGCATATGTTGCCTGACCTGAGCTCATTCTCTAGAGCCTCCATCCTCCCTTGTAGTTGTCCATTTTCTTTAGTTAATGAGGGCATGGCCATTAGGGCTGTCATGGTCCGCTTATCCGCCTCTGCTACTGTGCCCGTCAACTCCTTAAGCGTCACGTCGTGGGACTCCAACTTTTGTAGGGTTCTTTCAATCTTCGAGTTCATGGCCCACATGTACTCCAGCATTGCTTGCCATGGAGGATCCGATGATCCAGTGCTACTTTTAGTAGCTGCATGCTCCACAGATTCTCCTGCCTTGTTGGATGTCGGCTGCTGCCCTTTCAAGGGACCAGGCTGCTGTGTTTTCTGTCGACCCATACTTTCTTTATGACCAAAATGATCAGCACCGTATGAAGCAGCTTGCTATGTGCAGATACAAAACAAAGGTTCTCTTTAAATTCGAATATTTTTATAAATCCAAACGAAGGTAAGAGAACTTGGGTAAGTTGCTTCCAGCCTGGAAGATGGGTCTTTAACACCCCCCGATTTTTATTTTAAAAACTGAGTACTGAGGTTCACAAAGTTAAACATATCTGACCTGTGCTGTTACGAACATACAAAATTTGCCAGCAGATAAAAGCCTAGAGGTCTATCAAGTCTGCTCGAATGTGCAGCTAGCACCCCTTACCAACCCTGTTGTGCTGGAGTAACGCAGGGTCATGTGATCCCATCTGACAAATCAGACATCTTTTCATTTCTCGTACCCATTTTATTGTGAAGGATGTAATATATGTTTTTAATATGAAGTACTACTTTAAACTGTCTTGTTATAGCAGCTAACCAGAAAAACAGACCATTACATTCATTCCAGCCGATGGCTGTTGAATTTGTAAATCTTTTTTCATGTCATGCAGGCTGCCTCATTTGCAAGTCACCTACGGGATTAGTAACTCAGCCTGGGCCACCCTTTTTCCTTTCTGGCCCCTTTCTTCCCTGCTTCTGGCTAATACACAACTGTATTTGCAAGTCCCTTGCACTTGTTTCTGACTCCAGAATGTGCACATCTGCTCTGTTTCTTTTATCTCTGCAATTGCAGCTCAGACCCTAGTGCCCCTTCCCCAATTTGTATTCCCTTCCCCTCTCCATCATTACCTTTACACCTCACAGCCCTATTCATTGTCCCCAAGGAACTAATTCTGTTTTTATTGATTTTGTTCTGGCTGTTGCTTTTTTCTTTATTCTGAGCTCCTGGCACTATATAACTCCCGTTAGTTCCTCTGAGACACCAACTTCTTTCAGTGCTTATACCAAGGCTTAATTCTGCTAGTGACTGCACCTGCATGTTGGTGAATCCCCACAGTCCCTCTTTCACTGAAAAACTTCATAAACGCACTATTCCCTCCACCGGTTTCCTGTCCCAGAGAATGGGAAGGGGCAGTGAGGCTGCAGAAGAGCAGCAGTAGGTAATAAAACTAAAATATGGCAAACAGTGAACTGCACTGAAAAACCTATGTGCTGGAGCCAGATAATGCAGTGAAACAGTGATTTATATAACTGCAAAAACCACAAAAGCCAAATAAAACTATATCAACAGCTACCCCAATGCTGCAAGTCTTACGGTTCTTCCTCCTGTACCTTATTCTGAAAATTGGCTGCTCCCTCTCTTCCTGTGACTGGGGAAGCAGCAGTCTTCACAGCTGATGCTGATGCCACACTTTGGTTGGCCAGGAGGGGGTGTGATAAAATGGGCAGCCCACACTCTTGCTTCGGGGGAGCTATGGAGCCCTTGACATCCAGTTAGCTGCAGTGTGAGATTCCAGGACTCACACTTGAACCTGAGTCTCCAAGGGGGCCATGCAATGTACACTGCAGCCCAGAACATACCTGATTTGCTTCTGCTGCAGAGCTGTTTACTCCCAGACCTGTGTCTCCGCATTTTTCTTCTGGCCATTGTGCCAGCAGCATCCCAGCCCCAGCTACCTTTTCCACCACTGTCAGAGCCAATGGAGATTCATGCGGTGTGGGAGGCATGTGTTTTTCTAGGTTTTTTTCTCCCTATTCCCTAGACTCCTTCCTCACACTCCCATTCTTTCCCAGTGCTGGGTAGTGCCTGTTCAGGCCTCTCATGCACACAGCAACATCCCTGTGGAGGGGCAAGCTCCCTGGCCCACTGCAAGGGTTGCTGCAGTGGTGGAACCACAACGCCAGCCCTCCCCAGCTGGGTGTGCTACCAGGTGGCAGTGCCACCCCAGCCCCCTCAGTTGCCTGACCCTGCTGCAGGTTCATTCCTGAGCCCAGGTTCCAGGAGATGGAGTGCAAAGTGCTACTCACAGAGCCATGGAATGGCCCTTCAAAACCTACCTATTTAATCAAGCTTTTAAATAAGTGCAGGTGAACATACAAAAATAGCAACCGAAGATGACACATGACCCAGCAAGTTCTTTCTCCCACCAACTCAGTGGGCGTAATCATTCACTCATTTATTCCTCTTGCCTACAGATACTTATATAGCTTTCATTTATAAACTATTTATAATTTGACTCTGTTAATTTTAATGCCTGGTATTGTTCTGCTTGTTTTCCCTGTAAAGTGCTCTGAGTTTGTTGGGAAGCAGACTTGATCAATAAAATCTGTCTCCCCGTAACTCTCTGTCTCCCCGTTGCATGCTGTGGGAAATCAGCAAATTGTATGCAGTCCTGGCTCTAGGCTAGTCATGTAGAAGCCCCTCAGTGCTCTTTCAACAGCAGTCCAAACAGAATCTGTGCTAGAATGTTTGCCTTTTTGAAATTGTGTGATGCTGCTTTATTTGTCGTCTTGCTTTCAGCTTTATGTTTTGCCCCTCCTCTTTCTCTCATGTTTCTCCTTCTGCTGAGTAGGTTTTCTCCAGCACTTCTCAGTTTCCTCAGTACAACTGTCTACCTGACCCACTCAACAGCCTATTCTTCCAAATCATTTTGCCTGCTGCAACACTCAGCAGTCCAGATGTGACTTGCTGCAACCTGAAACACCATTAGACTGTAGCAACTGGGCTATGACAGAATCAGTTTGCAAGCAGCACTGACCCAGGGTAAGATTATAGGCAGCACTGACCCAGGGTCAGTTTAGGAGCCACACACTTACACAGGGTTGTCGGTACATCAACAACACTGACCCATGGTCAGTTTACGAGAAACACTTACCTGGAGTCAGTTTATGAGCAGCACTCACCAAGGGTCAGTTTACAAGTAGCACTGACCCTGGGTCAGTTTACGAGAAACACTTACCTGGAGTCAGTTTATGAGTAGCACTGACCTGGGATCAGTTAATGAGTTTTACCCCACCCCTCCTAGTCTATCACCTTGTCTGCTGACCCTCATGTCTAAGCATAATCTAACACCGTGTCTGCTAACCCGCAGGTCTAAGCATGACGTGCTCATAGCCCTTTTATATTTTCTATGCACTTAATTCTTGCTCCTCGTTTTATGTTTGTGCGGTCTGGTCTCTGTTGCCAGTCTCCGCCTAGGAGCCTGTTTGTCTTGCCAGGATCTACTAGCCTACTCTGCTCCTCTGCTATTCTCCCTACATAGAATTTTAACTCTACCATGTAGGCCTTAGTATTCTACATTCTCAAGACACACCTCTCCCTCTCTTCTGTTAATCTGCTGTGTTTTCCCCAAGTTACATTGTCTCTTCAATTTCTTACAAACTGTTACTGCTAAAGCATCAATTTTGTCCTATCTGTATATTACATCCATGTATGCTTTAGGTGCAATTTTGTACTCTTTACTTACTACTGGTCATCCTTAAGGTCTCCGCATACGTTGTAAATTGCTCTTTGTAAACTATATCTTATACGCATTGTGTGAATTACTTGTAAAATTCTCTGTGTTTTAAAACTCCCACTCCCTTTCCCCCAGGTCGTATCGTGAGACAAGCAACTTGTTGTTCAGTGTACCTTACCCGGTGAAACTTTTCAATAAATAAAATGAGCCGCCTGACCCAGGGTTAGTTTACAGGCAGCACTGACCCTGGGTCAGTTTACGAGCAGCACTGACCCTGGGTCAGTTTACAGGCAGCACTGACCCAGGGTTAGTTTACAGGCAGCACTGACCCTGGGTCAGTTTATGAGCAGCACTGACCCAGTGTCTATACTTGTGTCTGAACATGTCCCCACAATCAAGAACATTAGCAGCTGCCAGATGCTAGTAGTTAGGGCATGGGACAGCAAACCAGATGATCAGGGTTTAAATCCCAGTTCCTCTTGCATAAGTAAATATGTTAAATGTATACACTCGAGTAGCGGCAGAGTGGTGTTGGAACAGTATGCCTAAACGGAGTTAAGTGCAAGAATAAGTAGCTTCTTCTGACCCCAGATGAAACTGTGCTTTGTGGGAAACAGGAACTATGAACTTGAACCGAACTGCTGAAGTGCGAACACACACACACACACACACACACACACACACACACTCTACTAGAATGTAGTTTGCTTTTAACTTCCTCTGGGCACTAAGTAGCTATGTTGGCTGCCTGGTACTTATATGGAGGGGTGAATGTTTAGTTTCATATTTCACCCTTTATACACAATGTGTCTCAAAGGGCTTTGCAAAGCAATGAATGAGATATTGGCAGTGAAGGGTTTGTAGAAAATCATTTGCAGCTAAGCACTTGGCATTCACACAGAGAACTAGACAGTTGCATCACAATTGATTTTATGGGGGGTAGCCAGGGTACTAGGAGTCATCCTCTGTACTCTTACAAAACATGCCATGAAATTGTTTACTTCCACCTGGACAGCCACCAAACATGGGCAATAGGAACCTGAGTTTAAAGTGTTGCCTGAAGAATAGGTTTGATTACTGTGTGTGTGTATGTGTGTGTGTGTTTGTTTTTTTTAGTTTTGTTTTATTGTTTTTTTTTTCACCATGATTGACATACTCCATCTTTCTTCTTAGAAGTGCCGCATGCAGCTACTCAACTCATAGATTCCGTGTCAATACTTTATCTGATTTATTTGAAATTTTGCTTGCCAGGATAGCCTCACAAGATGCAACATCTCTTTTTTTTTATTTTATTTATTTTAGTCTTTGGTAACCGGGTAAGGCCCACTAAGCACAAGTGCCTGTTTTCAGGGGTGACCTGGGAGCACTGGGCGGTTAAGTGACTTACTCAGAGTCACACAGTATGCAAGTGGAGCTTGTGAGAATCAAACTCAGGTCTGGTCTGCTGGATGTATCAAGCTTGTTCACACCTTGTTCCTTTAACCTGTAGGCTATACTACCAGCCCATCATTTGCATGATGGAGCTTGGCAGTCGATATACACACTTTGTTTTGTTTGTGAGCTGGGTTGCCTGCAAGATAAAGTGGATATGTGGACTACATTATTGCTGCTGCCACTTGCCAAGTTGCATTTTGCTCTTCATTTCTGGATATGGCAATTTTTTCTAGGCTCTAAGTCACCAAATTGTGATGCTGATGGCTGCTGTGCTCTCAGTTGGGAATCAGTTGTGCCAATTCTTGCCACAATGATTTACCCTTACGTCGGACATGTGGGTTCTTAAAGTGGTGGGCAGAGAGCTGCCTCTGAATTTTGAAGCTCTCCAGCTGTACCAACTTCGAGTTCCTTGGGAGTCCAGGGTTTTGAAGGACATGTCCATGCTATGAGCCGAAATCTCTTAGCTCCTAGAGTGTGGGACAATAGTTTGTGTTCCAGATGCCCTGGTCACTCAGGGATATGTGTCCAGGTGCTTCTTGGTTCCAAAACGTATAGGGGGCTAGTGTCCCATACTGGACTTGCATGATAGGAACAAGTTCATGCGGAAGTGCAAGTTCCAGATGGTCACTCTGAATCAAATCATACCATCTCTGGAGCAGGGAATGTGTTTCTGCTTTCTGGATCTCCAGAACACATTCTTCCACGTCCCCATACATTTGTCCCATTACCGATAGCTCCAGTTCCGTGCAAAGAGGATCCTGCATCAGCTCCTGGTCATACCCCTCGGCTTCTCATCAGCACCCAGGGTCTTCACCAAATCCATGGTAGGAGTCTTCCTGCAGCGCAAGGGCATCAGGGTGTACCCCTACTTGGATGACTGGCTGATAGCTAAGTCTTCCAAAGAGACTGTGTAGTGATCCAGGGAGCTGGTCCTCCAGACTTGTCAAGACTTAGGCCTTCTGATCAACCCAGCCAAGTCAGAGCTGAACCACTCACAGGTGATCAAGTTCACTGGGGCAGAACTACACTCCCTGCAGGCCAAGGGTTGCCTCCCAGTGGAACGGGTATTGGATCTTACCTCCTTTGCCTGATCATTTCAGGTTTGGTGCTTGCACTTGCCCAGGACTTCCTGTGGCTGCTGGGGTACATGGCATCTTTCACCAGCGTGATCTATTGGGCTCGCTGGAGGATGCACCACCTGCAGTGGGAGTTGGTCTGGAAGTGGTCTCAGCACTTAGGTCACCTGGGCCAGTAGGTCATGGAGGCCCAGCCAATGTGGGATGCCATCCAGTGGTGACTTACCCAACAAAATCTGGAAGAGAGAATCACGTTTGTCCACCAGAACCAACCATCATCTGGTAGGGTGGAGAAGCACACCTAGGAGACTGCAGAGCCCATGGGATCTGGTCATCCCAGGAGTCCTGATACCACATCAGCCTGCTGTAGCTGTATGCAGTGCATCTTGCTTGGACAGAGTTTGCTCCATTAATTTGGGGTCAGGTCGTTCATGTCCAGACAGACAACATGACCACCATGTTCCACCTGAACAGGCAGGTCGGGATGCACTCTGTTTTAAAGAGGCAGTATTGTGTTTTGGTTTTGGGCACCGAGCTGCAAACCTGGAGACCTGGGTTTGAATTCCACAGTCCCCACTTGCATACTGTGTGACCTTGAGCAAGTTCCTTAACTTCATTGTGTGACCAGGCCTTTCCTGGTTAAAGAATTTCCCCTTTCCCTTTCTGTTGTGTCAGAAGCCTTTTTCCACCTAAGCACTCATTCACAGTCTGGAAGCAGATATCCTGGTGATCCATGCTGTGGGAGAGAACAACCAGCTGGCATATGCTCTCAGCCAGGTCGGAGAGATGTCACATGAGTGGTCCCTGCATAAGGAAGTGGTAGAGCACCTGTTCTCTCAGTAGGGCGCCTTTCTGGTGGATCTGTTTGCCTTGTGGGAGAACAGGAAACTGAGGCTATTCTGTGCCCACCCCCCACACTCTGGGACACTGATGGAGGGGTGCCTTTGCAAGGCCCTGAACCCTGAGCTTTCTGTACATCTTCCTCCCTTCCCCTTGTTCACAAGGTCATGATCAAGGCCCTGAAGGACAAGACATGGATGATCCTGATAACAACTGCCTGAGCCAGTTTGGGGCTATCTGGAGATACCCAGACTCAGCAGCGGGCCTCCATGGAGGTTGACTCTCCACCCTGACCTGCTGATCAGACAACAGGGGAAGGTCCTGCACCTGGACCTTCAATCCCTGCTCCTCTCAGCCTAGTTCCTGAGTGGCTAGAATTCCAGGAGCCGGGCCTTTCAGAAGACATCCTCCATGTTTTGAATGTGTCCTGTAAGGAGTCGATGCATAAATGCTATGCATTTAAAGTGGAAGAGGTTCTCGATCTGGAGCTAGGGTAAGGAGCTTGATACCCTCTACCTGCCCCATGGTGAGCATCCTCAATTGTCTATGGTCCTTGTCTTAGTCTGGATTGTAAGTGATGACCCTCAAGATGCTTGGCAGCAATATCTGCATACCAGCTGTTATGCAAACGGTGGCTCGAGAGAAGATGGTTGGTGTATTTTCAAAGGCCTGGATCACTTGTCTTCTCTGGTGCGTGAACCACCGCATCCATGAGACCTACTGCTGGTGTTGACCGAGTTCATGGGCAAGCCATTTGAGCCAATTCACAAATGTGAGATGTCACATTTGTCATGGAAGATTGCCTTCCTTATGAGTATTATGTCAGCCAGAAGGATTTGTTAGCTTCATGTGCTGTTGGTGAAGTCTCCTTACATGGTTTTCTACAAGGATAAGGTTGTCTTTCACCCCCACCTGAAGTTCCTCCTGAAGGTCCCATCGAATTTCACCTTAACCAGGTGATTAACTTACCGCTACACTTTACCAACCTGACCTTGGAGGCCGACTGCGGGCTCCATACCCTGGACCTGCATAGGGTGTTTTCTTACTATAAGAAGCACATGACTGGAGATCAGGGCGAGGCTTGCCATCAGTTTGTAATATACATTGACGCCGTGCCTGGCAGACAGCGATTACCAGGTGGATTACATCCTGCATCAACCTCTGCAATAGGATGGCTGATAAGGAGTCACCCTAGTGGCTTAGGGCTCATTCCACTAGACTTACTGCTGCCTTGATGGTTGCTTTCAGAGATATCCCCATTGCAGATACAGTATATGCCGGGATGCAACCTTGCAAAAAGTACACACTTTCATCTCTGATGTCTATATCATTGATGTCTGATGTGTATATATAATATTCATGGCAAAAAATGACATTAATGCAGACATTAGAGTTGAAGAATGCAAAGCGGACAAAGTAAGGAAATTAAAGCCATTAAGGTTTGAAGTCACAGGAGACTTGGCAAATTGGTGATGTGGCATTCTTTGGTGTTTTAAACCCTAATGCCCACTCCCACCCCATCCCATCCCCCAAGTCCGTAGCCTCCTGTCCAAAGCACAAGGTACAGTTCTCAGCCAGTGCCTCACAGGCATATACTCTTTGGAGATAGAGAAGTATGTCTCACCATATGTAACCAACAGAATCAGTTGTAGCTTTCTTTACATAGGGCCCTGTGATGCAAGAGATCATGTTTGTTTGCTCAGGGGAGGTGGTGGGAATTAGGGTTGACAACCCCAAGGAACACAATACCACCAATTCAACAAGTCTCCCCAGACTCCAAACCCTAATCGTTTTCATTTTCTTACTTTGTCCGCTTTGCATTCTTCAACCCTAACATCAATCAATCAATCAAAATCTTTAACCAGGCAGATACCATTGAACAGAGCTAATTTTTGAGGTGGACCTGGGTAGAATACTAGGTCACTTATACAATACAAAATACAAAGACAATAAGTAATCATATACAAAAATGGATCAAAAGCGAATGCAGTGAACAAAGTGCTAGCAACAGCAGTGACATATCAAATATACATGCAGATTTAAGTTATAACAGGGAAATAGGGACAGTATACACATTCCAGAACAGCATCCAGCCAAAGGAGAGGATCACAAGTAAAGATGAGGAATACCAGTCAGCACAGTAGTGTGGATGGGGGGGAGGGAGAGGGAGAGGACTGGAATGATAGGGAGGGGTGAGGGTGACCGTACTGGAACATAGGGAGGGATGGAGGATGACCGTATGGGAAAGACAGAAGAGGCACCCATATACAGGAGAAGATTTCAACTCGAGGGAGAAGGGGAGTATTCAAAGGGAGAAGGTACACAGTTGATTAGGTTACAGTTGCTATCATAGCATTCAGAGGCAGGAAGTATGCAGGGATGCTGAGGTGCAGTGGGGGGGGGGAGTAAGACAGTAAGAGTAACCAAGTATAGGTGAGGTGAGACCAGGCTGGAGTAAGGTAGTTTTTTTCAATAAATTAGATTTCTTTTTGTGATAGTGGAATCATATTCTCATTCGAACAGGTCCCTCTGGGGTCTGCAAGAACAGATGCAGATGTACAGGGCCAAGGGAAGAGTCCATCAGATTGTGGAAGTGCAGCTATAGATGCAAAGAATCTGTGGGGCTGTGGAACCCTGTGTTTCCATGTGGCTACAGATGCAGATGTGCAGGGCCAAGACTCCATGTGGCTGCAGAAGTGCAGGGCCCTGTGTGAGCCCTACACATCCATACAGCTAAGGATGCTGAGGCTCAGTGCCCTCTGGGCAGTATGCCAAGAAAGGAGTTCTCTTCGCTATATGGTTGCTTGTTGCCCACGCAGCCAACACTGCACCATCCCTCCCTGGGCTGTAAGTGGTGCCATCGGCCCATCCAGCCGGGTCACTTGAACACAGCTGTCTAGCACAGGATCGCAGTGCACTACCAACTGGGCCAATGGCTGGCCCTGCAGACAACGTTTCTTCATAACTTTTTTTTTGGCGGGGTTACATTTTGACCTGTTGACCCCAAATTTGCAACATAGTTTTTTTTATATGCCCCCCCCCCTAAAAATGTCAGGTGATATTTATAAAATACTGGTCAAAAAATTGTTTCGCCTCACAAGTGCAAAAACACGTTTTGGGCAGGATTTGAAAAATGACATCTGTCATATTCATGAGGCAGTGTGAAAAAAGGCTATATCGAAAATTTGGGGTTAAAATGTTCAAAATTACCAAAGTTATGAGTGAATGGTGACAGATTTTAACATTCAGTCTAACTTGGTCTTAACATGTTTTTTCACCAAATTTTCCAGATGCTGACGTACCACAGTGCGTCACAGTGCTGGTCGATAATTGACTCATTCAGTGATGCAAACAAAGCCTTGGAACTGTTCATCAGCCGCTTTACGGCAGCCTGTGATATCCATGCACCACTTACAAAGATGACGGTTAAAGGCAAGTCTAACCCATAGATAAACTCTGAGCTTGTAGCGTGGCTCAAACAAAGGGACCACCTCTGGCACTGTTGTCTCCTCTGATGAAAAACCAGTCCTTTCAGGTGTCCCGAAGGGGTCTATACTGGGGCCATTACTCTTTTCTGTCTTCCTGAACAGCCTCCCTAGCATCTGCCAACAGAGAATATTACTCTATGCGGATGATGCAGTACTGTTTACTAGCAACCAAGACTCTAAACAACTTGAGAGTCAGTTGCAGTCTGATTTCAGGCGTGTTGAAGAGTGGTTTAGCTCATATAAACTCATCCTGAACTACAGCAAAACTAAGGTCATGACATTCTGCAACACATGGAGCAAGTATAAACCTCTGTCCCTTACCATCAAGAACCATGTGGGGCTTCTCTTGAACATGTTCCTGAGTTTAAATATTTCTGCATCACCTTGAACAGTTCCCCTTTCTTACACACGGCACACTGGCAATGTAGCTAAGGCCTCCAACATACGTATCGGCCTGCTCCACAAGCACAAACACTGCATGACCACTGGTGCCCTTAGACTGGCCATCTACAGCTCCGTCACCTCCATCGTTGACTATGGTCTAGTCATCTATGGCTCTGCTTCCCCTACTGCCCTCTGGAGGATATCGGTGACACTCAACAAGGCCTGTAGTTTTCTAACGGGTGCTACTCGCCTAACACACACCTGTGACCTGTACGCCCAGGCCAGATGGCTACCACTCCTTAGTAGAACACAATACCAGACCTGCTTGTTAACCAAAAAGGTTCTCCTCAGGCTCATGTCATCAGGAGTGGCAAAGCTCCTTACTGCCAACAGCAGTACCCAGTTTACACGCAGTGCTCTGTATCAAACCGTCCAGGTCCCCAGATGCCGGACCACAATGGGTCAGAGGTCATTCATGCACAGGGCTCCTCAGTGGTACAATACCCATAACCCATTAGCGCCATATGGCATAAGAACCATCCATTGCTTAACCTGACCCAAAATGGCGGCATCAGATAGAATGAGTTAACAAAGAAACACTTACAACTGCATGCTTGGTTCCTTTAAAAGGCAACTCCGACTATTCCTCGCCTCTACCACTCAATGTGACTGCCTCTCCTAAGTAACTGCCTCCTCATTTTACGCTAGTTGAAGGTGACCTGTAACCTCCCTTAGAGCGCCACTTTTTTGGCATCAGTTTCTCCTACTGTCACCCCTCACCCCCCCTACACCACACTGTCTCACCCACCCCTTCCCCTTTCTAATGGCACATTCAGATACCGGGCCCTCTGGCCCATCCACCTCGCACTTTTGCCACCCACCTCTACCCAGCGACAATGGCCCTTTAGCCTGCCTACTTCTTCCTGACTCCCTCCTACCCTATACTAACTATATACTGTTCACCCTGAAACTTGTCTGAAGCTGGCTTATGTTGTCTCTCTCCATTTTTGGCTGTATAATAAATGCTTAGACATCTTTGTGTTTTTAAGTCTGTAACCATTGTTGACCTTTGTATGTATGTTACCCTACTTCCTTTGACGTGGAATCTTTGTAAATGTGCAGTTCCTACTCAAAGGTATTTGTAATCCTAGAGGTTAATAAAATAAAAAATAAAAAAAAGTAGTGATGTCAGAATTCTATTGTACCACAGTAGCTATGTCATTACTGAGGTACAACAGCATAGGATCCCATATTTGTTAAAATTCCTCATGCTTACCTACACTGCAGATTCCTCATAACAAATGCATCAGCAAGTCTAAAAACACTCCAAGTAAATTGTTTGTTAAAAGATTAAACATAGTAGCTGGCCTGGTGGCGCTGAAGATTGAGGTGCTGGATGCCACACCTTGCACCACGCCAGCAACCTCAGCAGGGGAGGGAGAGGACCAAGCATCCAATGGACTGCTCTCCTCTCCCGGGAAGGGGAAGGTTGTCATCCTGCTCCTTGGCTAGCCCCTAGTAGATGCCGGAGGGCAGCACCAGAGGCTGGGAGACATAGAAGCGTGAAGACATGAAGTGCGCTTGCCTCAACACATGCATATTCATGCCGCGAGGGGAAAGGAGGTGTATGGGGAGAAAAACGGAAAACAATAGAAAAAAGTAATATGGAAAAAAAAAAATTAAACATAGAAATATAGGATTTGCTGGCAGAAAAGGTCTGCTTGGCCCACCCAGTCTCCCAGATATTTTCTGCCTAGTCCATCTCTGCAGACCCTAACTGATCTCATGTTGCCATTATTTAAATCACATTAATGTTTGTCATGTTATCCTGTTGTTCACTCTGCTTTCTGTTTATTTGAGAACAGTTTAAGGCAGAGTTGGAAAGGAGGTAAATGAATTAAAACAAACATATACAGTAGTATACAAAATAAAATGGCTAATAGAAACCAAGACCTGTGATTGGTCAGATGTGATCACATGACCATGCTTTATTGCAACACATGAGCACAGGTCAGACATTCTTAACTGTGTGAACCTCTTTTCTCAGACTTTTTAAATAAAAATCCAAGAAACATTTTTATAATCACAATAAAACACTCCAGAGTGTGCATAAATGTGGGACAACAGCAATTCTCAGGTGCGTAAGGCACTTGGCATTGCCTCATGCCTATTTTCCTGAGGCATGGACTTATCCCACAGTAATACACACCCAGTCATGCCATATTTCTTAAGTAACATTAACTTTGCAGGATCTTTAAAGCTAGAATTCCTATGAACATACGGAGACTAACCATTTGAGAGCTAGTTCACCCCTGAACCTATAGGCCTTCGGCACCGACTAAGTGGCAACTCACAACTGTGTTATCTTGGCTCTGGCACATATCATGCCGTTCCAGTATTTATTACTGTTTTTTTATCATTTTGTACCCAACTATGCCTGTGGGTTGAAGTTTTACTAATCAGAAATAAAACATTGCTATATAAAGGAAAACAAATATAACATGCGAGCCCCAGTTTGATTGGCTCTCTGTTCCATTTAACCACCTCAGCTAACTTGACTGGAGGAATGATGGTGAGAAATACAGCTCATTACCTTGCTAATCTGGTCCGTGGCAGAATAAACAGTGCTAAGAGTTAAGCTGAATTTTCTCAGCTAATGTTCCTTGAAGAATCTGCTACCAAAATCACTAGGCAGTGACAGCATACAAAATGAAACTCTGTGGAGACTTTTCTGGTTCACTGCGATGATGGAGTTGAGTTCTAGGAGAGGGGTGTGTGTGTGTGTGTGTGTGTATGCTCCATGCGCTAGTTCCCAAGGAGAACGAAGCACCACTAGTAGATGACAAATTGCTCACATTGAGCCCCAGAGGGCTCACTGCTTTGCAACTCAAAATATCTTGGAAACAAATAGAGATGCTGCTGAGTAAATGGAGATGTACTGTCTCAGAGATGCACATCCACACATATATAAATACTAATGCAGAGCAATAGCAATGCATGCATCACAGTGTATACATCCACTGCCTATGGGTCTGCATTCATTTACACATTCTGAGAGGCACAGGAGTCTTTATAGGTGGCATTGAAGAGGGTCTGGAAGGAAAGGTTTGCTTCTTTGCAGATGATACAAAGATCTGTAACACAGTTGATACACAAGGGGGTGCAGAAAGGATGAGAAGGGACTTGGCAAGGTTGGAGGAATGGTCAGACATATGGCAACATAGATTCAATGCAAAGAAGTGCAAAGTAATGCACCTGGGAAACAAAAACCCAGGCGAAGAGTACACAATAGCAGGGGAGGTACTAACAACAACAAAAATGGAACGGGACTTGGGGGTAGTCATATCAGATGATCTGAAGGTGGGTAAGCAATATGAGAAGTCAGTAAGGAGAGCCAGGGGGATACTGGGATGCATAGGAAGGGGCATCACAAGTAGAAAAAGGGAAGTGGTTATCCCTCTGTACAGACAGTTGGCGAGACCCCATCTGGAGTACTGTGTGCAGTTTTGGAGACCTCATCTACGCAAGGACATAGACAGGTTGGAAGCAGTCCAGAGGAGGGCAATTAAATGGTGCAAGGTCTGCATCAGAAATCATATGAAGAGAGACTGAGAGAGCTTAATATGTATGAAAAGATGTTTCAGGACTAGAGGGCATGGGATGAAGTTGGAGGGAGGACGATTCAGAGGAAACATGAGAAAGAATTTCTTCACAGAACGGGTGGTGGACAAGTGGAACACCCTGCCAGAGGAAGTGGTGGGGGCTGAAACAATCACGGGATTTAAGAATGCATGGGATAGACATAAAGGAATTCTAGAGGTCAGGGGTAAGGGGAAATAGAATTCTAGGAAAACAAACTGAACTTACAAGCTCAAATGGGCAGACTAGGTGGGCCATAGGCCCTTATCTGCCGACACTGTCTATGTATGTATCTATGTATCTATGTATACCCTTGATGAAAGGAGGGATGGGGGGACATGATAGAAATGTTCAAGTACCTCAAGGGAATCAACAAAGTCCAGGAGTGTAGCATCTTTCAGAAAAAGAGATGTGTAAGAACAAGGGGACACAATTTAAAGATAGAGGGGGGACGGCTCAGGGGTAATGTGAGGAAATCTTTTTTCACGGAGAGAGTGGTGGATGTGTGGAACTGCCTTCCTGGGGAGGTTGTTGGGGCTAAAACAGTGGGGGAATTCAAACGTGCATGGGACAGACACAAGACAATTGTAGTGGGGGGTGGCAGGAAGTAGGCTGTTGGTTAACTAAAATCTGCAGCTTATCCATTAGGTAGGGAAATGGGCAGACTGGGTGGGCCAAGTGGTCCTTATCTGCCGTTAAAGTCTATGTTTCTATGTTTCATTGATCCAATTAAAAATGCATGTGTACTGGCCTGGTGGCTCTGAGGGCTGAGGTGCTGGATGCCTTACTTCGCGTCACACCAGCTACCTGGGTTCAAGAATGAGCCTGGGTTGTTGGAGAGCTGTCCTGGGGGAGGAGGGGAGGAGCAGGACTGAGCAGCCAAAAGGCAGCTCTCCTCTCTTCTCCCATGACAGACTCTGTCTTCCCACCGTAGTTCCACTGGCCCTGGATGGAGGTCTGCAGGCAGTGCAGGCGAGTGGGTGGCAAGCAGTGTGGGAGTGTCCTGGTACCGTGATGTGCACGTGCAGCCGGGCAGGGTTGGGAGAAAATGGGGTAAAATCAGGGCTAAAATATAAATAAAAAAATGCACATGTAATATAATATGTAATGCAGAAAAGTATGTCTAACAGGAGGCGGAGCATTCAAAACTGCTAAGCTAATAATATTTTTATAGAAGTAATACTTTCAGGCCCCTATCACCAACCATGGGGCAATAAAGACTTCAGGGGTGGGGCCTTGGAGGGACGGTGGCCACATTTTAGTATAGGGACTCAGCTGATGGGTGGTCCACTGTGATGCTTGATGGCTGGGTTTATATTCACATCGGAGCCCTGAAATGAATACTGAGATTTCTCCAGTCCCCTTTGAGATAAAATAAGTAAGCAGCTGATTCAGGCAGAAAGAAAAATCTAATATTTGGAATATTTACCATTGGGGGTGTGTAAGCGTGCGTGCGTGTGTGTGTGTGTGTGTGCGTACGCAGTGAATTTTGTTTTACCTCATGCATGGTATCCAGTTGATCTTCAGATTCTGGATGAGTACTCATCCCAGAGTTCCACTCCTCCCTTCTCACACCGACTTCTCCCTCTGCCTACACCCTCCATCACTCCCTGCTTATTCCTAGGTGTTGCCTGTCTGTTGGACAAGCTGCCTTCTCCTGGAGACTTCCTTTCCTCTGGGACGTCCATCCTTCTCAGGTCCAGGGCTCTGCATCATGGAAGAAAAGCCTTCTGACTATCAGTGAGTGATCAGAAGTACTGTACAATTGCTCACTAATAGACAGCGACCAGCTGAGGGGGTGAATGCAGGGCTGTGCCAGTCACTCTCATTATTGCCATAGTTGGCTTAGGTGACCAGAGCAAGGGTGTGCGTGGGGAGGAGGGTCCTGAGCAGATGGAGCAGGATGGGGTCAGAAGCCCTCACTGGAGGGGAGGGAAGGGGTGACTATTAGACCACAAGGAATATTCTAGACAGCTAAAGAATAGGCAGTTGGGGGGACCACTAGACCACCAGGAATATGCAAGACAGCTACAGGATGGGCCTGGGGGGGGTAGTCAGTGCGTATAAGGGTAAGGATTCAGCAGCATTACGAAGTGCTATGACAGAGACTGTTTAGCGCTGCCGAAACTGCTGAATATACTACTGCACCCAGTAGGCATGGGGATCCCTCCTTTGCTTGCATTCATTGATGTAGTCTGCACAGTTGCGCTGTCACATCAGAATATGGGCCCCACCCTGTTGACTGACACTGTTCATGATTAGCATGGCATTAACCCATTTAGTGCCATGCTAGCTGTTTGAATATGGGGACCTTAGAGGTGAAAAATGGTGAACAGAATACAGAACATTTATACATTGTTTACAACGCTACTCCTAAGTCCACCCTGATCAGACTGGATCCCCTCTTTCACTTCATCTGCCGCTTTGCTCTGGACAGTTCCCCTGCAACCACCACTGCCCACTGTGCTCTATTCTCTACCTCCCCTCCCTTGATGTCAGGCACCTCTCCTATGATGTTTCCCATATCTCTAGATTCTGGTTTGGTTCTCTCCCCTCTTATCTTGTCTACCTCCTCACTCCCCCCCCCCACTGTCTCTTACTCCCTTCACAACTTGCACTTCCTCCAGTGAAATCCTCTGCTGGTCAAGCTGCCTTCTCCTTTCATTTCCCCAAATTTTGGGTCTCTCTTCCCCTTAATATTCGCTCTGCCCCTCTCTTCACACACTCAAATCTCTCTTCTGGGACTTCACTACTCATTTCTGTAACTCCCCCTGATACCTGGCCCTGGACAGTTGCCTGTCACACTACCCCTTCTGCTGCCTCTTCACCCTGTACTCACATGGTGCAGCTCCCACATACACCCTTCCCAATTACATTCATTTTCTCCTACCAAGAACTCTGTATTGCCTTTTACATGCTGCAAATTGTTGTCCCGCAGCACTTTATACGTGTAGTCTACTTTCTCACACAGGATCCTTCGCCTTTGCTCAGTTACATTTTTGATGCTTACTTACCTTTCCCTTGTATTAGTCTGTACTTTTGTAACTCATTGTTGCTACTCAGAGCTCCCCCCCGCCCCGATGCATCTGAAAACAAACTTTTATCAGCACAGTATGACTTTCCTGGTAAAACTTCACAAATGAAATAAATACGTACATAGACATGAAATAAATAAATAAATAAATATGTAAGTTCACTGTTTGTTTATAACTTTTTTGTTTTGTTTTGGCATTTTGATCCACCATTTTAGCATAGTCTTTTCACAGCCCTACCTTATGGTCAAGACAAGTGAAATTTCAAAAATTCCATCTGAAAGGTGATTTCACAAAGCGACTGTGAAAACACGTTTCAGAGGGGAGTTGTCAATGGCACGCATCATGTTCATGTAGTGCGGTAGCAGTAGGGTTATGTTGAAAATCTGGGACCAAAATCTGCAAAAATATCAAAGTAAGGAGTAAACATTGGAAAAATACATGGTTCTTTATAACTCTGTTGTTTTTTAACATTTTGACGATAACATTTTCAGCATAGCCTTTTGTGACCTCACCTTATGATCTGGACAGGTGGAAATTTTAAAATTCAGTCAGAAAGGTAATTTCACAGAGTGACTGCGAAAACATGTTTTGAAAGGGATTTGAAAAATGACACCTGTCACATTCATGATATGGGGTAACAAGAGGGCTATGTTGAAAATTTGGGACCTTCTAAATTAAAAAGGTACAAGTAAACACTGAAAAAATTGAATGTTTCTTCATAACATTTCTTCACAATTTCATTGTTTTTGACATTTTGATCCAAATTTTCAACATAGTCCTTTTATCACTCCATGTTATAATCAGGACAGGTGGAATTTGTAATATCCCATTGTAAACGTGATTTTGCTGAGCAACTGTGAAAACATGTTTTAGAAAGGATTTTAAAAAATTACACTTCCTTTGTTCATGAGTTGGATTAAAGAAAGCAATATTTAAAATCTGAGGCAAAGATGCTTAAAAATGCCAAAGTTATGAGTAAAAGTTCAAATGCATTAAAAAGCAATTAACCAATTTATCTGTCAATTTTTTGTCAGTTCGCGAGTTGGGCTCCAGAGCAGCAGGATGTTCAGTGGTCACCAGAGGAGATCAGCAATGGACTGGATAGGTGAGTGAGGGGTGTGTGGGGGTGCTAAGAGGGAGAGTCGGGGTCGGAGGGTCAGGGGAGTAGAACATGTCAGTGAACATTTTATTTTTGTTTCAGGCTAAAAAAGAACAGCAGCGGAGGATGAGGGACAGTTTTCTTTATTGCAAGTACTGACACTGGGGATTGAGCATCCCAGTGTCAGTATGTGGTTTGGTGGCACCGGGAGGTAGACACTCCAGTGTCACATTCTGTTGGGAGGTAGTGTTTTTTGGCAGCGGGTTGGGTACCTGATCACTAGACTTTGGGAGGGGGTGTTCTTCTGGTTTCTGGACACAGGGTTGGGCACCCAACCACGGGACTTTGTTGGGGGGGGGTGTTGTGATTTTCAGTGGTGGGGTTGGGCACACAACCCCCAGACTTTGGTGGTGGTAGGGGGTTTGTTGCGGTTTCCAGTGGTGGGGTTGAGTGCTTAACCACTGAATTTTGGCGGAGGGGGTTTGTTGTGGTTTCCAGTGGCAGAGTTGATTACCCTACCACACTATGGGGGGGGATTGTTGTGGTTTCTGATGGAGGGGTTGAGCACCCGACTGCTAGACTTTGCTGGTGGTGGGGGGTTTTATTGTGGTTTCTGGAGTTGTTTTCTGATGGCAGGATTGGACACCCGACCACCATACGTTTTGAAAGCTGGATGGGAGGGGGATACTAGTGGTAGGGTTTAACACTCACAGCAGCTACAGAGCTGGGTCAGGTGGGGGATGCTGCTTTGGTGCCTGATAGCTATAACATGAAAGGAGGCAGCTGCACTGTGATAGGTGCTGCTGCATCCTTTCATATATGAGAAGTTTCTGACCATCAACCATCGAAGTAGCAACAGCAGCAGCCTTATCAGGATTATGTGTATTCTCATACACCTCCTACATGCTCAGATGTGTCGACTGCTACAGTACACACCTCCCCCACCCCTACAATGTTTGAGCAGCCCCAGTATGTTTTGCTTGCACTGCACTTCTTGGATCAATTTTTAGGTAACTGTTTTATACAATGTGTAATTGTATGTGCTCTTTTCAGTTCTGTGTATTACTAATTGTATGTTACGGTGTGATTTTGTATAAGTCTCTGACTTCTGGGTCGGCCATTCAAAAGGCAGTGCATTGCCAGTGGTCTTCCTTGTTAGCAAAACAAATAAACTAAACTATGTCACGGTTTTCGTACAGAAGGCTAAGCTTGAGTTGTTGACCAATAGTTTGAGAGTACTTCTCAGAGTTGTGTACACAGACAGACCTTGAGAGAGTTAAAACTCCAATTTACTGATTTGATGAAGAGAACTGTACTGTTGCCCATTAAAACAAAACACTACAAAACATGTTTTTTGTACCAACTTTTTTTCAGGTACAGTTAAATAGGGATAGTTTAAGAGTATGAAATGTATCATTTCTGAAAATAGGAACATTACCAGCAGCTTTAAATTCAAAATACGGTACTGTCCTCTTCAAATATATTCCACTCAGTTTTTACAATTTATCAAAATGCAGTTTTTTAAAAGTGCTGATGATGGTCCCTGAGTTTTGCAGTATACAGTATTGTTCTCAAGGTTTCAGTTAATTTTCGGGGGTTGGAAGTCCAAAACTTCCATGAGTCTAAATTTGAACATCATTCCAGTTTTTGGAAAGCACAATGCTTCTTGAGTCTCAAATTATGAATGTCAGTTTTTAGTGTAGGAGGCAGTATAGCACAGTGGGTTAAGGCTCTGAGGTGCAGATCTGGAGACCTGGGTTTGAATCCCACAGCTGCTTAGGTGCATACTGTGTGATCCTGAGCAAGTCACTTGGCTTCCTTGTGCTCCCAGGTCTCATCTAGAAACAAGCTTCAGCTTAGTGCGCTACTCCTGGTTAAGCAATGTTCCCTAAAGCAGACATGCAGTTGACATCATAGTGACCCTTCCTTTTTTTAACTGTATTACTAGTATTTTCCAGACATCGTAAACTTTCATTTGCTGGTAAAATTGTGCAGTTCTACCCAGAGTGGTGTACTGTAAGCACAATGATGAAAGTACAGTGAACACCACCACAGTGACAGATCTCACCAGGTCGCTGTGGTGGTCTGTCGTACAGTGCTACTGTGATTCCTGGTGTTTTGTGCCCACCCTGAACCAACTCTGATTCACAGTTGGTTAATTAGAGATTGGGGGCGGGGTGCGGGCAGCTTAAAAAAACACTTTGTCTCGATGGGAGCAATGCCAATGGTCGCCATTGTTCCCGTCACTGTCGGGAATGTTGACAACATTGTTGAAGATATCTTGACGTGGAGCCACCAGAATTTAGGTATTTTATAAATGTTTTAAATTACTTTTTTTCTCAAACAAAAACTGCTTCATTTGGCTTAGAAAAAACATTGTAAAATTAACAAAAGGGTCACACTTTATTTTAAGTGTCAGTTTCAATGTAACTGTGGGTCAGGTAATCATTAATTACAGGCAACAGTAGTAATTACACTGTAGTTACATGTTTGTTACATGTAACTACATTGCAGTGCAGTTGTAGTGTAATTATACAGTGACTACAGTGTAGTTAAGGACACGTTAAGTAATGTGTTACTGACAAAGGGTTTGGATCAAAAAATAAAAAATACATAGTGAACAGACTAGGAATCACCGAGAAAAGCCGATATAACATGTATGCAAATATTTTTATGAATAGAAGCTGCCAGCTAGCTTTTTTTAAAATATTTGTTGCTGCCCTGCTGCTTTAAGCATTATAAGAAAGATCCAAGTTCGACACAGAGTTTTTTGAACATTGTGGAAATATTTTTTGATAAAATACTTTCTTTTATAAAAATTTAATGTTTTCTAGGTTGTTGTCTTAGACACATTATTAGTCTTTTGATATTTACAACAAGCACGTTTAACATCCTCTGTTTCACAAATATTATACTGTCCACATATGACATCACAGATGTTACATTTGTGCCATCGCAGTCTGTCCTCCCCCCCCCCGCTACCCTTACTTTCCCTTCCTGGTCCAGTGACTTAAGTCCACCTACTAACTGCCTCAGCCTTCTCTTACTCCCCTCATTTCTCCCTACCCTACCCCATCGCTTGCCCCAACCCCTTCCTAGTTACTCATCTCCCTAAGCACTTAAGTACCTTTACTCTAGCTACCTTGTCTCCCTCCTTGTGTATCCTATGAAATGATGCGTTGTAACCTTGATAGTGGACTCACCTAGGTACCATGTACACTTTTAATTTTAATTGTATTCTGTGTAACCCCTTGTATAACCCATTGTGTTTGTGCATCTTTTCGTATATGTATCCATATGTGTCACTCCCTTTGTGTATTCTATGTATGACAAGTGTGTTACCAATTTAGGTGCACCTGTAAATCTTCGCTGATTGATGTAATTGTCTATTGTCCTCCCAGAACCATCTTGTAAATGAGCTTCCTCAAAGGTGTTCTTCGTCGTTAAATTAAGATTGATTGATTAATTGATTATTGTCATAATGAATAGGGATGTTTGGATGTCTCAAAATCCCATCTGACTTAGGATATTTGGATATCAGGATTGTCCATATCCAAATCTGCATCCAATCTGAACGTCGGATCTTGTCGGATGTCATATTTTAGGATATCCTAAAATCTGAGTTAATATCCAAGGTTTTAAGAATATTGGATTTTGAGAACCAATATCCTAAAATCGTAAACACTGCCTGTTATCTTAACTATATGTTTTTAAAATGGATAACTAATCTGAGAAAACCTTAACAATGAGCAATGCAAGCAATATGTCATAACAAGTGCACCAGGAAGCCAGAAAATCCCAATGGAAGGTTTTCATACCAACTCAGGGAAAAGTCGTTTTATTTAGTTTTTGTTGACCTTGACAGCTAGACAGTGCTGGCTATATTTAGCATGGAGGTGGGGGGATACTGATGCACAGCAACTGAAATTGAACTGGAATAAGCTGTTGATGGTATTTGTTTTTAGTGACTGGGTTAAAGCCAGTACACCAGGAATATTCCCCTACTCTTTTCGAGAAGTGCCATGGGATCTTGAACGTCCACCTAAACAACCACCAGAAAAGGCAGACAGGACCTTGGCCTAAAGCCTCATCTGAAGAATGGCACACCCAGACAGTACAGCATCCCCCTAGTACTGCACTCATTTGTCAGCGTTTATAGTATGTGCCCAATCCTAGTGTGGGACTAGAACCAGTGACCTTCTGGTCCAGAGGCAGATGTGCTACATAATACATAAAATCAAGGCTACAGACAATGCCATTATGAAGTATGTGTCTTTCCAGTTGGTGCATAAATGGGATTTGAAAAAATTCAGCTCACAAAAAAGAAACAAAGAAAATTAGGTAACATCCAATTTTATAGTCACGGAAGTCAAAAATGGTTGATTTTAATGCACATTCCTTCAGTAAACTGCTCTTTAAGAAATGTCATGATGTCAATGGATTTTTTTCAATTTAATTAGCAGCAGTTAAGACTGTTTTGCCACGGGCCATACAGCAATTTACTACAACGAGCTGACATTTTTTTTCACTGATGGAATTGCCGATCATGTGTGATAAATAGAAAGGATTACACTTGCATTAACAAAAAAATTTTTTTTAAATACCCCCGTTCTAAAACTTAATGCATGTGGGTATTTTTTGGGGGTGCAGAGGACAAGGGCTGAGCATTGTCACTATCCTAATATCTAGAGGTAGTGATGAACTTGGTGACATAGGGCTTCTTAGTGTTCTTATGGTAAATGCTATATCATGGAGAATCAATACCTATTACACTTTTAAAGGGACACTGCCAACCCATGTAGGCCTCAACGTGTCTTTAGTTTAAAAATCATGTGTTATGATTGATCACATTCTGTGGAGACTGCTGATGTAGTTGGTTGTTTGACTTTGACTTATTTTTTTCTTTTTGAAAGTGAAAAACAAACTGCCCACCATACTGGTGTTACCACACAAAAACATGTTTGTTTACGGTCCTTGATCAACTCCCACTGCATCTTTCCTGGACTTGGGAACACCCCCAATACAATCTAGTCACTCTTGATGCAGTGGGATGAGAAGGGGCCATTGCAGCACGAGGGACTACACTGTTTGGGGAGTGTTCCTAATGTTCAAGAAGTATGCAGTAGGAGCAGAGCAAGGACTTGAGAGAATCCAAAGTTGGTATAATTACACTATTAGCATGCATTTCAGTTTTACTAAGAAAAGAAGCAGATAAAACAAGTAGCAAAATCAATGAATTTTAGAGACGTTAAACAATCCTAAAATGTGGGGTTTTCAACTAGAAATAATATGATCCAAAAAGGGTTGACAGTGCCCACTTTAAAGAGGTCTATTAGTGACATGTGTAGACCTTTAGGTGAATATTTACTGGGTATTTGTATTTGGGACCGAAATATATTCATAATTTGCCTCAAATGCAGTGAATAGACTTTGAGTAGGGCCCATAGCTGTAACAAGAGTGCATTTTGGTAGTGGTGTGAAAGTGCCTCATTCTCCTGTTCTCTGAGATTTGATTTTATTTTTCGCTTGTGTGATGTAAGTTAATGTTAGCTGATTGTTTACATTTTTGTGTCTGAAAGACTATGACAGGCAGTGGGTATACCAACGTTCTATATGGCTGCTTGCAGTACCAGTTTTCTAATGGTGTATAAAAATAGTTTATTCGATCCGTCTGCTTCAGACACAGTTGTTTCCTTCCTTTCTTCTTTGATGGACCCAGCCCAGAGTTGGGGCTGGGCCTTCTATCAAGGCCAGTTCTAACTGGGACAGCTTGTCAAAAGGTTGGTGGAGCAAGCAATTTAAAATTAAACTAAAAGGGGTATTGAATCACACTTTCACAAGTTTCTTCAGTTCAAAAGCTTTAACTGGATAGGGATTTGGTGCATGTGTGTGGTGATTTGCCCCACCCCCCATCTCTGAGGCATGACGACCCCGACAGCATAAATAAGGCTGGCACTAGCCGAGGCAATAGTGATGCTAATGGAAAGTAAAGGTATTGAGATCACTGCTACATGTTTTATTTGTTGGAATAAATTGTTGTAAATGCAACACCAATGAATGTCAACGTGTTCATCTGCATTCAGAATAAATTTACAACTCTATCAGCTGTGCTGGAAACTTTGCATTTTAATCATATCAGATACTGGTACACAGTGTTCAGCTCCCAGAGTGTGGTAACATTTTCCTGGCTGGGGATGTAAGTGATTTCTCCTTCCCTTATTTGAGATGACAGATGTTTTTGGTGCAGTATTAGCCACTGCTAAGCAATTTAAATCACAAATTTTAGTAAGAAAAGAAATAATGTAACCTACGGAGAATTGAACCCAAGCCTGCAGAATATCATTGTGGTGCTCTAACCACTGAGCTACAAGCTCAATGGTTGGACCTGACGTTCCCGGACACACTTCCTTTCTCTGGTTTTGCATATCCTGCAAGTAGGAATACTCAGGATGACAATTAAATGTTTTTGGTGCAGTATTAGCCACTGCTAAGCAATTTAAATCACAAATTGTAGTGAGAAAGAAATAACAACCATGTGAGCCTGTTGCTTGGAGCTCTGAAATGGTATTCTATGGGCCTGGGTTCAGTTCCCAGCAGGTCACATTATTTCTTTCTCACTACAATTTGTGATTTAAATTGCTTAGCAGTGGCTGATACGGAACAAAAAAAAAAATCTAATTGTCATCTTGAGTATTCCTAGTTGTAGGATATGCAGTACCAGAGAATGAAGTGCGTCTGGGAACCTAAGGTACCACCATGTGAGCATGTAGCCTAGTGGTTAGAGCACCAGGATGGTATTCTGGGGACTGGGGTTCAGTTCTCAGTAGGTCACATTATTTCTTTCTCATTACAGTTTGTCCTTCCCTTATCTGTGAGTTTTGTTACTGAAGGTGTAGCAATGTCTACTCGAAGCTCACCTGTATTGGTCACACATACCAGTGCTCTGCATCATGTGGCTTTAACATTTTTGCAAAATGGTTTTCTAAAATTCTGTGCAATATATTCTAAAATTCTGCATTACTGCTTTTCTGTATTTATAACTTAAGTTTCCATTTTTGACCCCAGCAGTTTTGTTTCAAGGTCAGATACTTACATAATGACAAAACGGATGATGGGAAAACAGCATTTGGAGTATCTCTGAACAAAATAAGAGTTTTCTGATCCGGTTACTACATTAGGAAAAACTGTCACCTCTCTGTACCTCACTTATCAGCCTCTTTTTATTGTTTTGCATCCTAAAAGTTTTGTTTTAAATTAATTTAGCAAGATTCTACACCATTAAAAAAATATGTATTTTTAAAGCTTTTTCTACACCATGCAGCAAAAAAAAAAAAAAAAAGCAAAATACTGACCTGAGTGACTGGTGGTTTGTTTTTTTTTGTTTGCTTATAATAGGTAGAATAATGTTTGGGCCATGTAAAATAAGGTGTTTTTACATACCTGTGGTTTATGATGGATTCACAAACCCTGAGAGTGAAACAGTGTGATACAGTGGTCAGAGCATGGGCCTGGGAACAAGGAGATCCAGCTTCAAATCCTACCAGAGTCATTTAGACACTGTGTGACCCTACGCAAGTCAGTGCATGAGGCTACGCAGCTGTAAAAATAGGGTAAAAATTATAATGCGTCTCAGCTCTGCTATGGGTAAATTAAAAAGTGGAGTAATCTAACATGTTGAAAGCATAAAAAAGAGGATTATTTTTCCATTCTGTATTTCCAACCACCTGTCTCCCTTCAAGCTGGGGATCTCCCCACCCAGACACCACCCACCATCCCTGATCATCCTCCATGACCTGCCCCCCACCCACCATGATGGGACTTCAGGGTGGGACATTTCCTGCCTCCTTCGAAGCACACACATCTCACTGGGCAAAAGGCTTCAGGGGGTGGAGACCCAGTGTACCAGGCCACCATCTTCCACAGTCATTTGGGGATTTTATCACCTGTGTGTCGTCATCAGGCAGTACTATAGATCTGTGTGTGCATGCCTGTGGACCCTAAACCCACTCGACTCGCACTGGCACTATGGGCTGTCTAATTGATGACTCATATACATGCAGTGCCTCCCCCAATGAGGTAGCAGGCCCCTCTTCCCCTGCCCACCACAGCATCACTGAAAGCCACCCACCTAGGGGTGGGACCCCAGCTAAGACAAAGTCAACAGTAAATACCTTCTGATATACTGTATACACTTAACTGACATGATTATTTTTTAAAATTATGGAATATTTGATTACAGAAGTAAACTGATGGCCCATTTATAGAAAATCAGTAAAAGTACACTAGACTACAGATCCCATTTTAAAGGAAGACCCAGGCATCAATAAAATAAAGCACATATTCTGTGAGGCAGCTTAAAACATGATTATTATTCACCTTAGAATATTGCTGTCATTGTTCCCTTGCAGCAACGAGTGCAAGGGAGCAATGCCATCAACAGTCTGCACTGAATAACAGTCATGTTTTAGGGCACCTCATAGAATATCTGATATGCATAACAGGAGTGGGATAAAAATGATGAGATTAAAAAAAATATCTTGGCTAGTGACATCAGTAACAGTAGCTTATACAAGCATTTGTCAATGCTGGATGCTTGCCGCTGGTATTAATGTTGTACCGGGTCAAGGTGAAGATTCTGGGCCATGCCAGAAGACTAAGGCTTGGACCGGGGGGGGGGGGCAGTTATGGTGGGGCAACTACTGACAAACTGAAGGGAATGTAAAAGAATAAAAAATACAGTTTTCACCATTCTCTGCTTGGAGTGGGGGCTAGGCTCGCAGTGTAGAGATTCCTCTGCTGCAGTGCTACTGTAGTCTGATGTACATGGGTGACTTCGGAAAGGAATGCGGCTTCTATTCCCACCTGTCTGGTGTGAAAAACATCATAAAACTGAACTGCAGGTTGTGGTACAGCTGTGCTCTATGTTAGGAATAACTGGAGCACCCAGGGACATATTTTTCTAACCTCTCCCATTGTCTTTCTTAGTAGTCTGCTGCAGCAGTGCCATTTTCTGCTCTTATTTATTTCCAACTTTATGCCTCGGTACACTGGCTGCCTACCTAGGCAGTCTCCCTTCTCAGTATTCTTTCTCTTACATTTTTTTCTTTTCTGTCCATATGTGCTGCTAAAGTGCCTGCCGTGCTGAATAAAATCTGTGTTGGGAGTGAAAGGGTTACATCAACTGCCTCAATGAGCTGCTTCTATTAATCTGGCAGAAGTCTCCCCAAACAGATTTATAGCCTTTCCCATGTGTAGCCCACTTTACAACAGAGGTAGTGCATTCCAAATAGCATGCTTCAGACACAGACATTAACCTTTCCATGCTCTGACACAGAGCGAATGAAAGAGCTGATTTACGAATGTGTCTGTTGGCACAATGTTTTGAAGTCCATGCACTTCATGCCTGAGAATGTCATTATCAGTCTTACTGATTATTGGTCAAGCCCCTTGTAGACTGCTCTGGATTGGATCGCTGCGATACACCTCTCAAAGCCTTGTACCATACCAAAATGCTTTGCCTATGGCAAGCATTAAAATGGATAGGGAGATCACTGCATCCTGAGTGGTCAAAAGCCATTCCCAGCCATGCAGTTATAGAGCAATAACTCTGCAGATAGTACTTTTTTGGCAGTCGTGACGTAGCACATCCCTCATATCCATGCCTTTGAGAAAGTTTTCAAAACAAATTATGGCAGCCATGTTGCTTTGTTAAACACCATATAATACCTATTATTTGCCATAACCCACTTAGTAAAATTTCCACCCCAAATACTGAATGCCCATCCCAACCACACAACTAAAAAAATATATGCTACAGAAAAAAACAAAACATTTTACATAAAAAAACAAACCTGACAAAAAGATTTGTAGGCCTTTTTTTTTTTTTTTTTTTTTTTTTAAGGCCTGAAACCCAGGGTGCCAAGTTACTGCCAGCATCTTCATCTTCACTCCATCTGTCCCACAGACAGATGACCTGTCCACCTGACGTGCTGCTACTGCCACTACTGCCACCTCCTCTCCCTGTCAGATTACAGGGACACAGAGGCACGACAATGTTTTTAAAACCAGTCATTTTATTTTTCTTTAAAAGGGAGTTGCATTTCACAGTGCCCAATGTATCTGGCGCTCCTAGATAACAGCAGAAGTCGCTCAGACAGCGCTCCGAAGCAAGTGAACTGAACCACTATTTC
Source organism: Neoceratodus forsteri (assembly GCA_016271365.2). Classification (NCBI taxonomy): domain Eukaryota; kingdom Metazoa; phylum Chordata; order Ceratodontiformes; family Ceratodontidae; genus Neoceratodus; species Neoceratodus forsteri. The sequence goes on from CM057452.1 coordinate 255,602,697, forward strand.
ACAGAGCAACACAAAAAAACAGAGAAAACAAACTCCAAATACAGATAGAAACATAGAAATTGACAGCAGGTAAGGACTGCTTGGCCCATCCAGTCTGCCCATTTTCCCTACCTATTACAATATCACAGATCCTACTTGAGTGCTGGCTTTTTACCCTCTTTCCTATTGTTAGGATTCCTTGTGCCTATCCCATGCACTCTTGAATTGTGTTCTACCTAGAAACTTAAAAAATGCCACAAGGTTGCACAGAAAATAAGTGGGGGGGGGGGCCTGGCCCGGTGGTGCCGAGGGTTGAGGTGCTGGACGCCACACCTCACTCCACGCTGGTGACTCAGGTTCGGGAACAAGCTTGGGTCATCAGGGTCAGCAGGGGAGGACTAGGATTGAGCATCTGACGACAGGTCTTCTAGTCCTGGGGGAAGGGGTGGATGCATACCACGCTCTCTCGGTCCCTGGAGATGCCCGGAGGTACTGCAGATGCGCGGGTGCTGAATTGGGGGAGAGCAGAGCAGACGTCTGCATGCCAGTGCATGGACGTCATTGCATGTCCATGCTTCCATCCAGGAAATAGAACAGGGAAAAATGGCAGCACTAGTCCATGGCAGCTTGATGACCGTAAGCTTTACCAGCCGACGATGCCTGGAAGGTGTGTGCCGGTACTGGATCCTTGCCGGACGTGGAGGCATGGGGGGGGGGCTCTCTCATCAGTGTAGCTGCCTATGCCAGCTGGGCATGACATCTTCGGGGTTGGTGATGGTGGCTGGATATGAGCAGGGCAGTGGCTGCAGGTGAGAAACTCTTACATGATAAAAAAAAAGAAAGTAAGCGGGGGGGGCCATACTACCACACTACCAATACCCTTAAATGGCAAACAAGCACTACTTCCTTTGCAGTTTACATTGCTTTTAATGTAGTAGGGGAACTATTTTATAGTAATAGCAAAGAAAACCCCATTTTATAAACTTTTTTTTTTTTTATTACACTTTTTCTTTCATATTTTAAAATATAAATTTGATGGACCCATTTTAAAAGAGCAATAAGAAACTTTGAGGATGTGGTTTGTAGTCTATAAACACACCACTCAGGTGCTGAAGATACTCAGTACAAGCACCTCAGAATGGAAAATTGAATGTCATTCAGACAGCAGTTTTCACAATACTTATTACATCAAAATGCCTAGTGCAGTGCTGAAGCTATCCGTTAAAACCAAAGAAAAACAGCAAAATCTTCAAACAAACAGCAGGTTTATAAGTTAAAACTTGTAAGCTACTGATCATATATATATATATGTATGTATATATAATATATATTGAGTATACAATAGCCGACTTAAAATATGCAATTTATTATCATTGTGAGTGAGCAGAACTTTCATAACTCACTTGTGGCTCTCCTGCCCTCTTGCACTTGAAGACAAGTTGTATATATTGAGTCAGGCCATTGTATGTTCCCTGTGTGCAGTATATTATGGGATTCAAATAATGTAGCTACTAGTAAAATAACATAAAGTAAGTGTACCAGTAAAATTTCATTGAAGCTTTTAGTAAAATAACACAATTTTTCAATGTTATTTTATTAATAGCTTTTTTTTTATTCTCTTTCGCTCCGGTCGCTGCTGCCTTGGGCCCCTTTGGTTGACCTGTCTTTTCATGTCCACCCGAGATCCTCCCAGCCTAGGGACCTGCTCCTCCTGACCCACCCATGACACACCAGTCATTACCCACTGGGGTGGGGCCACTTCCAGCTCCACAGCGCCTGCCTTGCAATCAGAGCCCCTCAGGCGGAGGTGAAGAGCGAGGGTTTGTGCAGGTCCTAGAAGGGCAGGATCCGATGATGGACATGGGGGCAAACGGCGTCTACCTCCCAGTAGGTGGGGTGTTTCATGTTTTTCTTAGTTTCCCCTGGAGGCATGGATGTGCAGTGACATCCAGCACGAGAAGGACATGCTCCCACACCAGTCCCATGGACACCCGTCATCGCTTCCACCTCTTTCCCATGGTAGTCCCTGCTGTTGCACACCCAGTCTTCACTGAGAGTCACAGATAGCTGGGATGCCACATCCCACCCTCCCTGAGAGAAGAAAGCATTCCTCTAGATGCTCAATCCTCTCCCCCAGCCAACCCCCGGCAACCTGAGCTTGCTCCCGACCTGGGAGAGCCGATGTGGTGCGAGGTGTGGCGTCCAGCACCTCAGTCCTCAGCGCCACCAGGCTGGCTACTAGCAGCTTTGTTGACAGGTGAAATTACACATTTTGTTCAGCAAATGTACTTTCCCGTGGTATACATACAAGTTAAAAATGACAATACAGTATACAAAGCACTGCATATTAAGGTTATAATCTGATCAGTTTACACATACCTACAAGAATAGAAAACACAGGAAAAAATGCATCATTACCACAGTACTGTATCTGGTGAGATCATATTCAGGTACTATCAAAATAGCAGCATGCAAATGTATCAATTGAAAATCTTTGTAGAATGGACTGACATTTTTTTTTAATTAAATCCAATTAAATGTTCCTGGAATCCCATCTCGGTTTCTTAGGGGTGGAACATGTTGATACTACTCATAGTAAGTATTCAGAGTATTAACGGCAGTTTTTTTTTAATTTTTATTTTAGTCTTTGGTAACTGGGTAAGGCCCACTAGGCACAAGTGCCCGTTTTCAGGGGTGACCTGGGAGCACTGGGCGGTTAAGTGACTTGCTCAGAGTCACACAGTATGCAAGTGGAGGTTGTGACAATCAAACTCAGGTCTGGTCTGCTGGATGTATCAAGCTCGTTCACACCTCGTTCCTCTAACCTCTAACCTCTAGGCTATACTGCCAGCCAGCCGGCAATGTTGTTACAGTACTGTTTAGTTACAGGTTCTTCTCTAACCAGTGTTTGCTTTTTTGATTGAATAAAAAGTCCTATTGTCTACTTAAGTGTAGGATCCTGCCTGAATATTTTATACAGCTACAGTATATTGCACTGAAGTTGTAAACACATTCTTCAAAATTCTGAGTAAGTGGCTGTTCTCAACAGGGCCAGTTTGAAGGTGGGCCACGTCCCTGTAAAATGTAACTGCTAGGGACAGAAGAGCCGTAAAAGGTTCTAAAAGGTTCTGATAAGCTATACAAAGTTCTGATAATTTTCCAAGCCTTGTCAGAGCCTTCTGAATCTTTTGGGGTTTTGTAGATTTGAAGAAGCATCACAATGAAAAATGTTTTCACAAAAAAGCTTCTTTTCTGTTACAGTTCATAAAAAAATTCAGCATGCCAGTTAAATTTGGTTTTCTGTTTGTTCCTACACTGTGCACTATGTATATTTTATTTGTGTATCCTGTCCTTTGTCAGGTCCACAATGTATTTTTCTAAGCTATAGGAAGCAGCCATCTTTTTTTCTTGTGAAAAAAAACAACAAAACTAAAACATTTAAAAAATGCTTTAATGCTGGTAGAACTGGAAAGTGTTATGAAGAAAGGAAAGTGTAAGATGTCTGGAATGATTTAACCATTAAAAAAATAGGGTCAGATTTTTTGCCTAGCTTCACGGCACTGCTGCTTTAACACACTGTATAAGAATTGTTATGAACTTAATTTCAACTTGTAAACTATTGTTGGGGAAAGTAAACCCACCTCGAGTAATGTGTCTAGTTCTGGAGGCCCCACCTCCAAAAGGATATTGATAAGGTGGAGGCGGTACAAGAGGGCTACCAAAATGATGCAGGGCCTGCATCAAAGCCCTACAAGGAGAGACTCAAGGAACTGATTGTGTACTCTCTGGAGGAGAGGAGGGAAAGGAGGATATGATAGAAACCTTCAAATACCTAACAGGTATTAACAAGGTACAGGAAGGTGGCATTTTCCATAGAAAAAGAGGCTCGAGGACAAGGAGCGTTCTATGAAGTTGCGGAGGGGGGGCTCAGAGGAAATACTTCTTTATGGAGATGGATGCCTGCAACAGCCTTCCAACGGATGCGGTGGGTGTCAAAACGGTGATGGGATTCAAGCATGCATAGGACAGATACAAGGGGACCTTGGTAGTAAGGACAGGGGAGGAGACAACTGGAGATTGAGGAGGATCTGCGGTGGCACAGTAGTCAGGGAAAACTGGGCAGACTAGGTGGGCCAAGATGTCCTTATCTACTGACAACTTTTGTGTTTCTGTGTAAATGATGCCAAACACAACTTCAGGTGGTAATAAAATCATGATTGTCCTATAACTTTTAAGTACCCCACACACATATCATAAAACATCACTGGGAACATCTCTTAAAACAAAACCAGTTTTTTATGCATAGCTTTTTCTCCCCCCCCCACCCCCCCAGTGGGGACTACATTACCTGTGCCAGTATCAGGGTCTCAGCAACCTGTTTCAACTCTGTGTCTCCCTCAGTTAGGGTGTCAGCATGGCTCAGTTGGTAGCACATCTGCCTCTGGACCAGAAGGTCATGGGTTCTCGTCCCACACCGGGATTGGACTTGCACCTAAAAATTGCTGGCATCCGAGTGAAATATTGGGGGGTGCTGTACTGCTGGGGTGTGCCATCCTTCGGATGAGACGTTAAACCGAGGTCCCTTCTGCCCATCCTGGTGGTGTCCAAGTGGAAGTAAAAGAACCCAGGGCACTCTTTGCAAAGAGTAGAGAACATTCCCCGGTGTCCTGGCCAATGTTCCCCTTCCCATAAACCAGTTCACGCAATTATCCAGGCTGTGTGTGGGTGATGATGTCCGATATGGCTACCACCACACATTCAGTCACTTCACTACCAGTCTAGCATTGCTTGTAAAGCGCTTTGGGATGTATGAAAAATGCTATATAAATGCTGATTCTTCTTCTCAGCACCTTTTGTTCTAGCTCCCTGCATGCACATACCCCAACAGATCTCTCCCCCCCCATAGCAGGATTCTCCTCCTCAGTCCTTTAGGGTCAAGTCTAATGAATGAGCGGGAGGCAGGATATTGGTGCATAGTTTGGTCTTACTAGCATCTTCTTGCCCACTTCTCCTGCTGCAGTTTGTCCCTGTTAGGTCCTATGCACCAACCTCAATGGGTACATTTCCTGTTGCCACATGCCTTGGGGGGAGGAGGGGAGTGCAGAATACCATGCAGTAACCCACAGTATACTCTGCTGCTCTACAGTCCTCCAATGGAGGTACTAATGTTGCAGGCTGAGTGAAACTTTCCCCTTGTAGTTTGAGTGCACAGTGCATTGACAGCACTTCCCAGACTCTGCAGAAGGTCCAGTGGAGAGAGTTGGGCTTGCAGTACAAACCTGGGGTCATCTGCATAGTAATGCAGTGTACTGCACACCCAGGCATAACATCAAATGTTTAAAAATATTATCAGAACCTTAGCAGAACTTCACAAATACTCCCTGATAGGGTTGTTTTACAGAAACTGGCTGAGGTTCTGGAAGTTTCTGAACATATCTGAAACAGTTCTCTCATTCCTCATAACTGCAACTTTTGTTTCGAAGCCCAGTTTTAGCATTGCCTTAAGTTTCTTCTCTCATACCTCCTTCAGTCTGCCCACTATGCCAGGACCACACATCTCCTCTGGTGGGGTCATTACTAGCCCTCCAAAACTCCATTTGAATCCCGTCCAAACCCCTGGGTGTGTCACTTCAAACCCAGACAGGGTCTCTGATGGTGCACAAAAGGTGAGGCTGTCCCCCAGAGCCAGCCCACAGCTGCACCACAGAAAGATCAGTGGCAATATAAAATGTGCTGTGTCAGATTTTCACTGTTGAGATGTATTTGTAAGAAAATACTGTAGTTATATTTGCTCATTTTCAAAGGTACCATGTCATTATGAAAACAACATACAATCTAAAGCCAGCAAAATGCAGAACATACGTTATTGTAACAAGGCTATCAAAAAAGCCTTGCCTGTGATTGGTTACAACAGCTCACCTGACCATGGATTAATTCCAAAGTAATCCATGGTTCCTCTCCAGAGTGAGCCCACACATGTGCTTGCGTGGGAATTAATCCATGGTTCCTATCAGGACCGTGCTTATGACTTCTAGCACATGAGGTCACACTCACCTGACACCTCAGGAAACACGTCCATTTACGCATCACGAAAAGTACCAAACTGAACTTGGGCACTCACCAAGCAGTGGCAGCTCACGTAGCCCCGGCCCTGTCAGAACATTTGCCGAATTAAGGAGGTGCAGGTTGGAAGTATAACCTACTTTCTTCCCCACACAGACATGACACTCACCACCCTCACACTAAACACCACCTTGGTGCGTGCATGAACTGTACAAGCCAACATTCCTGTTTATGCACATCTCATAGTGCACTGCTACTGTTAGGCTACCTCACCTATAAGGTTCCCTTCACTGATGTTGTCACGCTCTTTCTTTTCCAAATGTGTCATTATTCCCATCTCCTTTTAGGGGGACATGGCTCACGCTGGGGAGAGGAAATGCGTGACTCCAAGGAACGGAGCCCATCACAAGCTATCAGTACATCACTGGGAAGGGGAAATCAGTGGCTGCTAGGGATGAGCCCGTCGGAAAGAGCAACATGCCCTAGTGCTGTGCACTGGGTCATGACCTGCAGGTGGGATAGAGTGAGGGCCATGTTACAAGTGAATTAACCCACTTGAGAGCATAGGTTAACATGAGAATAAATACACGCCTCGGTTGCTGGAAGCACTCGGCCTGTAGCCTTGAGCCTCACAACCCCCCAGGCGTGGATTAATTCTCAGGTAAGCATTACATTTGTAAACCCATGAAGCTGTCCTTGTAATTTACTCTTAAATAAAGTAAATCTAGTCAAAGAAAGGCTATCAGTAGATAAATCATTTAAATATTCAATTACCCTGAATAGAAGGAACATTGACCAAGAAAAGTCATATGGAAGGGTTTGACTAATTTACTTCTAACAATCTTTCTTGTATTATATTGACTAACAGCCAAGAGAAAATATGTAATATTGGTAGGTGGCATTCTCAACAAAGCCTTTTTATTCAACAGACAAGTGTAGCATTTTTTTCTCAAATGTAGGGCAACCCATTTAGTTAACTGATACAAACCACACCTGTTTGCATTTTTGCCCACCCACAAAACAAATTTACAAGCTTTATTATGTATTATTCTAATCCTATCAAGAATGCTACCATGAGCTGCTGAATACATATTTTTTTAATAATGTCGAAGTGTGACACCAAATTGTGTTTTAGAAAATGGGTTTAAAATCTCCAGGCCCCTGACTGTCCAAGTCCCTTGCCAAGGACTACATTTATTCTTAACAGAGGCTGGGCAATAACTGATTTCAGCCAAACCAGCCTTACCAAGTAGTGTTATCCTTGTGTCTACTTCTCAAAAATTCAAAACCTAGCTAACTGCCACTTTTTTTTAAAGGCCACATGAAAAATAAAAAAAGTCTGATTACCTTCACATTTCCTTTGACATGGCAGTATAGCAACTGTACAAAACCTGTTCTCTGACCAGCAGAAACCTCAGCCAGAAATATGTCCAATGAAAAAAGTCAAAAAGTAAATGACAGATTTCTCTGTGTCAGTACCGCTGAGCTCAACCAAATAGAAACTGACTGGGAAGGACTAGACATGAAAAACACACAATGGGCGCTTTCCATCTTTACCAATTGGGCTGCATCAAAACAAATGACAGTATATTGGACGTGACACTTTCCAACAATTAAACGAGCTGCTTAGAAAATTCTATGTGTGAGTCTGCACAGTGGCTGGAGAGCTGTACTGGGTACTGTGCACTCTAAGCTGGCATAAACCACCACCTGAACAGTCCAGCAGTAGGCTGCAATGTGAAACGTCATAGGAGATGCTGCTTTCAAATCATCTAATCATGTTTTTCAAGTGAGTCATAACAAAAATCTCAAGGGAATTAACAAGGTACAAGAGGGCAGTATCTTTCAGAAGAAGAGATATGCAAGAACAAGGGGGCACGAATTTGAAGATAGAGGGGGGACGGCTCAGAGGTAATGTTAGAAAGTATTTTTTCACAGAGAGAGTTGTGGATGCATGGAACAGCCTTCCTGAGGAGGTTGTGGAGTCAGGAACAGTGGGAGAATTCAAGAATGCATGGGACAGGCATAAGGCAATTCTAGTGGGAGTAGGAGGAAATAAGCTGTTGATTAACTAGAATCTGCAGCTTATCCATCAGGTAGGGAAATGGGCAGACTGTGTGGGCCAAGCAGTCCTTATCTGCCATCAAATTCTATGTTTCTATGTTTCTAAATAAGAAAACAACATAAGGACACATCTGCCTACCACCCTGCCATCTTTTCAGCTAATTTAAACAAATTAGGAAACTCAGCCACTCTTTCTCCAACTACTGGGGCTTGGCCTAGTTAAAAAAGTATGCTTTGACATACAGATCCATATGACCAGGCATGGTTGAGAGGGACTCCGGGACCTCATGTGAGACTCCTTCCTAGTGAAGATGGATGAAAATGGAAATAGATATTGGACATTGTCACATACAGTAATGAGGAAACTGAGAATCAAACAAATCTCCTGGAACAAAACAAACAGTTTTAGAGGGGAATATCTTAAGATGCGGTAAATTCGCTATGCCCAGTGAAATCTTTCATCAAATATATGTCCAAAATCCCCAGTGATGCACCTGCCTTTCACATTCACCACTGCCGCCAGCTGCAAGCTTACCTGGAGACACAGGATTGCTGGTATATCAAGAAGCCCACGGGGAAACATTATTTAGGCTCTCTGCTGCTTAACTACAGAAGCTATACTGAGCACCAGATATACCAATCCACAGTGGTGCAGTTCCTCTCTAATGCTGGGCTCCCAAACTGCGAGATTATGAGTGTCACAGGACATCGCTCAGAAGATAGCCTTGCAAACTACTGGAGTGCTTAAATGGCTGATCAGAAATCCTGGAGTTTGGTCACAGGGTGTAGGCAGCAACAATATGTGCCAAACAAGCAAAAAACTATAGAAAGCTGAAACATAGCTTCCAGCTCCTAAGCAGCTTCCTTCAGCCAGCTCTTCCACTACACCAGCAGCAACCACACTTCATCCCAATGAACTGTGGCATCAGACCTCATTAAACCCACTGGGTGGGTGGATATAACCCATACTGCCCACGTGTTGGGTAGTGTTGCTTGCTTTTATCACTGCTGTCTCTGCTCTGAGTTCTTAGAGTCACAACATTCTGTGGGGAACGGCATGATGTCAGTGTAGTTTCAACAGTTTTCCTCCAGCTGAAAACAGCTACACTGAACAGCTGAAAACAGCTACACTGAACACCATTGTACACAAAAAATGAATTCCATCAATATAAATGTACATCATATTATTTGTTTTCATTCATATTTTATGCTTCACAGCTGGGACAAGCTAATCTCCCATCCACCTTTGCCCTGCTGACCCCCACCATCTCTCACCACCCCAGGACTTTCCAGGTTGTCCCCAACAGTCTCAGCCCCCTTGCATCCTGGTGGTTAGGTGAGTGAGGGATTGGCAAACAGGGCTTCATGAATGCCTGCCACACTGCCATGTTCCTCCTGTTTTTCTCCCAATGTCCCTCCCCTGCTGGTGTGCGCACATCGGTGGCACGTGTGGAGGCACATGCATGTTTCAGAGCTCTGCAGCACCACCCACTAATGTAACTTTTGTCCCGCACTACCACCAGGCCACCACCTGATGCCAGTCTTTCAGCGAAGCCAGCAGTCCTCCCTTCCTGGGAGAGAAGAGCAGTCCCTTGAACCTCAGGTGCCCTGTGCTTGTTCCTGAATACAGGTCACTGGCATGGAGTGAGGTGTAGCATCTAACACCTCAGCACCACTGGGCTGGCTATCTTTTCATTTGTTTGAGTGAATTTTTTTTCATAAGGGGCAGGAGGGTCAGAAATAGACACTAAGGACAAAAGTATTATGGGCTCGAGAGATGGGGAAAAGATCATCACTGAAAACAATTTGTTGTCACACAACCCTATGATAAGTCTGAGGACTTTTTTTTACTTAAAAACGATGTCTATTGCTAATACATACTACCAGTAAAACTAAAACAACCTGTATTTTAATTTTCCTTAGATCTTTAAGGAGGAATCTGGTGGGGAGGGAGGGAGGAAGAATGACTCAGATCTAAGCACTCCAGCTGGGTGGACTGGAGGCGTGGTGGCATAATCTGCTGGAACAGACCATTTATCCCTGATGAATTTCCATGAGTACCTCCTTCAGTAATGCAGGGATGCTGGAGCTGGCACACCTGATGCACCACATGTGCATCCTCCTCACTTCACTTCACCTGTACCCACTGCCACTTGGCATTACCCAAGACCGCAACTGTTGAATTTTTTTTTTTTTATGTTTGCAGGCACATGCGCAGCAAACATATTGTTACAGAGATGGGTTTTTAGAGGTGTGTCACTGTTGGATCCAATGCAGCTCAGGCTGCTGGGGGCTTGACACTGACAGCCCAATGATCAGTGAGACTGATAATTACGCTGTTCTCTGCTTGCTGTCCAGAAACTTTGTGTAGTTGAAAGGAATGAGCTGCTCCTATCACAGAGTAGCTCGATCCTCTCATTTCTATGATGCTGCCCAGCAAGTAGCTGAGTGGCATCAGGATCAACTGACTGACAACCCAAACTCTCATTGTAAGCCAGCAAGTAAATGTGCATGGCACCTCCAATATACCCCATGCAAGAAAAACAAAAGTGCTGCAAACAGTGGTAATTACCCCAATGCTTTTGCTCAGATATTTCATTTAAATCACTGTAAAGATGTCCAAGTAACTTAAAGCCTTAGAGTTGTTAAATACAGTGCAAATAAGTGAAACTATTGCAACACACTCCTCGCAAACCTACTTTCCAGTTGTTGCTTTCTAATCTCTTATTTCGCAGTAACATTTTTGCCAAGTCCCCATGTTAAAATATCCATGAAGTCTTGCAACATTCAGGAGCGGATTTTTTCATGTTTTCAGGGGTGCACACCTCCCCAATTCTGTACATTCATTACCACCTCCTCCAGTCTGGCAGTCAGGGTGCCCAATCCCGCCGCCAGTACACATTACGGATCCTCCCAAGAAAGTTCACCTCAGTATCCCCATCCCTCAAACTCTTACAATAAACAAAAAAAACTTTCCTATTCTCTATGCACCCTACTACCCACTTCTTCCCACCCAGTACTGCCCACCTCTATCCCTCGTAGTGACTCTTCTTGTCCCTTGATGTTGACTCGTCAGTGTCCCTTGTGTGCCACAGACACCCATTTCGGGGGGGGGGTGTTTGAATGTTGACATCCATAGTGTTCATCAGAGTGGAGCTAAAAAAAATACCTCAGCAGAAAAAAGTAGGTAAAATGAGGCAGAAAAAGTAAAAATAATAAACAAAAAAGTTGACTTAAAGAAAAGTAGCAGTTGAAATGCATAGGAAGTGTGTGCCCATTCATTTCAGTGTGGGGTTGGGTTGGGGGTTCTTTAAGTCACAACTTTGTTTTTTTAAATATTTGTTTCATATTTTTTTTATGTCTAGGTGTTTTTTATCCCCACTCTGATGTACATTAGGGGTGTCATCATTCAGAGTCCCCCTGAAATGGAGGTGTATATGGGCTACCACAGAATCTACTGTAAACACCTATTTCAGGGGTATTTGAAAGTAGACATTGATAGGGTTTGTTGGGGTGGGGTTGGGGGTTGGTGGGGGGCTAAAAAAGAACTTGACAGAAAAAAGTACGAAAAAATATCAAAAAAGCAAAAGGTTGTAAACTACATAAAAAAAATTGGATCCCTGCTTGTGCAGGGTGTCCATCATGGCAGAAGACAGCTTTTTATGAAATCACCAGCCTGTGAAAGTGATGCCTCCAGCCCACTGAGGAGGCATCTAGTGCTGGGGCTGGAGCAGAGAGGGCCAATTGGGCCCAAAATTGTGGTTTGTGGCTGGGCAGTGGGGTTCATAGCTGCTACTTTTGCTCCTAGGTTATGAAGCAACATTGAAATTCTTCAGTGTTTTCTCATAAATTTGTTATTTTTCTAGATTTGTCTCCAACTTTCCAATATAGCCTTTTTTCACCCCAGCTCATGAACAATGCAGATGTAATTTTCAAATCCCCTCCGAAACATGTTTTCACAGTCGCTCCATGAAATCAACTTTTGGGCAGGATTTAAAAAATATCTTGTCTTGATCATAAGGTGGAGTCATAATAAGACTATGTTGAACATTTGGGGTCAGAATCTCATAAAAAATGACAAAGTTATAAAGAAACATTGAAATTCTTCAGTGTTTACTTCTAGCTTCGGTATTTTACCCCAATGTGACCCCCATTTTCAACATAGCCATTTTTTGTTCCCCATGTCACAAACATGACGTGTGTCATTCTTCAAATCCTGGCCAAAATATCTTTTAACATTTGTGCCACAAAATGACATTTTGGACAGGATTTCACTAATGAGACTTATCATGTTCAAAAGGTGGTGTAATAACAAGACTATGTTAAACATTTGAGGTCAAAATAAAAAAAAAGTTATGAAGAAATGTTGCTATTTTTCAACGTTTACTCATAACTTTGCAATATTTTTACTTTTTAACCTGCATTTTCAACATTGTCATTGTTTTTACCCCCATCAAATGAACATGGCAGGTGTCATTATCAAATCTCCCTCCATAACCTGCTTCACGGTCATTCCACAAAATGATGCTATTGGTCGCATTTCATAAATGACACCTGTCAAATTCTTATGCTGGGGCAAGAAAAACCTACTATTTTGAAAATACAGGATCACAATCTAAGAAAACGATGATGTATGTGTGAACCTTTTCATTTCCCAATCATGGCACTTTCATTATGATAACTTGTGTTATTAATTTGTTATTCGTCGTCTCTGCACTATCCATGCAAAACACCTACACAGAAAATACAGCCAACCAAACATTTTTTTTTTGGCAGGACCTCCTATCACTTCTCGGCCCTGGTCACAGCCCCTGGAAGCCTCATCCACCATCTATGGTTGCTGGGTTCCCCCAGTCACCCCCAGCTTACCCCCCAGAGGGCGGGGCCGTGGCCACATTCTTCCAGTGGCCACGTAACTAGTATCTAGTCGGGGGACCCACAGCGATGGTGGCCGCTCAAGGACTTCCTGAAAGGGCTTCATTAAGACTGTGGCCCTTGCCCACCTGTTTTTTTCTTACTTTTTCCCTTCACGGAGGTGGGGACGTGCAATGACGCCAGCGTCCGCCCCGCCTCCCAGATGTTGAGCGTCGGCAGTGTGAGATCTCCCGGCCTCCGCCAGGAGTCCTCAGCGCTCTGAATGCTTCCCTCACCTTCCCCCCCGGAGAAGGAGAGCAGTCCATAGGACACTCCATCCTTCTCCCCCCGGCCGGCCCTCTGACAACCCGGATCCATTCCCGAATCCGGGTTGCCGGTGTCCCAAGTGGAAAACCCACCGCTGCACCAACGGGCCGACCAACCAAACATTTGACATTGACAAATGCTTCTTTATACCTGATGTAAAACCTTTATTTGTTTCTTTTACTTTGTATTTTTCCATTCTGGTCCTGCTCCCCATCTGTCCTAGGCAACCAGTCAACCCCACTGCCCACAGTTGCATCCCTCCCTTTTCTTTGGTAACCGGGTAAGGGCATAAGGCCCACTAGGCACAAGTGCCTGTTTTCAGGGGTGACCTGGGAGCACTGAGCGGTTAAGTGACTTGCTCAGAGTCACACAGTATGCAAGTGGAGGTTGTGAGAATTAAACTCAGGTCTGGTCTGCTGGATGTATCAAGCTCATTCACATCTTGTTCCTCTAACCTCTAGACTATACTGCCAGCCCCAGCTACACCCTGTGTACGGCTTGATAGTGGCAGCCTCCCCCCAAGCGGAGCAGTAAGGGGTAGTCAGAGGTACAGTGGGCTCCACAGGAACCAACAGTCATCAAGCTGCAAGCCAGATAATTTTAATCCCTTTTGTCCTACCCCTCAGAGATCTGCTTGCTCAGGCTCCATTGCAAGGATGCACGTAGAGCTGTGTGTGTTGACATGTGGAACCATCAGGCATTTGATCTCCGCCTGCACCTCCATCTGTGGTCCCCCAGGTGGCAGTGCTGTGGCAGAGACCGTCTTCCATCCTCCCCTGAGAAGGAGTGTCTTCTGGGAGACACAAATCTCCTCCCCTTCAGCCTTCTGATGGTCCAGGCTCAGGGTGCAAACACGGGTGGGCGGTGCTGTGAGTGGCATCCCTGCTCTTGTGTCTCTGGATGGCTCCTAATGTAATACTTCAGAACTCAGAAAAACTAGATGGTAGATTTTTTTTGTTATTGTTGTTGCTTGCAGTTTGTGGCACTTTGTAACTGTAATGCACTGTAATTGTGATTTCCATTCAATTTTAAAATCATCTACATGTTGGGAAAAGTACTTATGCTCACAATGAGGTATTGAACTTTTAACTGCTGGTCTGCTGCATGTCGTCATGAGTGCGCTGTCATCAGGGAAACATTAGCCTGATGGCAGGACCCATCACAATAACATTGCAAGTGGTCTCAGAAGCGCTGCCTGTCACTGGGTTAACATTTCCTTGATGATGGAGTGCTTGTGATGACAGGCAGCAGCTAACTGTAACAAGCCTCAATGTTTTCTCACTAACTCCGCTGGCGGGACCTGTACTGGGGATAGAAACTGGCCACAATACGATCTTCTTGTGTAAATCTGGGAGCCTGAGGCTATATTGGGCAACTTTGGGTGTGGGGAGAATTTGGAAGGAGACATGAAGGATTAGCTTGAAAAAGTTTGTGGTCTGTATCAGTTCAGATAATCAGGTACCCAATTCATTATATGGTCAGATTATCTGGTCAAAATTATCTTCCGACTGTCAGCATTAAGCATTGTTTCCCTCAGCTATAGTGGGCTGTGATAACTGCCTTCTCCATTCGCGAATGCTTCAAGTGGGCAGCTGTTGTGTGGGTGGGTAAGCTGGGGCAGGGGGTAAGCATATGATGAAGTACTGGATGATTGTCGCTGGAGACACTGGGCCGGAGTTTCAAAGACACGTACGTTTTGGTGGTGTGCCAAGCCCCTTTGCCGCAACTGTACCCAAGTTTATTATCTTGGTTGCAGTTGTGACAGTTTCCACTATTTACGCCAGCATGAGCCACATATCTGGCACAAGCTCTGTAAAAATGGTCCTTGGGATTGCCGCAGGCTAGACCACAAAAAGGTGGTCTAACCTGTGGCAATTTGGTGCATGGGATAGAAAATCCCGATCCCCACCAGGAGAATGCCATAAGCCCTGTGCCCCATATTTTCGGTGCACAAGGGGCTTGTGGCATTCTTGGACATTCATAAATCTGGCCCATTATATTGAAGATGGGTGCTGGAGGGTGATGGGTGGGAATGCTGTCAGAGATAAGTGTGGGTTGAGGTCCAGAGAATTCATATTAAAAAAAACTTAAAATAGTGAAACAACTGACCCACATAGACAAGGTGTGCTGTTCGGCATCAGCGGTTGGTTGGAGAGGTAGGATACCCTCATCCCAACGTGGAGCATGCGAATACATTTTCATTCAGGTCTCTCCATCTGAGCACTGCTTCCCACAGGGTTTCAGTCTTGTCTTCATCATGTTTAACAGCTCTGCACTTTTTTTTTGCCAACAAGAGCTGTGAGAACGTTAGGTGTGATTGTGTACAAAACGACACAGACTACCTGCAACAGCACTGCACACATTTCCAAGGTTCCCCACACCTTCAATCCATACAATTCATAAAGATATTGCTTCAGGGAGGAATAATACCCATGTCCTGCTGACTCAGAGGTGTGGGGAGACAGTAACTGGGCACATTTTAAAGCTGTTGTCACATTTCTCCAGCTCAAGACATAGAGCACACAGTGAGAAAGGCATGGGCAAGTAACAGTACGGGGACCGAGAGCACACAGCGAGAAAGGCATGGGCAAGTAACAGCACGGGGACCGAGAGCACACAGCGAGAAAGGCGTGGGCAAGTAACAGCACGGGGACCGAGAGCACACAGCGAGAAAGGCGTGGGCAAGTAACAGCACGGGGACCGAGGAGCACACACAGCGAGAAAGGCGTGGGCAAGTAACAGCACGGACCGAGCACACAGCGAAAGGCGTGGGTAAGTAACAGCACAGGGACCGAGCGCACACAGCGAGAAAGGCGTGGGCAAGTAACAGCACGGGGACCGAGAGCACACAGCGAGAAAGGCATGGGCAAGTAACAGCACAGGGACGGAGAGCACACAGCGAGAAAGGCATGGGCAAGTAACAGCACAGGGATGAGAGCACACAGCGAGAAAGGCATGGGCAAGTAACAGAACAGGGACAGAGAGCACACAACGAGAAAGGCATGGGCAAGTAACAGCACGGGGACCGAGAGCACACAGCGAGAAAGGCATGGGCAAGTAACAGCACAGGTATGGCGAGCACAAAGTGAGAAAGGCATGGGCAAGTAACAGTGCAGGTGACCCACAAAGCAGCATTATATGCTCCACTGATTATTGGGACCCCTGTAGGTGCAACTGTAGCTCATTATTCCAGGCTGGGCCAAAGCACTGCTAGTACAGAACCAACTGTCCACGGAAGGAATTGGACTCAGCCCTGCAGAGCTCTGAAGTCGCGGCAAGCTGCTCCTTTGCATAAAACACAGATTCCACGAGATGAAATGGTGGACTGTTTACCAGTTGGTACTGGTTTAGTGCAGGCATACTGTGTTCTTCTCTCTCACTTTACCACAAAACAAGAAAAAACCAAAAGATTAAATAAAGAGAAGGCATCATCTTGCCTCTTATGCTCTTTTTGGAGGGGGGGACAAGTTCCCAGGGAGCAAAGAGTTAATAGCCCATTATCCCAGGTGGTCGAGTATTTGAGTAGCGGTGAAGGGCTGGTAAAATTCATTTAGCTCGCGTGTGCTGATTTCTACCTGTGAAGAGCTACACTGATGTGTCCCTGCTGCCTAGATCAGAAATAAACCAGCAGAGCCGTGTAAAAGGGATGGAGACCAGAAGACTCAGGTGCGGGATGGAACTTTTCTGACGCCTGCTATTAATGACACACTCGAGACTTCACATTTAGCATGCCAAAAAAACAAAACACAATGATGCAGTTAAAGGTCCGATGATAGGAATTGTGTTTTTTTTTTTTTGCTTGGTGAATCTAATCTATGCTGTGATACAATATCCCTTGCTGCTGCTTGACTGTGCTGGAATACAGTATCCAATCTCAAAGTCATTTCAGGAGTTAATACTGCAATACAGTATGGAAGACTTGAGTGTCTTCAGATGCCTCAGCCCAGATAAAGGTAGGGGTGGAATTCTTTTTTTTTTTTAATGACTTTTTAAGGAGATATTGAGTGAGCAAATTTCATTTTTTATACATTGTAACGTGTTTTTGTTGTTTTAAGTGTGATGTCTAACACTGTCATTCCTGCAGGTATTTTATTCCCACCTCCACAATGAGACCTTTTGAATAAGTTGGTTATTAAGCTTTTAACCCCACTAATCCACTTAAAAAAAAAAAAAAAAAAAAAGAAGAAAAAAAAAAAAAGGTAACTTAGCTTAGTGATTCTACTACTAGGTTGTTAGCTTCTGTTGAAGAGGAAGATGCCCTGCAGTTTTATTGGTCCTTTTGAGGTCTCACCTTCTTCTGTGATGAGATATCACATGTCAAAGGTATCTCTCGGACAGCAGGTGGACCTTATGCACTCAGGAATGCTCAACACTTTTGTTTACAGAACTTCTTTTTTTCCTCATGAGGTATTAAAAAAGGATTAATCTGCATTTCAATTCATGCTTTCCAAACTGTGTTCAACCCTATGTTGCCTGTGAGCCTCAAAGTACGGTATGATGCGTTCCCCCCCCACCCCCCATCGCTTCTGTAGCAAGACTGTGTTATCATCATGCTACAGAGCCAGAGGTCACCCTGAGTGACTTTTATTTTCTGCCTGCACAAAGAAAGAAAGAATACTTCAAAGTTTACCCTTGCTAGGCTTCTGAAACCCTCTCAGCTGCTCCTGTATCAAAGTGGCGATCTGCATTTCAATTGGAATCTGACAGTGATTCTTGCAAAAAGGCAAAGACACGCTGAAGGCAGTGACAATGGAACGCTTTCTTTCTTTCTTGCTTTCTGTCCTTCTTTGGGAGCACAAGTATTGTGGTCACTTGCTGTAGTTCGATATGGGCTTCTCAAAGGGAAGACTGCTGCATCTTTCATTTCTTCTTCACTGGCGTTGCCGTAAAGAGTTTAATTTTAGAGGTGATGAATTGGTGAATACTTAAGTAGGAGGCTGATTGTTCAGGAGGTGATGCTGTCTTTCCATGCTCAGGGGAAATAAAGGAAGAGAATTGTTGAAGAGGAAAATAATGTAGTTGCAACAGCAAGGTTCTTCACTTAAAGCCTCAGTTCCTGATACATCCGTTTTTTTATTCCCAATTTTTAGAAGGCAGAATGCTCCTCTGCTGTGCAGTTTTTTTTAAAACTTTCAAATCTTTATAAGGTGTGTTCAATATGGTTGTAAATTTTGTGAGTGTTGAGAAATACTGTACACAAAGCGATCACCTTGGCTAAACCTGTGGGTACACCTCATCTTGCCTCCCATCATAGACCTGTTGTGCAAGAGGGCATCTAAGATGAATGGTCTTACTACCGTGGGGTGGTGGGGAAGGGGTAAGGGTGAAATACGAAGTGGGGGAACAGGAGTAAGCAATATACTTTACTCATTGTCTCTTGATGTGGCAAAGTTTACAGCTGCTGACAGTTGAAAGTATAGGAATATAAACCAGGAGATTCCAGATTCAAATCCCACCACAGTCACTGTCTCACTTTTTGACCTTGAGCAAGTTCCTTGACCTCCCCATTCTTCCATCCCTCCTAGCTGTATGCCTGGGTCAAGTTTGAACCCCACTATAAAGGAGAGGCTACATCTCAGCTGGGCTATCTTATATATTGATATGGCTGTGGAGACCCCTCTTCCTGTTATAAGAGAGGTCTTGTGTGCTTTCTTAGGGTGTGAGAACCATGAACCATAGATCTGTTGTTCTGAGACCCTATGGCTGGAAGTGAGACCACTTTTACAGCCATAAGAATTGCTTCCTCAATCTTAATAATGTATTTATTGATCGAGGTCTAGCAATACTAAATTAAAATTAGAAGAACCTCTCCGAATGTACCCATTTCTAAGGCAACTGTGTGTGAGACACTCTTTACAAAATAAGAGTGTTTCACACATAGGAGAATCATAGAGTCCTGCTGGCAGAAAAAGACCACCTAGCCTATCTAGTCTGCCTGAAAAATAGCCCACCCTCCCCCTTACCTCCACTTCTTTGCCCTCCCTTTCCCCCCTGTTTAGCCCCATGTAGTTATCCCATGCTCTTTTGAATTTATCTACTGTATCCACCCCCACAACCCATTCCAGCAACCTGTTCCATGGTTCTACAACCCTCTCTGAGAAGTAACACCCCCTTACGTCCCCACAAAATCTCCCCCTTCCAGCTTGAATGCATGGCCTCTGGTGGGTTTGTTTTCACTCAGCCTTAAGAGGCTGCCTCCCCTTACTTTATTTATTCTCTTCAGGGTTTGAAGGAACACGCTGATTGGTTGGGAGCACTTCTTCTATCTATAATTGGCAAAATAAACTAAAAAGAAAACAGTGGGCTTCTTGTCCTAAGAAGAATGTAATGGGAATGTCAGAAAACTAAGTTTTGTTTTTGTTACACTTGTTCTCCCAATTTTACCCCTGGTTAACCCCATTTCCTGTCTTAACAATTGCAACTGCCATGGCTGTTCCCATCCTCTAGGTGGGAGGAAGGACAAGCATCTTCCTTCACAGCGCACATTAGTGTCACTGTTTTTGGACAGAAGAGGTGCATGAATGGCAAAACAGCAGGCACCGCCTCTCTGGGAGCAGAGTGCCTCACCTTCACAATGTGCCCCACACCCCAGATGGCCTCTGCATTTGATTCCGATGGGCTTGACCATAAATCTCGGTCTCCTGGGTGTCAGTGCCAAATGATTCCATCGAGCCACATTTCTTTTTAAAGATCATAAATGTGGCATGCCTGTCGCTGCAGTGGTAGGGCCATCTCTTGCAAATCTGGTGACCTGGGTTCAGGGACAAGCCTGGGTCATGGGGGGGGGGAGAAGCCTGGGTCATTGATGGCTGGTGGTGGGGGGAGGAGGATTGAGCATCCTAGAGGACGCTCACCTCTCCGGGGCGGGAGGGTTTCCTTTCTCCATTGCAATCCTGCCAACTGGGTGAACATAGATGGTAGTGTGGATGAAGGGCTGTGGGAGGGAGTGGACATTGCAGTTAGTGCTGGACACACCATGCTTGCACGCGCCATGACAAGATGGAAAGCAACATAGAGAGGGAGTGGGAGGAAACCAGAATAAAAATGGGCCAAGACACTGTGACAATGGGTCCCAGTATATCCGGCCCCCTTCCCCTGCCTCAGAGCCGCCTAATGACAAAAGATGCTCAATAATAAACCCCCCCCCCTCCTTCCCACCCTGGGGCAAACCAAGGCTCAATGGATAAATGGGAAGTTAAAAAGATGATAAACAGTTGTGGTCACCGAGATGGCCTTGTGGCTAATGTGTCTGATCACTATGCAATTTACCCACGTTTGTATCCCAAGGCTAGAGCCTCAGTTGAGGACAACAGGAAGGTGGAGGTATCATTTAAGGGATGTGTGCTACCTTCAGGAGGAGGGCTGGCAATACCTGTTGCTGCACGGCTGCTCCCGTTTTCCAGGATGCAGTCGTCTCTAGCGATGTACACCCTGCCTCCCACTCCTTCAGACCAACACATCAATGAACATATTTGAACCTGAGATTTTGCGCTCTTTTTATGAACATTCCCCCCACATTGAGATTTTGTGCTCTTTTTGTGAACATCCCCCCCCACCATTGAGAAATAAAACAACCCTTCTCATTGTGTCTTATTGATGACTGAGTTTACTTTTTCTGTACTTAATTTTTAAGGCAGTGTGGTGGCTTTCTGGTTAATGCACTGTACTGCAAGACAGGTGAGCATACATTCAAATCCCACCAGGAAACTAGCTTATTGAGTGACCCTTTTTTTTTTTGTATTATTTCTTTCTCCCCTCACTGGTCCTTTAGGTCTCTCTCCAGCTCTACTCACTCACCCCGATGTCCCGCTCTGTCTGAGATTCCCCCAGTGTTCTGTCTCCGAATCCCCTCCCATTCACTCCAGGTGACGGGCTTCCCGACTCTGAGCCCCTCGGGTAAGGGCTACCAACTCCTCTGGTGCTCTATCTATAGGGTCCAGGCTGCCATCTGAAGGTCGGAGAGGCGGAGAAGTACTCTGGGTGAGTCTGGCTTTGAGTGTGACTGGGAGTGGTGAGTAGGCCTTCACCTACCCGAGTGCCAGCTATTTTCCCTTTTTCTTGGTTTCCCCAAGAGTTTGTATGTGCAGTGACATCCAACGCAAGACGGGCGTGCTCCTGCACCTGCCCACAGGACGTCCACCACAACTCCCATACACATGTGCTTGTCTCCACTGCTTGGGATCTACAGCCACCGCTAGAGGTTGCTCCTACAGTGGCAGATGTTGCCTCCCTCCTCCCAGGAGAGGAGACCATTCTATGGATGCTCAATCCTCTCCTGCCCCTGCCAACCCCCAATGACCCGAGTCCGTTCCTGAACCTGGGTCACCGGCGTGGAGTGAGCTGTGGTGTCCAGTGCCTTAACCTTCAGCACCACTGGGCTGGCTTTTATTGAATGACCTTGAGCAACTGACTTGACCTCCTGCTGTGCTTTAATCCCTTACAGCTTCACAACTGGTCTGACACAGAACTGCATGTAAAATGGGATATTTTTATCTCAGTTTGGCTCCCCTGGGTGAATCAATTGCAAAACAATAATAAAACAAAAGATCTACACCCAGAAGCCCATATATGAGGAAGGATAATATTTTTGTAATTCACATTTTATCCCCAGAGTCCCTGGCCCGGCACCCTAGGGCAAATCATACCAGCACCCCTGGTCCCTGCCTACCTGTGCAGCATCAGCTCCTGTGTAGCCTTAGACTGCCCTTTAGGCAAAGTACTGGGGTGGAGGGATACACCCCCGATTGACTGCAGTGTCGGGCAACAGAGGTAGTGGAAGGGAAGATCTCTGATGTACCAGGGTCCTTTGGACGGCCAGCACTGGGACTGAGATTTTCTTCTAGCACAGTACCCCTGCAGATGTTGGCACACAAAGGGGGGGAACTAAAGCACATGACCACGCAGTGCTTGCACAACAGGGACTTCCAGACTAACATCTTTCCTTCCTGTTGTGCTCCAGACTGCAGTGCCACCTGTGATCACCCAGGGGGCAGTATTTATTTTATTCTTTTGGTAACTGGGCAAAACCCACTAGGCACAATACCTGTTTTCAGGGGCAACCCGGGAGCACTGGGATGGTTAAGTGAAAATGTCTTTCTTAGGGTCGCACGGTATGCAAGTGGAGACTGTGGGAATCAAACCTAGGTCTGCTGGATGTACCAAGCTCATTCACAGTTTGTTACTGTAACTTCTAGGCTATACTGCCAGTACTACAGTTTGGACAGAGACCCTCCCTCCTCAGAGTAGAACGTTCTCTGGGACTCTCGATCCCCCTTCCCCCTTCTGTCATGTGGCGTTGTACTATAGGCTTGTTCCTGAACCATTGTCGCCAGTGCCATGAGCAGGAGTTCTACCATTGCATCATTGGGCTAGCTCTGAGGAAGGACATTGACACAATGGTGAAATACAGAAGAGGACAACCAAGTTGGTTGATGGCTTGGAGATGGTGGGTGAGAAGTGGCGAGAAATTTGCTCCATGAGTGATTTGTGAATGTCATGGAATCTGCAAAATACTCCATAACCTGCAATGATGCCGCATCATGATGAGGATAAGAAGTCCACTGAAACCAATGACTTTGTGTTATTCCACCTTCCCCAAACCACTTGTCTACCAATTTTAAGGCAAAGTACATTGAAATCAATGTACTTTGCATCACTGCTATGTTATTGAGCTCCAAGGCGAATTTTGCAGTGCTTCATGGGATTACAGATCACATGGGCTCTAGCTTGTTCTGCACAGCCTCAGTTCTGTGTAGTGTGTGTGTGTAGCGGAAGATGGAGACAGTTTCTTCTCAAAGCTCTGCAATTCAAGTCTTCTAAAAGCTGTTAAAGAAGCCTTTTTGAGCCATTTTTTTTGTTCAAAATTTAGTACATCAATTGTAGGAAACCCTTCTGTGCTCATATCATCGAGTGTTTATTGTTTGTGTGTGAATTTTGAATGTTACTTTAGAACAGTCAGTCTGTGTACTATGAAGTGTGCTTTGGGGGAGTGGCATATCTGTGGTGTAGGTAGATTAACTGGGAGAAAAAGGCAGTCTTTCTGTTTTGGTTATATTTTTCTTGTATAACTGTGTTACACACAGTAATATTTTCAGTAATACTTGACATTTTTTGCTGATTGTCGTGGTGCAGCAGTATATAATTTCAGTTTGTTTAAAACATTTGGTTATATCACTAAAGGTTTTCAATTTGCTACGCATTACTTGTAGTGTGTGTGTGTTAGTGTGAGTGCGATGCGTTCCATTAAATCAGACACCTTTTACTGTGCCATAGAGGAATTGCAGCAGTGTGAACCTGCTATCCACCACACCTGCATAAACTTTTTATACTGCTTTGTGGTATCTTTTTTGGTAGTGGACTGTTACTGCCATGCACTACCCCCCAACCGCCAAAAGGTATTCTTTTCCAGATGTGGATTTGTGACTTGTGAGCACTGGTTAGGTGTTGTTGTGCCTTTGCATCTGACTCTGCATCTCTTGAGTGCGCAGCACAATCTTAATCTGTCTGTGCGTTTGCAGTACACCGTTAATTCTGGGAGACTTTGCATTTTTTGTTACCCTCTCATTTCTCTTCGTCAGCACTGGGGAATTTTCGGGACACAAGACAGTAGCATTTTGGGGATGCAAATTAATTCTGGTGACTGTGTGTGATCACTGTGCACATTACTGAGTATGCCATTAATTCTGGGAGACTTTGCATTTCTTGTTACACCCTCATTTCACTTAGTCTGCACTGGGGAATTTTCTGGACAAAAGACAGTAGCATTTTGGGGATGTACATTAATTCTGGTGACTGTGTGTGACCACTGTGCACATAACAGAATGCACCGTTAATTCTAGGAGACTTTGCACTTTTTTTTTTACCCTCTCATTTCACTTCATCAGCACTGGGGAATTTTCTGGACACAAGACAGTAGCATTTTGGGGATACACAAAGATCTGCAACAGAGTTGATGCACAAGGTGGGTGGAAAGGATGAGAATGGACTTGGCAAGGTAAGAGGAATGGTCAAATGTATGGCAGCTTAGATTCAGTGCTAAGAAGTGCAAGGTAATGCACCTGGGAAACAAAACCCAGGGAAGAGTACACAATGGGGTGAGATACTAACAACAGCAAAATGGAAAGGGACCTGGGGGTAGTCATATCAGATGACCTAAAGGTGGGCAAGCAATGTGAGAGGGCAGCAAGGAGGGCTGGGGGATACTGGGATGCATAGGGAGAGGCATCACCAGTAGAAAACAGGAAGTTATTATCCCTCTGTACAGACAGCTGGTGAGACCCCATCTGGAGTACTGCGTGCAGTTCTGGAGACCCAGTCTCCCCAAAGACATAGACAGATGGAAGCTGTCCAGAGGAGGGCAACTAAAATGGTGCAGGGTCTGCACCGGAAGACATATGAAGAGAGACTTAAGGAGCTTAATATGTATAGCCTCGAGGAAAGGAGGGAGAGGGGGGACATGATAGAAACTTTCAAGTACCTCAAGGGAATCAACAAAGTCCAAGAGGGTAGCATCTTTCAAAAAAAGAGGTGTGCAAGAACAAAGGAGCACAATTTGAAGATGGGGGGCAGCTCAGAGGTGATTTAAGGAAGTATTTTTTCACAGAGAGGGTTGTGGATGTATGGAACGGCCTTCCGGAGGAGGTTGTGGAGTCAAAAACATTGGTGGAATTCAAGCATGCATGGGACAGTCATACGGCAATTCTAGGGGGTGGGGGTAGGAAGAAGTAGGCTGCTGGTTAACTAGGATCTGCAGCTTATCCATCAGGTAGGGAAATGGGCAGACTGGCTGGACCAAGCCCTTATCTGCTGTCAAATTCTATGTTTCTATGTTTCTATGCACATTAATTCTGGTGACTGTGTGTGACTACTGCATGTATGACTGAGTGCGCCATTAATTCTGGAAAACTTTGCATTTATTGTTGTGCTTTCATTTCACTTCATCAGAACTGGGGTGTTTTCGGGACATAAGACAGTAGCATTTGGGGGATGCATATTAATTCCGGTGACTGTGTGTGTGAGGGGCTGACAATATTGTTGTCATTTCGCCTTACTTCGCATTAAGGTGGAATGACAACACGAAGTAATAATTACAAGGCGAAGTGAGCCTATTGTATTGGCCACTCCGCATAGCAGAGTGACAATGTGAAGTGCCCACTTCACGTTCACTTCGCCAGCAAAATTTTAATACGCTGCATCTCTACTTGGAGAACATGGGCGATGAGGATTGGCTGGCAGAACTCAAACTGTTTTTCATGGAAAGGAAACCACTATGACATGATTAAAGTATATAAGTATCTAAAAGAGATACCACCAGCAGGCCGAGTACAGCTCTTCAAGTTGCACAAGGCTATAAAGACAAGGGGACACTCAACATCCCTGAAGAGAGGATGATTCAAGGGAAACATCAGAAAGAACTACTTCACAGAACAAGTGGTGAACATGTGGAATAGACTGCTAGAACATGTGTTTTCAGCAGATACTGTAATAATTTCAGACTAGAAGAGTACTTTGAAGAAAATAAGGTGATAGGGTATTCCCACCGAGCTTCTGGGAGGGAGGAACTTTATGAACTGCTGGTCTCCCCCCCCAACTATGTAAGAAGTAATGTCAAAGCAAAAGATCAGTGGTGTTTGGTAATGTGTTACGTTATGTGGCAATTTTCTATTACTTACAGCATAAATTAGCATCTCAGTAAATGTGCTAAAGTTTCCATGCATTTTTAATGATTCATATACTGTTGGAAATGTTCTTTCCCCGAGTAGCACAACTATGTAACAGTTAAAAACTGAAATTATGTTATTTCAGCTTCAGTTATCCAGTACTGTGCTCACTTACACAGATGCCACACACTACAGAACTGGCTGTTCAACATCCTGTCTCCAAAACAGGGCCCACAGCAACAGAAATTACCCCCTGCAGGAGAGCAGGAGGGGCAGAGCTCCCCACTGCTACAATTTTGCTGGCCAACACACTAAAAAACTCCGTCTTGTGATTACAGAAATCTAACACAGTCCCCAGAGGCTTATAAAAAGTCTGAAAGGATACCGTTGGCTGTCCCAGGCAGTGCAGTAGCAATGCATCACATTACCTCCTGGCAGACCGAGGTTACTGTCAGTGTGTGTGGAAACCCACGATAGAGCTGGCAGGGAGCCAGGTACCTATATGGTGTGGAGGTAAGAAGCTTGGCAGTTGTGCATCACCCTGCTGACCAACCTCGGAGAGGCATTGGCATAGTCTATGAAGGCAGCCACTCACCTGCCCTGAAAAATGGGGCAGCCATGAATGACTGGCAGTATAGCCTAGAGGTTAGAGTAGCAAGCTGTGAATGTGCATGGTACATCCAGCAGACCTGGGTTCGATTCCCACAACCTCCACTTGCGTGCTGTATGACTCTGAGCAAGTCACTTAACCTCCTCAGTGCTCCTGAGTCCCCCCGATAACAAGCACTTGTGTCTAGTGGGTCTTACCCTGGTACCAAAAAGAATTAACAAAAAAAAGTGATGACACCAATCCGGGGTGGGGGACAGGGAAACCAGAAGGACAAAAATACATTTTAAAAAATATAATAAAAGAAGTGCCATTATATTGACTTGGTCTCTAAACCACATAGACTGGCAACTACAAGGAGCCAGCTGCTACCTACAGATCCAGTACGTTTAGAGCCCTGTGGGATCAAGAATATGTGTTAAAACATAAAAACTGATGCACCATAAACCAGTGCTGAATCTGTTAGAAAGCCCTGTATTTCTTTGCATAGAGAACAAGCATTTGTCAATGCCGAATGTTTGCTTGCTGGCATTGGCAGTGGTAGTGTAGAAGTCACAGAGCTGCGTAATAGGAATGGCAGTGAAGTATTGAACTGAAGCCAACCCCACCACCACCCTGCAGAGAGTGACAGGCATTGGGGTGTGCCTTTGGGTCATCAGGCATAATGGCCACGCCATTTCACCACACCCCACCCTGCAGACACTGACAAGTGTCACGGTGTGCTATAGGGTCTTTGGCCCTTATGTGCACCCATTCCATCAGGAAATGCGTGAGATGGGTGCGGTATAGAGAATCGGGTGAACTTTGGGGCGAAGAGTCCAAGGCATACCTCAATGCCTCTCACTGGCTGCAGGGTGTGGAATGGTATGAGCATTACAGGCAAGAATCCCAAGTCACATCCCTGATGCCTGTCATTCTCTACAGGGTTGGGCGTTATGGTTGGAAACCCTAATACCTCAGGCATTCGTTGGTATTTTCACTACAAATTTTCAACATGTTTTTTTTGTGACCCCACCTCATGAACAGTGGCAATATCAGTTTGTTAGCGGAAAGCTGCTTATGCACAGCGACTACGGCATTTAGCACCACCAGGTGCAAAAACATTCGAACAGGATGTAAAAAATGACAGCTGTACTGTTCATGGGGAGTGTAAAAAATAAGCAATGTTGCAAATCTGCAGTAAAATATTAAAAAACTGAGTGAAGTCTGGCGTGCATAGAAACTGTGCAACGCACACCCGTAATGTAATTAGTTTGGGGATTTTTTACAGCAGATTGTCAACACAGGCATTTTGGGACCTCCGATCATGAACAGTGTCACTGTGATTTTCTTTATCTGTTCTGAACAATGATTTCCCACAGCGACCACGCATCTCTGCGCTGAAAGTGTGAAAACACATTTCGACCATGTTGTGAAAAATGACAGCTGTACTGTTCATAAGGAAGTGTGGAAAAATGCCACTGGTGAAAATCTAGACTGAAAATATTACAAAGTCATGAACTTACAAGGGTGCGTAGAAACTGCGCAATGCTCACTCGTAACACAGTCATTTTATGGACTTTTGTCACCAAATTTTCAACATAGCCATTTTAAGACCTCTGCTCATGAACAGTGTAACTGTGATTTTCTTAATCTGTCCCAAACATTGCTTTCGCACACCGACTGCCCATTGTGCGCTACATGTGCGAAAATACATTTGGGGTGATGAGTGAAAAATGGCAGCTCTACTGTTCATAAGGAAGTGTAATAAAATGACAATGTTGAAAATCTGGAGTGAAAATATTGAAAATTCGCAAACTTACGAGCATACATAGGAACTGTGCAACGCATGCTCGTAAAACAGTCATTTTTAGGAATTTTTTCACCAAATTTTCAACATAGCCATTTTAAGACCTCTGCTCATGAACAGTGTCACTGTGATTTTCTTAATGTGTCCCATACATTGATTTCTCACACCGACTGCACCATTGTGCGCTACATGGGCGGAAACATGTTTAGGGCAAGATGTGACAAATGACAGCTGTACTGCTCATAAGGAAGTGTAATAAAATGGCAATGTTGAAAATCTGGATTGAAAATATTGAAAATTCGCAAACTTACGAGCGTGCATAGGAACTGCGCAACACACGCTCGTAAAACAGTCATTTTTAGGGATTTTTTCACCAAATTTTCAATATAGCCATTTTAAGACCTCTGCTCATGAACAGTGTCACTGTGATTTTCTTATTTTGTCCTGTACATTGATTTCGCTCACCGACTGTGCCATTGTGCACTACATGGTCGGAAACACGTTTTGGGTGAGATGTGAAAAATGACAGCTGTACTATTCATAAGAAGGTGTGGTAAAATTGCAATATTGAAAATCTGGAGTGAAAATATTGAAAATTCGTGAACTTATGAGCCTGCATAGGAACTGCGCAACGCCTGCTCGTAAAACAGTCATTTTTTGGAATTTTTCCACCAAATTTTCAGAATAGGCTTTTTGAGGGCCCACCTTATGAACACTGGCAGTGTCGTTTTGTTAATCATTCCGGAAAGGTGATTTCGTGCAGTGGCTGCAAAATCATCCTTCGGGCCCGAGTAACACTATGACAGTGACAGCATTCATGAGAAGGGGTCCCAAAAACCCCATGTTGAAAATTTGGTGCAAAAATTTCAAAAAATGCCTGAGATATGCAATAAAGTTTAAAAAAACCCTGTCTATCCCATTATACAGCTTACCGGCATTTCCTCAGTTCGCAGTCGGCTTTGAAGAGTGCAGGCGTGTTCCAGTCCACGAAGATCGTCGCGCCGAGGTCCGAGGTAAGTATGGGGTGGGGGGTGGGGAGGCAGGGTCTTGCAGTGGGTGGAGTGCGGGTTGTGGGAGGGGCAGGGAGAAGCACAGAGGGACAGTTTTTATTTCCAGGTTTTTTTGAATAGCGACCGGGGCGTTTGCCACGCTGGGGTGGGCTCCCAGTGTGGCACAAGGGCAAACTGGTTGGGGCGTGGAGCCGGCGGGGGATTGGGCACCCCCCGGCCATAGCATCAGTTGCCATGCTGGGTGGGCTCCCAGCGTGGCACCCAGCTACTCTCGGGGGACAGTGGAGCCGGCGAGTTGGGCACCCTGTCAGCTGTCACGATGATTTGCCAGCTGGGGTGGGCACCCAGCCGTGGCATGTAAACTTTAGGCGTAGCACAGCCGACTGGGGATTAGGCACCCGGCTGTACAGTGTGTGTGCGTGTGAGGCGCCACGCGGTATGCTGCGTGGTGTGTGTGTGTGTGTGTGTGGGGGGCGGCGCGCCAGGCAGGCGATATCTTATCGCTGCTCACTGAAGCGTAGCTCCCCCTTTCAACTGTACTCCACTGCATTTTGGAGCTGTCATAGACAGCTCCAGCATGCATTGGCGGACTGGGGTTGCGCCTGCCAACACACTGACTGAATTGGTAGAGGGGGTGACACACCTCCGAAAACTCAGATGATGGCACTATGTTTCCTGCACATGCGTGCAAGCAAACATAAAAAATGATTCCACAGAATATGTGCTGTGGTTGAATTGATGGCGTTCCATGCAGTGTGTTCCAGGACACACAGAGGGAGACCCATTACAGGTTCAGCCTTGATGTGCTGCAGTACATTCATTCCTTGAACTGGTTACTGACTATTGTTATTTATGCACGTTAGGCAGTGATGCCTTTCAGGCCAGGCCAGTCATCTCTGGGGATGACCACCCCCAGCTCTTCAGTGGTAGGGGTCCTCATTTGGTTGTGCGGGGGAGGCCCAGTCAGTGGGTGACAGCTGTTGCATAGCCTTCTTTATTCCATTTTCTGCCAATGTGGCATAGTCTCTCACCATGCTTGAGGGTATGCTACCACCCCCACCCTCTACTACCTACCAACTCTGCAAAACCACTTATGCTCCTCAACGTGCCCCATGAAGAAAGTGGGGACACATGCTTTCCTTGACTGTCCGGGGGGGGGGTTGCTGTGCAAGTGGCATGGGGGTGTGTCCCCTCCCCCAGGCAGAGGATTGATGTCATGCCTCATTGACCGTTAAGATGTTTGACTAACTGACTTCCTCATCATCAGGTGCATCTCCACCCTGGGAGTAAGCCGGCTACAGAGACTTTATACAAGGGTGAGTGGCAGCAAATGGGGATTAAACGTTAAAGAACTAATAGAACCAACATGGACAGGAAAATTATACAAATTTGAAGAAGTAAGCAGTTATAATTACTGGTGACCCCCTTTATCAAACTGTTTTCAAGGCTCTTCAAAACACTGTAATAACTCGAAAACGAGTTATTACGGCATTTGCGAAACCACCTATCTCCTTTGTGTGTCACTCATCTGTATTCTGCCTTTTCATTAGCTCGTGCTCTGTGCGTGGGCGGGCTGAATAGCTTGAAAAAATGGCGGCTCATTTTTCCGCTTGCCGATGAGCCGTTTTTATTTACCACCCTCCCCATCTTTATTTGATTTTGTATTGTTTTATCTGGTTGATCCCACCTTCCAAATACAAAACGACTATCTGGTTGATCCTGCCGTGTCTCCGGATTGGGAGATGCAGTCACCGACTCCAAGCTGAATGCTGGATGGACCCCAGTACCAGTCCACAGCTGACAGTTTAAAAAAAAAAAGGTTAGTCTGACAGAGCAAGGGAGAAAGAGAAAGTGTGTGAGTGTGTGTGTGTGAAAGACAGTGTGTGTGTGTGTGTGTGTGTGTGTGTGTGAGTGAGTGAGAGACAGACAGTGTTTGTGAGACAGTGTGTGTGTGTGTGTATGTGTTTGTAAATAGCAGATATACTGAGACACTAAGCAAACTCTGCACCAGTAATTATAAAAAATAAGCAACTGTGTGTATATGGATTTTTTTTCACACACCTCGGGTGTGTAAAAAAAAATCCATAACACACAGTTGCCTATCTATTATTCTCTATGTAACATTTTATTTCTGAAGTATTTTTCTTTGTCCTTTTGCTCATGAAAAAGTTTTATATGTGATAATGTTGTGCTGGATGTGTGGAACAGCTCTCAGCCTGGCAGCTGACATATCTATCTCTACTTCCCCCCACTACATCATCAGCATTGTGATCTCACTGACAGTGACGTCACAGGTGACTGACCTGGCAGCTACTGAGTGGCTATTCCTAAGCAGCAGTGATGTCACAGTCAGTGAGGTCACAATGCTGAATATGTAGTGGGGGGCAACAGAGCTACATATGTTAGCTACCAGAAAGAGAGATGTTCCACACATCACACCTACTAACTAGGGATGGACAAACCTCAACAGGTTTGGTGGTTCTAAAAGATTCTGATAAGCAACAAAAGGTTTGGATGGTTATATGAACCTTATCCGAACCTTTTACAACCTTTATACATTAGCGTAACTGTTATAAAAAAAAAAAAGAAAAAAAAGCTTTTTCTAGTTCCTTTTAAATGTTTAGCGGACCCCCCGCCCTATCCCCGAGAGTGCCCGTATAATTAATTTCTCTGGTGTCTAGCACCCCCCCTCCCTAACCCTGAGAGCACCCGTACTTTGTATTAAATATTCCTGATGTCTAGCACCCCCGCCAACCCTGAGAACACCTGTATTGTATATTAAATATCCCTGGTGTCTAGCGGCCCCCCCTCACTATCACTGAGAGCGCCCGTATATTAATTTCACTGGTGTCTAGCGGACTCCCCCTCCCTATCCCTGAGTCCATATATTAAGTTCCCTGGTGTCTACCGGACCCCCATTAAAATCAAACAGGTTTTCCCTGGTGTCTAGTGGACCCCCATCCCCAACCCTAGCAGGTAGCTCCCACCACCCTGCTCCCCCTCCCTGAGCTGGCACTGGCACAGCCTTCCACTATGGCCGCCAGACTGAGCTCTGTCAATGAATAAGCACATATTTGTACAAATGCGTGCTCATTCATTGACAGAGCTCAATCCAACTGGCCATAGTGGAAGGTTGTGCCAGTCGCCGGCTCCAGGATGTGGGGGGCAGCAGGGTGGTAGGGCACTACCTGCAATGGTGGCGGGATGGGGGCCCACTAGACACCAGGGAAAACCTAGTTGATTTTAATGGGGGTGTTTGGGGATGGGGAACCGCTAGACACCAGGGAACTTAATATATGGAGTTGGGGATGGGGGGTCCACTAGGCAGCAGAGAAATTAATATATGGGCACTCTTGGTGCTAGGGAGGGAGGCCACTAAACATTAGGGAAATTAATATAGGGGTATCTGGACCGATCTGACTGAAGAAAATGTATGGATGTGGCTGAACCTCCTTTCATATTGTTGGTTCGGGGGGTGTCGGGTTTTATCTGAACCGGTTCGCCCATCCCTACTATTAACATCAGGTACACAATCTTCTACTTAACCAAATGGAAAAGAAAAAGTACCTCAGATATAAAAGGTAATGGTTGACTGCTTTTAAAAACTAATATTAGTTTTAGGCAGTTCACTAGCTCTTTAAGGAACAACAGGTGGGTTACTGTCAGGTAATCAGACCCTCTGTGTAACAACCATTTATATCGAAGGTGGAGGGGGTACGGCCTAATGGTAATGTAACTATAAAATACCACAATGAATTTAGGCGCATACTTGACAGTTAAAAAGCAAAAATAGACTTGACGTTCCTATGCGTGCTTACTGACTTCACGCAATCTGGGTATATGTGGCCAATATGGAGATCATGTGGTATTCTTGGGATCCCAGTCAGTCAGAGGGCTGTATTTCCCGGAACAGTTTTTAATGAGTTGACCTGCAGCAGGGAAAAGGGGCCAAGGGAAGAGAGTATAGCAGAGACAGGAGGGTGAGATCTTGGGTTAAAAAAAAAGATAAAAACACCTAATCTCTAATGTAGATGGAAAATAGCCGAAACAATGTACAGTATAACGGTAGCAAAGAGTTCCCACCGTTTACTCCTTGCACACTTCATGGATTCAGCAAATCTGGCCAGTCGTGCATAACCTAGTGTGGCTGGTCTGGCAAGGAGTGGTTCTTAACTATATTTGAGATTTTACATTATTCAATGTTTTTA
This sequence comes from Neoceratodus forsteri, assembly GCA_016271365.2. Lineage (NCBI taxonomy): Eukaryota > Metazoa > Chordata > Ceratodontiformes > Ceratodontidae > Neoceratodus > Neoceratodus forsteri. Next base: position 255,636,257 of record CM057452.1, read on the forward strand.
TAAAACAACAAAGGAATTGGTTTGCTTCCTCCCTTTCCCAGCTGTTAAATAGATTATTTTAACATTTATGGGCTGAATAAAACAGGCTGTTTCTGTTAATAATTCATATCAGCACAGTACACTAGCAGTTGTATTAGACCACTGATCCTGGACGTAAAATGCAATAAAAAAAAATACGATTTTTAATAATTGATATAGATCAGCACAGAGACGATTCTGTGTGCGATATTAACAATATTTCTGTTCTCTTTAAAGTCTTCTGAAACAGACAGAACAAAGACCCTGTTGTAGAGCAGTGTGGAGTACTTTATGCTGGCTTTAAGAGTTCTTAAACAGCAAACAATTTCCTAGGGAGTAATGCCTACCTGGGGATATTGATGGCCTTAGGATAGCCTTGGGCCATTAACCCTAGCAAGGGTGTTAAGCCCATTGAAATATACAGTTCTAAGGATGTTACTGTGAATTTAAGTCTAATTGTGTTAGTAAAGGGGAAAAAATGTCACAAACGTTACAAATGCACACCCTGCTCTGACTTGTACCAAGCGTTTCTAATGGATTAATGCCTGATACAACAGCCAATCAAATTGTGTGTTTGCTTCATGAATAATTAGAGTTAGAGCATACAGTCCTGAAGATATATCACTGGGGCTTAGCTGTTAACTCTCTCACCTCTAGGCCAGAAAGCTGGGGGTGCAAATCTCACACAGGGGAATTGGAGACATTGAGATTGCTTGTATTCAGGGGAAGGGGGCTACGCTGTAGGAGGAGATTCCAAAGTGAGGTCCCTTCTGCACACAGCTAGTGATTGTCCAGGTGGAAGTTCAAGATTCCATGAGAGTATTCCAAAAGAGGTGGTCCCCTGGTCAACATTCCATCCATCCTTCTCTCCGTCTCAGGGGAACAGGTTCTAATGTGATTGTTCATGACCGTGATTGGAACATTGTTAAGCACATACAGGCAGCTCTGTAGGAAGGAAGTGTAGCCTAGTAGTAGTGTTGCTCAGATAGTATCCTAGTAGGTCAGATAACATCAGATAGGGGATACCATGATTTTGACTGGATTTGGGATGGCTTTGGATGGCATAGACATCTGACCAAGGATCCGACCTCCTAGGATCCACAGTAAGTTTCCGAGGTGTCTGTGGATCTGACCATCAGATGCAGCTATCTAAAGGTGGGAGCCAATGGATCTGACCTTGGATACCTGAATCTGGTGGGGCGTCAGTGCAGCGAAACCCTTACCTTAATGACAATGTGGGTGCTGCAACCCGATCGACAGTCATTCCATCGATAGGGATTTTGCAGCGCTGCTGTCTTGCCACCCCAGGAGTGTTGCGCTGTTTCCCCCCCCCATACCTCTGACCTGGATGTGATTATATTATTATTCAGTGGGTGCAGGGGGTGAAGCACCCCGTGGAGGGGGGTGCAGGTGGCAAAGTCACTGCAAATAGCCAGGATGTGCCCCGGTGATTTGCCATGATGGCGGTCAGTGCAATTGACGGGCGACATTGTCGCCGTTGGCATTTTTTTGTTGCCGTAGTGTTGGTCTACATGAAGGATGTCGAACTGACATGATGGAACCCCTGGATCTGATCTTGGATCCACAACTTTTCGACTATGGATCCGAAATCTGAGTTTGGTCGGATTACAATCAGATTTGGCAGTGGATACCAGCACTATCCGATAGAGGGTAGTTTGACCCACAAAAGCACCATCCCAAACACCGCTACCTGGTAGTTAAAGCGCAGAGCTGTATAGCTGGAGACCCACGTTTGAATCCCACCAGAACTACTGATTCATTGTGTGACCCTGAGCAAGTCACTTAAACATCCTGTGCTTGACTTCTCTGTATCCTCTTCTCTAATCTACAGTATTTCTGACCTCTATGTTCTCTCTCTCTCTCTCTCTCTCTCTCTAATCTACCTTTGTGCTTCTTTAATCTCCCTGTGTGCTTATGGTAGCAGCAGTCTCTCTCTCCCCTTCTCCTGGATTATCAAGCAATTCGGGATACAGTGTGTATGAAAGGTGCTATATAAATTCAGGATAAAAGACTTGTTCAGGGTCACACAGTAACTACATGGTTGTTGTGGGATTCAAACCTAGGTATCAGAGTTTCCAGCACAGTGTTCTAATCACTTAGGGCCAAGTTTCCTCTCTCCTGGTGCAGAGGACCATGCGTGTCTGCAGAGTACCCCCCCTCACATATGGGGGACACTCTGGTACGCACAGTCGTGGATGTGTACCCCCTCTGCACCTGATCACATTTACGTAAGCAGCTAGATCAGAGGCAACACAGGGGCGGAGACATGTTTCTTTAAAATTAATACATAGCAACATAGACTTTGATGGCAGATAAAGACCGCTTGGCCCACCCAGTCTTTCCATTTCCCTACCTACTGGATAAGCTGCAGATCCTAGTTGACCAACAGCCTACTTCCTCCTACCCCCCACCAGAATTGACTTATGTCTGTCCCATGCATTCTTGAATTCCCCCACTGTTTTTGACCCTACGACCTCTTCAGAAAGGCTGTTCCATGCATCCACCACCCACTCTGTGAAAACATACTTCCTCACATTGCCCCTGAGCCGTCCCCCCACTCTATCTTAAAATTGTGCCCCCTTGTTCTTGCACATCTCTTTTTCTGAAATATACTACCCTCTTGGACTTTGTTGAGTCCCTTGAGGTACTTCAAAGTTTCTATCCTGTCCCTTCTTTCCTCAAGGGTATACATATTAAGCTTCTTTAGTCTCTCTTTGTGTAGCTTCTGGTGCAGACCCTGCACAATTTTAGTTGCCCTCCTCTGGACTGCCTCCATCCTATGTCCTTGTGGAGATGGGGTCTCCAGAACTGCACGCAGTTACCACATACCACAGTGTGGGTGCAGAGGGAGGCATCATTATGTCTGGGGGATCCAGCAGTAATGCTTGTATACCCACTGCACAAAGCCTGTCAAGGCCCCCCTCACTTTTCTTTGGTGGTTCTGCCCCAGCACTTATTATTAAATAAAATGTATAATGGTGAATCAACAGCCCTTGGCGGACTGCCATACCCCACAATTCCTTGCTCTTTGCTGTTTCATGCAAAGCAGGGGATCAATTTTAGTGTCCAACATTGGCATTCAGTTGTATGCCTGGAGTCCAGATTTACTCCGCCCTCCAGCCCTAACCTGTCCCCTGTGCACTACACATCTCATGCGCATCAGGGGGCTGCTAGGCATAATGGATGTTGTCAGGTGTACTGGCATACACGAGTGTGAAGATCCGCACCCCAGATACAAACAACATACAGACCGGGTTGGGGAAAGGGTGGGATTTTGCATACTACTGTATCAGAAATGTGGGTGTAGCTGGCCAGCCTGGTGGCACTGAGCACTGAGGCACTGGAAGCCACATCTCATGCTGCGCCAGCGACCAAGGTTCAGGAACAAGCCTGGGTTGTCAGAGGTCAGCTCGGGGGGAGGGCAAGGAGCGAGATAGAGCTGCCACAAGGCAGCTCTCTCCTCCTGGAAGGGATTGGAGGCTCCCCAGTTACTGGCTGCCACCCAGTGGAGGACAGATGGCAGCGCCGACCTAGGGAGCTCCAACTTTAACCACGAGGAGGGGCGGAACCGGCATCACAGGGCATGCGTGTGCCTCCACACATGCACATTGCCAATGTGCTGGGGCCCCAGGAACAGGGGAGAAAACAAGCAAAAAAAACAAATGCAATATAACTTCCAAAAAGAAAAAAAAAAAGGAATGTGGGTGTAACCGATGGCCTGCACTGGATGCTAGTGGGCTGGGGAAGGATTCTTTTAAATACTATCAGTTTTTTATGCTACCATGCTGGGGAGTAGGGAGATTGGGTGCTAGTGAGTTGAGGAAAGATATTTTTCCTATTAGGACTGTAGGGTGGAGGGGGTTCCATAAGGGTAGGAGGATGGGTTTGCTATCTTTTTCATTTTAGTTTTACAGGTTCCCACTGTGGCTATGCTCTATGTAGTCAGTTCACCGAGGAAGTGGAGTTCATGCTTTGCCAAGGGCTAAATTCATGTTGTTTTTCTACATAGGCTTTGCCTTTTGCAAAGAACAAATTCTGCAAAGTTTGTTTTTGTTTTGCTTAGCGAGGAAGACTATGCAACATATAGTTTTCTGATTTTGCCCATCCCTCGTTTTTCATTTTAACATGACGTCCTGCTTTAAGCCTAGGTTTTTAAACATTTTGCTTTGAGTCCTGAGAAGGTTGGTGCCTGTCCCCCTCCAGTAGTGAGTGACAACTAGTCACTATGGGCACACAGAGCCCACCCACGTACCTGGCCGTGGCACAAAGCCATTCTAATCAATTCCTCGCAGCAGATACCTGTCAGTTCTCAGAACACATGCTGTTGGTTCTGCTCTTTTGTTTCCTAGGGCTTAGGGCAATGCGGGAGGCAGACAGACCCTTGACCTACCATCCTTAGCACTAATGCATTGATTCACTGCCTGATGCTGCATGTGCTTTGAAAAGACCTCAGGTTCATGTTTTGTTAGTTTGTTGTACTTTAAGAGTGAAACGTTTGAGCAGCTCTCAGATAAATTAATGGAAGCCTTACTTCCCAGTAAGGTACCAGACATAATTTACAGATTAAGCATTTAAGGGAGAGAAGGCACTGTATTTTTTGCTCCAAGGAGCCATATGCCAGATCTCTTTTATTTCATGGTGTGATGCCCCCACCCTCATGCTTAGAGGTTTTTGTGACATCCAAGTTTGGAGAGTGGGCCCATAGAGGTATAGGGGCTATTTAATAACCTGCCATTTTTATGGCCAGCTGATGCCATTGACCTGGGTTTGGAGTAACTTCAGGCTACCAGAGAGAAAGGGGGAAGGAGGAGGCCTGAATGTCCCAGAGGACTCTCACATTCTCAAGGTGGGGAGGTTGTCCACAGCTCTCTGTGCCAGTGTCTCCTGTGATTCCAGAGGTGGTGTGGCAGGGTGACTCAGCAGCAGGTGGGAGGACATTTAGTGAAGTCGCGTGCATGCCAGGTGTATGTGTTGCTGGAGCATGTTGCAGCACTATTCCAAGGGAGGGTGAACAGTTAGATAAATACCAGACATGCCAGGATGGCATTGGTCCTTCATAGGCCCCATACCTCCAATCGGGCATCCAGGTCCATGCTGTATTTGGTCACCCAAGAGGTTTGGTCCACCCCGACTACCACACTAGATGCCATGGGGGTGCTTGAAGGCATGATAGATCCCAGGGAAAGTGGGCGGTGGGACTAGGTAGGCTGATAGAGGCCAGATAGGAGCATTAATAATGTATGTTTTAGAAAGTACATTTGTATTGAGATGGTCTTTTGTTGAAAATCAAAACCGTCCAGCAAACGACTGTCTAAAATATGTTTGAGTTAAAAAATGGTCTAGTTAATGTCTATAGATTGCACATGCACTCTCCAGATGTAGACATCATTAAAACCTCTGAGCAGGGAGAAAGAGCTGTCATTTTGGGAAGCTGAAGGGTTAAGGTGGCCAGCTCCACAGAGCCAAAACACAATCCCTTCCCTCTCCAAAAAGGCTGGATCTGAAAATAAGTCATACAGTATGTCTGGTGCCTTACCAAGAAGTAAGGCATCTACACGTGTTCATTTATTTGGGGCCTTTTGTTTGTGTGAACAGGAGCGATGCTCTTTATAGCAACTTTCCAGGACCTGCAGCAGGAAAACATTTAAAAATGTAATATACTTTCAGACAGATTTCAGCTTCGATTTTAGACACAGTTTTCTTTTTGTAACATCTATGTCGGTCCAAAAAAAGGTATCAAACCATTTGCTTCAGGATCTGAACTTAGATTTCATTCATTTTCATATTTATGTCCCCTCATTCTTCATTAGAGGACATTTGCATGAAAACCATAGCTTGATCCCACTGACTTCATTTCAACCTCCTGCTTTTTTCCTCTGCTCATACCAATAATTTTCATTTTCGACATCACAGTCTTTTGCTGTGGAAATTATTATGATGTCACAAGCGGAAAATTATGACTTTAGCAGAGCAAAAAGCAGGAGAATGAGACAAAATATGGTGAACAAAGAATAATTTTTATATGCAGACGTCCTTATAAATAATAATAATAATAATAATAAATCAGGGTGGTAAGAAGCCAGGAGCTCTTTCAGGTAGTCCGGGCCCTGTCCGTTTAGAGCTTTGAAAGTCAGTAAACCGATTTTAAAGGTGATCCGCCACTGTATTGGCAGCCAGTGCAGTGCGTGCAGCACCGGCGAAATATGACAGGACCAGGAAGTCCCTATCAAGAGCCAGGCCGCAGTGTTCTGCACTAGCTGCAGGTGACAGATTTCCACCCCAGGAAGCCCTAGGTAATGGGAGTTGCAATAGTCCAAGCATTAGGTCACAAAAGCGTGAACCAGCATAGGAAGATCACTGGACAGAACAAGGTGCTTAATCCTGGAGATATTCCGCAGATGGTAAAAAGAGGACTTGACGACAGTTGACAACTGCGAATGCAGAGTCGGCCCTTCATCAAAAATTACCCCCAGGTTTCGCACCCATTCAGAGGTCGGGAGTGGTAAACCCCTGAGAAAAAGCCCAGAGGATAAACCAACCCCCGACCCCCCTTATCCGGCATACCGGATCTACAATCAGCACCTCAGTCTTTTCCAAGTTCAACTTCAACCAGCTCGAATCCATCCAGTCCTGGATTTCTGTGAGGCAGTTGTTAAAGACCAAGAGAGCTCTATTCTGGTCAGGTGCAAAAGAGAGTAGAGCTGGGTATCATTGGCATAACAATGAAACCTCAGCCCATACCTTCTTACAATGTCTTCAAAGGGGCAGCATGTACATTGCGAACAACATGGGGGACAATACTGAACCCTGAGGAACCCCACATGACAGAGAAACTGGGTCCGAAGAATAAACTCCGGACACCACTCTCTGAGCTCATCTGGTGAGAAAAGATGTAAACCACCTGAGGACTGCACCTGACAGTCCGCAGATGAACCTCAGGTGATCTAGTAAGACCCCATGGTCCACAGTGTCAAACTCTGAAGAGAGAGAGATCTAGAAGAACCAAGATGGAATGGGTTTTTCCAATCTCTAGCCATCAGGAGATCATTGAGCACCTGAACCAGTGCTGTCTCAGTACTATGCCTCTTTTGAAAACCGACTGGAAGGGTTCATAGATGTCATGGATGGTCAAATGGTTCTCCAGCTGTACGGTCACTACTTTCTCAATCACCTTCCCCAAAAAGGGGAGGTTAGAGATTGGTCTGTAATTCGCATGGCAGTCGGGGTCCAAAGCAGCTTTTTTCAAGAGGAGTGTTACCATCGCCTCCTTCAGGGAGCTAGGAAACTCTCCTGTTTCCAAGGAGCACCAGACTATCTGTGCAAGGACTGGACCGATGGAATCAATACAACCCAAAAATCAGGGAAGTTGGTCCAGGGTCCAAACTACAGCATGTGAGGCACGCACCCCGGATAATCCGCATGACATCCATGAACTCCCGTCGGTTGAAGGTACTCCAGGAATGCTGAGGGGCAGTGACCAAGCGCTGGTCAAACGCTACACCCATAGAGTGTGCTGGCTGGAGTATCACCCTAATGTCAACCACCTTAATAGCAAAGAATCGAGCAAGCTCATCGCACTCTACCTGCGAAAAGGCTTTTTGGACTTATAGACAGGCTGGGTTGCACAGTCTGTCCACAGTGCCAAAAAGCTGAACTGGTCGATTCTGAGCAGCTGCAATTTCCCCGGACAGGAACTCTGCCTTCTTACAGGTGATTGCAGATTGATAGATATGATAATGATCCATTAATTTAAGTTGGTCAGCATCAAGGGTGGAATTCCGCCAGCAACGCTCTAACCTTTGTTCTAGTTGTCGCATCGCCCTCAGAGTCCCATCAAACCAAGGGGATAGAGGGAGAAGGGAGAGAGAATAAATGTGGACAGGAGCAACGACATCCATGGCCGCCGAAATGACCATATTATAGGCTGCCACGAGGGCCTCTGGGTTGCTGTTTGCCTGTGGAAAGGACGATAGGTCAAGTACTGCCGCCAGGCCTTCAGAGCTAATATCTCAGAAAGGGCAATACCTGACCATCTCCACAGGGGTAGGCCTATGAAGGGGGGGCGCTAAAACTAAATCCCATGGTATAGTGATCAGACCATCCAACTGGTTCTACCCCCAAGTCGGAGGCTTCGATCCCCAGGAGGAAGACTAAGTCAAGAGAGTGACCATATTTATGGGTAGCAGTAGTAAGTATCTTTGTAAGGCCCAGAGATGACATCAACTGGTGGAAGTGTTGTCCAAATTGTGAGAATTCGTCATTGACCTAGGTGTTGAAGTCACCCAGAACCATCAGTCTGGGCGACTCAAACGCCATGTCGATGACGAAGTCCGCCACTTCCTGAAGGAACCGGGTCTCATCAACAGGCAGACGGTAGATGAGTGATCTTACAGCCTACACCTGCTACCACAGTACACTCAAATGACTCAATCTTCTTGACTGGTACACTTGTGAGATTAAGTTCGGTATTAAAACAGACCACACCCCCCCCACCGCGATCCAATCTCGGGTGGTAGATCACTGAGTACCCGGCTGGAGTTAGAGCTTCCAATATGGGACCAGAATTCTCATCCAGCCAGGTCTCGGTGATAGAAGCCAGGTCCACTGTTCCCACAAGATCTGCAATAATTGCAGTCATGTTTTTAATGGACCTAGCATTACATAACACCGCCCGAGTTGGATGACCCTCCAAGGCCGCCTGAGCCACCTGCCACTAAAATTAGTAGTGCCCTTAGGTATGGAAACCAGACATGGTGGACCACGATCTTGGTTCAATTTTGTCCCAGGGCATCGCCTAGATCTTTCAACCCCGATGTGGTGGGCCCGATCGTTCACTCTCCACTGTTCACACACCCCAGTCCTCCTCCCTCTCCCACGAGCAATACCCAGCACCCTACAGCACTGATATGTTGTAAACTGCAGTGGGGGGGGGAGAAAAAGGGCTGGAGGGTGCGAAGAGCAGAGGGTGAATAGTGCACAACCGTGGGGGCAGGCCTCCAACACATTCTGGTGACCAATTTATCAAAACAGCCCTTACATTAACTAGACTACCAATACCCCTAAAATCTTTAAAATGATCAGATAACAAAAATAAAATAAAATTATAACAGAATATAACCCCCAACACTTACTTGAGGAAAATAAATAACAATCAACATCCATCCCCGATAATATTAAATAAATATCCTTCAATTACCCCACCCCAGCATAAAATCCTAAAATAAATTTAAGATATCACAACTCAGAGTCTTGGACAGGAATGAGTCAGCTTGGACGTAATTCAGTCAGTGATGAAATATTGAACCTATTGTAAATTAAGTCCTGGATGAAGGAAAATAGGTCCTCGAGGCCCTCTCACTGCCTCGGGAAAGTTTAACAGAGCACAGGCAGTCTCACTGTCTGTCCACACCAAAAAATAAAACAGAGTGATGAATATAACTTCATGAACAGTTTCAGCCCCCAGGCTCTCTCACTACCTGGGGACTGACAACACAGGCACTCTCACTGCCCAAAGTAACAATAAAAAAATCAGAAAATAAGAGGAGAATAACAATCTGACCAGGTGCAGGCAGAAGGTCTTCTGAGTGACCATCCTCACTTACGATCCGTTTAACCGAGGAGCAAAGGTCCCAACAATCCCTTAGGAGGGACCGCAGCCAGGATATAACCACAGCCGCTTCCTCGGCTCTCTACCGGTAAGAGTTATATATAGCAAATTATAATTTGAATTGTGTCTGAATACAGTATTAAATTTTAAAACCTTTCCTGGATACTGGAATTATTTTATTTGATTCTGAATTCGCATTCATTCATTTAGTTCTGACATTTATTCACCCCGCATGACAGCCCAGCTGAGATGCAACTTCTCACTTTCAACTGGGGCTCAGCTTCCACCCAGCTCTTATATTACGGCTGAGAGGAATGAAGGGTGGCGGGGGAGGGGGGATGAGTGAATTACTCAATAACACTCAGTGAAGCTGGCTCATGGTGCTGAGGCGCTGCATGCCACACCTTGCGCCACTACGTTGACCCATGTTGGAGAGCAAGCGTGGGTCGGCAGGGGAGGAGAAGACTGGAGCATCCGTAGACAGCTCACCTTCTCCTGGGGAGGGAGGGTAGCAGGGTTCAGCATTCAGGTGCACCTGGTGGCAGATTGGAGGTACTGTGCTGGCAGCCTGCTCGCAAGAGCGGAGGCGGTGCATGGCTGATGTCGGCAGGAACATGCATGGGAGAGTACATGGCCCTCCACCAGACGTCATGGGGAGGGCTATGGGGCAGAACCACCAGAAGAAGGAAAAGCCCTGGGGTGTTGGTGCACGATGGTGAGCCCTGGCTCCCACGCCCACTGTCGGGCCCCGCCCACCTGGGTCCCGATTCTCCTCACACCACCAAGCCTGGATGAAATTAGATGTCTAGGGCATCTGTAGGAGTGGCAGCCCCACCCTGGGTGGTAAGCCAGGGGATCCCTCGCCAGGCAAAGTAAGGTGTTAATGGAGCTCCTGGAGGGGACCCAGGGGTGCGGGGTTCAGGCTGGGTGGGAGAATGCCGGGATGTTGCCTGAGAGAGTCTACCGCCCCAGTGACTGGAGGGAAAAAGAATTAAAATATATCACTCAGTGAGCCTCTGATAGTGGTGGTGGGAATCAAACCCTGGGATCTCCTGTTACACACTTCAGCACCCCAGCCACTAGACCATGCTGTCTTCCCATCACACAGGCAGCGAATAGGGTATACAATGAAAGGATAGCATATGGATTCAATATCACTATAGATGGAAGTTCTATTTATTATTTATTTATTTTATTTATTTAGCATGGTCTTTGCGCTTCAGAGCAGTGAGATGAAGGATGATGCATCTTTAAACAGATTTAGGAAACAGGCACCTGTTGTAAAGTGTTAACCAAATATGGTGTGAAGGAATGTGAGAGCGTAGCAGTTTGGGCTTTGATTTGCTGTGGCTACTAACTCCACTCTTCAGGAAATGACTTTCTTTCCAGTGTGATAGAAAGTGTCAGCAGAAAAAAGTGCAGCGACCCACTCAGTCTGCCCTTCCCTGCCTGTCTAAAGGACTGAACCCTTGTCTTCCCTCCCTCCCTCCCACCATTGCACCTAATCATACATTTCTCATATGCCTGTCCCATCTCCCTCCTTCAAGGGAGACAGTCGACCCTTTTTGCATCATATTATTTCTAGTTGAAAATCAGATCCAGAAGCAAATGATTTGATACCTTTTAATGGACCAACATAGATGTAACAACAAGAACAAAGTGCTCTAGCTTTCGGACCAACCAGTCCTTCTTCAGAAGCTCATGGCAGTTGTTTAGAAAATACAATACTTATAACAGCTAGATAATGCAGAGAAAAACAGAAAAAATCCCCATTGGTTTAAAATACTCATTTAAAAAAAAAAAAAAAACAGAAGATGATGTCAGAGAAGTTTAACAGTACAATACTGCCCTCAGTCCGAAAGAACCTTGGGTTCAGATGTGCTTGGTGCAACACACATACAAAGAATCCTACTGCACATAAATTTAATTGACATAAGATAACACTGCTGAAGCGGACAACTCCCAAATCAAGCCATGAGTGTCACAGTCAGTATAAGGATGTGATTACTGAAAGGCAACCCCCACCCAGCTTAAAGACAAACTATGATAGTTATAGGGTTCATGAAATTACAATGTATGCATTAAAGACAAGAATTACTAGTAAAGTTGTCTAAAAAACATCAATGCACACTGTGTGATGTGTAAAAACCTAGCTGGACATGTCACCAATGGGGATTTTTTTCTGTTTTTCTCTGCATTATCTAGCTGTTATAAGTATTGTATTTTCTAAACAACTGCCATGAGCTTCTGAAGAAGGACTGGTTGGTCCGAAAGGTAGAGCACTTTGTTCTTGTTGTTACATCTATGTTGGTCCATTAAAAGGTATCAAAACATTTGCTTCTGGATCTATTCTTGCAAGGACCAATACGGCAACTACTAAATCTAGTTGAAAATCAGCATTTTATGATTGCATGCCTGCCCTAAAATTCACTGATGTTGCTGGTGGTATTATCTGCTTCCTTTCTTATTAGAACTGGAATGCATGCAAATGGTTTAAATTATGCCCAGCCTTGTTTTGTTTTGAATCCTTGGTCTATTCTTAATGCATACTTCCTGAATATGACAAACTCCCCAAACAGTGCAGTCGTTCTGTATGCGATAGTTTTCCTTTCCGCCCACTGCATCTTGAGTGTCTAGACTGTGCTGGGGGTGTTCCCAAGTCCAGGAAAGACGCAGTGGAAGCTGATCAAGAAATGTAACAAGCATGTTTTTGTGTGGTAACACTAGTAAGGTGGGCAGTCTGTTTTTCACTTTTTAAAAGAAAAAAGGAATCAGAATCAAACCACCATCTATACCAGCAATCTGTACAGAATGTGAACAATCATAATACTGTCCTAGGTTCCATGCCACTGACTGTTTTCTATTTGTTCATTTATGTGTTTGTTATTCTAGTTATTGCATTACAACACTTGAATTGCATTCATGTAATCAAAGTAATTCTGTGTAGATTTTATCGGTTACAACAGGTAAACTGTTGCGTGGTTAAAAATTTTTTAAGAACTGTCACTTTAAATTGAATTTCCTATAAAAACAGTTGCCACAAGTGGCGTGGTACACCTTGAGAAAGAGCAGAGTTTTGCTGCTTGAACTGTTGGTGGACCACAGGGTTTGGGAGCTAGTTTTGTGTGCTGAAGTAAACTTTTTTCCCCACAATTCTCTATGGGTGCCTTAAAGCAGCAGTACTAAAAAAAAAAAAAAAAAATGCGCCTTTTTGACAGTTTATTCCCTGTGCCCTGCTAATTATATACCTGCTACTCTTTCTCGCTGGCACTGTACTATCTCCGAGTAATTTGCTCGGTTATTCTCTGCTTTTGTTTACATGTCTGCCGCTAAGCACGTTGCATTGGAACCCGCTATGCTGCCAACTGCACATATGAATGACTTGCAGGGACATCGGGAATGGTCAGCAGAGGGACCCTCTGCTGTTTTCAAAAGACGTGATGTAACCTGTAGAAAAAGCGCATGGAAAATTAGTCAGCTGCCATATTTGTTGTAGTGCTACAACCATTCAAATAAATTGCAAATATCTAAAAAACTAAAATTGGCTGGAAAAAAACATTTACAGGTATGGGAACTGGAACTTTGGCTGCATGCTTACAGCCAAAAAAACAGAATTTTGATAGCTCACTTCCTGATTTCGTAGTACTGCTACTTTAAAGGGAAACTCCAATTGAGTTTCTCAGTGCAGCAGCAGCTGTAGAAACGCCTAATTAGGGCTTTCAACATAAAAGAAACATTTTTTTACTACCTGGTGCCCTGGAATTTTAATGAAAAAGATCCGCTCGCTCCATCATGGCGACAGACCGCAGGTGGACATCGCGCACCTCGGTGACTTCGCTTCTTGAAGATAATGTAATGAGGGCTACCAACAAATGGCAGATGTTGGTAGCCTTCGGTAACATAACTTCGTCGAGGAAGTCACCGAAGTGTCAATAGCTGCCCCTGAGTCTATCATGATGGTGGCCAGTCTTTATTAAATTCCAGAACTCAAATAATAAAACATTTTCTTTATGTTGAAAAGCAATGAGCATTCTGCAACCGCTGCTGCACTGAACTCAATCAGGATTTCCCTTTAAGTTGATTTTGGTGCAGCAATTTGGTGTTGGGCTTTTCTTCTTTTGCTGATCATGTGTCTTAGTCTGTGGCACCTGCTTCCACAGTGAGCTATTCTGTTTGTGCTGGAGTGTTCCAAGAACAGTAGATTTGCCCTGGAGGGCAGAGACCCCTTCCCCCCAATGCCCTATGCAAAGCTTAACATGCAAATTAGGCATTCCAGATGTTACTGTCTGCAGACAGCGATTGGGTACAGTAACAGCATCAGAGCTGTGCGGAATATGGAGTTTTGTTACGCCTGTAAAATTTGTGCGGAGTGGTAATTTCGCCTTTCAAAATGCTTTTCAGAATTTCTTCTTAAATTCCTAAAAGCATTTCTATGTATGTATTTATTTATTTATTTAGTTTTTGTTAACCAGACAAGCACACTAGACAAAACAGATGCCTATTTTCAGGTGCGACCCAGGAGAGTACAGGAGAAAATAAAGAGACATGTTCAGATAGCGTAACACATAGCATCAGAATAAACAAAGCATACAATTTAGGGTAGTAAGAATTGTACATAAGTTCAGTAGATAATATACAGACATTTCAAAGGATATTGACAGGGCAAACAGTTTGATTCCATACAGTAACAAAAAATATACAGGCAAAACAGAGACACAGGCAGGTGAGTCTAGCCAGAGGAACAGGCACAGGAACTCTGGAAAATGCCAAACGCAGATGTCCAGAGACAAGTGTCCTGCTTGCATGAGATGTCATTTGTGTGATTTAGAGCAGCTGCATACCGAGGAGAGCTTCAAGTAATCCCAGAGGGAGTTTTAGAAGCAGGTGTGGGAGGGGGAGGAGCAGACCTGGATAGGAAGGGAGTTCCATACTGTAGGTGCACATTCAGCAAATCTCCTGTCACCCATTTGCATGCGGGTAGCAGGAACCTTAAGAACTGCTGAGCCATGGGACCTAAGGGAATATGAGGAGGAAGCAGGTTTGAGGAGCTCTGCCAGTACCAGAGGGGTGGCACTTCTAAGGACTTTGTCCATGAAACATCCCAGGATAAAGCTCCGATGGTTGCTTGGGGAGAGCCAGGTAAGTTTGTTGTATAGGTCGCAATGGTGGGTGAGATATGGTGCAGAAAGTGCGAATCAGCAAATGTCATTATAGGCTACATCCCATTTTGAGAGATGCGACTTAGTGGTATGCGCAAATGTGATAAGCCTGTAACAGAGAGTAGGGAGGAACACACCTCTAGCCAAGGCAAGGCGAGCAGTAGATGTGAGGTTGTTCTTCGCTCTGTAGGCCAGGCCTAGCTTGCAATTTACTGCCCTACATACGTTTTGGATATGCTGGACAAGGTCAAGCTGGGGGTCAAGGGTAATCCCAGGTACTTGATGGAGTCAACAACCTTCACTGAGGATCCATCAGTCCCGTTTATGCTCAGGGGAGCAGGGGAAGCTTTTATTTTTGCCTGGGATCCAAAGAGCATGGCCTGGGTTTTTATGAGGTTGAGGATGAGTTTGTTAGCTCTAAGCCAAGACTGGATGTTATTAAAATCGGCACTAAGTTGGTGGTTGATGACAGTGATGTCACAGGAGTGGGTTAGGATTACCAGGTCATCTACATATAATGTGATGCTACTGTGAGATGGCACAGATGGGAGATTATCAACAAATACAGAGAAAAGGAGGGGCCCTAGGACAGACCCCTGAGGGACTCCAGAAGTTACCGGGGTGGGCTTCGAGAGGGCCTTATTGAATTTCATGAGCTGCTGTCTTTCCTGAAGGTAGTTGGAAAACCACCCAAGGATGGGTTATACAGTGGAATAACTTCCCATAGATAAGTAACTCACAAAATAATTTTCAGCCGATTTTGGAAAAGGGAGCCATGGTTTATGTAAACCACAGATTACTAATCCACAGAAAACATTCCACTTTCAGAATTTTGCCACGGATAGGAATTCTGCTGAATTAGGCACCACAGAATTCCTTTTATGTTGCTATCTGAAAATTCTGCACAGCACTAAACAGCACACAATACCGCCTCATGCGTACATGCACATGATGCAGTGCCATGAACATACATGCATGAGCTGCTGTGGTTAAAAGAGACGTCCTCCCACCAGCCCAACCTGTAGCTTAGTGCTGCTTGTGTTCCAGCAACAGTATCCACTTGCTCGTCCCTCTCCATCATTTCTGGCAGTCCAGAGGTTCCCCAATCCAAACTTCACATCCACAGTGTCCCTGGTAGTTGCATGTGACCCTTGACCTTCTAATCCTTCAATTCACAATCTTCATCCCCGTGATGGGACTGCATGGCCAATGCAGTTGTCAGATATCCCCTACTGCCAGAAAAAAATTGGTCTTAAGAGGCATTAGAAAACTGCTTTTGCCTTGCCTGCTGCACTAACGGTAGTGTGCAGCATGTGCCATTTACAAGCCAACAATGCTTTACCACTGCCATTTTCACCACTAGGTTGACAGCTGTGCAATAAAGCACTAAGTGCGAGTGTGCAAGGGCACGCACATGCAAGCATACACCAGCAAGCCTGTCCCTTGTTGCAACACTGCTATTATGCTGCCTCCAGGCCTCCACCAGGTGGCGCAGCAGAGTGACCATCTCCCCTCCTCAAGAGATGAGATCACTCCAAGGGATGCTCCATTCTCTCCTCCCAGCTCTCCCCATGTGACAAGAATTCGCTGTTTAACCCGGGTCTCCGGCACAGCAGGCGATAGCGCTACTGCCCCACTACTGGGCCAGCACACAGGTTTTTCTTGTGGAGCTCATCAGTGTGTGACTGTCAAACACTGTTCCACATAGGAGACTGGTAAGATAGCTTGGCAGCTTAGGGGTGGGTAACAAGGCAGTAAACTGGGTAAAAAATTGGTTAGGGGATAGGAGGCAGAGGGTAGTGGTTAACAGAGTTTGCTCTGAGGAAGGTAAGGTGACCAGTTGGGCACCTCAGTGTTTAGTGGTAGGACCAGTCCTCTTCAATGGCTTTATAAGTGACATGAAGGGAAGGTCTGCCTCTGACACCAAGATCTGCAACAGGGTGGACACTCCGGAAGCTGTGCCATGATCTGAAAACACTAGGGGAGTGGTCAAGGGTATGGCAGCTAGATTTTAATGCAAACAAGTGCAAAATAATGCACTTGGGGCACAGAAATCCGGGGTCAGAGTACAAAATGGGTGGAGTGGTACCAACAATGACAATGCAGGAAAGTGATCTGGGGGTTATCATAACAGATGACTTGAAGGTGTCCAGGCAGTGCAACAAGGCATTCAGGAA
The DNA here is from genome assembly GCA_016271365.2 of Neoceratodus forsteri. Classification (NCBI taxonomy): domain Eukaryota; kingdom Metazoa; phylum Chordata; order Ceratodontiformes; family Ceratodontidae; genus Neoceratodus; species Neoceratodus forsteri. Next base: position 255,653,239 of record CM057452.1, read on the forward strand.
GGCTAGTAAGATGCTAGGATGCATTGGTAGGGGTATCACAAGCAGAAAGGGGGAGGTGGTGGTGTCCCTTTTTAGATCAGTGGAGAGACCCACCTAGAGAACTGTGTCCAGTTCTGGAGACCATATCTCTGGAAGGACATAGCCAGAGTGGAGGCAGTCCAGAGGAGGGCAACAAAAATGATATGGGGTGTGCATCAAAAGTCCTAAGAGGAGAGGCTAAGGGATTTCAACATGTACACCCTAGAATGGAGGAGGGAGAGGGGAGATGTGATAGAGACCTTTAAATACCTCACAGAGGTTAATAAGATGCAAGAGGTAAGTATTTTTCAGAAAAAAAAGTGCTCTAAAATGATGGTATGTGCTATGAAGCTAGAAGGGGCAGATTCAGTAGAGATGTAAGTAAGTAATTCTTCACAGAAAGAGTGGTGGATACCTGTAACAGGCTTCCAGAGGCGGTGGTGGGGGTGAAAACAGTGGTGGGGGTCAGAAACAGCTGGGATAGGCACAAGGCAATATTATAGGTCGGGGGGGGATAAAGAGCTGTAGATCAAACAGAGTCTGCAGCAAGTATAATGGTAGTAAAAATGGGCAGATTGGGTGGTCCAAGAGGCCCTTATCTGCTGTCAGATTCTATGTTTCCATGCTATCCCAGCCAGGTACCAGGGGCCTGATTTGCAAAGGGCCAGACATGGTCCAGGACCAAGTGTCCCAGCAGATATAGGCAAAAAGATACTAGCAAAATTGATATTTTTGGCATTTTCGCTGCATGGGTGGCAAATTCCCATATTTGAACAGTGTTGTGCCTGGTAAAGCTGTAAATTGTGTTAAAGGTTGCGAAAAGGCAACCTTTTGCCTTATGTTTGAGGATCAGGCCGTAGGAGTGACTAACAGACATTTAGTACAGTAGCGGGTATTATCATACAAAGTACAGTTTGCAAAAAGATGGGTTGTAGAATCCTTAAGCAGAAAACAGTGAGAGAACAAATTCCCAGTATATCTGTTACAGTCCCTGTTTGCAGCCCCCACCCACCCACCATCTGATTAAAGTGTTAGTACCTTGCAGCTCTGGTTGTTCCTTTTGTAACATGCATCATAAATTGTTGGTGTTACTGAAAGTAAAATCTCGTTCTGGTAGAGCTGCTTTTGCTGCAACCATGTCTTGGGATTTTCTGTCCCCATCTCTCCCAGCAATTCTCTGACATGTCAGTTTCTTATATATTTAAAAATTATTTTAAACACACACACACACCCACACCTATATACAGATGCACACAAACATACAGCACTACACAAAGGTGGCTACATACAGTCAAACACACACACACACACACACACACACACACACACACACACAGCTGAGATGCAAAATCCCATTTCTAATGGTGCCTTGTTTCTCTCCATTTCCACAGCTAGATGGACTGGAACTCTAGGAGTGACCTAGGAGTGACTTGCCCAAAGTTGCACAGTGAATGTCAGGCGTGCAGCAGCACTGGAGAAGGGCCAGTAGAATCTGCCCCTGTTGGCAATAGAGAAGCCTGGGTTGAGTCAGTAGGAGCCACCGCCAACAGGAGCACTTCAGGAGGCCTGGTCAGAGTCCGTTGAATGCTACCATTAGTGGTAATGCATGAGCCATGCCACCACCATCAGGAGGCACAGAAGGAGGCCCAGTAGGGCCCATTGCATGCTGCCACCAAAGGCAGCACTGAAGGAGGCCCTGTGCTGTCAAGTGTCACTGCTATTCATTCTTTACACCTGAATCTCACTCTCAAAATTTAAAAATTAACAACGTAAGCCAGCCCATCAACTACTTTTCATGACGTTGGCAACCCATTTTCAAGAATGACCTTACATTATCGGTGACCAGCTGAGGCAGGGAGGATCATGCATTATAAGGACAGCTCTCCTCCCTCGGGGTTGGGGCACACTGCATCTCACTGCTGAACTGTCACCTGGTGTAAGTTAGCTGGTAGCACAAGTGAGAGCACAGTGCAGGAAAGGGACTGCATGCATGTCATTGCACATCCACATCCTGGGGAGTAAACCAGTGGAAAATTCCCCAGTCCAGTCCGGTACCCCCACTGGCCCACACATGACCAACATGGCAGGCCACCTGCCATCTTGTGTTTTCTTGGGTAAGTGGTGGATAACCGGTAAATCCATGGGAAGGTTGGTGACAAGGCTGGGGGGTGCTGCAGGGCTAGGGGTCAGAGAAACAGATGCAGAATGGGGGAAAAATGACAATATAGCTTAATGATTATCACACTGTGCATATGCCTGCTTGTGTGCATAATCAGCAAACATACTGGCAGCATGCCAGCACTATAGGGCTTCTGCAGGTGTGGCCATGTTGGGGCCAGTGCTGTTGAGTGTTGTGGAGGCTAGTCTGTGAGCAGCCTGTTAGAAGCAGACTGCTGATGAAAGCTAGTCAGCTTGCTGATGGGTAGAAACTTCTTGCATATGAAAGAAGGGAGCTGTTCCCATAGCAAGAAATTTTCATCCGTTAGCATGCCAACTTGTCATGATTAGCACTAAACCTGCCTTCCGCCACACGTTCCACTGCTGGTCTTCCGCCCGTGTGATCCGCTACCGGTGGCAGCTATTTATTCAACTCTGACACTGGTACCCCACCGCCTGACCTACTTTTATTTATTTATTTATTTTTTTGTTATTGACTCTGTTTTTTCTCCTCGGGGTGGCCAGAGATTATACCCCCCATCAGTCTGCAGGGTCCCCACAGTGATCCCAGACGTCATGCTGCTCTTCATCCAAGGGTTTGTTTTGCTTGTGGTGGTTCCCCTGTGGCCACCCCCCCCGATGGATGTGTGTGTTTAGTGACCTCAGTGGACATGCAGATGTCTGCTGACTCCACCAATTTGGCCTCAGTACTGGTCACAGGCTTGCCTACCTCCAGCCATGTCTAGGGGTCCATACATGCCGAGCACCAAATCCCATCCCTCCCCAGAGAAGACAAGCAGTCCAGTGGATGCTCAGCCTTCTCCTCCTGGCCGGCCTTCTAACAGACCTGGGTCTGTTCCCAAACTCAGGCCATCAGCATTGCAAGTGGTAGCGCTACTGTTGCGCCAGCCAGCCAACCTGCTGTTTAAATAACACAATCCTCCTGCTGGTATCCCCCTCCTATCTGACTGGTGTTTGTCACCCCCCCAATTCTTTAAATATCACTGGCAGTGGGTGCCAACCCCTGCTATCGGAATACCCCCTCCTGCCTGACCTGACATTTGGCACCCCCCACCACTATTATTTAAATATCAACAGCAACAGGTGCTTAACCCTGCTGCTGGTATCCCCGACCTGGAATTTTTCACCCCCCAGGCAGTTCTTTGAATGTCACCGGCAGCGAGTGCCCAACACTGCTGCTAGTATCCCCCTCCCCGCCTGACTCATCATTTGCCTCCCGCACAATCTGGCACTAGCATGCACCTCCTCACTGCTAACTAAACTCCCAAAACATCATACAACACTGGGTTCCCACCTCCACTGCCACCTGCCAAGGGCCTAAAAGGAAGAATATGTTCCCTCACTGTGTACGGTCCCTCAGCATCTGTCTGCTGGTCCCCCAGACCTTCCTCTTAGCATTCACCACATCACATACCCTCCCAGCACCTCTCACTTACCAACTGTGTCCTCTTCCGACGACTGCCACGCCTAATGCCAAATGGGAACCGAGGAAAATAAGAAGTTTGCTTAATGGCTTTCTAATGCATTTTCAACTTTATTCATAACGTTGTCATTTTTTTGTATTTTCAACATAGTCTTTTTGGGACCCCAGTGTAAGCATGAGGGATAACAGATGGACACCAGCCGTAGAATTTCGGGTTAACACATGTTGGCTTGTGTGATGTTTATTCAGTCAAAACAAATTAAATACAGATGCAAAAGAAAGACTTCAAAATAAAAATAATAATAGCAAATAAATGATTCTAAGTGTGGCAAACTTCACTTCAGTTTCCACATCCAAGTGTAGTAACAGACACCCTTCCGTCCTTCACCTACACCTAGTCAGCAGGTACTGACCCTATCTGACATTTCAGCAGTGAGGTAGGGCTTTTATACCTGCCCTACTGAGGTCTTGTGCTTGAAGCATCATCATTTTTTAAGACTTTTTATTTAGGCTCCCGTTTAAGTTATATAATGCTAGAGAGCCTTCTAAGTAGTATTCAAGTCACTATTAAGGCATATATTGTTAAAAAGGACCCTATGTGGCTAAATACGTTTGATAGAAGTTGGAAAAGTTTCCACTGTTGTTTGATTGATAGCAGACATAGTATGAAACTAGCCTCTAGAAGCTGCTGCTGCAGCCCAATAGGGAACAGTTTGTAACAAATGTTTTATTATCTAAAGGACCACAAGGAAAACATGGCTCTACAGACCTATGGTGAAAATCTGATTGTCAAATGTAATGCCTGTTTAAATAAAGATGTTTTACTACTACTGCAGTTTAGTTGGCAGCTATCCACGTGTTCCAGCCTCGTCCATAGCAGGGAGATTTCTTTTATAAGTTTGAGCGCTGCCTCGTATGACTTGCTAGCAGAGCCTTCCATCCACTGCACATTCTGTTCGAGAATATCAACCCACGTCTCGAGGGAGTGGACCCGGGGAGTTAAGGTATCTAGCTTCTTATCCATATCTTGAACTGTTTTGATGAGCTGAATAAGGGTTGCATGAACTGTAGTGAGGGAAACCTCCTCATTGTCAAGGCTACCGCCACCCAAGGCTCCATCTTGTTGCGCAGGCCAGCTATCTCGTGGCTGAGACATCTTGGGCTTAAAGAAGTCCATGGGAGTCACTGAATTCTTTGATTTCCCCCATTGTTGCTTGTACTTCAATTAAATCAAGTAAATGCAGCAGAAATCAGTTGAGAATATAGCCCAAATCACGGTTTTAAACACTTTTAAATGCACAGCTCCCGGAACTCTGTAAAAGTGCGACTGCTTTGTTTAGCTGCCAAGCCACACCCCCCCCGGAGGGTTATTTTAAGTTAGTTAGTCAGGGCCAGGACAGAATGGAGGGTGGACGTGGAAGAACATACCAGGGGAATGAGTGGACCACAACAGAGGGGGGCAGTGGAAGTACACTAAGAGGGAGTGAGCGGCAGGAATGTCTCAGCCATTTCTCTTCTAGCTGTGATCAGGTGCACAACTCTCCCTGCCAAAAAAAAACAAAAAACACCCAGCTTGGTGCATTATGGGTGGAGCACATGCAAACAATCACTGCACATAATCAATGCCATCACTTTGGAAGCTTCTGCCAGGTGTAGTGGAGGTACAAGAGGTTAGTTGGACTTGCTGATGTTCCACTTCCATGTTAAAGATGGGCCTGCACTGAACAGTTCCTCTTAATTCCTCTCAATTTATGGAAAACTCACATAGTGATTACAAGAGATGGGCTGCAATGCTGCATTCCTCTAAAAATTGGGCTTTGGTCTGCCGGAGTGGTGGTGGTGGGATTCCAGAGTGAGCATGATTGCTACTCTTTAAGTAAATCCATTTTAGACTGCCTTGGTGAAGTTTCTCTAAAAGTGAGTAGCCAGTGAGCATCTAGGAAGCAAAACCTGCTAAATGGTTAAAAAAATAAGTTAAGCAGTAGAGGTTCTCCCTTTAGCACTTAATCAGTGAGGTAGTATATACGCTGCTATACAATACAGTGCTGGGGAGGTGGCATGAAGATGTATGTCAAGTGCCTCATAGTCAAGTGTGTTTGGAAATTGTCAGCAGGAAATGGTTAGAGTTCTGGGGAAGATTTATTCACTAGCTCATCAGTCTTGATGTTACAAGAAGGAAAGTCATAAATGTGCCATGCTACAGCCATCACAGTTCCAGGAATTATCTTTTAGGCTTTTCTTAAAACTCTTATTAGTGTCTGTTTCAGGAAAACTGCAAATGATCATCAGTCCTTCCAGCAGTGGAGCGCCTGCCCACTGTGTGAAGACTGGCAATCTATTCCTGACCTGATCCCAGAGTCTCAGCCAGGACCAGTGAGACTTGGAGGCTCAGGTCAAGGGTCGGTTGTGCCTCTTTGTAACATGCCTGCCCCCTGGTAGCGCAGGTGGATAAATCAGGTACATCCGTGGATCCCCTTCTCACTCCTCCACCACCACCTGACATCATCAATCATAGCTTCACCTGGTTCCATCCTGTGCTGGGTGTTGGCTCATTTTGCCACAGGACGATTTGTACACCTGACACCTACTGGGGAGGAGGGTAGATGGGGCTCAGTAGGCCACAGAACAGGGGTGTTAGTGAGGTTACAAGGGTCAGGAGTGGCTAACCATGGGACCGCTGTGAGATGCGTCTGCAGTAGAAAAGGAGCAATAGGCACAAGGAAGGTAGGGAAGAACCACAGTGGGAGGTGTGTGTTGGGAGGGAAGGGGGCTATGAGGAAAAGATGGGAGAAAAATAGAATGGAAAAAAAAATGGCAAGTAAGCCTGATGGTTCTATGCACTGTACACCAAGAGGAGCTTTCCACTTCTGCAAAACTCCAGCCTGTGTGCATGCTGAGAATCAGCTGAGCTAATTATAGGAACGCTGAGTGGCTCTCCTTTCTTAATTCAGATTTCCCAGCCTATCTCCAGTCTTGCTTTCCATCCCCCTGGCAACCTCCTGGCCTTAATCTGTGGCTTTTCTGGCATTTACTGTACCACTTATCCACATGGCTTACTCCCCATGTCCCATGGGTCAGTGGCCTCATTGGGATGCCCATTGGTGGGATGTCAGCTGATTTGAGTGGGGGTGGGGGCCTGAGAGTGCCTGCGCTTAATCCTTCTTTGCACTTGGGTGATTTTTCTTTCCTCATTTTTTTCCCATATACTGTACTTAATCTCCCACTGGCAGCTGGCCCCCATCAGTCCTGCCACTTCACTCAGCTCCATCACTCGCCTTCTCCAGGACTTAACTCACTTCACCAAGTGCACCCTGGCTGGCCCCCCCCCCCCGATAGGGTCATATAGGTGGGTGGCTGCCCCCAAATGGAAACTTGGTCAGTGATCTGGAAAGGAGTGCCACAGTGGTCAGTGTGAGGCCTGCGGCGAGGGGCAGATGTCTTCCTGCAGAGATGGTGATTTTTTCTTATTTCTCGCCTTCCCCTGGGATACTGATGAAGCTACATGGAGTATGCACATGCTATGGTGTACACCTAAATTAGAGCATGGTAGCGTCCCCGCTCCCAGCTTTGTTGGCTCTGGTGCACTGCCACCTGTCGTCACCCAGGTGGTGGTAGAGCAGCGGAGGCTGAGCCCCCACCTTACCCGAGGCATCAAGTGTCCTGTGGGATGCTTGTCTCATCTCCCTCAACTGGCTTTCTGATGACTCGGGCTTGTTCCTGAACTCAGATCATTGGCATCGTGAGCCGTAGCACTACTGCTACATTGGGGGGGCTGGCTGTTGGCCATTTTTCTTTTTTCAGTCACCAATGACATGAGCAAACATGGGACTCCAAATGTTCCCACACTGAACCTGGCTGATGTATTCCTTCCTGTGGTAACTCTGCTGCACTGCTACCTTCGGTCATCCAGGGGGTAGTGCTGTAGTATAGACCACTACCAGAATGTTCACCCCTCCTCCTCCCCCACTGCTGGCTCTGACACCTTGGGCTTGAGACAAGATCCCTGGTCGCTAGCATTGCAAGCACCAATAAATATATATAATCTGATGTGTATTTTTTTATTATTCATTAAAAAGAAAGGATTTTCACATGAAAAAAAATTCTGTAGATGAACATTCCTCTTATTCCAAAGCTTGCTTTGCGAGAAGGCCTCACATACATATGACCTGTCATTGCTGATTTGCTGATTCAGCACTGAAAATTTCTAATCATTATTTTAACAAACTCTGGTCAGAGTCAAAATGGCATAACCCTGATATGGGCTATAGATGCAAACACATACATGATGCGAGCCTCATCCTTCCATTGCCAGCTCTTCTGTCCCCACTTGCTTACCCTATAACCTTTGCCCCTTCACACATCCCCTGCCCCTCTCTACATTATCTGCCCCTCTGCAGTACTAGTTCCCCTGCCCCTACTTTTGCCATTTAGCTCCCTGTCCCCTCCATCCTGTAACTTCCTTTCCACAAACATCCCCGTCCCTCCCTCAGTTGTCTGCTCCTTCCCTAGTGCCAACTCCCCTGCTCACTATTTCCTGACAGCTCCCCTGCCCCTTCTCTCTGCCCTACAATGTGTCCCCATCCCACCCACACAGATTTACCTGCTCCCCCTCTCTCCATCACCAGCTCCCTTGGCATCCCTTTCCACCACCACCCACATACTGTAACCCCACATTACCTGCTGTTGGGCCTTCTTTTCTGCCTCCCACTGCAGCCACCTCTTTGGTTTAATCTGCCTGAAGTCTGGCACTTTACTAACCATTCACCATAAAAATAAAACTTCAGAATATACCTAGCTGCAAGTCATTCCCCTACTTAACTGTCTGGAGGTCTTTTTCTAGCTCACCAGACTAATTAGTTCTGTTATTATAGATCGCAGGACGTCCTGGACTAATCACTGCTCTTCCTTCAGTTGCGCCTGAGGTACTCTCATTGCAGTAAGAGTACCTCATGTGCTGAGCACTGCAGCTGGCTTCTCGATGACCAGCACTGCTGCTAACTTAATTAAATAAAAATGTTTTTTTTTATTAAAGTTAGCGATCTATAGTAATTTCATGGGTCTGGTTGGAGGGCCTTTGGTTCACAGTCTTCTGGTCCTAAAAACACATGAAGCAACACTCATAGCCATAAAAGGCCCTCCAACTGGACCCATAAACTTATAAGAAAAAAACTTTTGTGGATGGCTGAGGCGCTGAACACCTTACCATCTGGCATGCCAGCAGCTTGAGTTCAAACGTGAACTCGAGCCATTGGGGGTCAGCCGGGATGGGAGAAGATTGAACATTCAGGGGACTGCTCTCCCCCCTCCTGGGGAGGGGGGGTTAAGCCATGCTGCTTCTAGACTGCCACCACATGGAGGCATGGTTGCAGGGCACTCAGTGAAGCTCTGTGGGAAGATGTCTGGCAGCAGGCACATAATGTGTGCACGTCTCTACAAGCACGTGCACTTGCGTCACTGCATGGCACTGGACAGTGAGGGAAACCAGTAAAATGGAAAAGACTGGGGCTAGAGCTTGACGTTCTGCCCACTACCCGACCCACACGGTTGCCCAGGACTGCTATCTCATCTGGACTTTATGTACTGGGGGGACCTCCCTCTCTTGGCTGTACCACAGGGGACAATTTGTTGGGGATCTTGCAGGTGAGCCCGGCGGGGGGGGGCAGGCAGTTGCCTGAGGGGTGTCAGTTAGGGGCAAGTTGAGCTGATCTGTCGGGCAGTCATTCATTGCCATGGCGTAGTGCATGAGGCACTCTTATCTAAATAAGAGTGCCTCACTCATAAACAAAAGGAGTGTTGTGACTGGTTGAGAGTGTCACATGACACTCCCTCACTCTGTAATGCATCAAATAGAACCAGAGAGTTATATTAAGTGCATATTGAAAAGAAACTTTTTTCAAGTTCCCAGCATACATTTAATATGACCCTTTTGTATTATTTGCAACCTCCATGCTGATATTGTGCCATGCTTTTGAGATTTGTGAGAATTTTTTTTACTAACTTGCCAGAGACAGATAGTGGATAGAGAAGCCTCCCAGCATGATCTGTTTCTTGAAGAAAACTTCATATTTTAGATACTAATTTTAACTTTATTATCTTTTCAGCATACATCCAAGATTACCTTTTTTGTTCTATTGCTGTAGTTTAGGTATATTGTGCTGGGAACCCTGACCGTCTCTTATGCCTGAGAGGTTTCACTGGAAATAGATCTGTAGTCTGTGAGCAACTGAAACAGTAAACCTGTTTGTGTTTGTAATTTGATCTTTATTGGTTTTTAAGCGATACATCAGGCAACCACAACATGCTGACAATGGCCATCTAGTAAACAGTTATCCCTCTAGTACAATACATGGATCTCAAAGATTTACCTGCACAAAATTTCTGTTGGCACAGTAGAGGGGTTTGTCAAAATAAGCACTCATTGCTACAAGGTAGCAGAGAGGGGGGGGAGAGAGAGAGAGAGAGAGAGAGAGAGAGAGGGAGGGAGGGAGGAGGAGAGACAGAGAGAGGAACTGATAATATGAATGTTGTGTTGACCCATTGCTGCAGTAATAGCATTTTCCCTGTTTGCATGAACTGTGTAACTCAAACACTGAGGTATCTATTACATAATAATAAAGTTATGGGTGCATGTAAATCCTTCAAATGAGGACTGTGGAATCGGATTGGAATCCGGTTGGCATGCACCAGCACAAGTGAACCGTTTGCCTGGAACTGGAGTGGGAGCTGTCTGGAAACTGGATTGAGGTTTGTTCTGATCCCGTACCCATGCACAGAAAAATCTGACCCTCATTCTGAAGGAGTTACATGCACTCATAACCCAATCATGGTACTAGGTAATTGATACTTTGGTGGTCGAGTTATCCCATGTGTGTAAATAGAATACTGCAGCAGTAACCGAACACTGTCCCCATGTCAATTAAATCAGAATGAAATCTAATCTTAGTGAATCGATGATGTAGTAATTGTTCACAGCTACATTAAAAATGGTAATTGCCGTCCATCGTGTTGCCAGTGGGGGGTGGATCAGGAACGAGCCCAGGGCATTGGAGGGCTGGCTGGGGGGGGGGGTTATGGAGGGTGGAGAATCCCAAAGGCTACTCTCCTCCTCTTCTTGGGGGGTTGGGTCAGTTGCTTCCTCTGATGCTACCCTGCCATCTGTGTGACCACACAAGGTAATGCATCAACACATGATTTGGGATAGAGCAGATTAGCTGGGCTCTGCAATTCCACGGTACTGTGTATGCTCGCACTTGGAGCCCCATGTGCATGGATGTTCTGTAGAAAGAGGGAACGAAGCATGGGAAAACAACCCTGGCCAGCAAGTTGATGCCAAGTACACCGCACTACACAAGCAGGGAGCTGAACAGTTTTGTTGCTGCTCAGCAAGACAGAAAATAGCTTAATGCAACAACAACAAAAAAGATAAATAAATAAATAAATGTGTTATAGTTCCCAAGTTTCAAAAGCATGAATTGCAATACAGACACACCCCGTCTAGGTGCCAAGGTGCTTTGCACTATCCAGATTTTGTCAGGGGGCCCCTGGACGAAGCTCAGATGGAATGAAACGCCATGGGACCTAGACAGTTATGTTGTGAAAGATGCTGCAGATAAGAGGTGATGGGTTTGGATGGTTGCTGGAGGCAGATGGGGGCTTCAACCAGTGTAGAAAAAGGGTGCACAAAGTGCAGCAAAACAAAACCCTTTGATAAATGTTAAAAAGCTAGATGGGTGAAAAATAGCAGGCAGCAAGTTATTCATTTCTAAAACTAGTCAGTTGTTATTTTTTTTAGTTATGGGGTGTTTCTGTTTTTCCATTTGCTCATTAGAAGTTTGCCTGGAGACTGACGTACAGCATCTAGTTCTGTACCTATTCATACCTCATCAGCATTGTGACCTCACTCACTGCAACATCACTAGTGACTGATCTGTCAGCAGGTGACTGGCTCTTCTTCGTCAGTTGTGATGTCACAGACAGTGCGGTGATTAGGCTGATGATGTATGAGGAGGAACAGAACACACTGCGTCAGCTTCCAAGTAGAATACTGTTTCCACACATCACATTAAGCATGGTCAGGTCGAAAATCTATTAATTAGCAAAAGGGGAAATTAAAAATACTTCAGATTTAAGAAAGAATACAGTAGTTACCTACTTTTGAAAGTCAGTATTATTTCAGGCAGTACACCAGCTCTCTAATGATGCCAAAGTTATCATAACAATTATCCCACGCTATACCCCCTCTCTCCCGTGCTGGTGTACTTTTCCTGCTTAGTATGACATCACTGATGGTGGTGATGTTTTGGGAGAAGAGGTCATTTCAGCATAAATATGCACCATCTGCATTACAACCAGAATAACAGAACTGGGGAGCAACATGTCATTTTGCTGCCTTTATACTCATCAGGTTTACCGTAAACCTTTGCAATCAAACTGCTTTCGTTAATTAATTAAACCGTGTCTGTTTGAGTCCTTATCTAGCTAGGAGGGATTCAGAATTGCTCACTGGAGGGTCCCTGCTGATCCTCGGTGCAAATTGAGTGCACTTGTTATCTTCGCATAAAGTATCAGAGAGGCTGCTGTAAGTGAGACATATTCCTTGTCTCCCTGTGGGGGGATACAGAATGACATAACAGCAGCTTAAGTTCACGCTAGTGAGCTTTGCATAGCTACTAAATAATGTGTGAATAATTCAAATAAAAACGATCGCACCCAGGCTCCTGATCTTCATGTCTTGGAAGGTTGTGAGCAATGTTCAAGTCGCTCACATACTTAGATACATAGGGGAAGGCATTGTGGTCTGCTGGTTAAAGCATTGCACTACTGCATGAAACTTGAGGTCACATGTTCAAATCCCACTACAACCACTTACTCATTGGGTGACCCTGAGCATGTCACTTGACCCCCTGAGGTTTCCTTCTTCCAAGCTGTTATTACAGAGTTTACTTTTTGACCAAACTCTTTATCGTGAAACCTTTAAAGAAGAGAATGCATTTCTTTCACATTTTTTTCTATATTTTTGCAAGGCTCAACATACTGTCTCAAAAGGTGGTCCGATTCACAAGGAGGCTCCGATTAAAGGTGACTAACTGGCGACCATGTTTGTTTTTGGAACAAAAAATAGATTTTACTATCTGCAAAAACAAGTGAATGGATTCCCATATATTTTACTGAATAGTTACTAACATACTATTTGCCAGCAGATTAGGCCTTATGGTCTATCGAGTCTGCTCGAACCTTAGATCCTTAGTTGGGTGCCGAGGCCCTCCCATCCCTTGTGCTCCAGAAACCTCTATCATCCATCCCTACCCCCCTGGGACAGGCCATCATCTGATATATCCACTTTCTATGTCTGTCCCACCCTCTCTTGAAGCCCTCCACTGAGGATCTCTGAACCAGCTTGCCAGGCAGTGCATTCCAAGGGTCCACCACCCTCTCAATGAAAAACCTCCTCCTCTTCCCCCCTCACCCTTCCACCTTCCAACTTCAAACCATGCCCTCTGGTGATACCTCCCTGCTTTAGTCTAAAGATCCCCTCCATGTTTACCCTATTTATTCCCTTGAGGTACTTGAAAACCTCAATCATGTCCCCCCATCTCTCCTCTCCTCTCCTCCAATGAAAACAGGCAGAGCTCCTCAAGTCTGTCCTCATAAGTCAAATCCCCTAGCCCTCGTATCATCTTAGTTGTCCTCCTCTGTACCCTCTCTAGCAGCTGTATGTCCCTCTTCAAGTGTGGTCTCCAGTACTGTACACAATACTCAAGGTGTGGTCTAACCAGTCCATTGTACAGCGGCAGAATCACTTCCTTGCTCCTAGAGGTGATCCCCCTTACGATGCATCCCAACATCCTGTTTGCCTTGCTAGCCGCCTCTCGCACTGCTCAGAGTTATTCACATGCATCCACCATGACCCCTAGGTCTTTTCCCCATTGAGGCCCAGCGCCCTCCTCCCAGGTGTACCTGTGTTTAGGATTTCCTGACTAAGATGCAACACCTTGCACTTGGTGATATTGAAATTTAATTTCCATGTATGAGCCCAGCTTTCCAGGGTGTCCAGGTCCTCTTGCAGGACCAACCTCCCCTCTTCTCCCTCAACTACTGCTCCCATCTTGGAGTCATCCGTGAAGAGACTCATTTCACACCCTATACCCTCCCTGATGTCCGATATGTATGCATTAAACAGGATCGGACCCAGGACCGAGCCCTCCGGTACCCCACTACCAACCTCTCTAGGGTTCGAGAGCTCCCCACAGACTACTACTCTCTGGGTGCATCCAGCTGGCCAGATAGTTACCTTATACATTCAGAAATGTGCTTTTTGGGTTTGACACACATTGGATCCAAGACAGTCAACCGGCGGTATTATCATTATAGCTTTGCTAGAGTCTTCCTTTTGATACGTTTTCTTACTGCAATTTTTCTGAAATGGTTTAAAACATTTCTTGCAAGTTTTTAGTACATGATGGATTAGTGGGTTACCCATAATGTTAAGATGTGCTGATTAATTCTCGTTTAGGGTCTCACCAATGATGGCTGAGTGATATTTATTTTTCTCAATATTTACTAAATATATAGAATAATCCATAGAATTTGTCATAGATACATAGCATTTATCGGCAGATAGAGATCCAGTGATCAGTCCAGTGTACCCATTACCTGCTTGACTCCATGTCCAACCTAATGCCATCTTGGATTTACTGAGCTCTTGATACCGCCATCCCCAGGCTGCCTATATTCCCCTCCTTCCCATAAACCTCACTATCCCCTTGTGTCTATCCATCCATGCTTGAATCTGTCACTGACTTGGCTTTAACCACTGCTTGGGTAAACTATTCCATTCATCCACTGCCCACTCCATGAAAATGAATCTCCTTTCATTTTTTTGAATTCCCCAATCAACTTCAATTCATGCTCCCTGGTTATGGTGCATAGAAATATAGATGTTGGTGGCAGATAAGGACCGCAAGGCCCATCCAGTCTGCTCATTTCTTCTTCTACCTTATGAATGTGCCATAGTGCTTTCATACCTCATGAATAGATAATTGCAGTTTACTCCCATCAAGAACTTGTAGGTCTGTATCATGTCCTGCCCCCTCTCTAGGGCTCCAGAGAGTGCATGTTGAGGTACGCCAGCCCCTTCATGTATGTCTTCCCTTGCTGCCCTGGATCATTTTTGTAGCTCTCCTCTGGGTCCTCTCCAAATGGTTCTAGTCTTCTTTAGGTGGGGACTCCAGAACTGAGCAAACTGGGGTTAATGGGCAGGAGCCCACAAGAACTCAGTTCCACAGTCTCTTACAAAAAACAAAAAAAAAAAAAGTATGACAGTTCCACCACCTCTATCATCTTTCTCTATTGACTACTATAGGAGGGTTCCACCACCTAGAAATCTAGATATAACATTTCTCCCACCTAAACATTTCCAATTTCACTTAGCGTGCAGTGCTTAAAGTGTGGCCTCTCCAGGGACCTGTACAGGGGTAGTATCACCTCTTTTGTTCTGCCAGTGAACATCCTGCCTGTACACCCCAGC
Source organism: Neoceratodus forsteri (assembly GCA_016271365.2). Lineage (NCBI taxonomy): Eukaryota > Metazoa > Chordata > Ceratodontiformes > Ceratodontidae > Neoceratodus > Neoceratodus forsteri. Next base: position 255,668,385 of record CM057452.1, read on the forward strand.
CTCCCACTTGCCTTCCCATGTACCTCATTCCGTTGGACCATAGACTGGAGTTTGTCATGGATGACTCCTGTCCCCTCACTCAGAGGTCTGAACCACCCTCACTCCCTCCATCCAGTAGGCTGTTCTAGGGGTTTTATTGCCGATATGCAAACTCTTACACTTCTTGGCATTAATTTTAAGCTGCCATACCTTTGACCACCTCTTCAGCTTTTCTAGCACCCATTTCAAGTTCCTTCTTCAGTGTCCAGTGACTGCAGATCTTAGATGTGTCTGCAGAGACCAGCTCTGCTCTGGATACCTTCCCCTGTGTCACTGATGAAAACATTGAATAACACAGATCCCAGGATTGATGCCTGTGGCACCCCATTTTTGATGTCCGTTACCCCAAAGAATTTGCCATTAACTAACACCCTCCGCGTTCTGTCCACCAATCAGTTCCCCGATCCATTTTGTGAGTCTGTCCCAACTCCCAGGTCCTTTGTGTGGTACAGAATCGAAGGCCTCGCTGTAGTCCAGATACAGCACATCTACTGCCTGGTCCCTGTCTAGCGCCTGTGTAACCCAATGAAAAAATGTGATCACGTTTCAGATGGGTTTTGAAAATGTTCAACTTCCAGGTTCATGAGGTGGGGAAACAAGAAGACTATGTTAAAAATGTGGGGTGAAACTATTAAAAAGACATCAAAGTTATAAAGGTACATTGAAATTGTTGAATGCTCGCTCACAAGTTTTTTAATTTTCAATATTTTGAGTTATGAAGAAATGCCTGCAGACTCACCTTTCGGCTGGATTTGTAAAATTTCAGCCAATTCATTCATGAGGTGGGGTCCCAACAAGGCCGTGTTGAAAATTTGGGGGGAAAATATTAACAAATGTCCAAGTCATGCGTACAAGTTAAAAATGCATTGAAACACACTGACCACGCTTAGCTGATTTCCTCAGTTCCCAGTCCGGCACTGAAGATGTGGCAGTGGTCATGAAAGGATTACGGCGTTGGACCCTCAGCAAGTAAGTAAGGGGTAGGGAGTATGGGGAGGGTAACAGTGGCGGGGGACTGTGGTAGCAACAGACATCAATGGACCATTTTCTTTTGTACAGGCAAGAGAAGGTGGGTGACGGGGTGGGGGACAGGGGTGTGGAAGGGGATCAGACGCCAACACGGAGAATAAAAGCCTTTATAGAAAAAAAGGGGGATCGAGAAAATAGTGTCCTCACTGGGGCAGATATGATTCAGCCTCAAACCAATAGTCTTAGAAATTGTGACCCTCAGTTTAATGTAACCTACCAGAATCAAAATTAAAAGCCGAAGTTGGTATATAACTCTCACGCTAATGAGTTGGTTAGCACTGACCCAGTGACTTCATTTAATTAAACAGAGTCAAGTGCTTGGTGGATTCATTTGTCAAATGTTTGACACATGCATGGTGCAGCCCCTTTTCTAAATGATTCACTCGGTTGGTGTCCTTCAGTATTCTTAGCTTAACCACGTGCAGAACAAGCACAATGCAAAAAGCACAGGGGGATTTACGCATGGCTGGCTCATTTTACCCTATTATATTTGCCCCGAAGAACAAGGAGGCAAGATCAGCTATTTTACTGGAAGAAAAATATCAGTGTGTAGATTTCTGTTGCTTGTAATCAAAAAGAATATGTGTGTGTGTGTGTGTGTGTGTGTGTGTGTGTGTGTGTTTTCAGCCAGATAGAACCTTGAGGCCCTAAAAGGCATTTTTCTCTCCTCCCACATCATTTATCATATAACGCTTGTTCAGTCACCTGACAGGGTAGGAGAACCTTCTCTGTTTCTCTTACAACAGTTTTAAATCTGAATTCCAAAAGATTCTTGAGGGATCTACTCACATTTTCATAAGGTCAGCTTTTGAAGTCATAAAACTTGAAATGATCAGACTACCATGTATTTCATGTCTTTTCTGTATTTCTTTTCCCTTTCTTTTTTTTTTTTCAACCCTTGCTGTGGCCTGCCTCTGCACTCCCCACCCTAGTGATGTGAGTGCTCCAAGTGTTACTATTACTTTGGCCACAAAAGAGAGGAGGGAGGGAGTGCCTTAATAGCATCTGCCAATACTGCTCCTGATCATACAGTGGGGGGCAAGTGAACCCCACCATTTTTCCTTGGGAGCTGGACTGCGAAGGATATTTACATAAAAATCTGATCTTTGTCCTGGTTATCATCACCTGCTATTGCTTGTCTATATGTCATGTCATAATGCTCTGGTTATGACATCATGTCCCCTTCCCTTATTTTACCTGTTCCGAGTCTCAGGGAGACATTAGAGCTCCATGGTCACTCATAGCTGCAGTGTGACACGCTTGCATCCCTGCCCATCCCACCCACTTGTGCTCGTCTTTCCATACTACAGCTACAGTTTCCTTGGTGGAGTAGGCTCTGATGCAGGTTTCTTACATCTTATTTGGCCAGCCATAGGGGTCTCACTGTGGGGCAGAGAATACCATTGCTTCCCTCTCCTGAACAGAGAGTGCTGCTTTTAACAGTACTGTATGTCTGGCCCAGGCCACCGAATACACAGGGACTAGTGCTCACTGCTGAACCTGGGTTGTTTGCACATAACAAGTGTACTACCACGAGATCATTGGGCAACCCTTTATAGGCTGATGTGTTTCATAATGAGCGAGGAAGGGCTCCTGGCTTTTTCGCAGACTTAACTAGACCCAGGAGAGGGTATTAACATAATAGTTACATAATATTGTTGTGACCGAAGAGGCTTAGGGTCCATCTTGTTTGCCCCTCTTGCAGCACAACAGTGACTAATCCAAATTTGAGTATGGTCACACCTCTAACCTTATCAGCTGGAAGGCTACCCCTATTTAAGCTGTGTAAACCTTGTGACATTCTCCCTCAGGAATCTGTCTAGTCCTGCTGTGGAAACATGAATAGTGCTAGCTTCCATCGCGTTACCTGGGAACTCAGAAACTTTTAATCTGGCCCTAGCCAGTAAGGGGTAAAAGCCGTACTTATCTGGTGGTCATTCAGTAGGTCATGTGACACGAGTCGTGGTGGTTCTCAGGCCAGTTCCTAGTATCTACACCACAGAACTCCCTCTCCATGGCAGCTTCTATTAATTGGCCAGCCAATTAGCAGTCTCATGTGAGAGGTCAAGGGCTGAATATGCTTAGCATCAGAAGTACCTTTTCACCCACTAGAGATAATCCTGCTTTTGAATGGGGAACTTAAAAGGAGTAGTACAGTCAAAATTTGCAAAAAGATATGTTGTGCAGAGTATTTTGATGTGTGTGTGTGTGTGTGTGTGTAGTCCTGGTATGTTTGTTCCTTTGTTTGCTATTAGGAGATTTTTTCTAAATTTGCCTACTAGTATTATGACCTCTGGGGCTCTCCATGTTAGCATGGTTGATTGCTCTTCTTTTTCCAACAATGCCTCCTGTCTGCGGTGGCAGTGATGTATCTGGGAACACTGATTCACTGAGGGAAAGTACTGCAAAAGTAATTTGCAGATAGAAGCCTCTGGTTCCTCTCCCTCCACCTCCACCCCTGTTCCTTCCCAACTTTTTCCTGTGCCCCATTTCAGCTCCCCTTTGGTCTAACCCCCTTTTGCCTATTGCTTAGCTTGACAAGGCCCAGGGTTGCTACTCCTTACCCCCAACCCCCAATAACTGCTCTTTACTTCACCTCTCTTTAATTGCTGGTGCTGTATAATTACTGTGTTTACCTATTATTTTCCTTGATTTGAGTTGTTATTGTGTCATTTAGACTACCACTGTTAGTTCTCCTGGATTTTAAATGTTCGTTTGTCATTTTAGATTACCTCTGTTTAGTATTCCTTTGTCTGTTTGTTACCCTCACCTACTGACTTGGAACCTTTGTAAAAGTGCTTTGCGCTCGAAAGGTATTGTAATCCTAGATGGAAATAAATAAAATAAAATGTTCTGGCCTCAACTAAATAACACTGATTCAGTATTACTGTTTTCTAGGTGTCTGTCTAGCATGAGTAAATGTTTTACTTTTAAAGCTATTCATTCACTCAAACTACACACAGCCATAAAAAGCACACAAATCACCCCAGGTCATCAGTGCTGTAATCAGTAAAGACTATAGCGGTTTCCTTGCAGAATAACCCACTCAATTAGCCCTCACGTATTTGCTAAGATGTAAATGTACAGTAGCCGTTGGTGCTCACTGGATAAGAGAAGTTACTTAAAGTCACAGCTCTACTTCTGTAAAATTGATTATAAATCAATACTTGCTGAATCTATGGTTCTGGATGCATCACTGTCGCATGGGATAGGAGACATTGTAGGGCAAAGAAGAGCCAGGATTCCCAGGGGCCATAAAACTAGCAGGCAAATTTAGAAAAAGACTCCTAATAGCAAACAAAAGGAAGGACACACTAGGATTACACACACAAATCAAAACATTCTGCACAACATATGTTTTTGCTACTTTTGACAGTAGTACTCCTTTAACCAAATGTCCCGTCTGCTTGTTCTTGAGGTTGTTCAGAGGGACATTCATGATCCCATGACACTTCTCAAAAAGAATAGAGGATTTCCCTAATGCTGTGGCCAAATGTCCCCCCCATTTACTAGGCTGCCAACTGAGGTAACCTGATTTAATGTCAGTCAGTTTTATTCCGAGCACAGAGAGTAGGAGGGATGTCATATGAGGTGCTGGTGCAGAATGTCTGCCATATTCCACCCCAGTGGTGACTGCACTTCGCTGACTGTTCATTGCGGAGGGTTAATTGTAAAGCACTTTGAGATGCCTACATGAAAGGTGCTGCAGTATATACAAGCACATTTACATTTCATTCTTTTTTTTTTTTTTTACTTACAATTTTTATTGACACTTCAAAGGTAATATAATACTGTATTATTCACGTTACAAGAATGAATGCATCTCTTGTTATTGTCAATCATTATGGTATTACATGTTTATATATCTACCACAGTTCAGACTCTTTATGTAAGATGAGAGTAAAGTCTTTTCTTTTACCCACATTGTCCTTGTTTTGTTTCATTTTGTTGATTGTCTTCTTGCTTCATCTTTCCTCTTGAGTTCATGGATTTAAAGACATTGGATACTCAGGCATCTATATCTGTGGCCCCGACCCCGTGGAATTCTCTACCTCGCTGGATAAGGGAGTGCCTGACTGTGGAGAATTTTAAATCTGCATTAAAAGCGCATCTTTTTAGCCTTGCCTTTTCAGATTATGAATGAATTACTGGCTTGCTTTTGATCGATTACTGCATTTTAATTATTGTCTTAGGTACTGTGCCAGTGCTTGGATACATGGTGACTTGTACTTTTTAAAAATAAACTAAGTTGAAGTTATTGCTGCTTACATTGGAAACCACATTATTTAACATTCATCCTGCACATTTCTTTTTTATTTGTAATTTTTGACCAGTAAAGGCACACTGAGCTGCGATAGCTTGTTTCCATGTGCATCCTGGGGGCGGATTGCATTAGTTAACCAGGAAAGGCACACTGAGCCAAGGCTTATTTCCAGTTGTGAATCGGGAGGGGATTGATGGGAAGAGCAAGTACATTCAAATGGTAAAGTACAGCCAATGTTAATAAAACAGTATGCAGGCAGAATGTGCTACCAGGGTTAATGAACAGCAGTATACAGGTAATAGCAAAGGGAAATTAGGAGTCAATAAAACATTTACATTAATAAACAATATTTACAGTGAAATTCAAACAGGAGACAGGTGTGCTCAGGCAGAGGGTGACCTGATGCCAGGCAGGAGCAGCTAACCCCCATAACTTGAATACAATAAAACAAAATTGCCCAACACTCACAGAGAGGAGAATGCCTCGAACAGATTCTCTTCACTTAGAGCTGCAGTTCAGTACTTTTATTAACAAGCTTTCAAGGCAAATAAAGAGAAAGGGGTCAGTGACCACTAGATGCCCCAGTGCTTCAACCGTAGTCTTCATCAGGGGCGGTCTTTGGTTGATCTCCACTGACAACCAGCCTGGCAAGCCAGTTGCCAACCAGACGTCCATGGTCACAGTGCTGACCTGCGGCTGCGATGGTGGTGGCTCCACCAACAGGGTGGTGAAGTAGTTGCGGAAAAGCACCTGCAAGGTGTGGACTTGGAGGGCTTCACTAGCAGCAGCTAGGTGACCGAAGGTGCAGGGGGTAGAGCTCTACCCCACCCTGCAATGACCCACTGTTGCCACAGAAGCTCCTTGTAGCACTGGCACCTCTTTTTAATGGTGCCTTTCTTCACCAGAGGATGAGGAGGTCGAAGAGTGTCGACAGTGATACCTCTTGCTCAACTGAGGTTGAGAGTGAGAGTGTCTTGAGCTAGACATGACCATCGACTGGATGAACAATGGCGAGGAGAATCTTCCAGCTGGTTATGGTGCACCACATGCCTCACCACACTGACAAGGACAGGCTTGGAAGGCTGGACTGCTGGTGGAGGCTGCTCCTGAGCTGAACAGATTGGGGACACTGACTGGTCCGTGTTCTCAATGAGTGAGAACCGGGAGCACCGGGGTCTTGGAGATCGACTCCTTGAGCTCATCCGACAACCAGTTAACAGGCTTAAGGAAGATTTACATGGCCTGCTTGACTGGAGTTGAGGTCAATAAGCCTGACAGGGGTTACCAAGGAGCTCTTGACCTTCCCCTCAGTTGAAAGGGTCTCAACCAGAGTTGAGCGGTCATGGGAGTTGAGGGAGCCCAGAAGAACTCCATCTCTCCTGGTCCCACGACTGGTGCCAATGGGCTTGTGTTTCATGCACGGTGGGCAGGGCTATCCCTCAAGGTCTGGAGGACATGCACATTTCACTGAACCCTCCTGTGAATGATCCCCCCCGAATGCTGACCCCAGCCAGGAGTAGTGCTGAGACCAAGGAAGTGCCTGCCACAGCAGCTGCCTCTTGGTCCTCAAGGTCTGCAAGCTGTAAAGCAGACCCAGTAGCTGGCAAGGCCTTCTTGTGGCCCTTAGGGTGGTCCTTTGTATCCCATTCCAAAGGCTGTGTGCAGGTAAGCTGATGCTTTCTATCCTCTAGGGATTCTGAGAGCATCAAGAGACCCAGACCATGATGTGCTGCCCGCCCAGGCAGTACAGACATGTGTTATGCGGGTCAGTGACTGACATCTTCTGCTGGCACCAAATGCAAAACTTGAACCCGGGCTTCCATTGCTCCATCACTGATAATGCCACAGTTGAAGGAACCAAGGAAATACAGTTAACTAGTTCAAAAAACTTTGAAAGACAGGGCTCATGTATGGCACACTAATTCCTAAGCAAGAGTCACAAAGGACGTGACCTGTTCTTTCAGCAGAAAGAAAGATCTGACGTCATGGGGCAGAGTTGGGGGGGATATACCACCTTGGTGGTGGGAGGAGCTTCAAAACATCTGATGAATCAGCACTTCTGGTGGAATTGCAAACATGTGGATAGTGAACTGTATCCACACCCCTAGAACCAGAGGTAATGAGAGCACAACAATCAGGTCTCTTAGTTTTTTCAGTGTATACTAGTTTACATTTCTTTCTTTTTATAAGTGGTGTATTTTGATTTGAGAGATTTTATGATGGATTTTGTTTAGTAATACTGTATATAAGATCTGTTGTTGTTGCTGTATCAGTATTTTTTTTTTTTATAAAGAAAATTCTCCTACCCCTACCCTTCTTCTATGAGTACTGTGGAATCTGACAGTGACCGGAGATGGCCAGAAGGGACCTCAATTTAATGTCTCTTCAAAAGGACAGCACCTTAGCAGTGCAACACCCCTTCCCCTTGTTCCACACTATTGCGTCAGTTTTTGGGATATTACCCCAAGTACCTGTGTTGTTCCAATCATGAAGATAGAGGACTGTGGTGTCCAGTGCTGTTACTCTGCCATTTTTCGTGAGCAGAAAAAGTCACTACAGTTCAGTAGACAAGATTTCCAACATTATACGGATGTCCATGTCACAATCTAGGAACCATTTAAGCAGGGCCCCTTTTGAAGACTAGGGTGTCAGCTGTGCTACTGTGCTATAATATGACCCATTTCAATTATTCTATCTGTACTATCGCTTCTCGGCCTTTTGGCTAAGATCAAGTGTAGTATTATTCTATCAGTACTGCCAGAGGTCTGAAGGGCTGTGTCGCCCTCTTATCCAATAAGCCAAATACTTGCAATTTAACCGGAGGAATAATTGGTTGAGGTCCAGGAAAAGTTAGTGTGACTGATGCCTTTGACAGAAGCCACTGGAGATTTATTAATGTGAGGAATCAGAGGCCGCAGAAAGCTGTGAAATGTGCTATTAATAGAGCAGCTTCGCTCCTGACAGGATTGTCGAACATGATTAATGTGAACAAGACCGCTTTCAGCACCCGACTCAGTCACATGACTACCCATCCAGAATTAAAGGGATGCAAAAATCATAAGTGTATATAGAAAAGATGTCTCAGATTTGAGAGGAAGCACTATGAAATATGTTAGAAGTTATGCAATCGAAATGCAAAATGAACATAAACGACTCTAAGTGGGAATAGATATAAAAAAATAAAACAGTGAACCGCTGTGTTCTGCTGTGTAAAAATGTAAAGCCTGGGGCATCGACATTAGCATATTGCTGTACTATATGGACAACCCAGGTTTGTTTCATGCTTCTGACTCCTAACCCTGAGCTAGAGGGGCTGGGGGAACATGGGAAGGCCCTAGTGGTGTTGCTAGGGGGCTACAGCTCATCTGTCACTTTAGTGACCCCAACAATGGCTGGCATAAGGCTCTGAATGGGGGTGACCATATGCTAGCTGCCTTAGCCCCATCTTCAGGTTGCTGCATAGGCGGGGTTACTAACATGAGGAGTTGGGAGGAGGGGCATTTGGAGGACCAGGCCTATGGACCTACTATCCATGTTGGATGATGGTTGCCATGCCTATAGACTTATTCAGTGTTCCCTGCTCTGAATCTTGACTTCTGAGCTCTAGCTCTTACTTGAATTTTGGACTAAAAAAAGTGAAACTGTATGTAAAGTTGGGTTAAGTGAAGGCTACAAGTTATTACTGTGTCCTGCCTAGCATAGACTGTTACCAAATTGTAAACCTAGGCAGTGTATGTTTAGCGAAGTTAAGCTGTACTCTCCCCTTCTTGTATCCCATAGTGTAAGCTTTCGCTCTGTCCTCTGAATCCCACTGTTTTTTCATTTTTTCTCCAGTACTTAGTGTTGACCTGCTGTACCCCCCAAACTAATTACATTTTGCCATGCTTTCGGCGGCTGCCTCCCTCTTCTCGAGACAGTACACCTCCTCCAGCTTCCTTTCCTAACCATCCAGCCATTTACTTTCTCCTGCCTGCCCAGCCCCTCTAATCGTTTCCTTTGTCCTCCACTATCACCCTGATCCCCTGCTGACGAACTGCTGCCAGCTTCCCTGCTTTCCCGCCCCTGAAGCATTGTCTGTCCCTATAAATACTGATCCAGCTCTTTTTCTGTCCTTAGGATTCATGCCTGAATGGCGCGCTGGTGAAAAGACGGCCAGCAACAGCCGCTCCTACGGCCGCCGCCACCACCGACTCCCTCCAGCAGCCCTTACCATTGTAAGGGCATTTGGGCATGGATCGCCGCACAGGTACAAACTGCTGAAACCTTTTCCGAGAGCCAGCACGCCTGGGCGCCCATGATTGCTGCGGCGCTGCTCTAGGGGGATCATGATTGGTCCACCCACTTGCCTGCTTCGCTCTGATTGGAGCGCCTTTTCTATAGACTTATTCAGTGTTCCCTACTCTGAATCTGGACTTCTGAGCTCTAGCTCTTACTTGAATTTTTCTCCCGCCCCCACCACCGCCTCCCAGGCCTCCTTTAAATACACTTATACTCCGCCTTCCCTAACTCTTTGCTGTTTCATTGGCGTAGTATTGTTTGCTGCCAACCTATGACTGGTAGCTGAGTATGGCCAATGAGCCTGCCCCTGTGCAAATGTTTTCTGAGCTTTAGCCACTAGACTGATCTGATCCTGCTCTTCTTGTTCCCCTTTCTGTTGTATATCTCACTTTAGGTTTTAAGTGAGTACCTAGGTGGGTCAACTACTTGCCCAGGAAAACACTACACCAATACCAATCGTAAGACCACCCATCCTGGTATTATGGCTTTCCTTACTGTGCTGTTATTATTCCTAATGTACAGAGTACCTAACAATACGGTGCAGCCCAAAGTACATCAATATAAACCAGTTCTCCAATACACTTTATCAATACCTTATGTCATAACGGGCTGCTATGCAGCCATTACTTCATCCTTTTCCCCCCATCTAGCCTATTCTCCCCCCAGTTTACCACCTTCCCCTTACTGCTGCCCTCACCTATGCCTATTTGAGTACTCACATTGATCACGTTAAACTGTCACTTCAGTGGTGCTACCTCCTGTGCTGTACGTTATGGGCGGTCTCGAAGAAATAAAAAAGCAGCCTCCATCCTTATAAGCTCCTTGAAGAAAATTATATTACTGCTTCTTCTCTGCTCAGGTAATGTGGAGCTAAACCCTGCTCCCCCCCACCCCGACAACTTACCTCGCCTATCGATTTTGCTGAGGCCACAGGTCTCAAGATGATGTTGGTCAATATTCTAAGCCTGCCTAAAAAACTTGTACAACTGCAAGCCTGGGCTGCGCATATCAACCCCGACCCTATCATAATTACTGAGTCATGGTTAAAAAAGACAAATACTGATCAACAAATTTCACTACAGGGCTACAAACTATTTAGAGTGGACAGAGACTCTAGAGGCGGGGGTGTGGTTATCTATGCCAAATCTAAGTACTCGGTCACTAATATTAGCTGCAAATCTTTAGCTAAGGAATTCAAGATCGTCTCTCTGAACCTTCATCTCCCCTCTTCTGAATGCATTACTATTATAGGTGGTTATAGACCTCCATCTGGTGGCGATGAAGTCCTTAATCTTCTGAAATCCATGTTCGCAGATGCAAAAACTGAAACAATATTTCTAGGGGACCTAAATATGGATTGGCTAACACCTAAATCACATTGCCTCAAATCCCTTTGCGATGAGCTAGGTCTTGGGCAATTAGTCAACGAACCTACTAGGAATAACGTTCTAAATACTGCCAACAGCTCCATCCTAGATGTGGTACTAACCACTCACTCACATAAAATATCTCACTCAGCAGTGTTTCACATTGACATGAGTGATCATGGGATTGTTGCTTGCATAAGATCTCAAATTAAGGCCCGACCGCAGCCCATCTTTATAACAAACGGTCCTTTCGCAAGTTCAGTGCAGTCAACTTCCTTTCTGACCTGGGCAAGATCAGTTGGCAAGACCTCTACCTAGCCAAAGATGTCAGTGAGGCAGCTTACACCCTTAATGACAGTCTTACTAGATTGATAAACAAGCATGCCCCTTTCATCAAAGTAAGGGTATGGAACAACTCTAACCCCTGGTTCACCTCAGATCTTAAGGCAGCCCTCATAGCCCGAGACAAGCTCTGGGCAAAAGCTAGGCATTCTAAGAAATCTTCAGATTGGCAGGCTTTTAGAACAGCCAGGAATACCTGTGAGAAAAGTATACATTCTGTTAAAGCTAACTATTACATCTCTACCCTAGAACAAGCAAAAGGTAAACCTCATAAAATATGGAGGACAATTAAATCTATAGAAGGGCAGCCCACGGCCCCTTCTGTCCCAACAAAGATAGTTGCAAGTGGCAAGATAGTGGAAAACAAGTCCTTAATCCTTGAGGAACTTAACTCCCACTTTGCCACAGCTGGACTAGCTTTCGACTCTTCACCTTATGCTGGTTCTGCAGTGAGCCAGCTTACCCCCCCCCCCATATCTAGCCCTGTGCCTAGCCCTTTCCAACTGCGCGAGATAACTTTTAAAGAAACAGAAGATTCTCTCCTTAATTTAGACACCAAAAAAGTGCGGGGGACAATGGCTTGGAACCCTTCTTCCTAAGGTTAGGATATGCCCATCTCGCTGCCCCAATTCTCCACATCTTCAATCTTTCCATTACATCTGCTACTGTGCCATCCTGCTGGAAATCATAGAAACATAGACTTTGATGGCAGATAAGGACCACTTGGCCCACCCAGTCTGCCCATTTCCCTACCTACTGGTTAAGCTGCAGATTCTAGTTAACCAACAGCCTACTTCCTGCAACCCCCAACTATAATTGCCTTGTGTCTGTCCCATGCATGTTTGAATTCACCCACTGTTTTAGACCAAACAACCTCCTCAGGAAGGCTGTTCCATGTATCCACCACTCTCTCCGTGAAAAACAATTTCCTCACATTACCCCTGAGCCGTCCCCCCTCTATCTTTAAATTGTGCCCCCTTGTTCTTACACATCTCTTTTTCTGAAAGATGCTACCCTCCTGGACTTTGTTGATTCCTTGAGGTACTTGAACGTTTCTATCATGTCCCCCTGTCCCTCCTTTCATCAAGAGTATACATATTAAGCTCACTCAGTTCTCTCTTCATATGGCTTCTGCTGCAGACCCTGCACCATTTTAGTTGCCCTCCTCTGGACTGCTTCCATCCTGTCTATGTCCTTGCATAGATGAGGTCTCCAAACTGCATGCAGTACTCCAGATGGGGTCTCACCAACTGTCTGTACAGAGGATAACCACTTCCTTTTTCTACTTGTGATGCCCTTCAATGCATCCCAGTATCCCCTGGCTTTCCTTCGACTTTTCACATTGCTTACCCACCTTTAGGTCATCTGATAGGACTACCCCAGGTCCCTTTCCATTTTGTTGATGTTAGTACCTCCTGCTATTGTGTACTCTTCTCCTGGGTTTTGTTTCCCAGGTGCATTACTTGCTTCTTTGTATTGAATCTAAGTTGCCACATGTCTGACCATTCTCCAACCTTGCCAAGTCCCTTCTCATCTTTTCTACCCCCTTGTGTATCAACTCTGTTACAGATCTTTGTGTCATCTGCAAGAGGCATACCTTTCCCTCCAGACCCTCTGCAATGTCACCTATAAAGATGTTAAAGAGGACTGGACCCAGTACTGAGCCCTGAGGTACTCCACTAGTAACCCCCCTTTCTTCAGAATGTGTTCCATTCACTATTACCTTCTGTGTCCGGTTGTGCAGCCAGTTTGCTACCTAGGCTATCACCCTGGGACCCACTCCCAGGCTGGCTAACTTGATTATTAATCTTTTGTGCGGGACTGTGTCAAATGCCTTGCTAAAGTCTAGGTAGGCCATATCCACAGCCCCTCCTGGTCTATTACTTTGGTCACCCAGTCGAAGAAATCAATTAGACTCATCTGACATGACCTTCCTGCTGTAAATCAATGCTGCTTTGGGTCCTGTGCCCCGCTGGCCTCTAGGTACCCAACAATTCTTTCTTTCAGAAGTGATTCCATCATTTTCCCTACCACTGAGGTCAAACTTACAGGTCTGTAGTTTCCCACTTCTGCCTTGCTCCCACTTTCATGAAGGGGAATCACATCTGCCCTCCTCCAGTCCTCAGGTACCACCCCATCCTGCCATGATCTGTTAAAAAGCGTGGTCAGTGGTGTCACTAGGTCCTCTCTTAGTTCTTTTAGGATTCTGGAGTGAATCCAGTCAGACCCCATTGCTTTGTCCACCTTGAGTTTTAGGAGTTCTTTCTGGACTCTTTCTTCTGTGAATGGACTGATGTCAACCCCACTATCCAGAGTGCATCTACTGTTTGGTTTAGGTAACTCCTCCTCATCTTCTTTTGTGAATACTGAGCAAAAGTATTTATTCAGAATCTCTGCCTTTTCACTGTCCCCCTCTGCCCACCTCCCCTCTCCTTTATTAATCTTCACTATCCCTCCCTTAACCTTTCTATGCTCCCTAATGTACCTATAAAAGGTTTTATCCCCCTTCTTAACTGAGTTGGCTATTTTTTCTTCAGTTTGGGCCTTTGCTAGTCTGACTGCCTTCCCCACTTCTTTCTGCTTTAATTGATACAGTTCCCTGTCATGCTCATTCTGTGATTCCTTATACTTTATGAATGCAGCCTTTTTCTCCTTAACCTTCCCTGCCACCTCGTTTGAAAACCATAGTGGTTTTTTACTCCGCTTTGTTTTCTTTATTTGCTTCACACAAAGGCTTGTTGCCTCTATGATGGCAGGTTTGATTTTTCTCCATTGTTCTTCCACCCCTCCTTTTTGGTCATTTGCTAGTGCATTTTTCAGGTATTCACCCATTTTGCCAAAGTCAGCTCTTCTAAAGTCCAGTATCCTTGTTTCTGTATGGCTTATCAGCACATAGCCTTCCTCTGTTCAAATCTGGTGACCTGTGCGATGTAAATAACTACAGGCCTATCTCCATATTGCCTATCCTTTCTAAAGTTCTCGAAAAACTGATCCACAATCAGTTAAAATCTCACTTGGAAATCTTCTCTCTCATTAACCCAGCTCAATCTGGCTTCCAGGCAAATCACAGCACAATCTCTGCGTTAGCAAAAGTAACCAATGATTGGATCTCTGCTGTAGATGCAAAGAAGGTAACTGGAGCAGTCTTTTTGGATCTAAGCAAAGCTTTTGATACTGTTGATCACAACCTACTAGTCAATTGCCTTGCAAAGTTGGGTGCCACATACCATACTACCCAATGGTTCTCTAGTTATTTAACTGGGAGATCCCAAAAAGTAAAAGCAGAAGGCTGTTTTTCTGCTGCCTTGCCATTTGTTAGAGGTGTCCCCCAAGGATCCATCCTAGGCCCTATCTTGTTTTCATTATACATTAATGATCTTGATTCCAACATAGCTATGTCCAATCTGCACTTTTTCATGGATGATACCGTGCTGTATACCTCTGGCTCATAGCTATCTGAAGTCAAGGGAGTTCTTCAAGCGGACTTTGCACAACTTGAGCATAATTTAATAAAGGCAAAGCTTCTGCTTAATGCCAAGAAGGCCAAAGTGATGATATTCTCCCGTAGTGCTGCCACAGGTACCCTCAATACCCTGCCCCAAGATTTCATTGTTACCACGGTAAATGAGCCTCTGGAAGTTGTCTCAAATTCAAATACCTGGGTATCTGGATTGATAACAAACTCTCTTTCAATGACCATATTGAAGATGTCTCTAGAAGGCTAAAAGCCAGACTAGGTTTCTTCTTTAGAAATAGGCCCCTCTTCCCCCTTGAAATTCGAAATAAGCTTGTCCAGGCCACTTGTCTCCCCCTTCTCGACTATGGCGATGTAATCTACTCCTCTACCACTCTCTCAAATCTAAGTAAACTGGACATCCTTTACCACCATGCGTTGCGATTCATTAACAACTCCCCTTACCATTTGCACCATTGTGACCTATATGCAGCTGTTGGATGGACATCTCTCACTACTAGACACCTGCTCCATGCTGGTCTATGGACTCTTAAACTGCTCCTGCACAAATTACCGAGCTATCTCTCATCTCTCATTAGTATTTCACATAGTGCATACTCGCTAAGAAAATCTGACTTTATTATGCTTGATATTCCGAGGACGCGGACCTCCTTTGGTAAACTTGCTATTGCGCATGCCCTTCCCGCTATTTGGAGCCAAATACAGACCCTACTGAAACTAACTAGCACAGTTTCAATTAATTTCTATAAAGTGCTAAGCTCAGCTAAAATAAAAGATATCTGCAACTGTCATTAAGCCTCTTCTTATCCCCATGTGTGCCATGTGCATCCTTTGGTATGACCATAATTGCTTTGTGCATATTAACTACTTATTGTTTGCACTTTCATTTATATTAAGACACTATTTCACTCACTGGCTCCTGACTTATATCTGCTACCTTGCTGCAGCAATCCAACTCCTGCTATCCTTTCCCTTCCTACTCCTGGCTCTGTCTACGTATATACTTCTCTGCTCACACTATCAAACCATTCCTACCTCTCTTATCCGTTATATTCTGTTGTTTGTTCCATCTGCCAAAATGTATGTATTGCAAACACCAGTTACCATGTTTCAATTATCAGTATGCTATCTGTAAGTCGCTATCCTGTGTTACATTAGTTGTTTACCACCTGCGGTCATCTCATGTGGTGTCCTTGTATGAATATCTTGCTTGTATTATGTGACGCTTGCATTTATGTACATATTGTTTATTAACTATTTATGTATGTATGTTGTGTAAGTCTATATGTCACAGGACCTCCTTGTGAATGAGCTTGCTCAAAGGAGTTTTCCTGCAATAAACTTGAACTTGAACTTGCACATTCAAAGACCTTTGATATCCTGAGGCCCCCTCCATCAACCACTATGTGTACTTGGCTGCCTTTTCCTGGTGGCAGCAGTCCTGTTATGGGATAGGTAATGTTAAAGGCCACGAGTGGTGGGGCAGCTCTCCCAAGTAGGCCCACTTTTGAGCCCTTAGTTTTTTGGGGTTTTTTTGTTACATAAGATTGCTATTATCTTCTACTCCCTGACTTCGGGGGTTTTCGGTTCTTGATCCTTCAAGGATGGGGTGCATCTATCCATCGCAGTTTGACTTTGGCATATCTCTCCAGTCTTACTTTACTGGGACATTGCCTAAACCCACTGCCTCCCCCAGGCTATGGTTGGCTAAGTTATTGAAAATCAAGGAGATACATGAACTTAGGTAACACAGCATTTGGAAACGGGTCTGATGAAGTAGCGTGGGCTATGAAACGTTACCCACAGCCAATGTGTTATGTAAATGGCAAATAAACATGAAGAAATTGTAATCGGCAGTGGAGATCATCTTTTCTTTCTTGTGCAAGTTTGTATAATGTCATAAGGATGACCCAAGCTTTGAGTCTGACTGACAAATGCAGGCAGCCTGGACAACTTAATGTATGGATTTTGGACAAAGTGTTTCCCTTAGCCTAGCCACCCAAGTGTAGACTTTGAGTTCGCTCCCAATCCTGGGTTGCCAGCGTGGGAAGCACGACTCTGTTCTGCTGGCCATTGGGCAGCCCCTGGGTTATATTGCATTCCCGTATGGTCCTCAGCTGTGCATTCTGTAATTATAAATTGTAAAGTAAGAGCTCATTTTCCCTAATGGCTGATCTATTTTATTTCTTACAAATAAATGTAACTAATATAGCAAAGCTGTTCTTAAAAAAAAAAAAAATGTTTTTCAGTTTTTATTTTTATCAACTTTATGATTGCAGTGACAAAACTCCAGGGCTATGGTATGGTGCAGAACCCTTGACATGAATTATTTATTTTTATTTTATGGTGGGGGTGGGGGCTTCTGCAGGTGGACATTTGTACAAAATGGTCAGAAAAGTTATCTTTGGAGATCCAAGCATTATGAATGCATGGCCAAACAACATATAGAATAATGTATGTGCTGAGGGTTGAGGCGCTGAATGCCACACCTTGTGTCACGCCGGCGACCCGGGTTCAGGAAAAGCCTGGGTTGCTGGGAGTCATAGGAGGAAGAGATTGAGCATCCGAGGACTGCTCTCTCTTCCCGGGGAGGGTTAGGGCACAATGCTCGCTCGAGGAGCGACCTCTGGTGGTGGCTGGAGGTAGCCAAAAGCAGCAGCATGTCATAAGCTAGGGGGGTGGAACCATGGTAGCACATTGCCATGACAAGCCAGGCTCCACAGGGGGAATCCAAGTCTATAAATACCCCCCCCCGCTGATAGGCGATGGGTCCTCCTCCCACTGTCCACACTCCTGTAGTGTGGCTCGGCCCCCTCTGCTGTCCTCTCCCCTCTCTGGCCCAGTGTCCCAATACTTTGAGAAAGAGTGGCCTGGTTTGGGGTGACCCTTCCTCAGAGAGCAGACCCAGGGGATGCCTGGTGCCAGAGAGGAGCTAAAGGGGTAGCCGAGTCATGCAAGGAGGTAGAGACGGTGGAGATGGAGGTTGTCGGAGAGAGTTCAGCGGGATAAAGGGGGCACAAAAAATAGAGTTTGAAAAAAAAAGAATAATGTATGGGGAGTAGTACAGTCAGAGTTTTAACAGACCTTCAGTGTATGTGATTCCACATATACAATGATAGTAAAGCTCAAGTGATTTATAGAGGTATCATACACTGAGGGTGCATTCAAAAAAAAAAGGTAATGCATATTTTATTTTATATAATAGCTGGTTCTCACTTTGAGAAAGGCCACAGTGGATTGGAGCAGTTCAGAAGAAATTGTATGGAAAAAACGTACTTTTCTTGTATAGAGCAATAGTTATTTGGGAAAGATTTATTGCATGACGTTTTGAAAATGCATTGCCTGTCTGGAGGCTTACCCAGAGTGTTTTACTGGGGAATTGGTTTGAAAAGTGCTCAAGGGAAAAAAATGAATGTTGATGGGAACAGCTGGACGCCTAGGGAGTGATGACCATAATACACACCCGTGCATTATAATGAAAACTGCATATTATGGCATTTGAAAGTTCATCTTACTTGTGTATAACAAGGCCCCACCAGTAATTATTTTTTTATATAAATCAAGAGTGCATTTAGAAATTGAGCACAGCCCTATTACAACTGAGTGTTTTGCTACTTCTCCACAAAGATGTTCTCCATTTTCTATTCTTTCAAAAAATATTAAAATAAAAACACAAATACCTGTGTGTCCAGTGGTTGCAAATGTCATTAGGGGAGGGTTCTAGTTCGATTAATGTTTGCCCATGCAGAGAATGTCTGACAGCTGACTGCAACTAGTTACCTAAAAAAAAAATCAAGCTAACAGGATATCCTCCTCCCCCCCATCTGTGGTGACAGGGTTATGCAAGTGCATTCACCGATTCCACCATCGGAACGCACCTGCATCCTGGTGCCAGGCAATTAGGGCGCCAATCGGCAATGTCGCCAATCATGTTTCTTGTGGGGGGCTGTGCCCCCCACCCCCTACTGATACATTCCTACTCCGGTGGTGGGTGGACCTCAGGGAGGGGGGTGCATCCCTCATTTGGCACCTTGATTGCCCTGTGCCATAAGGGCGGCACTCTGAGCACCATAAGGGGCATTCACCATGTACAATGTATGGGCTTTGCTCTAGTCATAGTATATTTGGGAGAAATATCAGGTTATATTCCTGAACTTTGCTTTCCCCAGCCTCAGCTCACCCTAGCCTGGCTGTTACACTATTGAGTCCCGCACCCCGCTTTTCCTCTCCAATTTTCAGATTTTTCCACTGCTCCTGATCTTTTACAAATGTACTGTACCATAAGCCCCTTGTTAAGCTGCATTACTCTGCAATGTATAGGTCGTGTTTGCACAAGTGTTAATTTATTGTACTTATTTATATTTTATTGTCTAGTCTCCATCACCCCGTCCCCCAGGACACATCTGGAAATGAGCTATTATCAGCTCAGTATGTCTTTCCCAGCAATAGTTTTAAAGTAAATTCATTCATTGATTCATGGCCAATACATCAGGCTATATAGAAATTTAATTTAAAGTCATGAAAAGCAACAAATGCATTCATTGTATTCTGCCACTTGTCCTCCCATGTTAATGGTATCTCTGTGTCTCTCTACAAAGATGTTCTGGAAGACGGTGATAAAGTGAAATAATCTAGTAATTTACAATCCATCATTTCAGACCAATACAGGGTAATTCATTATTTTAATAATTAAAAAGCAATCTTTGGAACATTAAAACCTTGATTGATGTGCCTGCATAAAAATGTCAGAATATAGACAGTGTGGATAACACAAAATGTCAATTATAACTCGGGGGTACAGCCAGCATCCGGAGCAATAAGACTCACTCAACCAGAGCTCCTACCACATAACAGGCCAACTCAACTAAAGTGCGTACCTTATGACACCAGCAAAATCTCGGAAAGTTGACTTTTTGCTAGAACTATCTTAGCAACAGCTGCAGTTAGACTTTGGCGAGACTTGGGTAATCAGAAAGTCCCAAAATACAGTGAGCAATACCCAGGACTTTTTCAAGCCCAAGGGGTCCCTGCCAGGTCAGGAGATCTAGCGGCAGCTAGAGTAGGAGTAAACCCTCAAGCAATGGATGCTCCTCATGAATTGAGATGCTCACCAACACATTTGATTTCTTTGCCCAGAACCTAAGGTGAATAGAGCAGCAAGCTGAAGCCATCATGTTGAGGTGATAGAAATGGCCTTGGTGGCAGGGCAAGCATTAGTGGTGGCAACAGACTTGCTTATGGAGAAACTTTGTTAAAAATTCCCTTGGAGCAAGCAGAAAACCAGTTATGGGAGCAGAATGCCTGACTCAGTGGCTTACTGGAGGGCTACGATGGTACCTATGCTGAAGCTTCCATTATGGCCTGTCGGGAAGAGGCACTAGGTCTCACCCTGGTGAACCCCTAATGCAGGATTGACCAGCTGTACTGAATGATGCCACACAAAGCTTAAGGCAGCACTCAGAACTCTGCTAGTACAGTTTGCATCTCTTTTCTAAAGACACCCAATCCTGAAAATGTCCTGGAGGGTAAAAGCACTGTAGGCGGATGGTAACCAGGTTCCCTTTTTCCTGGACTTGATCTATGCCACAAGGCTTCGACAAAAGCTTTTTGATGGAGTCAAACGTAAGTTGCAAGACCTGAAGGTCCCTTTCAGCACAATTTTCCCTGTGAAACTCAGGGTGTAACCTAAATGGTCAGCCGTGTGCTGTGTGACTCAAGAGATGTCAACAAATTAATAGAGAAAATCAAACAGATGACAGCCGGAAAGACGCTATGGCCATGGACCCGGACGCCTAGAAAATGTTTCACGCTGAAGTTTGTGTTTGTGAGTAGAAACCATGTCTGCCCAGATGCCAAGTTTGATTTCTGGATGATTTATTAATACTTTTGGCAGCAGACAGACTTTGTAAAGTTACCGATGCAGTTAGTCAAGTGCAGGTTATTTATGCGATTGGAACTTCCTGTTTATTTCCACGCTATAGGTTTTAGCATATAAAGGCTCACTATGATGTTGGGTAACTGTGTTGCTAATCTTGAAAGGTGGCTTTAATATTAACTAGAGCCTACCTAGTAAACCTTTTGTTTATTTTTTAAATTGGGATGTCTTCTTTTAAATTTGATGGTCTTTCCTCTTAAAATGACCACTTTCTTATGTTTGGGAAAATAGTGTGGATTTCACCAGGGAAGAACGCAGCCATGCCAGAGAAATGGCAGGATTTAAGCTGTGTTGAGGTTTCCATATTTTGGGGCAACCCCCACCCCCAGGGGATGAGAGGCACTGATACGAAATTAAATGGTTACCTGAACTAGTTACCTAATTATGTTTTTCAGATACCTAATCATGTATTAGAATATAACGTTGTTAATTACTTCTTTAACTCCCATTGCCTGTTTTACATCAACTGGTTCGGTTAAACAATGCTTTCTTTTACTAGTAGGCACTTTCTAAGTTTAAAACGTTGTTTTACGTGAAGGACCCAAAGGCTATGAGGGACAATATGGACCTCAGGAGTTTTCTTCTTTATGAGCGGGGTCCTAGCTCATTGGATGCATACTGTTCTTTTGTTTTACTACATTTGAGACGTACCAAAGGGGCTGTTAGGGAGCCCCAGGCACACTCCAAGGACGTAGCATCAAAGTCAATGAAATATCCTTCTGTAAATGTATAATGCATGAAATATGTCACATGGCTCTCCAGATAGTGTGCATTTATGCATTGGTAAAACATTATAGATAAAATATTTAAAAAAATATAACTCCATTAGGACATTTTCAGTGGAGATGAGGATCCAGAAACTGTGAGGGTGAATGAAGTTGTTAAAGATGCTGAAAACCAATAAAACAAATGTTTGATCTCTTTTGTTCCTTCATGGTCTGTTTGTTATTTTGTTAACTTGTGATTTGATTTCTAACAATCATGGCATTGTTATGGAAAATGCCAAAAAACAATGTGTTCTCATAAAAATGGGAAGAATCATATTATCCATGACATTCATGGCTTCCATGACAAAAGGTACTGCCAGGGGTAGAGTTGTAGCCTTGGACAGCTACCCTTTTTAAGTACTGGAAATGAGACTGCATCCAGCAATTGCCTGGGGTTGTGTATGAGAAGCATTTAGAGTTTCACGTAGAAAGACAACCTGGTTTACATGTTCTGTCTGTCTGTATATCCCATTTAAAAAAAAAAATCTCCTTCTGCATACTTCCTGGAAGACAGTGTATTCTAATGGTTAGGGGACAGAACTGGAAAACAGTAGGTCCCAGGTTTGAATCCTACAATAGCCACTGGCACACTGCGAGACCCTGAGTGAGTCACTTGGCCGCCATGTGCTGATTACATTTCATATGTCTGTTTTTCCGTTCTGGGTAAATACTGTAAATTGTACATAGAAAGGTGAATTATTGCTTCAGCAGTTACATTTTTCTTGTGCCACACACAGAAATATGCATGTACATGCATAGATGCCACACATCCATAGGTGGCACACACATGTGCTTGCACATGTACACACAAACACATACTCATATATGCATAGATGACACAAACATACTTACAGGCAAACACACACATGTATGCATGCAGTAACATGTATGCACATGCATAGATTCTGTACACACTAAACAACATGCATACACATGTACGCATGCACACACACACACACACACACACATATACACACACAGTGTATATGTTTACACACACACACTCACCCTCATGCACTGATGCCACAAATACTTGTAACATGTATTGATACCCCACATACCTACCTGCAGACACACACACATACTCTATACACACTAAAAAACATGCATACATGTGTATGCATGCACACACCCATATATACCATGCATATATGTGTACATATACATGCACATGCATAGATGCCATACACAAACACACACGCACACACAGAAACACGAACCCTCATGCATAGATGCCACACATTCTTGTTACATATATTGATGCCCTGCACACACACACACACACACACACACACACACACACACAGTGCACACACACACACAGTTATTGTTCCCATGCATTCTGTCAGTCACACACATGCCCTACTTTCCCACTAGAGGATGTTGTCCCACACTGAACAGTTAGTTTTTAAAATATGTTATTGTTAGACAAGTGGGTTGGTCCTGGTAGACACACTGGTAAAGAAATAGAAGGTTGCAAAGGTGATAACTTTGGTGACCAAATCCACTGGTACTTCTCTTCTCCATGGTGCCAAAGACATAGCTATAATTATTTCACCTGATATTGAATGCTGCAGCTGTCTAGAGCTTAGATGGCAGGAGATGAATGAGAAGGACTTGTCCTTTTCACCAGGCATTTGCTATGCTCCCAAAGCAGTTATAAAGAACTGTCCATGGTGCTGAACACTGACAGACTGTCAGGATGCACGCCATAGTGCAATAATATTAGCAGGGCTTTGATACAGGAACATACACAGCAGTGCTCCTCATTGAGTGTCACCATGAATGCTGGTGCGGAGTATTGTGGGCACTGAAGGGAAACTGCATTTTATAATTTTATTACAGAGTGAAATGATGATTACTTTTTTATGTTTGCCTGCACACATTCGCAAGAAACAGTAGGTGGCAGCTTAGGTGAGAAGCGGGTTGTGGAGGTGTAGCACTGTAGCAGCCAACGGAGGCACTGCATTTGGGGGCTTGGCACTGGTGGACCAATGGAGGCACAGTGTGTTGATGACACTGGTTTCCAAAAGTGCCACCAAGTTAAAAAGTTTTTCGTCTCAGCAATTAGGGGCCGCCTCATCATTGCAGCGTCAGCTATTCCACCACAATGAGGGAGCGATCTTGCCTAGTGTAATATTGTTTGTGAACACGGCAGCAAGTCACCGCCATGTTTTCAAACAGTATTACACAGCCCCAGTGCCAAGGGGGTGCCCAATCCCCCTCGGCATCATGTGCTCCCCAAAACAGTCTTTGTTTGCTGATGGGGGGCCCAATCCCCATCGGCTTCAGTCCCTCCTTCCCAGTTTAATTTGTCAATGGGGGAGCCCACTCCCTGTCGGCATAATGTCCCCCCCAAAAAAATGTGTTTTGTGCCGATGGGGGTGCCCAATCCCTCTTGGCTCTTGCTCCCTGTACGTGCAGATGGGGGTGCCCAATCCCCTGTCAGCTACAGCCCCCACCTCAAAAAAAAACTCAGGTGGCATGCTGGGAGCCCACCCCAGCATGCCAAATGTCCCTGTAAAAAAGAAAACTGTCCCACGATGTTTTGCGTTTTTTTTTTAAAGACCTGTAAAACAGAAAATGGTCTCTCATTGAGTCTGGTGGCCTCTCCCCTGACCCGCGCCCACACCCTGCCTCCCCACACACCCCCCCTCACTCCATACTTACCTCTGGAGCAGCCCAGCACGACGATCTTCGGGGGACCTGAAACACGTCTGCACTGTTCAAAGCCGACCGTGAACTGAAGAAATGCCAGTAAGCTGTATAATGGCATAAATAGGGTTTTTTCAACTTTGGTGCATATCTCAGGCATTTTGGAACCAAATTTTCAACATGGGGTTATTGGGACCCCTCCTCATGAATTCAGCCACTGTCATGGCGTTATTCAGTCTCGAAAAGTGATTTTGCAGTCACTGTGCGGAATCACCTTCCGGGACTGATTAACAACGTGACAGTGCCAGTGTTCATGAGGTGGGCTCTCAAAAAGCCTATGTTGTAAATTTGGTGGAAAAATTCCCAAAAATGACTATTTTGTGAGCGTGCATTGCGCAGTTGCTACGCACGCTCGGAACTTCTCAAATTTGCAATATTTTCACTCCAGATTTTCAACATTGGCATTTTCTGCACCTCCTTATGAACAGTACAGCTGTCATTTTTTCACATCCTGAACAAAATGTGTTTTTGGTCTTCCGGCGCAGAATGGCGTGGTCGCTGTGGGGAAATCAGTGTTCGGGACACATTAAGAAAATCACAGTGACACTGTTCATGAGCAGAGGTCCTAAAATGCCTATGTTGAAAATTTGGTGACGAAAGTCCATAAAATGACTATTACATGCATGCATTGCTCAGTTTCCACGTATGCTCGGAAGTGCGAGCATTTTTAATATTCCCCACTGCAGATTTTCAACATTGCCATCTCTTCACACCTCCCTATGGATGGCACAGCTGTCATTCTTCACATCCTGCCCAATCTGTGTTTTCATACATGTAGCGCAGAATGCCATGGTCACTGTTGGAAGTCAATGTTCAGGACACATTGACAAAAATCACACTGCCACTCTTCATGAGAAAAGGCCCCAAATGCCTTCATGAGGTGGGGTCACAAAAAGGCCATGTTGAAAATTTGTAGTGCAAATACCAACAAACGCCCGGGGCATTAGGGTTTCTAACCATAACATCCCACCCTTTACAGACTGACCGGCATTGGGGTGTGCCTTTGGATTGCTGACTGCACTGCTCATGCCATCCCACCCTCACCCCCCAGCCAGTGATAGGCATCGAGGTGTACCCTGGACTCTTTGGCCCCAGAGTTCATCCCATTCTCCTATACTGCACCCATTTCAGCGTATGTCCTTATGGAATGGGGTGACTGTAAAGCCAAACACCCCAAGGCACACCTCAACACGTGTCGGTGTGTGCAAGATAGGGTGAGGTGACATGGCATGAATGTCATGGGCGATGACCCAAGCACTTACCCCAATGCCTGTCCATCTTTACAGGATGGAGGTGGGGTTGGTGTGAAGTTCAATACTTCACTGCCATACCTATTCTGCATCTGTCTAACTCCTGCATTTCCAATGCTAATACCAGCAAGCAAACATTCGGCATTGACAAAGGCATGTTTAAATTAGCACTTAAATTCCTGTATTAATAAGTAAGCAAGTGTGGGGGAGGCATGAGTGTTATCCTATGGGCCCCAGTTAGTTTCCCCCTGTTTTCCCCCCTTTGTCCCTCCTCCATAGAGTGTGACCAACCATGCCATAAATATCCTTTGAGGTGGAGGGCCCATATTGTGCGATCTCCCATAACATTCTCTGGCATACTGGCCAGACCTTTGGTCTTCTTCTGCTGTCATTGCCCATGTTTTATGTTTTTATCACTGTTACTCCACCTCTC
Source organism: Neoceratodus forsteri (assembly GCA_016271365.2). Classification (NCBI taxonomy): domain Eukaryota; kingdom Metazoa; phylum Chordata; order Ceratodontiformes; family Ceratodontidae; genus Neoceratodus; species Neoceratodus forsteri. Next base: position 255,694,279 of record CM057452.1, read on the forward strand.
ATCCTAAGGAGGTGCTCAGAGAACAGGGTAACTGGTGGCCTTCCCCCAGTGTCTGAGTGTATTGCCTGTGCAGCACATCCCACACATATCCTGCCCATTGTGGGAGTCAGTCTCGGGATGTGAACCCGGGTCTCCCATATGGGAGCACAGTGCGCTACCCTCAGCCATACTGGCAGGGCACACCTGATTTTTTTCTGTCTGCATATAGCATGTATGTTAGATATCTGTTCAGTAAGTGGGGCTGGTAAGTGGTCTCCATTGTAGAATTCTCCTGTTGGTTTTTACTTGATTCCTCTGCAGTTTCGATGGTATGCAGGTGGCCATAAAAGGTATTGCACTTAGCTTAAAAGAGGTAGCCAGGGCACAGTGCAGAGCTAGGGCTTTAAGTTGGAAACCCTGTGCTTTGCCCTTCCAGAATGCATCACAGAAGGACACGCTGTCCACTTTACAGTGACACGGGGAAGACTCCTGTCTAATGGCACATGGAGCTGCTCTATACCATTAATGATGGGAGCAGTTTCCTTGATGTATTTTGGGATTAATGGGTGATAGTTTTTACTTAATAAGAGTGTCACCTTGTACAGTTTGGGCAAGAGGACCTGAAAGCAATACCAATACTGGGAAAGCTGCTGGTAGACAAATCATAACAAATAAAGTTGCTGAACACTTACAAAAAACAAAGTGAACTCTGTGGCTGTGTATGTATTTTGTAATGGAAAATCTTGTCAAGCACACCTCCTTGCATTTTTTGAAAATGTCACCAAAGAACTTGATGTAGTAAATCATGTTGCTGTTGTATATCTAGAGATCAGTAAATCATCTGAACCGGTACCACGTGGGAGGCTATTTCATAAGCTAGAGAGCCTAAGTATATTGTAACCGGGGCTGTGATGAAATGGGTCTATAACTGGTTGCAGTATAGGAAACTAAGTGTCATAATAATGGTACCCTATCGACCAGGACACAAGTGGTCAGTGGGGTTCCACGGGGGTCTGGACGTAGACCTCCAGTGTTTAATATAAGTGGGATGCTACCAGCTGGATCACCACATTTGCTGATGATCCTAAGATGGAAAAAATAGTTGCATCACAACAGGAGATTAAATAAAATGCAGAGGGATCTGAGCAGGTTTGGAAAATGGGGAGCAAAATGGCAGATGAACTTCATTGCAGAGAGTTGCAAGGTGTTAACTCTTGGAAAAGAACATAAAGGCAAAATATCACAAAAAAGGGAATCAAGATTACAGAAACCATGCAAGAAAAAGACCTGGGAGTACTGGTGGTCAGTAGCATTAAACATGAGCCGCAGTGTGAGGCAGCAGCTAGCAAGGCAAACCAAATCATGGCCAGCATTAGGAGAAACTTCAGAAGTAGGTGAGAAGACAGTATAATGCCCGTATACAGATACTTCATCAGGTCGTGTCTTGAGTACAGTGTGCAGTTCTTGTCCTCTTAGCTGAGGAAGGATATGGGCACCATAAAGGAAGAACAGAGGTGCAAGACCAGTATGGTGGACTGCTTGAAAAACATGGGGATCGACTGGCAGAACTGGGACTGTTCTTCATGGAAAAGAGAAAACTCGGGGGAGATATGATTACAGTATTCCAGTTTAGAAACAGAACTTGTTGGTAGAAGAGTACTGCTTGGCTGACCCAGTTCAGTTGTCCCCTTCCCTAATCTGACTCTGCAGACTCTATCTGATTTCCAGCAACCTTTCACCTTCCTGCCTCTTATCTAATATATCCCTATGTCTTTCCTGTGCATGCTTGAAGCCCACCACTGTTTTAGCCTCCATCAGCCCTTCACCAGTCCTCTGGAACCATGCCTGTTTTCAATGAGCTGTTGAACAGGGCTGTCACTGGGGCAGCTAGCACCTCCCCAAGTTATTTTAGTACCCTGGAGTGTATCCTGTCTGGTCCTACAACCTTGTCCACCTTGAGTGCTGTAAGTTCCTTCAGGAGTCACAGTGTAGGTGAGGCAAATCCTACAAATCAATGTAGCCGCTGACAAATTTTAAATAAAGATCCGTCATTTCTCAATGTTGCTTGCATATGCACCTTTATCACACTTTGGATAAGTCACAAAGGAACCCTTAACCAATGGGGAAGAACCATGCACCATGCCGGATGATCTCACAGTGGCCTTGGCTGCTCTCATAAGAGAGCAGTGAAATGAAAAGAAAAAATGGTTCAGTCTTTATAAAAAAATTGACAGTGGTGTCCACCAGATGTAGAAGTAGTGTCACAGTGCGTTCCGGTTTCCTGCATGACAACTGCCACTGAATTGTACTGTTTCCTGCAGAATTCTGCAGGATCAGGCATCTGATCCTGGTGGGCATCACTGTAATTGAAAAGCTGATACAGCAATAACCTTCAAACTGAAACATGACAAGTACGTAAAAGAAAAATGAGTGACTGGTTATTCCCTCTGAGCTGGTGGGAGAGAGAAACTCATTTGACCACTAGTCTTCTTTCCACACTAACTCTGTATGTACGCACTGTACGTATGTAGGTAAGTAAGCAAAGCTGAGCAGACTCTTTTCAGTAAGAGATGTATGCAAGGAACTCTATAAACATATTATAAATCACTTAAGTAAGCTAGAGTGGTTTATAATGTTGTACTCTCCCGCTGTTAATTTTAAAAAACTAGTGCAATGCTCCTCCTCCCATGCTCTGAAGTGGAATTCTCCACTTGAAAGCTGCCATGAGATGTCAACTGTACACTGGATAAGGGTCCTGCATTTTTAACACTGATAGGTTAAAATCTCATAATTAATTTTTAATAACTCACAATTTGTCTACCCTGCTCACCTCAGGCATGCACCCGACCTACTCAGGCTGCTCCTGTCCTATCTGTTCACGTTCTCATTACCAACCTGCTCAACCACGCTCCTTGCCCAGACCTTAGCTTCCAGCAGAAAGATTATCCCCCTCACAACAGGGTATGGAATAAACCCAATTCCTGGCCCAAACATCAGGCTGTAGTCTTTGCTTGGGGTCAGCAGGAGAGGCAGGTAGAGCCAGGTCAGTGGACTTGGGGTAGACCATCATGGCACCCATGGGAGTCATTTTTCCTTCAGTATTCTCCCTTCCACTGCCCCTATGCTACTGCTGAGTGTTCCACCATGGGCCATGATGTGAAAGAGGAGCCGATGTCCTGTGGTCACCCACCACGTCAAGGAAGGCCCCCTTCTGACTACAGGAGGAGCCCATGCAGCTGGAGGAGGCTCCCTCCCTCTCTCTTTCCCTCCCTGTCGGAGACCAGAAGTGCTGCTACTGCAGCACTCTCACAGTTCTACTCTCCTGAAGCCAGTAGGGTCACACAAAGGGGACCATGATACCCTCTACCAGAGTCAGCGTGCCAGGTTGGTAATCGATTTTTAATGAAGAACATATTTTTAAAAAAGCCTGGCACTGTTCCTTGCAGTGAGGATCCTGTTTGTTGAGTATCCAGATAGTAATGGTATACTTTGCTTAGGATGACATTATATTATATAGATATAGATATAGCTATAGCTATCTATATAGCTATAGCTATATTATATATATATTGCTACTAATTTAACCCCTTGCTCTATTGGCTGTCGATCTAAAGGGAGCCACAGTCCCGTCCCCCGACGTCCACCAGCCAACACTGTCTGTCTTCACCCAGGGCTTGCCCCTCCAGCAGGGTCAGTGGGGGTACCCCAAGCCCCACCGAAGACCGTATCCAGTTCAGGATAGCGCCGTGGCTATTTGGGGGGGGGGACCTGTGAGCTCCCTCTGTCATCTAACCAGGAGCATAATTTTTCCTCTTTTTTCTCCTGTAGGGAAGGGGCATGCAATGATGCCAGCGACAGAGCCGCACACACTCCCACATGTGTCTCTTCAGGTGTCTGCCCTGCCTCTGCCCACTTATCGGTAGCATCGGTGTGCCAGCCCCAGCCTCCGCTAAGGGCCAGGCATGCATGGACAACTGATCCTCCCCCCCCAGAGAAGGAGAGCTGTCCCTGGGATGCTCAATCCTTCTCCTCCCTGGTTGACCCCCAGCGACCCACTCGCACTGCAAACATGGGTCGCTGGCATGGCAGGTAAGGCATGATGCCTCAACCCTCCACGCCACCGGGCTGGCTCAGGATAGCACTTTTTGTTTGTATTGAATGGATTGTATGTTTGGCCACTGAGTGAATGTTCATGATGACTCAGATGACTGGCCAATGCACGAGTGGTCTCTTCCCGTTTTAAATATAAAACTTTTTTTCTACTCCTTTTACTAGACAGATCTTGCCAGGTGAAGCGATGGTTGAACACCTGATGGTACATTTACATGCACTGTATAGTTGGGGCACACACCTGAGCAAAATAAGTATTCCAGATACAGTACCTCAATCTATATGAGCAGGGATATGCTTACTGAAAGAATTAATTTAATATTCCCTGCTCTACCCGTAGTTGTAAATGTGTCCAGAATACGGAGGGGTGTCTTGCAGTGTGTATGATCCAACTCAGCAAACAAGTCAACTGTGCCAGTCATGTTCATTGAATTATTTTTGGAGTACACCACAAGTATTCTGAATACTACAGAAAACCACTTTATAGCAACTCTATATTCTAAATCCTGGTGGAATATACCAGCCAGCGTATTCTGGATACTGCCATATGTATTATGCTCTCACTGTTTTAAGATACTGCCTTTGCCTGCATGTTTATATTTCCGAATGTGTATTCTGGATACTCAGTATCCAGAATACTAATCAGAATTTAATGTATGTAAACATCGGGCAAGGGAAGGTTGCTGAGATAGTGCTTGAAGGATGTGTGTTTGTCAGAATAAAGCCCCAGATAAAGATTTTGTTAGGGGAGCTGAAAGACTGGCGTATTGTTGTCCAATGGGATTGTGTGTTCTTTGGTATTTGTAATTGAACCAGAACTGCTGGAGAGAACAGTCTTAAGTTAGTTTTATCTCTGTTTAAGGAGGGGAAATTGTTTTTGCATGGCAGGGCTGGGATGCACTTACAACCATGGCTGAGTATAGAATGTTTGGTGAGATCATAGCCTGCAGCTGGAATGATAGTGCCACTTGCATACTTCACCATGAAGGTGGCTGACCAAGGGACCTGTGTGCCCCTGGAGGACTGTGTAATATAAAACATATTTATAATATCAATGTGATCCAATACTAACACAGTATCACACAGTCCAACCAGTCTATATTCATTTCCATAAATGGGTTAGCTAGTAAATTCATGTTTCCTGAATTGTATCCATGTAATAATTTAAATGTTTTTTTTCTAAATTGGATGAAAATCAAAGGCAGCTAAAGGGGCTGCACTGGTATGTCTAATGGATTGCAGCTGGCAGACAGCTGAGTAGGTTTGGGGGCAGGGAAGGGGGGATGAAGTTGTATCTTTCTATCCAACTGTCTGCCACCTAGAGACAGCTATGAGAGCAGTGATGCTATGGGTGGGGGTACTGTCAGTGACTCACCAGTCCTATGAATGCTTGGTTTGCTGCTTATTACATCTAACAGGGTTAGGGAGTTATAGGTGCCCTAAGGAAATGCGTTCAGGGTAATCACTGGCATTAACTATGCAAGGCAGGCTCTAGTATTCCACTGTCTAGTTGTCATGTGACCACAAGTGGTGAAGAATGACAAGTAGATAATGAAGTGATGTATGGTAGGCTCAGGAACATTTTTGAAGGTCCTGTTGAGTATGGATGGAACAGTCCATCTGATGAAGGGCCAGCCTTTTTCTGCATTTTCAGACACTATCCCCCTTGTTCCACAACCCCACCATCGCTTTGGCAGGCCTTTTCGCTCTTGTGGCTTAATGCTAGGAGGTATTCACATACCAAGGCATGCCGTCACCCCCCTTCCCTCCGTAGCAGAGCATCAGAGCAAGTGCTTGAACCTTCTGTCAAGCCTCTCCTTCTGCTTCTGCTGTTCTAGGCTTGGGGTGTGAATCCAGGTTGCCAGTCCCCAACCAGTTGCTTAGTGCCAGGGAATTGACTTTGGGTCACCTTTTGTACTCTGTCCTCACCCAGAGCTATAACATTTAGCTACTTATTGTAACAATCAAGGTTTTTGCCCTACTGGCTGACCATTAGGGCCCCTCCTGTGGCCATGCAACCACCAGCCCCATCTGCCACCAACCTCTCTGCTGCCAACACCCTACACCTTGCCCCCTGTGTTGGGTCCCCAGAGGAAGGAGAGCTGTCTCCCTCGGCACCAAGGATCCATGTGTGCATGGAGAGCTACATAGTGTGTGGCCTGAATGTGTTGGCCATCATGGAGATGGCCACAAGGATTTTTTTCCCTTAGTTTTCTCCCTGCCATCCCCGCTTTCAGCCATAGCCTCCATTGGCCATGCACTGCACAGTGCAAGTACATGTGCACAACCCCTTGTGAGGAAACAGGCTCCCTGGTCCACTGGGATGCGTCACTGCACTAGCAGAGTGCAGATGCTTCCCTATCCAGACTGGTTCATGCACCTGGTGCCAGCACGCCCCAGCCTGGGCAGCAACGATTCGGGCTCTCAAATTCACTTCCAAACCCAGCTCACCAACAGGGAGGTTGTCAGGCAGCCCCAGGTTAGTCATTGTTAATACATTTTGCTAAGTCTTTGTAAAAGACTGTTAGCCCCACCTCCCAATCACAAATTACATATCTACAGCTGCCATGTTGGACATGCCATCTGATGGATGGGACACTGAACATAGGATCCCTGCAGACTGGTACTGGCAGTTGTCCAGGTGGCAACTACGACTCGCATAACACCTTTAAGTAATGCAAGAGAAATCTCAGTGGCTTGGCCAGTATCTGTAGGGGTTTATGACTGACTGTGGAAATTGCTGAGTCCTTAAAGCAGCAGTGCAATGAATGCAACCTGTAAGAAAGAAGGTAGAAGAATCATTAGTGGCAGCAATTTTACGCATTTTCACCACTGGCATTTGTGGACACCTCCGTATCAAAAGTACAGCAGCCATTTTTCACAGCCTGCCCAAATTACGTTCCCGCAACTGTGGCGCACAATGGCGTGCTTGCTGTGGGAAATCACCTTTTGGGACACATTAACAAAATCACAGTGCCACTGTTCATGAGGGGAGGTCCCAAAATACCTATGTTGAAAATGTGCCTAAAAAACTCCCACAAATAATTGGGTTGCGGACGTCTGCTGCGCAGTTTGTATGCATGTTCATTGATTCACCAATATTTCATATTGCCACTCCAGATTTTCAACATTGCCATTTATTACACTTCCTCACGAACAATACTGTTGTCATTCTCCACATCCTGCCCCAAACTGTGTTTTTGCCCCTCTGTTACCAAATGTTACAGCCACTGTGCAAAACCACCTTTCAGCTAACAAAGTGATTGTGCCACTTTTCATGAGTTGGCCTGACAAGCAGCCCATGTTGAACATGTAGAGTGAAACTACCACTACACGCCTACGGTGTTAGGGTTTCCAGCTGTAGCACCCCACCAGGTACGGACTGACAGGCGTCAGGGCTGTGACTTTGGATCATCGGATGTAATGCTTATGCCATTCCACCCCATCCACGCCCACCCTGCAGCCACTGACAGGCATCGTGGTGTGTCTTGCACTGTTTAGCCACAAACTTCACCCCACGCTACTATACTGCACCCACGTCAGTGTATTTCCTTATGGAATAAGGTAAGTATAATGCCCAAAGACCCCAAAGCACACCATGACACTTGTCAGTGTCTACAGGGTAGGGTGAAGTACAATGGCATGAGCATTATACCCGATGACCCAAAGGCACACCCCAATGCCTGTTGCTCTCTACAGGGTGGGGGTGGGGTTGGCGCCACTTCAATACTTCACTGCCATTCCTATTATGCGCCTCTAGCTCCGCCAATGCCAATGCCAGCACAATAACATTCGGCATTGACAAATGCTTGTTATAAGTGGAATAAAAATTACTAAAAAGCCTATTCTGTTCTATCCTGTCATATCCTGTATCTGTCTTGTCCCTTCTCTCTTTACAAAAACTGGTTTTGCTACCATATTCCCATGCGACCTAGGAACAGGCCCCTGTGGTGGTGCAATTACCCTCCCCCTTACCGTTTCTCTGGTACTTCAATGTCTTGCTTCTCATGCTGCCTTAGTTTTCTTACTTTCTTCCTGTCTCCCACCTTCCTTAGTACATGGTGAAGCCCTCAGTAAATTAAATGTACAGGGGCACGTGGGAGTTGTTAAAATGAATGTGAGCTGCTACTCCGGCTATGAAAAGGAGACAGTTTGTTATTCTAACAACTAGGAGTGTTTAACAACTAGGAGTTTATTAAAAGAATAAATTAACTCTGAAGGCAGGAAGGGGGTAATAATTACAAGCCATAGCTGGAGGTTTTTTTTTTTTTACTTGTTTGTTTTATCCCAGTGCACTCAAGATAGGACAGCTAATCAAGTGTGGTGTTAGGAGCACAAAAGCTCACAAGGAGGTCAGCTCAGAAAAACAATACATAAGCCAGAGAGAGGTTTCGACACACTCTGAACTCTCTGAGACAAAGGTGCAGTCTGCCTAAGAAGCTAAGAGCAAGACCGACCTAACGTAATCAAATAGGTTAACCTGAAGCTGTGGTATTATTTTATTACTGCTTAGAAAAGGCACGTACAGTTTTGATACAAGCAAGAATTGTAGAGCAGATATGAAATGCAAAAGGCATTATTGAACTTTCTGTTTATAATGGATGTAAATCAGCTGCCAAATCAGTTTTCCGAATTTGTTTCCCATTTTGGAGTCATCGGACAGAAAACAGATTTTTTTATTGTTGTGTTTTGAATTAAAAAAAAAAAAAAAAACTATTTGTGCCTTGTACATTTTTCCGTGGCCTGTCTGTTCTTCCTAACTCACTCCTCTACCACAACACAGAAAACAATAAGGAAGGGGAAGAGGGCAGCCCTTTGGTCCAGCGGTAGTGCAATGTGCTGCCACGATGGTGACCAAAATTCAGGAATGGACTAGAGATGCATATCTGTGCGAGTGGCTAGAACTGAAGGCAGTGCTTCCCAGCCCAGGGATGGGATGGGCTGTGTCTGGCACTGCAGTGACCCCTTTGTAGGGCCAGGGAGCTCGATTCCCCCCCGTCCAAACCAGGACATTGTTGCAGAGTCTGAGGCCAATGCTAGGCTGTGCAGCACCATCTAGTGGGTAGAGGGGAAAGGGAAAAACAGGTAAATGGGTTAGAAAACAACAGCCTCTATCGTTATGACGGTTTCGATACACTCTGGCCCATCACCGTATAGCTTGCTGCCTGGCTGTCACTAATCCTGAGTTCCTTAGTCAGGAAAGATGAAGCCCACCCCACCCCCCACAAGGAGCAAGCAGTGGGGGGGGGGCAGCAGAAACAGTCAGGTTAGTGGAGGATGGGGATGGATGGATGGTTGCTGGCACTTGACGAGGAACAAAGGGACAAAGTAGGGTTGGCTGGAATATAAAAAGTTATAGACCAATGGACCAGTAAATTAAACTAGTTTCTTTTAAACAAAGTAAAAACAGGAAAAGCCTATTCATAAGTGAGGATACCATCACAAAGAGGAAACAGAGTATTTTGAGGTGCATGTATTTAAAGTACTAGAAATGTTTAATTTTGACTGTTTGTGTGCTTCCTAAGTACTCTTTGAAGTTACAGTACTTCTTTAATTCAGCACTACAGAGTGAACAGCACCGAATGGTGGAACTGACAGCCTAGGAAACCCAGAAACAAACATTGAGGACTGACAGTCTAGGAAACCCAGAAACAAACATTGAGGAGGGAAGATGGATACCTGGCTGACTCAGAAATGTACAAAAAATAAATACATTTCATTGGTGTAATAAAAAATACCACCCACGGCGTATAAAAGGGAAAGAGGCCAAAGAATCAGTCAAGAAAGAATCAAGGGAGTATTTCAAGCAGCCTGTTCTGAAAATTCCTTCCTATCACCTTTACCAAGCTGCTTGGTGTGCACCTGAAAACAGAAATGGTGGCATCCAAACACAGTGCAAATCAGCAATGCGCATTAGTTGAAAGAGCCCCTAACACCACAGGGTGCATGCTGAAAACATATAATAAACACTTATGACAGATTTTCTTTCTTTCTTTTTTTTTTTTAATATATATAGAAATCAAGCTTCTTGCTGCCGCATGGCTCACTAGACAGCACCCCCCAGGCCCGTCACTGACCTTCTGCTGGACTTCCTGGTTATCCACAACTTACCAAGGACCAGTTATGCGTGGCCTGCAGGGGGGTGCAGGTGCAATGGCACATGAGGGCTTTTATCTCCAGCTCCTGGTTTTCTCCCCGAGGGTACCGGAGTTCAGTGATGTGCATGCATGGATGTGTGGGGGGTGCTCATGTGCGCCTGGCATCAGGTGGCTACCCCACTCCCCAGATGGGTGTTCCCACTGTATTGCCACCTTGGTAGCAGGACACAGAGTTTCTCCCCTCCTTGAGGTAGGAGGCACATCAGTGGAATCCTCCCTCCCTCCCCTGGTGGGTCCTTGAGTGATCAGAGTCCATTCCCAGGCCCGGGTGGCCAGCGTAATGAGGGGTTGCACTAACACTGTGCTATCCGGCTGGCTGATAGCATGATTTTGAAATGTGCACGTTGCAGTTTTCAAAACAGCATTGACTAATGTTTTGATGTAGTTAAACCACGTAATTTCTCAACTTCAACCACAGTTATGTAAAATGTACATCCAACAAGGCAGCATTTATGTCACAAAAATTCCATAAATCATGGAAACTGTCGTAAAAATTCAAGCACCTTTGAAAATCGCATCAGCTTCACCATCCAGTCATTCTGAAAATCGTGCCGCTAGAGTTCAGCTTATATTTTATTACTTATCAAATTCTCATGAAAACAAGATCTCTGTCACACGGTCTTCACCTGCTGTTGCTGCTGGTCGACAAGTGACATCATAATCCTCTGCTGCTCTCCTTGGGTGCGAGAGTGCCTGACCATGGAGAGTTTTATATCAGCACTTAAAACACATCTATTTAATGTGGCATTTCCTGATTTCTGATACATTTTTGGCTGTCATTTAATCTTTGAATTTTCATATTTATTAGATATTTATAGTTTTAAGTTTTGTTTCATGTACAAGCGCTTTGATCATTGTGAATTGCTCTTTTTATAACGTTTTGATTAATTGATTTATTGTGCCATCACAGCTGTTTGCTGCTTGAAATGTTCATGCTGTGATAAACAGAAGATTATGATGCCACTGGTAGACGAACATAGGAGCAGATGTTGACCACGCAACAGAGAATCCTGTTTTCACTCAAATGTTCTTAGTACTAAAGCTTAAAAAGGTACTGCAAAGGCCATTTATTGTCATGTCAGTTTTATTTCGTGCAAGGTGCTAATAAGCCTCAGTTGTTCAGATTTAATTTCACTCTGTAATTAATGCCTAATTCACTTTTATTGAAAATGTGGAGTTTTGGACAATTAGTGGCATTTATTTTTGCACAATCATCACTGCATGAAAATACTTTTTTTTTGTTTTGTTTAGAGTGAAAATAAGTCATTTTACAGTGGCTGTAGGAAATATCTGAATTAAAAGTTGAAAGGTGCCAAAATATATATTTTGTGTCGGGGCTGTTGAAGGGGCAAGAGGCAAGTAAAAGCAGCAGTGCAGTGAAGCCTGGCAAACAATCTGACCATACATATTTTTTTTACTGTAACAGACTCTGGATGAAGTCCCATTTCATTTGCTGGTCATATTGCCCAGTTCTACCAGAATTTAAGTATTTTATGAATTATTTTAATTAATTTTTTTTCTCAAGAAAAAAAATGGCCATTTCATTTGACTTAGAAATAGCTTGATAAAACTCATAAAGGGTTAGAATAAAAACTCATAAAGGGTTAGGATAAAAAAAAAGTTAAATAAAAAAGATATTTTGTGAACATTAGGAATCAATGAGAAAAGCAGACTTAACATGTATGCAAAAATTTTTATTATGGAAGTTGAAAATGATCTCTTTCAAAAACCTTTTGTAGCACTGCTGCTTGAAAAGATATATATATATATATATATATATATATATATATATATATATATATATATATATATACATACTATACATACATACACACACACACACACACACACACACACACACACACACACACACATACATACATATATACACACACACACACATATATATACATACACACTAATATATATATATATATATATATCCCCCCTACAAATGGGGGTTCCCAAAAGGTCTTCCTTGACCTTGCCTAAATGCTCACTGCCAGGCTGGTGTCCTGCGTTTTAGCAGTTTAAATGAGATTACCAGAGCCTATATAGCTCTGTGTACTGTCTCTTTAAGAGCTGCCTAATTTCAGCGTAAGTAATCTGAGAGGGAGCTCTGTTGAAAGATGCAACTATTTACTGAAAATCATTTAGAGTGACAATGATAATGTAGTTTGGCTAACCTACTTTCTTTGTAGCAAGGACTGTTTTGTTTGTCTCTACTACTATCTTGGTCCTGGACTGCAAATTGGACCAATCAGTACTGGTGGGACCTAAAATGTAGCCAGACTACAGGAGCTGTCTGAATTAAAAATCTGTAGGAACTGTAGTTTGAACTTTTTGCGCCTTTTTTGCAACTGAAGGGGGAGCTGTTGCTTTGACTGACAGCCAAATCAGTCAACCAAATCTTTGGATCTTGGGGAAGTCCCGGGCTGCTTGCAGTTTTCAGTTAGTTCTGAGCTGAAGGTCAAGAAGAAGTAGCTGAAGTAATTCTGAACAGCAATCCTGAGTGGATTTGCATGGGAGACCTGGGAAAAGGCTGAGTGTTTGGCCTGTATGTCTGCCTGCTGCTCCTGAGAGGGAGAGAAGAGAATTATTTTGGACTAAATTCAAGTTTGTGCGACTAAAGTAAGCTACTAAAGTGGGCCAGGCTCAACCTGAAGAAGACCAAAGATTTTGCTGAATGCGATTGGCCTGTCAGGAGTTCCAGCTACCTCTAAGCTCCTGGTGTGTGTAGAGACTTTGCGATTGTGACCAGGGAGCACTTTGCCTGGTACAGTAGAATTCCCATACATGTAAATGTGCTATGAGCTACTAGTGGGTTGTGAGTTAGTTCCCCACTTTGTGAACTGTGTTCTGCTTGCTGGAAGCTGTATCCAGCCCAAAACGGACTGCACCAGAGTTTGTCTCCATGCGGTCTGGGCCTTGCCAGACTGGCCCAGCCAGACTACCCACTACACAGAGAAACCTTCGACAAGAGACCTGCCTGGGGACCAGCCGCCTGCTCCACCCTTGAACAGGAACAATGCCTGTGCGACTTGTGTGGGCCCTGCTTCTCCTGGCATTCCAGATCAACCACCTGCAGTCTCAATTTTTGTCCAGCCTGTGTCCAGTCTTGGGTATCGTGAGTAAATACCAGGGTAGCTCCCTGCAACAACAGCTTAATCTGAGTGTGTCCTCTGATTGTCTTGTTGTTTTGTTTCCTTTATGAACTGAGCCCTCTGGCTCCGGATTACAAATATTGTGTACTGTGCATGTTGTGTTTTCCATCACAGGGTCCCAACCAGCTGCGACGTCAGCCAACCCCAAGCAACAGTCCTGGCTAGCCCATCTCTTCTCCACCTGGGTACCCAGAGGTGTAACTGTGTGGGGGGACTCAAAGCGCATGCATAACTGCTTGATTGATATAACCTTTAAGCTAATTAACCTGATTTTGCCCCTTCCTTGTTCAAGTCCCATGAATAAATCAGATCTAAATTTTTCTGCATGTAATCTGACTGTGGTTCCAGTTTGTGGTCAAAGTACTGTACTGTTGCTATTTGCTGTGCATAACCTTGTTTTACAGGGGTCCCAGGGTCGAGCCAGAGGAACCAGCCCTGGTGGTAAATGCAAACAGTGTGGGTACTTATGTGGTGTACCAGGGTATTGTGAAAGTGATTTTGTACAGTGTTCAGGCCACTAGAGGGAAAGAGGGGGGTTACAGTGTTCCGGAGGGCTGTGCCCAGGTTAGCTTGACCACTGCCAACCCTGATCTCTGGGTGGAGGCACCCATTTCAGAACTCAGGCCCCTTAACCTGCTACTAGCCAAGCAGGCAAGGGTAGTAGCCCTTGGGATAGTGCCACCTAGGGGTTATACACACATACACATACATATATATACACATATACATATACATATAACACATACACACACACACACATTTTTTAATAGATGTTTTTCTGTCCCAGGCTCATGAGGGTAGGCTCTCTTCCCTGTTCCCATCCCACCTGACTGGCGATCACCTTCCTCAGTACTTACCAGAGTAGTCTCCTACAGCTTGCCCTCTGTGTCAGGGCCAAGAGGGGAAGGGTTGTTCTCCTACCCCCCCCCCCCGTGCTCATAATCCACACCTCAGGCAATTGTGTGACTGTGCAGGCTGGGAGAGGGTGAGCAGGGCTTCATAAAGCCTGCATGGCCCCATTTTCTGTTTTCTCCCTAGTGCCCCCTGCCGTAACAGCATGTAGGTGCATGCATGTGGAGGCACACACACACCCACACACACACACACACACACCACAGAAACTGTGGCTCCTCCTAAATACATCACCCACACCTGCACTGCCATCAGGCCACCACCTAGGGGCAGCCAGAGGCCAGATCAGCATGCCATCCCTCCCAGGGACAGGAGAGCACTCCCTAGGATGCTCAGTCCTCTACCCTCCCCCGCTGACCCCCAGCAACCAGAGTCTGCTTCTGAACCCAGGACATCAGTGTGGCAGGTGTAGCACTACTGCCAAGCCACTGGACTGACTGCCTTGAAGATATGTATTTATTTATATAAAGGTTTTGTCTGTAAAGGCCTACTGAGTTGATAAGCAATAACACAGAAGAGGGGTGAGCACACATGCCTCAAGTGTGCTGTTAAACACTACTCAGGATAAGTGCACATGTTACCAAATGACTACACACCCTGGAACATGTTACTGTGCTTCCGTTATGACCACATGATAAAAATAAAAGTGGAAAAACTTTTGAAACACTGCTGGTTCTACTTTGAGCCATGCAGTTGTGGAATCCACAGACCTAGTAGCTAATCGGATTGCTCCATTTTAGCTATGCCAGTTTATAAATAATTAATCTTTTGTAGCCCTTTCTTAATGCTTTCTAGTGTGGGGGGCAGCATGCAGATGATATGGTGGTGCATTAGAGTGGAGAGGCTGCTAATGCAACTGCTCGATCTGGTGCCATTTTCAATTCTATCCTTTGAACCGCTGCTATCTCTTCCATAGGAAAAAGTAATGATTATGGTGGGACACGCCAATAAAACCTGAAAATGATCCACCAGGCAGTCAGTCAGTTTTTGTACATAGTATGCAAAAAAAGCTGCAACAAAGGAGGCTACACTAAACAAGGACTAAAGATTTTAGAGCAGTGTTTCCCACAAATGAGGCCACTGTGTCCACGTGCTGGCCAACAGCACAATGTTCTGTGGCCACGGAGCCCTTATTAGAGTTCTGATTACAAATGTAATAGAATGGACAATTTCTTACTTTTAAAAAACATAGGAGATACATTTCAAGTGAAAATTCATTGGAGGCTTGATATATTATATACTGTGTGAAGTGATATTTGTTATATTAGGGGGTTTGGGTTGAGAAAATAAGCAGTGATGCCACCAGTAAGTTCCGGTGGCTGTACTTTGAGGCCACCAGGATTTGGGGCTTGAGAACAACTGTTATTATCACTGCATCCTCTGTGCCTACTCTTCCCCCATATTGTATAGGGCTATGAATTTAGGAAATGGGGGGATATTAGGTTAACTTAATACTCTATTTAATAGTGGATGTCTTATTTCTGTACATCTGTATAGTCTGAAATGCCTATTTTATTTACTTATTTCATTTTGGTAACCAGGCTGGCCCAGAGGTCCCTGCAGTATAGCGCAGTGGGTTAAGGCTCCGAGCTGCAGATCTGGAGACCTGGGTTTGAATCCCACAGCCGCCTAGGTGCATACTGTGTGATCCTGAGCAAGTCACAACTTCCTTGTGCTCCCAGGTCGCATCTGGAAACAAGCTTCAGCTTACAGTGTTACTCCTAGTTAAACAATGTTCCCTTTCCCTTTATCAGGGGCAATCCAGAATTAGTTACATGAAGGTAGAGCAGATATCATAACAGGTGGTACAGAAGGAGAACACAGTTGAAAGGTAAATTCATAACAGTGACAATCAAACAGTTATTTACAGCAGGTTACATTCATACAGTGGAGACAAGCAGGGCTGAGCAACTTCATAGGGTAGGGCTAGACTAAATATTTGGGGAAGTTGAGTACAGTAGATGGTTAGGGAGCAAGCGTTAGAACTACATGAAACAACCGTGGGCAGCATGGGAAAAACAGGGGGAGCTGTGCAGCGAAGTGAGACAGGGGCTTGCACTGGACCAAGAAGACTGAGGAGGGATGAGGAGCTGGGGTGGAGGACGGTCCTGATCAATGCCAGGAGCATGGGTAATGAAATGCCGGAGCTTCAGGCAATGCTAGTGGAGGGAGAGGCAGACTTGGCGGCAATTACCGAGACATGGGCCACACAGAGGCATGATTGGGACCCTAAACTTAGGCGCTACACAGTGTTTAGGAGGACAGGGGAGTGGGGTGGGGGTGGAGCTGATAGTCAGAAATGACATAGTAGTTTGTAGAGTCAAGGAGGGTGGGGGATGTGAAGGCAATTTGGGTAACCCTGCAAATGGGGGGTGGGGGTAAAAGGCTAAAATTAGGGGTGGCATACAGACCCTCGCAATGGGGGAGGACCGGGAGGATGAACTGGCTGAGAACATCAGGGGTCATTGTGGTCTCAGAAGGGGCAGGGTGGTGGGCATGGGTGACCTGAACATGCCGGGGGCAGACTGGGGCATGATGATATCCTCAGTGGCCAGGGATCAGAGGTTGATGGATGTCTTCCAGGATTCCTTCCTAGTCCAGCATGTGGGGGAGCCTACCAGGGAGGACCGAATACTGGATGTTATCCAAGCAGAAAATGACCAGATACAGTAAGGGGCCTGGAGGTGAGCAGCCCGTTGGCAGGTGGTGACCATGCCATGGTCTGGTTTCTCCTGTTTCTAGGGGGAGAGGAAAATCGCACTAACACTGTAGTAACATATTTCAGGGGTGCAGATTTTGAGGGCATGGGAAGAATTTTTAGTGGGTGCTTGGATGAAATAAGGCCGGATATGGATTCTGGTAGCTTGTAGGAGACCATAAAGAAGGGGGTGCAGGAGGCTACTAAGTCCTGCACAAAGGTAAAGCACAAGCAATGTAGGGCCAGGAAGGCGTGTTGGTGGACCAGGAGGTGCAGGAGGTGGTGAGGCAAAAAAAGGCTGCCTACTCATGCTTAAAGCACTCAGGGGGTGTAAGAGAGAGGGTAGAGTATGAGTTTCTGGCTAGGAGGGTCACCAGGGTGGTAAGGGGGGGCAAAGGCAAGAGCAGAGCATAACCTGGCCAGGGATATCTGGGAAGGGGGCAGGGGTTCTATAGATACATGGGGGAGAAAAGAAAAGCGAGGCACAGTTCAGCAGGATTAGGTCTGGGAGGGATGGGCACAGGAAGCAGGGAAACAAGCAGAGGTACTAAATGAGTACTTTGCCTCCAGTCTTTACCGGGGGAGGGTTCCTTCCATCCTGAAGGGAGGGAGGGATCCCTACATATTCGGGAGGTCAGTTAGAGTCTAAAAAGGTTGAAGGGCTAAGGCAGGGATGGGCGGGGCGTGAGGAGGTGAACTGGGAGGGCGAAATCACAGTGGATAGGGTGAGAGAGGCCCTCCGGTCGTTGAGGACTGAAAAGGCACCCATGGCCAGATGGGCTGCATCCAAGGGTACTGAAGGAATTGGTGGATGTGCTGGCAGCTCCACTGGCTGCACTCTTCAACATCTCTCTGAGGATAGGGTGGGTGTCTCGGGATTGGAGGGTGGCCCATGTGGTGCCCATCCACAAAGGGTGGGGGTCCAGAGAGGAGATGGGGAATTATATGCCCGTTAGCCTAACTTCTGTGGTGGGCAAGGTTATGGAGGGCATTATCAAGGAGAGGCTTTGGGGTCGGCTGGAAAAGGTTAGGGCACCTGGACGACAGGCAGTATGGTTTTTGTTCTGGGGAAGTCGTGTCAGACCAACCTGGTGGAGTTTTATGACTGGGTGATGGGTACCCTGGACCAACAGAGGCTGGTGGACATCCTCTATCTGGATTTCAGTAAGGTGTTCGATTCGGCACCCCATAACGGCCTGCTGACAAAGCTAACGGGGGCGATGGGGGGTCAGTTGCTCAGGTGGGTGGAAAATTGGCTTACAGGGTGAATACAGAGAGTGGTGGTTGGTGGGATAGTCTCCTCTCCCAGAAGGGTCACCAGCGGGGTCCCCCAGGGTTTGGTCCTGGGGCCACTCCTGTTCAATGCCTAGGAGTATGTTCCTGCGGGGAAGTCACAGACTTCATCACCGACATGGTGTTGAAGTCACCCAGGTTGATGGTGCTGGGTGACTTCAATGCCTGGGTTGATAATGAACTCTCACATTTTGGTCAGGATGTCCTTCAACTTATGAACATGTTGGACTTCACACAGGTTGTTGCCTCTGCTACCCATGTTCATGGCCACTCACTGGACCTGGTTTATCTCCTGGGAATGGAAGCCACTGACTTGGTGGTGGAACCAGTTGGATGGTCTGACCATTGCACTGTAAGATTCAATTTCCAAGCTCCCCCTTATAGGCCTGCCCCTTTGGAGATGGTCAGATACCGGCCTTTGAGGGATGTTACTACCACTGGCCTTTTGGCGGTGCTTGACCTATCGGGATGTACGGATCTTAGTGAGAGTCCAGAGCGTCTAGTCCAGGCCTATAATAAGGCCATGGGGGATGCATTGGATTCCATCGCTCCTGTCATATTGGCCCCCTCACCCTCCGCCCTCTGTCCCCTTGGTTCGATGGGGCTTTGAGAGAGTTGAGACATGTGGGACGAAGGCTAGAGCGTCACTGGCAGAGATCCACCCTTGATGCCGACTGCCTTAGATTGATGGAACATTACCAAATCTATCAGTCAACAATCTCCCATAAGAATGCAGAGTTCCTGTCCAAGGAGATTGCTGTGGCTCAGAATCGACCAGCTCAGCTCTTCCGAACCATTGACAGACTATGCAGTCCCACCTGTCTTCAGGTTCAGAGAGCATTTTCACAAAATAAGTGTTATGAGTTCACTCTATTCTTTGCCAATAGGGTGGCCAACATCAGGGCTGAGATTCATTCAGCATGTTCTATAGGGGCTTGCAGTGGTCGGTGTATGGTCACTACACCTCGGTCTTCTTGGGATCACTTTGATCGGCTGGTAATCAATGATGTTGTGCGGATTGTCCGAAGTATGCAGCCTACTTGCTTGTAGTCTTGACCCAGGCCCTATACACCTCAGTTTGGGGTGTGTAGATGTCATCGGCCCTGTCTTGACAGAGATAGTCTGGTTTTCCTTAGAGTCAGGTGAGTTTCCAAACTCCCTAAAAGAGGCAGTGGTTACACCGCTCCTTAAAAAATCTTCTCTGGGCCCAAACTGCCCTGTTAACTACAGGCCAATTTCTAACCTTGCCTTTATTGGGAAGGTGATAGAGAAAGTAGTTGCTCTTCAGTTGGATAACTATTTGACTATCCACGACATCTAGGATTCCCTCCATTCCGGTTTTCGGAAGAGGCATAGTATGGAGACCACTCTGATTCTGGTGCTCATTGATCTCCTGATCGCTAGAGATCAGAAGTGTCGTTCAGTCTTGGTCCTTCTTGATCTCTCTTCAGCTTTTGACACCGTGGACCATGGGGGGGCTCCTTGAGTGCCTGAGAGACATCTGTGGCCTGTCGGGTACGGTGCTCAGTTGGTTTAGATCTGTTGGCGATTTATTCCTCGGCCTCAGTCTCTCTGCCATGTGGGGTTCCTCAGGGCTCTGTGCTGTCCCCTATGCTGTTCGCGGTGTATCTGCTGCCATTGGAAGACATTGTAAGACAGTATGGGCTGCGGTTTCACTGTTATACAGATGACACCCAGCTCTACCTGTTTTGGCCCCCGACCAGGTTAGTGCGGTCTCTGTTTTTAATAACTGCCTCATGGAACTCCAGGACTGGATGCAGGCCAGTTGGCTGAGGTTGAATCCTGAAAAGACTGAGGTGCTGGTGGTGGAGCCAGGTCACGGAATAGAGAGGACAGGAACGTGATCTGCCTCCGGGCTTTGGCTCGTGGGTAGCCAGCTCCTGTCCTCTGCTCAGATGCGGAATCTGGGCATGGTATTTGAGGAAGGCCTGACACTTCGTTCGCAAGTGTCTGCTATAGTCAAATCCTCTTTTTACCGTCTGAGCAACATAGCCCAGATTAAGAACCTTGTTCCATCTCTCGATCTTCCAACGTTGATCCACGCCTTTGTGACCTCTCGCCTTGACTACTGTAACTCCCTATACCTAGGGCTTCTGGGGGTTGATATCCGCCGTTTGCAGCTAGTGCAGAATGCTGCACCCAGGTTACTGGTAGGGGTTTCCCGGACCAGCCTTATCACCCCTGTGCTGCGCGAACTGCACTGGCTGCCTGTTCAGTGGCAGATCACCTTCAAGGTCGGTTTACTAACCTACAAGGCCGTACATGGTCAGGGTCTTGGCTACCTGCAAGAGCTCCTGGTTCCTTACTGCCCACTCCGACCCCTCCGTTCAGCCAATGAGGGATTGCTAGAGATTCCCAGGGTTCGGTTGAAAACATCTGGTGCAAGAGCTTTTAGTTATGCAGCCCTGACCCTGTGGCATTCTCTACCTTGTCGGATTAGAGTGCCTGACCCTGGAGAGCTTCAAGATGGTCTTAAAAGCATATTTATTTAGCCATGCTTTTGTAGATTAGTGTATTTAAATCTGTAATTTTTTATTGAGTTATCTCAGATTTTATTGTTTTATTTGTCTTTTAACTCTGTACAGTGCTTTGATATTTGTTTTAAATAGTGCTTTATAAATAAATTTTATTATTATTATTATTATGTCTTGGACATAGGGAGGGGGGTTAGGAGTAGGCTGAGTTTTTTGTGGATGACTTGAAACTGGGAGCACTGACAGACGGGGTTGAAAGGAGAGAGGCCCTCCGGGGGACCTGGATACCCTGGAAAGGTGGTCAAGGAAGCGGGGATTGAGGTTCAATGCAGGGAAATGTAAGGTGCTGCATCTGGGGGTCAGAAACCCGGGCATGCATACACTCTGGAGGGGATCACACTACAAGCCACAACAGGTGAAAGGGATCTAGGGGTAGTGGTGGACATTAAAATGAATAACACTAAGAACTGTCGAAGAGCCGCAGCAAAAGCAAACAGGATACTCGGCTGCATAACAAGCGGGATTACCTCCAGGAGGAGGGCCGTGATCCTCCCTCTGTATAATGCCCTGGTCACGCCACACCTTGAGTACTGTGTGCAATTCTGGTGACCTCCCCTTAAGAAGGACATAGCACTGCTGGAGAGGGTCCAGAGGAGGGTGACAAGGATGATACGGGGCATATAGAGTAGGACCTATGAGGAAAGGCTGGAAGAACTCGGGCTGTATACATTGGAGGAGAGGCGGAAGAGAGGGAACATGATAGAGGTCTTCAAGTATGTAAAGGGGATTAAATAAGGGTGGAGCCAAGGAGGTGTTCAGGCTTAAGAAGGGGAGAACTACCAGGCGGCACTAGTGGAAGCTGGGGGGGGGGCGCGCAGGAGGCACTACTTCACTGAGAGGGTGGTGGAACCATGGAATGCACCACCCAGGAGTCTGGTGGAAGAGAGCACAGTGGAAGGATTCAAGAAGGGCTGGGACAGGTACAGGGGGATGCTGAAGCCCTCTGGGTTTGGGGGGGCTGGCTACCAAGCAGACTTGATAGACCATGAGGCAGATTCTACTGGCTTTTACTATGTTACTATGTTACTATGTAACTAGAAGGTACATTGGTGCTGCACATAGAGGTATGTTTTTAGACCCTTGCAAAAAGTGGCTAAAGAACCAGCAGAGTGTCGGTCATCTGGTAGGGTATTCCAGAGTTTAGGGGCTCAATGCGCAGAAGATTTACTTCAAAGTGTAGTCCTTGTGCTGGGTACCTTGAGTAATGTCTTCCCAGAAGTGTGGAGTATTCTGCAGGCGCGCATGGGGATGAGGAGTCCTTCAAGGTTTGGGGGAGCCGATCCATTGATTAGTTTGTATGCTACAGTTGGTAGGGGGTGCTGGAGTGTACTAGGCAGCGAGGGCCAGTTTAAGGAGGCCAACACGTTGCAGTGGTGTGTCTTAGGAGGGGACATTACAGTGAAATGTCCTATTTTGTAGTATAGCAGCTCTAGCCTACGAGCTTCAGTTTTTCCTATGGACTGGAGGATGGGGGCGGTATAAGTAAGTTTAGGCAGTAGGACAGTTTTTGCAGTTGCAAGTCTAGAGTCAGGGGTGAGTTGTTTGTTTAGCTGAAATAGAGGACCCAGTTTCTGGTGGATAGCGCAAGTTGTTTGGTCCACCTGGGCCTTGTATGTGAAGCCTTGGTCGAGTATTACCCCAAGGTATTTGACTGAATCCACTACCTCAATCTTACTCCCTGCTGACGTGGTGATAGGGAGCAGGTGGCTTCTATCAGTACCAAGATGTCTGGCGCCAAACAAGATAGCTTTGGTCTTTTTGACATTTAGTACCAGACTATTTGCCAGTAACTATTGTTCCAGGCATAGGAAGTCCTGGTCCAGCTGGGTGCTAAGCACCAGGGGGTCTCCGGAGCTCTTATAGAGGACGGCGTCATCCGCATATAGTAAGAGTTGGCTGCTCTCACAGTTGTTGCCAAGTTCATTAATGAATGCGGTGAATGGTAGGGGTCCTAAGATCGAGCCCTGGGGTACACCATCTGAGGTAGGATGCCTATTTATTGATACGAACCCTTATATCATTTTACACTGTTGGTTCTGTTAAGATTATGTTGCTCGTATCATTTGTCTTATGCTCGTAGAACTTGTTGATAAGTACTGAATTGTTTGTATTGTATTGTTTTTCCTTCTACCTCACTTTAACTTCCCAGGTCATGCCTGAAAACAGGCGATACATTTGGCTAGTGTGCTTACCTGGTAAATAAAAAAACAAAATATTGTAGGGGGTCAATGCTCAACATAAATCGTATTCCTTTAATGACAGTAGGAACTTAAAATACATGTTGTTTTATTTATTTTTTTACTAAAAGCATGCATTAGCAAAAAAGAATTGTGTCTAATAAAAAAAATTTTCAGAATTACCAAAGGGTTACATCATTGCGTGTTTTACACTGCAGCTCCTTTCCTGATCTCTTAGGCTCATGGTATTATGATGATGATGTCATTTTAGTAATTTGTCTCAGAATATTTCTGCTTTTATGAAAAAGTTGTTTTTAGTTCAGTAATTATATAGCATGATGGCAACATAATTATATATAGAAAGGTGTTCAAAACTGGGTTGTGACTAAAATGACATCATAGTGTTTCCCACGAAATGTTGTGGCTCTGAAAACAGACAGCAGTGCCATAAAACCCCATTTACTGGTTCATATAATTTGTTTTTTTTTTTCCTTTCTTTTTTTTTTTACAGTAAAGAGTATTTTTGTTATGAATACACCTCAGCAGTGAAAACAAAATAAATAGCATTTTATGTTGATAATAATCTTTTAAACCGATTTAACTGGTTTCGCACTGCTGGCAGTACATGGGTTCTTGGGACCGGTATTGTTGAAAATGTGTGTGTGTTGTGCTAAATTGTAATACCACACTGTGACTCAAATCCTCCCCATGATGCCATCTGCCAGGTACTGCTCAGAGAGACAGCTGGCAGGAGCGTTTCCAATCTCCCTACAACATCCCTGATGAGTCTCCTCAGGGGCATGGTGGTGGTAGTGGTGGGGGTTCTGGGACATGAAATGCATTGCATATTGGATTGAAGAGAGGAGCCATACGATACAGAGGTGAGGTTTCACTAGAGCTGGTTTAAAAGAAACAAGAAAAGCCTAGCCATATTATAACCAAAGAGAACAGGAAGGATTTCAGAATCCTGGAGAAATAAAATATGTCCATTCACAGCTCAGAAACTGCACCACGTATACATACATACATACATACATATACACACACACACACACACACACACACGCTGCTGGAGCCTCAAAAAAATCAGAAGCACAAGAAGAAAAAAAAAAATTGGAGAAAGGCTTCAGTGAGTACCACTTCCTGAGTAAGAAAGACAAGTTTCATTCAAACATATTGCACTCCTGTTTCAAACAGTCTTTTGGAAGCATTGCTATTGGAACTGGGAAGCAGTGGATTCAAACTAGGGGATCTGGCAGGATGTTTATAAACTGATATGCATATTGTAAAAATGAAACAATGTGATCAGGCATTAGTGGTTGCATGACTGAGTGGCGTTCTCACACATGCATGGTTAGATCGTGTTCCCAAATTACATCAACCACATCTATATACCACTTTCAAACTAACAACAAAAAAAAGTACACGATCTTGAACCCCCAAGAGTTCTATTCTGAAGTATTCTATCTACTGTATTCGACTTTGCCTCATGCCTCAGTCGCAACACACCTAGGGGCATGCTGTTGTTTAGCTTACTGCACACACTTATGTGCCACTACTTACTTCTATTTAAAGGTAGTTTGTCTTTCCATGAATCTTTTAGCCTCCTTACTAAGTCTGCTCATGGACCTGCTACCACCTAGTCCAGTGCTCATCCAGTAACATCACTGCAAGGCACGGCAAATTCTATTTGTTGGGCTCCCTATCCAGATGGCTCAGGATGCCTTACAACAATAAAAACATAAAATGACCAAACAAGGTATTGAATACGAAAACATAAATACAAATAAACTACTAACCAGCTACACTAAACTGGGTTGGCCTGTGCAAATAAATAGGTCTTCAACAGGTTCTTGAAGGCCGTCAGTGTTTGGCAGATCGTACAATCTCTAGAAGTAAGTTCCATAGTAAAGGGACAGTGACCCCAAATGCCCGGTCCCCAGATTGTTTAAGATGGGAACCAGGGACCTGGAGCAAGCCTGCATCTATGGAGTGCAGGGGACGAGTAGTTGAGTAGGACTTCAAGAGATCTTTTGGTAGCTTGGGCCCAAGCTGTGTAAGGCCTTGAATATTAGTAAGCATATCTTGAAGGTGACACACCACCAAACTGGCAGCCAGTACAGATCACGCAACACCAGTGTGATGTGATCCCTCTGAGAAGTTCCTGCAACCAGCCAGGCCGCAGCATTCAAGGCAAACTGCAGGCAATGCATTAGACCTCCAGAGAACCCTATGTAGAGAGCATTGCAGTAATGGAATCTGAAGGTGACAAAGACATGGACTATCATCTCCAAGTCAGCCGGTGCTAGATGTGGCTTAATCCGGACAATATTACTAAGATGGTAAAAGCTGTCCCTGACTACCGCTGACACCTATTGTGCTAGTGTCAGCTTGTAGTCTAGAATGACGCCCAGATCCTAACACATCCACAGCTCAAAGGATCTGACCATTCACAGATGGTAAAAGAAGGCCACCCTTCATCATTTCTGACCCATACAAGTCTGGATCGACAGTTATAACCTCTGTCTTACCTGGGTTGAGACACAACCAGTTGGAGGCCATCCAATCACCGATTTTTTTTGTAGGCACTGTCACAGCACCAAAACTGCTTTTGACCCATCAGGAGTGCAAGATAGGTAGAGTGGAGTATCATCTGCACAGAAGTGAAAATTAATCTTATGCCATCTGATGATTTCACACAATGGCAAATTTACATGGCAAACAACACAGGTGCCAAAATCGAACCTTGTGGAACCCCACTGGTGACCACAGCTGTTCCAGAGATGAAATTACCTACAGCCAGCTACTGGACCTCCCAATAATGTTGTAGGACTCAAACCAGCAGAAAACAGTGCCAGTGAGTCCCACATAGTTCCTCAGGCAAGCCATCAGCAGACCATGGACCCCCGTCAAATGCCAATGAGAGATCCAAGAGTACCAAGATGGAAAAAAGTCCCTGGTCTCTCTCAGCAAGGAGATCATGCCACAGTCTGACCACTGCAGTTTCAGTACTGTGATAAGACCTAAATCCCGAATGGAGGGGCTCGTAGATGTTAAATTATACCAGATAAACCTCGAGCTGTGCCACAGCTACCTTCTCGATCACCTTCTTCAAAAAGGGAAGCTTCAAAACAGCAGTCCAGCAGGATTCGTCCACGAACACCAAAGCAGGCCAATGCTTACCACAGACTGGGCCGGCTAACCCCAAACAGAAAACACCAAGTCCAAAATAGTGGTAGCACTCCAAAGGAAAATGCAAACAAACGTTTCAGATGCTTTCATATATGTGATGCGAATACATCCAAATCTTGGCAGCACAGTGTACCCTTAGCACCTTGACTCAGCAGAGTCTTCAGAGGGGGTCAGAGCCCCGATCTCAACTAAGTAGGTGATAGGCAGGGTGGCTTTATCCTTTGGGAAGGAAGGACTTAGGGGTGATAGTAACGGGGAGCATGAATAACTCTGCTCATTGCAGGAAAACTGCAGCTAAGGCTAACAGGATGCTGGGGTGTATTGCAAGAGGATTCTCATTCAGGCATAGGAAGTGATCCTGCCCCTCTACAGATCCTTACTCAGGCCACACTTGGAGTACTGCATACAGTACTGGCGTCTATATCTGAAGAAGGATATTAGACTGCTGGGGGAGGTGCAGTGTAGAGCAACAAAAATGATACAGGGGATGGAAGGCAAAACCTACAAGGACAGGCTAAAGAATCTGAGTTTGTACACCCTGGAGGAGAGGAGGGATGGGGAGATATGATTGAAATGTTCAAGTACTTAAAGGGGATCAACAAATCTAGCACTGATGGGTTATTTAAGCTGAGGAAGGGAAGGGAAATGAGAGGGTACAGGCTAAGATTAGAGGGGGCAGATTTAGGAGAGAGATGAGGAGGCACTACTTCATGGAGAGGGTGTTGTCAAAATGGAACGCCCTACCAGAGGGGGTGATTTTTTGTAAGACAGTGGGGTAGTTTTAAAAGGGCATGGGACAGGGAATGGGGGAGGATCTGGGTAAGTAGTGCTGAGAACTTCCGGGGGCAGCTGCAATCTAGACATGCTAGCTGCGCACTTCAGCAGACTTGATAGACCATGAGGCTCGTTTCTGCTGACAGATTCGTATGTATGTATGTATGTACACACATGTTGGGGCACAAAAAGAGTGTCTTGATTAGAGAAAATGTAGCCAAAAACCCAAAGCAAAAAGCAACATGGTTCGACTTTATTCGGAAAAGCCAGGTGGAACCCAAAGAAAGAAAGTATGGCTTTCTTTAACCTGGGTTCCACTTAGCTTTTATGAACAAGGTTTAGCATTATATCATTTTGCTTTTATTTTTTCCGCTTCTTTTTTTAATTAAATGAGAATTGCACTGACCCTATATGCCATTTTCCCTGAAGATGTTTTTTTTTTAAATGCTGCTTCTAATTCCATTATTGTTCTGTCTTTACTGCTATTTTAGAAAACTCAGGTGGGAGGTTTCTTTCTTATTGTCTGGTGGCAGGTGCCATTTTAGTACTGTATGATGTAATTTATGTCCCTTTAGACCACAACATTCTATACTAGATTGTAGATACAATGGAAGAGCTTATAGTACTTCTTGCACGCTCTTTTATTATCTTCTTTCCTGCATACCCCCAACCCCCCGTGCCACATCTGGAAATAAGCATTTACCCGCTCACTGTATCTTGACTGATAAAACTTTGGAAGGAAGAAACTTCATCACAGAGGATTAAAATGGTCCTTACCAGCAGTGTGTAAATCAGGAACACCCACTGAATTTATTAAAGGTCAGTAAAGATGGAGCAGTAACAGAACTGGAACCAATATCTAAAAATCAGTGTCTACAGGAAAAATTACCTGGAGGTTCAGTGCAGTTCTTTTTTAAGGTACTCTGTCATGCCCCACCTTGTGTGTTTTTTGCTTCTGTGCCAGCTTTGTATGGGAGCACCAGGCTGCTTGGCATTCATGAGCCTCTTGTGTGTTTTATGCTTTGGGAGGGAGCTGACTTTTTTCCATTTTTTCCCCACAAGACTGATGGCACATTCATAAGGTAGAAAAAAAAAATGGGCAGACTAGATGGGCCTTGTGGTCCTTATCTGCCGTCAACTTCTATGTTTCTGAACCCCCCCCCCCCAAGGGCACAGAGACATGCACATACATGATGAGACATACCACATTTGCTCCACCACACAATTCCTGTCACAGCCGCACTGCCACCTGTGGTTATTAAGGTGGAAGTAAGGCAGTGGACCGCACTGCCACACCTCCTTGAAATACATTCTCAATTCCTTGGAGATGCTTGCTCCTCCTGCCAGCTAGTAAGCATTAAGCCACGAGAAAGGAGAGCTACTACTAAAATTAATACATTGTTTGTGGGGGAGCTTGGGCATACCCCAACCACCTAACCATGCATTAATTCTCTAGTAGAAGCCTCCTTTCGAGTGGCTTAATGCGCTTGTTAGCATGGCAGGCGCTGGTTAGGAAATATTGCTATGTTACACAGATATGCTAAGAAATGGTGCTCAAATGTAAACATTTTACAGAGTATGTAGATGTGCAACTGTGCGCGTGCACGCTGAATAATCTGTATACATTAACCTTGTGAGTACAGCTGAAACACAGTTTGTAGCATTTTTTGTTCAATAACAGAAAGGCAAAACAAAATTTGCCTCTGTTGATAAACCACACACTTTTGTCAAATCGTTGCCTTCATGTTTTATCTGATTAAGTGCTGCATTCTGGGTATATTTGCCTCTAGGTGTAACTAGAATGAACAGAGCAATGAAGGAATTTGTACTGTATATCTACAGTACTGAAACACTAAAGAGCGCGAATACCTAACAGGCCGTAACAGAAATAACATGTTTACTGCCAACGTGTTTCTTTTAGGGTCACGTTGTTTAATCTACTGCTCTGTTCCTCTGTCTCAGTACATATGGGGACCCACCCACCGGTGACTCTGCTATACCTTTCTGACCAGCAGCTGGTAGGGTGTCTGCTCACTTCTCAGAGGTCCAGGGGTGGGTGGGTGAGAATGATCTGTCTGTCTCTGCCCGAGTCTTACTAACCGCAGCCTACAGTTATGTACAACAGCTGGTCGGGTGTCCGTTCGCTTCACAGAGGTCCACGGGGTGGGTGGGTGCGTGGGAAGGATCTGTCTCTTTCTGCCTCTGTCTGAGTCTTACTAAGTGTGCTCCCGATGACTCAGGAGTAACCAGTGGTTGAGAAAGATACTACAGGACCAAGTGGGCATTACTAGGGAATTAATGCATGCTTGCTCCTTGATCACCTGTTGCTGTTCTTCCAATAAAAACAGCATGTGTCACTCTTGCCATGTTATAAATCAAATCAGAGAAGGGTCTAATTAGAAGCTGAACCCATAAGCTTCATGATTTTAGCTGCTTTTCAAACTTAATAATGTGCATAAGTGCACATATTAATTACATGCTAACTTCTTATTTGGATTTCAAGCCACTAGAACTTTTGTTTACAATATGACTCTTCTTGTTTTTAAATTTTAGATCTGGCCATTTCAAGGGTGTCATTTTTGTTTTTTAAACTATTCTACCCATCCTTATTGTGAACTGCAATAATAAAGCAGCCGTTCAGTTTCTTTCCTCTTTATTCCCCTTTGGGTGGTGTATTGAGGACAGAAGCAGGGATGGAAGGTGGGCGGGTACTGTTCTGTGATAAGCTCAAAAGACTGCAGTTTTTTGTGGGGAGGAGTGTATTCTGTTAGATTTGTTGCAGTTTCCTAATAATGCTGGTGGTAATGTCCTGCCCAAGGGTAGGGGTGGAGGTGGACTTACTGTCCCATGCAGGAAGCAGAAGGAAAGCATTTCAGGCAGCTGGCTTGTGCTATAGACTATTTGCAGGCCAAACATGTCAAGCTGGTGGCCTGTCACTGAGCTAATTTCACCTCTCCCTAGCACAGCACGTGAGCGCCTGTATAAAAATAGTCTCCCTTTTTTTCTGATGTGCCAAGCTAGTCTGTGAAAAGACTCGTTAAAAACTAGCAGAGTGAGATCACCCTATTCCATTTTGATTGGCTGTGTCCATGGTCTGCCTGACGCCCACTGTGCTCAGTATAGGAGACCTCAATGGCCTTAGCCACCCCCATGTTGTTCCCCTTGCTATTAACCTTTTTTAAAATAGAAAGGGTTACAGAGAGTCAGGAATTGCTCATTTTGATCAGAGTCTATTCTCTACAGTTCCAGACTCACCTTTCCAATGATTTTTTTTTTTTTTTTTACTCCTTATTGTTCAATTGGAATAGATTTTTTTTTTTGCTGCCATAGTCCCATGGCACACTTGTCCTTCAAGCTTGCCTAGGCACCTCTGCTGCTGAGACACCCCACTGTTCTCCTGTTACCCACCTCTGGAAAACCCAAGGGCTCCCACTATTAGGCTTGGATCCATCATATCACCAAGGGGACCCTGTGCTTCCACTAGGAGAGAAGCAGGACGTGCAAGCCAGATGGTGGCTGTAGGAGACAGATCTGGAATGCAAGTGGCCCACTGGTTGGGGGAAGGGGGAGTGTGCCAGCTGCTCTCTTCTACACCAAGCCAATGATTTCTTTTTGTTCTCCCCACTACACCCCCTACCTCCTTTCATGAAAGCTTGATAGTACATACGTCTGTGGGCAAGGCCTGACTGTTGCTGTCTGATCACCCATGCCATCAATGCCAGCTGCCATAGACAGTCCTTTTTTCATACTTTCTTTCAAGGTTTCATATAAGTATGTATATGTTTCATATAACAGATTATAGGTAGCGGCATACACAAAAGCAACATAATGTGGATATACAGTTGTCAAAGAGGTAAACAGAAACACAGAAATCAGGCTTGGGATGCGAACATGGGTCTACTCTATGGTGACCTAACATGCTACCCCCGGCATCACTTGGTCAGCTCTAGACTTTGATTTGAAATCCCCCTTCTATCCTCAGTGCTTCTCAAAGTTCTTTGCAAGCAGCGAGTTTAATACTGGCACTTACCACAGCCATGGACTGCTGCTCGAATCAAAACCTGCTTCTTTGAGGGAGGGAATGTTGGCCAATGTTGTGCATTTATAGAAGAGTTATTTACTCATTCTGATGAGTTTTAGTTTTGCAAAATAGCTTCAGTAATAAAACAATGATCAGCCCAGGGCCCACCTGTCAGTGCCTCAGTAGTGCCACAGGCTCGTGATACTGGCAACCCAGGCTCAGGGACAAGCTTGATTGTCTGGGGCTGGCTGGAGAGTGGTAGACAGAGCATCCTGGTGGATACGGTTGTCCTCTGGGAGGACAGTTACCTCTGCTATGACACTGCCACCTGGGTGACCACAGGCAGCAGTTCAGTGGAGGTCCATTTAGAGGAAGGACACCAGCTGTTCTCTGCTCTGGCATGCATTTTGTGCATCAGCTTGGCACGCCTAGAGGGCCAATATTCCAAAGGGTGGTAAGAACAAAGAAAATGCCCTGTCTCAAGAGGGATGACTTTGGGTGTGTTTGAGCCTCCTGGCCACTCCACACACCTTGGTTTCTCCTGCCTGTGCATTCTGAAGGAGGTGAGAGGTTCTGAGTCTGGTTTGGGCAGGCCTCGCCATAGGGGGTTAGCACATGGTGTTGGAATCCAAGAGGATAAATGCCAGGGACACAAGAGGACAGAGCTGGACCCAGTCTGGGAGGTGGAAGCCGAGCCAGTGTGGGGAGCATAAACAGTATAAGGAATAATCTATGGGTGACCATACACAACAGGCCTGTGTTTTCATCAAGAGGTAGAAATGACAGCGTATAGACCTCAAGAGCAAAGCTTGAGAAGTCCATGCTGTTTATCTTAACCCTGAGATAGAAACACAAGGCAAGTTGTGTATGCTGACCCATATTTTATTTTGTATAGTATATAGTTTTTGTGTGATATCCTAAGGTGTGTGGAAATCGAGGGGAGTGAGTAAACGAAAGTGAAAGGCGCAGGGAAGCAGCGGCAGCTGGCATGAGGGGGATGGTCAGGTGCACCGATTATAGAACGTGCACAACTAGCTTTTTGAACTGGCTGAATTTCATACACAGTATGCCCTAACCATACACTATAATTTACTTTAAAAAAAAAAAAAAAAAATGGAAGATCCAGAAATTCTGATTTGAGAGAGATTTTGTGTAACTGAGTTCTACAGATGTCAAACTGTGAACTTTTTGCTGTAAACTAGAAATCCCTTTAAGTCAAATGATATACAGAGAACTATTTATTTTTTTCTGATCCTTTCCCCTCTTTATTGTTCCCTCTGTCCCACCCCTGATAGTTTGGGCCACTGTGATTACACCATCCCTCCTCCAGCTGGGAGGGTGGGTGAGTGGTTGCCTTCTTGCCATCATTGGCCACCAGGGGGTGTACAGATATTGGGCAGCCTATGCCTCCTCTCCCTATCTGGGCAGCCTATGCCTTCTCTCCCTATCTGGTAACATCACCTACACAGCTTGCCCAAGAAATGCATCTGGAAATCATGGCTAGGTTTCAATCCATAAAGCGGACTGGCATACGATCAATTCAAGCATACCCCAGCTGCAGTGCAGTGCTCCCTGATGCCTATCCGCACCAGAAAGCAAACATAGCCCTAGCCCACTGCTCTCTGCTAGTGCAGAGTTATGCATGGGGGCAGGGGGCAGTGCAGTGCTAGACAATGGGCATCCGATTAAAATACCTGGGCCAGCTCACCTGTGGATCCCTGACTCCGCATGAAGCGGGGGCTGATGGGACATGACAGTTCTCCAAGGACTGCTGTATCCCTGCTAGAACTGTGCAAAGGGTGAATTTGACTCTGACCATTGCCAGTACAGTCCCCAGCCCACCTCAGAGGCTGTGAGAGCTGGTTTGTGTGTGTGTGGGGGGAGGGGCTCAGGCCCTGATGTCCAAACTGTGGATGTGAAGGGGGGGGGTACATATTCACTAATGCTGCCTTTAAAGCAGTATAGCTTCTGCCAGCCCTCTGCAATGCAGACTTTCATTCATGCTTAGGCCACATCTGTGCCCCCTGGTCCTGCCCATGCAGTCACATGCATTTCTTGGGACCAGGTGTGGAGGGGGCCAGCAGCCAGTGTTGTGGATGCATGACAGTCCCTGCACGGAAGGAGTGGTACCCCTGCACACCACAAATCCATGCAATGACCCCTCCATGGGTGCAGAGCTGTCGTGGATCAGGCCCTTAATCTCAGTTTCTCCAATACAGAATGCAACCAGTCACTCAATCTGTTTATATGGGATAGGCAATGGGCTGACTATGACTATGTAATTTTTCTTCACATGTGAGGGGACAGGAGCAAAGCTAAGTGTGAGTAATATATGTCCTGCTCTCTCACAAGTGATGATCTAGGTCAAATTCTGAGGCAGGCCATTGTGTGTCCAATTTATACTATGTATTATCATCATCAACTTTATTTTTAAAAAGTGCATTTCCAGAGCTCAGGGCACTCTCAAAATTAAAAACAGAGTCACATATACAGTACATCAATTCACAACTTCATACATATTTAAAATATTCATAAAATTCATCACATACAATCCTTATAAGCAACTGCCTAATAAAAGGCCTTTAATATCACAGACCAGAAAAAGCCTGGTTGAATAAGTGGGTTTTCAAAGATGTTTTAAAATCCTCTATGGTCAGGCTCTCTCGTATCCAACGAGGTAGAGAATTCCACAGGGTCAGATCCATAAAAGCAAATGCTCTTCCTCCAGATGTCTTCAAACAGACCCTGTGAATCTCTAGTAATCCCTCATCGAAGGATCAGAGTGTGCGGGAGGGGCAGTAAGGGGACAGGAGTTCTTGCAGGTACTGCGGTCCCTGGTGGTGTAGGGCTTTGTAGGTCAGCAATGCGACCTTGAAAGTTATTTGCCACTGTACCGGCAGCCAGTGCAGTTCACACAGCACAGGTGTTATGTGCCTGTATCTAGGGGCTCCAGTCAACAGCCTGGCTGTCGCATTCTGCACTAGCTGCAAGCGACGGATGTCAACCCCCGGTAGCCCTAGGTAGAGGGTGTTAGAGTAATCAAGATGAGTGGCGACAAAGGCGTGGATCAGAGTGGGAAGATCTTCAGTCGGAACCAGGTGTTTCACCCTAGCTATATTCCTAAGATGGTAAAAGGAAGATTTGACTACTGCCGACACCCGAGCCTTCAAGGTCAGGCCCTCGTCAAAAATTACACCAAGGTTATGTACCTGGTCTGAGACAGTTAGTGGTATCCCTCCCAGCTCTAAACCAGTGGACTGCCTACCAACGTCCTGGCTGACCTATGTTCTGGGTCCACTACCAATACCTCTGTTTTTTCTGGGTTTAGTCTCAGACAGCTGGTACTCATCCAGTCCTGAATCTCAGACTGACAGCTGTTAAACACCGATACAGTATTTTTCTCCTAGCTGGGCACAAAAGACATGTACATCTGAGAATCATCTGCAGAGCAGTGAAAGCTCAGACCATCTTATGATGTCTCCCAATGGTAGCATGTATACTGTGAACAACATGGGGGCAGCGCCAAGGCTGCAGGGCAGCTTATGGGGGACCAAGGAACAAATCCCCAATACCACCCTCTAAGATCTGCCCTTGAGGAACGATTGAAACCAACCAAGTACCGCCCCCTGCCCAGTCCACAGCAGAACCACAGGCACTTGAGGAGCACCCCATGGTCCACAGTATCAAATGCTGCTGAGAGATCCTGGAGAACCAGGATGGTACAAGATCTCCGATCTCTGGCCATCAGGAGCTCATTTAGTACCCTAACCAGGACTGCCTTGGTGCTATGCCTTTTCCTGAAACTAGACTGGAGAGGGTCATAGATATTGTGGCTTGTTTAATGATCTTCCAGCTGCAGAGCAACCACCTTCTCACTAACTTTACCCATAAAAGGCAAGTTAGAGACTGGTCTGTAGTTAGCCAGGGAGTCAGGGTCTAAGGAGGGTTTTTTCAGGAGGGGTTGAACAAACACCTCTTTTAAGGGGTCTGGAAAGATCCCTCTCTCCAGAGAACTCCTCACTATCCCGGTCAGGACCAGGCCAATGACCTCAACACACCCTACAAGAAGGCGAGTTAGGCCTGGATCCAAACTACAGAAAGTCAGCCGCAGAGTCTGGACGATCCTCACAATATCGGTGACTGCCGGTAGGCTGAAGATAAACCAGGTCACCTGGGTGACTGTACCACTCAGCTGATCAAAGTCAGGACCAATGGAGAGGCACTGGGTGATCGTGCTCCTGATAGAGGCCACCTTATTAGCAAAAAAATGTGCAAACTTATCACACTTTTGTTGTGACAAGGCTCGACTGGATTGCAGACAGACTGGATTGCACAGTCTGTCTATTGTGCGGAAGAACTGAGTTGGCCTGTTTTTGGCTGCAGCAATCTCCTTGGACAGGGACTCTGCCTTCTTATTGGAGATTGCGGATTGGTAGATTTTATAATGACCTAGCAATCTAAGCCTGTCCTCCTCCAGGTAAGTTTTCCACCAGTGTCTCTCCAACCATCGTCCCTGCCTCTTTAATTCCCTCAGGGACCCATAATACTATGGGGCCCTGGGGTGAAAGGTTAGGGGAAGAACACAAACCAGAACGATGATATCCAGGGCTCCTTCTACTGCCCTATTATAGGCAAGAACAAAGGAGCCTGGGTCACCGCTATCAATCGGTTTTCCCGAAAGGTCCAGCACCACCATTAGGCCCTCTGAGATAACCCCTCTTAAAGGATGGTACTGAACCATTTCGTTTGGAGCAGGCCTAATAAGGGGAGTAGCAAAACTGAATCTCAGGGCATGATCTGACAGGATCCACCACCATGTCGGTGATCTCAATCTCCAGGAGAAATACCAAGTCCAGCGAGTGTCTCTCCCCCACCGCTCCGTGTGTGGCAGCGGTAACTACCTGTGTCAGGCCCAGTGATTCCATCAACTGGAGAAGGTTTTGACCAAAGAATGCGTGCTCATCGTCTACCCAAGCATTGAAGTCCCCCAGAATTAACCATCTGAGGAACTCCAATACCAGTCTGGCGACTAGCTCTACTACCTCTTGCAGGAAAACCCTCTCATCATCTGGTGGATGGTAGAGGAGAAGGATCCTGCAGCCTGTGCCTGCCCCCACAATACACTCAAAGGAGTTGGTAGATCCCACTGAGATCTTCCAAAATCCAGTTCTGATCTAAAACACATCGCGACTCCACCACACCGGTCTACTCTCAGGCAGTGCATAACCGAGAACCCAGCCGGAATAGCGGATGCCAACATTGGTCCTGCATTTTCATGCAGCCAGGTCTCGGTAATGCAAGCCAGGTCTACAGAGGCTACCAAATTGGCCACCAATGTGGTCTTATTCTTGATTGACCTGGCATTGCACAACACCGACCTAGAGGGATGAGAACCAGAGGATGATCACACTACCTGCCTGCACAAATCAGAGCCATTGGATATGGGTACAAGGCAGAGGAGACCCCTGTCCTGTACCCACTTCACCCCAGGGTGCCTCTTGGCCCTCACTGTCTCTATCCGCCCACTCCTCTCCCACCCCCCCAGACTGAGGGACCCCCCCACCTCCTCATAATACCTAAAGCACAGCAACTTCTGTATAACTCTGAGGAAAGTGGGGGGGGGTCTCAAATGTATGGAGGTCCCCAAGTCTGGAGGGGGAGTACTGCCTGACTGTATTTATTTTCCCCGAACACATATTAATGACATCCACACCCCCTTCACAATCTATCACTCAACCCCTCAATCTATTTCCAATTCCTATTCCACCCTACCTCCTTACTACTAAACACTAATTTTAATCCAATCACAACCAATCTCGCATCCATGCACATACACAGTTGCACGCATACACACACACTGTGGTCTAAGCTGGCAATCTCCCTCACAGTCAGCAGTGGCAGCAGAATATAAAATGCAATATCAGCCGTCCTTAAAAGTCACTTCAATAAATTCTAATTCCAGAGCTCTCACCTCTGCACTTGAGATTATAGACACAGAGCAGATTCCTCTCACCAATCTGCCCTGGTTCCACAATTAAAATTTGAAGCAGTTTGTAATCCAGTCACTGGCTTCCAACTTCCCATTAAACTTTCTTTCCAGCAAGATCAAGATGTAAACTTTTACAGTACCTTCTTGTAGACTAAGGATCAAGAATCACCAACCTTCTCTTCAGTCCTTACAGTTGCCTGCCAGGTGGTCACATTTTCTCCAGCTCACACCCGAGGAAAAACAACACCCGAACCTTCCCTTTAGAGGAACCAGATAGCCTGTTCTCTGGCCTGCTCCTGACTCCTCGAGGATCAGAGCAGAATACCCCCATTCAGGAATGCCCACCCCGCCTTCCGTCTGGCTTGGGTGGGATCCTCTGGGACACCCTCCTTTTGGTGACCACATCCCCTTTAGCAGCTCAGCACTCCCCACGCCTGTCTTTATTGGAAATTCCTTTTCTTATCCGTCAAGTGATTTCCTGATCTCTCTGGGTGTATGTTCTGACTGACCTCGCGCTTTGGTCAGAAACAGCACCCACCGGCAGCAGAGTTCCCTTGCGTGCTGCTCATCGACTTCTCTTTTCCAATGCAGTAACCACACATAGCTGGCGGATGCTGTCTCCCCAGTTCCTTCGATTAGCAGGCTACTCGCAGTGTCTCCAACCAGTCACAGGGAAGTTGAAAACAGGTATGAAAAAGTGCGTTTTTTTAAACTAAATCCAAAAGGTGCTCAGAATGTATCCACATAATCTTCTGAAAGGTGTTCAGGCCCTCTAGCCCTTCACTAACCCACAATCTTGACAGTCACAGCTGAAACTGAGTCATACTCTGGGCAGTATCGGGTGCTGCCTAACGTCGCAAGTGTACATTTCAGGGGTGTTTGGAAAAGATCCCAAGAATGCTCAGAATGCTGACTCACTTTTTTCCTCCTAACTAATTGCAGCTGGCTTTAACTATAACTCCTGCTAGCATACCCAAATTAAACAAATGCTTCTTGCACTAAAAATACTGCTATATTAAAACAAATACTGATGCTCAAAGACATGCTGTTTACGGTGTGCCCAGCCTGGCGGCCATCTTGAATTCTATATCCCCTATCCATTATAAACTGCAAAATGTTTATAGTGTTTTATAAAGATTGAACTGTTTCTGATTGATGTCACTGCTCTGTGAGTGTAGCTGATGCCATTGTGAAGTTATCAGATATTGTTCAAGCTGGTCTCCCATTGGTTTTGGATACCTTTGTGACTTGTCTAAAGTAAAAATAAATGGTTAAAGTGAGAATAAATAATGTATGCAATGTGTTTGAGAGACAAAATGTATGATAATAATTACCTGCCCAGGTTCTACATTCTACCACACAGACCACACATCACTACCCTCCCTTCCCTAAAGCAGCTGTCGAATCAGTCAAGAGTCCAGCACTGCGTAGACCAATCTGAATGCTCTACATACCTTGTATTAAATAACTGGTGTAATCAGCAGTGCAACACTGACAAATTAACAGAATAGCTCCACAGATTTTGTTTAAAATCATCAATGGTACGTAAACTTAAATCAAACAATGCTGAAAAGCACACTGCATTGCATAACTCGAATATGACACAAGGATAGTGTTTAGAAAAAAAATTCTGCCATACTTCTTGTGGTGCCCTCAAAGACACTTCAACTGCACTACATTTTGCTCTACCCCTCATGAGGTCATCTGTGTTCATCACAACTCATGTGGATAAAGAAGTGTTGCATATCCCCTATTTATTTATTTATAATTTGGGGACTGGGAAAGGCACACTAAGCAGAAGTTAGTTTCCAGGTGCGACAGGGGGTATAAATACAACAAAGGGATAACAAAATTCAGGTACAGTATAATACAGAATAAATACAAAATGTGCAGTATAATACAGAATAAATTCTTCATTACGGTGTAATACAGAATAAATTCTTCATTACAGTGTAATACAATGAGCAAATACATTTTCATTATAGGATTGCATTACAGAGTATCTATCCTCATTTAGGATGCTTCAGTGGCTGAAACAAATCATGTATCTGTAAGGTTTGTTTAACTGTCCCTTTTATTGTATAAATATATATTAATGAAATGAAAAGGATAGAGCACTGAGCGACTGTTCATGTTCAGTGATATCCCTACAGCTGGTCAAAGGTATTTTTGATATGCACTAAATTATTACACAGGTAAGATAGATGAAATTTCAGTCCATAAATTAGTTGAGCATTAGGAATATTGGTAATGTACAGAAATGTTAACCCTTACAATACCAGTTTAGCAGCGTAGTTCAAGTACAGTTGTTAGCATCTGTGGCAATGTGTACAAGAGACAGAGGCCTTCCCAAGCAGACACTTTGAAAGCCAAGCCGTTGAAGTTAGGGGTCTTAGCAGGGTCTCCAGTTCACTGGGAGTGCATTTTTTCAGCTATCGCACATGCAACTGGTGCAATATGGTGACGCAGCACAGAAATTAACTTCAATTCCAGCATTCTGGTGAAGAAAGCACTTTAAGAGAGACAACCTTTGTTCTCCCTCTAAAATAACCTATGCTGGACTTAAACAACACACACGTTAAAACAGTGCACCCAAAATTATCTTACACTTCCTGTTGGGAGGTTCCACCATATAGTCATCTTCCAATTGGTATGGGCAGAACACCGAGAAAAGCCTGATTTTAGGAAGATCTTAAAGGACTCTTTCTCCACAGTACAAGTGAAGGCTGTTTCCAAAAGGGCCATACTCGAACTTATAAAAAACTTTGGCTGGTCACAGTTTGGTGAGTATGCAAAGGGGTGGTGGTGTGGGGGGGGCACTGGTATTTTGATTCCACCCCCCAAAAAAAAAAAAAAAAAGATGCAGCATTCCCATTTTCACAAGAAGCCAGTGTTGGTGATACGATCTCCATTTCAAAACATTTACAAAATTCCATACTACCTGAAAACCACAAAAATCAGTTTCGTTTTAATTCCTTAGCATGGATTTTGTGACAAGTCCATCAATTATTAAAATCTGGATTTTTCCCACAAAGACCCATAATTCCACAATCTGATGCCTTTAAGGACAAATTAGGATTTGAATGTTCCTGCACTGTACAGCTATTATTTTCTCCAACGAGAGCACACAGTTGCTTTGTATGCATTCCGACAACAGTCCTTATGTAGGCCCTAATCATTTTACAGCCAATCTTTTAAAATGTATATTCTCTATTGGAGCTCATTAGCAGTATGGGTGTAAATGTCAAAATTAAAATGATCCCAGAAATTCTTGCTTGGATTCCTAACGTTATGCAGGGGAGTTCTTCATGGCAGTACATTTCCTGTGAGGATGGGCCCTAGAGAAATTTAATGAAATGCTCAGGCATTAATCTCTGTCAAAAAGATTGCAGCTTCATACTGTATAGCACTGATTTAATAAATGCTTGCACATACAAACACGCACACACAAGCTCATGTGTACCTTCAGTCAACTTCACAGGTAGCATTTTGGATCTCAATGCTCCTTGATGGGGGGATATAATATAACTAGCTCCTTCCTCCCAGCATGGTGGCCATGACTGCTCCCTCCATAACTGGTCCGTCAAAGGTGCTATATGGAGAACAAAAGATCTTAGGCCCAAGCACTCAAAGACCAATTTGGCCATAAGCAGGTGTTAATTTTTTAATATTATGTGTAAAATTAAAT
This sequence comes from Neoceratodus forsteri, assembly GCA_016271365.2. NCBI lineage: Eukaryota > Metazoa > Chordata > Ceratodontiformes > Ceratodontidae > Neoceratodus > Neoceratodus forsteri. Next base: position 255,734,989 of record CM057452.1, read on the forward strand.
AAGTTTAGCAGTGGCATTCAGTAAATGTTCAGAACAAATTATAAAAAGACTGGGGCACAAGCCCATGAGGCCAGGGTCTAACTATGCCCCTGTGGTCCAAACAGTGAAACTCACCAACAGTCATGGAGTTATTGTGTCATCTGCCCTGAGCATCCACCTGATACCCCACTACTGCCCTCCAGGATGGATCATTGGTATCACTAAACTGTGCTTCCTGGGCTCCATGTAAATCAGGTCATCAACCAAAATTATCATTTCCATGAAAATCCATCTAGTCCTGGAATCCTGCACTGAGGCTGGTTGGGGTTGGGCATGTCATGGAGGTAAAGTGATTCACTGTTAGGGAGGGAGGGCACAGACTGTGTGGCATTCAAACATCCTCTGCTGGTCAACAAACCAGCAGCATTGGTGTCAGTGCCAACTATAGTGCCAACTAACTTCACATACCCTCCCAGACAGAGGAAGGGTGCAACCTAGGCAAACCCATCATTTGAGGTGGGGGCAGGGGGAGCCATGGAGAAAATACAGGAATAAAACTGAATTAAATATTTTTATATATCAAAATGTCTGAACCCTCCAGTGAAATCTTTGGAAACCCATGAATTTACTGTGAAAATGCACCAAAACTGCACTTTTCAGCAATTTTTGCTGGTTCTTTCCATTCATGGGGTTGAAAGCCCTGTAACTTGTTGCCTTAAAAATTGCCTCTTGGAGGCTGTTGGTTTTGTTGCCATGACCAGCCTATGAAATGTTTTCAGCTGTGTTCATGGACAGATCTCTTTATTGTCCTTTATTTGGCAAGAAACAGAGACATATGCAATGATGGCAGAAAAAGACCAAAAGGTCCAGCTAGTTTGCCTGGGTTCCCCATGTAATCACAGGTTATACTGTTCCTCCAGGGTCCTAGCCCTCCCTCCCCCCTCCAGTCTCCTCCTCTATTCTGATGCTCTGAGCAACCACTATGCCCTTCATTCTGTCTTAGCTATGCTTAAAACCACCAATTTTTTTTTTGTTTGCACTCACCACTTGTTTCATAGCTCCACCACCCTGCTCTCCTGGTAGCTTCCACTCATGACCATGTGACTGCAAGATGGTATACAAGTGAAATAGTTCACCCTTTTAATTCCTTATAGAAACACAGACATCCCTCTGTACAGTATATACCTCTCAAAATGTCCAACATTAGATGGGGCATCCTCTATTTTGCTAGGGGTATGCAAGGGCCAGATAGTATTCTCCAACTACCACAAATAGTAGGGCTCCTGGATATTCTAGAGCCCTTTCCAAACAAGGGACTATTTGTATTCAGAAACTATTATTCAGCAAATGGCGGAAGGAGGAAAAAAAAGATCCCCCCAAAGAACCCTCCCAATGAGCATTCCCCTGCCCTAATGGCACCCAACTCCCTTCCCCCATTCTAATCCCTGTCACATTTGAATTGGTTTTCACCCCACTCTCATGCATCTCCCAACTTATACCCTCCTCCCCCATCCCAAACTTGGCAAATAAATGTCACCCACCATCTCACACCCTGTAGGCAGTACCTATATCCTGCCCTTCCCCCCACAGAACCCATATTTTAGTAATTTGGTCACACTGGGGGTGACCCACAAAACCCACCTGCCTCCAGAGCCTGGTGCCATCTAATTAAAGAAAGAGTGGATCTCTATGCTCTGTGATAAGCTGTATAACATAACCATAACTCCTTCCTTCCAGCATGGTTATCTTCATTGCTCCCTCCATCCCTGGTCCATCAAAGGTGCTGTAAAGGGGAACAAAAGAGTGAACGTGTTAGCACTAAGTATAGTCAGACCAGCTGATCAAAGGATGGAGAGTTGGTTCAGGGTGCGGTATAGAATGTGGGGGATGGGGTGTCATTTAGTGGGTTTGAGGTGGGGGAAGAAGGCACCCCCCCAATTTCTGGTGTACCCAGGATTGAGATGGGGGGTGGATTCATTTAAATGTTCAGGATGGGTGGAGGGTGCTTTTTTTATCCAAATATCTGAATATTTTGCTGCCAAATATGCTGAGCATTTCTAGGGTCTGAAAAGATTAAGTGCTTGAGCCTCCACCTCTCATGTCCAGTAAACAAAACAAAAAATAGTCCTGGGGTCAGTTTTAGGAATCTTTTATTTGGGGCTAATGAATAAAGATTCAGAGCTCTAGCCAAAAATGGCCACCCTTAGCAATGTCCCTTTATTCGGCTGAATATTCAAGAAAAGGTATTCACATAGCCCAACATCTAAATTTCCAGAATCCCTATACCTTTCCACAGTCCCACATAAGGAGAGATATTCCTCATTTTCAAGTGCAGAACCCCTGCCTGTGATCCTTAGCTACTTTTTATTAGAGGGGAGGTCCCTCATTTTACTCCCAGAACCCCTTTGTTCATACCTCTCCACTGTCCCTCATTAGGAAGGATGTCCCCTATTTCACCTCTCAGAAACTCCTGCTTGGCCAAGAATGATGTCATGATTTATAATAACCATAAGATGATGTGACAGTTCTAAAATTCTGAAGTTCTAGGTTCAGTTGGCATCATCTATTTCTTACTCAGGAAGTTTTCTGAAGTTTCTGCAAAGTCAAACATTTCAGTTTTAAATAATATCCAATTTTTTTTAAGTGGAAATCTTCATCACAACTTTATAATATATTTAATGCGTATAGCCCTCGTGTCTCATATGGTTATTTGAGTTCCTTTTTAAGTCCTTTGTGTGCTAGGAAAGCTTAGCTTCGTGTCACAGTTCTCTTACCTAAAGTACTCAAGAATGCACTCTTTTAACCCGTAACAGACAAAGCAGCAGCACATTTAAAACATATATCCCAGGGGTGAAACCAGCCTGTTTAAATGTGTAGCAAGTTTTCACCACTTATGGAATTCTGCATTGCAAAACAACCTCAGCACAGGACTTGACATTGTATAGTAGCTGAAAATTGTATTCTTGTGTCGAGGGATATCACAGTGACAATTTTTTTTTATTTTAGTTATTTAGCTTTTATTGCCCAGATAAGCATACTAGACAAATATGTGCCTACTTTCAGGTACGACTCAGGAGGTTACAGAGAAATATACTGACAGTGCAAAAACTTAGCAGTCAGGAGGCAGCAACATCTCCCTTTAGTTCTACTCTTCTCCCATCTGCAAAGCCTGGCCAATTTAAATCGATCCCATACCTTCCCTCATGTCAGTTCCCTGTCCCTTTTTGGGGTTCTCAACATTCCAAAGGGTAGAAGACCTTTAGCTGCCCCTTCACACGTACCCTTGTTCCTGGTTTTATTTTTTATTTATTTATTTAGCTTTTGTTAACCAGGTAAGCACACTAGACAATCATATGCCTATTTTCAGGTGCGAACCAGGGGATTACAAGGAAGTTTACAAGCAGGAGCTGGTATTACAGAAATTCAGAGGAAAAAACAGTTGTCAGGTGCAGCATAAGGGAGGCAATTAAAAAAACATAACATGACAAAGGTAAACAGTGATAGTCAGGTACGGGACATCACATAACAGTGCAACATTTGACAGCCAGGACGAATTGGTTGGCAATAGCCCTTTACAGTCCAAGCTTCACTCATGGTAATGTATAATACAGCACTTTACGTGTAGTGTTCTTTTGGTCTCTCTGCAAATCAAATGCATCTAGTAAAGCCTAAGCCTGTTTTGCACTGCTCATCTGTAATGTATAACCTACTCTGAGGTGTGTGTGTGTGTGTGTGTGTGTGTGTGTGTGTGTGTGTGTGTGTGTGTGTGTGAGAGAGATTGTCTCTTTGTTACACTGCTGTATATGTTGTAAACTCAAGTTGTTTGCTACTGTATTATTACCTCTCCATTCTGATGGATTATACTGTATTTGTTTGTATTCACTCGGTAATTGTAATGTTTAGTGTGCCATCCTTTGTTTCTCCCTCCCACCTCAGGACACATTTGGAAATGAACTATTACAGCTCATGATGTCCTTCTTGGTGAAACTTTTTCAAATAAACAAACATAATACAAAAATGTAACAATGAATAAACAGTATATGCTGAAGTTATACATTTTACTCAAGCTTAGATCTAGACAGAACCAGACTGAGTGACAAAATACACCACTCATTTTGGTGTGGGGGAGATACCAGACATTAAGTGCAGTTGCAGGCAAAGTTAGATTTCAAGTGATCCCATAAGGACCTTCTAAAACTGTGGTTGGAGGTGGCACAATGAGTAGGTACTGGGAGAGAGTTCCGTAATCTAGGTTCACGGACCGCAAATGCTCAATCACCCATCGTCGTACAAGTTTTAGGAACAAGGAACACTGATGAGTCATTAGACCTAAGGGGGTAAGTTGGGTTGATCGTCCTTAGTAGTTCTGCCAGAACTGGTGGGGTGGCTGTTCTGATAGCTTTACCAATAAAAACAGCTCAAAGCAAAAGTACAATAATTCCCTGGAGACAACCAGTCTAGTTTGTTATACAGTTCACAATGATGAGTAAGTCGAAGGGTAGAGAGGGCAAATCGACATATGTTGTTATAAGCAACATCCCATTTAGATACATCGGACTTGGTAGTATGGGTAAAGGCAAGGAGCCCATAACTAAGGGTGGGAAGGAGTGCTTCTCTCACAAGGGCAAGACGCGCAGGTGACATAAGAATGCACTTGGCCCTATAGGCCAGGCCCAACTTGCAGTTTACCATCTTGTTCACATTGCGAATGTGCAAGGAGAAGTCTAGATGAGGATCAATGACTCCCAGATATTTTGAAAAGTCAGCAACTGTCACAAGGATTCCATCAACACTAGAGACATTCAGGGGTTCAAGACACACTCTGATTTTGGCCCAAGTGTCAAAGAGTGTATCCTGTATTTTCCTTAAGTTAAGGACTAATTTCTTTGACAAGAGCCAAGATTGTATTTGGCAAAAGTCAGTCATTAACCGAATGTTAATGATGTTCCGAGAACTGGTTAGTAGCACTAGGTCATCAGCATAAAGGGTAGTGCTACTATATACTGGCACCTGGGATAAGTCATTAATAAATAGCGAAAATAAGATGGGTCCCATGATAGACCCATGTGGTACACCTGCCTTGACAGGAATAAGCTCAGCGAACACCCTATTATACCTGACAAGCTGCTGCTGTCCCTGTAGGTAGTTTGTAAACCAGGTTAGGGCAGGGGCTGACAAGCCCAAAGAATGAAGCTTAGAGCATAGCAGCGTATGGTCCACCAGACTGAAAGTCTTAGAAAGGTCTACAAAGACTACTCCAGTCAGCTTTCTGAGATCCATGGAACCCTAATCTCTCAAGTGACTTTGGTGAGGGCAGTGGAAGTACTGTATGCCGCAAGGAAACCATGTTGTTCCAAGGATAGCAGTTCATATTTCTGGACATACTTAGTCAATTGGGACGCCACCACTTTCTCTAATAATTTGCTAGTGGTAGACATTGTTTTACGATAACAATGATCATTTTCACAGACAATACTTATATTGTGTTTGGTTTACTGTATTGTGATAACTATTTTTCAATATACATTATGATGTATTGAGTTGAAATAAACAATTCAGTTATTTAGTCCATTGCCTGCTTCCCATCAAGAATTTAGGTTATAGAGGGTTCCTGCAGCAAAAACCCAAACCAGATACCATTCTAGCTCGATAATACAACAATTGTGATAATTTTTTCTGTTTATTATACTGTGGACATTTTTAGATTGGGCCCCCCCCCACCGTGTTGCAGTATGTGCCACTATAGCTCACATTTTGCAACGAGATACCATGTATTTCCATCTCTACAACAGTAAAAAAAAAAAAAAAAAGGCAAAAAAACAACTCTTGCTGGTGGCCAGATGCCTCTCTGCGGCCCCCCACCCATATTTCTTGTTCTTCCAAGTAGGCTAACCCCTTGCCTACCTCTATAGAATGCAATAACTCTTCATGTAGATGCCATTATTCAGTGGAAAGTCTTCGCCTATCAGTATGTTTTATGGATTTATTGAACCCTGTTCTTTGCAAAGTCATTTAATATTCATTGTACAAAGAGATTAAGTAACAAGCTCAGCTGTATTATTCGTTATGAATATTGGTGTATGGGATAAAATGGTGAAATCCTTTCAATTGCCACCCCCACAGAATGCTTTATCATTTCTACAGTGCTGCTTCAAATAAAATCTTACCTCAGCAAGCATAAGAAAGTTACCCATTGTGATCTCTGTAATTACTTCAGTATCATATGAACATATGAAGACACCAGCAGGTTAGGCCTAATGGTCTATCACGTCTACTCAAGATACAGCTCACAGCACAGTCTCTGCTGCTGCCCCCTTCTTTCCCCTGCTCCCATGTACCTCCCCCAGAGTTCTCCTACTGTTCACTTCTCTCCCTACCTGTACCTTGCCCATATCAACTTGACTCGGTAGCACTCCTGCCCTTGGCCAGAAGTTCATGGGTTCAGGTCCCACACCAGGGACTTGGGCAGATACCCAGCTATGCTGTTTGGGGTGGCATGTATCAGATGAGGCACCAAAATGTCATCTCTTCTGTCCCTCTGGTAACTTTTTTTCTTTTCTTTTATTTCTGTATTTCCCCTCGCTGACTGGCCCCCATCCACTGGTGACCCCAGCATCCACTGGAACTTAACTTATCCATATCTTCCCCCAGCGCTTGCCCCCCCGGCAAGGTTGGCAGGCCCCCTTATAACCCCACCGAGACAGGATCTGGTTCTCTGGAGTTGCCTAGCTAGCCAGGTGCAGAGGCTGTGAGGGACTGGTTTCATCCTACTGGCCGGCAGCCTTTTTCACACCTTTTTCCCTTGGCTTGGAGGAAGGGACAAGCAATGATGGTGCATGCCAGGTGCCTGCCCCACCCCCCCATTTGCAGTGTCTGTGTGCCAGCCCCCCCCCCGGCCTCTGTTAGGGGCCAGGCTAACACTGAGCACTGATCTGCTCCCATCCCCAGAGGAAAGCAGTCCTTGTGATGCTTGATCATCCTTCCCCCCCCAGCTGATCCTCCAACTCCAAAGGTCGCTCCTGACCTCTGGTTGTTAGTGCCTCAAGTGGTAGCCCTATCACTGTGCCATAGAGCCAACCCTTCTGCTGACTGTTCTGGTGGAATTTAAGTATCCCATGACACTCAAGTCATAATTCTCGGTTTGTGATATCACAGTCTGTTACTGAGGAAATGTCGAGGAATAAGCAGGAGGAGCCAATCTTGTTTTCATGTAGATGTTCTCAGTAGTAAAGAAAGAGGGAAGAAAATATAAGGTGAATAATGTTTAAAGGTTTTCCTGGATACTGTAAAACTGCTTTACATATTCTAGTATGGCAAGTTTAGTTTGGAAATAAGTGTATGTTCTTGTATGTACTGTAGTATTGTATTAGTATAATAAGTATGGGTTGAGCTTCCTTATCTTGTGGTTAATCTGCTGCTGTTTCACTAGGGAATGAGGTCTCACACCTCACAGGGCTATGCCACTTGGTGTGTGTGTGTGTGTGTGTGTGTATATACATATACATATACATTATATATATATATACACACACAAACACAAAAAGAAACATATAAAGGTCCCCGCTTTTAGTCACTTTGATTTGGACCTTGAAAACATTTAAAAATGTCTGAATATTTTGTTTCTTTGCTTATTTTCTTTATTTACCATCACTGGTGCAGTCTTCTCTGCTGGACGACTTAACAGCCCCATCTGTTCCCTTCTCCCTCATTTTTTCAGCCTCTAGGGGGTTCATAATGAGTCGGCCCCCATGGTTGATTTCACTGGGAGGGTGGACGCATGTCTCTACCTGCAGCAGGTCTGCGAACTGTGAAAGTCTGGTGGGTGGTTGGATTCAATGGGGCTGGCAAGTGTCATAGTCATTCTGGCATACTCTGCTACAATCCTGATTCCCTCCAATGTATTTTTGCTACAGTCTGCTGGTTATTTGGTGGCTAGAAGCCTTGGTACTTCATAACTGCCTCTTCTGCTGACTGCCACTTAGCAACTGTAACCACACACTCCTCATGTACTACTGGGGTTGACTTTTTTTTTTTTTTTTTTTTTTTAAAAACTACGTTGTTATTGCACTTTCATTCCCATGGTATAACCCCCACCCCACCAGGGTCGCACCAGGTTTACTAATTAAAATCAATAAAATGTACTTGGATTTTCCACCTTGCAGGGTATAAGTAGGAAATTAAAAACTTGCAGTTTCTGGGTGATTTGCTACTGTAATTTTGTAGGTTAAACTCCCAAATCTGCAGCCAAACCCAAACATTTAAATTTAGTTAGGCACACAACACAGCAGCCATCAGCACCACATTTTGGCAAATTGGAGCCAAGAAAAATAGCCAAATCCAGAAATGAATAGCAAAATGTGAATGGCATCTTAAAAATTGACCTTGCTCCCCCCCCTTCTGAGGACACAGGCAGTGAGAACGTTATGGAACACATGAGTATGGAGCATGGACCACACCTTACAGAGTCAGCCCAGGTTCTTCCTCCCACAAGTGTCACCGACTGCAGCCCCACCTGTGGACCCCAAGTGGCAGTATAGCAATGGACAGTGCTGCCTTCCCTCTCTGGTGGAGTAGAGCATCCTCTGTGATGCTTGATCCTCCCCCTCATGGCTGGGCTCTGATGCCATGGGCTTGTTCCTGAACCTGGGTGGCTGGCATGGCATGTGGTAGCCCCTACCACTGCGCTGATGGGCTGGCATCTGAACTGTTGTAATTTCCACTTTATTCCCATGCTGGTTCACTTACCTCTACCTACATCTCCACTTTCCACTCACCATCCTACAGCTATCCATTTGGACATTGGTATAGGCCTGTCAGACTCTGTCCAGATTACCCCGCTCCCCTCCCTCCACAGTGGCACCTAATGAGAAGTGAATGCATTCTACAGTGGTCCTGGCAACAGGAGAAAGAATGCGTATCCACCTCTTGGGAGTGGGAGGGGTCTGAGGTGCTGCCTGGCCCTATGAGATGGGAGCATAGGCCAGATGTCACATGCAATCATTAAATACATCATAGAGAATACACTCCACAGAAGAGACTTGGATCCTCTGTTGTTTTAATGCAAAAGTTCACATATTTGAGGATTCACAGTGAAAGTCCCACTCCCTGATGAAGTACACCTCGAAGCCACGAGATCAGTGTGGAGCTTGTGGTTCCTCTTAACTTTTGGGACTTTGCAAATCCTCAAATCTGTGAGCTTTGGCATTAAAACAATGGTGGATCCAAGTCTCTTGCGTGGAGTTCATTCTCTATGATTCATGATAATGATTTGACTTTGTTTGCATCTGGAGTATTGATAGTGCGCCATGCTATCATATGCGTTCAACAGGGTATTTTGCCCTGATAATTTAGTTCCACCCAACTGCATTGTGTAACGTGCTGTCTGCACTGGCCTGGGGTGGGGGGGAAGAGGAAGGTGAGCTGATGCCGTGTTGTCACCTACGATGGCCTCCCACTGTCCTCAGGAGGCACTTATTGAAACAGACTGAATGACAGCAGAAAGAGACCATTGGTCTATCTTGTCTGCCTGGAGTTCCCCATCTGCCCGAGGACCTATTGTCCATATAGGCAGTTCATCCCCTGATCCTCTCCCTACTGTTACTGACCTGAGCAACCACCAAACCCTTCACTCTGCTACAGCCATGCTTGAAGTCATTTATGGGTTTAGCACCCACCACATCCTCTGGCGGACTGTTCCACATCTCCATTACTCTTTCTGATTTAAGAAAAGGTCGGTCCTCAAGAGTGGCAGGATCTCCCAGTCACTGGGTGAGGGGCGTATTTTTCACAGAACTGACTCGAACCTCTGTCACAGTACTGCATCTCACAGCAGCTGGAGCACCCAAGTCAGGCATGTCTGAATTTGTGGAAGCATTTTTGAACCGTTAATACTGGTCCTGCACAAACCACCTAGATTCTGTTCCAGGGAAGGTGACAGAAGCGAGAGCGCCAATACTTTTGTGGGTGGGGTCAGTAGCATCAATTCACCATTAAAATAAGGGTTGTAAAGCTCCTTCATCATCATAATTTATATAAATAAATGTCAGGGAAACTATGTTTTAAGGGTTGCTAGATGTTGCAAGGGACATCATAAGGGTTGCAAAGAAAATCACTGGAGTCTCAGTCACAACCCCTAGCTACCCCTAAATGATGCCCCGGGTGAGCCTATGCAGGCCCACCCACGGTGGGAATAAGCTGCCTCGCTCAGAAGCTTGGAGGCAAATGTGGCATTTTGAATGGTTCAGGAATGGCATTACAGATGTTGCATCATTGAAGCGAAAAAGTCTCTGATGTTTTGTGGAGCGCTGCTAAGTGTCCTTCCTCCCTGCTGAGGTGAAGTCTCTGGGCAGATGTTGCCTTTTTGTACTCTTTAGCATGTCAGAGAAGGTGCCTGTCAGGATGTTTGGTTAGAATGATGTCTGGAGGATGCAGCGCTCACAACAGCAGTTAGCTGGATGGCACATAACCCCCACCACCCGCTGTTTGTCAAAGTCAGGGTATGTATAAAAATTTGTTCTGATCCCAAGAGCCATAGCATTTGCTGAAGGCTGCATTTTCTGTGCAGGTATATGTAAAAACACTGTGTTTGCATTTTTATGTTGGTCTGTTTTTTGTTTCTATTTCCTCCCAGATTTAAAAACAAAAAAACAACAAATTGCACCTGAGATTGCTCACATTTCTGCCCCTCCCTTACCTGCTCTCAATAACCCATGGTTCAGATGATAGAACTGCATGACCCAAACTACAGGCTATACTTGCTTGGTTCAGAGATGCTAACATGTGTCCAAGCACCCACTCCCCAAAACAGTTCACCACAATTATTCACAGTGCATATGCAATGAATGCAGCGCTTGTTCACTGTTGAAGGGAATCGGGGCCTGGGTGGTGGCTTGGGTTCAGAAATTCTGTATCCCAGTTTCCTGACCTTTGAACCTAAACACCCGAACTCCAGATCAGTCGCCTACATTGCAGTTCCCTACTGCTGATCATTTTTGCTTGTCAGACTGCCACCAGGGAGACAGGATTCATGTGCCAGTCCTGGAATCTCACACTGGCTGGCTAGAGGCAGAGTGTATTGTAGAAGGAAATCCATTGGCTCTCCAGCAGGGATGGCGGGGACAGCTTGGCATTCTTGCATGTCCCGTGGGCAACCAAAGAGCGGTATGGGCATCAGCTGTGAAGGTCACTGCTCACTCACTTGTATCTGGATGAAGAGTGCACCACAGTGACCCCAATTATTGGGAGGCGGGGGGCAGGATGCATGGAAAGGTGGAAAACAAAATTAAATGACAAACATTTTCCTGGAAAGGATGAGACAGTGACAGTTTAGAAAAGCAGTTCATGGTTGCCCTAAGAGAAAATGGTACTGCCTACTTTTGATTCAGTGAGTGCAGTGCTTACCTGGTCAATAAAAACTAAATAAATAAAATGTAGGTGAAAACTGCAGATAAAGTCCCCTTCAGGCCTGTGAATGGAATTTGGGGGGGGGGGGGCAATGAGTTGGCATTCCATATGTGTACAGGGGCATACACTCTGTCTACATGGCTCAAAGTTGTTTGCTCCCAAGTTCCAAACCCCTATATTGGAATACTACCCTGCAAATGATCTCATTAATTATGCAAGGTGCCAGTTTCACATTACCATTGGATCATCTTGCCATTAACAGTATAGGTCAACATCAAGGCATTACTCTTTGGGGTGGCGGGAGGCTGGGCACTCTGGAGTACAGAGCAAGATAGCCTACTGTGAACAGGTGCCCTGCAGCAATATACCATTGTAACATAGAACACAGAATCTGTCAGCAGTAAACAACCACTTGGCCCACCCAGTCTGCCCAGACTATCTCTGCCTAGTCTGTCTCCACATACCCCAACTGTTCTCTGGTGACCATCCCTCCTCACTGCCTATTTACTAATATTCCCCCATGTCTAGCACATGCATGATTGAAGCCCCTTCTGTTTTCACCTCCACCACTTCCTCGCCCGGAGTCAGTTCCAGGCATCTACAGCTCTTTTACTAAAGCAGTACTTCCACAAATACCTCTTAACCCCCCGTTCATCGCATGCCCTATGGCTGTAGACACCCTTCCTATACCCTGTTCACCCTGTAAGGTATTTGTATGTCTCTATGATACCCCATCTCGCTCTCCTCCTTCCAACATGTACATGCAGATACCTCATTCTCACTTTGTAGGGCTTTTCCAGGAGCCCCTGCACCATCTTAGTTGCCCTCCTCTGGACTGCCTCCACCTTGTCTACATCCTTTCTGAGGTGCAGTCTTCAGAACTGGACACAGTCAGTACTCCAGGTGGGGTCTGACCAGCAAGCAATATAATGGCAACACCACCTCCTTCTGCTGGAGATACCTGTTCCTATGCATCCCAGCATCAGATTGGCCCTGCCCATGGCTTTGTCACACTGCTCTGTCACTTTGAGGTAGTCAGACAGGATTACCCAAAGGTCCCTTTCCTTCTTAGTGAAAAAGATGATGCCGTAAACATAATGTACTGTATCTTTATATGTACATTTGGAATTCTTATTAACAACCATTTAGATATTTATACTGGAATTATTTAATAATGCACCTTTAATTCAGACATACAACACATTTATACCTACACATAGGACTTACCTCTCAATCTTATAGTCACACTTGTACTGAAAAGCAGAGGGGAGTGGTAACTGTTGTGATAGGTGTATGGATTGCAGTTCATGGCTTAGCAATAGTACACCATCGTGATCATGTTCACTAATGTGCACATTCCCCATCGACAACATAGCATGTCAAGTTTTCCTCACGATGGACCTTCCCCTGGGACAACCAACTGCACAGTGTTACAGCATGCGTAACCCTGTTTGTATCTGCCAGGAGGCAACTGCAGCAGGTAGTGTGGTCTACAGGATAAGTAAAATACAGTATGTGTGATGAGCAAATACATAACCTCCCTGATCACAACAAATATGCTTGCAATGTGACCTTGTGCATATTTGTGACCTCCACGTGCTACAGTCCAGATACATGCAAGAATGATCAACAGCAGGAGTGGATATGAAATTTAATGTTGCATATCAACTGGCCTATGCTGGATAGGTCTGTTACGCTCATTAGATGTGGGATCAGCAATGTATCTGCGATAGGCGATTATCACTAGGACATGCTGCACGCACACTGTGATCAAACTCAGTCCCAGACACAGCGTCTGGGTTCCTTGCTGCAGTGGCTCAGTCCATTGAGCCACAGCAGCTGCTTGGCAGAACCCCATCCCAGCAGAGGTCTCATCCTCTTCCCGGGATAGTGCAAGTAGTGCAATACTGCATACAGCAGTATTCACGGTATTGCACCACTCGCTGTCTTGTACAGCGCTATTCTGGGTTAGTGCTAATGTCGTATGCTATTGAGCATAGAACATTATGACCCGGTAGGGTCCAGACTGAGTAGCCGAGTTGGATAGGTGGTTAATTTGCACCATGCAAATAGCTTCTAATATAGCAGTACTCAAAGAAAAAGCAGTTTACTCCATGGAAACCATTCTATTATGCTGCTCTGTGGCTTTAAGAATACGATCAATTTTGCCCTATGTGTACTTTGCACATTTGGTATGTGTGCCATATTCAGGGCTGCAGATTTCTCATCAGACATTTGCATGCACCAACATCTAAATCCCCACCCCACTAGCTCTCACACACACACACACACACACACACACACACACACACACACACACACTTACTTGACATGCAAACCTTTCTGTTTGGGTTCGGCTCAGTTACAATTTAAACCAAAAATGGGTGGAATAGGGTTTTAGTTTTTGAATCACTGTTGATCAATATTAATTAATAAAGAATTTTCATGCAATTGTAGAAAGTCAAAGTTGCATATCTCACAATTTAAACCCGGTTCAGTTAAAACTTTTAAAAACAGAAAAGGAAGCAGTATGGTTTAACAATTAGAGCATATGTTTAGGAACCAGAAGAAAACAGGTGCAAATATAAAGGTAGCAGAACAGGATTGTGTGAACAGCTCTTTTTGGAACTGGAAGTTGGGCTATGCTAGCCGATCAATGCTTTGCATCGACTACACACCCACTCTGGGCTGGCTGTACATTTATAGGTCACATTGGTCATGTGATCTTGTTCACACTGCCTTTCTAACACCCCAGTTTCCCATTAGCAAGTTCTACTTTGACACCACTAGGAGTCACTGTTGTCTCCCCCTCTCCACATTACTTCCTGCTCACTCCCTACCACTCATCTTGCATGCCTATCTCTACTGCAAACTGCACCTCTGTTCCCTGCCCTTTGTCAGTATCGTACCTCCTATCTTCTACACCAGAGGTGGTTACCCTAACCACATTGCACCACCACAACTACCTAATGTTCATTGGTGCCTCTCAAACCTCCATTGTTTTAACTAAGGTGCTGCTAGTAACATTTAGGCTGGAAACTGTGTAAGGATAAGGGGGACAAACTACAGGGAGGGATTTAGAGGAGGCACAAATGTTGTATGATCTGTACTGAGAGCTATCATGTAGTGAGGGGTAAAAGTTCCAAGAGGGACTTGTATGGGGCTTTAAAAATGTGTGATCTGTACTGAGAATCTGTCATAAAAAATTGTTGTTTTGTTTAACCTTAGCAGGATTAATATTAGGAGCTTTGTGCATCTTTGCTAGGTGATTGGGTAATAGGCATCCAAGGTGTCAGTTTAAGAGTACAAACATATAGAGCCATTAATTGCTGAAATATTGTTAACAGCATTGACTGTGTTGCTAAACCATACAGATACGTATCTTACATTCTACCAAAATTATTGGTAGCACCGACATGAACATGGAAAGGCAGTGCTGCTGGAGGGGCAGCCAAAGAGGGGGAATCTTTGGTAGAGTGATAGGGTGTGATGGGTGTGGGACCACCATGGTCTTAAATTGGGATGGGAGGATGCTTGGTGTGCAGACCGCTTAGGGAAGAAGTGGGGTGGTTGAGGTGGGTAATGGGGGAAACAGTGGGGAGGTGGGGTGGAGGAACAGGGACTGTACCGGCTGGATGCGGGGGGAATAGGGAGGACCACCAGGGGATTAGGCACATGGGTTGAGAACATCAAGGTACAGAGGAATGAGGGCAGTAGAGGGACCAGTAGGTGCATCAGAGCACATAGAGAAGATAGCAGCAACACAAAGGGTGAGGCAAGGGACCCAAGGACAGGAAGTATAGAGGAAACAAGGGGTCAGGAGGTGTGGAAGGTAGTAGGTTCAGGAAAAATTAGGCAGACACCTGCAGCTTGGGGGCGGAAATCAAGGGGACTCAATTATAAAGGGAATCCAATGGGGAGGAAGGGAGCAAGAAACAATGCAGTATGGGTTCAGTGTTTGCCAGGAATTACAGCACTAGAGGGGAGGCACAATATACCATCTTGGGGCAAGCATCAGGATGGGAGGACTCACTTGGTGTTTCACCTTGGCACCAATGATCTGGAGGGGAAAAGTCTGAAAGAGATACAGGCAAGGTTCAAAGAGCTAGCTAGGTTCTGCAGTGACACCATTGTCCCTTCCATTTCCTTCTCAGAGGTGTTGCCTGTACCAAGAGCAAGCACACCTAGGAGAGAAAAGATTGTGACATTCAATTGTGGCTGGAGGGATGGTGTAGGCAGATGGGGTTTGGATTAATAGGCAACTTGGGATCAACATGGGAGAAAGAGGGACTATATGCCCCTGATAGGCTGCACCTGAGCTTAGAAAGGACAGCTATACTAAAGGGCAATCTGGAGGACTTTATAGTAAGGAAGTTAAATTTAAACTGATTTGGGGGGGAGGGTCAAAGAAAAGACCACTTGTACAAGTAAGAGAGTTGGGAGGCTATCAGCCTCCCCCCCCAGGACAGAGAGGAAAAGCAGGCAACATGCAACAACAGGGAGGGGTTGTAAGGAGAGGACAGGAAAGAGGGGGATACAAGGTGGAGGGGATTAGTAGCAAACACCAGGAGCTTGTGGGAATAAACTAAAGGAATTGGAGGCTACCATGGTGGAAGAGAATCTCGACATAGTAGCAGTATGTGAGACTTGGTGGACTGAACACCATGCCTGGGAGACAGTCATACTTTGTTACTGACTGTTTAGGAAAGACAGGGTGGGGAAGAGGGAAGGGGATAGCATTATACATCAAAGAAGAAATTAGGGCCATGGAGGGGGAGACAGATAATGTGGGTCACTTTAGACAAAAGAAATGGGAAACCAATGAGGGTGGGGGTGGTTTACAGACCTCCCACGCAGTGGGAAGAGGGGGATAAACAACCTATATAGTCAGTGACAAAAATAGCACAAAAAGGAGAGATTCTGCTAGTAGGGGACCTAAACTTCCTGGACATAGACTGGGAGATCCCAGCAGAGGTATCAGCTAGGAGCAGGGGGATCTTAGAGGCACTACAAGGGGTATTCCTGCAACAACTGGTAAGGAAGCCCACTAGGGGAGAAAACCTGTTGGACTTAGTCCTCACAAATGGGGACAGTGTGGAGGAAGGATTAGGTACAAGTGACCACAGGGCTGTAAGGTTCAGGGTAAAATTGGGGAGGGAAGTAAACAGGACAAGAACTAGGGTAGTGGACTGCAAGAAAGCAGACTAACAGAATGAAGAGGATATTTTGGGAAGAAATGTCATGAATGGGGAATATAAAGGATATGGAGGAATTATGAGCAGCTATAAAGGGTGGGGTGCTGAAAGCCACTGAATTTTGCATCAAGAAGGTTAGGAAGAACAGAAGAAGGAGAAGACCTCTGTGGTTTACAAGGGAGGTGGCAGGGGCGGTCAGGGAGAGGAAAAGGGCATTCAGGAGGTATAAGACGACACAAAGGAAGGAGGATAAGGAGGCAGGGCGGGCAGGAGAGAAGGTCTAAAGGGATCACTGAGGAGAAAATAGCAAAGCAGGCCAAGAGGGGAGATAAAACCTTTTTTTTTTTTTTTTTTTTTTTAAAAAAGGTATGTGGGAGAAAGAAGGAAGTCATGGCAGGGAATAACGAGATTGAGGGGGGAGGGAGGAATAAAACTGAAGGGGGACTTTGAAAAGGCAGAGGTATTAAATAGCTACTTCTGTTCGATCTTCACGAAAGAGGGTGAGGATAGAGACCAGAGCTGGAGGGGAATGCAGGAAAATGGATTCTAGAATGTTCAATCGATAGAGTAAGGGAGGAATTGGGCAGTTTAAAGGTGGATAAAGCAATGGGGCCGGATGGCTTGCATCCAAGGGTACTTCGCGAGCTGAGGGAGGAGTTGGCAGCACCTTTGACAAGACTGTTTAACTTGTCCATGGATACAGGGTGGGTGCCTGGGGACTGGAAGAGGGTGGAAGTGGTTGCACTACACAAGGGGCGAAGCAAGAAGTCGGCCAAAAACTACTGCCCTGTTAGTCTCACCTTAGTGGTGGGAAAGGTAATGGAGATGTTAACAAAAGAAAGGGTGGTAGACTACCTGGTGGCCAGTGGTATGCAGGACAAAAGGCAACATGGCTTCACAAATGGGAAGTCATGTCAGACCAACCTGATAAGAGTTTTTCGATTGGGTGATGCAGGTAGTGGACCAGGGAGGGGCAGTGGACATGGCCCATCTGGACTTCATTAAGGCTTTCGACATCGTCCTGCACAGAAGGCTAGTAATTAAGCTGGAGAGCTAAGGGGTGGGCCAGAAGGTGACTAGGTGGGTGGAAAACTGGTTGATGGGAATGAGCCAAACAGTGGTGATAAATGGGGTACATTCCTGGGTAAAGAGGGTAATGAGTGGGGTGCCTCAGTGGTCAGTACTGGGACCTTTACTTTTTAACATTTATATCAGTGATCTAGCAGAAGGACTAGACGGTAGGGTGTGTCTATTCATGGACGATATGAAGGTCTGCAATAGGGTGGACACCCAAGGTGGAGTGGAGACCATGAGACAAGACCTGGAGAAGCTGGAGAGGTGTTTGGAAACCTGGCAACTAAAATTCAATGCAAAAAGTGTGCAGTGATGCACCTGGGGCTGAAAAACATTCAAGCAACTTATACCCTTGGGGAGAAAATCAAGGAAACCAAGCAGGAGAAGGATCTGGGGATTATTATATTGAACAGTCTTAAGGTTGGGTACCAGTGCAGCAAGGCGGTGGGAAAGGCAAATGGTATGTTGGCCTGCATTGAAAGGGTATAACTAGCAGAAGGAGGGAGGTGCTTATGCCACTGTACAAAACAATAGTGAGGCCACACCTGGAGTACAGGGTACAGTTCTAGAGATTGCGCCTACGTAGGGACATTGAGGGGAAGGAGAGGGTTCAGAGAAGAGCAACCAAGATGGTGCATGGAATGCGGGGGAAAACATGAACAGAGGTGGAGGGAGCTGAATCTATACCCACTAGAGACTACAAGGGATGGGAGGGGGGAGACATGATTGAAACTTTTAAGTATTTAAAGGGGATCAATAAGGTGAAAGAGGGGAGCTTGTTCAAAAGGAAGGAGGGAGCTAGAATAAGGGGGCATAGTCTCAGATTGGAAGGGGGGAAATACAGAAGCAGTGTGAGGGGGACATTCTTCACAGAGAGAGTGGTGGAGACCTGAAACAGGCTACCAGAGGAAGTGGTGGGATCCAAAACAGTAGGGGAATTCAAGAGGGCATGGGACAGACATGTGGGGCTGTGAGGAGGAGTTCTGAGCCAATAAAGGAGGGGAGGGGATTAAGGGCAGACTAGATGGGCTGGTGTGGTCCTTTTCTGCTGTCAAATTTCTGTGAATCAAATCCCATCAGAGCCTCTAACTCACTTCATAACCTTGAACAAATCCCTTAACCTCTCTGGGCTTCAGTGAGGCCCAACTGTTGTAATGCTGGGTAATAGCAATGCTCATCCTATAGTAACTCACATGCTGAAAACAAAATGTATCTCAGTTAGGCTATCCTGGGTGACTAAATAGGCTTCAAATTTGTATGTACCCTCCCTCCCACCACCCCCACACACAGTACTACATTTCTGTACAGTATAATGTGGAGCCCTGTCTTCCACACTGTAGCAGATGTGCTGTTATTTTTTTCTTCTTCTTACAATTACATTATCATGACCAGGAAAGAGGAAGCCAAAACTGCTGTTGGCAAAACACATGCCTCGCATTCAGTCTGTTTGGGGAATTTCAGGCTTCATTAGAATTTGTTCTCAATTTATGCTGCTAGCACTTGAGTCCCCTGAAATGGTAACAGCTGAGCACCACTACAGAGCTGTCAAGGTAATGATGTCCAAACCAGGTGTCTGTGTGTTTTCTTAAGTATTTTATTGTTTTTTTTTTTTTTTAATGAAGTTTGTTTTATTGTTTTCAAAAGACATTATGAAAACAGTGCAATCATGTCCCATTTAATAGCCCTCCTAAATGAGTTTGGGGTGAATCTCAGCAGACAAGAATGAAGGACATGGTCACTGCTTCTGATGGAGATGTGAACGTACTTCACCCCAGAGCAAGATTTGACACCTTCTGTATTGGCTGGTGAATTGCCGAGGGGTGGTGGAGGATCATAGTACTGTAACTCTCTGTGGAAAAAAAATCATTTCAGTTTCTGTATGTGGCCAACAGGAAAAAGGAGAAAAATAAACCTGATATCCAATTTCCTGCCTTGCACTATTGTGATCTAGTGGCAAACAAGGCTTTAATTCCTAAAAGGCCCTTTTGTCACTGGCTCAGTTGGTAGCACTCTGGCCTCTGAGCTAGGAAGGTCAGATGGTCACAGGTTCAAGTCCTGCTCCTGACACTTGGGCCATTACCAAACACTGTCACTACTGTGCTCCAAGGGTTCGGGGGTGCTGCTGCATCGTTAATGGTTCCACCATTTGGATGATGATGAGACAGCAAACTGGGAGCAGGATAAGTGTGCAAAAATCATGGAATATTTCTTGAATGGTATTTTGATTTACTGTACAACAGTGCAGAATTCTTCATTATAACTGTGGAATAGTGCAACAGTCTATAGGCTAGTGTAGTTTTGAGCCAACTTGTCCTGCTGGTTGGTGGAAAAAAAAGTTAAGGTCACCCCCTGAGTATCTAACGCGCAGCTATGTAAAGTACTTTTGTGTACAGTTTGCATGAAACACGCTATTTAAAAATTCAACTTTTTTTTGCCTTTATTATTTACGGAAATGAACACCTAAAGATCATGTGAAGTGTTGTTGAGCACAGACCAACCTTTTCTGAGTCTCCATCCATTTTGGCAGTCCCTTTACATGGGGATCATTTTTACGACCCTTCCATATTGAATTAGTGCAGTCATGGAACACACCTATACAATTTGCACAAAATGCAAAACTTGCTAGGTGTTTCAGTTAGTTTTTTTAGAATAGTTTATGTGGGTAACAATTTACAAACAGCATAGGGCAAAGAGGATTATGCACTGCACCTTGACTTGGAGTAAAAAACAAACAAAAAATTTTTTTTTTCTTCATTGATGTGTAATTTTTGGCCAAGAAACACACACGGAGCTGATTTCCAGGCATTGGGGGGGGGTGTTAAATGGACCCTTTTTAATAAAAATCAAGGTACAGGTGGAAACTCCCCTGGTTTTCTTAGTTAAGTGCTATGGTATTTTTCACCGCACATGTACAGTTGCTAGGTAGGGGTAGAAGGGACCTTGGTTTGATGTTCATACCATGATGATGGGTAAACAAACAAAAAAAACAATATTTAGGTTGCTCTCCCCGGGCCTACAATACAGCTTCAAGTACATGAACAACAAATAATCTATAAGGGACATGGCTAGGAACTCTATTATTGCCACATAGAAAATCCTCGCTTGGCCAGAACTCTTTCTTTTATAGGTCTGCAAAATTATGGAATGCCTCCACAGATCTGTTGAAGGAGTGTGACACAATCTCCTCCTTCAAAGATCAGCTATTGAATGTATTCAGTCCTTCCGACTCATGTAGCTGGTTTTAAAACCTGTTGGCACTTGACATTGTGTCCTTTGTACTGCTTGTATGTCAGTGTACACGGTTTAGCGTACTGTTGTACAGTGTATATCTATGTGTAACATATGTATGTGCCCAAGCTCTGTTTTTGTAAGTTTGAACACCGTATATCTATATGTAACCTATGCATGACTCTACATCCTTTGAGAATAAGAACTTGCCTAAAGGATCTTTAGTGCAAAAAAAAAAAAATAAACTAAACTCCTTCGAACAGTGAAGCACCCATCTTGTACTGCATTACAGTGTCAATTATGGGTATTGCCTCAATCACCCGATATGGGGTAGAACCCATGACCACTGGATCTTGTGGCCCCAGAACAGAGCGTGCTACCTGAGCCACTGACATGGAGGCTGTTAGTTACTTCAGTCCTAGCTTACTTTGATTTTTACCAAAAGTTAATCTAAAAATGGCATTAAAAATAAAAGGTGCCAATAGAGTTGTATGGCACTCGTCCCCGTGCTTTCCCTATACGGACATCACAAAACGTCTGAGCACAGGAGTGGAGCTGGCCATCCTGGAAGTGGAAGGGATCATGTGGCCAGCCCCTTGAGGCAAAATATGATCACTTTTCTTCCTAAAGGGCAGTTATTAAAAATTCAAAAACCAGATTAGGCGAATTAGGCAAACTCCCATACTGGTAGTGAAGCTTCCCATTTGTTTAAGAGTTACACATGTGCTCTTTAAGCCTTAACAAGTTTTTGTTTACCTAGGGAATCACGATATGACGAACCCAGAGTCCCCCTTCAGGCGTCAAATCACTATGTTATGATTGTCAGCAGTGAACTAAAAAATCCAATACTGTCTAGCTTGTCCTGACTGGAGTCATAGAGCTGCCCTGGTACTTCAAAGCAGACGTGACCATATCAGGTTCCACACTGTACATGTATAAATTGATGAAAGGTGGACTGGCAGACAAGGCTGACTTTGATTGTTATGGAATGCTTGAAATTCATTTGACTGTTCTTATAAGCAGTTTTCCATCGGCTCCAAGAGCAAATTCAGAGCCCAAATCCTTTGCAGTAAGTAATGTGAAATTTGAATATATTCCTTTTATCTAGCTTACAGCCTGCTTCTCGCTGATGAGGAGTCTCACCATAGTTCATGAGTGGTGTGAGCACTGCTTGGCTGACTGGGGCTGCCAGATCTTTTTTTCTTCTCAACTACAAAACTCTGACCATTTAGGAAAGTAGGGAAATACTAAAATAATGCTTATTCTCAGTGACAGTGGTTCACTGCTTTGTAGGAATTCAAATTGTTTTATGTGACTCTCTTCTCATATAGACAGGGTCCATCTGTCAGGCTATCATCTATTTTTATCTGTCTAGTAACCAGGGGCTAGAATTATAGTCTGGATGTTGCAGGGTACAGGTCCAATGTTGGGTTGCGCCTACGGCATCAAAGAAGCTCCACAATGTCCGAATGCTATTTTCAAGTGTTTTGCTAGATTTACAGCAGAGCCAATCACTTTACGGTTAACATACTGATGCCTGTGTCATTTTATGGCCCCTTTTTAGCTGCAAGTTGTGGCAGATGTGCACAATAATTAGACCAGCTTTTAGATGGTCTAACATATCAGCGCAAATATCGTTGATGAGGGATGATCGTGCCACGAGTCCCCGATGTGCAATTGAAAATCCAGCCACATGCATCTGTCCGTCTGTCCATCCATCTATTCTAGATTAAAAATTCCTGCAGCACATAAACATCTTTGTATATTGATTTGAACCATGTTTAGGCAGCAGACATTTTTATCTGCTCTGTACACTTCAGTTTCACATTTTTGTCGTACAGTATTTTTTGTTTCTATCTAGACTTTCTGCCTATCTGTTCAGCTATCATCTGTCAGTCTTTGGGCCTCTGCTTTTCCATTTTTAAAAATGGCAGATTCCATTTGACCAAATCTAAAAATCTACCCCCCCTCCAAAATTAATCACAAATCAGAATGTTTTGCATAAAATGTTAGGTTTTGTGCACAAAATTTGTGCAAAGTGTTTTTTTTTTTTTTGCACACCAATGAGCAGGTAGAGTTTTTTTTCTGTATGATGAAGTAATGCTAAGTGAGAGGGATGCAGAAAATTGGCACAAAGTAGGGGTTTCATGCTGTAAAGTATGACAAAATGCTACAGTTTTTGTATTTATTGGTTTATGATAACAGGGTAGGCGCACTGGAAAGCGAGTGTCCCTTTTCCAGGGGTGACCCGGAATTAGTTGCATAATGGGATACATACAAAGGACAGAACATCAACAGGAACAATAAGTGCGCAGAATTTCAAAAATGCCCATTTCCATTGTTTTCATTGCTTTCCCGTTTTCGCAGAATATCCCGCCCCCTACAGTTTAGTCCATTTGTCTGTGTAACATCTATGTATTTTGGTCGGTAATGAAGGCACACTGTTTCTTCCCCCCCCCCAGCATGGATCAGTTTAACCACTGTTTATCCAAGACTGGCTTTGGCTATCCATGTAACACATAGTAGAAAAAGGTGAAGTTAAATACTGTATTTTGATTAGTTGTTGCCATTCCATGGGCATATGTTTAGTAAGCAATAAGACACAATGGGGTAGGCATTACCCAGTTCTAATGCACTTCTAGGGGTGTAGTAAGGCATGAGGCTGCAGGCTAAATGCCCTCAGTCCCTGTTTCTGTGGTAGAAGTGTCTAATGCACAGCAGAGTGTCTTTATTTATTTTTTAAATTTGAATTTTGATGACTGCTAGGGCCAATGGGATAAGCCTCCTGAGACATGCAAGTCCATTTTTTCAGTGGTCACCTGAAGTGTCTATTGTGCTTATAAAATGTGTTTGTTTTACATAAAAATTAAAATATAATGTTTAAATATGTGTTTAATAAATAGTTCTGCGAAATTTTTGATAAAGTAGTCCTTTCACCTGAATGATCTTGCTGTGTTATTTTTTTTCTGCCTTCCTCCTACTGTGGCCACCGTAGGTGTAGTTTTTTTAATCTGTGTGGTACTGCTGACTTGAGTGCGAACACACACACACACACACACACACACACACACACACACACACACACACACTAGCATGTTTGTTTTTTTTCTTATAAATCCTTACCATGTTTTTTTGTTTACACAACATACAGCTCTGCACCAGCTGGTAAGGAGCGAGGGTGTGAGAGTACTTCAGCTGCCAGGCCATGGGACAGAACGGGAGCGTAATGGTCATTTCTGCACACACATCCTTCCTACAGAATGACTGTAAGAGAACGTTG
Organism: Neoceratodus forsteri; assembly: GCA_016271365.2. NCBI lineage: Eukaryota > Metazoa > Chordata > Ceratodontiformes > Ceratodontidae > Neoceratodus > Neoceratodus forsteri. The sequence goes on from CM057452.1 coordinate 255,759,148, forward strand.
ATAGTTAAATGTTGCTTATGTTTTAATCACGTTGGAGGAGTTAAGGTCTGTAAGTCTGGTAGTGTCACATAATAACCAGAAGCAAAAATCAAATCCTGAAAGTAGAAAAATATATAGTTATGTATCCATTGGTAACATGAAGGATGACATCCGAGGACTGCATTAGGACTGTCAGGAAAACTGAAATGGGAGCTTGAGCGTCGGCTCAGCAGTACAGTAAAGTAAGTCTGTTACTTTGTTTAGTCAGAAAGTGCATTAAAAAATGTCGATTTCTGGCTCTTAAAAAAATGAAATAAGCAAGGAAGTTTGCATGCGGTGGCAGGTAATGGGAGTGCAAGAGGCAGTGAGTGGCAGTCAAAGCATGTGACTAGGAGGCAATGGCAGCAGTGGTGGGGGTGCAGATGAGTGGGATAGAGTCCAGAAGATTAATAACTGCACATAAAATTAAAAGAAAATTACAATTATGAAATACTGAGTTCACCACTAATCTAAAAGCTGGATATCAAGAGTAGGAAAGTGCTGGAGTCTGGCACTGTGTCTGTGAGGCAACTCAGAATTAAAAACGAAGATGGCAGTTGCTAAGATTCCAAAAACATTGAAAATTCTAAATGGTGCACATTAAGTTTGTTTCTGTGCTGCGTTCATGTTGGCAGCACTGGTTTTTAGTCATGCATTAAATACTTTTAATGCATGGTTAGCATCCAATGAGATTGTTGGATTTAACCTTCCCATTTGATACTGTATCTGTGCTGTTCTGTAAAGAAAAAAGGTCCAGCCATGTGAACTGTAATTTGGACAAATTATATACAGAATTTGTGAGCCATCTCACTCACTCCTGATTTCCATCACAAACATGGTTACCACATCTACTGTTACATAAAGACTTTCAACTAGGTCGAACAATAAACCCTCAATTAAAAAAAAACAAACAAAAAAAAAAAACTTAAAAAGTTTGGTGTTCTCGCTACCTCATGATCCCTTCCTTAAACAAACACGCACACACGCACGCGCACGCATTTCTATTCATAGTTTTTTTTATTTCCCTGGCATTTCTTTGAGGACTATAAAAACTCCCCATCATAGCTTAACCAGCTTGACAGAGCAATCTCTGTTACAAATCCTGCAACAGACAAAATTAAGCCTCTGGCTCCATACGAGGCCTGTGTGTATCTGGATGAGTGTATAGTACTGTGGAATACTGCAGACGTTTGAATTCATACATTCTATGTTAACATTCCATGTGTGAGGAGGAAAGCATTCTATTGCAGGATTCAGTACTGTAAGATATACAGTACAATAGGCTGACTCAAAATATGCAATTTATCTTCAAGTGTGAGGGGGAAGGAACATAACTCACAAGTTCCATGGTAAGCAAACAAGTCTTCTACTGCATGTGTAGAAAGACAAATGACTGACAGAAACTACCTGTGGCTGGACTATTTGACATTTCTAAGCCATATTGCATTTTTTCGTGCTTCATCTTTTAGGAGATTTTTTTATTTTTATTTTTAAACTTGCCTAACCCATTTTCTGAGCACTGTAAAGCCCTTCAGGAGATGGGGTATTTGGTAGATACCTGCACTTCCAGGGGCTGTAAGACTCTACGCCTGTGGCATTGGGCCTCATCATGCCCGTGGGCATGTGAGTATCCACCAATACCCCCCCCCCCACACACCATGTTTAGTTTATTGCTCATGTCAGGTCTTATTGTTTACATTCAGTCATGTGTTGAGGTTCTGGAATTTTTTTTTTTTTATATAAATAACTCTTGGCGTTTTGCTGGCATGCCATCCGTCACATAAACGCAATATCTCAGCCAGTTGCCTTGAGTGCACCTTCAGTGCCAACATTGCTAACACTGTGGAATTTTTTTTTTATTCTTTATCCACACACACACACACACACACACACACACACACACACACACACGGCCAGCTGTTGGTGCTGGCATTAGTGTACTGCTCTACCAAGCAAGATATTGAGCTTCCACAGCAGGCTAACATGGGAGAGTTGGCATTGAACAGACACAGTCTCCCCCCACCACCCCCAGGATGTGTGAGTGACGTGGAATCGTGTCATATTGCTCATTGTTGGCCTGGGGCAACAGGGCAGCAGCAGCAGAGCAACGTAGAGATGGCAGTGGGCAGGACTTGGACAGCAGTAGGAAGATGGGCATGCACAAAGTTCTGAAATGCTGACATCTCAGGAAGGGGCAATCAGAATGGTTAAATGACCTTCCAGCTGTTATTGGGTGCATCTCGCCCAGTCTCCAACCCCCACTCCAACATACATGTATATTCCTAGAGGCCTGTGAAATGCTTTTTCTTTATATTATTCTGGAATTTCATGTTATTTCTTTTTAGTCATTGAAAATGTAGTTTTATTTCTTATCACATTTACATTCATAAAATACCTCAAAATGACCTTATACACACTAGAAATCACATTCATAGTATGCTACATTGTATTAAAAGAGCATTATGCTACACAGGGTTTTATTTAACTCTAAAAATTGATTAGCGTTTTGCTCATAAAAGTGCTAAATCTTTGTGAAAATGCATAGCTCTTGCCTCACTGTGTTTAACAAACACAGCACTTCTAGAAAATCTATATAAATACTTTCTGTACAGTTAGTATCATCCCAAGAAAAAACTGCTAATCAATTATTTAAAACCCTGCTACAGTCTTGAAAGGTTTTATGAATCAGACAGTGCTGCTGCTGCTTCCTTGTGGACCGTCTCTGTGGTAACAACAGAGCTTAAACAGCAACTGCTGCAAGCATTTATTTAGTTTTTGCTGAAAAAACGAGCAATTTTTTTATGTAACCCCTAGGTGGTGCTATCCCAAGGGATACTACTCCTGCTTGCATGACTAATTGCAGGTTGAGGGGCCTAAGCTCGTTGAATGGGTACCTTCACCCAGAGGGTAGGTTTAAGGGTAGCATAGCTGCTCTGGGTACAGCCCTTTGGGACATGATACCCCCCTCTGACCCCTCTAGTGGCTTACACTTGTCAGTAAATAAGTAATCACCGTGAACATCAAGACAATACTGAACCCACACTTGGCACACTTACCATCCGGGCTGGATCAGGTGCACGGGCCCTGGAGACCCCCTGTAAAACAAGACCTGGAATAGAACAGTGTAAAGGCAACACAGTATCCCCTCCACAAAGGTACGCAATAGCTAGGTTATATGCAAAAAGAACAGAATCTGATTTATTCAGGGGATGTGAACAAGGGTGGGACAGTAATCTGGTCTTTGATTCTATATTTGATTTAGTCAGGTTAAACTTGCAGGCACTAAATGTCCCTCTAGCACAGTCACACACTCTGGGTACCCAGTTGTTATGCAGGCTAGCCTGAAGCGTTGCCCGGGTTAGGCTGGCATTGCAGCTGTTGTTGGGGCCCTTAGGAAAGAAAACAACATGCACTTTAACCCACAATTTGTAATCTGGAGCAGGATGGCTCGGTCCGAAATGATTAACAACATTAAATCAAATGACATCAATGATTTTGAGCTTTTGTTGCAGGGAGCTACCCTGAGGTTTACTCACGTGACCCAGACCAGGATGCAGGATTGACGAGATGAAAACCGCAGGATTAAAAAAAAAAAAAGCTGGTTTGCCAGTGGAATCAGGGCCCACACGACGCACCGTGATGGTCGATTCTGTTCGATGGTGCTGAGCAGGGAGCAGAATCCCCAAGCAGGTCTTTCATCGGATGAATCTCTGCAGCATGAGTGGCAATCTAGGCCGAGATAGAGGCCCAGACCAAGTGAAAGGTTCAGACGTCAGACCGGTTAGCTGCTGGATGCAGCATCCAGCATGTGCGACACATTAAAGGGTGTGGGGAACCAAATCGTGACCTACACTACACATTCAGCACACTTATAGTAAGAATAGCCAAATACCACAGTTCGGAGGACAGTCCGGTTGCAATTAGGCAGTGTTTCTACGCAATCTGTACGCTCTGCGGTTCTCTTCAGTTCCTTACAGGCAGGTTGCTTCAGGAGCAAGTCTTCGGTCCACACCAGGCAAAATTCACTCTTACAGTTCAGGATTTCGGTCACAGTTAACAGCAATTTTGGAAAGAGTCTGACATTAGATTGCAGACTTCTTCACACAGGAAGACCACCACCACCACCACCACCACCACCACCACCACCACCACCACCACCACCACCACCACCACCACTTTTACGGTGCCTTTCTACAACCAAGGCGATGTACAGCTTTAAAAAAAAACAGAAAAATCAATAAAAACATAAGATTCACATGCAGCAAAATTAGGTAAATAAATAACAGAGTACAATTAGTCCGGATAGGCGAGAAACCATAAGATGGTTGCAGGCAGGCCAGACACAGCCTTCCCGCTGATTCCGTGCGCTACCATGCAGGAGCAGCTGCTCAAACTACTTGAGCTGTTCACACTCTCAACTCCAACTACACACTGCCCTCTGCTGCAGGCAGCTCTGGGCTTTCCCAGTGATCCAAAAGGTTTGGTTGGTTGATCCATGTGTTCGTCATGGCAAGGGCTCCCCCTCAAGGTCCATTTAGGCGCCAAACAGTAAAAACTACAATTCCTACAGAAATTCACTCTCACAAGACCTCTGGGGACAGTCTCCATTTTAAGGTCCCCTGAGGTACCGATTGATCCAAACTGGCAGTCCAGAACCAAAATGGTATCTGTCAGCAGAAAGTCTATGCTGCAAAGGAAGGCAGGTTAGACAAACTTTTATATTATTATTAAAACAGATAATCAGTAAACAATCACAGATCCCATTAGGGCTTCATCTGCGCACTTAGTGATGGCAGAAATGAAGTGGCTATATCGCAGCCCAGGCAGGACTCAAGCCTGAAACCACTAGACTCCCACCCAAATTAGCTATAACCTACTGGATAGAAACCTCTTAAGAGACAGGCACAGAGGCTAACAGGGCACTCGTATGCAAACACTTTTAAACTGTTTAAACACAGCATCAGCCTGGCAGTGGGCATTTAGGCAAGCCCAGGAAGACATTTTAGGAACCCCCATTTGTAAGGGGGTTACATTTAAACTTTTTTATGTGTTTGTTTTCGTTTTATTTCTTTTTATACCTTGAATTTCTTGTTATTTCTTATTTAAGAAAAAGACAGGTCTGTACATATTCCTCACTAGTGGTGGTAATGCACGTGTCCCCAGCTGTGAGGTGGAAGCCACGGACAACTGGTGGCACTAGGCAAGTGGACAATCCATCCCTTAGCAGGATGGGGGGGGGTTTAAGGGTAGGGCCACAAAGTTTAAATAAATAAGAGTGAAATACATGACCAAATGGAATTCTGATTTAGCTGTACTACAACCTCATTTGTTAATCAAGGGACAAATTGAAGTTTTCTAGCTAAAGCTGACCATAGCAAAGCAGGCTACAGAGGTCAGGGGCTTGGCTCCCAGTGAGAGAAGGCTCAGATTATCCAATATTTGACACGCTCCCTGCCAGTCAGTCACAGAGATATGTTGGCATAGAATGTGAAGGTAGCCACTTGTCTGCCTTTGTGGCAAGAGGAAAGGTGCAGCCAGGGTGTCCCCCAACATCAAGTGGGGGAATAGAGGGTCCAGTGGGGGGAAAGAGAATGAGAAAAATGAAATTTAAACAACAAAAGAAATTACATTTTCAGCCAATAGTGCCCTTTCACAATTTGCTGAGAAGCCTAGTAGCAGACACAGTGTCGGCACTTTGCAGTGAAACAAAGTTTAATCTCAACTCTACTCCGTGGAGAGGATTAACCCAGTAACACTGACACTCTGGGATCCAAGGTACCTTGCTGGCTACCAGTAATTATGTTGGCAAGAGGAAGGTGCCTGTGTATTCTGTAGTGCTGGGTTGCTTCTAAGAATAGGCTCGGCAAAGTCTCAAAGGGAAACAGAAAGATCTTGTGCAATGGCACTCTGGCAGTCAGTCACATGCAAGCAATATAAGCCTCAAAGATTTAGCTCTGCTGCCTTTGCTTTTCTAGTGGAACAAGGTTTCTAGTGCTATCAGGCACTAAACAGTGCCCCTTCCTCTGTATCCCTTGATATTGAGTAGTTTATGGCTTCATATGAAGTTTGCTCCCGGTGTGCAGCCTTCTGTGTTTCTTTGCTGCGGTTTCTTTGGCTACACTGGCTTGCTCTGGAGCGTGTGCCAATCTGTGTTTGCTGTGAGACTGCAGAAATGCCCTGGTGTATTTGTAAATTTCCACTGACACAATGTTGATGGAGCAGAAATTCGTTGTGTGTACTTCTATTGCTGGCAGCCCTCAGGCTGAGAAGCATGGCAGGGAAAGCAGACCAGAAGTCACTTTAGGGATAGCGGAAGTGCAGGAGGTTCTGATGAGCTGTGAAAAGTTCTGATAGCAAGCCTCATGAGACTGTTCGACTCCTTTTAGCTTATTGTCAATTTAAAGCACAAAACAGTATTTTAAACTTCATGCTTAACCAATTGTGATGGGAGGATGTACTATAAGGAGGGGAAGAACCTGGCTGAAGTATATATAAGGAGCTCCTACTAGCTCCGATTGGGGGCTGCACCTTTCAGACTTCCGTGTTGGAAACCAGTGGGTTGCTGGTTCAAATTCCGTGTTCCTGGATTTGGAAAAAAAAGACAGGCTGCAGGGGTCCAGAAACCTTATTTGTGTGGATATAGCACATTCATTCCAAATCAGTTCATACATATTTGTTTGTGTGAGCAGAGTGTATTCCCCCTCTGATAGAAACCCAGAAGGGATAGGAAGATAAAAGGAACAATCATTTGTCAATGCCAAATGTTGGCTTGCTGGCACTGGCATTGGTAGTGCAGGAGTTAGAGAGAGATGCACAATAGGATTGGCAGTGAAGTAATGAACAGACGCCGACCCCAGCCCCACCATGCAGAGAGTGACAGGCACTGGGGTGTGCCTTTGGGTTGTTGGCCATAACACTCATGCCATTTCACCTCACCCTACCCCGCAGAGGCCGACAAGTGCCACAATGTGCCTTGGGGTCTTCTGGCCTTACGCTAACCCCAGTCCATAAGGGAATATACTGACATGGGCGCAGTGTAGAAGAATGGGGTGACCGTTGGGGCCAAAGAGTCTAAGGCACATCTCAACACCTGTCACTGGCTGCAGCATGGGTGGGGGGTGGAATGGCATGAGCATTTCAGCCAACAATGCTAACTCACACCCCTGATGCCTGTCAGTCTGTACAGGGTGGGACAATGCAGTTGGAAACCCTAATGCTGAGGGCATTTGTTGGTATTTTCACTCCAAATTTCAACATGGGCCATTTGTGACCCCACGTCATGAATAGTGGCACTATGAGCTTGCTTGCCAAAAGGTGATTTTGTACAGCGACTGTGCATTTTGGTGGCACAGGTGCAAAAACCGTTTGGGCAGGATGTGAAAAATGACAGCTGCACTTTTCATAAGGAGGTGTAAAACAAGCATTTGTCAATGCTGAATGTTGTCTTGCTGACATTGGCATTGGTACCGCAGGAGTTGAACAGATGCATAATAGGAATGGCAGTGAAGTATGAAAGTGTCGTCAACCCCACATCACCCTACAGAAACTGACAGGCACGGAGGTGTGCCTTTGAGCATCGGCCATAACGTTCATGGCATTTCAGCTCACCTTACCCTGCAGTGTGACAAATATCGTGTTGTGCCTTGGGGTCCTCGGGCCTTACGCTCACCCCATTCAACCATAACGCTCATGGCAGTTTACCTCACCCTATCCTGCAGACACTGACAAAGTGCTGAGGTGTGCCTTGGGGTGTTTGACTTTATAGTCACCCCATTTCATAAGGACATATGCCGAGATGGGTGCAGCATAGGAGAATGGGGTGAACTGTGGGGCCGAAGAGTCCAAGGCACACCCAGATGCCTGTCAGTGACTTGAGGGTGGGGGAATGGTATATGAGTACGATAACCGGTAATGAGCACACCCCTGACACTGGTCAGTCTGTACAGGGTGGGACGTTATGGTTAGAAACCCTAATGCCCCGGCCGTTTGTTGGTATTTACACTACAAATTTGCAACACGGCATTTTTGTGACCCCCACCTCATGAAAGTGTCTGGGGCCTCTGCTCATGAATAGTGGCACTGTGATTTTGTTAATCTGTCCTGAACGTTGATTTCTCACAGCAACCGTGCCATTCTACGCCAGATGTGGGAGAACACCATTCGGGCAGGATGTGAAAAATGACAACTATACCATTCATAGGTAGGTGTGAAGAGATGGCAGTGTTGAAAATCTTGAGTGAAAATATTAAAAATGCTTGTATTTACGATCTTGCATACAAACTCCGCAATGTACACTTGTAACAGTCATTTAGTTGAATTATTTCACCAAAATTTTCAACATAGGCTTTTTAGGACCTCTGCTCATGAACACTGTCACTATGATTTTCTTCATCTGTCCTGATCGTTGATTTCCCACTGCAACCGCACCATTGTGCGTCAGTTGTGCGAAAACACATTTTAGGCAGAATGTGAAAAATGACAGCTGTACTGTTCATAAGGCGGTGTGCAAAACTGACAAAGTTGAAAATGTTGACTGAAAATATTACAAACTCTCAAAGTTACGAGTGCACGTGGAAACTGCGCAATGCACGCTTGTAACATACTCATTTTGTGGACTTTTGTTACCAAATTTTCAACATAGGCATTTTAGGACCTCTGCTCATGAACACTATCACTGTGATTTTCTTAATCTTTCCTGAACACTGATTTCCCACAGCGACCACGCTATTCTGTGCTGGTAGTGCAAAAACACATTTCGGACAGGATGTGTAAAATGACAGCTGTACTGTTCATAAAGGAGGTGTGTAAAAATGGCAATGTTGAAAATCTGGAGTGAGATATTACAAATTCGCAAAGTTACGAGCGTTGGTGGAAACTGCACAACGTACACTCGTAAAACAGTCGTTTTGGGGATTTTTTTCACCAAATTTGCAACATAGGCTTTTTGAGAGGCTACCTCATGAACAGTGGCACTGTCGTTTCGTTAATCGGTCCTGAAAGGTGATTCCATGCAAGGACCACGAAAATCACCTTTTGGGACTGAATAATGCCATGACAGTGACTTAATTCATGAGGAGGGGAACCAATAACCTCATGTTGAAAATTTGTGCTAAAATTCCTCAAAATGCCCAAGATATGCACCAAAGTTGAAAAAACCTATTTATGCCATTTTACAACTTACCGGCATTTCTTCAGTTCACGGTCGGCTTTGAAGAGTGCAGACGTGTTCCTGGTCCACCAAAGATCGTCGCGCCGGGCTCTGGAGGCAAGTATGGGGTGAGGGGTGTGTGTGGGGAGGTAGAGTACAGAGGGTGGGCGCGGGTTGGGGAGGGGCACCGGAACACTTCGAGGGACCGTTTTCTCATTTTACTGGGGGACGACAATGTGGGTTGGTTTTGTTTTATCACAGGTGTGCTTGATACTGGGAGCCCACCCAGTGTACCATGTGCATTTGTGGGGAGGGACCGAGATGGACGGATTGGGCCACCCATTGGCACAGAAATGTGGGGGGCATGACGAGGGGATTGGGCACCCCTCGGCACACAATTGAAACGGGGTATTATGCCGACGTGGGAGGGCCCTGTCAGTGAATCAATTGTCGGGGCATGCTGACAGGGGATTGGGCACCCTCGAAGTCAGCATTGTGCGCGGCGGCAGTCAGTGCCATGATGTTTATTGGAATACTTCACTAGTAAAGGCATGTCGGGACGTGTGTTATTGTGCCGCTGCATGACAAGCTTGCCTGTTATTGCAGTGGCACTTTTATTCGATGTGGTGACCACTTTACATATTGCTGGTGTCAGCACCTGCATGTGGCTTATTGGGGAATGAGGGACGCACCTACTGATGCATGCCTTGCATTCGCCCACAGTGACCGCACCTCCAAATCTTCGTTATTACTGCAGAAGATGTTGGCTATGCGCAAGCTAACATAAAAAGGACAGTGACCGAGTACATACAGAAGTCTCATGTTACCTATTCCAAAGGGGAGTGCACTTTTATAAATGAGAAAAACCCATCTGTGAGAAATGAGACTGCTTAGAATTATGTAAATAAAAAACAGACCAGCATGTTGAAAAAGTGGTATGGACCACAAAAGGTTGGGCTCAGGTTGTCTTTGGGTGACAAGACATTGTATTCACACAAATAAAATCTTAAAAAAAAAAATGATTTTGGGTGAGTGTGCTGCCATTTTCTCCTTCTCTGTCGTCCTTGCTTTGGAACTTTGAGGCTTTAGTTCTATCAGACTGTGATGCAGGAGACCTTGTTAAAAGTGTGTACTGCGGACCCAGGGTTGACTAACCCATATTAGCTGATCACATCAGGGGTGCTATTCACAGTCATACAGAGGGGCACAGCAAAATGAGAGTCAAACTGTCACCCCTTTGCACAGCCACCCTTTTGCACAGTGTACAAAACTGCCTCTTAGTTGCAGAGGTGGAGGAGTCTCCCCCCTGTGATTGTCTAAATGCAAATCCGTTTTGCCAGATGTCAGACTTGTATGATGGTTAGCGACTGCCATGGAGTCTCATAGTATACTGTGAGGGTTAGTGACTGCCACAGAGTCGCAACATGGTATACTGTGAGTATACGTGGTCAGGTAGTGCTACCTGGAATCTCATACACATGCACACAAACACACACTTTATCTTTAGCACCCACTGTTCCGGTTGAGTTTAATAAGTACAATGGCAGTCCACTGGCTCCAACCCACTCTCCAAATCCATAACTATCCCTGGTATTTGTTGGACATCCCCCGACCCTCATGTCTGCAGCTCAGCCAACTGTTTAGTGATTGCACAGAGAAGGGTTGTGACCCTTTGGGAGTATATAACTCAATGGGCTGCACCGTCTCAACTGGAACCAGGAAACCAATGTGACCCCTTGGTGCCAGGCATAGCAACTAGAAAATTGCTGAGACCCTTTAGCACCAGGCATAGGAATTAGAATAGGGCACGAGTTTGGGTCACTGACTTTATGTTTCCATTTTGCTTAAATGTGCAGAAATCAAACAAATCTCATTGCCACTCACAAAATGAATGTTAAATTAGAGGAGGTTCAGTGTTTCCAAGAGGGGGGCACCTGGAAGTTTCCAGGCCTCCCGGTGGCCAGTTCTGACTCCATACATTACTAGACGGTGGTTGTTTTGTATAAAGTGTCCCAAGACTGACTCCTCCACACTTTTCCCCCATCCCTTTCCACTATACTGACCCCGTGTCACCAGTGCTCTGTGGCTTTCCTTTTGATGGCTGGATTGAAATGACAACAGATGCCTCAGAATGGTCTTCTAGTTTTGTTTTAGGGAATACCCATGTAATGCCCACCCAACCACTTGTTCCTTGCACAGGGATAAACGCTCCATCAGGAGAGCCTACTCCTGCTTATCATATCTGTAATGGCTTCAGTTTATTGTAGTGAAGTCTGCTACGAATTCAGCAAGCACAGTGCTGCCCTTTTTTTTTTTTTTTTTTTTTTATTTTATTAAAGCTCCCCTGGTTGAGCCCTTGTTTTGGTTTCAGGAGGCTTTAAGTTCAGGGCCCACTATGCCTGGATGCTACCTACAATCTTATATGCCGCCTTGCCCTCCACGCCCCTCTCCTCACTTACCACTGTTCTCTTCATCAGTCCCTTAACTGGCTCCCTCCATGAGTGCGATGCTCCTACCTGCTGGCCCGGACCATTGCTGATACCTTGCACAATCCTTCCTACTCTCCACTATCCCTGCTTATCCATCCAAGTACCTACTGCTGGAATCTACATCAGTCTTCCCACCTCCAACTGGAACATCCTAACATAACTACAAGGATGGGCCTAAGAGCCTTCTCTGCAGCAGGACCCTCACTATGGAATGACCTCCCCTCTTTCCTACATTCCCCCGACTCCCCTCTAAAACTAAATTCCCTATTACAAATGCACTTTCTGTCCTCCATGACTTGCGTTTGACCACAGGCCGTTAGCATGACTGCACCTCCCTTGCAGTCCACCCTTACGCCCCCCCAGTGCTCCGCTCTCCTCTCCTGCCCTGAATACTATTGTTATTCCTATTGTTGAATGATGGAGCAACCTTACCCTGTTTGCCTAAATGTCATATACCTTGGTATGCTCAATTGCTGATGTATTTGGTACGGTTTACCTTATCTTTTCTCTGTTATGTTACCTGTATGATCCACGCTGTTCTCTCACTGTATTTTACACTGTGTGTGCCAGTTTCTGGCCTGGGCCATGCCTGAAAAAGGTCTTCGGATCAGTGCACCAACCCGGTTACCAAATGAATAAATAAAACAAAACTATGTTACTCCCATTGTGATGCGGTGTATGTGCTTGCATTAAAGATCCTTACAAATGGTGCCTGACAGAGGAACGAACTGCTCATGTGCGAGTCTGCTGCTTTGTTGTTAGCCATGTCTGGAAGTTGACTTTGTCCTCAGAGGGTGGGTGTGAGGGGCCATGGCAGCTCAAGTTCGGTACAACATAGTCTCTTGCTAGAATAGCTGTTCCTTTCATCCGACAGTCCTCCGATTTTGGAGATCAGAAGGTTATAAGTTTGAGTCCCCCCCTCCCCCGTGTGTGGCCCCCTATTCATTGTCAGGCCACGTGTGTGTAATGTAAGGTTTTACACAAAAAATGTGTACACAGGTCAACCCAGTGGTGCACCAGTATCGCACTGAGCTGGCACCTGGGAGACCACGGCTCATGTGTGTGTCCCGGAATCCCATTCTGAGGCCAGCTGGGGGCCATGTGTGCCATGGAGGTTTGGTGCTGAGCTCCCGGGAAGGGGGCATGTACTGTCCAGCATTATGAAAGGAGTAAGAAACTAAAACCTGTGAATGGTCAGACATGATCACATGACTGTGCATTATTCCAGCACAACAGCATGGACCAGAATGTTTCTGAACCTCATTACTCTGTTTATAAAATAAAAAAAAAAAACAGAGGAATCATTTTATAATCACTATGAGGTGCTCCAGGGTGTGTGTAACTATAAGATAACAGTACTTCTCAGGTGCATAAGGCATGTGGTTTTATACCTCATGCCTCATTTCCATTATTCTTGCAATAACATACTTGTTGCTTAATTCACACAGCCCTGCCAGCAGATCGCAGAACACCATTAGCACCAGCTGTGAAGGTAGCCGCTTGCCTGCCCTCTTAGCTAGAGGAAAGGTGCAGCTGTGGTGACCCCCGATCATCAGGGTAGTGACCAGAGGAAGAAAGAGGGGGTAAAAGCCAGGGATAAAGCTAAAATAATGTGTAGGCTTCATTGCTACCTCCTCTCAGCAGACTCCTCATTCTCTTTACTGTGCGCAGTCCCTGAAATGGTTAAAAGAAATCAAGTCTACAATTCCGCAGGGAAAGGCCTGCTCATCACAGATGCCCTATGGGACGACTTATAGAACCCCTGCCATTTTTCAGCTGCAGTCTACATTAACATATTCGCATGACTTTGAATTCCTGGCATGCTTTCCTTCCGCTCTATATATAACAATGACATTGACACTGCATGGTGTCTGTATCCTAGAAGGGCCCTGGTCCATGCTGGACCCTTTCTCTCGGCATGTGTGATCCGAGAAGCTATGGCAGAGAGTGTCTAATCTGTCTGTCAGTGGGCCCCAAAACGTATTGCTTGTTATGATGTCAGACTCATCACTGTCAGAGGTGTCATTTTCATCATTATTACAGTACCTCACTGAGGAGTCAAAATTCAGTTTTGCAGTGAACTGCCAGCAGGGCTTGTGACTTAGAAAGATCTGCTGGCCCCACACACAGTCCATTGGCTCAACCCTTTTTTACCTACTCCGGTAGAAACCAGAAGGGCTAGTTAAAGGAAACTAAGCAAGACTGGGGGGGGGTGGCCCCTGGTAAAATTGGGTACTAATAAGTTAAGAGACAGTTCAGAGTATATAACTGAAGCGTGCACTCACAGCTCCTGAGTTGATGAAGAGACAGGAATACACTTTATCCAACCACGTCTTCACTTAAGATAAAACTTCTGAGTAGGACGACAGCAAGCACAGACCTCTCCTACATCAGTGGCAACAGTTCTGCACATCACGTGCTTTTCCATGGCAACCCTTTTTCAAAACAGCCCGAGCCCTGATGTTTCATGGTCAGAGCCATTTTTGGAAGGCATGTATCCTGGTACAGTATCTTCATTAACTCAGGCGATGAGAGTGCTTGTTTCGGTTGTATGCTAGTTAGAGATTGTGTGACCCAACATTCTGGGCTTCACAGCCCACTACCCCGGGATGGCGATAGCCCCTCTGTGGAAAAATTATAATTTTTTTTACTCACTGTGTAACATTTGTGTAGGGAGCATAATACTTGCCGAACTGGGAGCCAGCTGATCCCTTCCCACTTCCTAGTCTGCCTGCTCCACCCCCATGCTCCCCTGTTTTGTGACGTTTACCCAGGGAGAGTGCGGGGGCATGCCCCATGTTACAGTGCAAGTAGAAAATTATAATTTTTCCACAGAAGACCTATCGCCACCCTGAGGTAGTAGGCTGTGAAGCCCCAAATGTTTTCTTTTTAAAATCACACATTTACTTTAAAGGAACGTTAATCTTCCAGTATCTGGCTGGTGTTAGTTTTGGTCACTACTCATTTAAAAAAAAAAAAAAAAACAAATTTATACATTTACCACTCTAAAAATCTCTAATATTTACATGAAATATGTGCAGACAAAATTTTTTTTTTTTTTTTTTTTATATAAACTACAGTAGCCAGTTGTTACATTTATTTCTAAAGTATCCTTCTTGTTTCCTATTACTCATTAGAAGGGTTTTGAACCGGATAGTATTTAGGCCCTGTACACACCACAGCACAGTAAGCAGAAATGGTTTTAAAAATCAGATTAAGCCTTACCATACTGTAGCATCCCCACATCTCCTGACAAGTTTTAAACCATTTTTTTTTAAATTGGTTTATTCCATCCACACTAGCACATTCTCTAGGCCCTGTGTTCATGCATGTCCCAGTTTACAGCTTGCAATACAAGTGCCATGATGCGCATCAATGGGACGCAAACACGATTTGCGTCTGCACTGGAAGTAAAAAATGGACTACCTACTAAAACATTTTAAAGACTGTGCTAAAGCCTAGTTTTGAGCAGGGTTTTAATACAGTTTATAAAGCTGGACTAAACCAGAATGGTAGTGTGGATGCAAACCGGGCTCTAGGACTAAACGGTTTAAGCCATTTGACCATTTCAGGCCTATAGTCTGTACAGGGCATTAGATGGGATGTGAAGAGCAGCATTTTACCTGGAGGCTGACATATGTAGCACAAGTTCCCTTTATAACTCATCCACATTGGAGGGATATCTCTGGTGACCAGTCAGGACGAAGGGGAGTGACTTTTCTTTTTTTGTTGTTAATTAAGCTTCTCTCTTTCGGTGCCCCTTTTTTTTTTTTTGTTGTTACTTAAGCTTTTAGCTTTTGCCTTTTCCTTTTGCATTAGGCCTGGGGGGCATATCTCCCTCCTTGGCACCATCTCCTGCCCTGTCCTTTGGTAGCCCCACTAATAAGGATCCAATAGTCACAGGGCCGTCGGACACTGCCTACTGTCATTCTGGTGGCAATATTGTTTTTACTCCCTGGTTTTCTCCCAATTACCTCCCTGATGTCAACTATAGCCTCTTGACGGCATTGCATAATGCAGTGCAGTGTGCTCATGTGTAAACCCTTCCTTAGGAGCAGGCTCCCCCACCCACTGTGAGAGGTCACTGTGCTGGCATGCGTGGACATCTCCCTCAGTGGGTGGCAGAATTCCCCAACCGTGGCTGCTCTGATCTTGGCTTCCTGTGTCCGGTCCCGAACCTGAATCACCGGCACAGAAGCACGTTTGGTCATTGCGTGGCTCTGTCTTCCTCTTGGTTAGTCATGATATCACAGACAGTGAAGTCACAATGCTGATGAGCTGTGAAGGGGACTAGAACAAGACAGTCAGCAGCCACGTTTGAGTACCGTTTTCACTCAGCACATCCAGTGCTGTTAGGCATTCATGTCACACTTCAAACCATGTCATCATCTTCTTAGGAAAAGGGAAAAGAAAAAGTACTTTAGACATAACAAATAAATTATAGCTACATTTAAAAGTTAATATTCTCCCCTTCCTGTTGTACAATATTACAGGTTGTGTGATGTATGTATATAAACTTATTCGTAATGTGAACATGTGTTTTGTATATTCCATGTTCTATAGTCTGTATGAGGATGTGAAATATGTTTTTGCATCTTGAAAACAATAAACATAAGTTTTAAAGTTAATATTGGTAATAGAAATCTACAAACGCAGAATTTGCCAACAGATATAGACTGCTTGGCCCACCTAATCTGCTAATTTCCCCCTGCCTTTGGTATCACTGCAGGTCCTACTTGATCTTTGGCCCATTCGCCCCCCCTCCCTTTCCCTAGGATTCCCTTATGCCTGTCCCATACATTTTTGAACCCCACCACTGTTTTTTCCCCCACCACCTCCGCTGGAAGACAGTTGCAGGAACCCACTGCTCTTTCTGTCAAGTACTTTCTCACAGCTTTCCTGAATCTCACCCCCTCCAGCTTCTTATTATGTCCGCTTGTCCTTGAGCACCTTGTGTTCTCATAAATACTTCCTTCTTGTACCTTATTTACCCTGTGAGGTATTTAAAGATCTCCATCATATCCCCCCCATCTCTGTTCCAGGGTGTACATATCGAGTTCCATTCGTCTCTCCTAGGACTTTTGATACAGATTATACAGCATTTTAATTACCCATCTCTGGACTGCCTCAACTCCGCGTCCTTCCTGAGATGTGGTCTCCAAACTGGCAAGGTACTCTAAGGTGGGGTCTTAGCAGGCGATCTATACAGTAGCAATACCGCCTCCCTCTTTCTGCTGGTGATACAACTTCCGGTGCACCCCAGTATGCTAGTAGCTCTCCCAACTGCCTTGTCGCACTGCCTGGCCACCTTTAGGTCATCAGATATTAAATTACCCAAGATTTCTTTCCTGCTTGGTGGTAGTCAGTACCCCTCCTTCCATTTTGTACTGTGCCCCTGTGTTTCTGTGCCCCAAGTGCATTACTTTGCACTTTTTTGCACCGAAACCCAGCTGCCACAGCCTTGACCACCCCTCAAGTTCTCTCAGGTCTCTGCTCATCCATCCCCCCAGTGTCCACCCTATTGCAGCTATTGGTGTCATCTGCAAAGAGGCAGACCTTCCCCTCCAGCTCCTCTCAAATGTCACCTATAATGACATTAAAGAGGACTGGTCCCGGCCCCGATTCCTGAGGCACCCTGCTGGTCACCCTCCCTTCCTCTGAGTGAACTCCATTTACTACCACCCTTTGCTGCCTATCCCCTAACCAATTTCTTACCCAGTTTACCACCTTTGGACCTACTCCTAAGCTACCCAGATTGCTTACTAGCCTCCTATGTGTAACGGTGTCGAAAGCCTTACTAAAATCTAGGTAGGCCACATCCACAGCTCCACCCTGATCCAATTCCTTGGTTACCCAGTCAATAAATGTGTTTGATATGACCTCCGCCCCTGTGGATCCATGCTGCCTCAGGTCTTGTAACTCACTAAACTTAAGATATTCCACAATCCTTTTCTTCAGCAGTGACTCCATTAACTTTCCCACCACCGATGTCAAGCTGACTGGCCTATAACTGCCAGCCTCTTCCCTGTTACCACTTTTGTGAAGTTGGACTACATTTGCCCTCCAATCTGCTGGAATCACTCTTGTTTCCAATGAGCTGTTAAATACGAGACTCAAAGATGCAGCCAGTACCCCTCAGAGCTCGCTCTATACCCGTGGATGCACTCCATCTAGCCCCATTTCTTTGTCCACTTTTGGATTAGTGAATTCCTACATGATACTCTCCTCACTCCCTCCAGACCTCCCATTTCTTTTTTTGTGGCTCCTTCCCTTCCTCTTTGAACACAGAGCAAAAGTTTTTGTTCAAAATGCCTGCCTTTTCCTGGTCTCACTGCATAGTCACCCCTTCCCTTTTTAACTTACAATGCCACCCTTCCTGCTTTCACTTACATACCTAAAAACTGTCCTATCCCCCTTTCATCACTGTCTGGGCTAATCTCACTTCAGTTTGCACCTTCAAATTCCTTACTGTTCTCCCCGATTCAGTCCGTTTCCCCTGTTGCACCCCTCTTTCCTCCTACCGCTGCATCTGCCTTGTGCTGCTGTGCTGGCAACACAAGTTCAGTGGCGAGTTCAGGAATCTGCATTGGGAAGTGGGCCATACCTAAGCAGAAGCCATTTGGCAGTGTGCTGCAGTTGTAGTGAGCTGGCATCGGGCTCCAGTGCTGCAGAAAGCCCTTCGGTGAGCCAAGGAAGCTTTTTCCCTCTAAAGCACATCAGTGTGTGCAGCTGAGACCACCAGGAAGGCTCCATCTAAACATCAGAGAAGTGGGAGATCTAATGAGAAAAACATGGAAGAAAAACACCACAAGTCTTTTCCGTGACAGCCTGGTCTACACATCCCTAGACTCTCAACCAAGAGAGGCACAAGATCCTAGTCCCAATATTGGGGGCACTTCCATTGGAACCCCTGCCTGAGAGGCAAAGCTGTGGGGTTGTCAATCTTGGTCAAGACCTAGGAGGAACTGCCAACAATGGCCTGAGCAGAGTACATCCTTGGAATCGGTGGCAATTGTGGCCAGGGCAGAAAAAGAGCTGTATGAAAAAAAAAAAGTTAAAGCAGCAGTGAACATTCTGACCCATACTTTTTTTATTCTGTTTTTGATTGCCCCTGATCTCTTGACTTGTACGATACCCCTTTTCCTAGTTTGAGTCTATTTTACCCATTTTTCTCTACCGAAATTAAAGGAGCGCTCCTTTGTATATGGCTTGAACCAGTTTCTCATCAGTGTTCTGTGTTATTTTTAAACACTCGTTATTTAAGATCACTTTTCTTGTGACTATAATAAACCAGCATGCAGCAGGTGCTGCTTCCTGACCGTATGGGATGACAGGGCCTGATATTCAAAAACAAGCAAAGCGGAGCGCAAAGTTTTGCGCTGTGCTAGTCCATGGCCCACGACCCCAGGGATGCTATATTCAGTCGGATAGCACACTGATGCTATCCGACTGAATACAGGGGTACGTTACACAGCGCTATGCCAAGTAGCGCTGATCCAATATGGATCCTGCCAGTGCAGGGAACAGCGCCACTATACCCAATAGCACCAGTAGCTCTTGGTGAGATATTTAGACGAACCTATGCAAATGAGCCCATTGGTCATGCAAGGTGCTAAAGAACAATTTTCGTACTCATTATGGGCACATTTGCATGGACAGGTTTGCACCCCTGAAACCAGATTCACCCCCACTCTGATTCTCCAGTTCATAGGACCAGGCAGATTCCCTGGTGCCTAGTGGTGCCCCCCCCACCCTCCAATTGCCATCCCCGGTAAACTAAATATCTCTCCTTAGTGTCTAGTGGTTCCATTGCACTCTCAGATTGCCATCCCTGTTAAATTATAATGCTTTCCCTGGTGCCTAGTGGTCCCCTCCACCCTCAAATCACCATCCTGGTAAATGAACCATCTTTCCGTGGCATCTGCACCATGGGCACTGACAACCTCCCTTTGCCTTCAGCACCGATGCCAGGGATCCCATAAGGTGACCCATACAGCCGTCCTCTCACCTCCTCAGCCAGCCACATGCAGAGACAGGGAGCGCGCGTCCAATGTACTGAATAGGAGGTGCATCCTCTATTGTATAGACAGCGTGGCCTGTGCATAGTACATAGGCCATGCTATCCCTATACAATACACAGACTGGCTCCCTGAACAATACAGAGGATGCGTGTCCTGTACAGTACATTGGACATGCACTCCCTGTCTGTCCATATGACAGCCAACCAAGGAGGAGAGAGGAGGCTGTGCCAGTCATTGTATAGGATCCATGGCACCGGTACTGAAGGTAAGGGGGGTTGGCAGGGTGGGATTGTCAGTGCCCATGCTGTAGGGGGGCTGCTAGACAACAGGGAAAGATGCTCATTTACTTGGGATGGTGATCAGATCAGAAGGGGCCACCAGGCCTCAGAAAGGAAAACACCCCACTGGGGCTGGTGATTGGAGGCAGAGGGACCACTAGGCACCAGGAAAGATGTTTAGTTTACCAGGGATGGTGATCACAGAGGTGGGGGCCACCAGGCAACAGGGAAAGATATATTCCCAAACCTCCTGTCGTGATAGGTATATTATACTAACCTAACCACTGAACACCACTAATACACCAGCCACTTATATGTCCCCCCCCCCCAAATCTTCACACACCCACCCTTACAATACCAAAAAAACATGACACCAGCTAGGTGTGCTAGACTTAAACACCTTAAACCCTAGCTCTACAGGATCTCGCTGCTTCTACTTCTTATCTCGGGAAATGTTCACCCAAACCCAGGTCCTTTGTATGGCCCACAGCTGAGCAGTGTAAAAAATGGTTACCTTAAACTGGCATCGATCAACATTTGGAGCCTTTTACCAAAACCTGACGACCTCCTAGTCTGGGTGACACAACATAACCCTGATGTTCTCACACTGACTGAAACGTGGAAAACACCCGACTCCGCATTAACTATTACCTGCTATACACTGATTAGGCAAGATAGGGTAAGTAAAAAGGGTGGAGGGTGCACCATCTATTTGAAGGACTCCCTGATGGGGCAGTTACTTCCTCATATCACCCTGGCTAATCAATCCCAAATTCCTGGAATTAAAATTCTCCTTAGACAACTTGGTAAAGCCCTGTATATATTCACTGTCTACGTCCCACCGTGAAAACAAATCAGGCATCAATTTGGTAATTAATCACCTTGAAAGCCTACAAAAACAATCTGAGGTTGTTGTTATGGGCAACTTTAACATCAATTGGTTGGCCCAAGAAGCCACTTTTTTTTTTTTTTTTTTTTAATATAAATATACTTTCTTTCTTCTTCCCCACTACCTGAAGCTGTAACCAACTCTCCTTCCTAGCCTCTTGTCCACTCGAGGTCTCCCCCCATAGAGCCTTACCTTACCTCTCAGACGAGGTGGTGGTGGGAGGGGGGCCCCCCATACTCCTCATCCCAAGGAATCAAGTCTTCATTGGGGACCTCTGTTGGTGGCAGGCCAGCTGGAGGAGGGACCACTATCAGGCTCTTGCATTGGTGTTGCTCTGAGCAGCGTATTATTTTGTAGTATGCCCCCCCCCAGAGTGAGACGTGCCACCAAGGCTTGCATCCGTCACACTCCCCCATTGGTTTGGGCACCAGGGCTGCTGTACCTCCTGGCCTCTGCCAGGGATGAGGCTACCCCAGGGCCAAGCCACCCCCTTCCCTGGAGGAGCCAACAGTCCATCAGATGCTCAGGATACCCCGGCCGACCCCCAACGATGAAGCCACCCTTTTAAAGATGATATTGCAGCACATAACATCTTCCAACTGGTGACTTCCCCCACAAGAGCTAACCCAAGAACTGGCAACAACACCCTCTTATACCCAATTCTCGCCACACCCCCACAAAGACATATTAGCACAACAGTGCTCCTGGACTCGATGAGTGACCATTCACCTAGTGTCAGCCTCTGGTCAAATAAAACCCCCAAATCACTTCAAAAAAAAAAAAAAAATCACATATCTGAGTCTGCCGAAAAAAAGGAAGATTGATCAAATTTCAGGCCTTCCTTGCTCAGTGCGACTAGTCACCCTTGGGCCCTTTCTCCAATATTGTCTGTGCACTAAGTTACCTTATAACGCACACTTTAATCAAGCCTGTGACATTTTTGTCCCAGCCTGTAGATCTGAGTCCAGGGGGGTACTTACCCCTGGATCACTGCTAACCTCATTAGCAAGATGAAAGCCAGAGATAATCTTTGGCACCTTACGCAGGCCACAGGTAAACCGCATGATAAGCAGCACTATAGAGCAACTAGAAACGCATGCACCCAAGAAATCTGCAAGACCAAAATTGCCCACTTTCAAAATGAACTCACTAGCTCCTAAGGTAACAGCCAGAACTTCTGGCAAAAAATAAAGTACCTCACTGGTAAGCCAAGTAATGCAGGACTCACTATGCTAGTAGTTAATAATACCCCTGTACAAGACCCTAACTCTATCACTGATGTCTTTACAGAGCTAAGCTAGGTACTTCCACCCAACTTACTAGATAAGTCCAACACTAGTGCCCCCTAAACACCCCCACATCTCCCCTTCTATTTCAGAAGAATCACTCGCTGAAGCCAAAATATATCTACTTGGCATACTAGGAAAAAAACAGGTACAGTAGTGACACTCTTGGTATGAGAACTACTATACCCATTGGTGGATGTCATGCTCAAACCCCTAACCACCATTCTGAACCTGTCACTGTCCCAAAGACAGTTTCCCAAACAGTGGAAGGTTGCCATTGTCACGCTCATGCACAAAAGTGGGGTCATATCACTAGTTTCAAACCACTGCCCAATCTCGATACTCCCACCTTTATCCAAAGTCCTAGAAAGAACAGTGGTGGCTCACCAACTGACAGAATGCCTTAACAAGTACAACATTTAATACCCACAACATGGTTTTCATCATGCCCATAGTACTACCACAGCCTTTCTGGAATACACCGATTATATCCACAAAGTCTTGGATCGTGGTCACATACTGTAGCTGGGTCAATTTACACTGACCTGACCAAGGCTTTTGATATGGTTAATCACTCTCTCCTCCTAAACTCCCTCACTTCCCTAGGCCTCTCCTCTGTTACTAACTGGTTCAGAAGCTACCTTGATACCAGAATGCAACAGGTGAAAATAAGCGATTCCCTTTCAAATGGTCTTCATGTCCGCTCTGGTGTCCCACAATGTTCCATCCATGGGCCCTTACTTTTCAGCCTTTTCCTAAATACTCTACTCAAAGCCTGTAGTAGCAAACTCGTCCTGTACGTGGATGATGCTGTTCTCTTCTCTAGCCACACCAACCTCCACCCACCCATTCACTCACTCACCAGTGATCTTCAGCTCAATTTCTCAGAAGTAGAATCCTGGTTTGCCAACCAAAAACTGTTAATGAATCATTGTCCCCAGGACGCATCTGGAATAGAGTGGTACTCTGCTCAGTATGCCTTCCTGGCAAAACTCTTTAATAAATAAAATTATAAGAAGACAAAAACAATGCCATAAGCCCCCAAAACAAGTACAAATTGGCATGCCTTGCTGTCTGCAACAACCTAAATCAACCCCTGGAAATGGTGCATGAATTCAGATGCCTAGGTCTTACACTGGACAGCTCACTATCACATGCCCTGCATATCAATCATATCTCCAAGATGGTAAACAGTCAGACTGGGGTCCTCTACAGGCATAGGCACTGTCTCACACCTGCGGCCATTAAGAATAGCAGTCACCAGCTCTATCTTTCCCGTCATAGATTACGGTCTGGTAATCTACAGTGCTGCTCCTGAGACTTCCCTCAAGAGGTTGATCATCTCGTTAAATAAGACTTGCAGGTTGATAACTGGTGCTGATAAACACACACATACCTGTGACCTATATCTACAAACTGAATGGTTTCATCTTCATGGTAGAATATTAAACCTGCCTCTTTGCAAAAAAAAAAAAAAAGTCTTGCCTTAACTCCTCCCTCCATCCAGCCCCTGCCTACAGCAAATCAACGCCATATGCGTAGTGCTACTAAACAATATTTTTTTATTCCTCAGTGCCGGACCTCACAAGCCCAGCATACGTTCAGTTACAGAGCTCCAACTTGGTTGAATGATCTACCCACAAAAGTCCTTTCTGTACCCAAGCTTGGCACTTTGACATCTAAATTTCTTGGGTACCTTACAACAATAAGTAACTGTGACTGTGCCCTCTAGTCTTCCCTGCCACTCCCCACTGCTAGGGATGTAAGTTTGTCATGGCAGTCATACACGTCATTGATTCCATGACATTTGATCTTTATTCAGGACGTCCATGACTTTCACTAGTGTCATCAGAATGTAGCAATGATGACAGTGCCACAACATTTACTACTGTTTACTAATGATTTCATGAACAAACAATGAGTCATTAAAACCTAATCCATGACAAACTTACATCCCTACCCATTGCCCCTTGCCTGCCTAATTGCCACCACCTCTACCCCCATCCTAGTGATTACCTCCATTACCTTAACCCTTCCTTCCCTCCTCCCACTCCCCCTGTTGCTTTCTCCTCCTGCTGCCGTTGCTCCTTGATCAGCTCTTAGTTGGACAAAGTCTGCTATGCTTTGGACTGCTCTATAGTAATCTTGTTATGTTTTATAGTTGTCAAATCGTCCTCCTACTGTAACATTTTGTACCCCGTCTTCCCAGTTTGTAACATCCATGTATGCCACTGATTTTCAATTCTTTGCATTGTTGTCCATCTACTGTTAGTTCACCTAGGTACAACATTGTCTCTCCCTTGACGTGGGACCTTTGTAAAAGAACCCCTGGTTCAAAGGTATTAATGAGTAAATAAAAAAAATATATATATATTATACATATAACAAATGGGAATGACAATCAGAGGGTTGGGGGACAACTAGGCACCAGGGAAAGCATTATAATTTAATGGGGACAGTAATTGAAGGGCGGAAGGCCACTGGTCACCAGGGAAATTTACTGCACCCAGGATGGTGATAGGTGGATAGGGGTTCCACTAGACTACGGGGCAAGTGTGCTTCCCCAACCGCCAACTTCCTTGTTGGCTGTAGTGGCTCCAGTGGCCACTAGGGTTGCT
This sequence comes from Neoceratodus forsteri, assembly GCA_016271365.2. Classification (NCBI taxonomy): domain Eukaryota; kingdom Metazoa; phylum Chordata; order Ceratodontiformes; family Ceratodontidae; genus Neoceratodus; species Neoceratodus forsteri. The sequence goes on from CM057452.1 coordinate 255,783,895, forward strand.
CAGAGTAAGTCAGGGTTTTGATCGGCAGTATTTGTGCTGTGCAAAGTGGCCTGCAATAAACCCTGTACACAGCGCAGATGTGCTCAATATCATGCTGCTCTGGCATTCCTGTCCCGGACCTTCCCCTCGCCACCACATATATTAGTTGTTTTTTTGTGTACTAACCCTGTTAGCACATGGAAAAGTTCCCTTTGAATATTGCATATGGGTGCAAACCCCTCGCAAACAGGGCACATCCACTTTGCCCACTGGCCCTCGTTTTGAATATCTGGCACCAGGTGTACAAAAACAGCAGAGAATACTGATGAAAATCACGTTCAAGCGATATTAAAAGGAGAACTCCTTTTTTTGCTAAAGCAGGTTTAAAATGGGAAAAGAAGGGTATTATATAAGTCAGGAGATAAGGAGCAATCTAAAATAGAAAGAAAAGGCATATGTCAAAATTTTCACCACTATCGTGCACTGCTCCTTTAATATTAAATTAAGTGTACTTGCTCTTTAAATCTCAGCAAGGCTTTGTTAGCAGTTCAGCCTACAGGGAACCGACCTCACTAGCTGTATACTGTAGCTGTGTTCTTGAGAATGCTAGTTGCATTTATTGTTTTTGGGGGGGGGGGGTCCAACTGTCTCAATTCATTTTATGTAAACTGTAGGAGTGAGTTCACTTCAACTAATCATTTACTTTTTTTTTTTTTTTTTTTTATTTTGCAATAAAGAAAGAGTCTTTTATCTTGTCTCATTTGGTTAATGATGTCTCCACAAGATGTCTTTGGCTTTCATGTTCCTCAGGGTTTATCCTGCTTAAAAACACATTTAAAAACATAATTATCCAGCTGTAATTATATGGTGTCACTTAAATTCCTCTCCCAAAAATATTTGTGTGAGATAGTTGAGAAGTCATAAAATGACAGAACTTAAAAGAAAAGTTTGTGCTTACCTTCTTCACTGGAGCGGTTTAGGTGTATTGCTAGTACTTAGAACTGCTCCCTTTTTTTAAGGTCTCCATCCCTTTAAGAGCCTGTAGTCATCAGGGAATTAGCCGACAGCCACTCCAGCTGTCACCTTGTAAGTTGATTTGCATTTGCTGGAAGATGGTAAGGAATTCCTAATAATACAGGATGGACTCCTTCCCCAGGAATCGGTTTCAGTTCTGGAGAAACTTCGGCTGTTATCAAGGTAAAGCAAAGCCTTGTGAAATCCAAAGTAGCTTGTGGGCATGTAGCAGGTTATGCTAACTGGCCACATACACATCTTTCTACAGCATAACTTCATTGTCTACAAGTTCACATTTCTGTTTAAATGTTGGGTCAAACCAGTTGTTTCAAAACCTAATGTTTAATTTGTTTTGTGAAGTGTACCACTTAAAGTCTGCTTTTACAAGACTGGAGTTTACTCTGATCTGCTTTTAAATATAACAGTTTTCATAGGTTTGTTCCCCAGTTTGATCCCTATGCTGGCTTGTGATGCACTATTGGGTTGAGAGGGCCAGAGAACTTGAATGTTATTGGCTGCACCTTTGGGCCGCTAACAGCCAATCATTGTCTGTCTGGGCGTAGCAATTAGTAGTAAAATGAAGGAGTCCTGACCCTAATCTGCAGTGAATAGCTGTCTCTAGTAGCAGGTAGAGTGAAGGTGGACACTCTTCTCTCTTGAAAATGTTTCACGGGTAAGAGTGTGTGCGTTTACTTCCTATAGCTTAGCTTGAAAGCCCAGGTAGCCATTAAAATAAAATGTATTACCAGCATTATGTATAAAGCCATTGCATTTAATTTGAATGTTTTTTTAGGTTTTAAACTTTGTCCCATAATCCCATCAACAGTCTGTTAACTATTTCACATTAACAAGTACTTGCTTCACTGTCTATTTAGAAAACATCTAACTGCCCCCAGGTGACCTCCTAATTGCTGTGTTTGTGACATTACAGTCTGTTGTCTTGGTGAACACTTTAAAGTTATATTTGTTTATTTAAGAGATTTACCAGGAAAGGCATGCTGAGCAGAGTACTGCTCGATTCCAGATGCGCCCTGGGGGAAGGGGGTTACACTGGTAAGGAAAAATTACATCAGAAAAAACAAGAACTTACATAGACAGATTACAAGCAATGGGTGAGACAGTTCAAGAACAGTTGCATAGGTCAGGTGCGCTATGGCATTAGAAAATAAATGGTAAATGATAAACATTTCCAGACCTGTTTGACTGTATGATGGTATGAAAGCCCTTTTGGCCCCCCCCCCACCCAGTGCAAAACCTTCTGAGCCCTGCCCAAAGCCCTTACCCTACCAGGAGCATGGCTTGTGGCACCCTCTTTGTGCCATTCTGCGGATTAAGTCTGGCTAAGTGCGCATTCACAACTAGAGCCCCACAATGGCTAAATGAGTTACCAGTGCAGTTGGCGGGACTATCCAAAACTGGCCAGTTCAAAAGGGAACTATGGAAGGTACTTTTACCTGACACTGTCAGCCACAGCAACAAACAATAACCCTCCCCATCACACTCTTCACATGCACTTCAGATCACATCCACAGACTTACCTCATAAGTGCAGCTTATTTCTACCAATTCCATACTTGTGTTTTCCTACATAGCTGCTGCTTGGCAAGGCCACGTGGTTTCCGCCCTTCCCTGTTTGTCTATTCTGCTGGACAATGTTTCTTAAGGCTGCCACATGATTGCTCAATATTAATTGTAAACTTCGTTCACTCTGTATGATTTTACATCATTGTTTTGTTTTCAGTTACTGACGAGGAACCTTTGTAAATTAACATTTTTATCAAAGGTATATATCCGATTACTTCAATAAATAAACATAAATGTTATAAATGTAATCTACTGAATTGGCTACTGGCTCTTTTATGTTTGCTTGCACACATAGCACACAAGAAACATATTGAGGTTAGTAGAGCATTGCATAGGTGTGGCAGTGTTGTGGCCAATGCAGGGGATGCTTTAATGGGTGCATCCCTCAGCCACCAATCAACAGGGAAGCTGCCAATGACAGCAGTTTCAGAGTTCACGCTGGACTTGAAAGAAATCTGCCACTCCAATCATGGACAGTTTCGTCATTGCAGCGGCAGATCTCTCTCTCCCCTTCACAGCAACCAGGCACATTCCAGCCATGCGCATTACAGTGCACAGTAATGCGCATGGCTGCACTTACGAGCAACTTGTTTGCTCAGTGTGCCTTTCCCGGTGGACATATCTTTTGCCAACAACGGGGTGCCCAATCCCCATGTCGGCACATGCTCCCCAAGCCCGAATATATCATTTACCAACAACAGGGTGCCCAATCCCCGTGTCGGCCCCCAACTCCACTATTGTGGCACACTGGGAGCCCACCCCAGTGTGCCAAAGTAATTCTTTACATTTTACGACACCGGGTTGCCCACCCTGGTGTCAGATGCATCCCCATGCCCCCCCTTTTTTTCTCAGCCAATCTCAGGGTGCCCAATCCCCGGGGTCAGCATTGATCCCCCCAGTAGTCTGGCACACTGGGAGCCCACCCCAGTGTGCCAAAATGTATTTTTCATACTATTTCTCCTGCAAAATGAAAACTGTCCCTGAGGTCTTTTCTCTTTTTTACTATTATAAAGCTAAAGAAAACAGTCCCTCATCATCCTCGCTGCTCTCTCCCAACCATCCCTCTGTGCACCCCACCTCCCGCACCCCCACCCATACTTACCTCTGGAAGTCTGACTCTGCGATCTTCTGTGGACCAGAAACAGGTCTGCACTCTTCAAAAGCCGACCGACAAACTGAAAAAAAATCACAGTAAGCCCTATAATGGCAGTCAATAGGGGGGTTTCAACTTAGGTTGATATCTCAGCCATTTTTGGGAGTTTTGGTCCCACATTTTCAACATGGGCTTCTTGGAACCCCACCTCATGAACACTGGCACTTTCATTTCGTTTCTCAGTCCCAAACTGTGTTTTTGCGCTTGCTGTGTGGAATCACCTTTTGGGACTGATTAATGAAATGACAGTCCCACTGTTCATGATGTGGGGTCCCAAAAAGCCCATTTTGCAAGTTTGGTGAAAAAACTCCAAAAAATGACTGCGTTTTGAGCATGCATTGTGCAGTTTGTATACATGCTCGTAACTTTATCAATTTTTAATATTTTCACTCCAGATTTCCAACATTGCCATTTTTTCACACCCCCTTATGAACAGTACAGCTGTCATTTTTCACATCCTTCCCAAAATGGCACGGTCACTGCACAAAATCAACTTTCGGGACAGATTAACGAAATCCCAGTGCCACTGTTCATGATGGGAGGTCTCAAAAAGGCCATGTTGAAAATTTGGTGAAAACATTCCAAACAAGCATTTGTCACTGCCGAATGTTGCTTGCTTATATGTGCTGTTTAGGTATTTGGAAGTGATAGTACCATGCCTAAGAACTGTCATGTGCCCCCCCAAGACATCCACTGTGTCTTTCTGTTCAGTATTCACAGAAGAGGGGGAGGAGCAAGGGCCACAGTAGTACAGCAGTTTCCAAGGGGGTGAACAGGTGGACAGTAGTCCATTCACAGGCAAAAGAGTCCTGCAGGAGCTGACTAAAGGTGGACATAGCGATGGGACCAGATGGCATACACCCAAGGGTATTAAGAGAACTGTGAAGGGAGACGGCAGTACTTCTGGCAGCCATGTTCACTGAGTCATTCAACACAGGGGTGGTACCAGAGGATTGGAGGAGGGCACATGTGGTCCCATACACAAATCTGGCAGCAGGGAGGAGGCTGGGAACTATAGGCCGGTCAGCCTCACCTCAGTAGTGGGGAAGATCATGGAAATATTGCTTAAAGAAAGGACAGTGGGCATCTAGAAGTCATCGAAGCCCAGGGCCATAGGCAACATGGATTCACAGTGGGGAGGTCATGTCAGACAAATCTGGTTAATTTCTTTGACTGGGTGACAAAGGAAGTAAATCAGGGTGGGGCAATGGACAACGCTTACCTTGATTTCAGCAGAGCCTTTGACATCGTCCCACATAGGAGGCTGATAAATTAGCTGGGTAGGCTGGGCATGGGGGAAAGGGTGGTAAACTGGGTTAGAAACTGGCTAACAGACAGGAGGTATAGAGTGGTGGTAAATGGGGTGCAGTCTGGGGAGAGGGGGTGACCAGTGGGGTGCTGCAGGGATCGGTCCTGGGGCCAGTCCTGTTCAATGTCTTGATTAGTGACATTGCAGAAGGGCTGAAGGGAAAGATCTGCCTGTTTGCAAATGACACCAAGATCTGTAACACAGTGGATACCCCAGAGGGGGTGGAGAAAATGAGGAGGCACCTGGGGAAGCTTGAAAAATGGTCTGAGGACTGGCAACTGAAGCTTAATTCAAAAAAGTGCAAATTTATGCATCTGGGACACAGGGACCCTGGGGAAAGCTACAGGATGGGGGGGGTGGGAGTTGCTGACAGTCGCAAAGAAGGAAAGGACCTGGGTGTTCTTATTTCGGATGGCCTGAAAATGTCAAAGTGCTAAGGCAGCTGGGAGGGCCAGTGACATGCTGGGGTGCATAGGCAGGGGTATCACCAGCATAAGAAGGGAGGGAGGTAGTGATGCCATTATATAAAACCACATTCAGGACTCACATGGAGTACTGTGTGCACCTTTATAAGGATATTAACAGGCTGGAGATGGTCCAGAGAAGGGCAAATAAGATGGTACAGCGCTTGCAACACAGTACTTATGAGGGGGGACCTCAATATGTACTCACTGGAAGAGAAGAGGGAAAGAGAGGATATGATAGAAACATTCAAGTACCTCAAGGGTATAAACAAGGTGCAGGAGGAGCACAAGAACGAGGGGGCATGACATGAAATTGGAAGGTGGGAGGTTAAGATGGAATGCAAGGAAGTTCTTCTTCACAGAGAGGATGGTGGATGTGTGGAATGGTCTGCTTCAGGAGGTGGTGGGAGCAAGCACTATGGATGGAATAAAGCATTCTTGGGACAGGCATGGGGAACCATAGAGGTACAGCAGCGAGTGGGTCAGAAGCAGTAATCCAGTACAAGGGCTTATGGGTAGACTAGATTGGCCAGGCAGTTCTTATTTGCTGACAATTTCTATGTTTCTATGTATGTGTCTCTTTCTTTTATGAATTACAGACAGACAGAGAGAGAGATACACACACAAGCATATGCTGCTTGCATGTGTTGTTCCCAACTATGTCCTTCCTAACACATTACTATCCACAGACACACACACAGAGGACACAGCACACATTGTCTCTTCAATGCTGCTCCCCTAGTGTCTCTGTCTCTGTCTCTCTCTTACTGTTACTCTCCCTGTTTTGTTTTCTCTATGTTGCTCTCTCTTAAGCACCCGAGCTCCAATTCTTGAATGTCGGGGGGACTCCATGCTCTGTCTCAATGGAATAGGGGAGGGTTGCAGAATGACACATAGAGAACTTGCTGTATGGGAGGTGGGAAAGCAGCAGAGAGGGAGATAGAGACAGAGAGAGAAAAAATATAGACAGGTCTCTCCTGCACACAAACCGTAGCACTGTTCTGTACCGGGAAGCAAGGGGAGGCCACAGACAACAACATCCCAATGTTTTCTTTCTTGCTGTCTCACAGGACATTTCAGCCATGGTGCAGGTGCGGAAGAGTGATGATGCTGTCTCTTACTCTCTCTATCGTCTGTGCACTGAGGGTGGGGAATGGGCAATGGGGCAGCCACAGCTGGGGGGGGTGGCAGGAAAGAAAACTCTGGGTGACCACTGTCATGCTCACTCTCCTTATACATCCCAGCATCCCATTATCCCTACCCACTTTGTCTCACAGCCCTGGCACTTAACAATTGTGTGTGTGTGTGTGTGGATGGATGATAGTGAACTTGCAGAGGAGACAGAAGACGAAGAGACTGGCAGGCAATCAGTCGTACTGAGGTTGGGATAAAAAAAAAAAAACAACTCTTACCTGCATATAACTTTGACCACCAGAGAATAATGACAATTATACAATGGGGTCCAAGAATCGGAGTCCCTGATTGGCTGACTGGCATCTTTCTGCAGTGGCTGCCCCTTCAGTAGCTGCCCACGTGTAGTGGTATAATGGACAAGATCTGCCTTCTCAAACACCTGTGTTTGGATTGCCTTGGTGTGCCCAAACTGCACTATCACCTGGACACCTCTAGGTAAGCTCTACACCCTCCCCCAAGGGAGGACAGCCATCCATCAGGGAGCTTGATCCTCCCACCCCCGGCCAACCCCTGAATGACCCGACTCTGTTCCTGAACTTGGGTCACCAGTGCATCAAGAGGTAAGGTGCTAGACAGCTCAGCCCTTCATGACACTGGGCTCTGCAGCTAGCTCATTGAGGACAAAGTATGATCCCTTCCCTTTCCTTCCTTGGGGGCCGTTTAAAAAATTACACTGGTGTCACAGAGGAATTCCTAGTCAGGTAAAGAGCAGCCTCTTTGTCATTGTACAGTTTACAACAGACATTCTGGAGTGTTCGGTACTGCCCCATATGCATGCATCTTGCTGGACTGAGGGAGGAGGTTGATGGCTTGGGTTAAGAGGATCTACTCCCAAACACAGGCACCACTTAGTACCCCTCTGCCATCTCAGAGGGTGCCGGGAAGGAGGATCGGTTTGACAAGGTGGGCCCTGGGAGTTACAAAGTTGTGGAGCGAAAGCCTGTTCCACATCCCATACCACTACGTAACTCGTACGCTGCAGTGGCCGGGCAGAATTATCCCACAGGGGCACCCAATGTAGTGACTGAGACAGATATGGAGGTCCTCCATGAGGGAAACCCAAAGGGGAGTAGTAGAGGTCCCCAGAGGAGGAGGAAGTGAATCCTGGTGTGGCACTCAATAGTGAACTGGATTCAGTTGGGGACAGGTAGGGATGAGGTGAGTGAGGTAAGGTGCCTTCTGGTGCCACAGCTCGAAGGGATGGGAGGAGGACTCTAGGGATTGCTTGGGATTGGCTTGATTAAGGCCAACAGTGACAAAATGTTCTTCAAAGATTTGAGAATTACTTTCAACAACCCTACCATTGGTGAGTATCTTAGTTGGAGTGGAGGGTGCAGAAGACTGACCTTCAATAGATTTGACTGTCTTCCCCGCCCCCTCCTCCTTTTCCACTACACCTCCTTACAGCACTTCTTAGCTACTTCCCTCCCTACTCCTTCAATTGCACTTGTTTACTGATTTGTAGCTTAGCACTCGGTACATTATTGCACTATGACTGTACTGTCGCATTATTGTACCTTCTGTGATATGGTATCTTAGATCTGCGCACTCCTATTTGTTGTATTAATTTTGCAAGTTGTAATTGTCTGTACTGTGCCCTAATTGTATTATATTATCTACCTGCTTACTACATCGTTTGTAACTGTCCTTACCATCTATTATCTGTATAATCTGGTACCCCCCCGTCACACCGTGAGACGAGCAGCTTGTTCAGTGTGCCTTCCTGGTGAAACATTTCAATAAATAAATAAATAAAATAAATTGAACAACACCAACCCCAGCACCGAGCCCTGTGGGACCCCACTGGTTACCTCTCTGGTGCCAGATAAGATAACTCTTCCTCCCACAACCACCCGCTGGGTTCTGTCCCTCAGACAGTTTTCCACCCATCTGGACATCTTTTCCCCAACCCTGAGATCCACCAACTTCCTGATCTACCTTTGTGGGGCACAGAGTCAAAGGCTTTGCTGAAATCAAGATAAGGGATGTCTGCCATTTGGCCCCTGTCCACTGTCTTAGTGACACAGTTAAAGAAGTCAATCAGATCCGTTTGACAAAATCTCCCCCCCATGAACCCATGCTGCCTCATATCCTGGAGACCATGCATCTCTAGATATTCTACCAAACTTTCCTTTAGTATAGTCTCCATGAGCCTGCCCACAATGGAAGTCAGACTGACTGGTCTGTAATTCCCTGGGTCATCCTTGGGACTGCTTTTGTTGAGGGGAACTACTTGTGCTGTTATCTAATCCTGCAGTACCACGCCTGACTAGTGGACTATTAAATAGGTCTGTCAGTGGCCCTGCCAGCTCCTCAGTCAGTTCCATTAGTACCCTTGGATGTACTCTCTCTGGGCATGGTAATTTGTCCACCTTCAATGCCAGCAGCCCCTCCCTCACTCACTCACTCACTCTATTCTCCTCTGTCACTACATCTGTGTTCCCCTCACCCCAGCTCCTCTTTTCCCTCCTGAAAGCACTGGTCCATCCTTCTCCCTGGGGAAGACAGAAGTATTCATTTAGTATCTCTGCTTTTCCCCCATCCTCCACCCACTGCACATGGGGGTGGGGGGGACCAGTCCACTGTAACTGGGGTGGAAACCAGTACTTAGTACGTGGATGGGGGTCCAGTAGCCTGAGAGTGGGGTTGGGACCAGTACACACTGCTTGAGAGATGATGTTCTGGTCTCTGAACCTAGGTGGGGGGTGGTGGGGGACCCATCACTGCCTCTGGTTGGGGGCCAGTACTCTGCATCTTGGGGCCATTTCCTCATGCACCTGGGGGGTAACCAGATTCCCTACACCTGAGGGGGCCGAGTTCCCATCACATTCAGGGGATCGGTACCAGTACCAGGGGGGAGAGCAATACGTTGATCATAGGGTTGGACAACTACCATCCACATGTGGGGGAACCAGTGCCCAGCACTTGGGAGATGACCAGAACCATGCATTGGGGGTGAGTGAGAGGGGGACCAATAGCAGCTCCATATGGGAAGGTGGGATGGGTGGGACAGTAGCCTGAACATGGGGTGTTGGGGAAGGGCCAAGTACCATACACCTGGTGGACCAGAATCATGCACATAGAGGGACTGGGGGGCTAACCAGTACACTATTAGCGGGGGTGGGGGTACCAGTAACATCACACTGGGGAGGGAATACACTAATTGGAGGATGATGGGGAAACTGGTGAGGGACCAAGCACTGCCACTAAGGGAGGCCAGTACCATGCATCTTGGCTGACCATTTCCCCGTGCACCTGGGGGTTGACTAGGCACTTACACCCATCATCTTGGGGGCTGGTACCACTACATGGGGGAGAGGGGAAGCAATACACTGCTAGTTGGATTGAACCAGAATCCTGCATCTGAGGGAGGGGACCGATAGCAAAACCTGTGGGTAGGTAGGGTGGGACAGTACCATTAACATGGGGGGTGGGGAATGACCAAGTGTCTTGTGCCTGGGGGACCAGAACTGTGCACATGGGGAAAGTGAGGAGGGTAACCAGTACACTGCAAGTGGGGGTGGAGGGGGTGCCAATAACCTGACACTGGGATGGGGATCAGTACACACTACTTGGGGGGATGATGGAAAACTGGAGGGGTAGGAGGCCAATCATTTTACCTAATGGGGGGGCCAGTACCCTGCATCATGACGGACCATTTCCCAGTGCACCTGGTTGTTGAGTCACCAGACACCCACACACCTGGGGGGGGTACCTGTCACCTTGGGTGTGGGGGACTGTTACCAGTACATGGGGAAGGGGGAAGCAATACCCTGCTCGTTGGGCTGATCCAGAACCCTGCATCTGGAGGGTGGGGTGGCAGATACTAGCACCTTTGGGGAGATGAGGTGGGACAGTACCTTGAACATGGGGGTGGGGAAAGGCCCAGTACCATGTGCTGGGGGGACCAGAACCGTGCGGTGGGGAGAGAGAGGGGAACCAGTGCTGCACATGAGGGTTGGGAGGACCAGTTCACTGGCACTGAGCTGGAACCAGTACACACTACATGATTTTGGGGGTGGGGCCAGTAGCCTGACACTGGGGTTAGGACCAGTACACACTACTTGAGTGATGATTGGCGGTCTCTGAACCTGGGGAGAGGGGACCAATCACTGCCCCTGATTTGGGGCCAGTGCCCTGCATCTTGTGGGACCATTTCTCCATGCACCTGGGGGGGTGACCAGACTGCTGCACCTGGGGGGGACCTAGTACCCATCACATTGGGGGGACTGGTATCAGTACCAGGGGTGGGGAGACCAATATGCTGATCGTGGGGGTGGAAAACTACCATGCACATGTGAAGGAACCAGTGCCCAGCACCTGGGAGGTAACCAGAACCATGCATTGGGGGTGTGAGGGGGACCAATAGCAGCTCCATATGGGGAGGTGGGGTGGGTGGGACAGTACCCTGAACATGGGGGGATTGGGGAAGGGCCAGGTACTATGCACCTGGTGGACCAGAACCGTGCATATGGAGAGGGGTAACCAGTATACTGTTAGTGGGGGTGCCAGTAACATGACTTCCTCCAGCTAATGAGTTTCCTGGGCCTTACACAGGTTGTTACCTCCTCGACCCATATTGCTGGTCACTCACTGGACTTGGTGTTCTTCCTGGGGATGGAGATATCCAATTTGGTGGTGGAGCCAGTCGGGTGGTCTGACCATCATACCATCGGGTTCAGTTTTGTGGCTCCCCCCAGTAGGCCTGCCCCTATTGAAATGGTCCAGTACCACCCTTTGAGGGGTGTTACTCCAGGTGGCCTAACAGCGGTGCTGGATCTATTGGGTATACAGGGTGAATGCATGGATCCAGGGAATCTAGTACTTGCCTATAATAAGGCGGTGGTAGCAGCCCTGGATTCCACAGCTCCTGTTCATGTTCATCCCCTCACTCTTCATTCAGGGTCTCTCTGGTTTGATGAGACCTTAAAGGAGTTGAAGAGAGTGGGACAAAGGCTAGAGAGGAGCTGGCGGAAGTTGGGTCTGGAGTGTGATGGGCTTAGATTGATGGACCATTATATGGCTTGTCAATTGGCAATCACCCGTAAGATGGCAGAATTCATGTCCAGGGAGACTACTGCTGCACAGAATCGACCAGCTCAGCTCTTCCAGACTGTGGACAGATTGTGCAATCCAATCTGTCTTCAGCCTGTGGGAGCTTTTTCACAAGAACGGTGTGATGAGTTTGCTCAATTCTTCGCAGATAAGGTTACCACAATCGGATCTGGCATCTGTCTTGCCTCCTCTAATGGGAGCTGCGGTGGTCAGCAGGAGATGTCAGGCCCTCAGTTTACTTGATCTGACTTTCCCCGACCTGCAGTCACTGACATTGTGATGGTCATCCAGACGTTGCGACCAACCTGCTGTAGTTTGGATCCTGGCCCCACACGCTTGGATCCTGGCCCCACACGCCTCCTAGTAGGATGCGTAGAGAAATCTAGCCTAGTCCTTGCCGAAATAGTCTGGAGGTCATTGGAGAAGGGATCTTCCCGGATCCCCTGAAGGAGGCAGTTGTTTGGCCCCTCCTTAAAAAATCCTCCATGGACCCGGACTGTTTGGCAAACTACAGACCTGTCTCTAACCTGCCCTTTGTGGTGCGTCACAGTTGGATAACCATTTGACTAGCCACAATGCCTATGATACTCTCCAGTCAGGATTTAGGAAGAGACATAGCATTGAGATGACCCTTGCTCGGGTACTGAATGACCTCCTGATAGCAAGAGATTGTAGGACCCATTCCATCTTGGCCCTTTTCGATCTCTCTGCAACATTTGACACTGTTGACCATGGGATACTGTTGGAATGCCTGCGGTTCATCTGTGGATTGTCTGGTACAGTCCTCAGATGGTTTCGATCTTTCCTTGAGGGTAGAACTCACAGAGTGAAGACGAGTTTATTCATCAGCCCCTCTCCTCCTGTACTGTAAGGTACCGCAGGGTTCCATTCTACCTCCCATGTTGTTTGCAGTGTATATGCTGCCATTGGGAGAGATCATTAGGCAGTACGGTTTGAGTTTTCACTGCTATGCAGATGATACTCAGCTGTTCATGTCTTTTGTGCCCAATCAGCATGTGTTCCTCTCAGTGTTTAACAACTGTCTAGCCGAGATCCAAGACTGGATGAGTGCGAGTTGGCTGAGGTTGAACCCAGCTAAAACTGAGGTGATGGCTGTGGACCCAGATCGTCGAGAGGTGGGTATGTCGGCAGGATTACCCTCTGGGTTGTGGTATGGGGGTGTACAGCTGACTGCCACAGAGTGGGTGCGGAACCTGGGTGTTATTTTTGACGATGGCCTAACACTGAAATCTCAGGTGGCAGCAGTATTCAAAACCTCTTTTTACCATCCGAGGAATATTGCCTGGGTGAAACATTTGTTTCCTCCCGACGATCTTCAAACTTTGGTCCACGCCTTTGTTACCCCCCACCTTGACTACTGCAACTCCCTTTACCTAGGGCTACCGGGAGTTGATATCCGCCGCCTGCAGCTAGTGCAGAATGCGACAGCCAGGCTATTGACAGATTCTTCTAGGACCAGTCATACAACAGACTGCACTGGCTGCCAGTACAGTGGCAGATCACCTTCAAGATTGGTTTGCTGATGTATAAAGCCCTACACAATCAGGGAACTAGTTACTTGCAAGATCTTCTTCGCCCTTACTGCCCCCTCCCTCTCCGATCCACCGACGAGGGATTACTAGAGATTCCCAGGGTCTGTTTAAAGACATCTGGGGCCCAGTCTTTTAGTTTTGTGGCCCCATCCCTGTGGAATTCTCTACCTCACCGGGTGCGAGACTACCTGACCGTCCAGAGTTTTAAAATGGCATTGAAAGCACACTTATTTAGCCTGACTTATAGTAGCTTTTAGGCTGCCTCTGTAATTTATATAGTTTAAACTGTTGGATTTTATCGATTAATGATGTTGTTATTTTTATAATGTTTTATGATGCCCATTTTATATACAAGTGCCTTGGTTGCAGAAAGGCACTTTTTACAAATAAAATTTTGATTGATTGATTGATTGATGACACTGGAGTAGGAACCAGTAGACACTCATTGGAGGATGATGGAAATCTGGGGGGGGGACCAAACACTGCCTCTAATGGGGGCCAGTTCCATGCATCTTGGCTGACCATTTCCCCATGCAACTGGGGGTTGACCAGATACTTACACCCAATGGGTGGGGGCGAGGCGAGTACCCATCACCTTGGGTGGGGGGCTAGTACCAAAACATGGAAGGGGGAAGCAATACACTGCTAGTTGAGTTGAACCAGAATCCTGCATCTGAGGGAGGGGGCTGATAGCAATACCTGTGGGAGGTGGGGTGGGACAGAACCCTTAACATGGAGGTTGAGGAAGGGCCAAGTACAATGCACCTGGGGGACCAGAACCATGCACATGGGGAGAGTGAGGGGGGGTAACCAGTACACTAAAAGTGGGGAGTAACCTGACACTGGGGTGGGGACCAGTACACACTACTTGGGGGATGATGGGAAACTGGGGGGGGTGGGGGTCCAATCACTTTCCCTAATGGGGTGCCAGTACCCTGCATCACGAGGGACCATTTGCCAGTGCACCTGAGGGTTGAGTCACCAGACACCTACACACCTAAGGAGGGGGTATCTGTCACCTTGGGGGGGGGACCATTACCAGTACAGTACATGGAGAAGGGGAGAGCAATACCCTGCTTGTTGGACTGATCCAAAACCCTGCACCTGGGGGGTGGCAGATACCAGCACCTGTGGGGAGGTGGGGTGGGACAGTACCCTGAACATGAGGGGTTGGGGGAAGAGCCCAGTATCATGCACTGTGGGTGGGGGGGGGAGACCAGAACCATGAACCCTACCCTGCAAACACTGACAAGTGTCAAGTTGTGCCTTGGGTGTTCGGGCTTTACACTCACCTCATTCCATAAGGAAATATGCTAAAATGGGTGCAGTACAGAACATAGAAACATAGAAGTTGACGGCAGATAAGGACCGCAAGGCCCATTCAGTCTGCCCATAGTATAGGAGAATGGGGTGAACTCTGGGGCCAAAGAGTCCAAGGTGCACCCTGATGCCTGTCACTGGCTGCAGGGCGGGGGTGGCCTGGGGTTGGAATGGCGTGAGCATTATAGTCGACAATCCCAAGTCACACTCCTGATGCCTATTAGTCCCTACAGGGTAGGGCGTTATGGTCAGAAACCCTAATGCCTTGGGCATTCTTGGTATTTTTACTCCAATTTTTCAACATGGACTTTTTGTGACCCCACCACATGAACCGTGACACTATCAGTTCGTTAACCGAAAGGTGATTTTGCACAGCGACTGTGCCATTTGGCGCCACAGGTGTGAAAACACATTTCAAAGAGGAAGTGAAACATGACAGCTGTACTGTTCATGAGGAGGTGTAAAAAAATGGTAATGTTGAAAATCTGGAGTGAAAATATAAAAAAACTGGTGAAGTCACGAGCGTGTGTCGAAACTGCGCAATGCACACTCCTAATGTAATTATTGTGGGAATTTTTTTACACCAGACTTTGAACATAGGCATTTTGGGTCCTCTGCTCATGAACAGTGTCACTGTGATTTTCTTAATCTGTCCCAAACATTGATTTCCCACAGCGACTGTGCTATTCTGCGCCAGAAGTGCAAAAACACATTTTGGCCAGAATATGAAAAATGACAGCTGTACTGTTCATAAGGAGGGGTGGAAAAATGCCAGTGTTGAAAATCTGGAGTGAAAATATTACAAATTCGTGAAGTTACAAGGGTGCGTGGAAACTGCGCAATGCACGCTTATAACACAGTCATTTTATGGACTTTTCTCACCAAACTTTCAACATAGCCATTTTAAGACCTCTGCTCACGAACAATGTCACTGTGATTTTCTTAATCTTATCCGAACATTGATTTTGCACACCGACCACGCCATTGTGTGCTACATGTGCAAAAACACATTTCGGGTGAAATGTGAAAAATGACCGCTGTACTGTTCATAAGGAGGTGTGATCAAATGGTAATGTTGAAAATCTAGATTGAAAATATTAAAAATTCTCGACGTTACAAGCGCAGTGCAGGAACTGCTAACGCATCACTATAAAACAGTCATTTTGGGGAATTTTTCACCAATGTTCAATATAGGGTTTTTGGGGCTTCACCGTATCAGGACACTGTTATTTTGTAATCAGTCCCAAAAGGTGGTTCCACACAGTGACCGTGAAATCACCTTTGGGACAGAAAAAAATGACAGTGACTGAGTTCAAGAGATGGGGTCTCAAGAAACCCATGTTGTGTGGATTAGCTGAGGAGGATTGGGCAGTGGCACCCCCTCAGCACACAACAAATGAGGGCGAGGGCGCTTCATGCTGACGGGGATTGGGCTACCCCATCAGCAAATGAACCAGGTAGGGTGCATGCCGACAGAGGGATTGGGCATCCCTGTTGGGTTTTCTTTTATTTTTTGAAATGTTTCACCAGGAAGGCACACTGAACGGTGGGTGGCGGCTTTCCATTGGCTTCGTGGGGACTGTGAGAGGCCGACAGAGAAACCATCTCCATGGGAACACCACACTATGCAGCTGTAATTGGCTGCTGCAGTCAGGGATGACCCCCAGCAAAAACAGCTGATTGCATAGTGACGGGGCACTCCCTGATTGCAGCAGCCAGTTTCTTTGATCATAGTGGCATGCTCATTAAGTGCCGTCATCTACAGCATGTTCCTCATCGCCGCAGCAGAGACCAGCCCCAGAACAGACTGCTGCCATTTGGCACAACATTGCCATGCCTCCACAACCCACTTGTGAAGGAAGCTGATGCAATGTCTTTCTTGCACATGCGTGCAAGCAACACAGAAATAACTGCATTACGAGTGTGCATTGCATAGTTTATACACACACATGTAACACTGCCACTTTTTCACATTTTCACTCCACATTTTCAACATTGCCATTTCTTCAAACCTCCTCATGAACAATACAGCTGTCATTTTTCACATCCTACCCAAATTGTGTTTTCGCACCTGTGGCACCGAATGGCACACTCACTGTGCGAAATCACCTTTTGGGACAGAGTAATGAAATGATACTGCCACCGTTCATGAGGTGGGGTCCCAAAAAGCCCATGTTGAAAATCTGGAGTGAAAATACTAACAAACGCCTGGGGCATTAGGGTTTCCAACTGTAACACCCCACCCTGTACAGACTGACAGGTGTCAGGGTGTGTGGCTTGGGGTCATCGTCTGTAATGCCCGTGCCATTCCACCCCCACTCTTACCCTGCAGTCATTGACAGGCATCAAGGTGTGCTTTGGGGTCTTCGGCTCCAAAGTTCACCCCATTCTCCTGTACTGTTCCCATCTCAACTTATTTCCTTATGGAATGGGATGAGCATAAGGGCCGAAGACCCCAAGGCACACTGCGACACCTGTCGGTGTCTACAAGGTGGGGTGAGGTGGAATGGCGTGAGCGTCATGGCCGATGACTCAAAGGCACACCCCAACGCCTGTCAGTCTCTGAAGGGTGGGGTTGGGGGTTGGCATTAGTTCAATACTTCACTACCATTCCTATTATGCATCTCTCTAACTCCTGCAGTACCAATGCCAATACCAGCAAGCAAACATTGGGCATTGACAGTGTTGTGGAGCCTGCAGCTACTCTCCCAGCTGCACTGCCACCTGTGGTCACCCAGGGGCAGCAGTGTGGTGACGCCTGCAGCCACTCCCCCTGAAGGAGGAGAGCACCCTCTGGCATACTCAAGCCTCCTCTCCCCAGCCAGCCCTGATGTCCTGGGCTCGTTTCTGAACCCGGATCATCAGTGTTAGCCCTACCACTTCACTAACTGGCCAGTGCTGGCTACTATGTTTATCCCAGTAGTACTAACATGGTTGTCTGGTAAGGTTCACACTGCAGTTTACTACCACCTGCAAATTGCTCCATTCTTATGTGGCATCGATTTAAGATCTGTTCCTCCTGTAAAAATAAACAAAAAATGATCCCTGCAGATTTGGGAGTCCTGGGCTGTTTTAATAATTAAAAAAAAAAAAACACACTGTTGACATGTGCCTTGAAAGGGACACATTTGTCTGAATTTCTGTAGTATCAGCTTTGCAAAAGTCTGACTTCTAGCAATAAACAATTTAGGTTTGATTAGTGGATATTATTATTTTTTTTTTTTTTTACTTTTCTCTGGCAGTGTTCCAAAGGAGATGCTGCGACTTGAAGTGTAAATGCAATGGAGAACTTAGCCACAGTGCACAATATCAGTAGTGGATGAGAGTACCAAAAAATGTGTGTTGGGGGATGGAAGCAGAAAGAATTTGCATAGAACACCCATGGTATTATAATGACAAGAATGACAATGATAGTAAGGCACATGTGTCTACTTCCTGGTTGCCATTATGGCGGCAGTTTTTGTGACTACGGGGAGGGGACATCATTTGGGCTATGTCGTCCAAGCATTGCCATTGTAGTGTTTATATTTCTACGGCGCAAGGTGATCAAGATGATTCAGGGCTGACATGGCAGATCTTACGAAGATTGTCTCAAGGCACTGAACATGTACTCGCTGGAGACTGGCGAGAGAGTGGGGATATGGTAGACACCTTTGAGTTCCTTAAGGAAATAAACAAGTGAACTGTGGGGAACTATTTAGCAGGTGTACAGACTAAAGAACCCAAGGCCGTGAGTAGAATCTGGAAGGGGGGAGGTTTAAGAGGGATGTGAGGAAGTCCTGTTTTACAGAAAGGGTGGTGGAGATGTGGAACAGTCTGCTAGCGGAGGTAGTGGGCACCAAGAGTGTAAATGGTTTCAAGCGTGACTGGGACAGAGTGAAGGGTTTGGTAGTTGCTCAGGTTGGTAGCAGTAGGGAGGAAAGGGGGGACTGGGAGGGATAAAACCTCACAGGGACAGTAGGTTCCAGGGCAAATGGAGAATTCTAGGCGGACTAGCTAGGCCTTTGATTTTTTTTCTGCTGTCGTGTTTCAGTGTTTCTTATGAGGACACCTTAGCTCAGGCACTGGGGGAAAAAATGGTTTCTTGGATATACTTCAGTTAATCTGCATAGCTACAGTATAATACTGAATTATCCACACATGACTTATTAATACAAAAACAATGTATTATTCATGATTATCAAAATAGAACTGGGTCAAGAAGTGCAGCTTTTGGAGAATTTTAAGAGGAGAAACTGAGCTCAAATAATTGTGCAGCACAGTTTATACAGTAGTAAAACTAAAATTCTATAAAGTTTTTTGTTTCAGAAATAGGCTTTCTGTTGGCTGGATTTTTCCAAGTATGTTGAATACAAAAAGAATTACAATCAGTCTCATTTTAGGGGTCAAAATACACTGGTTGACCCCTCAGCTATAAATGTGAGGATCTGACGACCCTCAGGGCTCCACCATCTTTCCACACTTTACTATGTAATCCTTTTTTTTTTTTTTGCTAGTATCTTTATTCTCTCCTCGGCTGAGGGGTGTTACCTATGGTTCCTCCACCCTTCCTGCCAGTCCAGATCAGTGGTTCCACGCCACTCCCAGTTCCCGAGCTTGACCCCTCCTCCTTTCCTCTCACTGGCTGCTTCACGTTGGGTACGTACCCCACCACCACTGAAGCCGAGGGTCCGGATCAGGGAAGAGCTATCCTGAGTTGGAGTGGTGCTGGGCCGATGGCCCGAACATCATGGTGCATGCTGGAGTTTTGTTTTTTTTCCTGCAAGAGTTTGGATCCCCACCCCTCAGCACGGACGTGCAGGGCATCAATGACGCTGCCATGCATGCTTTCGTGCACTGCACGTCCGATGCCGTCCATGCCGTTCCTCTCAGCTCAGTGAACCGCCTGCCTGCACTGACCCCCAGTTGCCACCAGGAGCCAGCACAGCAGCGGTAGTCCCACCACTCTCTCCCCAGAGGAGGAGAGCAGTCCCTGGGATGTTCAGTCCTCCTTCCCCTCGGCCGACCCTCCGACACCAGAGGTCACTCCTGGCCCTGAGTCGTCGGCATGGCATGAGGTGTGGCGTCCAGCGCCTCAACTCTCACCGCCACCAGGCTGGCTACTATGTAATTCTTTTAACTATGTTATTCCTATATCAGTACCTTTCATGGTAATAGCTTCACTGAATGTTCTGTGTCCACCAGGGTCGGGTGCAATTTATTTCTTTGATAGACAGCCAAATTAACCCATTGAATCACTCTTCCAAATGTCTATTATTTCTTTTTATAAAAATGGCATTGGAAAATCCAGAAACAAAATTGGCAGAAACATGTCACAGGACCATGCATTAAAATGCTTTATAACACTATTGATCATTTTATGACTGTTCAAAGTGCAATAATGCACTCCAGGTGTGCATCAGTGCTGTAATAACCTCACTTACGTGGTGGCTGAACCCACTCAAGTTGTTTGGTTATTGCCATATTGCCACACACCTGACCGTGGATGAGCCTTACTTAATGCACACCTTGTTGCATTTTCTTGCTTGTATAGACAACATATTAACATCTTGCTTGATGATTGGGTACAATCTTTTTTTTTTTTGGCTTTATATCTTGCCCTTGCAATTGTTACCAGAGTGCGTACCTGTAGAGCTAAATGCCACAAATTGCTACATAAGTTAGTTTCACTCTCATCATAGAGCCAGGAAGATTGGATGGTCATGGGTTCAAGTCCTACACGAGGCACTTGGGTTGATACCCAACACTGACACTGCAGTCGGGGGGGGTCTACACTGTCGGAGGTGCCATCCTTAACATAGAAACATAGACTTTGACAGCAGATAAGGACCGCTTGGTCCACCTAGTCTGCCCATTTCCCTACATACTGGACAAGCTGCAGCTCCTAGTTAACCAACAGCCTATTTCTTCCTACCTCCACAAGAATTGCTTTGTGTCTGTCCCATGTATTCTTGAATTCCCCCACTGTTTTTGACCCCACAACCTCCTCAGGAAGGCCATTCCATGCGTCCACCACCCTCTCTGTGAAAAAAATACTTCCTTACATTACCCTTGAGCCATCCCCTCCAGCTTCAAATTGTGTCCCCTTGTTCTTGCACATCTGTTTTTCTAAAATATTCTACCCTCTTGGACTTTGTTGATTCCCTTGAGGTACTTAAAAAGTTCTGTCATATCCCTCCTCTCCCTCCTTTCCTCAGAGGCATACATATTAAGCTCCTTTAGTCTCTCCTCGTATGGCTTCTGTTGCAGACCCTGCACCATTTTGGTTGCCCTCCTCTGGACTGTCTCCATCCTGTCTATATCCTTATGTAGATGGGGTCTCCAGAACTGAATGCAGTGCTCCACATGGAGTCTCACCAACTGTCTGTACAGAGGGATAACAACTTCCAGTTTTCTACTGGTGATGCCTCTCCCTATACATCCCAGTATCCCCCCAGCCATCCCTACTGCATTCTCACATTGCTTGCTAACCTTTAGGTCATCTAATATCATTACCCCCAGGTCCCTTTCTATTTTTGCTGTTGTTACTAACCCCCATTGTGTACTCTTCCCCTGGGTTCTTGTTTCCCAGGTGCATTACTTTGCACTTCTTTACATTGAATCCAAGCTGCCATACTTCTGACCATTCCTCCAACCTTGCCAAGTCCCTTCTCATCCTTTCCACCCTCCTTGTGTATCAACCCTGTTGCAGATCTTTGTGTCGTCTGCAAAGAGGCATACTTTTCCTTCCAGTCCCTCTGCAATGTCAGCTATAAAGACATTAAAAAGGACCAGACCCAGTACTGAACCGTGCGGTACCCCACTAGTAACCCCCCTTTCTTCAGAGTGGACTCGTTATTATTACCTTCTGTGTCCTGTTGTCCAGCCAATGTTTTACCCAGGCTACCACCCTGGGACCCACTTCCAGGTTGGCTAATTTGTTTATTAATCTTTTGTGTGGCACTGTGTCAAATGCCTTGCTAAAGTCTGAGGTCAAACAGACACGTCTGTAGTTTCCTGCCTCTGTCTTTCTCCCATTTTTGTGAAGGGGAATCACATCAGCCCTCCTCCAGTACTCAGGTACCACACCATCCTCCCATGATTTGTTAAAAAGAGTAGTCAGTGGTGTTACTAGTTCTCCCCTTAGTTCTTTTAGAATTCTGGGGTGAATCCTGTCAGGCCCCATTGCTTTGTCCACCTTCGGTTTTAGGAGTTATTTCAAAATCCTTTCTTCTCTGTCAGGACTGATATCGACCCCCTATCCAAAGTGCTTCTATTGATTGGATTTGGTACCTCCCCCTCCTTCTTTTGGGAATACTGAGCAAAAGTATTCAGTCAGTATCCCAGCTTTTTCACTGTCCCTCTCTGCCCACCTCCTTCAAATGAGATGTTAAACTGAGGTCCCTTCTGCCCATCTCTGGCAACAGTCCATAGTCCACACACTACCGATAGCTAGCACATTTTTCTGTAGCAGTGCTTTCGGACAAAGTGAGCATGAGATGCACAGTATAAAAGTAAATTCTTTACTGTCTACATACAATCAGGATGATAGGATGTAACTCATTAATTCCTTTGTATAGCAGTTTGGGATATAGTGTGTATGGAAGGAATCATGTAAAACTAAATTCTGTTCTATACTATTTTATTCCATTTTAGACTTCTATTTTATTCATTTTGTGATGCAGTAATACAAATTTCTTTTGCCTAAGGAGCATAGGTAGAGCTTCACACCTGATTAGAAAATACAGTCTAATAATGTCAAGCACGTCCTTTAGGAATTTAACATCTGAGGGATTTTACAAATAACAGACAATAAATCCTGAAAAATAACCAAAGTTTGCGGATAAACTGTAACCCAGGAGAACGTGGCAAATGCTCATTCTCGTAAATCCAGGCTAAAGAGTCCAGTTCCTAGCCATATTAGAGCAGTCGGTGCAATATATTAAATCTCAAAAATTACATACAAAGAACATTTTTTGATTATGACAGTTGAAATGAAAAAGTTAGTTTTTCCCTAATACAAAGTACAAACACAATATAAGCACATTTATTAAGGCACAATTAAACCTTTGCATTGTATGTTATCCATTGTTGCAAAATTAACCATATAACTAGCTAGCAGAAGTGGCAATTAACTAGAATGGTAGAGGTATTGCAGAGATGTTTTCAGCTTTGGACACACATGCACATTTGATTTGGTGTCCTGCAGCTGGACAAAGGAACACGCCTTGAAGCTCAGAGGTGTCAAATTCAGGGGTGATGTTAGGAATCCCTTCTTCTCCCAGAGAGTGTGAAGCTATAGAACAGCCTTCCAGTGGAGACTGCAGACATAAAGACAGTACAGGTGGTCAAGGTATGCCTGGACCAAAGTCTGCTTTCTGGGGGAATCACTGGATATCCCGGGTTGTAGAATGGGTAGTACATGTTTGCACAGCATACCTATTCATGCGTGCTTATGAAGCAGTACTGGGCATGATGGACCTAGAGTCCCTTCTGACCTTATGCTGCTATGTATCTTCTGTCCTTCTAACACTTTTTCTGAGGCTGGAGTTTTGAAATGTCACGATGAAGTATTGTACCATTCTTGAAGACTGCTGTATATCAATACTGCTACTGAGACCACTCTTTTGGTTGTAAGAGTAGTCTCATGCCCATTCGTAAGGTATGAGAACTGCAGACCAAAGGTCAGCAGCTCTGATATCCTTAGAATGTGAGACCACATTAAATATATTTACGATTGAGCTTGATCAATAATACATACATTTGTTTTTTTAAACCTTACCCAAACTTGCCATTTTCCAGGGCAACTGCGGGTGAGACACTCTTCAAAGAATAAGAATGTCTCTGGCACAAAGGAAAGGAGCACTCTGATTGGTCAGGAGCACTCCCTCAATCTATAATCCAAATAAGCCCTCTAAGGACCAAGTGTGAAAATCTGCAATCTTTATTTCACTGCATAGGATATAAAGGAGAAATGAACTCTGGAGGCAGTGCCTGGCAGTTTAAACAAGGTTTTCTCTCTTTCTCTCTCTAAAATATATGCTGGAGCAGGACGCCTGACAATAGTGGGGCTGGGGGCTGCTCAGATGATAATAATGGGGGAGGTCACATGACAGTGGACACAAATACAAGAGTAGTAGACCTACTCCGTAGATGATTTTTATCTGTTTCATGTTACTTGGGATGGGGAAGGGGGTACAAATAACACCAAATGTACTATAGGAAGAAATAGAAGGCTGCCTCCATTTTCAAGTTTATTCATTTATGCAAATTTATTTTTCTTAATCTTTAGTAGCCACCAAGCTCCACTTACAAACTGGAAGCAAGTAGATGCTGACTCTATAAACAGGAGTTTTACAACATAACAAATTGGAATTGAAGTCCACCATATCTATTTCTTCAGTATTATCTGAATACTTGTAAACACACGCACTCACTTGCTGCATTGCAAATGGCTCACAATTTAAATGTTTGAATTCCAAGATTAAACTGTTGTGGAGTAGGGCGGGGAGCACACAATGAGGAGACTGGCTGAGATGCCTGTGGCTTTCACTCATATGGCTGCAGTTCATACATTGGGAGTTGGGTTTATATGCTACCTGAGACCAAGAGCTTATTATTCTGCAGAGCTGCTACAGAATTTCTTCCTTTTTTTTTTCCAATTAAGGATCATAACGCCTTTAAAGTGCCCCTTTTAATTCCTCTAAATTGAACACAAGTCTAATGGAAGAAAGTGCACAGTTGAAATCATGGCACTTCTCTAAACCTGGGCCTCCAGTAACAATTAAAATATTTGATATGCTAATAGAAGAACACTGTCATTTTTGTGAAAAAGGGTAACGACATGACTGATCCCGAGGACTATCCTGAAATTTCTTTTGTCTGGGGCTTTCTTGATAATAGGTAAATTTAATCAGACATGTCTCTGGAGCCAGAACTGGTTGTAGTGGCCTAAAGGAAATACTGGACTTTTAATAAACCCTCTCAGTATAAGATTCCTATTCTAGATTTCATTTAGACTTCTTTGTAGCCAGTGAAGAATTACAAGGATAGCATTATCAGACTAAGCCTGAAGACATCAAAACTATGCCTAGGCCTTCATTCCCAAGAGCCCCTTGATAGGGGAAAAAAAATCAATTTCTATATTAAAAATACAGTAGTTTTTAAATTTAAAACAAATTGAAGCGGAATCCACTTAAATGACTTGAAAGGACTAGCTTTGATACCATCAGATGGATGACTGATGAACCTATTAAAACAAACCCTACCTTTGAAATGATGGACGGCACTGTCTGAGGTTTTAAAGTTGGCATCCGGGAGCTTAGCTAATGGCTTTAGGGTGGTGTGGTTGAAAGTGTTGTCAGAAGTAACCCCAGCAACCCAAAATGTATGATCTACTGCCATGGACTTGGTGAGGATAATAAATGAATCAGAAACAGGGGGACACCAGACTGAGAAAGCCTCCCAGGCAAGTGTGTGTGAGTTAGTTTAGTTTATTACACTTATTAGAGGTGCTCCTCCAGATATTAAATAGTACAGCCATAGTACAGGCCATATATAAAACAACCATAAAACATTGAAACGCGAAATTGCATTCATAAATAC
This sequence comes from Neoceratodus forsteri, assembly GCA_016271365.2. Taxonomy (NCBI): domain Eukaryota; kingdom Metazoa; phylum Chordata; order Ceratodontiformes; family Ceratodontidae; genus Neoceratodus; species Neoceratodus forsteri. Next base: position 255,809,103 of record CM057452.1, read on the forward strand.
ATCCATAATATAATTCAGTATTACCTGCACTTAACAGACAGACTCATGCAGGGACGCCCAACTAACTACTCAATGGCTAACTGGAGCAGGTAGCACTTATATTTGTTTTTAAAAGACTGTACTGAACTAGCAGTGTAGAATCCCTTCAGGTAACACGGTCCAGAGGGTCAGGGCAGCCACTGAGAAAGCCTGATCACTAATAGACTTTAAACAGGACAGTGACATGCTCAACAAAGGGGGAGGAGACCGTTTTGGTTTGCAAAGATGGTTGCGGGGGGCAGTCAGGGAAAGGAGGAGGGCTTTCAGAAAATTTAAGAGGACACTCGGTGAGGAAGATAAGGAAATGTATAGGGAAAAAAGGACTATGGCAGGGAAGAAGATCAGAAGGTAAAAGCAGATACGGAGGAGAAAATAGCAAAAAAGACTAAAAGGGGGGATAAAACCTTTTCCAGATATGTGAGGGGAAGAGAAGGGCAAGGCAGGGGATTACTTGGCTGAGGGGGGAGGGAGAAATAAAATTGGAAAGGGACTGTGAAAAAGCAGAGTTATTAAATAAGTACTTTAGTTTGGTATTCACGGAGGAGGAGGAGAAGGACAGTAGGAGACCTGTGTTAAAGTCGAATGGGAAGGAGGGCAAATGGGTGGATCTGAACCCATTCACTGTGTATAGGGTTAGGGCAGAGCTAGAAAGATTGAGGGTGGACAAGGCAATGGGACCTGACTGGTTACACCCCAGGGTGATCAGAGAATTGAAGAAGGAGTTGGCTGCACCCTTCACAAGGCTCTTCAACTTGCCCCTGGATAGGAGGAGACTGGAAGAGGGTAGACGTAGTGCCTTTACACAAGGGAGGTAATAAGGAGGTGAAGGGGAGCTACCGACCTGTCAGCCTCACGTCAGTGGTGGGGAAGGTAATGGAGGCATTACTCAAGGAGAGGGTGGTGGCGTACCTGGAGGAGAGTGGCTTGCAGGCCAGCAAACAGCATGGCTTCATGAAGGGGAAGTCTTGCCAGACAAACCTAATTCAGTTCTTTGATTGGGTGACTCAGGTGATTGACTGGGGGGGGGGCAATGGACATGGCCTGTCTGGACTTCAGTAAGGCCTTTGACACTGTCCCCCATAGGAGGCTGGTGAGCAAGATGGAAAGTATGGGGTTGGGCGGGAAAATAACAAGCTGGGTGGAGGCCTGGCTCTGAGAAAGAACTCAGAGGGTGGTTCTAAACAGGGTGCATTCTGGGACAGCGAGGGTGAAGAGTGGAGTGCCACAGGGGTCAGTTTTGGGTCCGCTTCTCTTCAACATCTACATCAGTGATATTGCTGAGGGTTTGAGGGGGAGGGTGTGCCTATTTGCTGATGATACAAAAATATGCAATAGGGTGGACACCTCGGGGGGGGGGGTGGAGGACATGAGGGAGGACTTAAAGAAGCTTGAAAAATGGTCTGAGACATGGCAGCTGAAATTTAATGCCAAGAAGTATGCTGTGATGCACTTGGGGAGTAGGAATAAAAGAGCAGGGTACACCCAAGGTAGGGAGGAAAATAAAGTAACGGAACAGGAGAGGGAGCAGGGGATCACGGTCTCCTCAAACCTTAAGGCAGGAATCCAGTGTAGCAGGGTGACGGGAATGGCCAATTAAATATTGGCATGCATAGGCAGGGGCATTACTAGCAGAAAGAGGGAGGTAATATTGCCCCTTTACAAAGCCTTGGTGAGGCCGCACCTAGAGTATGGGGTTCAGTTCTGGAGGCCACATCTCTGCAAGGATAGAAATGTGTTGGATAGAGTTCAGAGAAGGACAACCAAGATTGTGCAGAGTATGCATGGAAAGTCATACAAGCAGAGGTGTAAGGAGCTGGATCTGTACATGCTGGAGACGAGGAGGGAAAGGGGAGACATGATTGAAACTTTTAAATATGTAAAGGGGCTCAATAAAGTGGGAGAAGAGGATTTACTTAAGAGGAAGGAGGGGGTCAAAACTAGAGGGCACAGCCTCCGACTGCAAGGAAAAAGATACAGGGGCAATGTGAGAGGGCATTTCTTCATGAAGAGGGTGGTGGAGCCCTGGAACAGACTACCAGACAGAGTGGTGGGGGATAAATTTGGTGGAAGAATTCAAGGGGGCATGGGACAAGCATATGGGGCTGAGTATCGGGGGAGGGCAGGGGCTGGCAGAGAGGGGGAGGTGTGGGGGGGGCAGACTAGATGGTCCGGTTTGGTCCTTTTCTGTCATCAAGCTTCTATGATTCTATGAAACTCTTCCCCCTGGATCGCGAGTCCCAGGATAGCATATGAGGAGTCAAGAGCTCACTTCAGTATGGGGGGCCCAGTCCATTCAAGGCCTTGTGTGTCACTAAAAATACCCAGATATCAATGTGCCTCCTAAATGGCAACCAGCCCAGAGTCAGTAGTGAGGGACTGATGTCATCTAACCTCCGAGTATGTATTGGGGATACTCAGAATTGCAGATTCGGAATCTGAATCCTCAGATTTTGATCCCTTTTTTTTTTTTTGAATTAGGGTTTTCAGAATTGCAGTCTGAAAATCCTAAATCTGAAAATAAAGGTAAAATAATGTTTTTACTTTAGAAATAGGATTTAGGATTCCCATTTCAGTTCCTATTAAGGGGTCCTTATAGGAAGTGGAATTACATAGGATTCAGAACTGGAAATTCTTAAATTCCTATAGAATCATTATGAATTTGAATCGGCCAATTCCAAGCATTCCTAGTATGTATATGGAACAGAAAAATTACTGCGGCAACCTTATGATCCTTTACTGTATACAATGCAGAGGACAGTAATACCTTGTACATATGTGATTTATTTAAGCCACTGATCAGTTCTAGAGGAAGCTAAAATAATGTATCTCAATTTTGAGTATATCATTAGCATTGTATCTCCACTTTGGACAGCTTACAAAGGAAACGTCCGTGGGAGAGAGCAGTTTGCTCAGTGACCTCACAGTGGCTTCTGCAGCTTTCAAACCAGAGCAGTAAAATCAGATGGAACAGTTGCATTTTCGTAAAAATAACTAACCTGAAAGCTTTACAATTTAAAATACATTGTATAAATTGGACACACAATGGCCTGGGTCGAAATATGCCACTTATCTCTTGTTAGAAGCAAGACTTGCATAACTCACGAGTGACATATTTGGAGTTTGGCTGTTGCGTATCCCAAATATATGCATTGTGAATTTTATTTCTTTCTTTCTTTTACTAGTTTTATGTATTTGACTTTCTCATTTCCTGTTTTCATGGTGGGTCAGGCTCTTTCACCCTTTCCACAAACCCTGAATACCACACTTCCCGGAGTAGTCACCACTGTCCCTCAGATACTAACTGCCCATCCCTTCATATACTGTCCGAGATGTATCCTTTGGGGTGGGTCCTTTCGGGAGCAGAGCCTGCCGAAAAATTCCTGACTGGCAGCAGGGGGGTGGGGCAGGAGCATTCTCACACACACACGTAACTCTTCAGTCAGAAGTGGGCAAGGACCAGGCCCACCACCACTGACTTGCACTTACCAGTGCAAAACTGCACCTATGAACTCACCTTATCATATGTTTGTGTCATGGTGGTGGCAGGATTTGACACTATATCTGGAGTCCCATATCATTGCCACCCAACGTCCTCCCTGAGACACCAGAAATTTATTTTATTTAAGCATTTGGTAACCGGGGAAAGGCACACTGAGCCGAGGCTCATTTCCAGGTGCAACCCGGGGAGATCTGGGGAGTGGAGTACATATGGAAAAAAATAGCATAACAATTTCCTTAAGTAAACACAGTAGTAAATTACAAGTCATGAGCAGGACAATTACAGAGGCAATAGATAAACAGTGTGTAGGATCACAAGTATGGCAGACAGTGTACGGTGGTCAAAAATTGCAATACAGTGTACAATAGTAAATCAAGTGAGATACAAGGCAATGCCATCAATTAAGGAGGAAACAGTAAAAGCAGCGAATAAATACAAATTTCAATAACAGCATAGAGTGGTAGTGCTTAAGTGCAGTCGGGTGACATGGGAGCAGGTAGGAGGAGGCAGGAGGCATAGCTGATACCTGACAGAGGTGTGCGAGAGGGAGTTTCTAAGGATAAGAGATGAGAGTTCCAGAGTGAGGGGAGGCGATAGGTGTAAGCAGATTTGCCCATGCTAGAGGATGGTTTGGGGAGGGAGAAAGACTTGGCATCCCTAGAGCACAAGGAGTAGGATGTGGGGAGAGCGGGGGTTGGGGGAAGATGATCAGAGAGGTAGGAAAAGAGAAGGTTGAACCAAAATTTGGAAATAAAGGAGACTGAGTGAATGAGGCACCGGTGGGATAGGGGAGGGAGGTTTAGAGTGAGGAGGATGGAACAGTGATGGGTCCTTAAGGGAGAGTTGGAGGCAAAATGACAAAAAACATAGAAGAGAGAGTCAAGTCTAGCAAGCAGGGTGGAGGGGCAGTGCAGTAGACCATGTCTGCATAGTCAAGAATAGGCAAAATCATTTTGGTCAGGAGTTCCCAAAGGACAGGGAGTGAGAGAGAGTCCCTATTACGATAAAAGATGCTGATCTTAGGCTGCAGTTGTGATGACAGATAGTCAATGTGTTGAAACAAGTTTAGCTGAGGGTCTAACTAAACACCTGAGCACTTATAGGATGTGACTTCATTTAGGGGAGTACCTTCTAGGGTGGTAATGGGAGGGGAGGGAAGGGGGTAGATTTTGCCAGTCTTTGTCATCCAGGACTGATGTTCAGCATTGTGCTTCTGCAGCCTGACAATCCAGGCTTGGAATTCAAACCCTGGCCACCAGCATGGCGAGCTGCATCACTTGCCAGTGCCCTCGGGATGACTTTTATTTTGTTTTTCAGCTCTAATTAGTTTGTTTTGGTGTTTGCGATAGTTCCGTAATGGTTTGAGATATTTGTATTGGTATACTGTTTTAAAGAAAGTTGATCTGAGTTGTTGATGTCATCAACTGAGGCTATCTTGGATTCAATGCAGAAATATGATTATCTTCCCTACTATATCACCGCACTTTTTGGCACCATATACCAGTGGCCCCAGCTGTGTGATCCTGGTGATGTTCATTCTTCTGTCTGAACCAGTGCAAATCCAAACCAGTTTGCAAGTAGAGTGGCTCAGAATAGGCAATAGCTATGCATGGATAGCTCCAAGTAGATTTTTCCATCCAGACAGAGATGCCTGGATAACAGGTCATTTTAAATGGGTATTCAAAATGTACTGGCATAATAACCTGAATACCCCAGTATCCACTCTGGACAAAAATAGTCTGGGCCTAAAAAGGCTATTATCTGGGGTCTCCTGAAAATCCACTGACTATCCAACCGTCTCTCTTCAGTAACGTGCATGTATATAATTTCATGTATATTACAGCACTGTGTATATATTTTGTAGCTTTGATATGTTTCAGATGTTCACACCATGATGAGCCACACTGAGGTGGGCAAATCCCCTTGTTTTCAGTTGGGTCTCTTTTACTAAGAATATGATACTTGTGGAATTTGATGTATTATTGCTTTGAAATTCCTCAATCTAAATGTAAATTGGGGAGATTTCCAATTGGCTTACAACAAAGTCTCATCAACACAGGAGCCATAAAGAAACCTAAAATTTAAATAATTAAAAAGTCACTGCATGGTAGGTGTGTGTGTGGGGGGGGGCATTCTGTTCATCCTATGGTGTTTCTCTAGAAGGGTTGGAAAGTAGCCTGTGGGGGGGGGGAGGAGGAGGAAGAAAAGGGGAATTTTATAGTAACCCTTAAACCTGCTGTTTCCCTGGGTTGGCTATGGAGAGGCCATAAAGTGTACTTGAAGAGTGCCTGTGGAGTTCTTAAAGCACATATGATATGTTTACTCCTACCCTGATCACGTCTGACATGGGCCTGCCTCATAGGTATTCTACACAGCAGTAAATAACTTGATTCATATTGCTAGAGGACAGCGCTGTCCCTGACCTGTGGTACCTGAATGTGATTCAGCTGTATGTATACACTCTGTAAATTGGTGACTTTGTATATATTTGTTCCTGTACATTGGATGACTTGCTGGCTTTGTACGCCTTTCCTCCTGCATTTGTTGGTATTGTATTTCTTGATTTTTTCTGCCCCCAATCACAACTGGAAATGAGCCTTGGACTCTGCTTACCTATTAAAATATGTTACAAATAAAACAAATAAATAAATATGAATAGAGCTGATGCAAATTATTTCACTGTGGAATCGAGGCACTCAAACTTCAGGGACTCCTCTTTTGTATGACAGAAATGAACTTTTTCCAACAGATGTCAAAAGGACAAGAACAGAAAAGGCTTCTGTGGCCCACTGACACAGCGAGATAGAATTAAAGATGACTGAAAAATATTTTTAATTGGCAACCGTTTTATAATGTTCCTCTTTTCAGAAATTATATTCATTCCCTTAACGTGCCACATGTAACTGTACATGAATAAAAAATGCCCTGAAAAAAGGTATTCTGCATTGTGTTGTGTTTTATGGGCAGCATTCTGTTACAGTTCGGTTCATGGAACCAGTAATCTGGAGTGTTAACTTTTGTCATGGTTCATGTACAGAACTGTTAAGCACAGTTCTAATGGGTCAGCTGCTTCTGCTTAGCCTTCTGTACACAAATCATGAGATAATAAAACTCCAAATTACTAGTTCTGTGAAGAGTTCTGTGTAGAATGTTGTCCAGAAAAAAAGACAATAAAAAACAGCTTTTCACATCAGTTTTTATGCAGGTACAGTTAAACACAGATCATTTGGAGGTATGAATTTCCTTTCCGGGGAAAAAAATGAATTACTAATTGCTGCCAGTTAGCAAAAATTTCCTTTCCCCTTTAAGAAACTGGAAGGCGTCTGCTCCACAACCTCAGACATGCTTGATGAACAGTTATGGAGTAAAGACCCACTGATGGATGAGTGGCTGCTTACTGCTTGTTTTGTTTCTCCATACATCAAAAGTACACCCATCAGCTGGAGCGCTGTATACCTTTGGCAAATGCTGCTGCTGCTGTGGTTTAAGCACCACACTTGCATTACTGTTTGCTTTACTTGTGTCTAAGACTGATGCAGACACGTGCCTGCACCTACTGTAGACAGAAGGGCCACCTGCCACTATCAATAGACTGGCCTTAAATCTTGATAGTGTAGATGACAGAACTGCTTACAGCTACAGCCATATGCTGCAGCACTTGAGACTGATTACGATTACATTTAAGGACCAACATGCAGACATGTTTATTCGTGCTGTTAGCCATCATTTCATTTTTTTTTTGCCACAATGCTTTTTCTATCTTTGGGTAAGTGGGCAGCTCTGCGGCCCTCTCCTCATGTCCTGCAGCAGTCCTCTGCCTCCTCTGATGTCCCGGGTGCATGTTCCCCTGCAGGTTCTCCTTGTAGCAGGGCCAAGAGAGAGAGGGCTGTCTTCCCCCACAACAGACATATCCAGAAGTCCTCCAGTCCTTGACTGGTGGAGTGGGTCACAGGTAGATGGGCAAGGCTGCATTTAGCTCATCTTCCTGTTTTACATTTTTGTCCTCCACCGATGCTGGAGCGCACACGTTGGAGCGTGCGTATGGAGGCATGTTTACGCCACAGAATTCCTGCAGCTCACTCCCTTCTGTGTCACTCACTGTCCCCTCCTACCATCAGCCTCCATCGGGTGGCAGTCATGCGGCGCAGTCAGCATCCACCCTCCCCTGGGAGAGGAGGGCAGTCCCTCAGATGCTCAGTCATCTTCCACCCCAGCTGATCCCTGGTGACTCAAGTCCATTCCCAAATGTGGTTTGCCGCCATGGCAAGAGGTACTCTGCATCACTGGGCCAGCTTGCTATCCATCTTTTGATGGTCTGATCCAGAAGTAGTATAGCCTAGTGGTTAGAGCACAGCACTGTGGACCCAGAAATCTGGGTTTGAATTCCACAATCACCATTTACTTACTGTATGACCTTGAGCAAGTTATTAACTCCACTGTGCGTAATTTATGTATGTCTGTGTACCGAGCAACACCCTCTTTGACACCATTGCAATTGCACTCGAGGAGACTATGGGAAATAAATACTATAGACATCCTCATCTCTGTATATGCAAAACGTGTATAAATTATTGGCCGGAAAACTCCATTGAGCAGGCTTATTTAAATTTAATAAGTGAGCACCAAACTCGGACATACTAACAAGAAAAGCCCAGGTGCTTCGACCAAACAGGTCTTTATTGGGGGGTGTTGAAACTCCCACTGACCTTTCCATGACCTTCCTGTGCAGGCCTAATGGCTGCTGCCAACTGTTCATGGATTGTAAAAGACTTTGGGATACAGTGTGAATGAAAGGAGCTATAATTTAAACCCATATTATTTTATTTTCCCTGTCCATCTGTTATTTGTATTTGTTTGTTTACCAGGAAGAGGTTCTACTGAGCAGTGCTCATTTACAAGGAGGTCCTGGGTAGGACAGCCAGAAATACAGCAATAGACACTGAGCAGGATGTACAGAACTTTAATAACTGAATGCAGAGCAATATATACAAAGCACAGGTATGAGATCATAAAACAGATCATTATAGATAGAACTTTAACCACAAGTACTATATATAGTATCATTAAGACCTAGCGAGGGATTCAGTATTATAAGTGATGCAAAACACGAGCACAAGACAGACAGGACCATGCTAGAAAGGTACACAGAATGCTGTAAAAATTGTTCACACATAACTAAAACACAGCCATAATATAATTGCACGTACTAGTATCTATACAGTCTAATGGCAGTTACAAATGTATATACAGTGGTTATCAAGAAATGAGATTTAAATGCATTGTAGCTAACCAAAGTCCATAGTTTAAGTGTGTTCTGCAGCTTATTCCAGAGCTCAGGGGCAAGAAGCCTTAGAACTTATAAAAATTAGAACAAAAAAGAACCTCTTATTTAAAGTTTCTGTTATGGGTTGAAATGCTTTAATTAATTTACACTTAAAGTGAAACTGTGTGCAAATTGCTGGGTTAAAAAAAAATGTAAGTAAATGTTTGGGCTCTGTCTAGAACGGGGAAAGGTAGTACATAGGCTGCACATCACTAGTATGAATATGTACTGCTTGTTTTGCTTCATTTATTGTAAGGAAGGTCTTTAAGCAACAGTGACCTTTTTCAAAAACGTCCTGGACAAAACGCAAAGTAAAAAAGAATGTCTTTTTTTTCTTCTCTGCAGCCTGCTAGTTTGGGTTGTACTGTTTATGAATTTTTTTTTTTTTTTTTGGCTTTGCTAATGAAACTGTGTGATTAAACTGTTGCTCCATAGCCCCCAGGACATTGGTCATTTCGGTCGGTGTGAGATGATGCCTTCTCTTCCAGTTGTTCTGCTCCTTGGCGAATGCTCCTCATGCCTGGCACACTAAGATGTGCTGCGAACCTTATAGTTAATTGGCTTGCAATGCTGTCATAAGGCTTTGTCTCCTATAGAAGCTGTCTCAATATAGACTGCTTGAAACACTTTTGGTCCCACCTAAAAATGCTCTCAGTTTTACCACTATATAAAAGTAACATTTCCCCCAATGTCCTCCACCCTGATGATCAGTGCTGCCCCTTCCACATCCTTGGAGTAAGGCCAGTGCCCCTCTGTGATTGGACAATAGAAGATGCACAAATGGAACTGATAGCCCAGAAGCCAAGAACTTCACTTCTGCAATGGGCCTGGCTGCATCTCTTGTTTTTGCCATTGACTCTGTTCATCATAGATTGACGACAGATCTAATTCTATGTAGCCACAAGTAGTGAAACCAGCAGAGGATCTCTCAAGGAGGGCATCCTGCCTACGGTGAAGAGCCATACATGGTGAATTGTTACTCTGTCTCAAACCAGTTTCCGAGTGGGACGCCGGGTTCATTCACACACCCCAGTCTCCCAGGTGGTTGTACCAACTGGGCCACCCAGGGGTCTTTAGGAGGTTGGGTCGTACTCGCCCAACCTCTGGTAGATCTCTTTAACAGCTCCCTGGAGACAAATGTAGTGCCACTTCACTGGAAGGTGTCCCTTCAAAAGAGTGGAATGAGGGAAGAGCCGGGGAACTATAGGTCTGTCAGTCTGACCTCAGCTGCGGGCAAACTGCTGGAATCTATCATTAAGGAAAGGCTGGTGGAGTTCAAGGCAAGGGGTTGCAAGATAACAGACAGCATGGGTTTGTGGTAGGAAGATAGGTCGTGTCAGCCAAAGCGAATGGATTTTTTTTTCTACTGGGTGATGAAGAGCTGTTAAGGGTCAGGCAGTAGACATACTATGCCAGGACTTTAGCAAATCATTCAACTTAGTCTGACAAAGGAGACCAGAAAAGAAACTAGGTGATTTAGGGGTTGGGGATAAACTCACACAGTGGGTCAAGAACTGACTGGGAGGCAGGAAACAGAGAGTAGGAATTAAAATGGTGAACATTTGGAAGTAAGGGAGGTAATGAGCGGGGTACCACAGGGATCGATCCTTGGACTGGGACTCTTTACATCTTAATCAGCAACATATTGGAGGGGCTACTCCTTTTGCTAAGTCCTAGCCTATCCTACATTTTCTCAAATGTTCCTAGCGAGTTGAAGTGCTGTATTGTGCTTTCTCTTTTATCAATAAAGTAAGTCAATATAAAATTAATCAATAAAGCTGTCTGATATTTTCTTTTGTCCTACTCTACCCTACATTTCTCAATTGCTAGTGAGTTGAAGTATTGTGCCTTCCCAGGATAGTGGGGAGGGTAGGGGGAGTAATCCTGCCAATTTACAAGGCCATGGTCAGGCCTCACCTGGAGTACTGTGAGTAGTTGGCTGGCAGTATAGACTAGAGGTTAGAGGAATGAGGTGTGAATGAGCTTGGTACATCTAGCAGCCCAGACCTGAGTTTGATTCTCACAATCTCCACTTGCATACTGTGTGACTCTGAGCAAGTCACTTGACTGCCCAGTGCTCCCAGGTCACCCCTGAAAACAGGCACTTGTGCCTAGTGGGCCTTACCTGGCTACCAAAGACTAAAATAAAAAAAATTAAAAAATAGTTCTGATCTCTTTACTACAAATACAAGGTCAAGAGGCAATGTAGGGTCATCAAAGTGACCAGTGGTGTCCGGCAACAAGAGCTATGAGAAGAAGGCTGGGTGCCCTTAACACATTTACCCTGGAGAAAAGAAGGCAGAGAGGGGATAGGATCTCAGTCTTTTACATACTCAAGAGTATTGACAAGACTGAACAATTAGAAGTGTTTGATCTTGTGTCCTGCAGCAGAATGTAGGGACATGCCCTAAAGCTGAGGGGTGGTAAATTCAGGGGAAATGTTAGGGGGAGCCTTTTCCACCAGAGGCCAGTGATCCAGTGGAACAGACTACCATCTGAGACAATGGACATGATGACAATACAGGCCAGATAAGTTGGGACCAATTTCTGCTTACCAAGCAACTCGCAAGGTACCCTGGGTAGTAGAGTGGATAGGGAATTCCCATAAATTGGTATGCATTTGCACAACATACTTATTTCATCCTTGCTTATGAAGTGGGAGGAGTGGGCACGATGGGCTTGAGGACGCCTTTCTTGATGCTAAAAAGCAGATACATGGAACTCCCTTACCTTACTGGGAGCTCCATCACGATGTTTAAAAAACTTTCTATTAGCCCCATAAGGAAGGGAAGGGATCATAATTTTCCCCTGAGGGTCTGGCAGCAAGATCACTTTCCACTTCCTGACTTTGTAATCCACCCTCTTGCTTCGACATTTTGTGGCATTTCTATGGGAGAGCGTGGGGGCACACTCCTTTCACCTGAATGGAGTGTCTTTTTCAAAGCTGATTTCCCGACTTCAAATCGGGTTTTGGTACCAATTTGATGCTAGGGTTCAACTAACAAAAACCTTGTTAGTCGAGCCTTGGCATTAGTCAGTACCAAAACCCAATTTGAAATTGGGAAATCGGCTTTAAAAAAGATGCCCCATTCAAATGACTAGAGTGCACCCCCTATGCTCTCTCTATAGAGATGTCACAAAACAGCAGGAGGGTTGTTCACAAAGTCAAGAAGTGGAAAGGGATCATGCTGTCTGCTCCATGGGGGACAAATTATAACCCTTTCCCTTCCTTTGTGGGCTAATAGTAAAAATGTTTCAACATCATGATGGAGCTCCCAGTGAGGTAAGGGAGTTCCATGTTTCTGCTTTTTAGCAGAAAGAAAATGCAGGAAAGGTTCACTTTAAAAGTTTTTTCAGGATTATGTAAGTAAATTCTAATTACTACTGTATTGTTTATATTTTGAAAGGCACCCTGAGCCTGTAGACTGGGGCGGAGACAAATAAAATTGACTTACTTACTACAGCCATGGCTTATTATGTAGCTTAAGTTATAATCTCCTGCCTGTGAATCATTCATAGCTTGTTACTGTGGAGATTCATGTGATGGTGTCACAAGCAGGACATACAGACTTGCGCTCACAAATAAGTCTCAGCTGCTGAAGAATGGGGAATTTTGAGTTGGAAAAGGATTGGCGTTTAAGTTTGTTTGCAACATTTGCAGTTGAGTTTTGTGGATGCCAGCTGTCTTTTTGTTCTTTGTTTTTTTGTTTTGTTTTTGTCAGTACCCTGAATCCCTTCTGAAAAGCCAATACAACTCCTTAATGATGGTAGCAGATTGAGGAGTAATTAGTGCCCTCCTGCTCGGCGTGCTGGTTTATTATTGGCTGATCCCCTTTGGAAGAGGTGGTTAGCCTGTGCTAATCCAGTAAAGTGGGTCTGTGGCACAAAGCATGGTCAAGCTGGGATAAATGAAGTGTACAGCTATAAAATTACTGCACTAATCCCTTTGGAATCCAAGGTCAGCTCTCTTCCCAGTCCTGTAATGCCTATGTGTTAATGCTTACATGAAGTTACAGGTGGCCCGTGCTGCCTGCTTGCTAGCACTTGAAGGTTAACTGAATAACTTCTCTAGTGCTTGTACCTTGTAGACTAATCCAGTGGATGCCTGAGGTTTCATTCAGATTAAAAGATAAATCTGACAGCAGATACACAGTGGCTGACTGGATGCTGTCTATTAACGAACTGCACGCATCCAACACCAGTCAAATGTTTACATATATATATATATATATATATTTTTGTCCCTTTTTTGTCCCCTTTAACTCTTGCAGGGATAAGACTTTAACGAGGCAAAGCAGATGGCTTCCTAGGGCCAGAGGAGGGAAAGGGGAGTTTCATCATGTGATGTGGCCATTCGGCTTCCCAACCTGTGTTCCAGTCCAGCCTTGGTTGGGGGGGGGGGGTGAAACCTAGTTACACCTCTGAGCTCCCCCTCCACTAGTAGAGTTTTTTGCTCCAAGGACTGCCACCTCAGCCTAACTTCTGACTAGAGTGCCAGGTGCCTTCCTAGCCCCAACAGCCCCTCCCCACTGTCTGAGCCAGTGGGCATTCATGCAGAGTGGGGCTTGAGAGGACTGGTGGCCATGTCATAGAGGTTGCCTAGGAGATATATATATTTTTTTTGTCCCATATCCTAGACACCCTAAACCCTCCCACTGATGATGAGCAGTGCCCTGTCAGGCCTCGTTCGCATGCAGCGATGCCCTGTGGAGGAGGCAAGCTCCCTGCCTCACCCCATGGATTGCTATGGCACCAGAAGCAGCGATGTCCTGTGGAGGAGTCAAGCTCCCTGGCTCACCCCATGGATTGCTATGGCACCAGAACCACAGTGCCATCCCTCCCAACTGGGAACACTGCCTTGCAGCAGTGCCACCCTATCCCCCCTTGGCCACCTCACTCTACTCCTGAACCCAGGTTGTTGACCTAGTACTGCTACATATTACCTGCTCTACCATCAGGCAGCCCCCACCATTGAACTGTTTGTTTTTTTTGTTGGGGGAGGGGGGCAGCACTGTAGCTCAATCTACCATGCTGTCTTCAGTCTGTAGTGACTACTGGTTGTTAAACTAGATGATTCCTTTTCAAGATTGCCAAGGCTGGAGTTTGCACAGTGATGTGGCGGCAGCACGTCACTACCGTACGAGATTTGTTTTCTCCCCTTCACTTCGACTATATGTAGACATGGTGGGGGCAATGAGGTTTGGTGGTCAGTACAGTAGTGTGGTAACCAAATGAAGATGGGTTCAAATCCCACCAGAGCCAGATACTCACTGTGTGACCTGTACAAGTTGCCCAACCTCCCAGTGCTCCAATTCACCTAGCTGAAATGGGTAGAAGAAAGACTTCCTTAAAAACAAGCTGTCACATCTCAGCTGGACTATCCTGGGTAAATAAACTGTAAACCAATACGTACAGACTCTGAGGGGGTCTCTGCACTCTTCAAGAGTGGCTAACAGAATGACGGAGCTACAGTACATAAACAGGGGGTTCAGTTGCCAGAGGCAGGAGGTTTCACTACCCCTATTTAAGTATTTCATGTCGCTACGCCTAGAGTATTGTGTCCCGTTATGAAGTCCCTGTCACAGGAAGGACATAAACCAACTGGAGGTGATGCAGAGAAGGGCTACCTGGAAGATTCAGGGTCTGCAAGGGTGTATGTACAAGCAGCAGAGGAAAGTCTGAATATGTACACACAGGCGGGAGAGATGGGACATGATAGAACCCAAGGGATGCCAGCAAGGTGGATGCTAGTAACTTGTTAAAAAGAGGGAAGGGCTACAAATTGGTGGTGGTAAATTCAGAAGGGATGTCAGGAGGCTTTAGTTCACGGAGGAGGTGGGGGAAAGGTGGAACAAACTGCTGTAGGAGACCATAAATGTAAAAACCATGTGGAGTTTCAAGAGAGGGTGGATTTAATTGAAGGGGGGAGGTAAGGATGGTAGGGGACGGGGAAGGGATATGAACCTGAAGGGAATATCTCCCTTTATTGGTCAGACTTGATAGACCAGAAGGTCTTCCTGTAGTGGCTACATTCTATGTTTCTAGGCAAGAGTATTGCCATGGCACTGGTGCAGAAGTGCATTGGCAGCTGTGCATTGTGTTGCCACGTGGGAGCCCGCAGGTTTGTGTTTGAGCCCTGGAATCTCGCTATGGGACTTGCTGGGAACGTCCCATTCCCAGCAAGTCCTACTGCAGTGATGAGGTATTTGGCCCCTGAAGGTGATGGGGGAGGGTGAAGACCACACAGCACTTGGGGGCATCCCCTGCCCACCAATCACAGAGCTGAATTGGTGTTGGCTATGAGGGTAGTTGCTTGCTTGCCCTTCCAGTTGGAGGAAGGATGCTAAGCCACAGTGCCTTTCCCACCTGCTGTGTGGGTCCAGCCTGTAAGTGATGCGTCCTCAAAATGTATAGCAAAGAGTAACTTGATGAGTAGCAAATTCCCCAGAACAGTCTTGCATGTTGCTGAAGCTTTGGGTTTGCATCTTTTGAACCTGTTTCTAGCACCTTTAGGCTTCAGATTTTGTATGGATTTGGTGGAACACATGGTAGCACTCACTCTGCCTGGTGGTAAGAAGCTGGTCTGGTTCCTGGTCCTGGTTTGGTTCAGGGTCGAACATGCACTCATGCAGCTTTGGTTGCTGCCTTTCATGGTTTATATGCCACTTGCATACCCCGATCAATTTTTCTGAGATCTTTTGATGGAGTGCATCACCAAAACTCCCTCACTCGTGGCTGAGAGCAGCTAGGCCGTGCTTTTTCAGTTGTGGTCCAGTCACATTTAGAATCCCCCCCCCACCGAATATTCATACACCCCTGTCCATCACTTAAAAGAAAAAAAGGCACTTGAGGGCCAAGCATTTATAGGGGATCGAGCAGTTCAACAAAGTAGTAGTACTGATGGATAAGTATGTGCTTTTGGTGATGATCAGTGCTTTACCCTGCACAAATGAACTAAAATCAAAGAAATAAATAACAGTGCTTTTAGAAAACATTTTCTTTCCTTCCTAGTTGGACTCTAGCATTTGAAATATCATACCCTTCCATGGTCAGTATAGTCTAGAGATTTGAGCAACTAGTTGTGAATAAGCTTTGTAGATCCAACGGACCTGGGTTTGATTTTCTACAGCCTCCACTTGCATATACTGAGTGACTCTGAGCAAGTCCTGTATCCTCCGTGTGCTCCCAGGATGCACCTGGACATGAGCTTCAGCTCAGTGTGCCTTTTGTAGCCAAAGAAATTCTAAAATAAAAAAACCCAAATCACTTAATCTACAGGAAACCTACTCTGTTTTCAGTTGTCCTCGTTGCTCAGATGGGTTGTCCGTGTTAGACTGGGCTCCTAGCTGGGTTGGTTTTGCACCCTTTTGTATATACCCTAATCACAAGAATGTATTTATTTCAAAAGTGTTACCAGGAAAAGCATACTGAGTGTTGGATCCAGGATTTTAAAAAGGGCCCTGAGGGCTGAGGCGATGGATGCCACACCTCGTGCCACACCAGCAACTGGGGTTCAAGAACGAGCTTGAGCGCCGAGGGTCAGCAGGGGTGAGAAGGATTGAGCATCTGGACTATTCTCCTCTCTCAGGGGTGGGGGAGGGAGACCTGTCGTCCTGCCGCTGACTGCCCTTTGGCGCGGCTGGAGGGCAGTGTGGGTCGGGAGACACGTACCGACGTCGTCATGTCAGTATTTTATTTAATTTAGTAGAAATTGGAATTGCAAACCTTTGAGTCAGGGACTCATTTACAAAGGCTCCTCATCAGGAAACAGATAGTATATACAAATACAGTCATAGTTACATAGAGTACAGATCGACGTAGGGAACACTATACATGTATGTACATAAATACAAGGGATAAAATTCATACAAGAGCAAAAACTCTATACAGGAAAACACTATACATATATGTACATAAATACCAGGAATACAATTCATAAGAGGGTGAGACTCTATACAGGTTCTGTACAGTGATGTAGCTAAACCATCTAGTACACCAGAGACAGCAATATGGGTTCTGTTATATTAAAAATAGGTAGTAACTTAAAACAAATGTGGTGACATTTGGGCAGCTACACATTCTGCCAGGGAGTGAGACAGTGAGGGGGGTCCCCAGTGAGGTGGGGAAGCAAACAGCTATGTGCAGTTACAGCTGCAGGTGGTGATTAGATGTTGCCTAAGGGTAGATTTGAAGGGCCCTATTCTTAGTCAAGATGAGATATCGGAGGGTAAGGCATTGCTCCAGGTTGGGGCCCAGTATCGGAAGGATCTTTGGGCCAGGGGTGTCCTGACCCTGGGCACTTGAAGTGTACACTTGAGTGTGCTTCGGGTGGAGATGGCAAGGATGAAGGGAGTGAGTACAGAGATTAGGCCTGGAGGTGCAAGGCCTGCTGTAAGTTTCTTGGTTAGGAGGCAGGTTTGGTAGTGCAACCTTTCTTCAAGGCTGCAAAAATCAGCAAGGTCATATACGGTACATGTGTGGGTGAGTCTGCTGGAGCCCATAAGTAGGTGGCAGGCTTTGTTCAGGGACATTTTGATTTTATTGAGTGTGGTTTTGTCTGCTGCACCATACACCAGGATGTCGTAGTCCACTAGGGACAGCACAGAGCAGGTGATGGCCAGCCTTAGGGCTGCAGGTGGTAGGCAGCTCTTGTGGCAGTACAATAGGCTAATGTGTGTTTGTCACTGTTGCGAGGGTGCATATGTGGTCTTGAAAAGAGAAAGCAGAGTCGAAGGTGATGCCCAGGTATTTGTAGGTTTTTACCTGCTCGAGGGGAAGGAGGGTGCTAGACAGAACAGTGAGTGGGGCATCCTTGGATTAGCTTTGGGAATGCAAGATTAGCATGGCTTTGTCTTTTTTTAGGTTAATTACAAGGCGACGGTCCAGAAACCAGGATTCTGCCTGATTAAAAGAATAGTGCAGGGCACTTTGGAGGTGGGAGGGGGTCTGGTGGGATGTGAAAAGGACTGCGTTGTCCGCGTAGAGGAGCATTTTTTCTGAGCAGGAGCTGGGGAGCGTATTTAGGTACAGACTGAAAAGCAGTGGTCTAAGGATCGAGCCTTGTGGGACACCCAAGTGGACCTGCCGAGTGCCAGAGAGGGTACTGTTGATTTTCACACATTGTGACCGGGAGGTGAGGTAGTTGGAGAACCAGGACACCGGGCCATGTGAAAAACCTAACTGGGAGAGGGTGGATATGAGGAGTGGGTGGCAGACGGTATCAAAGGCTTTCAATAGGTCGATGTAGACTGCACGCATGAGGAGCCCTTTATCCAGGGCTGTGTGTAAATAGTTGGAAAACTCGATGAGGGCAGTAGTGGTGCTATGCCGCCAATGGAAACCATGCTGTTCCACACAGAGGAGATTATATTTGTCAAGGTATTCAGTCATGTGGTCAGCCACTACATTTTCTAGGGCTTTCGAGGGGCAGTATCAAGATTGGTCTGTAGTTCCCGGGGGAGGTACGGTCCCCACCTTTGTGTATAGTGGTGCCCACTGCAGTCTTCCAAGCAAGGGGGAATTGGCCATGACAGAGCGAGTAATTGAGGAGGCTTGTAAGTGGTGCAAGGACTGTGTCCAGAACTAGGCAAAGGAGTTTTGGATCCAGTGTGTCATTACTATAGCCAGTGCCACTGAGGGCTTTAAGTAGGTATGGTTTGGCCTCAGACAGTGTGAGGGCCCTGAAGTGGAAAGGGCGGGTAGTGGAGGTGGGGGAGTGCAGGGGCAGGGTCGAAGAAGTTGGTGGGGAGGACTGCACTGAGGTCTGAGAAAGCTTCATTGGGTCTATCGGCGACACACTGTGGGTCTGTGGTGAGTGAGCCATTTACGTCAAGCTGGACGGGTGGGAGAATTGTAGACTTTCTGTTCAGCTCCTTAATATTATCCCAGAACTTCCAGGCAAACCCCTGGGAGGAGGCAAGCATGGATCTGTTGTAGTCTGATTTTGCCTTGTGGATGGCCCAGGTGCAGTTATTGCATGCAGCACTATAGGCTTGCCAGATTCGATTGCTCTGTGCCAGAGGTTATCTCTACTCCGCAGTTGATTGATTATAGCTGGGGTTATCCACAGGGAGTTATGCTCCTTAATAAATGATTTAGTAAGAGGAGCAAAGATGTCACATGCTGCATTAAACAATCGGACAAAGTAACTGAAAGCAGTGTCAATGTCGGGAGCTAATTTAATCAGGGACCAGTCCCAGCTGGCAAGGTACTCTCTAAGTTGTGTTACCTTGCCAGCATGAATGCGCCATCAGAGGGTAGTTTTTGGTGCTGTTTTTTTTTTTTCATTTTACAGGACCAGGAGAGGGTGATAGGAGAGTGGTCACTGAGGGCATTGGATAGTACAGCGGTGCTGGTGATTTTATGAGGTCTGTTCGAGAGGACAATGTCCAGAAGTGTGGCATTGCTTTTGGTAGGGTTGAACCGGGTGGCAGTAGTTACCAACTGTGTAAGGTCGAGGGCTGCTATAGCATCCTTGGCTTGGGAGGCAGAGCTCGAGAGCCAGCTAATGTTGAGATCACCCATCGTGATCTGTTCCAGTTTGCTGGGCATACTGGAGAGGTGCTGTAGAAGTGACTGAAAGGCAAGGAACCGGTGTTGAGGGGGGATATAGGTGGCCGTGAATATTAGGGGGGCTTTGGAGGCACCAGTGGAAATTTTGAGGGAGATTGCCTGGGCACCATGCTCCAGTTGAGGTGGGGGAAGGGCAAGCCCTTGCAACATGTCTCTGAGTTATATCGCGCAGCCACCTCCACATTTCCCATCCCTGTCTTCCGAAAGAGCGTATAACCTGGTATGGTAATAAAATGATCAGGGTTTTTTTTGGATAGCCATGTTTCCACTAGTGCTAGGAACCATCCCAGTAGATCGGCAAATTTTTTAATGAGACTGCAAGTATTCATAGAGGCCATACATAGACCAGTGGATGTGGAGGGGCAGTTAGGGCTGTCTGCTATGGGGCCTGGGTTGGGGTGGACGTTGCCTGACAGTAGAAGTAGGAGGGAGACGAGTTGGAAAAGAGCCATGTGCTTTCTGATTCCATTGGGTTGGGTACCGTACGTGGCCCGGCTCTGGAGAAAGATAGGAATGGGGAGAGACTGAAGGGTTGGGATGGCCAGATAGAAGGGGGGCCAAGGGGAGTCTGGGGAGGAGGGGGTGTGGACAGATGAGCTGGTGAGGGTGTGCAACGGGGGAGTGCTTGACACCATAGGTGGGCTGGGGAGTGATAGGGTAGGGAGAGTGTAAGGGTGGGTTGGCAGGGGTGAGGGACCTGCCAGGGTGGGGGATGTGTCCATGCTAAGAGACAGCAGTATGAGTAGCGCCAGTCTGGTAGTCACTCGATGTATAGTCATATTTGTCATTGTCTGAGATAAAAGAGGTCGCAAGTATTTTACTGAAATGTGGCAGCCTCTTTGGTGCAGTGGCAGGGTCACAGATTCAGATCACACCACTGAATGTTAGGACGTAGGTAATTTGCTTTAGGTGTGAAGGAGCCAGGACTAGAAGTGTTAGGGGAGAGCAGTGGGAAGAGGATTGCAGCCTAGATGTGATTGTTGCCTTCTAGTGGCTTTGCAGAATAATGTGCAAATGGAAAAATAGACACATCTCATTCTAAGTTAATTTGAGAGATAATGCAGCTTTAACAAAATCCAAAACCAGTTTAAGCAGTGTAAGAATACAGTCTAAATAAATGCAGTCACTAGTCTGGATTCTAATTAAGAAGAGAGAAGATGTAGCTTTAACAAAATCATCACTGGTGTAGCAAGCACAATCCCAGTTTAAGCAGTGTAAAGATACAGTGAAACCAGGCAAAAATCCTGTTCCATCCCTTAGTTGGTGGAAACCATCAAAGAGATACTGGGATTTAAGTCACTAGAGTCCAGGTTGCAAACTAGGTTGTAAATAAAATAAAGATAATAAACTGCTCAGCAGTGAGCAGCAGTTACAGATGGCAGTGGGTTACAGATAAAGGACTGCAAATCTCAAGCAAAGACCAAATGAGGGCTCAGACTGGAACATAGAAACATCGAGTTTGACGGCAGATAAGGACCACTTGGCCCACCCAGTCTGCCCCTTTCCCTACCTATTGGATAAGCTACAGATTCTAGTTAACAAACAGCCTACTTCCTGCAACCCCCCACCATAATTGCCTTATGTCTGTCCCATGCATGTTTGAATTCCCCCACTGTTTTAGACCCCATAACCTCTCCAGGAAGGTGGTTCTATGCGTCCACCACTCTCTCCGTGAAAAAGAATTTCCTCACATTACCCCTGAGCCGTCCCCCGTCTAACTTTAAATTGTGTCCCCTTGTTCTTACACATCTCTTTTTCTGCAAGATGCTACCCTCCTGGACTTTGTTGATGCCCTTGAGGTACTTAAAAGTTTATATCATGTCCCCCCTGTCCCTCCTTTCATCAAGGGTATACATATTAAGCTCTCTCAGTCTCTCTTCATATGGTTTCTGATGTAGACCCTGCACCATTTTAGTTGCCCTCCTCTGGACTGCTTCCATCCAGTCTATGTCCTTGCATAGATGAGGTCTCCAAAACTGCACGCAGTACTCCAGATGAGGTCTCATCAACTGTCTGTTCGGAGGGATAACCACTTCCCTTTTTCTACTTGTGATGCCCCTCCCTATGCATCCCAGTATCCCCCTGGCTCTCCTTACTGACCTCTCACATTGCTTACCCACCTTTAGGTCATCTGATATGACTACACCCAGATCCCTTTCCATTATTGTTGTCGTTAGTTCCTCCCCTGCTATTGTGTACTCTTCTCCTGGATTTTTATTTCCCAAGTGCATTACTTTGCACTTCTTTGCATTGAATCTAAGTTGCCATATGTCTGACCATTCCTCCAACCTTGCCAAGTCCCTTCTCATCCTTTCTCCCCCTTGTGTATCAACTCTGTTACAGATCTTTGTGTCATCTGCAAAGAGGCATACCTTTCCTTCAGACCCTCTGCAATGTCACCAATAAAGCGTTAAAGAGGACTGGACCCAGTACTGAGCCCTGAGGTACTCCATAGTAACCCCTTTCTTCAGAATGTTGTTCCATTCACTATTACCTTCTGTGTCCTGTTGTGCAGCCAGTTTGTACTCAGGCTACCACCCTGGGAACCACTCCCAGGCTGGCTAACTTGATTAATCTTTGTGGGGACTGTGTCAAATGCCTTGCTAAAGTCTAGGTAGGCCATATCCACAGCCCTCCTGGTCTATTACTTTGGTCACCCAGTCAAAGAAATCGATTAGATTCGGTCTGACATGACCTTCCTGCTGTGAATCCATGCTGCTTTGGGTCCTGTGCCCCACTGGCCTCTAGGTACTGAACAATTCTTTCTTTGAAGTGATTCCATCATTTTCCCACCACTGAGGTCAAACTAACAGGTCTGTAGTTTCCTGCTTCTGCCTTGCTCCCACTTTTGTCAGGGAATCACATCTGCCCTCCTCCAGTCCTCAGGTACCACCCATCTTCCCATGATTTGTTAAAAGTGTGGTTAGTGGTGTCACTAGGTCCTCCCTTAGCTCTTTTAGGATTCTAGGGTGAATCTCGTCAGGCCCCATTGCTTTGTCAACCTTCAGTTTTAGGAGTTCTTTCAGGACTCTTTCTTCTGTAAATGGACTGGCGTCAACCCCCCCTACCCAGAGTGCTTCTACTGTTTGGTTTAGGTAACTCCTCCTCTTCTTCTTTTGAATACTGAGCAAAAGTATTCATTCAGTATCTCTGCCTTTTCACTGTCTCCCTCTGCCCATCTCCCCTCTCCTTTATTAATCTTCACTATCCCTCCCTTAACATTCTATGCTCCCTAATGTACCTATAAAAGGTTTTATCCCCTTCTTAACTGAGTTGGCTATCTTTTCCTCGGTTTGGGCCTTTGCTTTTCTGACTGCCTTCCCCACCTCTTTCTGCTTTAATTGATACAGTTCCCTGTCATGCTCAGTCTGTGATTCCTTATACTTTTTGATGTAGCCTTTTTCTCCTTAACCTTCACTGACACCTCTTTTGAGAACCATAGTGGTTTTTTATTCCACTTTGTTTTCTTCATTTGTTTCACACAAAGGCTTGTTGCCTCCATGATGGCAGTTTTGATTTTACTCCATTGTTCTTCCACCCCTCCTTTCTGGCCATTTGCTAATGCATTCCTCAGGTATTCACCCATTATGGAAAAAGGCGCCACTTTTTCCTCAGGTATTCACCCATTATGGAAAAAGGCGCCACTTTTAAAATTCAAGTGAAGTGCACAGTTACTGTCTGAGTAATGGTCCGTACCTGTCGGTTGGCTCTGGGGCAGATACAGGCTCCTTTCTTGCCCACTCGGAGGGAGTTGGGCAGGCTTGTGCAGCAGTTGCACAAACGGGCTTTGAGGAGTGCCTGTCAGCTAGCTCTGGGGCAGATGCAGGCTCCTTTCTTGCTCATTTGGAGGGAGTTGGGCAGGCTTGTGCAGCAGTTGCCAATGGGAGGACAGGAGAAGAAGTGGAAAACGGAGCCTGGCAGGTTCTGTGATGGCTCGTGTGTTTGGAGGGGTTGAGCCCGGTATCTGGATTGAGTCTCTGGGGGAAGGGAGACAGGCACCCTCCTCCCTGGCCCCACTGTGGGGGATTAACCAGGGTCGGCAATACAGGGATGCTAGGAGCCAGAGAGTGAGTCTCTCTGCAAGAAAGGACTGCAGCCACTTGCCAGGGCTCCCAGGAGGAAAACAGATAATAGAAAAAAAAAAAAAGGGTACTGGTCAATAATGTAAGGTGACAGTTAAAGAGGTTTGGCTGTCAGCAAGTAGGCAGAATGCTTCTGGGTGTGTTATCTTGTACTAAACATTATTACTCTTGGTAGTAGGTCATGATAAAAACACTTTTTGTTGTGTTAGAAATATACATACATACATACATACATACATACATACATACATACATACATAGCATGCATGCATGCATGCATGCATGCATACTGGATTGCTTTTGTCATTTAAATGCCCAAGAAGGGTCCTGCTACCACGGGATCTTTAGTGATGCTGGGTCTGCAACTCCGGGACTCATTTTCAGATGCACCTTGGGGAAGGGGAAATGGGGAACTGTATGTGCAGTAATCCCATCAATATGACAAGGCATGGAATATCACACTTAAATTAGCAGCAGTGAAATTGACCACAGTGAACAGTGACAAGGTACTGGGTATTAAGGAGAAAATGCAGGGAAAGCTTTTCTTTATAAATGGAGGTTGGCACACTTCCCATGTTGGCGAGACTGGGAACAAGGGATCAAGTTAATGTAAAAGTAGGTTTAGTTATGAGGCCATTAAAAATAAATTTGGCTGCCTACGTCTTATTTTTTTTAATTTTATTTTATGTATGTACGTATTTATTTATTTAGCCTTGTGTGCTGTTTCCTAAGATGATGGAAATAGGTCACTGCCACTGGGAGAAGTAACACATCTTGGATGAATTCCTGTTTTGGCAGGATTTCCTTGTTTGGATTTTGAGCTTTTTAAGTGTGTGTGTGTGTGTGTGTGTGTGTGTGTGTGTGTGTGTGTGTGTGTGTGTATGTTGTCTGTGCATTATAGGGGTGTGGTAGTGCCCCAGTAGTTAGGGTTGAGTAGGCTGTTTAATGTTAAGCTCCAGTTTTGCACCTTAATTACTTTGGCGTTGTTTGACGAAATAGCCCATATTTTGGCATGCGTGGTCAGGGTGTCCATCTCAAACCATGAAATGTTTCGTGATTGCATCTTGTTCAGTGTTTGAGATATGGAGCTCTAAAAAACAGGAAGGGGGGACAAGTTTGTTTTCCCTATACTTAACATCACATATTTTTTGCTCTTGCCTACAGCCTAGTTGGTGTAGAATTTTTTGCATGGAGTTTTCAGGGTTGAAGAGGTCCATGCCAAGGGTGAGCCTTTCAAAGGGTTTTGTGAAAAAAAATATTATTGGGTTCCAGAGTTACAAGGACTTTTTAGTTAACCAAGAAATGCAACCGGTAATTAAAAAAAAAAAAAAACATTGTGAGTGCTTATTTTTCATGTTGAAAAACATACCGGTTGTGTGGAAAAATTACTGATTGGGCAGGCTCCCATCTTGTTTTTTTTTTTTTTTTTAAACTCACACCGAAAATACATAAAAAAGATACATTTTCAAAAATCAAACACCTGAACCTAGCTAAACAGGACATGTTTGGCATACCTGAACTTAGATAAATAGGATCCATTTAGCTAGATACTGCTGTTGGTTTTTTGAACAGATTGCCAGAAATGCCTTTTCTGGGCACCCCAAAATCCAGGGTGCCCAGCTTAGTGAGATGAGCCATTTACCCACATTCTTTGTATGAGAACAGTGGGACTTGCTTGACATCTGTAGCCTCAGACGGTGTGCTGCTGTCTGCAGTATCAGCAGTGAGCTGGTAATAGAAACGTAGAAATTGACAGCAGTTAAGGATTGCTTGGCCCACCTAGTCTGTCCATTTTCTCTACCTACTGTAATACTGCAGACCCTACTTGAGCTCCAGCTTAGCCCTCCTTTCCCTAACCACTAAGGTTCTCTTATGCCTATCCCATGCGTTCTTGAATCCTGTTACAGTTTTTGCCCCCACCTCCGCTGGGAGGCTGTTCCATGCATCTACTACTCTTTCTTCACATATTTCCTCAAGTTTCCCCCGAGTCTACCCCCTTCCAGCTTCATAGCATGCTCCCTTATTCTTGAGCATCTTTTTTTCTGAAAAATACTTTTTTATTTTTATTTATTTATTTATTTAGTGATTCAGAAAAGACCTCTGAGCGCAAGTTCTTTTACAAAGGTTCCACGTCATAGATTGCAAAACAAAGTACAATAGGGGAAAACAAAGGTACATCACAATGAACGATACAGCTTGGCTTCAGAACTTACAGAATAACTGTTTACATTTAATCCTTGGGCAAAACCTGCAGTAACCGGAGCTCCTCGGTGCTTTAATTTGTGTTTTATTCAAGGACTTGTGCCAGTCGGGGCTCCCGACTTGAAATCTGAGGACTGAGTGGCAGAAACTAGAGCTCCTCGGGGCTTAATTGGACTTTTTTACAAGGACTGCACCAGTCGGGGTTCCCAACTTGAAATCTAGGGGGCCAGAGTTTTAATTTCAAAAAAGACGCCCAAGACCTCTCTGCTCTGCTAGCCCCGCTGGGCTATAAAAGCTGGGCCATTTTCTCCCGGATTCAGGCAGCGCTCATCGGAGCTGGAGGAGGACGAAACTGCACAAAGCTGCAGTTTAAATTTAATCCTTGGGCAAAAGCTGCAGTAACTGGAGCTCCTCGGGGCTCAATTTGTGTTTTATTCAAGGACTTGTGCCAGTTGGGGCTCCCGACTTGAAATCGGGAGAATAAGCTTTGATTCATAAATTCCCACCCACCTACCCCATTCCCTCCTCCCCCTTCCCCTTAAATGCGCTTTAGCCCCTACCATTCTCCTGGTGGGTCTATTCATTATTTTTTGTCTTGGCTGGTTGAAACTCCTGCCTGTTCCCTCCTCTCAGCTGACCCCTAGTTGAGATCACCATGAGCTGTTTCGTTTCACTGTTACATGATATGCATAGCTTCTAACCCTGTGCCTGTCTAATCCTACTCTCTGCGGACCACCCTCATGGTGGTCTGGTGGTTTGTTTATTTTTACTAACTTGTGATACAGATAGTTGCACCCTTGCTTCTGTATTTATTGCCACCGGTGTCTGCATTAATAGTTGTGTACAGATTTTTTGCCTGCTAAGTAGCTGTACTCTACTGACTAGTGCATCCTAATCATAGATTATATCCACCACCACTGCTTATCTGCCAGGTTGTAGCTAAATGCATGTAGCAAATATTACTGTGCAGCTGTTTTATGCCCTATCTATACTTGACCCCTCTGCTTCCTGTCTGGGCTTGCTGGCAAAGTCAAACATCTGAACCCCTAGCTTCAGCATGCCTCCCTCCCAGTGGCAGAATGCTAAGGGCCTAAAGATTGACCATCTTAATATCAGCAGCCTTCTCTCTAACCTCCCAGACCTAATGTCCTGGGTCTCCCACTACAATCTGGACATCCTAGGGTCTCCGAAACCTGGCTTAAACCAGCTCATCCTGACTCTGTCTGTGCCCTCCCTGGCTACCTTGTAATCAGACAGGACAGAGTGGGAAACAAACGGGGGTGGACTTCTGTTGTACCATAAACCTCACCTTAAAGTGTCTGTCATACCTCCCCCCCTCCCCCTCATGTGAGTGCCTACATGCTCTTCTTATCTTGGGCAACACAATGAAGCTCCACCTTGCCTGTGTGTACAACACACCCAAAGGCAGTGTACATGGCCTCTCCCACCTCCTTGACTGCCTCAGCCCCAAGGTGGGGACAAATGAACTCATGGTGTTCGGGGATTTTAACTTAAACTGGCTGAGTGGCATTGCCAATGTTTATGAACCCCTTCTGTCTGGTCTCACCCTAGGTCAGCTTATCACTGAGCCCACCAGACCCTCCTCCTCTGGGGTGCAGGGCACCCTTCTAGATTGGATGTTGAGCAATAGGCCTTACCGTATCTCAGCTTCTGGCATCTTCCCCGATTCCATCTCTGACCATTCACCCACCTTCTGTATCTGGAAGGTCCCTGCCCCCCGGGTCACCCCTAAAGTTATTCAGATGAGGGACTATTCAAAATTTGACTACAACAACTTCCTTTCCGATCTCTGTAGAACTGACTGGTCCTCTGTCTATGCTGAATGTGACCCCTCTACTGCTCTCGACTGCTTCCTAGCCTTATTTGCCCCATTACAAGACAGACATGCCCCACTCATAAAAAGGAGAGTGAGGGGCACTGTCACCAAATAGTTAGAAGGTGACCTGTTTGCCTTGATGAAGCTTAGGGACAAAAGCTGGCTTAAATACAAGGACTCTGGAGACAGAACTGACCTTGAGGCTTACAGGCAGCTCAGGAACTCATGCAAATGGGCAATCCACTCAGCCAGGAGTGGGTTCTGCAAATCCTCCCTTGAAGCGTCCGCTAAGAACCATAGGAGTTTCTGGCGCACCATTAAGCATACCGTTAATGGTCCTGCCTGCCCCCAGGTCTCCGACCTGCAAATCGATGGAGTCAGCTGCAGCAATGCCCTAACCATAGCCCATGCCTTTAACATCCTGTTCTCAGACCTATCTGACTTCACCTCCACGCCTTCAGATACAAATAATCTGGGCTCCACTTCTGGCACCGTGCCTCATCCTCCTCCCCCTCCCTTCTACTTCAAGTCTGTCTCCTGCAATGAGACACGGAAGCTTCTTGCTGGTCTCTCCCCTCACTCTGGCACTGGGCATGACAACCTTGAGCCCAAATTACTCAACCTCGGAGCCCTCCTCTTGGCCCGACCTATCTCCCACATTCTTAACTCCTCTCTCAGATCTGGGTCCATCCCAGCCATATGGAAGGTGGCTCATGTGATCCCAGTCCTCAAACGTGGTGATCCCAAAACACTTGAAAACTATCGCCCTATAGCAATTCTGTCTGTGGTAAACAAACTGCTTGAAAAGGTTGTGGCCGCCCAGCTTGCTCTCTTCCTCCAAACCTATGGCTTCCTCTCCCCCAAGCAGCATGGGTTCTGAAAAGGGCACAGCACCTCCACTGCCCTTGCACAGGTCACCTCTGAAATCAGAACGGCGACTGACCAGGGCAAACTCACAGGAGCCATCTTCATTGACCTGTCCAAGGCCTTTGATCTGGTCGATCACACTCTCCTGGGCACCGTTCTCCAGTCCCTCGGCCTCCCAGTCCTAGCCTGGTTTTCCAACTACCTCACGGATAGGCAACAGTACACGAAGTTCCAGAGAGCCTTCTCTGGGCTGGCACCGGTAACCTGTGGGGTGCCTCAGGGGTCTGTCCTCGGCCCCTTACTGTTCTCACTTTTTATCAATCAGCTGCCCTCGGTCCCTGCATTCAGACACGGCACCCTTTATGCCGATGACCTTGTGCTTCTAGTTAGCTCCCAGGATATCAGAGACATAAACGCTAGACTGAACTCTGATTTTGACTGCATCAAATCCTGGCTCAAGGCTAATAAGCTTGTCATCAACCTCCAGAAGATGCAGGCTACGTTATTCGGCTCCTCTGCCAAGGTCAGAGCGCGTCAAGCTGATCTGAAAGTCACTGGCACCGAAGGCATCCCTGTGTCAGTTGTCGACTCCTTCAAGTACCTGGGGGTTACCCTTGACCCTCAACTGGACCTCTCCCTGCACATATGTAACTCCTGTAAGGCCACAAACTGGAAACTGGGACTGGCGTACAGGGCTAAAAGCTGCCTCACCCCAGCTGCCCGACTCGCCATTGCAAAAGGGGTTTTTCTCCCTACATTATGCTATGGGCTCACCTCTTTCATGAACGCCCCTAAATCCTGGCTCATGAAATGGGACACTGCCTATAACAACGTGTGTCGCTTCGCCCTATCAGCCCCCCGGCTCACCCATCACTGCCTACTATACTCAAGGCTGGGGTGGCTCTCCCCTAGTAATCATCGATCCCTTGTTCTGGGCAACTTTACTGACAATATCATCAGATCATCAACTCCTCCGGCACTTGCTGAACTGCTCCAGCCGGCCCCCTCTGGCTAATGGCTAAGGTCTAGTGACTCCCAGGCTGTCATGATCCCCAAAACCCATCCCCTCACAGGGGATCATGCCTTTACAGCCCTTGCCCCCAGAACCTGGAACCTTCTCCCTGCTCATGTAAGAGCAGCCCCCTCCCACAGCTGCTTCAGGTCCTCCCTCTGGGGCTACCTAAAACAAGCTTCTGGCTGCCTTTGCTCTTAACTGTCCCACCCTCCACGGTACGCCTGTGCTCTTCTATGACCGAGTGTGTGCATATGCCTTCTGCCCCCCTTTGCTCTTAGCTGTCCCACCCTCCATGGTGCGCCAAGTGCCCATCTTTGACTGAGTGTGCACACCCTTGGTGCTCTCCTCTAAAATGCCCTGTTAATTCTTTTACTTGCTTCCTCAGTGTCTCCTGAGATTGCCACGCCTTAACACTGTATTTGTAGTATATTCATTCTCTGTCGTTACCTGAATGTAGCTCTCTTCCCATACCTGTCTGTAACTCGTTGACTGCTACTGCCTTGTTCACTGTATCTGTATATTGCCTAAATTCTCTGACTGTGCTTGACTGAACCCTGTTGATTGCTATTACCCTGTCTCTGAATTGTTTTGCCTGTACCTTTGTAATTCTCCTGGGTTGTACTTGAAAATAGGCACTTGACTGTCTAGCGTGCTTATGTGGTAAACAAAAGCTAAATAAATAAATAAAACTCAAAACATAGGTACAAGTTAAAATAACAAGAAATAACTTCCCTTCTGTACCTTACAAGCCTTTTTTATCATATTTCCTCTTTGCCTCCTTTCTTCCAGAGTGTACATACTGAGGTCCTTTAGTATCTCCTCATAGGGTCTCTGGTGCAGACCCTGCACCATTTCGGTTGCCCTCCTCTGGCCCACCTCTACTCTGTCTGTGTCCTTCCTGATATGTGGTCTCAATAACTGGACACAGTACTCTAGATTAAGTCTCACTAGTGATTTATACAGTGGTATCACCACCTCCCTCTTTCTGGTGATGATACCTCTCCCTATGCACCCTAGCTTCCCACTGGCTCTCTCCACTGCCTTGTTGCACTGTTTGGCCACCTTTAGGTCATAAGATACGATTACCCCAGGTTTCTTTCCTGTTTGGAGTCATCAGTACCACTCCTCCCATCTTGTACTCTGTTTCAGGGTTTCTGTGTCCCAAGTGCATGATTTTGCACTTAATTGCATTGAAACTTAGTTGCCACACTCTTGATCACTCTTTAAGCTTTCTTGGATCCCCTCTTCATTCAATTCCCCCCACCCGGAGTGTTGCAGATTTTAGTGTCATCTGTAGAAAGGCATGCCTTCTCTTCTAGCCCCTCTGCAATGTCGCTAATAAAGACATTAAAGATGACCAGTCCCAGTACAGATCCTTGTGGCACCCCACTGGTCACCCTTCCTTTCTTTCTTCCTTCCTTCCTCCAACTGAACTCCTTTTACATCCATCCTCTATTAACTATCCCCCAACCAATTCCTTACCCAGTTTATCACTTTCACCCATTCCCAAGCTACCCAGCTTGTTCATGAGTCTTCCGTGTGGAACAATGTCGAAGGCCTTACTGAAATCTCAGTAGGCCACATCAACTGCTCCACCCTGATCTACTTCTTTGGTCACCCAGTCAAAGAAATCTATCAGATTTGTTTGACATGACCTTCCCCCAGTGAATCCATGTTGCCTGGGATTCTGTAATTCGCTGGTTACAAGATATTCCACAGTCCTTTCCTTCAGCAGTGATTCCATTATTTTCCCCACCTCCAAAGTCAAGCTGACTAGCCTGAAATTGCCAGCTTCCTCCCTGCTACCACTCTTGTGAAGTGGGACTATGACCACTCTTGTCTCCAGTGAGTGATTGAACAGGACTGTCAGAAGTGCAACCAACACCTCTCTGAGCCCCTTCAATATCCTTGGATGTATCCCGTCTGGCCCCATTGCCTTGTCCACTTTCAGCTTTACTAGTTCCTTCAGGACTCTCTCCTCTGTAAATGCACTAGAAACATAGAAACATAGAAGTTGACGGCAGATAAGGACCGCAAGGCCCATCCAGTCTGCCCATTTCTTTTTCTACCTTATAAATGTGCCTTCGGCCTTTGCTCTGTCAGTGACCTATCTATTCATAGTCATTTGTATTGCTCCCTTATGCCTATCCCATGCCTGTTTGAAGCCCTGCACTGTATTCATAGCCACCTACTTTGTGGTAAGCCATTCCATGCATCCACCACCCTTTCTGTGAAAAGAATTTCCTCACATTCCCCTTAATCGGCCTCCTCTAATCTCATGCTGTGTCCTCTTGTCCTGCTATTTTCTTATATTTAAACATGTTAGACTCTTTCACCTTGTTTATGCCCTTAAAGTGTTTGAATGCCTCGATCATATCACCTCTCCCTCCTTTGCTCAAGGGTATACATATTGAGCTCCGTTAATCTGTCCTCATATGTCTTCTGATGCAGTCCCTGCACCATTTTGTTGCCCTTCTCTGGACTGCCTCAATTTGGTTAATGTCCTTGTGAGTGTGGCCTCCAATACTACTGTGGTACTCCAGATGGGGCCTAACCAGTGTCTTGTAGAGGATTATTACCTCCCTCTTACGACTTGTGATACCCTACTAATACACCTCTAACACCCCTAGCCTTACCTACTGCTTTAGAGGTCTGCTTGATGATTTTAGGTCATCAGTGATGATGATGCCCAAGTCTCTTTCTTCCTTTGTGACTGCTAAGCAACTCCCTCCCAGCCTATAGGTGGCTTCAGGGTTTCTCTTCCTATGTGCATGATTTTGCACTTCTTTGCATTAAATCCCAGTTGCCACTCTTCTGACCATTCTGCTAGTCTATCCAGATCTCTCTCATTCTGCCCACCCCATCTGGATCATCTACTCTGTTGCAGATCTTGGTGTCATCTGCAAACAGACAAGCCTTACCCTCTAGTCCATCTGCAAGGTCACTAATGAAGATGTTGAAGAGGACTGGCCCCAGGACTGATCCCTGAGGTACCCCACTTGTGACTTGCATCTCTTCTGACTGTATACCATTTACCACCACTCTCTGTTTTCTGCCCGTCAACCAGTTTGCCACCCAGTTGACCAACTTCTGACCACCCGAGCCTACCCAGCTTATTTATCAATCTTCTATGTGGAACAGTGTCAAAAGCTTTGCTGAAGTCAAGGTAGGCGACATCAACTGCTCCCCTTGGTCCACCACCTGGTTACCCAGTCAAAGAAATCTATGAGATTAGTTTGACAGGACCTTCCTTGTAAACCCATGCTGTCTTGGATCCTGTGCCCTATGGATTCCAGGTGTTGCACTATCCTTTCCTTAAGGAGTGCCTCCATAATCTTGCCCACTACTGAGGTAAGACTGACTGGTCTGTAGTTCCCCGCCTCCTCCCTGCTACCACTCTTGTGGAGCGGGATCACATGACCCTTCTCCAGTCTTCTGGGACCTCTCCTGTGCTCAGAGACTCACTAAACAATTCTGCTAATGGCTCTGCTAGTTCCTCCTTTAGCTCCTTAAGTACCCTGGGATGTATGCCATCAGGTCCCATTGCCTTATCCACCCTGAGCTTAGCAAGCTCTTGCAGGACCCTTTCTTTTGTGAAGGGAGTAGTGCTCACCTCCCCCCTGTGTCCATGATGCTGAGCTGTGGGCCTGTCCTACCTTCTCTTCAGTAAATACTAAGCAAAAGTATCTATTTAGGATAGATGCCTTTACAGGGTCCTCCTCCTCACATGCTCCCTTTTCTCCATTAAGCTTAGCAATACCCCCTCTGGACTTTCTCCTTTCACTAATGTATCTATAGAAAGTCTTGTCACCTTCTTTTACTGTTCGTGCTAGTGTTTCCTCAGTTTGGGACTTTGCCTGCCTTACTGCCTTACCTGCTTCCCTTAAGGCAGTTTGGTATGCCTCCCTATCTTCATCCCGCTGTGTTCCCTTATATTTCCTGAAGGCCAGCCTTTTGGCTCTGACCTTTTCTGCTACTGTATTTGAGAACCAAAGTGGTTTCCTTCTTCTTTTGCACTTCCTTTTCTGTCTAACACAATGGGATGTTGCTTCAAGTATTGCATCCTTAATGCTTGCCCACTTTGCCTGTACCCTCACCTTGTGTTTCTTTTTGCCAGGGCTAGCTTAACTCTGTAGGCCATCTTATCAAAGTCAGCTCCTCCTGAAGTCCCATATTTTGCCTTGGAATGGGATGATTTAGATGTAGTAGCCAAACTGAACCATACCATGTGATGGTCACTGGCCCCAGGTGACCTTCTACCTGGAGATCTGTGATCCTTCTTTGTTAGTCAGTACTAGATCTAGGATAGCCCTGTCTCTTGTGGGTTGCTGTACCAGTTGTTTGAGGCCCTCCCCTGCAGGGAATCCACTATGAGTCTAGTTCTGGCAGATGTTTCTGCTGGTATTGACCAATCTGTATCTGGCATGTTGAAGTCTCCCATTATCAGAACCTCCCCTTTAGCTGTCATGTTTTGTATATCTTCTAACAGTAATGTATCTATGTCCTCCCTCTGGTCTGGGGGCCTGTAGACAACCCCAGTTCTTATGGCTGTCCCATTTTCTGTTTCCAGGGTGACCCACAGTTCTTCTGGCTCCTTATGTGTATTCTGAATTTCTGTAGCTTTGATATTTCCATTAACATACAGGGCCTCTCCCCCCTTTTGCACCTCGGTCTCTTCTGAACAATACATAGCCAGGTACTGAAGTCTCCATGTGGTTACTGGTAAACCACGTCTCACTAATTGCTACTATGTCCAGTTTAGCCTCTGACATTATTGCCTGCAGGTCTGGGATCTTATTTCCCAGGCTGTGAGCATTTGTGTACATGATTTTCCATTGGCCAGATTTTGGTGTGTTGGTTGTTGGGTGAAGTTTGGCATTACCTGTGCATCAGTATGGGAGACAAACCTTTTTCTTACCTGGTGATGCAAATGAACGGCAAACATGCTGAATTCTTGTTTGACCACTAGCTGAGGGGAGGGGTGTTCTTCCTAATCGACGTATGGGTGCTGCACCTCTCCCATTTGCTAGTTTAAATATTCTGCAAAGACGCCAAACTTCTGCCCCAATGCACTGACTCCCTCTTTAGTCAGATGCAGACCATCAAATTTAAAGAACTTTGCTCCCAGAACTGTTGCCAGTTCCTACAAATCTGTGTCCTTTTCCTGGCACCAGTCCTTGAGCCACGTGTTTAGCTCCCTATCTCCCCTTCTCTGACCTTCCGTCCATCTGCTCCCTCTGCCAGACTGGCAGGATCTCAGAGAAGGAGATGCCAGACGAAATAGATGATAGTTTGTCACCCAGCCTAGTCAGGTGTTCCTTGGTCTCCACAACTGACCAGCTGGCGAGATCATTAGTCCCTATGTGTACTAGGACATCAATGTTTTCTCCTGCCTTGTGAACAATTTAGTAATGCGGTCAGTGTCTCTCCATGCTGATGTACCTGGAGACATCTGACCATCACCCTGGCTGGAGATGGGTATCAACTCCTCAATCATGGAGTCTCCTATGATCAGAAGTTTTGGATTTCCTTTGTGCTTGTTTAGTTTTGGTTCCTGATTTGGGTAGTTTTGTTGTGTTAGCTCCTGTGCTGCAGTGTCCTGCTCTGCAGTGTCTTCTGCCTCTTTATTTGATTTCAAAGATAGAGACAGATAACTGTTTGTAGTGTTTATATGGTTTTTGGAGGTAATGTGTTGAGAGCAGAGAGTGATGGGGCACCTGATTTGTTCCTCCTAACCACCTGCCAACCTCCTGGACCAACTACCTCTGCAGGTCGAGGTTTTCTGTTGGATGCTGGGAAATGGCGGGTGGTTCTTATAATGTATTTCCTCTTCAATATGAAATTTGAGGCGTGCAATCTCTGCCCATGCTGCCCGGAGCTGAGCCCTAAGATCTCCAAAGGCCCAGCATGTAGGACAGTGTCCTAAATCCTGTAAGACTGTCCTTCTGAAAATTGTTCCACAGTACCTGCAGTTAATGAAATCCATTCCAAATAAGTTGCTGGGTTTGTAACCTAGTCAGAGTAATTAGAAGGAAAAAAATGCAAGTAATGGTTTAATTGTGCTTTGTTTAACTTGTTATAACAAGTTAAATTACTAGTGCCCCTGTAAATGATATCACCTTGTGGAGGCCCCACTGATCCGCCCCTTCCTGCTCTGCCACAAGATATGTCACAACTGTGGTACCCTATAAAAGGAGTGTGTGGTGTGGTTGGGGATGGGGTGGTGCTGAGCTCTTCCCTGCCTAAAAGAAGAACCACGGACGAAAGAACAAGGAGGTAAGAGCAGAAACAATCAGTCAACAACAAATGCGTAACCCTGAAAGCTTATCCTAATGTTAGATAAAACTGTAAAACACCACCTGTAATAATTTCAGAGAAGATATATGCTGTAAGAAACACTTTGCTCAGAGAAAATAAAGCAGTAACAGAAGATATACCTTGCAAAAGACAATTTGAATCAGAAGATTACAGCAGTAATCTGTTAGCACACACTGTAGGCACACCTTGTAATAATGCAGAAGAAGGTATACCAGCAACAACAATTTGAATCAGAGAAAAATAAAGCAATGAAATGTTAGCAACAAACAGTAGCAATCCCTGTGAGTAAAAATAAAACACCACCACACAGTAAATCTGCTTAGCCAAACTAAGTCTTAATCCTTTTCCTTGCTCTGGTAAGTTTCTCTACTCTGCCTTTCAAGCAGTCTTAGAAGGAAAGAGCTCAGGTGAAGCTAGGTGTCTTGGCCAGCAAACCAAGTCTTCTACCTCAAGATATCAACTAACCTGACTTTTTAACCCTTCTTTTGTTGGAAATTACTGACAGTTTGCTAGCTCCACCCCCCACATACACACCTAATCCTTTGGGAGAGCTGTGAGAGGAAAAGCAATTAGCTCCTTCAATGTGAGAAGGAGACTGAAACACATCTGAGACAACAAACCTTTTCAACAAACAAGAATAAAATAAAACACAGTGTCAAACAGTAATTTTGCTTAGCCCAATGATAAAAAAGTCACAAAACTGTAAGCTCCACCTGTAATACAGTAATTTCATAGAAGATATACCCTGTAAGAAACACTTTGCTCCAGAGAAAAATAAAGCAGTAACAGAAGATATACCTTGCAAAAGACAATTTGAATCAGAAGATTACAGCAGTAATCTGTTAGCACAAACCTGTAGGCACACCTTGTAATAATGCAGAAGAAGGTATACCAGCAACAACAATTTGAATCAGAGAAAAATAAAGCAATGAAATGTTAGCAACAAACAGTAGCAATCCCTGTGAGTAAAAAATAAAAACACCACCACACAGTAAATCTGCTTAGCCAAACTAAGTCTTAATCCTTTTCCCTTGCTCTGGTAAGTTTCTCTACTCTGCCTTTCAAGCAGTCTTAGAAGGAAAGAGCTCAGGTGAAGCTAGGTGCCTTGGCCAGCAAACCAAGTCTTCTACCACCCCTTGACACTTACACTTGCCCCTCTTCAACTGCAGAGCATGTACCAGATGCATCTCCATAAGTTGCCTGTTCCCTGTAGCTGAAGGTGATGACCTATAAAAAGGCACTTCCTAGACCTGACGCAGGAATTGCTGCCAGAAAGGGGTATTGTACAACTCGTTGTCTGTGGCTAGCACTCTTAAGGCGTGCTTACAGGTGTCAGTGTGGCTCAGTTGATAGCACATCTGCCTCTGGAACAGAAGGTCATGGGGTCTTGTCCCTTATCGGGATTAGACTTGTACCTAAAAAATGCTGGCACCCGAGTGCAGTATTGGGGGGTGCTATACTGTTGGGGGTGCCATTCTTTGGATGAGATGAACCGAGGTCCCTTCTACCCATCCTGGTGCTGTCCTGGTGAGTGTTCAGGTGGAAGTAAAAGAACTCAAGGCATTCTTCGCAAAGAGTAGGGGACATTCCTGGTGTTTTGGCCAATATTCCTCTTCCCATAAAACTGGTTCATGCAATTGTCCAGGCTGTGTGTAGGTGTTGATGTGCGATATGGCCGCCACTACACATACAGTCACTTCACTACCAGTCTTGCACTGCTTGTAAAGCACTTTGGGATACATTGTGTATGAAAAGCACTATATATATATATATATGGTCTATGAAATATGTATTCAGTGATTCTAATGTCTATCTATGTCCTGTAACAATTTGTACTATGTGTGGCAGTATCTCTGCCCTTATACAAGCATTGTTATAGCTGTTTTTTACTGTATCATGCTGTTTCTCCAATGTTGCCATGTATGTATACTGTATGTTTTGTGCTCTCCCGGGTCGTTCCTGAAAATAGGCATACTACTTGTCTAGTGTACTTACCCGGTAAACAAAAGCTAAATAAATATATATATACACTGATTCTTCTTCTTCTTACTTTACCAGTTTTGCACTGCAGCAAGAGCAATGCAGACTGTTACAGTGCATCTGAAGTGGCGTAGACACTGCTTCTAGTAGCAGATCATTTCCAAAACTGCTCTGGGAGCTGCAATGGGGTTGGGTATGTGGTGTGGCTCAAGGGCTGTAACCTGCTGTGGGCTGATGGCACCATTAACATTAAGCAATATGTTTGCACCTCATAAGCCTCTGCTGCACTCCCATGATTCCCTGTTATGTAAACAGGAAGCCCAGGAACTTCAGCAGTGTGGTGTGGCCATGGAGTGCTGGGAAAAAAATAAACAAAGAGGAGTACAACTTTATTTATTTATTTAGTTTTTGTTGACCGGGTAAGTGCACTAGGCAGATTCTGCCTATTTTCAGGCATGACCCAGGGAAGGGGGATACAGATGGATGCCAACTAACCTTGAACCAGATTAAGCTGTTGGTGGTATTTTTAGTGAACTTTACACCTCTCCTGTGGTCCGTTTCTGTCCCACAGGGCTGGCACGCTAGGTTTTGTGGGGGGTGGGTGGCTGGCACAAGTTTTGGGCAGTCTATGCTTATCAGCAAGCACATTGAAGGGACATCATTCAGAATCCCCTCCTTCCCAGCTACCAGCCACCCTTGAGCATAGTTTGCATTGGTGCGGAAAGGGCTCATGTAAATGAGTCAGAGAATTGGTGGAGCAACGGGCATGGAGCGAGTGGCATGAAATTCAGTAGTACAACATGGTAATGTTAACAAACCTTTAGTAGCTGGGCAGAGATTGAATGGTCGTGGGTTCGGATCTTGTACCAGGCACTTAGGTTAATACCCAAACTGACACTGTGCTGCTACACTAGGTGGGTACTGCATTATTACTTGCGCCATCCTTCAGAAGAGACAATATACCGAGCTCCCTTCTGCTGCCCTCTGGTGGTTACCTAAGTGAAGTTAAAGATCCCAAGGAACTTTTTGAAAGAGATGGCAAGTTGTCACAGGTGTCCTGGCCAACATTAGGTGAAACAATTTGCAGCTCCTGGGTGTCTAATGGAAACAGGAGATTATCTCTTATATAATAAACTAGGTATCAACATTTTGTGGAGCATTTCTGTTCCATAAGGAGACCAGTGTGGGCCTGAAACAATTAAATGGTTTCATTATAATGATACAAACCTATGAATTTAGGATACCAAGAAAGAAGACCATGGGCTCAAAGTCCACCAACTCAATGGGAATACTATATTGCTACTGTACTTTTTCTTAAGGTACTTATGAGCTTGAAGGTTAGAAATGGTGGCTGACACCACTTGTTCT
Organism: Neoceratodus forsteri; assembly: GCA_016271365.2. Classification (NCBI taxonomy): domain Eukaryota; kingdom Metazoa; phylum Chordata; order Ceratodontiformes; family Ceratodontidae; genus Neoceratodus; species Neoceratodus forsteri. The sequence goes on from CM057452.1 coordinate 255,848,205, forward strand.
GGAAGTCTGTTCCAAATAGGGATACTCAGAACTGGCCGGTTGATTCTGAATCCGATTAATTCTAACGAGATCTTGGAATTGGCATCAGAATTGGACTCCTATTTTCCTATGTAAAATGTCTTGCTTACCTTTATTTTTACTTTCTGAATTATGGTTTTCAGACAGCAGTTCCAAAAAAGGATTGGGATTGGATCTGCCATTCTAGACATCCCTAGTTCCAGGGTTTCACCACTCATTTTGTGAATTCGTTCTTACTGATTCCCTTTAGGCTTCCTCCTTTTCATAATCATCTAGCGCCCTTTTGTACTTTCATCGTGGTACATCCTGAAGGACTGCATTTGTTCTGATGGTGGTATCCCTTTCAGAGATTTTAATACTGTAACCGTGTCTCCCCTCAGTCTTCTCTTTTCCGTGGAGACTAGCCCCTTATCTCCTAGTCGATCCTCGTTGGTCATTCTCCTTTGCACCTTTTCAGTCCTGTCTATCTTTTCTCCACTAGGGACCAGAACAGTACACTGTACTCAAGATGGGGTCGGACTAGTGATCTGTAGTGGAGCAATATACTAATGTATAACTACAATGTAACATAAAGTAGCAGTGCAATGCAGCTGGGGGAATAAAGTATGACCCCAGCTTTTTTTCACAATGAAAGATTCCAGGCAACTTCCAGATTTACGTGCTGGTATAATTTTCTAGGCTCATTGAAATTTAAGGATTTTATAAACATTTTTTTTTTCTCGGGGGGAAAAAAGATGGCCATCACATTTGGCTTATAAATAACATTATAGACCTGGCAAAGGTCAAGATCAAGAAAATACAAAATCCTCAAGGTGCACAGAATAGGAGGTACCTAGAAGAGTAGATCTGACAGGTATGCTAATATTATAATTTTTTTTTTTTGCTCCTCCCTCGGCCCAACTCCACCACTCCTTCTGGCTCGCTAATGTCCCCTTGTACCCACCAGTCTCACCCCTGCTGCCTACCATCTGCTGGTTACAGCCTGCAGTCTGCTCCTGGGTGATCGGGCACTAGGGCTCACCTCCCCACAGGGGGACAGGGAGAGGAGATTACTGGACTGGTGCCCCCGGGGCAGATGCAGGGAGGGGGAGGTGTGCTCTGGGGACTGTGGCGTGGAGGGGACCAGCGGTCATCTTCCGGTGAGGCTGGATGGCCCATTTCAATTTTTTTTTCTGGCCCTGCCCACCCATGTTGTTGCGGCTGAAGCGAGCATCCTCGGTGGGGATGTCCAGCAGTGTGTGGTCACCCTCACTGCCAAGTATGTCACCCCGGAGCCACTAGACAAGTGACACAGCACCTTAACCCCCCCCCCAGAGGGAAGTGTCCTAGGGACACTCTGGAACCCCTCCCTCCTGGCAACTGCGCCTGATGACCCGGGTCACAGCGTGCCGAGTGATCACCTATCACCCGGTGCCACAGCACCAGCCCCTAAAATTGTTAATTGCAGCTGAAGCTAGCATTTTGGAAAAGCATTTTTCATTGCACTACTGCTTTAAGTATCACTACATTACAATTTATGTGCAACACGTGCATCCTTTCAGTCTGTGTTTTATATCTGGAGTGCATAGTGGAGCTGAAGAGTTGGAAACAGTAAATCTGAACAAGATGGAGTGGCAGTTCCTCCTAAATACTTCACACAGTTGCCAACAATGTAGTTGTGTACAGCAGTATAAATATACTTCTGTAGGTAGGTACACTGTCTGCAAATCACTGAAATTAATGAGCAACATCATCTTTTAATCAGCAGGTATTTTTTATTTTGTCGTATTGTCTTGCTACTTGCTGCACATCAGAAATTTCCAGTCTTTTGCAGTTAAATGTACATATAAAGATGACAGCACAGATATTCCTTTTTGACATTTGCAGTGTCTACACTCTGCCTCTGCCTCTGGAGAGATACTATATTCCTTATAGTGACAAAATAATGTAACTTCTAAAGCTCAGAATGAGACAATCCGAGTATGACAATAGCAGTCTTTCTTGGAGCATAAAGCCAGATGAGTTGGAACATCAGCGTTGACTTTATCTGCAACATGTTTTTTTGTGATGGGGAGGGTGGTAGTCTTGTTTTTTTTCTTAATGGCATCTAATAGCAATAAGCTCCTTCCCTAGCAAGTCTCCATATGGAGATAGTGCCTTTAGCCACTCTAACTACCCCTTCGGGCATTAGTCCCGAACAAAGCATATTAGAACATGACTTTATTGCATAAAATAATTAACTTAACATTTCTAGAAACTAAATTCAGGATGAATCTATGATCTGTAGGAAAGGTACAATGTCCTAAAAAAAATAAATGTTTTATTGAATTTTATAATCAGTCATACTGGACGTTAACGTGTTGTAATAGGCAGTGTTGGAGAACATGACAATGCAAAGCTAACAACATACAGTAAATTGAGACGATGATGAACCATTGTAGGTCAACTACTGTACATACTGTAACAACTCTGACAATAGCTCGTTAAAGTTTTTCACATGACCATTGTACCATTTAATGGACTGTCTGTTGACCAGCTTTCGGATTACTTGCTGTGACCTTGCCCCATTCTTAGAAATTCATTGGATGCACCACCAGAGTTTTCTTCAGTGAAAACCTTTGATAGCAAAATCTCAATGTGAGTGTCTTTTGTTTCATTTTTTTGTGTGTTTCGAGGTGGGGTTGTGGAGCTGTTTGCCCCACAAGCTGCCACCTATGCCTCACCTTTGAGTCCGTGCTGCCAGCAAGATGTATCTCCTGGAAGGGGAGTTTTTTTTTGTACATCTTTAATCCAGTCACTCTGACCAGTGGACAGGGCCACAATGATACTGGTAGCCCCCTTCTAGCCCAGATAAATTTACCCTACCAGATTGCAGTGGAATCTCCTGTCCTGCTCACCCTATGAACAGGACTGCTGGCACAGGACAACTCTGCTGCATCCAGACCTTTAGTCCCTTCAACTTGATGTCTAGTTTAAGAGGACCTAGAACTATCTTGTACTGGTGTCTCCCAAGTGGTTTCAGATGTTCTGCTGGCAGCTCATAAGCCTTCTACATGGCATACTTACCCCCTGAAAATGGAATGTGTGAGTATTTTGTATGCCTCTCACTCCTTGGATCCATTTTCATGCCAGTGCAATACATCGTAGACTACCTCCTTCCCCTGTTGGACTCAGACTTGGGCCTCTAGTACTGCACCTTTTGGCCATTTGACTTTTCACACTGTCTCAGTGGGCAAGACTGTGGCCTAGTTGGAGGTGTTACTCAGAGGGCTTCTGCATCCATGTCCCTTGGTCTGCAGGCTAGTTCCAATGTGAGACCTTAACTTTAGTTCTGGAGTCTCTTACACAGACTCCTTTCCAACCTGCTGCCACTCGTGATGTGCATTTCTCTTCATGGAAAATGCTTTTGCTGGTGGCCATCATTACTGCTTGAAGGGTTTCAGAGCTGCAGGCTTTAGGTACAGACCCCAGTGGCAGTGGCAATGGCTCAGTAGGTAGCACACTCGCTTCTGAGGCCGGGAGATCAGAGGGCTATGGGTTCAGTTCCCACATCTGGCACTTGGGTTAATATCCCAGTACTGACACTGTAGTGCAGCATGAGAGGGGGTGCTGCACTTCTGAGGTGCCGTCTTTTGGATGAGATGTTAAACCGAGGTCCCATCTGCCTGGATTGGTGGTAGTTCAGGTGGATGTTAAAGATCCCATGGCACTTATCGAAAAGAGTAGGGGAATTTCCCTGGTGGCCTGGCCAAATTTCCCTCATTCACTAAAAATACCACCAACAGCTTAGTCTGGTTCAAGGTCAGTTGGAATTCATCTGTATCCCCCTCCCCCGGGTCGTGCCTGAAAATAGGCAGGATTTGTCTAGTGCACTTACCCGGTCAACAAAAACTAAATAGAATAAATAAATCCCTTTTTACTTGTTTTTTTCACCAGGATTGGGTTTTATTACAAACCCTTCCTAGGTTCCTTCCTAAAGTGGTTCCTGAGTTCACATTAAATCAGACTGTCCACCGTCCTCTATTTTTTTGTCTTTCCCTCAAAATGCGAGGAAGTTATCTTGCAATCTCTTGATGCCCTAGAGCTTAACCTTTCTACTTGGACCGAATGAAGGGCTACATAAAACCCTCACAGCTTTTTCTTTCATTTACTCCAGATGGTTGGCACATCTATCTCTAAGCTGTGGCTTTCCAAATCATTAGTATTTGCATTTTTCGTTACTGGAAGCATGGTAAGGACTAGGTGGGCCAAGCGGTCCTTATCTGCCGTCAAATTCTATGTTTCTATGTTTCCTGGTCTGGCCTCGTCTTTGGCTTGTTTTCATTCAATCTCATCAGGCTGTATGATCTATTGCTGCATGCAGTTTTGTCCACACTTTTACTGAACACTACAGTCTGGATCTGATGTCGCATATATGGGCTTGCTTTGCCCTTGCCATCCTGCAAGGCCTTTTCTGTTAAGATTCTAACTAACCCTACTATCTGGCTTCCCTCCTGCTCTGCAGTTGTGTATTGCTTGGGAATCATTTCAAAGGTGCAGCTCAACGGAGGGAGATGTCCTTAAAGAAGATAGATTAGTTACTTGCAGGTAACCATAGATCTTCAACAGAATCACCTGCATAGAGCCACAGCTCGCCCTTCCCACCTCCCTCTGCTGTAGTTTAGGTGGTATACCCTGGAAGACATTTCTATTACTGCACGCTTGATCTCCTTTTCTACACCCTTCCAAATGGGCTTTTTCTTTCCAGTACCACAATCCCTCCTGTTAACCTGGTTGGGATTCTTGTCTCCCATTTCTGCCAGTATGGTACAACTCCAAACTTGCCTACAATGAGAAACTGAGGCGGTATGGGGCTGCACACATTATGTAAGCATCAACGATGTATGTCAATATGGATGGCCACAGCTGGGCAAGTTTTGAGTTGTCTGGACGCCAACAGCTTATAGTTCCAAAAGTGTATCTCAGTGGCGGAGAGTCTTGTGAAGATTTTCCATTACTGGTAAGTATGTAATCTCTTTCTTTTTATGAATAACATTCTATACGGTTCTCTTCATGGAATCTGTAGGAGTTTTAACTCTGTCACTCTTTTCTGTTGGGGCCTATTGCAGGGAATATGGCTAGAGGGATACAGATCGGGGTGTTGGGTTCCAGGAGGCGCCCTGGGGCAAAATTGGTTTAGGAAAGGGGTTTCCCTTGTCCTCATACCTAAGGCTTCCACTGTTAGCAAGAAGGTAACCAGACCAGCCTCATCAACCTATCCTTCTTGGGCAGTGTTATGCAATGCCAGATCCATTAAAAACAAGACAGCAATTATTGCTGATCTTGTTTAAACATCTGATCTGGCTTGCATCACCAAGACCTGGCTGGATGAAAATGCCAGCCCCATGTTGGAATCGACTATTCCAGCTGGGTACTCAATGGTTCATTGCCCGAGAACGGATCGTAGGGGAGGTGGTATGGCAATTTTGTTTTAAATCAGACCTGAACCTCGCAGCCTTCCCGGTGGAAACAATGAGGTCCTTTGAGTGTGTGGGTATTTAAGGGATTGCATGTGTAGGCTGCAGGATCCTTCTTGTCTACCGACCGCTGGGGGATAGGAAGGAATTCCTGCAGGAAGTTTTGGACTTTGTCATTGAATTGGTGTTGGAGTCACCCAGATGGATTATTCTATGTGACTTCAATGCCTGGGTTGAGGACGAACTCTCACAGTTTGGTCAGAACTTCCTCCAAGCCACTATCAGACATTTCCTCCCTTCACTATGGAATAAATTTAGTCTCTACCATCTGTATAGGGTCCTTCAGAACTCTGTTAGACAAAGCTATCCAAGAAAACTGTCACTCCTGACCTTGCCTCTATCCATCTTCTTCACCGCCTCTCCTTAACTCTGCCCCTTTCCCCTTCTAAACCTTCTTTCCTAAAACCCTAACCTTGTCTACCAAATATGTAACTGACTGTATGTGTAATGTACTGCTACCTGTGTTGTTCTCCTCGTAATGTTGCACTTATTGTACAATACTCTCTACGTAGTTAGTATGACTCTAAAATTATTTGTTGTAAACTGTCAGTCTGTATAATCCTGTCTGTCCAGGACCTCCTTGAAAATGAGCTTGCTCAACGGAGCTTCTCCTGGTAAAATATGTATTCATTGGGCCTAACACAGGTTGTTACCTCTGCAACGCATATACAAAGTCACTCCCTGGACCTCATCTTCTCACTGGGAATGGAGGTCATCGACCTTGTGGTAAAACCAGTAGTTTGGTTGGACCACCATACTGTGAGGTTCGCGTTTGAAGCCCCCCTAACAGACCTTCCCCTACAGAGATGGTCCAACATTGCCCTTTATGGGGTTTGACCCCACAAGGTCTGATGGTGGTGCTTGACCTATCGGGTATGATGAGTGTGTGCGACGACCGGGGGAGTTGGTTTTAACCTATAACAGGGTTATTTTTGAAGCCCTCATCTCAGTCACATCTGTCTATGTTTGACCCCTCACTTTGCACCTGAGATCCCCTTGGTTTGGTGGAATGCTCGGGGAGTTGAAGAGGAGGGGTTGAAGGTTGGAACGACACTGGTGGAGATCAGGATCTGGGGAGGAAAAGCTTAGATTGATGTCTCATTATAGAGACTATCAATCAGCAATCTCCTGTAAGAATGCAGAGTTCCTGTCCAAGGAGATTGCTGCAGCAACTAACAGACCAGCTCAGCTCTTCCACACTGTCGATAGGCTATGCAAACCTGCCTGTCTTCAGTCCAGAGGAGCCTTATCATAGGCAAATTGTGATGAGTTTGCTCTGTTTTCCACCGATAAGATTGCCTCTATCAAGTCAGAGATCCGGTCAGCACCATCTAGTGGAATTTGCAGTGGTGGGCCTGATGTTGTGGGCATTCTGCCTGTCTGGCTTGAATTTGACCAGTTAGCCATTAAGGATGTTGTGAAGGTCATCCAGGAGTTGAGGCCAACCAACTGTAGTTTGGATCCAGGCCCAACGTGCCTTTTAATAGGGTGTGTTGATGTCATTGGCGCAGTCCTGGCTAGGATAGTCCGGTATTCCCTAGTGATGGGGGTCCTTCCTGGACCCTGAAGGAGGCAGTGGTAAGACCACTGCTGAAGAAACCTTCACTGGACACGGACTTCCTGGCCAACTACAGACCTGTCTGTAACCTTCCCTTTGTGGGGAAGGTTGTTGAGAAGGTGATGGCCCTCAACTGGAGACCCATTTAACAACTCATTACATCTATGACCCTAGCCAGTTGGGTTTGAGAAAGAGGCACAGTACTAAGACTGCCCTTGTCCAGGTGTGTAATAATCTCTTGGTGGCGAGAGATCAAGGAAGTCATTCCATCCTGATTTTCCTCAATCTCTCTGCAGCGTTTGACACAATGGACTATGGGGTACAGTTGGAGCATCTGTGGGTTTGTTGTGGACTGGCTGGTACAGTCCTCATCTGGTTTTGATCTTTCCTCACTGTCAGGATGCCACAGGTGGTGTCAGGGATTTTTTTCTCATCATCCATGCCCCTGCCATGTGGGGTGCCACAAGACTCCATTTTGGCCCCCATGTTGTTCATGGTATATATGCTGGCACTAGGGGACATTATAAGATGGTACAGTATGGGCTGTTTTCATTGTTACCCGGATGGTACTCGGCTATACCTGTCTATTGTACCTGGGCAGCATGAGGTGGTCTTGGCATTCAATGAGTGCCTCGCTGAAATCCAGGACTGGATAAGTGCCAGCTGGTTGAGGTTGAATCCAGACAACACTAAAGTACTGGTGGTGGACCTGGGTCACCTGGGGGGGGGAGAGTGGAAACATGGACAGGTCATTGGGTATAGGCTTGGGGACTCACAGTTGCTCACTTCTGTCAGAGTGAGAAATCTTGGCTTTGTACTGGGCTGTGGCCTGAGGCTTAGAGTTGAAGTGTCGGTGGTGGTCCAGAAGGCATTTTAGCATTTGAGAAAGATCACCAGGATTTAACACCTGATAGCTCCAGGCGATCTGCCATCACTGGTCCATGCTTTTGTGATGTCATGGCTCGACTACTGCAATGCCCTATACCTGGAGCTATCGGGGGTGGAACTTTGCTGCCTGCAGCTAGTGCAGAATGTTGCAGCCAGGCTATTGACTGGGTTGTTGAGATGTTGTCATATTACACCTGTGCTTCGCTCTCTGCAGTGGCTGCTGGTTAGATGGTGGATCACTTTTAAGGTCAATTTGCTGACCTACAAGGCCCTGCATGGTCAGGGGCCTGGTTACCTACAAGACCTCCTGCAACCCTACCACCTACCTGTTCCCTCCGTTCGGCAGGCGAGGGATATCTGGATGTTCTCAGGGCGCATTTAAAAACATCTGGTGCTCGTGCCTTTTCTTTTGCAGCACCAACCCTGTGGAACTCCCTCCATTGCCCTTTGAGAGACAGTTGCACAGTAGAGATCTTTAAAAAGGAGCAGAAAACATTTTTGTTTAATCAAGTATTTCCCTCAAGCTAGATTTAGTTGTAATTAATTTTATTTATAGTTTATGTATTATGTAATCTATTTTAGCAGTTTTAAATGTTTTGTTTGCTTGCAAAGCACCCTGGGTCAAAATGAATGGAGCGTTATACTAAATAAAGTTGATTGATTCTTATGTACAGAAGGCTAAGAATGAGCAAATGACCTAACAGAGCAGTGCTCAAGAGTTCTGCACACAATGTGTGGAGATATCCAAGTCCCAAAGTACTGATCCCATGAGCAAAACCATACTGAATGTTAGCCATAGAAAGAAAACACAGTGCTTCGTATCACCTGTTATACAGGTACAGGTAAATGTGCCTTGTTGGGAAGTATGAAGATATTTTTTATAATGCAGTAAAGAGCATTAACAAAGGCAGCAAATAAGAAATAGGTTCCTTTCTTCTTAAACATTCCTTACCAAAGGAATTATAATATTGTGTGTGTGTGTGTATGTGTGTGTGCACACCACACAATCTGAAAAAGCAGATTCCTCTGAGAATGAAATTATTGTATCCAGCCTATTAGACTCAACACAATGATAGTGTTCCACAAAATACCAAAATACTATATAGTTCTGCTTTACTTGTTCCATTCTCTTATTCTATAGTTCTGCTTTACGTGTTCCATTCTTTATTAATCTCTGCCTTCCTTCTATATGCTGGAGTCAAAAGCAAGTCTTTTTATCAGCTTATAGTAACCTGTGTGTGTGTGTGTGTGTGTGTGTGTGTGTGTGTGTGTGTGTGTGTGTGTGTGGTGACACGCCACTGTTGCATGTTTGTTGAAGATGACAGGATGCCCTTTCTCCCTGTGCTGTCAATTATGATAGGAATGTCTCTGTAGGCTTATTAAGCTGGTGCTTTTACAAATTGAAGGTAACAAGTGCTTACAAAATTTGGGAGGGATAATTAAACCCTTTCTGGGTGCGCTCGTCACTCAGAAATGGGCAGATTGGATTGAAAGGGTAGCTGGAGAAATGACACTAGCGCTTATGTTGAGTCCCATGGGGACAAGTGGGTTGGCGGTTGCAGCTCAGGTGAATCCATTGTGGTATACATACAGTTGTTTTTTTCCCTGCTAGGTCCCTTGCAGCTGAAATCCCTTGCAATCCATAAGGGTTTATTTTTATACTCTAAGCAAATGGCTTGAATTCTGACTGTTGCATGCTCAAGTCTAGGCTCTCAGTTCATCTGGGTGCTTGAAGGTCCTTGATAAGTATAAGTAATTTGGTGCACTGCTAATTCAGACCAGAAAATAATTTAGTTATTGTTTCTAATGTTCACTTTATTTATAAATTGTTGCTGCTGTTGTCGTTGTTGTTGCTGTTATTACGGCCTGAGCAAGGCATAAATCCTCTGACTGGAGAGGGCACAAGCCTCCGCATCGGATTACCATGTGAGGAGGATTTAGGATTTCAGCCAAACGTGTCACTCTCTTGTTTGTGTTCCTTCCTTTCTTTCATTCTGTCTTTTTAATGAAAAGGGATGCATTTCCTCAGAAGAAGGCACCTGTTTGAAATGCCAGAGAAGGCCCCTTTTAATTTCTAAGGAAAAGGAGAAGCCTCAAAGGAAATGGGGGAGCAAAATGGTTTTGGAAACTGATACTTTGCTGGAGATAACCTTGGAGACAGTGGAATGGTGAACTTGCCCCCCCCCCCCAATTAATTTTAGCTGAGCATCCCAAATGAAGGCAATGGATCTGAACTATTCTGCTGGAAAGAATGCCCAATCTGAACAGAACCCTCCAGCTTCTTAGCGGAATTGCTTTATGGGCAACAAGAGGCACTAGTTATGGTTCAGGAATCTGGCATGGAATGGCACAAGTGGTCGCAACAATCCCCCCCCCCCCAATCCCACAGTGCAATTAAGAATATAAGGATTCTGAATGGCAATCACAAACCAAGTTATGAAAGTGGGACCCTTTAAGTAACAGAAATGAAGGAAAACCACAGCAAGTGAATCGGAGAAAAGAAAAAGCAGACCTTAGTAAAATCTATTCATATATTCTATTTAACTGCACTGCGATTTTATAAAGCCTTGTTTGTGTGACCTATCTAGCACATTACTGTTTAAGGTCCTAGACTATTGAATTAAAAAAATGTCTTTTTGTATCAAATATTTTTTACATTGAAGACGGAGCCAAAGAAAGGCATCCAGGTGACAGTTAAGGGGCGGTATCTTTTTGTACTCAAGGATTCTGATTCAAGAATTGTAACCACAGCGTTTGATACTGTGTATTCCTAGCTGTGGGGTTTTGTTGCAGCTCTACTCTGGAGTTTTACTGAAGGAACTCAGTGTGAAAGGAGACTGAAACTGAATGGAGCTTCTGCCCAGAAGTCTGCTTCTCAATGCTGGTGCTGGAAGCATCCCGTTTATTATGCACCTGGAGGAATAACTAAAAACGAAAAGCCTCACTCCCTCTGCAAACTTGCACTGGATCTGCCGTTCTCTACCTCCCTTTCTGACTCTTTAAAATAAACTGCCGTCTCCTTTTTTCATAATGAGCAGCATCAAGTCTCCAAGTCTGCAGCAGAAGTCCATCTCATGGCTGGCTGTTGAGTTCTTCTGGATCGGAGGGAGTATCGTGGCCTCACCGAACTGGCGGCTTGGGCAGATTGGTAAGGTGTTTATGCTGCTGTACTGCAACTATGCAGCTTTAAACCATATCCCTGACCCTCTGTCCCTCCTAACATTGGTGTCCCCATTGCTAAGGGTAGGAATTATAAGCACAAAATGCTGTCCAACATTAAATTAGAGACTCTTTCTCCTTCTGTAAAATAGTAATCCTCTTGTTCTCGCCCCCCACCCCCCGAGTTGCTGTTAACCTTTTTAAGGATTATGTTGCTGTTAACATTTTTAAGGATCATGTATTTCATTTTGACCAACTATACCTGACTCTTTCATTCATCTGCATTCTCTGTTAATGCCTCTATGTCTCATGTCTATATCCCACTCTTTCAGGCTTCCCTCAGTTCTGTGTTGCCCACTGCAGTTGCCTCCTGCCGCCAATCCACTGTTAACCAGGCAACCTCGGATCCTGAGGTGGTTCCCACAATTTCCAGCGTAACCCTGCTGTGAACTCTGAGAACCAGCTACTGAACTGTGGGTTGTGCTGGCCACAAGGGGCAGGGCTTAAATATACTTATTGAAGCCAGCTGCATGAGGGGAACCCCAGGGGCTGTCATCCAGCATGCCAATCAGGTGTTTTTTCTGTTCTGTAAGCCTCACCTACACTTGCGGATGCTGTGACATCCTGGGGAGCTGCAGCCAGAAGCCACTCTACTTGGCTACCCACCCTGTTGGCACCTGCACCTGATGTGTTTGGTTCAGGCATTGAAACTGTATCACCAGCATACTGGAGTGGACCCCCACTGCTCACGCATGAACCTGTATCAGCAGCATGCTGGAGTGGTCCCCCTCTGCTCACACATGAACCTGTATCACCAGCATACTGGAGTGGTCCCCCACTGCTCATGCATGAAAAAATAAATGGTTTCAGTCTAACAGCATGGCGTGCCCTAGCCTGACGTTGTACCACTGCAGACCTGGGTTTCAGTCACCACTTGGGTCACTAGTGAAATGAGTGTTGGTGACATCTGCTGCCAGTGAGCAGTATATCATGTGACAAAAATCGCCATCCACAGTTACCCATGCTGGCTCACACAAGAGGTCTAGGACCGAAAGCATGGAAACAACCTGCCCCCCCCCCAGCTTATTCCTGTTTCATTCAGGTCGAGGGTATGTGCATTTTCAGAGTTGCCTAGATAAGCCAGTGCTGCCCTGTCAGCACTGTAGGTGACCTAAAATTAAGAAGACAGCTTTTTCTAGTGCCCTCAGTCCATTACTTTCATAAGAGCTACCTGGATCTGCACACTATTAACAAGAGCAGCATTCCCCTGCTCAGGGCTAAGGATGTCATTGTGTAAATGGATACCGTCATGCAGAACCTGGAGGCTGTCACACCTGCAGGGGTGTGGATTGTGCTGTATGCCATGAAACCTGTGAGTTTCTATCACCCATTGAGTGTGTTAGTAAAGCACAACTCACAAACCCTGGAGAGTGTTATTGTGCTGATAAAATGGGCTTAATAGGGCCTGATCTCATTTTTAATGATAAAAAGGTTAAAAGGAAAAAAAAAAGTTCCTCGGGTGATAGGCAAATGGTGCCTAACTGTGGGGGGTTGTTCTCACTTCATTTCTCTCCATTGGATACTTATTGACCAATCAGAGTGGAGAATATTCGACACCCATTTTAGAAGTGCGATTTTCAAACTGGCTCTTTTTTTCCCTGTACAGGGGTTACCAGTGTAACATACTACACTTGCATAGTGCAGAATCTGCCTGCAAACTGTGAACCCCAGGAAAATGCAGAGAACACAGTGACTGTGGTATTTGTTTTTTCATCAAGGTATCCTCCAAACCCAGGTGCCCTACATCTGGCAGCAGGGCGAGCCTGGCTGCAGAGTGGGGCCCCATGAGTACCAGACTTCATCCTGCATTAAGCCAGAGCTGTTTTTCTTGTTCTGCTTGCAGCCCACAGGATGCTGACATCCAAGGGGCTCCAGGCATGTGCCTCGAAGCACGGCACTGTGAAATGCACCTAGCCCCCCCCCACACACACACACGATGTTTCTGTTGCACCACCCCTGTGGTCACCCAGGTGGTGATACTGAAGCAGAGGCAGGGACCCTCCTTTCCTGGAGGAGAAGAGAACCCTCTGTTTCTTCTCCCCCTCTGCAGCCCTCCAGTCTGGGCTCATTTCCTGAGTCACCACTGTTGGGAACGGCCACTGCACTAATAGCCTGGCTTCCTACCACTGTCCTTATTTTTACTTCTCCAAACAGAAACTGCAGCTCCCTAGGCTCATGCCAGATTAAATAATCCACATGCAAGAGCAAAAACAAAAGGGCTCCAAAACCAGGCACTTAAGCACAGCTTAATTCGCTTTTATTTAAGTGCAGTGAAAAAGTACATAGCCCACTTATGAAGTCCTTAGTTACAGACAAAGCTGACAAAATACTCCGACTGGTTTTGTGCATGTGCACTTCCTCAGGGGGGCCAGTCTGGCACAGGAACATTTTATTGATGAATACAAATAATTAAAAGTGAATTAAACTGTACTTAAGTGCCTTGTTTTGGTGCCTTTTTTAATTCTTGCATATTTAGTTTTACTTGCCCAGGAATGGGTACCCCAGCCAACTTCAATTTGGCATGGGGGTTTTGCCCTCACGGCTCAGGCTAGTTCAGGTAGGAGGACTGAAGCACATCAGAGGTCAGGTGATCCACTTTACACCACAATGTAACCAGGCCACTGGGGTTCAGGTTCTTGTGGTTCATAGCTCAGTCACTTAATCACACTGCATCCTGCTGGTTTATGTGGGGTTTTCTCTCTCCTCCCCCCCCCCCATTTAAAAAGAACCATGCACTGTGGCAGATATTTGCATCATCATTTATAACTGGCATCCCTAATGAATATAGGAAATTGTCCCCTGATTTCTTCTCTCTGGGATGAGTACCAATCATCTCAGCTCATGATGTGCCCAACGTTGAGCCAAAGGTGCAACGTGTTTCCTGGAGATTCATCCCAGGAATTTTTGGGGGGCAGGAAGGGGTATTGTGCTTAGCAGAATGGACGATTCCAAATTACAAATGCTGATCTCTGTTCTGGATGTCCGTACATGCCATCTGATTGGCCTTAAAGAGCAGGGGATGCTTCAGGAAAAACTTTGTAAAACACAGTATTTACAAACAGTTCAGCTTGTATTGTTGTAAAGTGTATGTTTACCGTTTTTAAAAGGATGGGGGAAATTTTGGTTGAGCATCTAGTGGGAATTCAGACATGCATGAGTGCCAGCCAAAAATGGAATATCATTAAGAAAGGGCTGGCAGAGGCTACTGAGACCTGCACCAGGACACAGAGCAAGAAGGGGAGAGCAAAGAAGCTGATCTGGTTGACTCGGGAGATAATGGAAGGGGTGAGGGCCAAGAGAAAAGCATTTCAGAGGCTTAGGAAATTGGGAGGGCAAGGGGACAAAGACGAGTACACAAAGAAGTCCAGGGAGGTTACCAGGCTAGTCAGAGCGGCCAAGGCTTCCAGAGAGCTGAGACTGGCACAGGGAATCAAGGACTGGGAAAAGGACTTCAGATACATGGTGAGAGAAGATGAAACAAAGACCAGATTGTTAGAATTAAAAAAGATGGGGGTGGGTGGAGAAGGGGTAAGACCAGGCAGAGGCACTGAATGAGTACTTCTGCTCTGTGTTCATGAAGGAAAGAGTGAGGCAGATACCCCAAGGAAGGGTGGAGTGGGTGGGGCGGGTGACTGATATCAGAATTACAGAGGACAGGGTGCTGGACTGACTAAGGGCACTGAGGGTGGACGAGGCTCTGGGGCCGGATGGCATTCACCCTAGGGTACTGAGGGAGCTAGCGGAGATCCTTGCAGGACCACTGGCAGACCTGTTCGGCGCATCACTGGGCACAGGATGCATGCCACAGACTGGAGGATGGCCCATGTGGTGCCCATTCATAAAAGTGGCCTGTAGGATGATCCAGGCAACTACAGACCAGTGAGTCTCACTTTAATCATGGGGAAACTCATGGAGTCAGTCCTGAAAGAGAGGCTGGTGACTTTTCTGGAAGACAGTGGGCTCCAGGATGGCCATCAGCACAGTTTTGTATCAGGCAGATCCTGCCAGACTAACCTAGTCGAGTACTATGACTGGGTTACCAGGGACCTGGATAGGGGCCATGCAGTGGACATTCTATATTTGGACTTCAGCAAGGCCTTTTACTCAGCGCTACATGGGAGGCTGGGGGGGAAACTGGAATACA
Source organism: Neoceratodus forsteri (assembly GCA_016271365.2). Classification (NCBI taxonomy): domain Eukaryota; kingdom Metazoa; phylum Chordata; order Ceratodontiformes; family Ceratodontidae; genus Neoceratodus; species Neoceratodus forsteri. Next base: position 255,863,527 of record CM057452.1, read on the forward strand.
CTGGGGTGGGGATGAAAATGGTCAACTGGATCACCAACTGGCTGAGGGGTAAGCAGCAAAGGGTGGTGGTGGAGGGGGAACTCTCATCACTAAGGGATGTTACTAGTGGGGTGCCCCAGGATTCAGTACTGGGACCGATGTTGTTCGGGATATTCATAGCTGATATATCAAATGGGATCCAGAGTAGGATCAGTTTGTTCACAGATGATACTAAGATCGGTGCAGTAGTAGATGACATAGAGGGGTGGAGAGGGCTGTAGCAAGACCTGACCAAACTACAGGAATGGTCGGAGACATGGCAGTTGGGGTTCAATGCCAAGAAGTGCCAGGTACTGCACTTTGGAACAGGGAACCAGGGGAAGAAATATCAGTTGGGAGGGGTACAGTTGGAAAGCACAGTGGAGGAAAAGGATCTAGGGGTACTAATAACTGGGAGTATGAACCACTCAGCTCAGTGCAGGAAGGCAGCTGCAAAGGCAAACAAGATGCTGGAGTGCATAGCGAGGGGAATCTCCTCCAGGCACAGAGAAGTGATCCTACCCCTGTACAGGTCACTGGTCAGGCAGCACCTAGAATACTGCATGCAGCACTGGCGGCCATTCCTGAAAAGGGACATCAGATTGCTGGAGGGAGTGCAGTGTAGGGCAACAAAGATGATACAGGGACTTGAGGGACAATCCTACAAGGAGAGGCTGGGAGAGCTGCAAATGTATTCCCCGGAAGAGAGGGATGATGGGGGAATGTGATTGAAATGTTAAAGTACCTAAAGGTTATTAAAAAGGATTAATACAGAAGGGATTCTTCAGATCAGAAGGGGGAGGGATGTGAGAGGGCATTGGCTGAGATTGGAGGGGGAAGAGATTCAGGAGGGAAATCAAGAGACACTTTTTCATGGAAAGGGTGGTAGATAAGTGGAACACTCTGCCCAAGCAAGGAGGTGGTATCATGTAAAACAGTGGGAGGATTTAAGAGAGGGTGGGACAGAGTAAGGGGGGGTGGTTATGAGGAGGGGAGTGTGGGGCAGCTGCAAGTTGAGGGGCTAGCTGCACAATCGAGCAGACTCAATAGACCGTGAGGCCTGTTTCTGCTGGCACTTCATATGTTCATGTGTTTGTCATGTATGGAAATCCATATAGTCAAAAACTTTCTTGTGCCATAGCTGTGACAGCAGTACTATGGTACAATACATTTTAGAAGTTGTATCAAAGTTCTGACATCACAACTGCGGCACAACAAAAAGCCTGAGTCATTCCTTATGCAGTGCATTCAAGCTGCAAAATTGCTGCCTCCTCAGTGGCTTTCAACACAGTTAAGTGGTGGGTGCAGCATTATTTTCTAAAGTCCTGTCAGAGTGAGGGAGAGATCTTCATTGAGTCGATAAGCAATAATCACTTTTCCAGTGTTCTGTTACAAATTGAAAAATGTTTCAACCCTGCATATTTTTGTTATACTCTGCATCTGTCCCTTTTTCATTGATTTTACTGAGTTTTCATTTAAAACCTGAATAAACCACACTGTTTAAATGGGATGTAGGCAACCAATCACAGCCTGGCATATGTTTCCATCTCAAGGTTGAGATGACAGCTCACAGTCCATGTGATGTCATCTTAACCCCTCAGACGTATGTTGTGCATGATTTTTTTTTTTTTTTCCAATTATTTTACCAGGTGAGACTCACTAAGCTGAAAGCTTGTTTGCAGGTGCAACCTGGGAGCATGAGGAAGTTAAGTGACTTGCTCAGGGTCACACAGTATGCAAGTGGGGGCTGTGGGATTCAAACCCAGGTCTCCAGATTTGCAGCTCAGAGCCTTAAACCACTGCGCCATACTGCCTCCAGTGTATGATTGCCCATACACTGACTGTTCTGTGTAGTCGCCAGTTTTCAGGGATGTTCCTAATTTTGAGTTAAAAATGTCCTCTGCCTATCCGGCTTCCTTCCTCCTAAATTTGGCATTTTGTTACAGAAGAGTTGTACTTTGAGTCACACAAATAATGTCATATCAGTGTTAGTTTGCCTCTCCTTCAGAAAATGCTTTTTTCAACAAGCCACAGATTGTAACAGTTTCTCGTGCTATTACCATTTTTTAATCTGTGTCCCTGATTGTGTCGGCCCTAGTCCCTGATTTGTGGTGGCCCTAGTCCCTGATTTATTAAAGCCCTGTGTCTGATCTGTAAGACATAGGATTGAATGATATGGCAGCGATCTGGGGGGGATCGTTGCCACCTGGCAAATGCTTCCCAGCATAGGAGGATGCGCCTTCGCCAATGCTGCAAAAAAGCTCTCATGGTGCACCAGGGAGTTCACAATCTTGTAGGGGGGCAAGGCCAGTTTTGTGCCGCTGCTGCAGTGCTCAAGGCCATGTAGAGCTGTGTGTGTGGCATTAGGTCGGGGGAAGGGGGAGAACTGAAAACAGAAAATTCTCCTCCTCTTGCACCTGTGAAGACAGCAGTCTTGAAGCCCTGCTTTCTTGGATCTCCCAGCCAACTAGATCCTGTCTTGAGGGAGGAGGCTGACCCCTCCGAGCCCTAGCGTGGGAGAGGGGACACACAGCAGTTGGAAAACACTGGCCATGGGCTAATGGAGGACAGAGCTGTGAGGTTGCCATCAGGTGCCTTGGCCATCATAGTGGAAAAGGAGAAAAAGATGAATTAAAAAAAATGTCATCTGCTCCTGCTGCTTATTCGCCACTGGAGGTAATTATCCACAGTCCTGCATCTCAGTCTTTTCCACAGCAACAGACTGTGATGTCTCAAGCAGCAGAATTGTATCCTCAGCTGAGAAATGTGTGACAGGAGCAGATGGAACTCAAAAGTAGGGATGTCACAGTATGATATTTTGGCAGTATGTAATAACTGTCACATGTAATATTGCGTTATCATAACAACACAGTATTATGCAAGTAGTAATTTTTATGTTCACTCTTGCGCTTGCACAAAGCGAACATATTGGTATGATTGTAGGTTCTGAGAGGTGTGTCACTGCCAGTCCAGTGCAAGGCAGTCTGCAAGGGGCTCGACAGTGCCCGACCAATCAAAAGCCAGGCTGATCATGACACTGTTCTGGTCTTGCTGGGTGCAAACTTAGTGTAGTTCAAAGGAAAAAGCTGCCTGAATCATAGGGTGGCTCTTTCCTTTGATTTGCATAAACCACCTAGCAAACAGAGCTGATCACTGTCATGATCAACCTGCTCTATGGTCTCCCCCATCAATGTAAAAACAATCCCTCACCCTCTGCCAAGTATCCCTCCAACATCTCACTGCTTCCCACTTCTTAATTTTCCAACACGGGAGTGCCCAATCCCTGGTGCTGGCTAGTATCCCCCACCTCACCCATTTTCACTGTGCAACATCAGGGAGCCCACCCCGGTGCTGCCAAACATAACACCGACACTGGAGTTCCAGTCCCCTGCATCAGTACCTGAAAGAAAACTGGCCTTTGTTGACTTTTTATTTTTTTATTTTTATGCACCCTGTAAAAAAGAAAACTGTCCATCGATGTCTGTTGCTGCTGCTGGAACACTACTGCCATTACGCTCCCTCCACCCAACCCTCCCACTCAGCACCCACCACTTAATTTTCATTTTCTGACACCAGGATGCTCAATCCCTGATGTCACCTAGTACTGTCCACCCCACCCGTTTTCAGTGTGCGACACTGGGGAGCCCACCCCTTGTGCTACCAATCACAACACCAGCACTGGGATGCCCAATCCCCAGTGTTGGTACCTGAAATAAAGAAAACTGTCCCGTGTAGACTTTTTACATTTTTATATATTCTGTGAAAGAAAACCACTGGCGCACCACCACCGTTACCCTCTTCCCACTCAGCACACACCACCCCACACCCACCACCCCTTACTTACCTACTGGAGGTCCAATGCCGTAATCCCCCCTGGACCAGAGACACATCTTCACTCTTTAGTGCCAGACCAGGAACTGAGGAAATCTGGTATGTGGTTCAGTGTATTTCAATAGGCTGAGAACTTGTCCTCATAATTTGGTCATTTTTTAAAGATTTTTTTCCAAATTTTCAACATGGTCTTTTTGGGACTCTACTGCATGAACAAGGGTGGTGAACCTATGCAAATCCTTCCGGAAAGGTGATTTCATGGTTGCTGTGCAAAATCACCTTTCAGGCAGGATTTGAAAATTTTCTCCACCCTTGTTCATGAGATGAGGTCATAAGAAGGCTATGCAGAACATTTTGGATAAATATTAAAAAACCAAAAAAGTTATGAGCATACATTGAAATTTTCCAGTGCATGCTTGTAACTTTGGTAATTTTCAATATTTTGATTCCAAATTTTCTACATAGCCATTATGTCACACCACCTCATGAACATGATAGCTGTCATTTTTCAAATCCTGGCCAAAATGTGTTTTCACAGTCTTGACACGAAACAACGTTTCTATCACTATTTTATAAATCATGCCTGTCATGTTCAGAAGGAGTGGTCATAAAAAGACAATGTTGAAAATTTAGGGTCAAAATGTGAAAAAGAACCAAGTTATGAAGAAATGTTGTATTGTTCCAACGTTTTCTCATAACTTTATTTTTGCAAATTTTGGCCCCCAATGTTCAACATATCCCTTGTGTTACCCCACCTCCTGAACATGACGGGTGTCATTTTTCAAATCCCCTCGAAAACTCATTTTCACAGTCACACTGCAAAATCACCTTTCAGATGGGATTTAAAAAATTCCACCTGTTTTGATCATAATGTCAGGACCTGAAAAGACAACGTGGGAGCCCACTGAAAATTTAAATATTGCCTCTTGGCTGGCATATCCTGGGTAAATACAATCTAAAAAAGTGTAAAAGCAGGACACCACTGAAAATGAAATATTGCATCTCATCTGGTCTGTCCTGGGTAAATCTATAGTAAAAATGTGTACAAGCAAGACCCAGTACAGCAGCAATGCAAGCGGCAAACATTCAGCATTGGCAAATGCTTCTTGTTGTAATAGTCTCAGTGAACTCTTGTTGGGTGGGTTAATTGGTACAGCAGAGACAGTTATCTCTGAAACATAAACAAAAAAAAAAAAAAAAAGCTGTAGAGGCTCAAATCCATGCTATACGTGAACCCTGGTTATTGCAGTACATATTGGAAATTGCCCTACAATGACTTCTGATACCACAGTATACCGTGATACTGGTATAGTGTGACATCCCTACTCTGAGCAACAAAGTTCCTGTTTTCATGTAATATCTTTAGCAATTAAGATTGGAAAAGGGGAACTACAGAAGAAACCATGTGAAATATAAGCTGAGTTATGTATGATGTTTTTCAAAGTTATTCAGTGCTCTTAAGGTACTGTATGGGGTATGAGAGATATTAATCTTTCGGAGTATATTTGCACGGAAGTTGTTTTAAAAAAGAACCTGGGATATGAATGGAAAGATCTTCCTTTATGATCTGGTTGTATGCCTACTTTCTTCCAAGGCCATCCTTGGGCTTTTCAGTGGTATAATGAACAGAGATTTTAAAAGCGCTCAAGGTTGAGAGAGCAGCTTTGCAGCAGAGCCTGATAATAAGTGTGTGGGGGTCTGTCATTGTGTGCTTTTGCATTCATGACTTGGATTTTTTTAACATATTTTTATAAGCATTGAATGAATAAATAATCTCAAAAGTCTGGCACAGAACCAGTTGTCTGTTACAGAGCCGAGAATACTTAGTTCTTTAAACCCTTTTCAGACATACTCAGCTTCTGACCAGGAAGGGTACCTTAGCATATAGTGAGTGAAGGATGAAGCATGTCTTTGGAACTGGAAGTTTTGGACTGTGATTAAACAACTTAAAAAAAGTTTTTAGGGTATGTAAACAAAAATTTAAGAAGGGACTTACTAGGCTAATCGGAAGGGGGGGGGCTTAACTAGGAGCAGGGAACACTCAAAAATAAGCTTTTTGTATTGTACCAGTTGTGGGCTTCATTCCTGTACACATATTGTTTCATCACATACACAGGAGACATGCTGGATAATGTCCCGTATGAAGAGGCAGTATGTCTCGAGGCGCTAGGAGCAGTCTGCGGTATGTGTCTAAATTCACTTTGAATAGTTCCCAGTTTGCACTGTCATTTTTTTTGCCTGTGCACAAGCAGAACTTGCACTTCGAGCATTAGCTTTGTATAGTTTTAAAAACACATTGAAACAGAGGCAGTATGACTTAAAGGTTAGAGTAAGGAGCTGTGAATGAGCTTGGTACATCCAGTAGACCTGGGTTTAATTCCCACACCCTCCACTTGCATACTGTGTGACCCTGAGCAAGTCACTTAACCTCCCAAGTGCTCCCAGGTCACCCTGAAAATAGGCATTGTACCTAGTGGACCTTACCTAGTTACAAAAGAATGAAAAACACACAAAAAAAAACACACACGCATTGTATAACTTGATATTTTAATGTAATTTGTTTTACTTATATGACAGCTGCATTTGTACATGCTATAGCTGTGCAAAACCAAAACCATTCAAGACAAATACATACAAATACTGCACTTTTTACTAATATAACTATCACTCTTAAATAGTTGTATTTGTGTTAGACCACATAAAGTAGCGTCAGACCTGAGCCAAGGCTCAGTGACACACATATTACAACTACTGCTCATTATGTAAATGCGTGTTTTATTGATACCCATATTTCTTTGACACCTCTTAAACCCTTGGTCTTGTGTCATCATGAACAGAAATATGTCTGAAATGTGAAAAAAATTGTTTTATAAACCCTAACATAAATAAAAATATCAAAAATCCACCACGTGCACAGCCCTAGTAGATGCTGTATATTATTTGTATCTGTGTACTTGTGAAATCTTGTCTTGTGCCTTGTACACGGGTCATCCCTGAAAATGGTCGCTTTGTGCTCAGTGGACCTACCTGGGTAACAAAAACAAACTACAAAAGAACCCCAGAGCAAATGCTCTGAGGCATAGGTTATCCTGGAGGATATAGCACATGTTAGGTGCCGCCTGACCAGCGGCACCTAGCATACGCTATGGAAGCTGGTTTATCTATACCAACTACAGCACTTCTTGGCTTGTGTTCTTTTGTCTTGTCCTAATTTCACTTGATACTCTATCTTTTCACCTCAGTGTTATCTAAATCTATGTGCTACAAGCTAACTGTAACCAATGTATTCTATGTGCTACAAGCTAACTGTAACCAATGTATTCTATGTGCTACAAGCTAACTGTAACCAATGTATTCTATGTGCTACAAGCTAAACTATAACCAGTGTATTCTATGTGCTACAAGCTAACTGTAACCAATGTATTCTATATGCTACAAGCTAACTGTAACCAATGTATTCTATGTGCTACAAACTAAACTGTAACCAATGTATTCTATGTGCTACAAGCTAAACTGTAACCAATGTATTCGATGTGCTACAAGCTAACTGTAACCAATGCATTCTATGTGCTACAAGCTAACTGTAACCAATGTATTCTATGTGCTACAAGATAACTGTAACCAATGTATTCTATGTGCTACTAGCTCACTATAACCAATGTATTCTATGTGCTACAAGCTAACTGTAACCAATGCATTCTATGTGCTACAAGCTAACTGTAACCAATGTATTCTATGTGCTACAAGATAACTGTAACCAATGTATTCTATGTGCTACTAGCTCACTATAACCAATGTATTCTATGTGGTACAAGCTAAACTGTAACCAATGTATTCTATGTGCTACAAGCTAACTGTAACCAATGTATTCTATGTGCTACAAGCTAACTGTAACCAATGTATTCTATGTGCTACAAGCTAAATTGTAACCAATGTATTCTATGTGCTACAAGCTAACTGTAACCAATGTATTTAATGTGCTACAAGCTAAACTGCAACACAGGTTGCTGTCAATAACTAAACTATAAACAATGTTTTCCTTGTGCTACTAGTTGAACTGTAACAAATGTCATATTCCTGTTTACCACTGTACTTGTATACTTGTAATCTCAGCCTACTATATACCTTGTTAAGTATAAATCTCTTGATAACCTTCATGTTATCTCCCACTGTACCCTCTCCCCCCAGGTTGCACCATGAGACGAGCATCTTCTTACTCAGTGTGCCTTTCCTGGTGAAACAATTTCAATAAATATTGGCCTTACAGACAAATTTTAAAGAAAACACAACTGCACATATGCCAATAATGCAAAGTATCATGCCCCCCCCCCCCACTAAGTCTCCAGTGGTCCATGGCAAACAAAATAGCATATCCTGAACTCTGTATTGGCAAACGTTTTCCCACTCCCATTAGAGCATTAAAAGGAGGCCAGCATGTGTGCAGCCCTAGAGCTGCTGATCCTGATGTAAGTGACCTGGGTATGGGAATGTGCCTGAGCAGCCGGGCAGAAGGATTTAGTTTCCCAGGAGAGAAGGATTTAGTTTCCCAGGGATGTGCTTCTTTTCCAGGAGAGGGAGGGCCTGAAGGCTTAATTACCACACTACCACATGGGTTGCCACATGTAGCAGAGTAGCAGGAGCCTCTACTGGGAGGAGTGGATGTCTGCCAGGCTTTGTGGTGGCACCCGTGAGATTGTGTAGCTGCTTGGAGTCCAGTCCTGAGTGCCCTTCATCTGCAGAGGAAGGGACAAAACACTGCAAAAGTGCCTAAAGACCTGCTGGAATGAAGACACAGTGCCACCTACACTAGACATCTCTGAATGCCTGCCAGCCACCGCTTTTCAGTGCTGACTAGGCATGTCATCTATAATGGGCAGTGCATGGTCCTGAAGTTGGTGCCATTCTGGGGGACAGAGGAATTTGCCCAGGAGCAGTTCTGTTTGGAGCATCAGGTAAATAGGAGTATGTGGTGGTGGTTTGTTGGGGGTAAGATTGGATGTATGTAATGAAATACTGAAGTCAATAGATCAATAGATGGGTCCACCATTGAGAATGTACTGTCCTTCAGGTACCTCGGGGTTTGGCTTGACAACCACCTTGACTTTTCTGAACACATTAATGCCATACGTAAAAAAAACTCCACCCTAAATTGGAAACCTTGTATCGCCACCGCAGCTGCATCCCGCTCCCAGCCCATGGAGCTATCATACAGAAAATTATCCTCCCCATATTCGACTATGGCAACCTAGTCTACAGCTCTGCCCCCAAATCTACCCTCACCAGACTGGACTCTCTCTTTAACTCATTCTGTCGCTTTGCTTTGGGCTGCCCTACACATACTCATCACTGTACTCTTTATACATCCCTCTCCTTTCCCTCCCTTGAAGCAAGATGAATGGCACACTGCTCCTCATTTATTGCCAGGTCTTGGTTTGGCTCCCTTCCTTCCTACCTGTCCTCTATCCACTCCCTGCTCCCACCCAACTCCTATGCCCTCCACAGCTCCCACTCCCATTCCCTTGCACCCCCCAGATCCTCCACAGCTAGCCAGTCCACCTTCTCCTACCACTTCCCTAAGCTTGGGAACTCGCCCCCTTTCCCTACTCTTTATCTTCCCTTCTGCGTAGTCTATCCACCCACACCTGCAACTGTAACTTGTAACCGCATCTTTTTCTCCCCTATTTCTATCCTCTGTCTCATCCCCCTGTCTCTCTACGCTCCTTTCTCTATTCCACCCCTTTTTCCTCTCCTCTCCTTTCCTTTCCTCCTCCTCCTCCTGTCAAAACCCTTTCCCTACCCCACCCCTAATTAATTTACTCTGCTATATCACCCTACCACCCCCACTTCTCTACCCACCTTTCCCTATACCACCCCTTTTCTCCTCTCCTCCTCCTCCTCCTCTCATAACCCTTTCCCTACTATATTCCCTTCTCTAGACTATTTCACATTGTTGTTACTACAAGTCTCCCCCTTGTAATTAAGATTGTTCTACAACTAGCTGGTGCTGGCACGCATATCGGCTTTAGCATTTGTAATACTCACTGCAGTGGTGTATGGCATACAAGTTCTCACACTGTTGTTACTTTCAAGTTGCATGGGTTAAATCTATGTACCCAATTTACTGTACATAGTAGTTGTATGTATTTATCTGCTGTATATAGCTGCACCATGATGTTCCTTAACTTTGTGCATTTTCATGTGTACGCCCCTTTCCCTTCCCTCCAGGACACATCTGGAAACGAGCTTTTAGCAGCTCAGTATGACTTTCCTGGTGAAACTTTTAAATTAATAAATAAATAAATAAGTAAAAAATGAAGAAAAACCCAAAAGGTTCTGCTTTTCTACCCTTTTTTAACCCAGTGATTTGTATATATTTGCTGATTACATGCTCATTACCTGTTTGAATTTTAAGTCACTAGAACTGGGTTCTTTTTAAGAGGCACAGTGTGAGGTTGGGAAGCGGGGTCTGTTGTCCACTTCAAGGGATGCTGGGATGGATTCTCTGAACTGGTAGTCCCTAGGGAAGGGAATGGTGAAGGAAGAGGCAAGTGGTGGTGAGTTGGCAGAGAGAGGTGGGGGAAAGGAACATGGGGTAATCACCCTATCTGGCCATAGACAGAAAGGGAGCAGGTTGGGATCTTGAGCAAACGGGATGGACCTTGAATCTTTATCTGCCGTCATGTTTTCTATGTTTCTAAGACCTTGTTTGCACACATCCCTATCTCAGATGCAGAACTAATGGAATTTTATTTTCATATTTGAATCCTCTGTTTGTTGCTCTCTTTCATTGGTCCTCTCTTCCAGGCCAGTAACCTCCCAGCTCCTGCACTACTCACACACCCCCAGGTGTCCTCCACAGCTTGCTCACTGTGGCTCAGTCTAGGTTTATTTATTTATTTATTTTTACTATATATGCCCCCTTAGTCACTGGCTCTGTCCCTTTCACTTTCATGCAACATCCCAGCCTAATCGCTGTTAACTCACCAGTCACCACATCTGGCAACCCCCAGCTTCCCTCCTGGAGCAGGGCTTTTAGTTCAGTGGTTCTTTAAAATTTACATCTGGTAAGGCCACCTCGAAGGCCCAGTAGTAATGCAGCATGCTTCTGTGCCCGGTGATTGGAAATTCAGGAGCAAGCTCGGAATGCCACATCAGGAAGCAGGTCAGATCACCGCAGCTGCCACTCAGCAGTTGCACTGTAGTCAGGGAGGGATGGCACAAGACTCCAGTGATGCCAACAGTGGGCCAAGGCCACTTGCTCCCTCTGCAGGATATCACAGCATGCAGTGAATGTCTCTGGATAGGCTGCCCCTATGTCTGGGGAAGAGGGAGGCCCCAGGAAGTAAACTGAGGTAAAAAAAATAAAAAATAAAAAGAAATCTATGACTGTCTATATGATGGCCTTGGCTTCAAGGATTCTTCTGGGTCTTAGTGCCAGCTGCTTTGGATTGTAGTCCGCACAGTTGACTGCCTTGGGGGAAGATGGCCACTGATACTGAAGCATTCCGGACCCCCCCTTATACAACTTCTCTGTTAATGTTAGAGAATATGGAAATCTACAGTATTTTGACATCAACGTCCATGTCCTCACTGTAGCATGCCAGACCCCCTTTGTGCTTCAGTTATTGTATTGTGGTTATTTTTGTCAGTCTGAGCCCTCTTTTTATCAATTTATTTGAGCTGGGGCACTTTGCCCCCTACACCCCTCTGTGATTAAAAAAAAAAAAAAAAGGGGGTGGTGGGCAGAGCCCTCCAACTCAAATAAACTAACACAGAAAACCCACAGCGCATGGACTGCTGCTGTAAAAACCCACAGCCCATGGACCACTATTGTAAACTGGTAAGTGGACCAGCCATGCCCATGAGGTGTAATGACAGCATATGAAATCAGTGAGCATGTCCTCGATGCTGTTGTTGATGTCAGTTATTCGTATCTTCTTCTGTAAACAAACTTTTGCATGGTGGGGTCCAGAGTGCTTCAGTATTGCCAGATGTTCCTCCCCCTGGTGTCCCTGCCATGGAGGGCAGAAAAATGGGGACTTCAGACTGAGCATAGACCGGGGGAAAATGGGGTGGGGGGGGGGTAACAGGCATGGCAAAGGTATATGCCTGATGAGCATGGTCTGGGAGAAAATGCTACATGCATGGAACAAAATACTGCATAACCCCTTATTTCTGTGCACCCATTATCTGTGGGAGCCACTTCAGCAGATTATTACTGCAAATATATGTTAGCACTGTGTTATAATTTGCTACATTCCTTACACTTTGACCGGATGGCAGTAACTCTTAGATGACAAGTGAGGAGCACACACTGTTGCTGTCTTCTCTTTTTATTTTAGTTTATTTTCACTATTAAGAGACAGTTTAGGCAGTAATACCTGTAATACCTCGCAGAAGGGTTAATACAGTATCATGCACCTTTCCACCCACCACACATGTGGTTTCAGTAAAAGTTTGTCAGTTCAGGGCTACACTTTCAAACTTCACTTCAAACTTAATTTTTATGAAAATAAGACAACAGGTGAGCTGATATGCTAATAAGCTAGATGTGCTAATACACTTGTACTTGACTAAAGGTACCAATTACTGTGGTTAGAACTTGGTACCAAACACCACGTTTTTTTTTTTGCATTTTTGTCATTTTTAATCAGCTGCAAATCTATTTCTGTGGTACTGAGTCCACCCACATGTAAAGTGAAAATAAATTTACCACAGAAATAACGAGTTATACAGTACACATCAGGGGAGCTGTAGCTTCCAGCTTGGGGCCCTAAAGTACTAAGCATCAACCTGCTTGAGTCAGAGTTTTTCTGCCAGATTTCTCCCAACCCTAGAGTGTTGACGTTTTTGCTCCATGTGCATGCACGCACGTGAGGCGAAGTGGCGTTCCTGACATCCATCACACCTGACACACTGGCTACCCAGCTGCATTGCCACCTGTTATCCCCCAGATGATGGTAGTTCAATGGAGATGGAGTCTCTCCTGCCCTCCAAGGGAGGAGAACATCCTCTGGGGCATTTAGTCTACCCTGCCAGCTCTCTGATGAACCAGCTCTGGGGTCACTAGCAGGCTGGTATTCCTTCTTGTTTTTACTCTGACAGCTTTGAGGATGCTGGTGGGGCCTCATTTTCTCAAGTACATACCATGGCCTACCTGCACAAGGCCAGCTGGGGGACCCTGCAGTAAGGTACAACATTTGCCTTTCCCCTGTGCTCCTAAGGCTCAAACATTAGCCAAACAGCCTCTCTCCCCCGGAGTTTGTAGTGTCCAGGCTGATGCTACCGCAGACTCCTGCTGGTCTGCAGTGGTGGCCCAAGCTCAGCGTATGGATCTGGGTCACTAGCATGGCAAACAGCCCATTGGTCCACCCCTAGATAGACCTGCCTAATCAGCTATGTGGAAACATGTTGGATAGTCTGGGATTCTCTTTTTTTCTTTCAGTCAGTACTTTTGTTTCCTTCCGCCTTTGTTGACAAACTCCTTCAGAAGTCTCTAGTGTACTCCCCTGGCCCCTAAGCCCCTGCCACCATTGCTGTTGGCCCTCCACAGAGCCTTGGTTCATCACTCTAGGCAGGGTGTGATGCACCTAACACAGCATTCATTCACCAGGTGGTTGGTGGCAGCAGGACAGGGGCCCGGATGTGCCAGAACACATCATCTAGGGCTGTTGAGGTCATTTTCCACTCCCCCCCCCCAGATGCCAGCTCCATGATGCCACGCACAAGCGCACATGTCCATGCATGCTGCAATGCAGCATCAGCCAGCATCTCCCTTCCCCAAAGGCTCACCTGCCCCACAGCTTCATCTGTAATCAGCCTTGTGGTGCTGTTGTGGTGGCTGCATGCTCCTTCTTTCCCCGGAGAAGGAGATCATTCTCTGGGATCAATCCTCCCCCACAGCCAGGCCCTGGTGATCCAGACTCATTTCTGAACCCAGTTTCCAGCATCATGAGTGGTTGCCCTACCGTGGCACCAACAGGCTGACCCAGTCTGGAATTCCTTGTCAGGCATTGTTGCGCTGCTGTTGTGTAAGAAGAGACAATATTCACTGGGCCATTAGCATGGGCTTGGATTTATACATTTCTATGTTAATTCTGGTAATATTGTTTTGGTTATATAACTACTGTAGGATTTTGGCAATCAAGTAATGTCTTCAGAAACTGAAATTAAGTGAAAAGCATATAATCCAGCTCATTGCCATTAATTCCTAACCAGATACAACCCAAACTCGGTATTCAGCTGATCCCTAATAACTGTAGAATGCTAGCTGATGGTATTTAACTCCCCCGTTTTTAAAAACAAAAAATGATTAACTTTTAAACTGATTGAATGTTCATGTGTCCTGAGCATCTGTGGTGCAAAAAGTTGAGATGTTTGTGTGTATGTCAGGCCGGTTAGCGTAATGCGTCTACTGTTGGTCCGGATGGCCTACTGTGTACATGCAGTGTATAAATTATGCTTTAGCCCAGACAGCCTAGTGTGCATCCTTTTAGACCAGAGGGCCTAGTGTTTGTACCTTTCAACCAGACAGCCTAGTGTGCATCCGTTTAGACCAGAGGGCCTGGTGTTTGTACCTTTCAACCAGGCAGCCTAGTGCTGTGTACCTTTAGACCAGAGGGCCTGGTGTTTGTACCTTTCAACCAGATGGCCTAGTGTGCATACCTTTAGACCAGAGGGCCTAGTGTTTGTACTGTTCAACCAGACAGCCTATTGTGCATCCCTTTAGACCAGAGGGCCTGGTGTTTGTACCTTTCAACCAGATAACCTAGTGTGCATCCCTTTAGACCAGAGGGCCTGGTGTTTGTACCTTTCAACCAGATGGCCTAGTGTGCTTACCTTTAGACCAGAGGGCCTAGTGTTTGTACCGTTCAACCAGACAGCCTATTGTGCATCCCTTTAGACCAGAGGGCCTGGTGTTTGTACCTTTCAACCAGATAACCTAGTGTGAATCCCTTTAGACCAGAGGGCCTGGTGTTTGTACCTTTCAACCAGACAGCCTAGTGTGCATCCCTTTAGACCAGAGGGCCTAGTGTTTGTACCTTTCAACCAGACGGCCTAGTGTGCATACCTTTAGATCAGAGGGCCTAGTGTTTGTACCTTTTAACCAGACAACCTAGTGCTGTGTACCTGTAAGGCTGACCTGCTACTGTACCTGGCACAGAAAACTGATGGGAGGTTTTAGTCGGTGGCTACACCCGTTCTAAACAGCAGCTGAGGTACCGCTGTTGGGCAGGGGAGCTGCTCCACTACTGAGAAAATCTTGAGTAACAAAGAAATGCTGCAGTTGGTGCTTCAAAAGAGTGGGGTGGAGTTACTGCATTTTGGCTGTCCCTGATCTGATGTTCTCAGTTTGTGGTGTATGAAGCCCTTGCGGACTTAGACTCGCAGTTTCATCTACTATATTGATACACCTCAGCTGGAACTATGTTTTTGTCTTCTGTTATTATTTCACGCAGAAAAACAGTATTTTTACTAAAAATGATAACCTTTTTAAAAACCTTTTTAAGTAGCACCAATGTTATAAGTGCAATAAGGCATGTCAGGGGTGAGTAATTATGGTCAATAATCACACTTTCTGTTTTGTGTTTACAGGCACTTAGCGCAAGCACCACATGCCTAACAAAAGCTCAAGGCCTGTGATCACTGACCCATATTTAAACACCCTGGCATGTCTTATTACATACATAACATGACTGATGTACTTTATTTGAATGAAACACAGTTCTGCATGTATAAAACTAGTGTAGGCAGTGCTGCAATTTGCTCTTGGCATTTTCTGAAGTACACCATAGAAACATAGACAGTGATGGAAGAAAATGTCCAAAGCTCCATCTAGTCTGCCCAGAGTTCCTTGTGTACCTAGGGACTTATTGTCCATATGGGAATTTATCCCGCCCAGTCCTCACCCATCCCCAACTCCCCCTCCTACTGCTACAGACCTGAGTAACTACCAAACCCTTCACTCTGTCTCAGCCATGCTTGAAACCATTTATGGTCTTGGCATCCACCACCACTGCGGGCAGACAGTTCCACGGCTCCACCTCCCTTTCTGTAAAATAGAACTTCATGTCCCTTGCAACCCCCCACCAAGGTTTTTGCTCATGCATTTTATTTATTTTTTTATTTATTTGTTAACCATGTAAGTACACTGATCCTAGGGACCATTTTCAGGCACGACTTGGGCCGTAAGGATGGTGCATATAGTAACAAAAATGCAACATGGCATACAGTATCAAAAATGCAACATGGCATACAGTATCAAAAATGCAACATGACATAGAAACATAGACTTTGACGGCAGATAAGGACCACTTGGCCCACCCAGTCTGCCCATTTCCCTACCTACTGGATAAGCTGCAGATTCTAGTTAACCAACAGCCTACTTCCTGCAACCCCCAACTATAATTGCCTTATGTCTGTCCCATGCATGTTTGAATTCCCCCACTGTTTTAGACCCAACGACCTCCTCAGAAAGGCTGTTCCATGTATCCACCACTCTCTCTGTGAAAAAATTTTCACATTACCCTGAGCCATCCCCCTATCTTTAAATTGTGCCCCTTGTTCTTACCATCTCTTTTTCAGAAAGATGCTACCCTCCTGGACTTTGTTGATTCCTTGAGGTACTTAGACATTTCTATCATGTCCCCCTGTCCCTCCTTTCATCAAGAGTACATATTAAGCTCTCCAGTCTCTCTTCATATGGCTTCTGCTGCAGACCCTGCACCATTTTAGTTGCCCTCCTCTGGACTGCTTCCATCCTGTCTATGTCCTTGCGTAGATGAGGTCTCCAAACTGCACGCAGTACTTCAGATGGGGTCTCACCAACTGTCTGTACAGAGGGATAACCACTTCCCTTTTTCTACTTGTGATGCCCCTTCCTATGCATCCCAGTATCCCCCTGGCTCTCCTTACCGACTTTTCACATTGCTTACCCACCTTTAGGTCATCTGATATGACTACCCCCAGGTCCCTTTCCATTTTTGTTGTTGTTAGTACCTCCCCTGCTATTGTGTACTCTTCTCCTGGGTTTTTGCTTCCCAGGTGCATTACTTTGCACTTCTTTGTATTGAATCTAAGTTGCCACATGTCTGACCATTCCTCCAACTTTGCCAAGTCCCTTCTCATCTTTTCTAGCCCCTTGTGTATCAACTCTGTTACAGATCTTTGTGTCATCTGCAAAGAGGCATACCTTTCCTTCCAGACCCTCGGCAATGTCACCTATAAAGATGTTAACGAGGACTGGACCCAGTACTGAGCCCTGAGGTACTCCACTAGTAACCCCCCTTTCTTCGGAATGTGTTCCATTCACTATTACCTTCTGTGTCCTGTTGTGCAGCCAGTTTGCTACCCAGGCCACCACCCTGGGACCCACTCCCAGGATGGCTAACTTGATTATTAATCTTTTGTGTGGGACTGTGTCAAATGCCTTGCTAAAGTCTAGGTAGGCCATATCCACAGCCCCTCCCAGTTCTATTACTTTGGTCACCCAGTCGAAGAAATCAATTAGATTCATCTGACATGACCTTCCTGCTGTAAATCCATGCTGTTTTGGGTCCTGTGCCCCGCTGGCCTCTAGGTACTCAACAATTCTTTCAGAAGTGATTCCATCATTTTCCCTACCACTGAGGTCAAACTTACAGGTTTGTAGTTTCCCACTTCTGCCTTGCTCCCACTTTTGTGAAGGGGAATCACA
Organism: Neoceratodus forsteri; assembly: GCA_016271365.2. Taxonomy (NCBI): domain Eukaryota; kingdom Metazoa; phylum Chordata; order Ceratodontiformes; family Ceratodontidae; genus Neoceratodus; species Neoceratodus forsteri. Next base: position 255,881,072 of record CM057452.1, read on the forward strand.
ACTGCCCTCCTCCAGTCCTCAGGTACCACCCCATCCTGCCGTGATCTGTTAAAAAGCATGGTCAGTGGTGTCACTAGGTCCTCCCTTAGTTCTTTTAGGATTCTGGGGTGAATCCCGTCAGGCCCCATTGCTTTGTCCAGTATCAAAAATGCAACATGACATACAGTAACAAAAATGCAACATGACATACAGTATCAAAAATGCAACATGATATAGATAGTAAGAACATACAGTGCAATGGAGTGCTAACACATAGGATACTAAGCAAAGGTCCTGGAGAACAAACAGTGCATCAGAGTGCTAACACGTGTGAATCTGTATGTTAGTCTTGAGGATCATACAGTGCATTAGAGGGCCAACATGTCGGATGCCATACAAAGACTCGCAGTGCTTAAGTGGTATGGCCTAACAATACAATGGCATCTGATAACCAACTGTCCAGGAAGGTAGAGTAAGAGGATTTACTGTAGGAGCAGCAATATCAAGATTTGACAAGCAGTTTATAAGCAAATTACAACTGTGGCTATGGTACATCAGTAGGTAACAGCACTATGAGTGTTAATAAACAGTGCAGAGCGACATAACGATACACAATGGCAATGGAGGGAACATAAGATAATTACAGACCTGAAGCCAGGGAATCTGGACAAACAAGATCGAGGAGTAGGTGCACTGAGGTTAGGGTGGGCACTTGCAGGCAGATGCTAGGAGCAGAAAACTCTACATGGTGTGCATAGGATGAGCAGGGCAACACATATACCTCTCCAAGCATGTATACAACTGAAAGAGGAACAAAAAAATGGCGGTGGGGTGGACTGCACTTTCACAACTGGTGGTGTACCCTCAAATATGTAGCCACACAGAAAGACAGAAAAGGGGCTACTCACCAATATTCCTGCTGTGATAAAAAGCATGGTAATAACACCAGTATTCCTGCTGTGATAAAAAGCATGGTAATAGTGCGATCAAGTATGCCTACCTACCTAGCCTCCTTGCTGACCCTTCAGCCCATCCCTTACGGTCTCCGATCTACTGACCTTTCCTTGATTAGCATTCCCAGATGTAGAACTACCAAGGGGAAAACAGGCTTCTCGCACGTAGGCCCCTCCTACTGGAACTCGCTGCCCCTAGATATATGCCTTGCCCCTAATCATGCCACTTTTAAGAAGAGGCACCGCTCCCTCCTTACTGCATGTGCTCATTGTACCTGCTTCAACCCTCCATAGATCTTGACTCCCTCTGCCTTGGCTGCCCTTGGTATCCCCCCTTCCTTCTATGGTGTGAGCTGGCACCCTGCTCCTTCAGCCTCCCTTAAACTTATCCCACCATTACCTCTCTCCCTGCCTCCTACCGATAACATCCTTTCAGTTTCAGCAGGATGTAATGATACCCTGTGGCATTTTTTTCTGCACCTTATATTGTGATATTCCTATTACAGTCTATACATGGGCACTTATCTCCATTTGTATAATTTACACCTTTACGTGCCTGGTACCAAGATTTGTCTTAATTTTGTTTCACTTTTGATTGTGATGTATTGCATATCTCTTGACACTGTATTCTATGTACCTGCATCTCTCTGTGTTGTTGACCTCCCGGGTCGTGCCTGAAAATGGTCACTTTCGTGTCTAGTGCACCTACCCGGTTATCAAAAAAAAAAAAAAAAAATTTTTTAAGTATGTTAAAGTGCAGACAAATGGGCAAACCATACACAGAGCAGCACATCACCATGCAAAATAACATGTATGCAGAAGTGTTACTGCTGCTACCATTCACTTGTGGACCACACGTTTTCAGCACTTTAAACTTATTTAACACTAATCTTGTGTGTTATTGCTGTGCTTTTTATCGCAGCAGAAGTGGAGTGAGAACCCCCTTTTCTTTCTTTCTGTGTAACTGGAAGAGGAGCCAATGACAGCTCTGCTGTACTAGTTTTTTTTCCAAGTTGCATCACTGCCAAAGATTTGACAGCTTCCTTGAGAGCAGAACAAACACTACTTTCTTCTCTGCGTGCCCTCCTGGGGGTACATAAGAGGGGTAGGGCAACAAACACAGCTCTGTAAGCATGTTTACAACTGGAAGAGAAGTCTACAAGGGTTCGGGTGTACAGCTTTTATTTTGCTAGCTGCAACATTGCAAGAATTAATAACTTGCTTTAGAGCAGAGCAGACCCTACTTTCTTCTCTGTAGTCTCCACCTGTGCCCCCACCTCAATTAGTTGTGACCTCCTGACTACACAGCATTCCAGGTGACTGCCTCTAGACTGTGCTGCTTCTCTTTTGATGGGTAACAGGCTGTGATGTGTTTGATGGCCAGTGCAAGATCCACGGAGGCATGAGGACACATTGTTATTTACATGTTGCACCCAACATCCACCATCATGGGAGTGCTATGTGTACTCCCAAACCTTGGTCTCCCTGTGTTGCCTCAGTGCCCTTGGCCCACCTGACCCAAATGTACAAATGTAGCCTTTTTAGGTTAAGGTGGCTTGTGAGGCTGCCTCTGCATCATCAAGGCAGCTGCTCGCTGAAGGGTTGGAGTCCGAATGTCCAATTTGCAAACTCCAGCTGTATTACTTTCTGGGAGGGCTAACACCTGATCTAACACTTGTTAGCTGCAGTGAATCCCTCCAATGCCCATTTCTACGCCTCCCTCTCTAGCACATGTTCAGAATTCACATGCCGCACAGTCCAAGGCATTTCACAAATATGCACGTTTGTATGATAAAATTTGGGTGTATATGTAATCACATTCAACTACACATACTGACTTTTTACCATTCCCTCCTACCTGTCTGCCTCCCTTTCCATCTCCTCCTATCTACTCCCTTTGTTCCTCTTTTTTTTGTTAATACTTTTCATTGGGCAAAGGATTTCAAGCAATCCGATTGGTTGTTAGCCGTGCATTAGAAGTGTCTAACGCACAGCTAAATCTAGAAACCCCATTTAGAATACACATACCCATTTTATAGGCATACTAAGTCTCTCTGGGGATGTGCGTTAGACAGTTCTAATACACGGCTAGGGGACTGGATGCGGCCTCATGGCTCACTACGCCCTCTAGCCATGTGTTAGAACTGTCTAACGCACACCTTATCGTGTCTTATTGCTTACTTACTTCACTCTTATGCACCCACCACAGTGGATGTACAACTTTCCAGTCAGTTGTCTCTGCCTTCATGGAGCCACGAGCGGAGGGGGATTTACCTTGTTAGATTTCCCACTTTGTTCTTTGTTCCCTGTCCCCATAGGGATGCTGGCATTGGGACCAAGGTCCCCAATGTAAGCTTGTTGACACACACTCCACAGTGCCATATCCCTCCTCCTCCCTCCTCATGCCCTGCGAGTTTTACCACCCATATGTTTACGGTCAGTAGTGATGCTGTGGAACATGGCTCCCTGCCCTGGAGGAAGAAGGCATCCTTTTGGAAGATCAGTCTTCCTCCTCCCTGCCAGTGCCCAATGGTACAGGCTCATTCCTGAACCCGGGTTGCCAGCATCTCAAGTGGTAACCCTACTGATGCATCGACAGGCCAGCTTCTCTGATTCTCATTCCTTTTCCATCCCTCGGTGCGGAACCTCAGCTGGTCAGTCTGCCTTTTCCATCTGTCTCCCTCACCTCTGGAATAGCCCACCTCCCCATTCATCTCAACTGACCTCTCCTCTTCCCTCCTCCTCCCTCAAATCTCTCCTGTTAGCTCATGTTACCCATATTGTGCCTGTCACTAGCATTCCATGCAGCCCCTTCCTCCATTACTGTCCCCTTGTTGGTAGTGCTCGCTGTGTGCCAGGTTACTCCTCTCACCATCTATCACCTGTTCGGCAGCACCCTGGTTGGGTTACTTCATATTTATTTTTTTGCTTTATGTTACTCTTCATCTGCTAATTTTTTTTTTCTACTTTGTACATCCCAGGGGTTCGCGCCTGGAAATGAGCCTCGGCTTAATGTGCCATATCCCATTCACCAAATTTTAAATAAATAATAATATATGCTGCAGTGTCCCCCAGAGGACCCTTGAAAAAAGAAGGCAAAACTCCTAAACTTGGCCATCCCAGGGTGTGCAATTCCAAAATAATATAAAACCAAAAATTCCTTCCTATGCTTTGCAGTCTGAAACCATCGCCATCATAAAAGCTGCATTTTGGAAAGACTACAGCGTGCCTTTTTTTTTTTTTTTAATAAGCTTCTACTGTTAATTTTTAATGTCTCCCGCATGTATTGAAAAACAGTTTAATTTGCGAGCCATTTGTACCTGAATGTACCCTTCTAAATTATTGATTGCCTGGCACACTTGGTCTACAAAGTAGCGAAATTGGGAAGCAGAAGCTCAGGCTGCTTGATGTGTGAGCTCTTTGTGTGTGCACGCGATCAGGAAAATGCTAAAAGGTTTTCTGACTGGCAAGCAGGCAAGTACCCAGGGGGGAGGGGAGATGACATATTTCAGATGAACATGTGTGAAGTGCAGGGTCAACATGTGTTTTTATGTGTCTCAGTCATGAACAGTAAGGTCTGTGTGTTTTGGGGTGAGCCGTAGAGGGGTGGCTCTCACCCATCATGTCCATGTCTGGTTCAGAACAATTAATCTGCACTACAGAAAGAAATTTCATGACATCAGCCTGATAGTCTCTGATTAGCCAAGTGATGCCCCTTGTATGCTGCAGCTTTTATTTACAACTGATTTCCCCAAAAAAGAGTGGCTGGGATATAAAAATCTCACTGTGATCCTGCTAATGCCCATCTGCAGCTGGGAGGACTGCAGCACAGGGAGGTTACACAGCAAGCCAGTGGCTGTGGTGGGACATAAACCTGGGGTCTACTATGTTATATATTTTATGAGGGGCAGTTTGCAAGGATTGCTGGTGATTCAGCAGTTTAAGATAATTTCAGTAGGTTCAAAATAAAATAAAAAATGCACCAGTTGTGCAAATTTGCTAAATTCTCTCTGAACAATTCTATGTTTTCCTGCAAGTAAGACTGGCAGGGCACCCCCCCCTTGACATTTCCATAGTTGCTTCCTCTGTCCGGGGGAGGGGTGGGGGGTGCAGTGAGTGACAGCCTTCAAAGTTAACGTTAATGCCACACCTTGGTCAGTTGGCAGGGGGTGCACAAACTGTAGTTGGCCCATGCCCCTCTACCAGATTGCCGAGCATATCACCTCTACAACCAGCTAGGGTACTTTTTAGATTCAGTGTATATTGAGAGGGAAGGGGTGGTATTTGGGATACAGGGAGGTGGCAGCCTAATCCTTCAATTTCTTGTTGTGCTGCCTTGTCCTGTCCCCCCACCCACTGTGATAACCTTTATTTTGTTTTTGATGTTCAAGTAGTACAGTACTCCCCATCCAACCAAATGGGGTGTCTGTTTGAATTATTGTTTAAAATTTTACGACTGTTTTTAATTTTTTGTCTTAAAGCTATCCATCCAATAACAAGGCCATTGTTTCTAAATTGGTGGCACTCATTTAAAAGAAAAAAATCTAAATTTTATTTTAAAATATTAAAAAAGATCCAAGCAGACCCTCTCTAACTGAATTGTATAGACAGTGCTACATACAGAGCGCTAATTAAACATCACAAAAATATCCTAATAGTGCAGTAGCTAGGAGAGCCACTTGCTATGCCTGAATTCTTGGGTCACACACAATCCCAGATGTTGCTGTGGACAGCGGGGGGAGGAGGAGGAGGAGGAGGACTGAGTTTTGCACAAGTTGCTCTCCTTTGGGAAGGGAGGATTTCAATCCCAGCTGCATTACTACCACATGTGACCACAGGTGACATTGCAGGGCAAGGGGGACTGTGTTGGATGGGGTGATGCATACTTGGTGCATCAGGTTTGTTAGTGCCCAACATCTCTGCACCTTGTGAGGGTAGGAGTGAGAACTTAAAAAGCCTGAAATGGTTGTTAAGATGGTGCCCCCTGTCTTCCTCCAAGTCCAGCAAAAGATTCCCTCCCCCCAACCTTCCAGCAATCTTGTTGAACCCCTCTTCCATTCATGGTGGACATCACAATTTTTAAGGGGGAGTTAGCCACTGACCAACAGAATCTCCCCCCCCCCCCACTCTGGGGAGCGCCAGCAACAGGTTTGTTGAGCGACATCCTAGTAAGGCACGATAAGCATCAGGGCAAGTTGAAGAAATTCCTGACTAGTAAGGACAACAGGAGCTAAAACAAAGTTAAAAAAAAAAAAAGACGTTGAACACGGGAGCAGGATGGCACCTTGGGTGATGGAAGGATTTAGACTGTCAGCGCCATAGAGCCAAAATGGGGTCCCTTCCCTCATATGCTACACTGACTGCATCAGAAATTAAAAATGTGTCCTCACAGGATGTGGCCATCTTTGGATTATGGTTAATTTCATGTTTTATTGGTGGGAACCGTAGTACTTTGGTGTGGAGGCTTGTGGCACTTACAGGGAGAGCTTGTAGCTCACATTCCTCCGTGGAGAATTCATCTCCATATATAACCAGTTGTGGATATGATCTGCAAAGATCAGATGGTGCCCATCTAATCTTCATCTGCTCATCTATGCTCCTTCATGAGGGAGCTGCTCTACCAATGGACTGGTAGTGTAGCAGGTCGGGTCGCAGAGGTGCTTGGGAATGGAGTGAACAATGAGGGGTAAGAACCAGGATTTTAAAACGCTATGTTCAGAGTCTCAAAATGATTGCCTAGCAGTGGGAAATGAATTAAAGAATTACGCTTGTAATGCCTCAAGCCAGTGTACTGTGCTGGATTTTCACGGGGCACACTAGTCCTTCTGTTGAAGACCAGCTTTCTGACAAGGGTAGATTTTTTTTCTCCGCTAAACTCCAATCACTGGGGAACCATTTTCATACTCCATGGGTGGTTCCTTAGTGGTGTGCTGCAAGCAGCCAACTGTGTCTTTAAAATGTAATTATCATCTATAATTTGCGTGCTAATCTGCCTGGAGGTGGAAACACGAACGGAGGGTAAAGTTGTGTTTCTATTCTGAGGGGCTGAACATTGATGGTTTGGGTTAGTAGGCTGTGTTCCTGTTCGGACTACAACTTTTAAAACAAGTAATCGGAGACTGCTTGGTTTTATATATCCTGAGATCCATTCTCTAGCCCACCTAGGGAGGAAGGCTAGAGAGCAGTTCTGCACCAGTGCACTGCCCAGACTACAGAATATGGATACTCAGAACTGGCCAGTTCTGATCCAGTTTTAAGACTTAGGAATTTAGGAACTTCTGAGTCCTAACACAATTCCAATTTAAATCATAAAAGGACCTCAATATCAGAATCTGATTCCGATTTGAAATATACTAAATACTAGGTTCCCATATAAAAATAGGTTTAATGATTTAGTTTAGGAATTAGGACTTGCATACTGCAATTTCAGAAATCCTTCATCTGAAAAATCAGGTCGGAATTGGATGAATCCAATTCTGTTTGTCGGATTCTGAACAACCCTACCACAGAATATGTTTTTAAAAAACTGTTATAATAAACTAGTTTAATGTGTCCAGACCTATAAGCAGGGGTCAACTGAACTTCACTAAAGCATACTGATGCTGTAGTTCTGTTCCACATTGCAGTTACTCACACCCTGTTGCATTGTGTGAATTACCATAATAACTTGTAGAAGCTCACAGAAGCATTCTCAAGAATGGTTATACAATCACGTCCTTCAGATTAAGGGTGATGTGCACAAGTGAGAGAAGTAAATTACGGGCTAGACAGTCCCAAAACATGCAATCTAAAATGCCAGGCATAGTCGTACAGAGTAGAGAAATATTACCTGAGGCTGCTCAATGGCCCAGCAGCAGCTTCTGTGCCAATGACTCAGGTTTAGGAGCAGACTCGATAGGAGGCAGTATAAAGCTGTGGTTTAGGGCACTGACCTGCAAACCTGGAGGCCTGGGTTTGAATCCTACATTCTCCTCTTACATACCTGTGTGACCCTGAGCAAGTCATTTAACTTCCTTGTGCTGCCAGATCATACCTGGAAACAAGCTTCAGCTTAGTGTACCCTTCCTGATTAAACAAATTCCCCTCCTTCCCCTCCCTTGGAGAGTCATGTTGGGCGCCTGGGGAGCTGGGGTAGCACTGCTGTGTGGTAGTGCTTCCAGCCAGGGGAATGAGGTGCCCACCTGGTGGCACCATAAAGACCCTTGCAGTGGGTCAAGAGAGCTTGTTTCTGCCACAGGACATCACTTAGGGTACATGAGGCATGTGTGTGGGGACACATGACCTGTGCTGGGTGTCAATGCGGGGGACAAAACCAAGGAAAAATCCAGTGCACATCAATCGCATTGAAAGACAGTGCCGATACCATTTGGTTCCAACCCATGTGGATCTCCACCAGTATGATGGCAGGGAAAGTGGTGGAACCATGTGGACGCCTGAAGCAGGCAGGTGGCACTGACAGGGGCGAAAAAGCTATATAGTACAAAAAAATGTTCTATAGCTTTCCTGATCAATTCATCAGTTTGCAGTCATGAACATTCCACAGTGCACCACGGCACCTGCAGTTACTTGCACCTGTGCCACAGTGGCACATGAGAGCCCAAACAGGATAGCAGTGTCTGAGCACAGTGTGGCTACATAAAAACATAGAATTTGTCAGCAGAAAAGGACCACTTGGCCCACCCAGTCTGCCCATGTGTTTCCCGCCTAGTACTTCATGGCAGATCCTGTCTGGTCTGTAGCAACCTTCCCTCCTCCCTGTCGAGTTACTAATATTCCCCTATGTCAGTCCCACACAAGCTTGAAGCCCCCTATCATTTTCATCTCCACCACTTCTGCCGGCAGTCTGTTTCATGTGTCTACCACCCTTTTAGTGAAGTAGTACTTCTCATATTCCTCTTAAACCCCCAACTCCAGCTTCATCGCATGCCCTCTGGTCCTGGTGCTGTTTCTTATTTAAAAGAGACTCCCCTCCTGTACCATTTTCCCCTCTGTGAGGTACTTGTAGGTCTCTATCATGCCCCCTCTTGCTCTCCTCTTTTACAGGGTGTATTTGTTGAGATCCCTTAGTCTCTCCTTGTAGGGCTTTTGGTGCAACCCTTGCACCATTTTTGTTATCCTTCTCTGGACTGCCTCCACCATGTCTATGTCCTTTCTGAGCCGCGGCTTCCAGAACTAGACACCATACTGTAGGCATGGCCTCACCAGTGACCGATACAGTGGTAACACCACCTCCCTCTTCCTGCTGGAAATACTCCTCCCTATGCACCCCAGCATCTCATAAACCCTGCTCACTGCTTTGTCCCATTGCCCTGCCACTTTGAGGTTATCAGTTATGATAACTCGAAGGTCTCTTTCTGTTTAATAACTGTCAGTACCCCCCCCCATATCCTATACTTAGCTCTTGAGTTACTATACCCGAGGTGTATGATTTTGTACTTTATGGCACTGAACCCCTACTGCTATGATCTTGATTACTCCTTGAGTTTCCCGAGATCCCTGCACATTCTCTCCACCCCCTCCTGAATGTCCACCCTATTATGTATTTTGGTATTAACTGCAAAAAGGCATACCTTCATTTCCAGTTCTTCTGCAGTGTCACTTATGAAGACACTGAAGAGGACTGGGTCCCAATACTGAGTCCTATGGCACCCTGCTGGTCACTGTTCCATCACTAGAAAGAGTGCCGTTATCCACCACCCTCTGAAGTCTATCCATTAACCAGTTTCTAACCCAATTCATCACTTTGGATCCCACCCCAAGGCTGCATAATTTCGTAATCAGTCTCCTGTGCAGCATAGTGTTAAAGGCTTTGCTAAAGTTCAGATAGGCCACGTCCACTGCTCTCTCCTGATCTGTTTCCCTGGTAACCCAGTTCAGATAGGCTACATCCACTGCTCTCCTCTGATCTATTTCCCTGGTCACCCATTTGAAGAAACCAATCAAATTTGTCTAGCATGACCCCCAACCCCCAATGAATCCTTGCTGACAGTGGTCTTGCAGCTCATTTGATTCAAGATACTGTACCAGCCTTTCCTTTAGCTAGGGTTCCATTAATTTCCCCACTGTAGACTTACGGGTCTACAGTTGCTAGCCTCCTGTCTGCTGCTGCTCATATGTAGAGGCACCCCATCTGCTTTCCTCCAGTCCTCCGGAACCGTGAACTGTTGAATAAGGCCGTCAATGGGTCAGCTACAGTAGCACCATCCATAGTTCTTTAGTATCCTTGGGTATATCCTGTCCAGTCCCATAGCCTTGTCCACCTTCAGATGTTTCCCTCTGAAAATGGACTTATGTCTCTCTCCCCCCCCATCCCCCTTGTTCTTGCTGCTTCCTGGTGGTACGTACCCCCTCCCTCCTCTTTGAAGACTGAGCAGAATTATCAGTTTAGGACTGCAACTTTTACTTGGTCCTCTTCTGCGCAGTCTCCCCTTGCCACCCTAATTATTGTCACTATCCCTTCCCTTGTTCTCCTTTTCTCACTTATGTGCCTAAAGATAACAGATGTTTTCAGGTGCAGTATTAGCTACTGCTAAGCAATTTAAATCACAGATTGTAGTGAGAAAGAAATGATGTGACCTGCTGGGAACTGAACCCAGGCCTTCGCAATACCATCCTGGTGCTCTAACCACTGAGCTACAGGCTTACATGGTTGGACACACTTACTTTCTCCGGTATTGAAAATCCTAGGTCACATTATTTTTTTCTCACTAAAATTTGTGATTTAAATTGCTTAGCAGAGGTTAATACTGCCCCAGAAACATTTAATTAGGGAGGTACCCAAAGACTGGAGGACAGCAGATGTAGTCTCCTTATACGAAAGTGGGAACAAAGAGGAAGTGGGTAACTACAGACCAGTCATCCTGACCTCGGTAGTGGGGAAGATCATGGAAGCACTACTCATGGTTTCACTGGGGGGAGGTCATGCCAGACCAGCATCATTGAATTTTTCGACTGGGTGACAAGGGAGATGGATCAGGGGAGGGTAGTGGACATGGCCTATCTGGACTTCAGCAAGGCCTTTGACACTGTGCCACATAGAAGGCTATTAAACAAACTGGGGAATATGGGAGTGGGCAAGACAGTAGTGTGGTGGGTAGGTAATTGGCTGGGCGGCAAGACACAGAGGGAGGTGGCAAATGGCTGTCACTCCATGCAGGGAAGAGTGACCAGTGGGGTACCACAGGGATCAGTGCTGGGACTGGTCCTATTCAACATCTTCATCGGTAACATTGCGCAGGACCTAGAAGGTAGAATTTCCCTGTTTGCTGATGACACGAAGCTCTGTAACAGAGTGGACATGCCAGAGGGTGTAGGCAGAATGAGGAGGGATCTGCAGAAGCTTGAAGAATGGTCAAGGGTTTGGCAGTTGAAATTCAATGCAAAGAAGTGCAAGATAATGCATATGGGGCACAAAAACCCTGGGACAACATATCAGTTGGGGGGTGAGGATACAGCATGCACCAAGCAGGAAAGGGACCTTGGGGTTATCATCTCTGATGACCTCAAGGTAGGGGAAACAGTATGACAAGGCAGCAGGTAAATCAAATGGGATGCTGGGATACATAGGCAGGGGCATCACTAGCCGGAAACAGGCGGTCATAATTCCACTATACAAGACACTAGTGAGGCTCCACCTGGAGTACAGTGTACAATTCTGGAGACCTTGCCTATGTAAGGACATAGACAGAGTGGAGAAGGTTCAGAGGAGGGCAACAAAGATGGTACAGGGATTGCATCACAGGTCCTATAAGGACAGGCTGAAGGGCCTGAATATGTACTCCCTGGAGGAGAGGAGGAAGAAGAGGGGATATGATAGAGACATACAGGTACCTTACAGGGAGGAACAGGGTGCAGGAATACACTATTTTCCAGTGAAAAAGATGTTCCAGAACTAGAGGGCATGAGATGAAGTTGGAGGGAGGGTGATTCAGAGGAAACGTGATGAAGAATTTCTTCACAGAATGGGTGGTGGACAAGTGGAACACCCTGCCAGAGGAAGTGGTGGGGGCTGAAACAATCACAGGATTTAAGAATGCATGGGAAAGACATAAGGGAATTCTGGAGGGTCGAGGTAAGGGGCAACAGACTTCTAGAAAAACATAAAGTGAACTTACAAGCTCAAATGGGCAAACTGGGTGGGCCATAGGCCCTTATCTGCCGCCAGTGTCTATGTGTCTATGTATCTATGATTGTTCCTAGTTGCAGGATTTGCAATACCTCAGGTCCAGCTATGTGAGCCTGTAGAGCACTGGGATGGTATTCCGGGGGCCTGGGTTCAATTACCAGTAGGTTACATTATTTCTTTCTCACTGCAATTTGTTATGTACCTTAAAGAAAATCTTATCCTCTTTAGCTAGCCCTTCGGCTAGCCTTTCCTCTGTCTGTGCCTTTTCTCCCCTCACCGCCTTTATCCACTTCCCTCTGTTTTACTTAATACACCTCCCCGCCCTCCTCCCTCTGTGTCCCCTTATACCTCCTGAATGCTACCATTGTTTCCTTCACCACCTTGGCCACTTTCTTAGAAAACCATAATGGTCTCATTTTCCTTCTGCTGTTAATCACTTCCTTCATGCAGAGGCTGGTTGCCTTAATTATATCCTTCTTCTTATTATTTTTTTTTGCTGTGCCACTATCCCTCCCTGGCAATCCCTCCCACCATCAGGCAGTTTCTGAGGCAGTCTTCAGTTTCTTCACAATCTGCCCTCCTAAAGTCCAGGACCTTAGTCCTCCTGTGGTTAGCCACTGTTCCTGTCTCAATGTTAAACCACAATGCACAGTGAAGTGATCGCTAGTACTTGGGGGACTGCCCACTGTGATGTCTACAATGCTCTCCCTGTTTGTAAGCATCAGGTCCAGTACTGCCTTATCCTTAGTGGGTTCATTGACTAGCTGCCTGAGAAATGCCCCTTGTAGGGCATACAGGATGGCGCTGCTCCCTGTTGAGGCTGCAGTTGGAAGGCTCAATTCCATGTGTGGCAGACTGAAGTCAGCAACTAGCAGCACCTCTCCCTTACTTTCCATCCTGATGATGTGTTCCCCTGGTGCTTTATCCAACTCCTCTCCCTGTGCTGGGGGTCTGTATACCACCCCTGTATGGAGAGCGGCCCCAGCACGTGTCTCCAGGATGACCTGCAGCACCTCCAGTTCTTCCTTTTCCTCCAGTTGCCCTTTGACCTCCGTGGCCTTGATTCTCACCTTCACATATAGCACAACCCCTCCACCCTACCCTGTCTTCCCCTGAACAGAGAGTAACCCAGTATGGCCGTGTCCCAGTCTTAGTTGTCAGTGCACTATAGCTGCATTATGGCCACCAAATCCTGGCTAGCCTCTGCCTTGATGGCTTCCAGGTCCAGAACTTTATTTCCAGACTCCTTGTATTGGTGCACACTTGCATTGGCTGATCCAAACACTGTTATGACCCATTTAAAAAACATTTGCTGTAATGTTTGTAAAGTCTGGACTGGGTCTTAGATAATTTTTAAACTGGATTAATTTTGTTGACTTGTTTAAGCAGTTATAGTCGGTACTGTCTTAGCTAAAATAGATCAACAGTAGTCTGGACAGGGATTTTGAAATCGTTCTTGCAAATGGTTCTCCGAGTTTCCGTGAGTCATTATGGTAATTCCCATAATGCATCAGGGTGTGACATTAAGCAGTACTCCTGAAATCCCTCACATCACCAGAACGCTGAATCCCTCACACCACCAGAATGCTGAATCCTTCACACCACCAAAACGCTGCAACTGCCAGACCTGACCACCACCTAGTGTCCTCACAAATCATGACATGTCTATTCCCCCAGCCTCCAAGGCCCAGTGCTAGTGTCCTCACAAATCATGACATGTCTACTCCCCTAGCAGCCGAGACACAGTGCTAGTGTCCTCACAAATCATGACATGTCTATTCCCCTAGCCTCCAAGGCCCAGTGCTAGTGTCCTCACAAATCATGACATGTCTGTTCCCCAGCCTCCAAGGCCCAGTGCTAGTGTCCTCACAAATCATGACATATCTACTTCCCTAGCCTCCAAGGCCCAGTGCTAGTGTCTTCACCAATCATGACATGTCTATTCCCCTAGCCTCCAAGGCCCAGTGCTAGTGTCTTCACAAATCATGACATGTCTATTCCCCCAGCCTCCAAGGCCCAGTGCTATTGTCTTCACCAATCATTGCATGGCCATCCCCTAGCCTCTGTGACACCGTGCTGCCCACCCTTGGTGGGACTGACTGATTTAATGCTCCCTCAACTGATTGACCCCCATGGATACGCTCCTCCCTCTTCTTCCTTCTCCCCCGGTCATGACTGCACCAGAAATATTGTCTGCTCTGCTCTGTGTTACACTGTATGTAGTAGTACCCAGCTCTGTAATAACCTGTTTGTCTACTATCAGCTGTGAATGTACTGGCATATTGTGCCTCTCAAAGTGAACATGTTCACACATTGTACTACCTAAAGTTGCCTGACGATGCCTGTGAGGTGCAACTGATGAGACTCAACCAGATATATCTGTGGATGTTCTGTAATGTTCCTTATATACTCTTGGTTGCTGAATGTATTTGCATATTGAATATATTTGCATATTGTGATAAGCAAAGTGAACATATTTGCACATTTACTGCCTAAAGTTTAACAGACAATGCTTGTAAGCTGCTACTCCCCCCCCCCGTATATATTACTACTTGTCTCCGCAATCAACCTGTCTGACGAGGAACATTTGTAAATGAGCTGTTAGCTCAAAGGTGTAATTCCAAAATGTAAAATAAATAATATAATTAGAGCATTAGTCTGGCTCTGGATGCTGTATATTCAATTCCCCTCTGCTTTAAGGTCTGAGCATACTAAATTGGTTTAGTTAAATCGCTTTTGAGATCAGTTCTGTAGTCTGGACACGGCCTAAGAATATGAAGAACTGATATTAACCCCAACCCCTTACAAGAACATGGACGGTTTCCAAGGCCCAGTCCAGACTATGGAACATATCTCAAGAACCAGTTATTGGCGGCAGTATGGCGCAGTGGTTTAAGGCTCTGAGCTGTAAATCTGGAGACCTGGGTTTGAATCCCACAGCCCCCACTTGCATACTGTGTGACCCTGAGCAAGTCACTTAACTTCCTCGTGCTCCCAGGTTGCACCTGTAAACAAGCTTTCACCTTAGCGTGTCTCACCGGAAAGTAATTGGGGGGGGAAGTAAAACATCAATTCATTATTAGTGTGTCTAGACCTGAAAGAAAGGGTACACTGAGGTGCCCAAACTGATGTTGTCATTATTGGAATTCCCTTCCCAAGAATGGTTACAAAATCCTGTCCAGACTTGTGTAGAACTGTTCTTTATAAGTTAGTTTAGTGTAGAGTCATTTTTTAGCATACCTCCCCAGGTGGACCAGAGAATGGTTCTACAGGCCTCATGGTCCCAGCGCTAACCTTTAAACCAGATTAACTTTACTAACGTGTTTTAAAAGCTATAGTATGGACAGGTCCTAAAATGTGTAACTGAAAACAGTTTCCCTTTAAAAAGAAGTTTGGTTTAAAATGTAAATAGGTATTAAGCATTAAATTTGCTTATATCTAAAATGTAAATGCATGCAAATTATTAGGTTCACAAAGGGGATTAAAGAGTAGAACCTCTGAGTTCTAATTAAACCCTGAAAAGTTTTTTTCCATTGATGGTCAACTGACTAATTTACTAGCCCATTTGAGTATCTGATAGCCCAGAAAACTTGCACAGTATTTTTCATTCTCCTTCCAGTCTGAAAGAGATTATACACTGAACAGTGTGGGGACTAGCAGCTGAGCATTTGAGCTCACGGGCAGACAGCAGCTGCAATTGGTGGGTAGCACTGTGACTCCATTAGCCTGGCAGGCTAATGAATAAGGATATTTGGCAACGCTGTATTCATGTGCTGATCTTTCTCACAGGTAGACAGCAGCTGCAATTGGAGGGTGGTCATATGAATCCATTAGTCCAGTAAATTAATGACCAAGGAGGTTTGGCAAGTGTGTGTACATGTGTGCAGTGTTTGACAGGCCACTGTGCCAGTGGCTAGTTTTAACCCTGAGTGTTTAAGGTGCTGAACGTGTCTCTGTTCTTGTCTCTAGTGGAAAGATGTATGAATGCAATGCAGGCCGGTACGCAGATGGTGAAGCTGCGGGGGAGCTCCAGGGGACTGGTCCGCTTCTACTACCTGGATGAGCACAAGTCCTGCATCCGCTGGAGACCATCCAGGAAGAATGAAAAAGCCAAAAGTAAGAAAAATGATTTTTGTTCATTTAAATTGCAGTGTTGAAGGCATAGAAAATGGACAACTGTGATCAATGGGCTCTGGTGACACTATAAACCATGTCAAGTGGTTTCTAAATGTCACAAAAACCTCAAGATGGAATTACAAGTCTTGTAATTTGAAGTTTAACCATGTATATTATACAACATAAGAGGTAGCCATACACTGGAACCCCTGCTGTGCTGCAGACTGTTATAACATGGGGTGCTGAAAGTTAGGAAAAACATCTGAGCCCATTGGTTGACTCCCTGTGCATGCCTGTTGATTAATCCCCAGTATACGCATAGTTGGGGTGAAGGGGCGAGCAGCTGTATCAGTGGGCAGAGCAGATCTCGTTGCATTCTTCAGATCGGAAAAGTGAAAGGCAACCATTACTCCAGCGAGAGCAATGCCAGAGACACTGCACAGCTGAGCAAAGTCCAGCACAGATTTGTAGAGTGTGTGGCACTGCTGTTGCTGGAGTAAGGGCCGCTGTTAATTAACATATGACTGTGTCCTAGGCTATGACCCCTCCCCCCACAGATCTGGATGACGCATGAGTTAGACAGGCAGCACCGGAGGGAGAGACCGCATCAGTGGCTGAATGTGCTGTTCCCTCCCGTGCTCCCAGAGTCGTCAAAGTTGCGGCCATCTTGTCCCATTGCAGGTCCGACAGTGCTGGGCAAAGCAGAAACAAAGTGGTGCGAGCAATGGCACTGAGATATTTTTCTCTCTCTCTCTGCACATGCTGTAAGTGTAGTAACACAGCGGACCAGGAGAGACATCAGCAAGAGAGACACACATGGGTATAAGGAGGTTGTTACGGGAGAGACACAGTTTCTGTCTCGTTGTAACTTGTTTCTCGGTCACTAGTGAGAAAGGGGCGAGCAAGCTGCAGTGTCCACTGGAGAGAGAGAGAGAGACACATGCAGAGTGATGGGAGCAGGACCTCTCTCTCTCTCTCTCTTTTTCTCTCTGTAGAAGTTGTGCAACAGTTCTGCACCATGAGGAGGGCAAAGTTCAGTCTGCTACAAAATAGTGAGAGAGAGAGAGAGAGACCGAGAGAGACCCTGAGCAACAGACACATAGAAGTTGATAGCAGATAAGGACCGCAATACAACCGGGACATTGCTGTCTGTGTCTCTCCACATTTCTTGCTGCAGCAGTTCTGGAGCAAGTTGCACATTAGTGATCGCGGGACACAGCAGAAACAGAGAGCAACACAGACCGTGACAGCGAGACAAACATTAGTGTCCTGTCTGTCCCTGTTCACTTGTTGCTCTTTTTTACAGAGATTTCCCATCTCATCTGGTGACACAGGCACACAGTGCTGGATGTAGCTGGTATTGCAAGATGAGGACTACTTTGTGTGGAGGAAGGATACATGCCTAGAATCCATAGTTTTTCTTAATTTTACATGACTCTGTTTTTGTTTTTTCACACAGGGGTAACCCCATGTTATAAGTGCAATAACCCACTCCAGGCCCATGGGTATACTAGGCATTAATGCATACCCCAGTTGGTTGGAGGACACTCGGGCTGTGCCCTTGTGCCTCACAATGTACATGGGGCATGCATTAATGCCTAGTATACCCATGGCCTGTCGTGGGTTATAGCTTACATATATCTGTCATAAATTCCTATACATTCTAATTCTGTCAGAAGTCTAAGAGCAACTCTGAACTTCTGTGTATATTCTAATAAACAGGAAGATCCAGCTATAAAAGTTTACTAGAGAATGCATTTTTTCCGTTTTTAGACTTCCTTTCCAGGGTTTATATCACATTTTGGTAGTCTGGCCAGTAAGCATGCATAAAAAGCTTGGTCTATACCATAGTGACCTCATAGTGCCTTTGTTTATGACATCATAGTGTTCACTGTGACAGCAGACTGTGATGTCATGAACAGCAACTGTGAGGTCAGCTGGAAACAGTCAGATGCTTTGTATTTTTTTAACCAGGAGAGACACACTAAGCTGAAAGCTTGTTTACAGGTGCGACCTTGGAGCAGAAGGAGGTTAAGTGACTTGCTCAGGGTCACACAGTATGCAAATGGGGGCTGCGGGATTCAAACCCAGGACTCCAGGTTTGCAACTCAGAGCCTTAAACCACTGCACTATACGGCCTCCTTTTTGAGAGACTCAGTGAACTATGCACTGTTTCATCTGAAATGTTTAGTAGACCAAGAAACAAAAGAAAGTAACAGAAAACTAGAAATCATTAGAAATACAATTACTGGAAATCTAATAGTTTTAAACTTTTTAGTATAGTAGAGAGCTGCTCTTTCATAGGGTTTAAAACAATCACATATGAAAAGTTTACTTGTCAGTAGAATGTGAATCAAGGAGGCATTGTTTACCTCAGAATGTTCCACAGTAACTGGAACATCTTAGACAGTTTCAGTGATGCAGACATTCTAAAAAAGCCATAATTCTCAGTTCTGACATCAAAACTGTAAATGTGGGATTTCTGATGTCACAGCAGTGAATTACAGCACAAAAAGTGTATGGGCTATCTGTGGCTAACAATGGCTGACCTTATATTATATAGAGAATAATGCCTGTGCAGGTGTGGTATGTTGTGAGGATTTTGCACATACCCAAGGTGTGTGGTAATCCATAAACCCCAAGAGTGAAGGTGTGTGGAAAAATCCTCATAAAACAAACTTTGCACGGGTATTATTTTTTTATAATAACTGGTGCAAGGTTTCAACAGAGAGAAAAATTGTAAGCTGTATTTGTACGAGTGAGTGTGTTCCCTGAGCAGCTGCCGTAGTCACTCAAATACAGTGAAGTGAGAATGCGAGGAAGAAAATGCCGTAATAATGCGCTATCGAGTTATTACAGAAATCAGTGGGTTATTACAATATTTTATACAATAGGGGTGAGCTGATAAGCCATTAGCTAAAAACAGGTATTCTCACTGCACTCAGTCATCACAATGTGATTACGTCATCACAGTGTTATAACTGGAGAAAATGTCAGTTATCACACCTGCGCAAAGTCATGCAAAGTGCGCAAACCTGCGCAAATGGTAATTTTTGCAACACTAGGGACCCCTATTGTATAAAATGGATACATGATGTGTATTCGTGTGATATGGAAAATAGCGTCACTCCTTTAGGGTGACCTCTAGATACTCACTCGTGGCCCACTGCTTGGATATTGGATGCTTACTCATACCGTTATACTTAACAAAAGTGACCACCTCCCCACACTGTACCACCTAACAGTCCACTGGGGTTGCCACATGGAACCAGGCCACCATCGCTCCTGGGAACGACGATCCAAGCTGTCTCTTAAGGAATTGTGCCTATGCTCCAAAAAACTCCTACTACTCCTCCTCCTACTCACCTTAGGTAATGTCCATCCAAATCCTGGCCCAAGCAGCTCCTGTCACTCAAATACTACAGGGGCGCTTATCCTCTCAACTATTAATATCTGCAGCCTACTGCCAAAAATGGACGCACTTCAAGCCTTCATATGCCAACACAACCCAGACATCCTTGCTGTGGTGGAAACCTGGCTGACTCCTGAAGTTCCTGACCTAGCAGTAACCTTACAAGGCTACAACATTCACAGACTGGACTGGGTCTCTAAAAAAGGTGGTGGTTGTGCAATCTATATCAAAGACTCCCGGATGTGGCTCCATGTAGCAACTCCCTCACCTCAATCAATCAATCAGTCAATCACTTTATTTAACCAGGCATAAACACCATTGAGCAAGCTCATTTTCAAGGTGGTCCTGGGCATTAATACAATACAGTAGACTTCATAAGATTACAATTACGGTGGACAACGGCGCAAAAAAAAAAAAAAAAGAAAAAACATTGTGAAGGTGCCGGTCAATATGGGCCTATGCATACCGGTCAACATAATTAACATGCAGAGGTACATAATGATAAGCTTTACTGAAATGAGAAGAAACAACAATCCCATATAGTCTCCGCTAAGTAAGAGCTCATACCTAAAATAAGGAGGTATTAAGGAATAGGGTAGAAATTGGGGTGAAAGAGTAGGCAGCCAAAAGGGAGGCCAGAATAGGTAAAAGGTAGAGAATAGGCAGGGCCATCTTGGATTAAGTGAACTAGGTTTGTAGGTCCTAGGTTTCTGTTGTTAGGAATGTGGGGTGGATGAGATACTTAGGCGTAGGATTTGAGAGTGGCACCCGGGGCTTAGGGGTCATCGGCGTCTGAAACAGTTGCATGATTCCTTCGGATAATCCATTAATAGAGCTTTGAATGTGAAAATGCTTGGAAGTGAGGATAATTTTAATGAATCTTTCATAGTTTTCCAAAGTGATGGAAGTGAGAAGTTGATTGCTGCTGAGACAAGGGTAGTTTTCACTCTAGGAATCTGGAAGCAGATTAAGGAGAAGCATCTCAGGCCATAGGAACCTTTAGCCCATTTGAAGATGTTCGAGATGTATGCAGGGAGGTTATCAGATAATGCTCTAAAAAACCAGAGGAGAGCATTCCTTTTTCTTCTAGTTGAGAGTGAGGTCCATCCTGAAACCTGGTATAGATGACAGTGATGTGTACTATGGGGTAGATTTAAGATAAATCTTAAAGCCCGGTGGTAAAGGGTGTCCAGTTTGTTTAGCATCATTGATGGGCAATGACAGTAAAGGAAGTCAGCGTAGTCCACTATAGGTAGAAATGTAGCTTGTACTAGTCTCATTCTGGCTTCTAACATGAGTAGGTGTTTAATGCGATAGAATAAACCTAATCGCTGTCTTAGTTTCTTCGAGGTTTCATTTAAGTGGCACAGAAAGTTGAACTTGTTATCCAGCCAGAACCCTAGGTATTTAAAGGTGTCAACTACTTCAAGGGGTTCATCTAAGAGTGTTCAGATCTGTGTGATATGTGGACATCTGGAAGTAGGCTTTGGTGAGAGAATCATTGCTTTAGTCTTTTTGGCGTTGAGGAGGAGCTTACGAGTGAGAAGGTTGTATTGGAAGGTGACGAAGTCTTTCTGTAAGTACTCATGGGCCAGATCCAAGGAAGAATTTGTGGTATAGAGTACAGTATCATCTGTGAATAAGTGCACATTTTCTGTGCCCAGCTGCGAGTCCAGATTATTGATGTACAGTATATTGCAAAGAGGATAAGGGCCAGGATGGAGCCTTGTGGGACTCCTTGTAACAAGGATTTTTGTGGGGACAGATCTCCTATGGCTTTGACTTGTTGTAACCTATTGGTTAGGTAGCTGGTGAACCATTTAATGGCAGAACTATCAAGTCTGATGTTACTCAGTGCAGTAAGCATGATGGTATGATCCACAGTATCAAAGGCCTTACTTAGATCAATGAAGAGGGCAAATACATGCTTCTTAGAGTCCAAGGCCATTTGCCAGTCTGTAGTTACTTTGGCAAGAGCCGATACTGCACTGCCGCCTCGGCGCAGATCCTGCCAATAAAAATCATCCTTGGACTTAACCATAAGACCCTGACTATTGTCACCATATACATCCCACCCAGGGATCGAAAACAGGGCCTCAACGATGTCCTTAACTTTATCAACACACAACTACCTGATGCCGAACTTATTCTACTTGGAGATTTCAACATAAACTGCTTAGCTTCAGATGCTAGTGCCTACAAAGATTCCATCTCTGCAGCCAGCCTCATGCAAATGGTCAACTCTCCTACTAGGACTAATTACAAGACTGGCACCAGTACCCTCCTGGACTGGGTCCTCACCAGTCACCCCACCAGGATCTCTCATACCACCATTCTCCCGGACGCTCTGTGACAACTCTCCAGTCAAATGTGAATGGTCTAACAAATTCCTCAAGCCCCCTCCCAAAATCATCTCTAGCAGGGTCCTCCTTCGTGGAAAACTTCCCCATCTCAAACACTACCTGCTGCTATAAGACTGGCAACCTATTTACAAGGCGACGAATGTTAACTTAGCTCTTGATCATTTCATCTCTACATTCAACAGGGCTTGTGACCTTTTGGCCCCTGTAAAAAGACGCAAAGCAAAAACTCTCTGCAACTCCTGGTTCAATGCAGGCCTTCTCGCTCAGCTGAAATTAAGGGACCACCTATGAGTGGTAGCCAAAGCTACTGGCAATCAACCAGACATCCAAAAATACAAACATGCCCAAAATGCCTGCACTAAAGCCATCCGGCTAACTAAATCCTCCTATTATAAGGATGTTCTCACCAACACCTGGGGAAATGGACGTGCAATTTCGGATAATATCAGGGAACGTTACGGGGAAGCAGCCTAAAATCTCACCGGCCATGTTAATAGTTGATGGATCCACCTCCCTCAACTCTCTGGTGATCGCTAGCACCTTTAACACGGCTTTTTCAGATCTCAGTGCTGTTCTCCCCCCTGACTTTTTCGAAACCAGGACCACCTCCCCTAACACCCCTCCTCCACAGTCAAACCATCCCCTCTTCTACTTTAGGGAGGTAAGGTTGAATGAAGCTCGCTGCTATATTGCTGCTGCTATCTCTAAATCCAGATCTAGTGGCGACACCCTGGATCTTAAGCTTCTGTCACTTACCCTTGATGAGGTAATTCGTCCATTAACAAAAATCCTAAACCTCTCTCTCTCAGCTGTGGAAAATTCCCAGACATATGGAAAACAGCCGTTGTGACACTTGTCCACACAAGTGGCGATAAGACCAATCACTCAAATTATCGCCCCATCTCCATACTGCCCCCACTCTGTAAGGCACTCGAGCGCATCGTGGCAGACCAACTTACCGACCATCTGGATAAATACAATATACTATGTGTACAACAACACGGTTTCCGGAAAGGTCACAGCACCACCACAGCCCTTCTTGAGTTCAGTGGAGCAGTGCACAAATCCCTTGACCACAGCCTACTCTCTGGGTTATTTTCATCGACCTCTCCAAGGCATTTGATACTGTACACCATGGGCTACTAATTATCCAACTACTGAACGCCAGGCTGTCTCCAGACTCTGCTCTCTGGTTTACAAGCTACCTAGAAAATTGGTCACAGAGAGTAAAGATTGCTGACACTCGCTCAGATACCTTGCCTGTTCGCTCTGGTGTCCCTCGGGGTCCATACTAGGCCCCCTCCTATTCAGCCTTTGTTTAAACTCTCTTCCTGAACACTGCTCTGAACAAATCATACTGTATGCCGATGATGCTGTTGTATTGTCCTCTCACAAAGACCCTGCATCATTACAACACAACCTTCAACTTGGTTTCAGCACTGTAGAGTCATGGTTTCATAATCATAAATTGGTCCTCACTCACAAGAAAACTAAATCTATGCTTTTCCGCAGCTCTCATAATCCGCACAAGCTACACCACATGGCCATCTCCACCTTTCAGGGGAATACCCTAGAACAGGGTGTCCTTCAAATATCTAGGGTTACAGCTTGACCCTAGTCTCTCCTATGGAGCTCATGTCGACAATGTTGCTAGAGCCGCAAATACACATCTTGTTCTCCTCTACAAACACAGACAACATCTTACACCGGAAGCACTGAAAATTGCCATCCAGAGCTCTGTGATCCCTGTTATCGACTATGGTCTCATCGTTTATGGATCTGCCACAACCACAACCCTTAGATGCATATCAACTGCCTTAAATAAGGCTTGTTGGCTCATCACTGGTGCCCACTGACTCACCTACACATGTGACCTGTACGCTCTGACTGGCTGGCTCCAACTATCAAACTGCATCAAGTATCTCACCTCTACTATGGCGAAAAAAAATATACCTTGGCCTTGCACCTTCTGGGGTCTTAGCCCTGTTACACCACCGATCCAATAGTCGGTGCCTACGGAGATCCGATAGGCAGTTACTGAAAGTCCCCCGCTGTCGCGCTACCCAGGGACAACACTCTTTCACCTATAAAGCACCGCTCAGGTTTAATGGACTCAGCCCCACCATCTCCTCTGCCCCAACACTAGGTTTGTTTAAATCTAGACTCCAGCACCATCTCACTGCCAACAGCTCCTGTAACTGCCCCTCTTAACCCCAGATTCTCTATTTTCCCTGTCTGTTCCTGCAGCCCTCTCTCCTCTCACACCTCTGTGTGCCCCACACTGCACTTTTCCTTTTCCTTCCACCCCCCGCCCCACTTCTCCTACCTCGCTACCCCCTATCTGTCCTATCCCCTTGCCTCCCTCCCCATCTCCCCCTGATCCCAGTACTTCTCATCAACGTATGTCTATTGTTTTGACAATGCCGATGGCTGCTTTGTTCCCCTAGTTTACTTGAATTGTCTCAAAATGCAAATTGTATGTTACTACCACCTTGTTGTTAGTTCTGACTTGCTGCTGTCCTCAATCTGTATTTTTTTGACGTGGAACCTTTGTAAAAGAGCCTTGGCTCAAAGGTACTTGTAATCCTAGATCTAAATAAAATAAAAAAAAAATAAAAAATATTGCACTCATGCCCATAATGTATCCCCTTATTATCAAGACTGGATATCGAGTCATTATTGGAGGTCACCAGTTATTATATTACCAAGCCACTACATTTAGAATTTAGCAGGGGTTTCTATGTTAATCCTCAGATTTTGCACTTTAATATCTTCAGAACTGTTCAATGGATTTGCACAACATTTTGCATGTGCAGTTTTGTGGGGGTAGATCTCTTGACCTGGCAAGTTTTGTTCTGGTCAGATGTGTGGATTTCGAGATACAGATAATGAAAAAAAACTAAAACAATCAATGTTTTTTACTGTTTTTTTTTTTTTTGTTTTGTTTTTTGTCTGCCCCTTGCTCACACACCAATTGAAATTTTGGCCTGCAATTTGCAGAGTAGAAAGTGACTGGCCCACAATAGTGTCTTTCAGTGGTTTGGTAAAAAAATATGAATCCATTTTAAAGTTATTCAGTTTTACAATTTCAGGTTCTGAGCATGCTCAGTACAGTCTTTTGGATAGTGGTCTGGAATTAAAAAGGAAATTGGTCCAAATGAAAAAGGATCCTTTCTCGTTTCGGGTCAGTCCTTTTTCATGAGGAAAAATTTATTTTTCATTTGCCGCCATTTTGTTTTCCATTCTTTTTTTACCAAAAAAAAACATTCAAAACCACCCCAAATGGCACCCTGCAGAGAGACCAAAACATGTTGCTCTTTGGGACTCTGTTGCCTAGATTCTGCACTTTACTGTTGGACAAATACCCCCCAAATGTATTTAATTAAATCCTTTTTCATCACTCACTTCTGTTTTTTTCATTTGGGCATTTTCGTTCAAATGAAAAAAGGATCTTGTGTAATGAAAAAGGATTTCGGTAACTATTTCCCTGGTGTCTAGTGGTACCCCCACCCTCCGATTGCAGTCCCCCTTATAATTCAGTATTTCCCTGATGTCTAGTGGTACCCCCCCACCCTCCGATTGTAGTCACCGTTACACTTCCCTGGCATCTAGCGGCACTCCCCAACCCTCCGATTGCAGTCCCCATTATAGCCATATATTTCCTTGGTGTCTATTGACACCCCTCACCCTCCAGTTGCAGTCCCCATTTATAATTATTTTCCTGGTGTCTAGTGTCAAACTCCCTTCCCTCCAGTTGCAGTCCCTGTTATAATCCCGTATTTCCCTGGTGTCTAGTGTCACCCCCTACCCTCTGATTGCAGTCCCCCAATAACTATTTCCCTGGCATCTAGTGGCACCCCCACCCTCCCATGTCCCTCACGACTATAATAAAGAAAACGATCCCTGCATAGATACATGGATACATGGATGTTGACTGCAGATAAAGGCCCACGGCCCACCTAGTCTGCCCATTTGCGCATGTAACTGCTTTTTCAAGCTTCCCTAGAACTAGGTTGTCCCCTTCCCCCAACTACCAGGGTCCCCTTATGCCTATCCCATGCATCCTTAAATCCTATAATTGTTTCTGCCCCCACCACCTCCTCTGGCAGGGCATTCCATTTGTCCATGAACCTCTCTGTGAAGAACAGGTTACTCACCTGCAACAGTAGTTCTAGGAGTGGTATATGTTGTTCATCCACACTCTCTAGCATGTCCCTTTCCCATTTAAATTCACCGGAAAGTCTTCAAGCTGGCTCCTCCCACCCACCCGGGTGATAAATACCTCAGATCCGCCCCATAATGCCAGATCTTAGCCCGCTGGAAGCAAGGTGGTGCACCTAAAGCTGGGGAGGTCGGGTGGGTGCGTGTGGATGAACAACATATACCACTCCTAGAACTACTGTTACAGGTGAGTGACCTGTTCTTCTAGGAGCATGGATATGTTGTTCATCCACACTCTCTGGCAGACTCCAAGCAGTTCTCTGGGAGGAGGAAGGCAGCGCACACCCCCTATTTAGGAAACAGAGATTGGAAAACCGAGGCCCCAAAACCAGCATCCCGGCATGACTCAAGGTCGATGTGGTGGTGGGTAATGAAGGTGTTTGCTGACTTCCAGGTAGCAGCCCGGCAGATTTCCTGGATAGGGATGTCCCTGGAAGCAGCCACCGATGCAGCAGTATGGCGGATAGAATGAGCTCTTATCCCTCTGGGAGGCTCCTTGCCCGCCAACTCATAGCACAGACCTATGCATGATGTAATCCATCTCTCAATGGTCCATTTAGCCGCAGGCCTGCCAGAAGCAGCTTCAGCTAAAGTGACAAACAGCTGGCGGACCTCTCTCCGAATTTCCACTGTCCTTTCCTTATAATAGGAAAGAGCACATCTCGGGTCCAGAGTATGGAGCCTGTACTCGGCGTCCAAGGTATAGTTAGGGTAGTATACCGGCAGAATCAACACCTGGTTAAGGTGGAACTCTGATACTACCTTCAGAAGGAATTTCGGGTGGGGGTGCAGGACAGCTTTGTCCCTGTGAAAGACCAGATAAGGGGAGTCCACTGACAGCACCTGGAGTTCCCCTGTCCTTCTGGCTGTTGTGATAACCACCAGGAAGGCAGTCTTCCACGACAAGTGTGAGAGCTTACACTTGTGCATGGGTTCGAATGGCTTGCCCGTGAGCTTTGCCAAAACCAGCAACAGATCCCATGGAGGTGGAGGTTCACGCACTGGAGGGGATATGTGATCCAGGCCTTTTAAAAAGCGCCCGACCACTGTCTCCTGTGCCAATGTTGGCTGACCGGCCCGTGCCAGGTAAGCAGAAATGGCTGCCAGGTGCACTCTAAGGGTCGATGACCATAGACCCCCCTTTGGAGAGAGAGAGAGACCAAAGGTAGTCTAAAATGTTAGCCACAGAGCAGGATAAGGGGTCCAGACTCTTGCCCTGACACCAAATGGAAAACCTTTTCCATTGGAAGGCATAACATTTCCTGGTCAATTCCTTACGAGATGCCTCCACCACAGTGTAGACATCCTCAGAAAGACCCAGAGCCTGGAACTCTAGCCGCTCAGGTACCAGGCTGTGAGGTGCAGGGATTGAAGGTCCGGATGGAATACCTTCCCCTGGTTCAATGATATCAGGTCCGGGCAAGTACAAAGCTGCTCCGGGACCCCGCAGCTGAGGCTGAGGAGATCTGGATACCAGAACTGGCGGGGCCAATCTGGGGCTACCAGAATCACCTTTGCCTTGTCCCTCCTCACCTTGAGAAGCACCTTGTGGATCAAGGGGAAATGGAGGGAAGGCGTAGAGGAAGCCTGGGGTCCACAGCCTCCAGAAGGCATCCCTCTGCAGCGAGCCCTGCTGAGGGGGGTGGGCATGGTACAGTCTCAGCTTGGTGTTTTCCTTGGAGGCAAACAGGTCCACCAATGGTTTGCCCCAATGGAAGAACAGATTGTAAGCTACCTCTGGATGGAGAGACCACTTGTGGGGTGACTGGCCTATGCAGCTGAGAGCATCCGCCAGTTGGTTCGAGACTCCTGCCACAGAGATGGCAAGGAGATCTGCCTCCAACCGGCTGATGAGGGTCCAGATTCGGAGCGCCTCCTTGCATAGCAGACGGGAGTGCGCACTGCCCTGTTTGTTGAGGTAGTACATGGTCATGGTATTGTCCATCTGGACTTGAACCACTTGACCCCGGAGCTGAGGAGCGAAAGCTGACAGGGCCAGTCTGACTGCTCTGAGCTCCAGTAGGTTGATGTGGCATCGGGACTCCTCGGGGGTCCAGAACCCATGGGCCCTGTTATACCCCATGTGGGCTCCCCAGCCCATGAGAGAGGCATCGGTTGTCAGGACGACCATTGGCTCAGGGCGGACAAATGGGATCCCTTCCTGCAATCGGTCTGGGATGGTCCACCATTGGAGAGCATCCCACATCGTCTGGGTTACAGTGATCAGCTGGTCGAAGTGACCATATCGCTGAGTCCACTGGGCGGCCAGCTCCCATTGAAGGGGGCGCATGTGCCACCTGGCCCAATGGACCACCGTGGTGCATGCCACCATGTATCCCAGAAGCCACAGAAAGTCCAGGGCAGGGTGCATGTACCCAACAAGAAATGAATGGGTAAAGGAGGAGAGAACCTCCACCCTGTCTGCCGGGAGCCGAGCTCTGGCTTGGCGAGAGTCGAGCTCTGCCCCGATAAAGCTCATCACCTGAGAGGACATGAGTTCCGACTTGGCTTCGTTGTTCAGTAGGCCTAGTTGGAAGCAGGTTCATAGGGCCAGATCCCTGGACCGTGCCACCTCCTGAAGGGAGGAACTCACCAGGAGCCAGTCATCGAGATAGAGGTATATCCGAACTCCTCGACGCCGAAGATGGGCTGCCACCACTGCAATGCACTTGGTGAAGACCCAAGGGGCCGATGACAGGCCGAACAGCATGGCTTGGAACTCGTACAGGGTCCCTTCGACCCTGAAGTGGAGGAATCGCTGGTGGGACGGACGGATTGGGACATGAAAAAACGTGTCCTGTAGATCCAGTGAACAGAACCTCATGTTTCACTCCAGAGATGGTATGATCTGGTTCAGAGTTACCATCTGGAAGGTGCGAGACCTGAGATATTGATTCCTGTCGTAGAGATCTAGGATGGGGTACCAACCCCCCCGTCCGCTTGGGCACCAGGAAGTACCTGGACACGAAGCCTAGGTCTGTAGGAGGATCTGGCACTGGAGCTATCGCCTCCTTGTGGAGGGGCCGAAGGGCCCACTGAGTGCGAGCTGAGATCCTTTCCTCCCGAGGGGCGTGGGCTCGGCTGGGAGGGTACTGCTCAAATTCTGGAGGCAGTCCCTGGCCGACCACTTCCAGAACCCACCTGTCCGAAGTGATACCAGACCAGGTGGAAAGAAAGTGGTGGAGTCACCTCCCCACGGGAGAACCCAGAGCTGGCGTGACGGGTGTAGGGGTGGCAACCCCTGACCCGTCAATGAGCAGGCTTAGAGGAGGAGGAGGCTCCTGGACTGGCACCTCAGCCTCCTTTACGGGGCTGTTGAGGACCTTGCTTGGGCCTGGGGTGCCAAGCTTGAGCCTGCTGTTGCTGCTGTTGCTGCTGACCTCCTTGATAGGAGGGCTGTCTAACCACAGGGGAAGAGTGCCAAAAGGGTTTCTTCTTGTGCTTCTGCTGGTTCTTGCCCGAATAACCCTTTGCAGAGGTAGCATCCAAGGTGGCATTGGACTACTCTATACGCTGGAGGTGACCTGCCAGTCCCGGACCGAAGAAGTCGGTGCAGAGGAAGGGCACGTCAGCTAACTTGTGCTGAGTATCCGCCAGAAAGGAGGATAACCTCAGCAAGGCCCTGTGGTGAGTGGCCACCGCAGCTGCTAAGGAGCAGGCACAGGAATCTCCACTATCCAGGGCCATCTGGAGTTGCTGTTTGGCAACATCACGGCCCTGGTCATGGACCTGCTTAACCGTGGTCTGCATGTCCGCTGGGAGATGTGGGAGGACTTCATCTAGTGACCCCAGAAGGGCATGAGAGAAGTGTGCCATGGTTACAGCCGAGCTGGCCTGATGAAGGCCCAAGGATGAGGTCGCATAAACCTTCCAGGCAGAATGGTCCATATACTTGGACTCCTTGTCCAGAGGGCGGTCAGTGTCAGCTGAGCTACCTGTGCATCTAAATACAGAAGCAGTCACAAGGCTCTCAGCCGAGGTATACTCTGTGAAACCCACTAGGGACCTCATGGATACCGTATACTTGTGGGCCATGCGGGCAGATGGAGCTAGGCAGGAGGCAGGGCACTGCCATAGCTCAAGGGCCAGGCCAACAATGGCCTCCGTAGGGGTATCCCCCCTCTCGAGGATATCCGTGAGGGGGTACTCTGCCTTCTTTTGGATGGGCTCCAATGGCATTCCAGTCAATTCTGAAATGAGGTGGAGGGTGCCCTGAAAGGAGGAAGGACCTTCCTCCAAGCCTGCCACTGATGACTCGTCATCCCCCGGATGCGAGTGCAAACCAGTGGCATCCGAGTCCGAAGAATCGGGATATAAGGGTCTCCCACCTATGTCACCCTTGATACGCTGAGGGCAATCAGGGACCACTGTAATGGACAGATGATGGGGAAGGCCGGTGTCTGTCCTATCCTCTTTTGAGGGAGCCCATCCCTGAGGCTGCTTAGGTGGTGGTTCCACCAAAATCGGTGGGGAGACCGAAACAGGTCGAGCTGGAATGTGTACTGGCCCTACGGGAGGAGGAACCGGATTCTTTGGTTCCGGAGGGGTTGGCGTTGGCCTAAGAGTCTGAGGCCAAGTAATGGCCGGTGGTGCCGGTGGAGCCAGCTTCTGACCGGTCAGAATCAACTGTTGCCACATAAGATCCTCATAATGTCAATGGAGTTTCTATCGAAGTCTCTCCTCATCCGAGGAGGATGAGGATTGGTGGCGCCACCTCTTTCTAGCGTGCTTGTGACCTTTCTTCGTTTTTTCGACCGAAGGGGTCCTGGTCTTCGATCGAGACTGACAGGGTCGGCTGGTTCAATCGGGAGAAGCTGGAGTCAGTGAGAACCGAGGTTCCGGCACCTTTCCCTCGATCAGGATACCCGAGGGCTGGGTCTCCTCTTCGGGGAAGGAAAGGATAGGTGTCCTTTCCAAGGAGTCATTGACAGGAGTCAGCGACAATGGCTTGATCGGGTTGAGAGAAATCTCAGCCAGTTCAGCCGTGTCTTCAGCCTCAGTGCCTTGGCCTGACGGAAGGTCTGAGAAGCAGGCAGCCGAGGAAGCGATCTCAACCGAGGTTGAGATCGCAAGATTCTGGGGATTGGACTGCTCTCGGTCCCAGGAACGTCTTCTTCGGGCAGAAGATGATTTAGGGTCCTTGTCCCGTTTCTTAGGGTGGGAGGAGTGCGAGCCCAAGGGCATCTCACCCCTGGTGGGGAGAGACTGGCACTGCTCCTGAAAGGACTCAGTGAAGGTGGAACCAGGTTAAGCTGCATGAAAAAACTTCAGCTGGCCGAAGCTTGAGCAGCTTCCTCTTCGAAAACTGCCATCTGGTCAAGCTGCTTGGCGGTCCAGCACATGAGAAACCGCCACCTGGCCTCCTTGATTTCACTGGTGGGTTGCGGTTCCAGTCCCTAGTTTAGGCACGCCTTGCGGTCGTCCAGGATGTTGGGATGGAAGGGCAGACAAATGGTCCAAGAAGTGGTGTCATGCACGACACCCAAGCAATAGACACACGAGAGGTGGGGATTGATGCGTGACATTTTCTGTCCGCAGGGACACCGGCGAAATCCGGGGGATGACTTGTCCTCCATGTCCGATGCGCTCGGATCAGAATTGTAAACCTCTGAGCCCAAATGCTGGCATTGAGCATTCTTGCTCCAGTAATGCACCCCACATAGCACTACTGGGCAAGAATGCAGACAGTCAGGTCAAGATGTGATGGGAGAAGATCTGCATTGCTGTGCAGCATTGCAACAATTATAAATTTAAACTAGTGACTTGACTACTGGATGGTGATGTTCATGGCACATGGGAAGTTCAGGTTGAGAATGGGTAGGCGTGAACTTGCCTGCTGGTCGTAACTTACTTTTTTTTAATGTTTAGTCAGGGAAGGTGACTGGCTGCAAACTTCAGTGGCTGGAAGGGAGAGAAGGCTTACAGTACTGTGGGAAAGCTGAGATGGGTGGGAGTATTGTTGCTGGCCAGACATTTGGGGACTACATTTTAAGTTCAGAAAGAAACATACTGCCTGGGTAGGGAAGGTGGATACAGGGTGAATAAAGCTGGCACTGGACTGAACCCCCGCTTTTAGCAGCTTTCAGAGAAAGGAAAAACGTACACAATAAAACTGCACCTGGTATGTGCTGATTCTTTTATTTGAAGTGCAACATGCATAACAGTGGCTACAGTGATCCCATAAATTAAAAAGGTACATTCTCTCACTTTGTGTCAGTTTTTATCAGCGTTGCAGACTAGACGCCACTCGATCATGCAATATTTAAAATTGAGAATGTTGTTCTTTGAATATAGTGGAGCCAATTATTTTTTCAGCTCTGTATCAAGGAGTTCTGGTGGGAGACGAGTCATAATCAGGAGTTCCTACAACATGAAACCTTTTTTTTAATATGTTCTTTGAATACTGTTGTATATGATGTGTGTTTTAAATAATTTGTCTTCACTTCACTTGGACACTGTTCACACTCCTGTGGTGTGTTTGACTTTAATGAATTGAGATAAAATGAGACATCAGGCTGGTTTCCCAGCAGACTTTAACAGAGCACATGTGTATGAAACGCAGTAGGCGTAGCACACGGCCAGGCAGGGAAATGGAGATGCTCAAGTGGCGACTGGACTGCAGTGTCAATATGAACTGAGAGACTGGGCCCTTTTAAAATTATGGGATTAATGTAGCCACTGTGATGTATGTTGCACTACAAAGTGATCTGCACATATCAGGTGATCTTTTTGCTGTGCAAGTGTTTCTTTCTCTGAAAGCTGCTAAAGTGTGGGTTCAGGCCAATGCTGGCTTTACTTGCATTGCATCCAGTTTTTGAATATTGACCACGGCCAGTGGCATGGTCGCTAGCCCTGGTGCTGAAAAATATTTTTGCAGCAGTACCTGGGTGTTCTGGGGTGTGGGGTGCCATATAGCGTTCCCCTCCAGTTCAGAAATAAGTAGTTAACCTGGGCTCTGTGTCCTTTGCCTGGATGGCAGGCATTTAGAAGACCAACCTAGCCCCCTAAACATTAGGCATTCAGGCCCATATTAGATACATGGGAAAACTTGCTATACTGTGTTTTTTAGAAAATTATGTTCCTGCCCATTTACTTAGAAACATAACATTTTGTTGGCAGATAAGGACAACTTGGCCCACCCAGCCTGTCCATTTTTCCCTACCTACAGTATCACCACAGACCCTACTTGATCTCTGGGTCTTTCACCCTCCCCCCTCCCTTTCCAATAAGATTCTCTTATGCCTGTCTCATGCATTCTTGAACCCCACCACTGTTTTGGCCCCACCACCTCCGCTGGTGAACTGTTCCAGGAGTCCACCACTATCTGTGAAGAAGGACTTCCTCACATCTCTCCTGAATCTAAACCGTCCAGCTTCATAGCACGTGCCCTTGTCGCTGAGCACCATTTTATCTGAAAAAAAACTTCCTTTCTGTACCTTATTTACCCCGTGAGGTATTTAAAGATCTCTATCATATCCCCTCTCTCCCTTCTCTCTTCCAGGGTGTACATATTGAGTTCCTTTAGTCTCTTCTCATAGGGCTTTTGATGCAGACCCTGCACTATTGTAGTTGCCCTCCTCCCGACTGCCTCCATTCTCTGTGTCCTTCTGGAGATGTGGTCTCTAGAACTGGACACAGTATTCCAGGTGGAGTCTTACCAGCGATCTGTACAGTTTTGCCAACTGGTACTGCATTACCATGTGGGATAACCTGGATCAAGTATTATTTGTTTATTAGGTGCACCCCCCCCCCCCACTGGAACAGGAGGGATATGTCTATCAGCCTCATGGGGTGGGGGATGCAAACCAACTGAAATTGAACCAGATTGAGCTGTTGGTGGTATTTTAGTGAAAGGGGAAAATATGTCCTGGGGAGATTCCTCTGCTCTTTTTTTTTTTTTTTTTTTTTGGAGAAGTGCCATGGGATCTTAGCCTTTTTAACTTCCACCTAAACCACCACCTGAAAAGGCAGATAGGACCTGGTTTCATGTCTCCTCTGAAGGACTGCATGCCCTGACAGTGCAGCGTTCCCTTAGTATTGCATTTGGGTGCTGGCAGCATTTATGCTATGAGACCAATCCTGGTGTGGGACTAGAACCAATGACCACCTGGCCCAGAGGCAGATGGGCAACCACCTGAGCCTTGCTGACACCTGTCTTGGTCCTGACTTCCCTGTCCTAAACTGGTAGAATGTTGACCGTGATGTGAAGGCATCATGCTCTGACCCGGGGGGGGGGTGTATTCTCTTCTGTTATAGTGTATTCTATGGAGGAAGCCAACCACCTATAGAAAGGGAGGTAGGAGGCATGCCAATGACAGAGAAACTGAGGACTTTTGACTGAAAGCATAGTTGTCCATAGTCTGCCCACCTGCTAGAGGATGAGAGCTTTGCTGCCAATGCGATTATGTCTAGGGTAGGGGGCCTTTTTGCTGCCTGTGGCTCTAGGGTGGGAGCTTTGCTGTCATTAGGTCATTTTTAAGGTCTGTCAGAGGACATACAGTAAGGGATGGATTAGAGTAAGTATTAAAATTGGGGACATCCCTCATATGGAATGTGAGGAGGTTAGCGCGGCAGAAGGACCAGCAGCAGGAGCAAAGGTGTACACAAAAAAGATTTTCCAGGCTGACTTGATAGTGCCCAGTGGTAGCACATTGAAAGTTGTCCATTTGGCCCAAGGTTTGTGGGGTGGGTGTGCAGATGGCTGGGGAAGGGGGGGTAAATAACAAAAACAACAACAAAAAAAATCACGGCAAGAGCATAGACGAGTGAACAAAACTGTTGTGAGAAAAATATGAAAGAAAGCTGGGACTAGGAAGACTGAAGAAAAGAGGAAGCCAAGCTGAGAAATATGAAAAGCTAAAGGAACAGGGGAACCATCCGATTATACTATCTCATGGACCCACACAGAGGTTGGCAATGGAGGGCACAAAAGTAGCCCCCATTGCCTTCCCTTTTATTCATAAATAGAAAGAATCCATAAATGAAAAAACATTGTATTGCAATATAAATTCAGTAAGCCGTAGTAAAAACTCAGTGGGTGGACTAGTACCTGGATGTCTCTGATTTAGGGAAAAAAGACACTGCATCCAAAGCCCCTTCATGAAGAATATTTGTATAAGGCCTCCAATCTTTCTTCTTGTGTATTCCTTCTTACTTTAGGACTGGATGGACTACATGTCAGACTTGTATTTGGTCCGGGAATGTAATGACCAGTCTCTGGGAATGCTGTGCAGTGTAACACTGTCATTTGTAAGAAATGAATAACATTATTCAGCTGAAAAAATAAAGAAGCATTAAGCAATTATAAGAAATACGTGCAGCATTAAACAATGTAACAAAAATACTTGCAACCAACTCTTTTCCTGTATGTTTGTATTGCAGGTTATACTGTTGTAGTAATTGTTCTTTAGGTTGAATGGTTACATACGAACATACAATGAAATTTGCCAGCAGATAAAGGCCTAGTGGTCTATCATGTCTGCTTGAAGGTGCAAGTTAGCACCCCTTATTCTCCAGCTGCCCCTCCCCCACCCTCCCTTGACCTCCCCTTGCCATGTCCCAGCCCCTTTTAAAGCAGCGCACTGTTCTACTGGCTACCACTTCCACTGGTAACGCATTCCACCTAGCCACCACCCTCTCTGTAAAAAAGTGTCTCCATCTCCCTCCTGAACCTTCCTCCCTCCAGTCTCATATCATGGCCCCAGGTGTCCCTCCTCTTCCTTACTTTGAACAACCCCTCCATACTTGTCTTGTTTACTCCCTTAAGGTACTTAAAGGTTTCAGTCATATCCCCCCGTCCCTCCTCTCCTCCAGCGAGTACATGTTCAACTCCCTCAGCCTCCTTTCATATGGCAAGTCCCCCAGCCCCTGAATCATCTTTGGCACCCTGCGCTGCACCCCCTCCAGTAACATATAATGTTCCTCTTCAGATACGGGCACCAGTACTGCATGCAGTACTCCAGGAGCAGCCTAACTAATGTTCTATACAGTGGCAGAATCACCTCCCCCCTCCATGAGGATATACCCCTTGCAATGTAACTCAGCATTTTGTTGGCCCTTGCAGCTGCCTTCCTACATTGTGCTGAGTTATTCATTGACCCCGTAATGAGCATCCCCACATCCTTCTCCTCCTCTGTCTTGGTTAGATGCACTCCCCCCAGCTGGTAACTCTTCCTTGGGTTTTTTGCCCCAAAATGCATCACCATGTACTTTTTGGCATTGAACCCCACTTGCCAGGTGACTGACCAGGTTTCCTGTATTGCCAGATCATCCTGCAACCCCTGCCATCTCCCTAGGTGATCCACCACTGTTCCCATCTTGGTGTCGTCAGCAAACAGATCTTGCTCTTGATGCCCAATGATATGTCTGCAATGAATATCCCAAACAACACTGGTCCCAACACCGAGCCCTACGGAACACTTCTCATCACTACCCTTGGGGATGAGAGCTCCCCACCCACCACCACCCTCTGTTGCCTTCCTTGAAGCCAGTTCCCTACCCATCTCACCAGCTTTGCACCTGCCCCTGTGCCTTCTTACTTACTTCCCAGCCTCCCATGTGGCACAAGTCGAATACCTTACTGAAGTCCAGGTACAGGACATCCACTGCATGGCCCTCATCCAGTTACCTAGTTACCCAGTCATAGAACTCCACCAGGTTGGTCTGGCAGGATTTGCCACTGATGAAGCCATGCTGTCTGCTGTCCTGTAGCCCTTTGGCCTCCAGGAGGGACACCAGCCTCTCCTTCAGGATTGTCCCCCATTAGCTTACCCACGATGGATGTGAGGCTCGCCAGTCTGTAGTTCCCTGGTTCATCTTTGGGGCCACTCTTGTGGAGGGGCACCACATGAGCCATCCTCCAGTCCTGAGGTACACACCCTGAATGTATTGAGGTACTGAATAGCTCTGCCAAAGGACCCACCAGGACCTGTGCCAGCTCCTTCAGTACCCTGGGGTGGATGCCATCTGGGCCTAGCACCTTGTCCACCCTTAGTACCCTCAAACCCTCCAGAATCCTGCCCTCCGTGATTTCCCCATCTGTAACCCCCTCCCCCTCCATTCCTGCCCTCCAACCCCCTTGGGTATCATCCCCCCTTCTTCTTAGTAAATACCGAGCAGAAGTAATCGTTTAGTGCTTCTGCCTAATCAACCCCTGCTTAAACCCCCCCCTTACTAAATGGTCTTTACAGCTCCTTTTCTCCCTGATATACCTGAGGAAGTCCTTCTCTCCATTCTTGATACCCTGCGCCAGCCTGAGCTCCTTAGACATCTTGGCTTCCCTTACTGCCCTTGTCACCTTCTTTGATTTCTTCAGGTACTCCTCCCTGTCCTCCCCCCCTGTTGTTTTGTACCTCTTAAAGGTGGCGCATTTCCTCCTTACCTTTTCCATGACCTTCTTGCTCACCCAGCTAGGTTTATTTGCCCTCGCCTTCTTGCTCTGGGCCTTGCTGCAGGTTCTGGTTGCCTCCACTCTCCCCAGCTTTATGAGCTCCCATCTCTGGTCAGTGCCCATACTAGATTGAATTCTGGCCAGGTACCCTTTTACCACTTCCCCCATCCTCCGGAAGTTGACCATCCTGAAGTTCAACACCCTTATGCCAGATTCCACTCCTTCCCTACCCATATCCAACATGAACCATACTGAGTGGTGGTCACTCCCTGCCAGTGGTTCTTCCACCCTCAGTTCACTTACAAACTCCCCATTTGTCAGCATGAAGCCAAGGGTATTCCTTAACCTGGTTGATTGCTGATTATTTGCATCAGGAAACTGTCCTGGAAAGCATCCAGCAGTACCTGCTCCTTTCTATTCTTGGTTGTTGGGGGTACTGCAATCCACTCCTGGCATATTGAAGTCCCCCACGATCACCACACTACCCTTCTCGCAGGTCCTCTTGATCTGTCCCACTAGTTCCCTGCCTAACTCCTCCGCTTGAGAGGGCGGCCTATACACCACTCCCATCCTGAGAGTCCTATTCTTGGCATCCTGGATTTGCGTCCATAGTGACTCCATACTACCCTCCTCCCCTTCCTCCTGTACATACTTCAGTTCTTCCCTCACATATAGTGCCACCCCCCTTTTCCCATTCACTCTATCCTTATGAAATATCCTGTATCCTGGTACCGACAGGTCCCAGTCACTGTATTGGGTGGCCCATGTTTCGGTGATGGCTGCCATGTTCTGTAGTCTTGGGAAGAAAACTGCAGAGCTACAGACTCCTAGCATTCAGGCTGACCACCTTCCACCTCTTCCCCCTTCCCCTTCTGCCCTCCTTTACTAGCATTACCACTAGTACTTGCCCTTTGTTCTTTGTCACTATTATGGGGGTTAAGCTCATATGGCTTCACAACCTGTGGTCTCTTCTTGTCCCTTGCCCACCTGCCACCTCCGCTCCTAATTTAAATTCCCAACTACCTCTATGTACTCCTCCATCTCTATTTCAACACTTTCTTTCCCTCCTCGTTCAAGTGTAGCCTATCCTTGGTGTAGAGACTATTGCCCTCCCAGGTCCCTCCACCCCACCCCCACCAGCCCATACCCTTTAGCATGACACCAGGTTCTTAGCCATCTGTTAAATTCCTCTATTCTTAGCTTTCTTGTTATGCTTGCCCTGGGCACTGGAAGTATCTCTGAGAAAGTTACTGATCTTCCTGCCCCCTCACATAATTGTCCCTGGACTATATCTACCATCCTATCAGCCAGGTCGTTTGTCCCCAAATGTATAATTAAATGAGGCTTCTCCCTACCCCTTCTAGCATATTTTAGCACAGATTGTCCCACCCTTTCTGCTCTGATTCCTGGCTTGGCATCCACCCTAATGTGACTATGCCTCTCCCCCTTGCTACCCAACATGAGTACTTTCAGT
The DNA here is from genome assembly GCA_016271365.2 of Neoceratodus forsteri. NCBI lineage: Eukaryota > Metazoa > Chordata > Ceratodontiformes > Ceratodontidae > Neoceratodus > Neoceratodus forsteri. Next base: position 255,920,104 of record CM057452.1, read on the forward strand.
ATTGAGTCCCCAGCACTAAGACCCTACCCCTCTTACCAACTGCTTGCTTCCCTTCCTCCCCACCTCTTGCTCCCGGCTCCTCCTCTTTCTCCTGCACAATAGTTCCCCCTTCTTCCCCTGCTGTAATTCCCCCCAGCAGAATTAGCCCCCCTCTGGTTTCATTCAGACATCTGTCAGTTACTCCTCCAAGCTCATCATCTTCCTCCTCCTCCTCCATTCCCTCTAGTACTGCAAAATGATTTTCTGAAGACCCTTCACCTATTCCTGCTTTCTCCTTCCTCATACTAGCCCGTTCCCTCTTTTTGACTCCATGACCGTTACCACTTCTCCTCCCCTCACCAGTCCCTCTCTCCTCCTTCCTACTTTCTTCTTTTCCTCGACCTGGGTTCCCTGACACCATTCACCTTGGCCTGGGTCTCCCAGCCTCTGCTTCCCTTCTTCTGGCCCTCTCCTGTCCCATGCTGGCATGAACTGACCACCCTCCTCATCTCCCCTCCTCCCTCCCTCCACTGTTGGGCTGTGACCTTCTCCACTCTTCCTTGCCTGACTTAGCTCCTCCTGCAGACACTTGATCTCCTCCTTATGTTTCCCTGTTTGGTTGCACACTAAACATCCCCCCACTCTCCACGCAATTTTTAGAAAGACTGGCGCATTGCAGTTGTTGCAGCCTACCACCCTACCCATTGCTGTCACTGTCCACCAGTGATCCCCCACCATTCCAGATGAAGGATACCCAACACTCCCCCAAGTCTCCCTTCCCCCCTCTACCATTGCAAAACATTCTTCTATTCTCAGTTTTCCTTAGCCCCCTTGGCATACAGTATAGATAGATTGAATAGCTGCCTTTTTAGTTCCTATCCCTCCTGTCCACACCCTAAAGAAACTATCATTAGATCTGATAGGGGGTACCTCTATCTGACCACACCTAGGAAGTCAGACAGGAGATGACTGTGTCATGTGATCCCTCCCAGCCTATATGTGTGGGTGTAGCCTGGGGTGGGTGGGTTGAGGGGTGGTGGGATGGGTAATACGGTGCTTGCCTCTGCACCAAAACAGTCAGCCCTCTTTGTGCAGCTGTTCATCAACCTTCTATGGTTCCCCATTCCGGGTTTACACCCGAGACATGGAGACACGGTTTAGACAGGAGACTGCAGCACGCAGGTGTCGGCCGTGTAGTCTCCACTCTCTTGCTCCAATGGCTGCATGCTTTGCTGCTTTGCTGGTAATCTCTTTTAAACCCTCAGTACAAACTTTCAAATCATGGTGCCTTTCAGTAGCTTACCCCTGATTTGCTACAACGGTGCTGACATCACAGAGAGAGGGAGTCCGTCCACTACCCGGCCATACCTCTATTGTCTACTGTAACAGCCACAGTCAGATCCCTCTGTGTTTTAAGTGACATCCCTTGACTGTTAGTGAATCAGAAAACACTCCTGTAACAGTTTAAACTACACTGTTTATAGCCCAGCTAATACCCACCCTCCTGCTACAGTTGAAGTTATACAGTTATACAGCCCACAAAAAAAAATTTCCAAGTCCTGCTATAGTTGGTAATATGTAACCCTATCCCCTTAATAATCCTGCATTGGCACCTGTATGAGAGCACCCTGAAAGAGAAACAAATCACTCCTCTTATTAAGCAGGCATCTGTACCTGTATAATAGAACCCCTTTTAAATATCACAAGCCCTTGCTGTATGTTTCTTTATTATACAGAATAGGCTCCATTATGAGTTACATGTATGTTAGGTGCCTTCGTGGTCTTTTTGCAGAGACCCAACAACTGGTGAGCTGTATAAGGCTTGATTATGGGGTCTCACTTCACATATGTATCTTTTTCACCTTTTATGCTCCTTTTATTTTCTGACCCTGCTATATATATATATTAATACTTATGGTCATATATAGAATAATGCATATGTAACTGAGTGATATTATTTTTAATTTTTTGTGCTCTCTAGGTTTATGGGTCATCACACACTTCGGGAGTTTTAAAAAACCTCATAAGCACACAGCTACATATGTTTTACTTTTTATAATAACCGGTGCTTGGTGTTTAAAAGAAAAAAAATGTACCCCCTCTGTGACCAGTCAATGTTTGTATAATTACAAAACAGAACTCAACTAAGTATTTTCCTTAGTTCCCCTTCATGCAGGACACAGAGAAATTATTGTAGTTTTTAAATTGGGAAGTGGATGCCTGGCAGTGGCTAGCAACCGCAAACCAAGCCAACTACGCTGCTCGTGAAGGACCCCTGCCTTTGACAATTTCTGTGGTGTATCCAAAGGCGTTTTTAATCAGGATAAAAAATATCTGTACTCTTGAAATGTAGTGCTGTGATTATACGGGCATAAGTTAGTGAAAATACTTTTTCTGACATTAATTCTCGATACTGTGTTGAAGCACAAGTCGGTGTGTGCGTGATTGGGGCTATTATGGCTTTTGAAAACTTTATGCAAGGAGCTGATATCAGGGGTCACCAGTTATTATAGCATTATATGATATGAGTCTTTTGTTTTGTCTCATTTTTCCATGTAAATGCATATGTTTTTCTTGCTTAAGTAGATACTGTATATCAGAGATCATGAGCTACACCTGTATGTAAGGTGGTTACCGTGTCCTTGTTTGTAAAGTTTTGTTAAATTTTCAATAAAGACTATCAACAACAACAACACAAATCTATTTTTGAGAAATTAAGTAATGCAGGTATGTTACTATGGATTTTAAATTGTAAATATTGTTAATTGTAAATGTTTGAGCTCCTTTGCACATACACCCATGTTAGCCTGTTATTCAGTGTAATTTTACTTAAGTGGTAATGAGTTATGATGTCATCAAATCGCACCACTATTTTAAGCACATTATTTTTAATCAAGTATCCAAAACACGTCAGGCAATTGCCCCACAGGCTGTTGTGTTTTGCACTTTAAATAAATGATGCACTGAGCACAAATTAAGTTCACTTGTCTTGTGACTGTCCTGAAACTAACAATCAGCAGACACAGCTTCCTGAACTTATGGGACAAGTGTACAAAGACAGCTGAGAATACTAATGAAAACCTGGTATGAGCCACATTAAAAGGAATGCTCCTTTAAATGTTTCAAATGTGAAAATAGTGCTGAAGCAGACCTTAAATGGGGGAAATATAGCTATCATATGTGGTAATGCATACATACATACACAGTGCACAAATGTAACCCCTAGATGGCGCTACCCCAGGGGCTACTACCCCTGCCTGATTTGCCACTAACAGGTTGAGGGGCCTGGATCCAATGGCGGGTGCCTCCACCCAGAGGTCAGGGTTTGCAATAGTTAAACTAACTTGGTCACAGCCCTCTGGGACACTGCAACCCCCCTTTCTTCCCACTAGTGGCCCACACAATATATCAGAATTACCTTCACGGTATACACTTACCCCAGGTCTGGTTCCGCACTGGGACCTCCTGTGAAATGAGATACAGTGCAACAATCACAGTACAGTACTTTAACATAGACAAATACCTCAGGCAGTATAACTTTGCTGAAACAAGCAGCTCTGATTTATTTAGGGGGATATAGCAAGGACAGGGAAATCAGGTTAATTAGCTTATCACTCTAATAATCTACCTATGGCTCTGTGCACAGGCTCTATCCCTATCAGTTACTGTCCCTGGGTACCCAAGCCCTAGTGGCTAGTCAAACCCGTGGCAGCTGGTAGGGCCCTTTCACACAGAGAAAGGAGAATTAAACAGTCAGCAGTACAGTAATTCCATTTGGATTTAATGTGGCAATTCAACGGGAGCGACCCTGAATTAGTACTCACGACCTCCAAATAAGATAGGGTCCTTCAATGTCAGTAGGGCTCACTTGAGGTACACAAACCTCTTCACACATCCATATAAAAGAAAGCACTATACCAGGCAGGCTGCATCTGTATCCCGATCACAATTACTGCACAATACCCGGGAGAACACACAGCAGATTCAGTTCCTGACAGACCGAGTGCAATTTTCAGCAATTCCTCCAGTCTTCTACAGGGTGAGCCTGGTTTCTACTCTTCAGAGATCCTTTGATTCTTTTCACAGGGACGGATTCAGTCCTAACAAGCTGCAGACCGGAACTCTGGGCCTTACACGTTTTTGACTAAAACTGCACACTGAAAAGCACAGGGCTCCTTCCTTCTTCACTGCCAAAGCTCAACTGAAACTCCAACCGACAAAACCGGGCACTTCCTTTGAGTTCCTCCCAGTTCTTGACTGGATTGGCTGTCACTCACAATAGACTGCTGCTGTTGGTCCAAAAAGGCACTGAAGTCTAAACTACATCTCCCAGAGTCACTGCCCATACAATCCTCTTGTGGCTGGCTCAGATTATGAGTCCAAGTTCTGATTCGTCCAAGGCACCATTTTAGAGCTAGCTTACCCCACACTGATTGGTCCAGTTCAGCAGTTCAAAACTAGAATGGGAACTAGCAGACACAGTTCTGACTGCAAAGAAAGCAGGTTAGACAAACTGTAATTTCATTATTACTCTAAATAATTTCTGGCAAACAGTTACATCTTTCAGATAGGTTCCTTTGCACTCCTAGTGACTGCAAAAATGAAGTGAATTGGCAGCTTGAGGTGGTACTCAATCAAAGAAACACACAGTCCCCCATACAAACTAATTATGTCTGCAAGCAGACAGCTCTTAAAGAGACAGTACCAGAGGTTCTAAAAACACTCACTGATAAATGGCTTAAATGCCAAACACCATTCAGGCTTGGAGCATTCAAGCAAGCTCCTGGAAGTCTTTTGGGAACCCCCATTTGCAGGGGGGTTACACCCTTCCTGGCCTGGGAAAGCTTGACGTCCGCGTCAAGCAAGTACCCCCATAAGTTTCAACTGTAACCATATACATTTGCATTAGGCTCGCACATGTAATCATCAGTCAATATATCATTTTACCAAGAACACATTTCTGAAACATTGCAGTACGTCACTCTTTACACAGTATTACATACACATTGTACCATAACTCAAGTTATTACCTCTTTACATGAAACCTGAAGAGGGGCCCTTCCCTATCAGTTACCTTGGGGCTGGATGGGGCAAGGGCACCATACTTAGAGGGCAACACAAGTAACTTGGGTTAGCACTGATGCTCAGTTTGGGCAATGAGCTCGGGGACACATACACTCCTTTATGGACAACATTGAGAGGCAAGTCCACAGGCCTCCCAAGTGAATCATAACTGAGGTGCACCACAGGCTTTAGCTCGACCAGTCTTTCTAGGGAACTGTTATAGTCTCTGCACTCTGAGCCTCATTTTCAGCATTGTCCTCACTTGTCAGGGGAGTCCCCATGGGGGTAGAGAGGCTAGAACTTGGGGCACTTTCAGCTCCAGGAGTTACAGTTTCTGAGTCCACAACATTTGGCTCGCATGGGGAGCTTTCGGACACTGGCAGTGGACTGTCAGGGCACTCAAAATACTCTTCTTGTTCTGGTGTATCACCAGTCTTCCCCAATCCATCATTTTCCTCCCCTGAAAGCTCAAACAGTTCAACCATGCACAATGATTCCATTTCATCTGATCTGATGCTTTGCACTTCACTTTCTGGGAGCATTGGCTCCAGGGATGAAGCTGGGGGCTTAGACAGTCCAGAAGGCCCAGCTTCATCTCCAGTATTGACTAGGATTGCCCGAAACAATTGACTCAGTTAGAAGAAGGATAGTATTCAAAGTCACTCTCACTTTCTTCCGATATGGACTGACAGTCATGCTCAACTGGGACTTGTGGAGGGGAACACTTAACTTTGCTTCTGTAGGTGCAGACTTTCTTGATCTTTTCTTAGCAGCAGCTCTAGTCACTGGTCCAGAGGGGCATCTTCTAGGGGCTCAGACTCAATTAAGATTTGTCCAATGGGCAGTAAATGATTTCTATGCATTGTTTTTACATCTTTGAATTATTCTCAGGCCTTACTTTGTACACTGGCAGATCATCTAGTTTGCCCACTACAATGTGAGGAGATGGTGCCATCTGTCAGCAATCTTGTGCTTGCCATGCAGTCCCAGATTTCTTAGCAATACCGATCTCCCTCCTGGAGTTCCTGTGCTTTCACCTTTTATCATACCTTTCTTTGTTGGCCAGATTTCTTTTGGCAGCCATGGTTTGAGCCAGTTAGTACGCATGAGTTAGCTGGGCCTTTAACTTTGCACATACTGTAAATAGTTGTCAGCTTGAACCCCATCAGGAGAGACCCCAAACACACATCTACTGGTAGTCGAGCTTCTCTTCCAAACATCAGGCGGTAGGGGGAGAATCCAGTGGCATCACTTTTGGTGCAGTTATAAGCATGTACCAGGGTGCTAATTTGTTGGCTCCATCTAGGCTTGTCCTTTGGGTGCAGGGTGCCTAGCATATCTAGCAAAGTGCGGTTGAAATGTTCAGGCTGTGGGTCCCCTGGGGGTGGTAAGGAGTGGTTCTAGACTTTCGCACTCCCCACAGAGAAAGCATCTCTTTGATCAGACGACTCTCAAAGTCTCTCCCTTGATCAGAATGGATTCTTTGTGGAGCCCCATAGTGAACAAAAAAGTTTTCTACAAGTACTTTGGCCACAGTGGATGCTTTCTGGTCTTTGGTGGGGAAAGCTTGGGCATATCTCGTGAAATGGTCAGTGACCACCAGCACATTACTGATATTTCTTTGATCTGACTCCAAACTCAGAAAATCAATACAGACCAGCTCCATGGGTGCACTGGTGGTGATGTTAACAAGGGGCAGCCTCTGGGGCAAAGCTTTCCTCTGTAGCAGTGACTACAAGTTTGAATGTGTTGCTCCACATCAGCCCCCATCTTAGGTCAATAGAATCTGGATCTCACCAAGTCAAGTGTTCTGTCTATACCAAGGTGCCCCATGTGGTTGTGCAAGGACCTCAGTACTGAGTCTCGAAGGCAGTGGGCAGCACTAGTTGTTGTTTGTCTACTTGTCCCCTCTGTCTACCGTTTCTCTGTATAACAGTTTATTGATCAGTTTCAACTTAGGACCTTCTTTGTATAACAGTGCAGTTCTCAAATCAGTGGAGCGTAATTTGGACACATCTTTTCCTGCATAGAGGGCTTCTAAAGCTGCTTTGATCATGGGATTGCGGGATTGAGCCCGCCGAATACTGTCATTGTCCAGCTGAGGCAGTGCACCAATGTCTATTGCAGAAAAGTGGCAATAAGCAGCAGGTATGCAATTCTCAGAGGCTCCCAAGCAATCCACCATGCAGTCCACTGCGTCTGTTCCTCCCTGTCAAACTTCCGGCAGAGTGCCCGAATGTCAGGTTCTGCCAATCGGACCCAATCATTCTGGGGAACAGGCCTCCGGAGAAAGCATCAGCATCTATGTGGTTCAGACCTGCTTGGTATTCGAGGCATAGTCATATGTAGATAATGCAGAAAGCCACCTATGGCCAGTGGCATCCAACTTAGCTGAGGTCTGCACATAGGTCAAAGGATTATTGTCAGTTTTACTAGTATTTTAGCCCATACAAGTACTCATGGAATTGGTCAACAATAGCCCACTTCAAAGCTAGGAACTCTAACTTATGTACAGGATAGTTCTTTTCGGATGGGGTCAGGCTTCTACTGCAAAGGCCGCTGGTCTCAAGGCCATTCTCGTGCTCTTGGTACAACACAGCCCCAACCCTTGCAAGCTAGCATCAGTGTGCAGGACGTAAGGTTTTCTTGGATCGGCATAGGCCAGCACTGGAGCATGGGTAAGTTGATATATGATCTCATGAAAAGCAGTCTCACAATCAGGAGTCCAGCGGGCCCCAAATACTTCACTCGGTTGAAAATACACTCTTTCAGTCTTGAGGACGCTGACTTTGGTATTTTTGTGGGTTGGGGATACCCTTGAGTAAGGTTAAGTAAAGGGCGGATCACTCTTGAATAGTCCTTGATGAAGCGCCGATAATAACCACAGAATCCCAGGAATCTTTGCAGTTCTTTTAGATTTTGGGCTGTGGCCAGGTGGTCAAGGCCTCAACTTTACTTGGGTCGGTCTCTATTCCTCGTGGATACTATGTGTCCCACATACTTTACTGATGTTTGAAAAATTGACACTTATCAATGGACAGTTTAAGGCCAAAGTCCTCCAGTCGGTCCAATACCTTAAATAATCTGCTCTCATGTTCCTCCAGTGAGCTGCCAAACACAATAACATCATCTAGGTATACCAGGCACTCTAGTAAGTTCATGTCCCCACTGCACGCTCCATCAATCGTTGAAAAGTGGCTGGGGCACCTGAAATCCTGAGGCATCCTCATGAATTCATAGAAGCCAGCGGACAGATAAAGGCCGTCTTCTCACGGTCCTCTGGGGCCATCGGGATCTGGTAGTACCCACTGGGAGATCCAGCACAGAGAACCACTTGCTCGTTTAGGCAGTCCAAAGCATCCTGAATGCGGGCATGGTACTGATCAGGGATAGTCCGCCGGTTTAGGTCGATAATCCACACACATCCTTACTGTTCCATTCTTTTCCTCACTACCACAATGGGGAAAGCATAAGGGCTTCTGGATTCTTGTATTACACCAGCAGCTAACATCTCTTGCAGATGCCGTCTCACATCATCTATGTCAGCAGGTGCCAGGCGTCGAGACCTCTCACGAAATGGTCTTCGTCATGCAGCCGGATATTGTGCTCAGCTCCTTGCACATCCTACATCCCATTCCTTTAAAGAAAACACCTGGTCTCTCTGGGCAAGCTTCTCACTGATCCTCACTTTCCATTCAGCTGGCAGCGGGGAGTCGCCGAAATCAAACAAGTCAGGCGTTACTCTGTCATTCTTCCTTGAACTCTTGCTGCTGGGTAGCACTGCAGTGTCTGCACAATGCACATTAGCCAGGATGCAACCTCTGTTTACTCTAATGTCTCTTTCAGACACATTATGAACTTGGACCATTACCCTTCTGGCATAAGCATGGGCTCTAGCGGGCAAAATACTAGGCTTGACCAGCAGTCCCTCTGGCAATTTCCATCGCCTGGTGCATCCAACATTAATATTTTATTCTTAACATCCTTTCTGAAATACGGACCTCTCCTGTAAGGTACACTGGGCATTTGGCGCCAGGATCAGAGACTCAGGATCCTTCTTCCATACAATTCCGACCGGTTCCTCTGGTTCTGTTTTTCAGCATCTCTCGTGCCTCATAGGCCTTCTTAATTAAAGCCGGAACTCTTAAAGCTCTACTAGTCTTTGACCCTGTTTTCATAACACAACTGTGCCAGCCTTCCAACATATGAGCATTTGTTCCAATCAACAAAGGGACACCATCATACAGTCCAGTGGGGGACACACTAAGGCTAGGGTCTCTACTTGTTCGGCCACTCCAGCCACGGAGGGGAAAGACAGCCAAATTCGGATATACCGGAATAGGGTAGGCCTTCTCCACTTAACCCCCATACATGCAGTCCTTCTAATGGTTGTAAGTGCGTCTGACAAATCTTCTGATACCAATCCTGGAACATAATTGTCACTTGGGAGCCACTGTCTAATACAGCTCTTGTAGACACTCCATTCACCTTTACAGTGGTCTCCATGGAGGGACCACTATTCTGGACCAGTCTGGAGGCGGTAGTGGGGGCCTGGGCAACTGACCTTGCCACAAAAGGGCGTGAATTAGCATTTTGGTGCCTCACTGGGATCATGTCGTGCACCTCTTAACCACTGATTTCTTCTCCGAAGCTCTCCTTGTAGCCTATATGCAACTTTGTCAGTGTCTTTTGGGGACTGGCATTCCCTTTTCATGCCCATCTTTCCCACAATTATAGCAAAACATACTTTCTGGAGTTTGAGCTGGCCGGCGCACACTGGGAGCCAGGGCGGGGGTATTACTAACTGGAAACCTGGGTGCCATCTCTGTCTGGCGTGATAAGCATTTGGAGACATCTAGTCAGTTTCTCTACTTCCATGGTCAAGGAATTGAGTTTGGGCTGTTATCAGCAGGAGATACATGGGTGGGTACCCCACCCCCATAGATACAGTCGGATAGAGTCCAGGGCCCGTACTTGCAGGCGTGGCCTTCATAAAGGACTGTTTTGAATTCCCAGATCTCTCAACAGTTCACTCCATTGTGGCATATCTTTTCCTTGTCAGAGCACTCATTGACTGTCAACCTCTGCCCCTGAACTTCACTTGATGGGTCACCCTCAGTCACTCGGTCGTAGCCACAGCTGTTGGTGCAGGTACCTCCCGAGGTCGCCTTTCTCAACTCCTCAAATTTCTCTCATTAACTCATCATGGAGGGTGGGGGATTCCAGTCGATTTGCCAGGCGTAACTGAAGCAACAGCAGTTCTGAGAAGGGGCAGACTTAAGGATTCTGTCCAGTCTGGTTCGGTCCAGTTCAATCGCTGGCAAACTACCCTTCTGAGGCATTCTTGCAACAATTTTTCCAGCCGAGAGACATACACAGACAACAACTCCCTTGGTACTGTTGTGCATTTCTTACTCTCCACCATAGGTCCTCATCAGAATCTGGGCTCCATACACATTCTCCAAGGCCTCAAGATAGGCCTGTGCAGTCGCTTCAGGGTTACTGGCCCGTTAGCACGGATGGTAGCCAGGGCAGGGACCTCGGAGCTCTCACTAACCCTCTTTAACTTTGGCCTTCCGAGGCATTGCCATTTCTAGCACTGGGAGGCAACATAGTCTATCCAGGTTCCCAGTCATCCTCCCTTGGGGGTGGGAGGTGCCAGAGAAGATCCTCAACCTTCGGTGAAAGTCGTGACTAATGGCAGGTGCAGAAATAGGAGTCTGCATTGGTTCAGCCACCATTCACGGGCACTGGAGCAGGAGAGGGTGTTGGGGAGGAACACCCCAGGTGGCAAGAATAGTTTCTTCAAGTCCTCCATAGTTTTCCTCTCCCAGCAACCATTCAGCAAATTTCTCCTCAAAAGTTTCAGATAGTGGTGGGGGCTGATTCCCCCTGGTCTTTACTGTCCTAGTTATCACTCTCCAAGCAGTGAGGGCTCCTCTGGGGTAATGGTCTGTGGCACTTTGGAGCTATCTATGGGATCCTTAAACTCTACTAGGGCCAGGAAAGTGTGGGTGAGCAGATTAGCATGCCGACCCACCACCACAGGGTTTTGTAAACCTTCCACCTTGGAAAGTACTCCTGCACAGTGTCCGTATTGATACCCAGGGGATGTCCAGGATAAGCATAGCATTTTGGGGTCGATCTCCTCCCAGTACACCACTCCACCAGCCGGTGCACAGCCACTTCTGTCGGGTACCCATTTTTTCTTAACAGTGGTTCATAAATATGGCCACTAGAGGACACAATCCCAGCGGTGAGCCTCCAAGATGTAACCCCTAGATGACGCTATCCCAGGGGCTACTACCCCTGCCTGATTTGCCACTAACAGGTTGAGGGGCCTGGATCCAATGGCGGGTGCCTCCACCCAGAGGTCAGGGTTTGCAATAGTTAAACTAACTTGGTCACAGCCCTCTGGGACACTGCAACCCCCCTTTCTTCCCACTAGTGGCCCACACAATATATCAGAATTACCTTCACAGTATACACTTATCCCCAGGTCTGGTTCCGGCACTGGGACCTCCTGTGAAATGAGATACAGTGCAACAATCACAGTACAGTACTTTAACATAGACAAATACCTCAGGCAGTATAACTTTGCTGAAACAAGCAGCTCTGATTTATTTAGGGGATATAACAAGGACAGGGGGAAATCAGGTTAATTAGCTTATCACTCTAATAATCTACCTATGGCTCTGTGCACAGGCCTATCCCTATCAGTTACTGTCCTGGGTACCCAAGCCCTAGTGGCTAGTCCAAACCGTGGCAGCTGGTAGGGGCCCTTTCACACAGAGAAAGGAGAATTAAACAGTCAGCAGTACAGTAATTCCATTTGGATTTAATGTGGCAATTCAACAGGGAGCGACCCTGAATTAGTACTCACGACCTCCAAATAAGATAGGGTCCTTCAATGTCAGCAGGGCTCACTTGAGGTACACAAACCTCTTCACACATCCATATAAAGAAGCACTATACCAGGCAGGCTGCATCTGCATCCCGATCGCAATTACTGCACAATACCGGGAGAACACACAGCAGATTCAGTTCTGACAGACCGAGTGCAATTTTCAGCAATTCCTCAGTCTTCTACAGGGTGAGCCTGGTTTCTACTCTTCAGAGATCCTTTGATTCTTTTCACAGGACGGATTCAGTCCTAACAAGCTGCAGACCGGAACTCTGGGCCTTACACACGTTTTTTAACTAAAACTGCACACTGAAAAAGCACAGGGCTCCTTCCTTCTTCACTGCCAAAGCTCAACTGAAACTCCAACCGACAAAACCGGGCACTTCCTTTGAGTTCCTCCCAGTTCTTGACTGGATTGGCTGTCACTCACAATAGACTGCTGCTGTTGGTCCAAAAAGGCACTGAAGTCTAAACTACATCTCCCAGAGTCACTGCCCATACAATCCTCTTGTGGCTGGCTCAGATTATGAGTCCAAGTTCTGATTCGTCCAAGGCACCATTTTAGAGCTAGCTTACCCACACTGATTGGTCCAGTTCAGCAGTTCAAAACTAGAATGGGGAACTAGCAGACACAGTTCTGACTGCAAAGAAAGCAGGTTAGACAAACTGTAATTTCATTATTACTCTAAATAATTTCTGGCAAACAGTTACATCTTTCAGATAGGTTCCCTTTGCACTCCTAGTGACTGCAAAAATGAAGTGAATTGGCAGCAGCTTGAGTGGTACTCAATCAAAGAAACACACAGTCCCCCATACAAACTAATTATGTCTGCAAGCAGACAGCTCTTAAAGAGACAGTACCAGAGGTTCTAAAAAACGCTCACTGATAAATGGCTTAAATGCCAAACACCATTCAGGCTTGGAGCATTCAAGCAAGCTCCTGGAAGTCTTTTGGGAACCCCCATTTGCAGGGGGGTTACACAAAAATGCATTTATATTTCATTTCCGTATTGACCGCAGGGGAGTATTTTACAGGTATACAGTGCAGATAAACTTAAACCTTATATTCATATCAAGTATCTGAGGTAAAATAGAGCAGCTGTGCCACATCAGGCAATGGTAACATCGGCTGTCTCAGTAGGGCAGGGGCCCTAGGTAAGTCTAGCAGCAGTTATGGCAGGACAGAGTGGTCTTGTAGTGTGTCTTGATCAAGGTCATAGCCAATTGGAATGTGAGGAGCAGTGTGTTTTAGCAGGAGATTGTTCCAGATTTTGGGGAATCTATATCTGATGGAGGCATTCCCTAAGCTGCATCTTCACCATGGGATGAGGAACCTGCAATCTTCTTCTGACCTGAGGGAATATGATGAATTAGAGGAGGAGGATAACAGGTCCATGAAGTAACTAGGTAGTTTGCCTGACCAGTATTGGGCACCCACTAAGATGATATGGAGAAAGTGTTTCACAGGGGGAGGGGCCCAACCTAGTCCTTTTTACATGGTACAGTGGTTGGTATGGGAAAGGCATTCCAGGGCAAATCTGCAGACGCCATTAAGCAGTGTGGTAAGTTTGGTTAGGGTCATTTAGAAGGTACTGTACTGATAGTAGAGAACATCCCCATTATCCAGCAATGGGAGGATCATACATCTGGCCACCAGTTTCCGGGTGTTATGGGAGCAGGCAAGTCTTCACCCTGTATAGAGCTCCAAGGTTTGCAAAGTATTTGGCTACTGCATAGGCCACATGGCCAGAGTAGTCAAGGTGGTGGTCAAGATGGAGGCCTAAATATTTGTAAGAGGTAACAGAGTCCATTAGGTCACCTAAGAATGAGTAAAATAGAGGTCACGTGAGGGACCCACCAAGATGGCCGCTTAAGACTTGAGCTCCTGCCCGACGCTGATAAAGCTGCCCTCCGAAATTGATTCTTGTGTTTGCTGCTGCAAAGTTCGACTACTGCTGCCGCTTCATGAAATGCTGCTCCACCACAAATGCTTGCTGACTTCAGACGGCACACAAAAAAGTAAAAAGTGATTGACAAAAGTCCGCCAGGCCCAACCCTCCCACTTTCTAAACTGGCCACATCGGCCGATCAGGAGACTCTGGAGCCACAAAACCAATGGCCGGACCCTACAAATACCCTGATGGAACGCATGGCCACAAACATCGAAGTTATCCACCAAATGGTGACGGACACTCAATCTTCATTTGCCCACCTCGCTGCCTGGGTGCTTACGATGGAGACTGAAGTAGAGCACTTGGAGGAATGGGACCAGGAGACCATGAGGCGGGTGACAGCCATGGAGCAACAAATTGAATGGCTCCTCAACAAAGTGGAAGATCTGGAAGGTAGGGGCCATAGAAAAACCAAAAACTGACGGGTCTAAAGGAGGGAGAGGAGGGGACCGATCTGGTGGGTTACCTGTGACAGAACTTGCCTGTGTGGTTGGGCTTCCAGCCCACAGGCTTAGATTTTGAAATTGACAGGTGCCCACTGGATCAAGATCTCCCACTGAGCTCAGTCAGCTGACAAACCCTGGCCATTGATCTTTAAACTCCTCAGGTTCTAAGACAAGGAACTTATACTGAAGAAAGCCAAGGAACTACAGGAGATTATGGTCGGGGGCAATAGAATACCCTTCTACCCCTATTACCCTCAAGCTGTCCTTTACATGAGGCAGAAGTTTGATAAGATAAAGGCAGGCCTTAGAAATAAGGGGATCACTTATTCATTGCTATATCCTGTCATACTCTCCATTCGCCTGGATAGTAAACAGCACCAATTCCAAACACTGGAGGAAGCAGATAATTTCCTCAAATGCACGCTGGGACCCCTCAAGCAAACATCCCCTTTGAAGGATCAGTCATCCCCCACCACAGCCACTCATGGTGGGGCGGGCACAGACCCATAATGGCGTGAACAGCCACCGGCATCACCATGCAGCTCCTTATCTGACTACTCCAGAGAGTTTATCAATAACAGCAGCATCCTTGGCTCTGCTCACCCAAGTTAATTATCCCCCCTCCCACACACATACATGTTTCAGCCAGGTCCTCGAGTTAATGCAGAACATTATTGTGCTTTGCCTCTGTTGCATCTTGTATATGTTGCTCTCACATGCCCCCCTGGAGTGCTGGGTATCTTGGGGCGGGGGCACCATACAATTTGCTTCTTCAGGCTCTCAATCACCCATTGCTGGACTATGAGGGTCACTGATCACTGGAGGGGCCTGTGCCCCTGTCAGTGGGCAGAGTTCTCCTGCAGCACCTGCCTGTCTCCCAGAGTGCTGGGCAGCATGGGGGGACCAACATACAATGCTATCCACCACATGGGCACTTAACCGCAACTGGGCCTTGGGGAGTGCCTGTCACTGGGGCATTTTTGGGCCTTAATCAAGAGGCAAGTTTTTCACTATTGGAGAGCCTGTTGATGCCGCTAGACATAGGAGACATCGAGACTTGAATTAGACATACAACCCTGCCCGTTGGCAGGAAGGGGTCATCTGCGAACCTTGTGGTCTAGTTATGGGACCTTTGTTTTATTTCCCGCTGGTTGACCAAAGAGGACCACAAAAATGTCATCAACCTTGGTGTGCTCTGGGTGGACTTCAACAGTGACATTATTGTACTTTGAAGACATGCAATTATAATTAGGGATCCCCATCTTCACCCCCGGAAGGAAGTGAAACTATGGTGGTTACACAGAAATCTTTTTATTCAGCTTGATGTGGATCCGCAATGAGGGGATCATTCTTCCGTCCCCTCCAGGCCCCATATAACAGCATACAATTAAAGTGATAGCCTTCATATCCCCTCCCCCCCATCTCTTACCCTGCCCGATTCCCTCCGGAGAGTGGGACTTTTTCCAGGCACTACCCACTCTAGGGGAGAGACCTAACTAATGGTCGAATGGCAGATGCACATATACGGAAGACAGCTAAAAGGCTGACAGCAGTGCTGCTTTACCCACTGTCTGGTCTACGTAAGAGTATCATAGTCTAACAGACTACCCTTTTTGCTATTAGAGGAGACAGCTGATGTGCCTCAGTCAGCTGTGGATACTCTGAAATAGTTACTTTCTTTTTCTTTATATTAATTTTACTTTGATTTTAGTGGTTTCCTACACATCCTTTACCTCCCCCCTTGCATGGGTCCGATACGCATAATCTAACTCCACAGGGATTCTGCCGAACATCTGAATAGTTAATAGTGTGGTTGTCTGAATTATGCTGAAACTGTTACCTTTCTGTATACTGTACATAGTACTTGATTTTTGGCTCACCAAATTTGGGACAGAGGATCATGGAGAGGAAGGGAGTAAGGTGGGGGATACTGGTACCCTGTGGGTCTCACAGTCATATCTACTTAGGGAAACCACAACAACATGGCTCAGACAGACCTGCTGAAGGTGGTGCCCTGGAATGTTGGACTACATAACCCAGTTAAGAAACGAAAAATACTGGTAAAACTAAAAGACATGGGCTGTGAAGTGCCATTCTTACAGGAGACACACCTCCTGCAGACTGCAATTGCCAAACTGAATGTGTATGTGGGTGGGTGAGGTATTTTCAAGTTGTGCCCCATAAGATCCAAAGGGGTAGCAATTCTCATCAGAAAAGGGCAGAACTTTGGGGCGCAGCAAGAGAGACAAGATTCAGAAGGCAGGTTTGTGACTGTGGAGGGCACATACCTAGGGGAGCCTCTCCAGCTAGGCTCAGTCTATGCCCCTAACTCCCCAGACTTGAATTTTTTCCAGACCTTCCTGGCACACATCAAGGGGGACCACCCTAACGCAATCATAGAGGGTGACTTTAATTTGGCCCTATCCCTGGACATAGACCACACAGGCCCAGGTTCCAAGGGGGCAACACTTGTGGCAGACCAGGTGGCCCAGGCATTGCACCTGGCAGGGTTACAAGACATCTGGAGAATGCTGCACCCCGGGAAGAGAGACTTCACCCACTTCTCACCCCTTCACTCCACTTACAGTAGAATAGATTTGATATTAGTCTCTCATAAATTGGCAGCCCAGGCCTGGAGTGCGACTCTGGACAATATTCTGGTCTCAGACCATGCCCCGGTTAGTGCCACCCTGACATGGGGCAAAGCTACAGGCCCTAGGAACAAGTGGAGGCTCAATACCTCCTTTCTGCAACAGCAGACATTTCTCTCCTGGATCTGAGTGGAAATTGAGGAATTCTATCAATACAATGTACCCCTGATGTATCCTGCAGAACCCAGTGGAAGGCCCTCAAAGCAGTGTTAAGAGGGAAACTCATTGCCCATGCCTTGGGAGTGTGCAAGCAGAGATAGACTGACCAGGGAGAGGGAAGGGGAATTAAAAAGCCTGATGGCAGATGCACTTGACGACCCTAGCAAGGAGGAGACCCTATGACTTAGAATATGGGAACTGAGGAGAGAGATAGAGGGAGCCCTCCATTACAAAGTAGAATACCAGTTACATAGGTTGCGCCAAACCTACTGGGAGGCGGTAGAACAGCATGGTAAGCTACTGGCCCACAGAATACACACCCTAGATACCTCTAAATATATCCCCCTTATACACTGCACAGAAAGTGAAACAGTCACCTCCCCACAGGATATCAATGACACCTTCCTGGAGTTCTACCAAGGTCTATATGCCTTGGAGGTTTCCCCAGTAGACAGCAGCTAGATGTTTTCCATGACCAGGAGAGCCTGCCACAGATATCCCCCACGCACCTTGAAGCTCTGACCTCTCCCTTTACAACCCAGGAGATACTGGAAGTCATTGCCTCCCTATCAAGGGGCAAATCCCCCGGTCCAGATGGCTACCCATTGGATTTCTATATTCAGCTGTGCCCCACCCTGGTGCCCTAACTAGCAGCTGTCTTCAACGAGGCAACAAGGCTCAACAATCTCCCCCTTCCTTCCAGGAAGCCCTTATCACTCTTTTGCCTAAAAAAGTTAAGGACAGTACCCAATGTGGTCAATTTCACCCCATATTCCTCCTCAACATAGACATGAAAATATTTGCTAAATCCCTGGCTATGAGGATGAGCCCAGTGATGGAGGATATTTATTCACCCCGATCAGATGGGGTTTGTCCCCGGCTGATTGGGATCCGATAATTCTAGGCGGATATTGGACCTGCTTTGGGAGGCACAACAGATACCAGAACCCACGGCCACTCTATCCCTGGATACTGAAAAGGCATTTGACAGGGTGGAGTGGACATACCTGTTCAATGCCATTGGCAGATTTGGCTTCCCTGAGGGGTTCATAAACATAAGCCTCTTGTACCAAAACCCCATGGCCAGGATGCTGACCAACTCCACAATATCTGCTCCCTTCAGTCTCAAGCGGGGCACCTGCCAGGGATGCCCCTTGTTTCCCTTTCTCTTCCTACTAGCAGTGGAACCTTTAGCACACAAGATCCAAAACACCCAGGGCTTTCTAGGCATAACAGTGGGTGAGGTGCAACACAAACTGGCTCTCTTCGTGGACGATATCACCCTCTTCCTAACAGATGTAACCAGCACCCTCTGAACCCTCGATGTACTGATCCAGGAATACTCCTCCATAGTGGGTTACAAGCTGAATGCCTCCAGGTCACACATCTTACCCCTGAACGCTGCATGTACCCTAGACTTGGCGGGAGCATACCCTTATCAGTGGTCTCCGGGGGGAGTGGTATGCCTGGGGATAAAGGTGTTGCCAACAGTTAACAAGACAATCAAAGCTAACATGCAAGTACTGTTAGATAAGCTGGAAGGAGATCTAGGTAGGTGGAGCACGCATACCCTATCCATATGGTACAAGGTAAACTTACTTAAAATAATTACATTTGCCAAACTACAGTTCATCCTATCCAACCTCCCAGTTGCTCTCCCAGGTTCCTTCTTCAAGACACTTAACTCCAAGGTCTCCAAATTCCTCTGGGCAGGGGCCAATCCCAAAATTAGTTTATCCACAATTAAGCAACACTGGGAGAAAGGAGGCTCCGGATAACGTGATATGCGGCTCTTCCACACCTGCACAGTCCTCCATCAGGCAGTTCTCTGTTGTATGCTGGATCTGGCCACCCCATCCCCAATGTGGGTATCCACTGAACTAGCCCAAACCAAACAGATCACCCTGGGAGCCCTCACATCCCCTGATTGGCCAAAGAATAAGCAAGCCTCACCCTGCATGAAATATACTAAATAGGAATGGAAGAAATTCCTCAAAAATATGCACTGGTCCTCCCCCAACTCGAGATTCCGGCCTGTGTGGGGTAACCCCACCTTGTAGATTGACAATAAATCTATAGACTGGAAACCTTGGAAAGCAGGGGGCATTAACAACCTAGGTGATCTGTACACCCCAGAAACAGGGATACTGGTATCTGTTGAATCTATCCGCGGTAGGGAGAACCAGACAGGGAAGGGGAAAATTCTCTTTTGGCAATACCTCCAGCTCCGAGACTTACTCTGGACCTCCGTATCCACCACGCATAGACTATCAAGCACTCCCCTGAATGGATGGCTGGGGGGTGCTCACTTCCTCCCAACACCTGACCAGCAGACTGATGAAACTCCTTATAAACTTCAAGCCCATCCTCACTTTGACGGACACTAAAGAGAAATGGGAGGTAGAGCTGGGGACACATATTCCCCAGAGGGACTGGAAATCTGTCTGGACGAGAGCATATAAAGCAAATAGGGAAAAGCAGGCAAAGACCTTACAATTCAAGATCCTACACAGAACATATCAAACACCCTTGTCTCTCTACAGGAAGGGCCTACTAGAACACAGTGACTGCTGGAGATACTCCTCCCTCCAGGCCTCACTCATCCATATCCTCTGGTCTTGTCCATCTCTGGAACAATACTGGGAATGGGTGTGGACCACATGTGCCCAACTAATACCAATCTCCCGGGCCAGAGATCTGATACTGGATCTTTTGGGCCTCCCCACCCAGCAGTCACCCCTTCACCCGATCAGCTCTACCTAATCTCTTTGGCTGAATGGGGCCTTAGCAGTGGCCAAACGAGTCATCCTCAGACACTGGAGGGACCCCCAACCACCCATGAGCCAAGAATGGAAGACACTCCTGAATCTAACAGCACGATATGAAAAGATCGCACACTCAGCCATTTGTAAACTCCCATTGTAATAACAGATCTGGACACCATACCTGGAATCAGTGGACCCAGGGGGAATTACCCAGTACCCTCATAGGTGAAATCCCAGGGGTGTGAGAAAGAGTTACACACACCAGTAGAAGAGTGTATACTAGAGCCCCTCAGACACACACACTGACTGAGCGGCCAGGAGCTGACTGAGCACTACCTTGCCAGTTGAACAACAACCCACAAACATACACAGATTTCATGGTATCAACCTGCAGCCTGTGATATGACATTTATGCATAACACCCCCCAACCTCCCCCCCCAAAAGGGAAAAACTCTCTAGAGCTTTAAACCTTCAATACCTCAGCAGTTCGGAACAGAGAACTACCTTTGATTGGAACAAAATAGACTCCCTCCAGTGATTTGACCCCTTGAAAGATGTAGGTAATTGCAACTTAAGACTCCACTACTTTGGATATAACCTGTACCCCTGTGCTAAAGAAAGACCTTTACTGGAATCTCAACCAGACCGTACCATAATATGCAAACACTAATCCCTACCCCACGACCAGGGTGATATTCATGTTTATAGAAGAGGGATTGAATGTCAGGGCTACCACTGTAGGTCATGGCCTGAGTCCTGGATGGAAATTAACATATTCATGTATAATTAATGTGATTATTTCACAACCTGTGTAGAGATGACTAGAGATCCGAAATGTTGCCAGGCAGCGTGTTGAATGCCCACATATAGGTTGGCCTGGAGTGTCAAGGACCATTATTACCTCTCTCCATCTTGATTAAAATGTGCATGTGAAGCTTCTAGATGATAAATATATTACCCGTTGTTGACAAATATACCATACAACATTATACAATGTACCTTTTGTGAACTATGTATAATTGGTTCCCTCTATAAGTTTTGTATACCCTGTTGGATGCCTTAAACAATCTGTAAAGTTTAAAACTTCAATAAAAAACTTTCATGGCTAAAGAGTGAGTAAAACATCAGTGATGTAAGGGAAGAGCTTAGCCAGGGTCTGGATGTGAACAGCATAGAGATTGTTTTTGTTTGGTTTATGGCTTACTAATTAGCTGGGAACCATTTTTGAACCTTATGGAAATCTTGGTGCAAAGTCTGCTAATGGAGGAGGTGGATGGGCCAGAGGAGTAGATGTTGATCTCACCTTCGTACATGTGAATATTGCAAGCAGAGAGAGAGAGAGAGAGAGAGAGAGGAGGTAATTTGTAAAAACTGAGAATAGTAGGGGTCCCAGGACAGAGCCTTGGGGGACCATAAAGGTGACTGGAAGGGAGGGAGGCATAGCAGTGCCTAATTTAACTGATTGGGTATGGTCAGACAAGTAGGATTGGAACCAGTGGATGGTAGGAGCAGAGACACTGGAGGACACTATCATGAGTAGGAGCAGGCAGTGGTTCACAGTATCAAAGGCTTTGTCATCGAGACAAAGGTCAGGAAGCACAGGAAAACTGGGAGCAGTTATAAAATTCGCAAGTAGCATTTCATTATTATGAATAACAATAGAATAAAAAAATTAAATTGTGCAGGATAGCTTTTCTGGAAGGCAGTTCAAACAAAACAGAGTCTTTCATGTGAGTGTAGCTCTAAATCTCAATCTGTGTCTCTCTCCCCAACAAAATATTGCTCTCTTTTTATAAGAAGTCTTTGCCTGGCAATTAATTTCTGCACACTGAGTTCATTAAGAGACATCCTGTTTATTACAAAATGTATCAGAACTTTGTCAGTTTCTTTCCTTGCAAGTGCAGCAGAATAGAACATTGTGTCCCAGAACCAATCTCCTGTTGACAACTCTGCAAATGAGTTTGGGGAGGTCAAACTGCATCTCAGAGTTAACCTCCTGAGATTCAAATAACTTTTTGCAATCATTTCAACAATATAACTATATACTCTTTCAAATCAGAAAACCCATTTTCACATAAAGATCCACACATAAAGATCCACACATAACCACAGATAATCAAGGTGGAAGAAAAGATAGAAACAGCAAGTGAAGGCAGGGAGATAGTGGAAGGGGGAGAATCGCGAGACCGTCAGAGTGATCAGTTCCTAGGTTTCACAAGAAAATTTCATTGTGCAATCAGACAGACAAGAGACAGAAAAGGAGAGGGTAGAACAGATCCTTGCTTTTAACTCTTTCTGGATAACCAATGGGACAGGGTCTTAACCTTGTCATAGGTCTATAAAGATTGTCCTTTATCCACGTGAAAGAGGATGCAACTTGTCACTTTAAAGAGGGAGGCAGAGGTGGTGGGATTGGGTCAGAAGCCAGACTGATAAGGTTAAGGAAGCCTGAGGTAGAGTAAAAGTTGGAGAGTTGTCAGTTGACTAGTCTCTAGAATACCTTGGAGAGGATGGATACCAAGGATATTGGGCGGTATTTCGTCAGCATGTAAGTGGGCCCATTCTTGTGAATAGGAACAAGCAGGGCTTGCTTCCAGCTGTGAGGAAAGAAGCCATTGCATAGGGATTGGTTGAAAATATGGGTAATGAGGTCAGCCAGAGCAGGGGCCCTAGGGCTAAGAATTTGGGTTAGATTTTGTCAGCCCCACTGTAATGTTTAGCACACTTAGCTCTTTGAAGGCACCAGCAGTTGTTGCCTAGGGGAGGTGGGGAAGTCTGGTTGGAAGTGGGGAAGGGGAATGTGAGCCCTGGGGCTTAAGTGAAGAAGCAGTTTAGGGCATCGGTGGAAAGTGAGATCCAGAGTTAGAGTGAGACCCTGCAGGAGGATGGGAGGAGTTGAGACTGTGAATAGCTTTCCAGAATTTTACAGTCTGGGCCATTACACTTGAGTTTGTTATGAAAGTAGGCAGCCTTGGCATGTCATGTGAGTGTGGTACAATAGTTGTGGAGAGATGTAAACATTTGCCTGTCTGAAATGAGTCCAGTGGTTTTGTGTCAAGCCCAGGCTGCACCTCTTTGTTGGAAGAGATCAGTGAGTTTGGATGTGATCCAAGGTAGGTGATATCTGCAGACTCTGGATCTCTTAAAGGAGGCATTCTTATCACAGATAACTGTAGTGAAGGTAAATTGTGCTAGGGCTATCTCCGGGTCAGACACTGAGAGGGTGGGTGCCCAGTTGACTGTACAGATGCCCTTTAAAAATCATTTAAGGGAATATTTGACTGATCTGGCTGGGATCATGCCTGGGAGAGCTTTGACCATTTTAATTTTACTCTCACAGTAGGGCATGCAGTGGTCACTAAATATGTCAGGCAGGTGTCTTGCCCACACAACTGGTTTAGAGTTCACTCACACTGCCACCCCATCTCCACTGCTGGCTTCAGCGGATGTTCTTCCTGGGTTGCTAAGCCCATGACCTGGGACTTGCCAGAAGGGGTAATTTATGAGACTCTTCTAGCAAGAGGGGAATAGTGCCCTATGGTCTGGGAGAGCAGGAGAGGACTGAAATATATCTCAAATAAAATGGGTGAGCCATTGTACAATCATAATAAGGCACACCAGGCTGTGCATGATTGTGAGATGACAGTACATCTCTCTGCTTCACCTCATGACTCTCTTCCTAAGGATATGCCAGCAGTCCACACTCATGCACACCGTGTTGTGTCTGTTTAATCTTTTGAATATGCTTCCACATAGCTGGCCTAAATGAATGGCATTTTGGGGGGGATGCAAGTATTTTGTATATTCTATTGAAATGCATCATTTAATAATAATAATAAATAAAACCCTGATTTTATTTTATTTTTTCCCTAAAAATTGATTAGCATTTTGCTCATAAAAGTGCTAAATCTTTGTGAAAATGCATAGCTCTTGCCTCACTGTGTTTAACAAACACAGCACTTCCGGAAAATCTATATAAATACTGTCTGTACAGTTAGTATCATCCCAAGAAAAAAACTGCTAATCAATTATTTAAAATCCTGCAAACTTTATTTATTAAGCACCTTTCAAGCACCAAGGCGCTGTATAAAAACAATAAAATCAGAAAAGTACATGTACAAAGTCAGAATAAAAACAAAACCTCAGATCACAAAAGCTTGACACCACAGATGGGTCTTAAGTTCCCACTTGAAAATCTCCACGGTCGTGCATTCCTTAAGCTGGCGAGGCAGAGAATTCTGGAGGGTCAGGGCTATGAACATAAAAGCCCCAGCCCCAGAAGATTTTAAAGTAACCCTTGGAACCTCCAACAACCCCTCGTCAGCCTAACGGAGCTATCATACAGAGCTGTAGGGAATCAGAAGCTCTTTCAAGTAGTTGGGGCCAAGTCCATGCAGGGCTTTGAAGGTCAAAAGACCTACTTTAAAGGTGATCTGCCACTGTATTGGCAGCCAGTGCAGATCACGCAAAACAGGGGTAATATGCGTCTTTCTTGATACCCCTGTCAGCAATCTAGCAGCAGTGTTCTGTACTAGCTGCAAGTGGTGGATATCAACCCCAGAAAGCCCCAGGTACAGGGAGTTGCAGTAGTCAAGGTGAGAGATCACAAAGGCGTGGACCAATACAGGTAAATCGCCAGATGGAACAAGATATTTCACCCTGGCAATGTTTCAGATGGTAAAATGCAGACTTAACGACTGCTGGCACCTGATGACATAGGGTCAGTCCATCGTCAAGTACCACTTCCAGGTTACGCACCCATTCAGAGGTAAGGATCTGATTCCCTCTCCCCCACAGGAATAAATCCGAATGCTGATCAGACCCGAACCCCTCTATCCTGCGACCTGGGTCCACTACCATAACCCCGGTCTTACCGCCGTTCAACTTTAACCAGCTTGAAGTCATCCAATCATGAATTTCAGCGAGGCAGCTATTAACTACCGAGAGAGCACTAACCTGGTCTGGGGCAAAAGACAGGTACAGCTGGGTATCATCAGCATAACAGTGAAAGCTCAGCCCATACCATCTTACTATGTCTCCGAGGGGCAGCATATACACTGCAAACAACATGGGAAAAAGCACCAAGCCCTGAGGAACCCCACACTGCAGAGAGAAAGGGTCAGAGGAATAAATCCCCGACACAACTCTCTGTGTTCTTCCAGATAGAAAAGATGTAAACCTTCTGAGAACTGTACCCGACAGTCCGCAGATGAACCTCAGGTGCTCGAGCAAAACCCCATGGTCTACAGAGTCCAAGGCTGAAGAGAGATCAAGGAGAACCAAGATAGAACAGTTTCTCTGATCTCTCACCATCAAGAGATCACTGAGCACCTGAACCAGAGCAGTCTCGGTACTATGCCTCTTACAAAAACCAGATTGGAGAAGTTCGTAGATATTATGAATAGTCAAATGGTCCTCCAGTTGATTTGCCACTGCCTTCTCAATAACCTTCACAATAAAGGGAAGTTTAGAGATAGGTCTGTAGTTGGCAAAAATATCTGGGTCCAAAGAAGCTTTCTTCAAAAGGGGAGTCACTACCGCTTCCTTCAGGGAGCTAGGGAACTCACCCAATTCTAGAGAGCACCAGATTATTTGAGCCAGAAACGAGCCCACGATCTCACCACAACCCAAAATCAGGGAGGTTGGACCCAGATCTAAACT
Source organism: Neoceratodus forsteri (assembly GCA_016271365.2). Lineage (NCBI taxonomy): Eukaryota > Metazoa > Chordata > Ceratodontiformes > Ceratodontidae > Neoceratodus > Neoceratodus forsteri. The sequence continues at coordinate 255,945,686 of CM057452.1, forward strand.
ACAGCTTGTAGTGTGCATCCCCTGGACAATCCGCATAACATCCTCGAACTTCGGCAGGTCAAAGGAACTCCAGGAGACCTGGGGTACCGTGGCCAAATGGCGACCAACAGCATCCCCCATAGAGTGTGTCTGGCAGATCTCTGATCTGATGTCGGCCACCTTATTCGCAAAGAATTGAGCAATCTCATCACACTCCTTTTGTGAAAAAGCTCGACGGAGCTGGAGACAGGCTGGGTTGCACAGCCTGTCCACAGTTCTGAAAAGCTGAGCTGGTTGATTCTGAGCTACAGCAATCTCCCTGGACAGGAATTCTGCCTTCTTATGGGAGATCTATGATTGGTAAAGCTGATAATGCCCCACCAAACTAAGGCGGTCGACTTCTAGAGCTGATTTCTGCCAACAACGCTCTAACTGCCATCCCACATGTCGCAACTCCCTCAAGGACCCATCAAACCACGGGGGCCGAGGGCGGAGGGAGAGAGAGGGGGGATGAACACGGACAGCAGCAATTGAGTCAAGAGCCGAGGAAATGGCCTGATTATAAGCCAGAACCATTGACTTTGGGCTCATACTGGCAACAGGAAGCTCTGAGAGGTTCAACATCGCCATCAGGTCTTCAGGGCACACATTCAGAAAGGGCGGTATCGAATCATCTCCACAGCGGCAGACCTACGAAGGGGAGCACAAAAATTGAAGCCCACGGTGTAATGATCTGACCAACTGACAGGTTCTGTCACCAAATCAGAGGCCTCAATCCCCATAAGAAAAAACAAATCTAAAGAGTGACCGTGATTATGAGTAGCTGAGGAAACAATCTGTGTGAAGCCCAGCAATATCATCAGCTGGAGGAAGTGTTGACCAAAAGATGACAATTCGTCGTCAACCCAAGCACTGAAGTTGCCCGGAACCATCAGTCTGGGTGACTCTAATGCCATACCAGTGATGAAATCTGCCATTTCCTGCAAGAATCGCCTCTCATCCCCTGGTGGACGGTAGACAAGAGCTATCCTGCAACCCACACCAGCTACTACAGTACACTCAAAGGAGTCAGCCTTCTCAACTGGGACACCTGTGAGCTCCAACCTGGTCTAAAAACAGACCGCTACCCCCCCCCATGATCCAGTCTCGGGCGGTGAATCACCGAGTACCCGGCTGGAACTGCTGCCTCCAAAATGGGGCCGGCATTTCCATCCAACCAGGTCTCGGTGATGCAAGCCAGATCCACTGTTCCAACAAAGTCAGCAATAACAGCTGACTTGTTTTTAATAGATCTGGCATTGTACAACACCACCCGAGTTGGACAGGGCTCCTGAGCTGTCCCGAATACTTGCCCATCAGAACAGATGGTGCCTTTGGGTAGGGGGACTAGACATGGAGCATCACGTTCCAGACTCCATTTCACCCCAGGGCATCTTCTGGACCTAACCAGCCCTATATGAGAGGTCTGTTCCTTCGCCCTCCAATATCCGTGCCCCCTGTCATACCCACCCCAATCCCCCCAGTTTATATTCATTAATATCGTTATGCTGGGATGATAGTGACACTGCTCAAAAACTACATTCCAATTTGAATTGCTGTCACTGGAAGCAAGCAAGAGTGATCAGGATAGCTTACTTAAATTGAAGGCTCCATGATGGGAGAGCCCAGCAATCTCATTCTCAAAGCAGACTAAAAAGAAATATCCGAGAGACAGAGGTAGCATGTTGCAGTACCAAGCTGGCAATCTATGTCCCCCAAGCTGGGCTCACGCTGCCACTGGCAATGTGTCTAGCCTGTGGTAAGTTGGCACCTGGGTCCAGTGTTCTAACCACCTCCTGCATTGGACCGGGGAACTTGCTTCTCTGCAGTGGAGCTGACTGCTATTGTGCAGATATCATTGGGGGCTGCCCGCAGTGCTAGGGAGGAGGGTGATATAGGAGAAAAGCCTGGGGGGAAAAATAGCAGCTCCAAACAGTATCCAGTGCACCCCCTTCTCAGTGGTGCTCAAAGGAGCCTGGAATCATTTTAAAGTTATTCTATTTTCATACGCACTTTCTTGTGTCATTCCATGATGTTAAAAGGAATTCCTGGTTTTTGGAGCTGTGATTAAGCCTGATCACCTATGCCAAGGTGATGGGTAGATATAGGTCAGGTACCTACTCTTTTAATTTTAAAATGCCACTATAAGCTGTGATCTCACTTTTAACATGCTCTCTACTGGCTACCTGTGAGCCCTTTATGGGCAATCACTTTGTTTAAGAAAAGGCAGTCTGAGAATGGTCTTTACACAAGATAAAGAAAGCAGTGAGAACATAGCTCATAGTGGCATGTTAAAATTAAGAGAGCAGTTACCTGACCTACAGTATAGTATGAGGGGAATTGCCTTGTGTTTTGGGGCTGGCAGTATAGCCTAGAAATTACAGTAATGAGCTGCAAGTGAGCTTGATATATCCAGCGGACCTGGGTTTGATTCCCACAACCCCCACTTACATACTGTATGCTGCAGTATCACAGTATATTGGGTAAAATGGGCAGACTGGTTGGTCAATGCAGTCCTTATCTACTGTCAAATTCTATGTTTCTATGTATGATTAAGCAAGTCAGTTAACCTCCACAGTGCTCCTGGGTTACCCCTCACAGCAGACACTTGTGCTTAGTGGGCCTTACCCAATTACCAAAGAATAACAAAAATATCACAGCTCCAAGGATGAAGAACCCCTTATAAAATCATGGAATGAAGCAAGAATGTGTGTACGAAAAAAGAATAACTATATTTTACAGGCTATTTTGGGGCTGCAATAACTTTCTGGTGAAGTTTTTTTTTGTTACAGTTTATAGGGAAAATGTTTTATTTGCTAATGGAGAAACAGACGCACAGCTGACAAAAAAAGTTTAGCTAAAAACTTCTTTACTTCATATAAGCTTAGTCCATCAATTCGCTAGCCACTGTTACACTCGCCAACGTTTCGCTGTGTGTCCACAGCTTTATTAAGGCAGTGGTCCTAAATTAAAGATACAGTAGATAACAGTATTTTATTTATGTGTTCAAAATTATGCATAATTAATTCATTTTATTATAACATCAAGTAACATAATTTTCCTGGAAAATTATACTTGATGATATAATAAAATTAATGAATTATGCATAAATTAATTGGGCAAAACAGGTGTAAAGATATATAGTAGCAAGGACCATTTTCCATGAGATTTATACAAAGCAAATCTGCAAATGCAAAAAAAAAAGCAACTCCCCTTGTTGCTGTTTGTTTCTTCGTGTGTGTGTGTGTGTGTGTGTGTGTGTGTGTGTGTATAAATTCATGGAGTTTTTGTTTTATTTCTAGTTTTCCAAAATATGAAGTCACTGGATTTATGGTCTAATTTCTTTTTTGTGAAAAGGAGAATTTTGTGGATTAATTTTCTGCAACACCGTATGCACACTTACGCAAATATTGAAAAAGAAATTCACTCAGTAGTAGTAGTGAGAGCACCAAATTGTTATTAGCCAAGCCAGGTTTGTTTCTCACCATTGTCCATCAATTTCAAACTGTGTGACTCTGAGTAAGTCACATGACCACTTTGTACCTTGGTCCTTCCCTGCTATAAAACAGGGTTGAATGAAGACCCCACCCTCCCTCCCCAAAAAACACTGCCAACTAGGCATTACACCTCACATGAGCTAACACTGACTTTGTGCCATTCGCTTGTATGTCTGGTGCCGTGCGGAGCCATTTTGTATGCACAGGGTAGCTCTGAGCCATTCACTCACATCAATTTGATACAAGTGAGTGGAACAGAGCTGCTCTCTGCATGCGAAATGGTGTCATACAGTACCGGACATGCTTTAATTCTAGCAAAGATCATGCTACAGCAAGCAGGTTGGAAAATGTTTTTCTTGGTTTAAAAACCCTAATCGGGGTTATGCTTATTGAGGGGAGGGGTCTTCCTTGTTTTCTATTAATTAATTAATTCCAAATTTGGTTATGTTTCCGTAACTTAATTCTTAATTCATCAAAGACTAAGGTTATGGTCATTTCATGTCCCAGGAAATTGAAAAATATTACTGTTTCTATAATGGATTTGCAGGGTAATAATATTGAACTTGTTGACAGTTTTGATTATTTAGGGATTGTTTTAGATTCTCAACTTTCTTTTGAAAATCATATCAATACATTAATTAAGAAAATTCATCAGAGATTGGGTATGTTATTTCGGATAAAATCTTTTCTTGTTTTAGAATCCAAAAAGATAGTTGCACATAGTCTATTATTAAGTTTGTTGGATTATGGATTGTTGATTTATTCAGGTACAAATGAAAAAATGTTGCATAAACTCAGGATTACTTATAATGGTATTTTACGGTTTATGACTGGCTTGCCATATAATACCCATCATTGTATATTAACTAAGGAAGCTAATTGCCCTTCACTTCTGGACAGAATTACTGTTAAACTGGGAATATGTTTGTTCAAGGGTGTGTTAGGCTTACTGCCTCCCTCTATTTTTGCACTTTTTCTGGTCCCAATCGGGTTAAGGAATACTAGGTCCCATAATAGGGAATTATTTGTTATTCTTTTATATAGGAAAGTCATAAGTCAAAAATCGGTTATTTACAGGACCATAATGTTTTTTAAAGGGGACAGGACATTTGTGCTAATTAACAGCTGTTTATGAAGTTTTTATTCTCAGAAATGATATGCATTCCCCTAAATTATCCATATTTAACTGTACCTGAATTAAAAGAGACACAATAAAACTGCATTTGCATTGTTTTAATTTTATGGGCAGCATTCTGTTACAGTTCTCTTCATGCAACCTGTGATTTGGAGTTTTTACTATGCCGTGGTTTGTGCATGGATTGCCAATTATGAGCTGTTGGCCTATCAGAACTACACTAAGAGTTCCGTGCACAAATCATAACGTAGTTAAAACTCCAAATTACTGGTTCTATGAAGAGAACAGTAGCAGAATGCTGCCCATAAAAACAAAACAATGCAAAATACAGTTTTTCATATAACTTTTTATACAGGTACAGTTAAATATGGATTATTTAGAGGCATGCATATCATGTCTGAGAATAAAAACTTTATAAACTGTTGCCAATTAGAAATGATTTCCTGTCCTCTTTAATAGTATTCCCTCTTCTGTAACAAATTCTAGTATAGTGAGGACATTTAAGTATAGGTTGGTTCAATGGCTTGATATTAAATCAGAGTGCAGTTGCTTTCACTAACTATGTAATTGAACTGAATGTTATATGTGATTGTTAATATTTGTTTTGTATATGTATTTTATATGGCTTTGTACTTAATGTGTGTTTTTTGTGTTGATCTTGTAGCTTGTGAAAACGGGCAATTTGCTCATCTTGCTTACAAGTATAAAAAAATAAAAATAAAAATGAAATAGAATAAAACATTGAAATATATGGGACTGTGGCATGGTATAGTGCATGGAGCCAGAGAGATGAACTTTTCGCCTCAGTAAATCAGATGAAAAATGGGATGGTCATATCTTTCCATGTACCAGATACCTACTCCATAGTCTGCCATTGGCAGTTAAACAGAATTTTGGAGGGAATAGATAGCCATGTGGTGAGTACAGCCACAAAATGAATTACAAGGAACTTTCACATTAAAATGCACACACGCATAACATTACCTCTTGATGTACAATATAAATTGGATGGATGACTCGCAAATGCTGGATTTTGAGAAATAATCCACCTCGTGATGCTGGATCTGACCTCAGTTAGCGGACTGTTTACCATAATCCATTGATTGTTATCCTGTGCTCTCTACCTTGGTCCAAGACTTTGCTGACCTCTTTCTGCCAGCCTGGACAGAGTTAGGACTCATTAAGATCACAACCACCAACTACCTCCTTGTTTGAAAAAATATAGACGTCTAGGATTTCTCGAGCCTATATAATCTGAGGACTAATGACATTATACTCTTGGAGGTCCCCAGTCATTTATTTAAATACAGCAAGATGGCCTTCATTTGGCCTGCCCTTGCATTCTGAAAAAAGTTACAAGCCTCACTCAAACTAAATACATTGGCTACCTTCTGTTCATTAAAATTGTTGATACAAACCCACCGTATCAACAAATGTGCTTGTTAATAGGATCCTTTGATAGTCTTGTTGTACTCCATGATTTTATTTATAGTAGTTCAGTCTCTCTTGATATCACGCTCTGTTCACTGCTGTATATCATCCTTTGTATATTATGTGTAATTGTTGCTATTGAATTTCTGTAACTTGTTATGCAATGCCTTTGTTTCTATGTACTGCTACCTGTCCTAAGCAAGACCTCTTTGCAAATGAGCACTGCTCAATTGAGTTTTCGCTTTCAACACAAATAAACACAATACAGTCATTGCAGAAGCAGACCTGGATCTGGTGGTCATAATGGAATCAGAGACAACCACAGCTGGGAAGTGGCCATCCCAGGCTACACCATGTTCTGGAAGGACAGGTCAGGGAGGAAAGGTGGAGGGGTTGTTTTATATGTGATGGAGGGTATAAGGGCCAGTAAGATAAAGGGGCAATAGGGTGACAGTAAAGGCCTGGAGGTACTATGGGGCAGCCTAGAGAGACAAGATCAGGCACCATTATTTGAATGGGGGTGATGTACAAGCCTCCAACAAAGTGGGAGGATTCAGACAGAGTCTTGGGGGAAGCCATTAGCAAACTTGCCAGCTACGGGGAAATTTTAGTATGAAGACTGTAATCTACCAGATGTAGATTGGAGCATTCTTGCCTTAGCTACATCAAGAAGCAGGGCCATCTTCAACTCCGTACGTGGAGTGTTTCTCAGACAGCTGGTTCTGGAACCTACAAAGGATGGGGCAGTGCAGGACATGGTACTTACAAACAGACAGAATGCTGACATCACAGTGGGTAGTCCCCTGTTGACAAGTGATCACTGAACTTTGTGGTTTGGCATACGGATAGGACAGGGGGAAAACATATTAAGACAAGTGCCCTGGACTTCAGGAGGGCAGATTGTAAAGAAATGAGAAACTGCCTTAGAGAATGCCTTGAAGGGCAGGAAGGCAGAGGGAAAGTGGAGGCTCAATGAAGAAAAATTAAGAAGGGTATAGCCCAGGCAAAGGTATGCTGTTTGAAGTAAGTGAGCAAGGGAAAGAGGAGGAAGGGGCCGTTATGGATCTATAAGGAAGTGACAAAGGCAGGGAAGGAGAAGAAAACAGCATTTAAGAGGTACAAAGAGACCCAGGAGGATGAAGACAGAGGTATAGCTGGCAAAACAAAGGCAGGAAGGAAGGAGGGTGAGGGCAGCTAAAACACTAACAGAGGAGAGGATAACTAAGGAGGTCATAAAAGGGGACAAGATCAGGTATGTGGGGGGGTGGAGGAAGGCAAGCAAAGGATAATGAGAATCAGGAGGGCGGGGGGGGACTGTGCCGAGGAAGATCAAGAGGAAATACGGAATGATTACTTCTGCTCAGTCTTCATGGTAGAGGGTGGTGGTTGGACTACCATGCTGCAGTAAGCACCAGGAAGGGGGGGGTGGACACAAGTCCATTCCCAGTGGAAAGGGGCTGGAAGGGACTGTAAACTTTGAAGGCGAATAAGGCAATGAGGTTGGATCGAACTCATCCAAGAGTCCTAAAGGAACTGAGCACGGTTCTAGCTGCCCCAGTGGCAGCGCTTTTTAGCCCCTCGGTGGAGATAGGGAAGTTTCAGAGGACTGGAGAAGGGCTGATGTGGTTCCTCTGCACAAAAGCGGCAGTAGAAAGGATGCTAGTAACTACAGGCCAGTCAGTCTCACATCAGTGCTGGGGAAGTTAATGGAGACACTAATGAAGGTGAGGCTCGTGAAGCATCTGGAGGCAAAAGGGCTGCAGGACCACCAGCAACATGGTTTCACGGGGAAGGGGTGAGTCATGTCAAACTGATCTCATAGATTTCTTTGACTGGGTTACCAGGGAGGTGGAACAAGGGAAAGCAGTGGATATGGTCTATCTGGACTTCAATAAGGCTTGTGACACTGTGCCATACAGGAGGCTAGTTAAGAAACTAAGCAGCCTGGGTGGGTGGGTGAGAAAGTGACAAGCTGGGTATCAAACTGGTTAAGGGATAGGAGGCAAAAGGAGGTGCTCTCATGTTGCTGCTATGTATATATTGTATAATATTAGTTATTCTGTTTATTTATATATGCTTAATTCCTGATCTGTTTTAAGTTATTTACCTGGCTTTCCACTGTAAAATGTTTTGCAACATTGTTGAATCTCTCTGTATCCTGTATATTATTATTGTATTTATCTATTGTACTGTGTTCATCATTGACACCCGGGTTGTCACTGAAAAAGGGGCTGCATGGTCTCAGTGGACTTACCCGGTTACCAATATTCTAATAATAATAATAATAAATGGTAGCCACTCAGGCAATAGGAAAGTGACTAGTGGACTGCCAGAGAGTTCGGTGCTGGGACCAGTCCCCTTCAGTGTCTTCATAAGCAATATTGTGCAGGAGCTTGAGGGTAACATGCATCTCTTTGCAGATGATACAAAAATCTGCAACAGGGTGAGCACTCAGGAAGGGGTAGCAAGAATGCAAAGGAATCTGAGGAAACTAGAGGAATGTCTCCGGGGCGGTAGACATTCTGTGTTTCAGTGTCAAAAAATGCAAGGTTATTCACTTAGGGCTGCAGAACCCAGGGGCTATGTATAAGATTGGGGGAGAGGAGCTTACAGTAACCATGCAAGAAAGAGACTTCAAGGTTGCTGGGCAGTGTTACAAAGCTGTAGGAAAGGGTAGCAGGATGATAGGGTGCATTGGGAGAGGGATTTCTAGCAGGAGGAGGGAGGTGGTGCTGCTGTTGTATTACTCACTGGTGAGGCCCCACCTGGAGTACTGTGTCCAAATCTGGAGGCCACATCTCTGCAAGGACATTGAGAGTGTGGAGGTGGTATAGAGTAGGGCAACCAAAATGGTAACTGAGTTGCATGGGAAGCCATACGAGAAAAGAGAAAGGGGATATTGTTTAACCAGGAAAGGCACACTAAGCTGAAGCTTGTTTCCAGACATGACCTGGGAGCACAAGAAAGTTAAGTGACTTACTCAGGGTTGCACAGCATGCAAGTGGGGGCTGTGGGATTCAAACCCAGGTCTCCTGATTTGCAGCTCAGTGCCCTAAACCACAGTGCTATACTGCCTCCTATACAAGACAAGCTCTGGTCAGAGCCAAAATGGCTGCTAATTCATTACTCTGACAAAGGATATAGAATTATATGTGGATTTGATTGTAGTGAATAGTTACATGTGCACAAACACATGTACACACACAGTAGTCATTTTATTACCCCAGCTTATGATGAAGACCAGTTGAATGTTTTTAATCCTGTCTGAAAGGTGATTTTGGGGATGGACTGTGAAAACATGTTTCAAAGGGGATTTGAAGAATTACACCTGCCTTGTTCATGAGGTGGGTTAAAAAAAGGCTATGGCATGGGGGGGGGGAAGAAAGCACACTTTAGTGAACGGAGAGGATGCAACGAGATTTGCAGAACCATGTGCTTCAACTCCACTCAGTGTAAGGAGCCAGCTGTGGTGCATTCGGTATCCGGTCAGGCCCCAAACTTCTCTTTTCATTTGCAATATGTCAACATAGCTCTCGCTTATGCAGCTGTAATATACTGGGGGTGCCACTGCCATTTCTTTCTCTGTAATCCTTTCACACTATACTCAATCAAGTTGTGAAATGATGGTTCAGTGCATTCTGTTCATGAATTAACTGATTAAACACCCAGAGCCTTAGGGATTAGGCATCATAAAAATAAAATTGCCTTGCCTACATGCAGCACTCGCCTCCCTCCAATAAATCTCTCTGCAGGAGATGGCAACTGGGTCTTTGCTAATATGGGCAAGCATATTTTTCAGTATCAAGTTCAAATATGAATTCAAGTACTTTTGTCTGAAGTACCCAAGTAACTTTTTTTCTGAAGAGACTGCATTGGATAGTCATTTTAAACACTAAACAGTAATGTGCAAAAAATATGAGGAAAAATTGACACTACGTTGTTCCCTGCACACATTGCAAACATCTTCCAGTATAAGTTGTTTGGAACATTTTCCAACTTTGCCGACTAAGAAGTATTTTTTATTACCATTTTTAGTTTTACCCCTCTGATAAACAAATGCCTGTTTTTTTTGACTTAAAAGGGTAGACTGGAGTCCCGAGAACATAAAACATAGCAAGAAGCAGCAGTAGCATACAAAAAAAATGTTTAACAGGTGGATATGTGCTAGTGTTCATTTATAAGCAAAACAAAATGGTTATATTAAATGAACACTGAAAATGGAAAATAGAGTTAAAAATCTACGTTTCGACCATAGGTCTTCTTCAGGAAATATCTAGAAGAGAAAAAAAACAAAGTTAGTATAGAGGGGAGGTAAAATAAGGGATATACAGTATATATATGTGGGGAAAGAAAACCGGGGAGGCTCAGGGAGAAGAAGTGATAAATGACAAGATTAAGAGACAATCTGTGAAACAAAAAGGTGATGATGGGAAAGATAAAGCATAATAGGAGTGAAAGAGCTAGAGAAGTCCCCAGGTGGCTACTAATTAACAGTGCCTAGTAAGAAGGCTGAAAGGTGACAGATGTGGGGGAAGGAGACAAAGATGGAGACTTATGGTGAAAATGAAAAAGAAATTAAATGTGTATAGATACAAACAGACTTTAGGAAAAATATGGGGTGGCTGAAAGATGTTAGTGAAAAATAAGTCCATTATTTAAACCAGAGGGCTGCTGGGAGCCAAGGCGGATCATCAGCTTGGCTTCCATGTTTTTTCTATGGTCAGAATCCCTGCTGAAGGACACAAACAGAAAGGTCATTGACACTGTGGTCCTTGGAGATAAAGTGGGATACAATGGGTTTAGCAGTGTCACCAATTCGTGACTGCTCTGTAATGGTCCCTGAAATGGTCAACAAGGCACCTACCAGTCTCTCCAATGTAAATAGCTGTACACTTCCTGCAAAGAATACAATATACCACATTAGTGGAGGTGCATGAAAACTCCTTGGTGATGTGAAAAACGCCTGTGGGCCCCTGAATTTCAGTCACACTGGAAACAAATTTGCAGGTGTAGCAGTGAGTCCTATTGCAAGGTTTGGTACCTGGTAGGGAGGAACTGTCAAGAGTAGGTAGGCTGCTTTTAACCAGGAGATTCCACAGGTTGGGTGGCCGGCAGTAGGAGGCAATAGGTGGTTCTGTAAAGGAAGCATCAACGTTAGGGTCAGTTTGCAAAACGGGAAAGTTACTGGTGATGATTCTGTGAAGAGAAGGTGTGCTCTGATGGAAAGGAAGCACTAGTGGAATTTGCCGTTGTTCTTGCGTGACAGTATCCTTCCTGCGGGCTCAAGGTTACAGGGCATGTTACTGACCTGGGAGAGTGCTCTGTCCACTGTCCATTTATGTGCAGGATAGTAGTCTGTCAACTTTGTCTTGTTCCCCTGGGAGTAAGAGGATTGACCTGCACGGGGAAAACTTCTTGCTTTAAAAAAATCAAACAGAGAGTAGCAATATTTGTGGATACTGCTATGCTTTGATAGCTTTTCCATAAATTAAACATTTATTCAAAAAGGGGCATATATACTGTAAACTGGACACCTAATTATTATTTCTAAGTACAAACAGGACAACATAACATAAAAACCGTAGTGAGGAGCAGTGCACAAGAAGCCTGGGTATAATCTATTCATCCATCCTATCACATAAAGTCTTAATTAAAAAAATAGCACTGCTGCTATGTATGAATGTTATTAACATTAAAAAAGAAATGGATCATTATAGTCATTTAATTTTTGTCCTTTAATGGATGCAGGGGAAGGTCTCAATAAATTAATCCTGTATCGCTCTGTAGTTGGTACCAACTACTTTTGGGAATACAGTTGTCAGTGCCACATTTCATCCTCCTCTACTCTGGCCGCCCATTTCTTTATTTACTTAATTTATTATCTTAATGTATCAGTGTATTTTATCCAGAAAAAAAAACCGCAAACAACTAACATTCCATACTATAAGTTTCCTTCCATTTTCAGACCGCTGTGCATTGAGTTATTATCAATCTCAGAGGGAGGGAGAGGGACGTCCCAGATGGAGGGTCTGCAGTGGCAGCACATAGTGCAGTCCCAGGTGGGTCAACTCCACTCACAGTCATGACTGAGCCAGCCAAGAAAGGGGTGTTGGTCAAGAGCGACTGATACCAGGGAAGGATGCCAAGGCTAGTAATGCCACCGCTACCAGAATGGATGCTGGTGCTAGCCATACCGAACGGACTCCTATTAAAGGGACACTGTCCACCTGTTTTTCATCATATTATTTCTAGTTGAAACCCCACATTTTATGATTGCTTACCTTCTCTAAAATTCACTGATGTTGCTGTTTATTTTGTCTGTCTCCTTGTTTAGTAGAACTGAAATGCATGACAATGTGTATTTATAAGCAACCTTGTTTTTGTTTACAATCATGGTTCTGTTCTTACTGCATATATCCTGAGCATTAGAAACACACGCAGATGGTGCAGTCACTCATAAGACAGTAGCCTCCTAATCTTCCCATGCATCATGAGGGTCTAGACTGTTTTGTGGGTGTTCCCAAGTCCAGGAAAGATGCATTTGGAGTTGATCAAGGAATGTAAACAAACCTGTCTTGGTGTGATAACACCAATATGTTGGGCGATCTGTTTTTTACTTTTTTAAAGAAAATAAGAGTCAGAATCAAACTACCAGCTACATCAACATGCTTTACAGAATTTTGGCAATCATAAAATATGTTTTTTAAACTAGGGACACTTTGAGACCTAAGGGGGTTGACAGTGTCCCTTTAATTAACAAAAGACATACGAACATACATTATACATAACATACATACATAAGACGTTCAACAAAATCATTTCTGTTGTGCAGCTTGATTATAACCAATATTTTAAGCATGCTTACTATTGAAATAATAAATAAAAACTCACCTATCTATTTAAGAAGTTGAAACATCAGTCAAAATAACTGCAGTACTCAAAGATTCATTCTCTGTTTTGAGTTTGTCTGGGTGTCTGAGGTCTAGTTAATGGCTCATTTCTGTATGGCTGTAGTTGTCCACACACTGTCAATTTAAACACAGCCTGTCACTATCAAACTCATCAGAGAAGTATAGCTCATCACGGGAGTCTCCACTTCAACCTCTGCTACAGTCAGTGTCCATACCACCTTCAGCTAAAGCAGTGAGTGAATCAGTTGAGTTATTGACGTCATGGTGTCTTTGACTGCAAGCTCTTATACACTGATAGTGCTGCAGCGATGACAGGTACGGCGGTAACATAAACAGGTTAAAAAAAATGACAGATACAAATAAAGTTTTTGAAATAAATATTATTTTATTAAATATAACCAAAAACTCTTATAAAGGCATGTGTTAAATCAGAAATACAGCAAATTAATTCATTATCTCCTTTAAAGGCAATAGAACACATTAGTTGAAATAAACATTTACCAAACAATCCGTTTTCATTGTTGAGATTTTTTTTACCTCTGTGATTCATAACCTGTCTTTATATAGTTTTTTTGTCAGTTCGTTAACTGCTTACAGCAGCACTGTCTAGAGTTAGACAAAATAAAATTGGGCATTTGCATTTCTTTTTCACCCTGTAGTTTAGCATGGATTTGCGATGTGATTGCCATGTTGGTTGAAATATTTTTAGTGCTGTCTTTATATTTCTATTAGCTAAACATCTAGCTATATGTCTGCTTTACAAAGAAAGCAATATTTCTAAATTATTATTAGAACATTAGGAATTCACAGATAGGTACACAGTCAATTTAATTTTTGTGAGACTGAAATTGTATGTATAGATCAAGTTTAAAAAAAATCAAAGAGCAGTACTAGAGATTTAAAACTAATTACGCTGTATTATAATCATCTGGCGACATCCCTTCTGTAGTGCAAATTATCTGGGGAAAGCAATGCTGTGTATTAATATTGGCATCTTGTGACTTGCTAATGTAGACTGGGTGATTTCGGGACCTACTCCATAATGGTTGTACATTTGAATAATTAAAGCAGCAGTACTACGAAATCAGGAAGTGACCTATCAAAATTCTGTTTTTCGGCTGCAAGCATGCGGCCAAAGTTCCAGTTTCCATACCTGTAAACGTTTTTTTCCACTGGTCTTTAGTTTTTTAGATATTTGCAATTTATTTGAATGGTTGTAGCGTTACAACAAATATGGCAGCTGACTAATTTTCCGTGCGCTTTTTCTACAGGTCACATCACGTCTTTTGACAACAGCATAGGGACCCTCTGCTGACCATTCCCGATGTCCCTGCAAGTCATTCACATGTGCAGTTGGCAGCATAGGGGGTTCCAGTGCAACATGCTTAGTGGCAGATATGTAAACAAAAGCAGAGAATAACCGAGCAAATTACTCGGCGATAGTACAATGCCGGCGAGAAAGATTTATTTATTTATTTATTTATCGAAAATGTTTCACCAGGAAAGGCACGCTGAGCAAAAAGATGCTCGTCTCACGGTGCGACCTGGGGGGAGGGTTACAGAGGAGGCAGGTATACATACAGTAGAAGAGTTTAGCAGTAATGCAATACAGACAATATACATCGATTGGAGGTATTACAAATTAGCTTTTTACATAAGGTGAGGATTACAAAACAATGAACAGTACCGACAGGGTAAAATGACATAGGTAAAGGTGAGGTAAGAGCAGTATAAACATTGCACAACAGGGACAGGGTAAACATGTCATAGGTATACATATCAAGTGTACAGGCATGGAAGGAGCAAGGCATAGCAAACAATACATACATGTCAAGGGTATACATATCAAATGTACAGTCATGGTTGGAGAAAAGCAGAGCAAACGCTACAGGGGAGGGGTGAATATACAATGGAAACTCTAAGGGGAAAAACATTAGTTACGGAAGTGCCATTAGCTTACTAGTGTGACAGGTCAGAATTTGAGTGCCTGTGCAGCCATGAGCTGCAGTGGGAAGCACGGGAGCCTGTTGGAGTTGGTGGGGGGGATAGTATGCTTAGGAGTGTGGGGGGTAGGTGAAGGTGATGTGAGGTATATGATTAGCAGGGCACAAGGAATAAACTGTCAAAAAAGAGCTATTTTTTTTTTCGTAGTACTACTGCTTTAAAACACTGAAACACATAATATATATAGAATAATGTTCTGTATGGCAAGATGTGTATTTTGAGTTTTTTTTACATACCCCAGGTGTGCAGTGCCGCTTAAACCCCAAGAGCAAAGCTCAAGGGGTTTAATCAGGCATCAAACACTGAGGGAGTAGGAAAAAGATGCCACAATACATCTTCTCCATATTTTATTTTTCATAATTGCTGATAATTTTTCCCCATAGACTAATCTCTCTGGAATTGTGCAGTAAGCAAACTACAGGAAAAGTGTTGGTTTGAATTCGCACTGACAGACAAGATGTTCGTGCCCGCAGTGGTGTCTCTCTCCTACACATTGTAATGGATATAGTCAAGGACCCTAGAATTCTGCGGCTGCAGAATTGTGTGCCGAACTTGCAACGTACCGCAGAATATCTGCAGTGCCACAGAATTCACTGTTCTTGATGATTCTTTATTAATATTTCCAGTTTATCCATAGCACCTGGCTCCCTTCCCCTCCTCTTTATATCTAAACCCCTATTCTCAACATATGATGTTATCAGTGCTGTCACATCATATATTAATGACAGGTCTGCATTGTGCCACAGAAATGAATAATCACTTATCTACCACAGCTCCCACTCCAAGAGAAAATGGCATAGCACATCAGATACTGTGATAGTTGCTCAACCTGCGCTGCAGCCTAATAACATTTGCAGTCTTAAGTTATTACACTAGGGCCAACTTAAACAAATACTTGACAATGGCATAGACCTGTTAACTCCATACCTTACCTTGTACAGATGTATTTCTGCCTTTAAGGTATAGGGATACCGTCTGAAATGAATAACTGGTAAAATGAATTAACCTGTTGTTTTTAAGAAAAATAAAGTAATTATGCCCAGAAAGGTGGAATAATAATAATGTGTAAACCTGTTGAAAGAACAGATCTACTAAATGAATAATTGCACTGTAGATATTTTTGCCAGGGTTATTGATTACGTTATCACAGTTTGATAGAATTACCTAAAACATTATGGCAAAATGTTGTGTGCAGGGCTAGCGGGTAGCATGTTGTGTTCCCCTGGGATGAGCTCTGGCAGCTGGCTGGGCAGCACAAAGATGGGGGGGCACTCCTTTTGCACATCACTGCTCTGAGCCTGCAAAGGTATGGCACAGTGTTCTGTCACACAGCTGACACCTGATGGGCTGGGGGGCCTTCTCTCACAAGGGGTTCACATGCATGTCATGGCCTGATGGGGTTATGTAGTGTGTCAGAGGAAGTGGGTTGGCATGAAAAATGAGTCTTGCAATATCTCCTATATTCTGTTTATTTCACTTCCAAAGGGACCTGTACGGATGAGGATACAATTTCATGGTCACATAAAGGGAAATTTATAAAAAAAAAAAAAGCTATGTTAAAGACTGTCTATAAATACATAAGTGATATACAGTGGGGACCTCACGAGTGGTGTAACCAGGGTGAGTATATAGGTAACTTATTTATCACATAAGGACCCCTGTGTGTATTTCATTTATGCAATAGGATAGGACCTTGAGTGATAAATTTTTTTAGCTGTTTTAAAAATAAAATTATTTCTAAAAGTCTGTGTTTTGTTAATCTAGTGTTACTGTGCGTTTCCCCCATCCCAGTTGCCATAGCTGTTGCCATGGATGTGAAGTCAGGATGACAAGCTGATACTGTGATGTGGCAGTTCATTGGTGCTGCAGAACTTCCGCAGAAATAACAAACCACCGCCGCAGAAGTTCTGCAGCAGATGGCAATCCTGCTGCAGAAATTGGTCACAAAGTGCTGCAGAAAACCAGGGGCCTTGGTATAGTTTAAAAAAAAAAAAAGATTAAATTTTTCTGAAGATCTGTGAAGCTACCCATGACTGAACACACTTGCCAATCAGCAGTTCAAGAATGGCAGATCAAAATGACGTAATAACTGGGTTTGACATCACACCCAGTTATTACGGTGTGTCACAACACTCAAAACCAGGTTGATACAAGGGATCCCCAGTCAAATGCCGTAATGATCTGCATGCCAATCAACTTTCAGTTCACATCTCAAGATGACTGACGTGCTGATTATGCTGCCTAATCGTGTCGCAGAATTCGGAATACTGGAAGGTGACAATAAAAGTTTTGGCCACATGGTAGTAGTAAATATTCAGCAGAATAAAAATGAAGATACTGTTTTAATAAGACTGAATACTGGAGAAAGATATGGCAGTGCTATTTTAGAAAGCTTTGACAGTGCTGTTTGAAATCATTCTCTTTCCCCCGAAGCAATGTTTAGGAGGTTACAAAACTACTAAGAAAAAAGTGACCTGAAATTATGAGTAAGATTTTGTTTGATTTCATCGAAATCTAAAAATCTATGATGTTATAGATCTATTTGTGTAAATCAAATATTCACTTAACTCGGGGTGGGGGTGGGGGGCAGTTAGCAGCTTTGAAAAGTAGGACAACTGTGCTGTATTGCAGTGTGTGATCTGTTGCCGGTAGTGTAGTTGGATGGAATAGGTTTATACCATCATGGATTTCATTATGCTGTGTTGCTGCTTTGTGCCATCCCCATGGGTGAAACTCCCCACTCTGAGACACAGCATACAGTACAACTGCACTTGTGCCACCGAGTTGTGCCATTCTTGTGGTTGAAATTTCCCAGTCTGAGAATCAGCTTTCACTCCTGCATGTGATGCTAGCAGACTCCAGTACTGATTGGGGAGAAAATTTGGTGGTATCTGTTTGTAAGGGAACAGATTTAGGTTCAGAGATCACACACAACTTTAACCACCGTGATAAAGTACACATTTATGACTCAGATCTGGCAGCATGCAGTTCAGCCTCTGGAGTTCCTTTGCCCTGGGATATTGCAACAGGTTTTGCACAGGAGGCTGAGGATGTGTTTCTCCAGACTTGGCTACTTCATAGCATTCATATGCCTTTCTTCCCCTCCGCCCCATCCTAATCTTGATTTTTTGTGGGGCCAATTTCACAAATGCGGGATTGAGGGGAACGTGGTGTAACTGCTAGCCTCTGAGCACAGCTTGGCCAAGATTGAGAGGAACCTTATAGATAGTTTCTTCCCAGTGAACCAGCATGCAGGTGCACAGCCTGAATAAAATTAACAAAAGTTTTAAAAAGCAGGCTGTCAGGAGAAAAGATGTTAAGGAGCGGGACTTGTACTCGTTGCTGTTGTTGGGAATCACTTAAGGTCAGGCAGGGCACTTCACGCATACTTCTGGATCTGGTGTGTGTACGTAAGAGCAGGCTCTTTTGTTTTCTGCCTCCCAGAGGCAGCATACAGAATGGAAGGACAGCTGCTGATAGTCACCAAAGAGGACTGGGACCTGGGAGTAATCATATCTGACGACCTCAAGGTGGTGACACAATGTGAGAAGGCAGTATGTAGGGCCAGTGTGATGTTGGGGTACTTAGTGAGGGGTATCACCAACAAAAAGCAGGAGGAGGTGTTACTACTGTATAAGTTGCTGGTGTGACCCTGCCTTGAATACTGTGTCTAGTTCTGGAGATCTATCTCAAGAAATCGGTATACAGTAGATGACAGATATTACAGTACAGTTTTCGAAAAGGTCATAACAACTAGGAACATAACATAAATATAAAATGTTAAAGCGCGTGCTTAACATTAAAAGGGTTTCTTTAGCAAATTAACTAATATGTTAAAAAATAACGATTATAATTACATCAACTTGAAACATTTATCATTAGATAACAAACAATAACAGCCATAAGATTACATGAAACACCAATTAATAGGTATCAAATCTATTCTTATAGATCTGAGCACCTAAGCAAGTAACTTAGTGAGTGGTCCCCTGAAGAAAGTGGCCCCATATATCTATGAACTTATCTAACCTGTCAGAGAGCATGTAGGAAATTCTGTCATTATTTGCCATGTAACTCTTCATATCTAGCTATTCAGATAAGGAGGGTGCCTTAGGATCCTTCCAGTACTTAAGTATTAAGTATTTGGCACAGACAGCCACCACTGAGAGCCATAGCTTATGATATTGTGTGAGGGTAACAGTGGATGGGAATATTCCTAGGATGTACATGTGCAGTGATTGAGGTAAAATAATGGCAAGAGAAGATTCACGTATCTTTTGTATCTCAGCCCAGAATTTGCTGAGGTTGGGGCAGTTCCCACTACATATGTGATAGATTGGTGCCAGCAGTTTTACATTTCCAACGATCAGTATTAGGTGAAAGGATAAGTTCAAAAAGTTTTGTGGGAGACATATAAAACCGATGAAGTATTTTATATTGAATAAGCTTACCTTGGAGGTCTTTATTCCCATGATAAGCATGGTCCCAGGCAGAGCCCCAGTCTTGTTCAGTTACGTCAATGCCCAACTCCGCTTCCCATTTCTGTCTGGCAGAAGTGAGAGTAGGTGAGTGATTTATACACAAAGCTGGCACCCTTTTAAGGGGGTCCTATTTTCACTAGCTGATCCCATTCACTATTATTGGGGAAAGTGAATTCCACCTGGAGGTGGACTAGTAATTTACTGCTGGTTGTACATTCTCACCTATTAGGGGCCAACACGCTCCAAGGCTGTGACACCAACATAGAACCTTCTGCCTGTACACCATTATGAGTCAGTTAGCTTTGTATATTCAGTCATAATATATACAATAATGGATGGGGAAGTGGGCTTAATGAGAAATTTATGGTTGCCTGAGGTGTGGGATGCTACATAAACCCCAAGGGTGAAGCTTGAGGGGTTTATTAAAGCGTCCCACACTGAGGGCAACCATTAATTTCGAATTTAAGCACACTTCCCCATCTTTTATTTGTTATAATTGCTGGACTGCAATTTTTTCCAACTTTACTGTCTCACTGTTGCAGACATGCAGACACACACACACACACACACACACACACACACACACACACACACACACTCTCTCCTCCCTCTTCATTTGTTTTTTATTTTGTCGACGGTTTATTTTTGTTTTTTACTTGCAGTTTTGATGGCTCCCAGAAACTGCTGTTGCAATCAGCTGTTTATTTCAGCTCGAGCTGGCACTGTGTATGAAGCCTTGGTCCGTTTTGTGGGGGACGAACGGCAGGATCAACCAGATAAGAGTTTGATAAGAGTTTTTTTTTTATAGATGGCATTCAACCAGATACTTTTATAGCTGGTAACAACAGAACTCTGCAGAGTTTGAAGGCGTTTTGGCAGCTCCACGATAAGTGAGAGATGGAGCTGCCATGTTTTGGTGACTGTTCAGTCTGCCCACTCACAGAGGATTAGCGAATGAGAAAGCAGCTTTCTTTTCAGTGACTCAGCTCATGCTTGCCGTTATAACCCACGGGTTATAACAGCAAATTATAACTCGGTCAGCCCATAGAGAAAATCGCTGACCAGTTATGTTAAGTCTATAATAATTGGTGATCAATTTTTTCTATGGGCTCAGCTAGTTCATAGTTGCCATGTTAACTGGTCAGTTATTACGGCAAACACACGCTGCCTCAAACTCATGCACTGAATGTAAAAGTGTGAGCACGAGTCCTCTTCTAAACAGTGAACATGCACGCTAGGGTCGTTAGAAGCTTCACGCTCACTGTGAATGTTTAAGCCTGAAAATGAACCATTACACTATGTAGAACAGAGTATTTACCTTTACTGCCCTAATCTCAGCACCTTTTTTGTCCTTCAGCTTCCTCTCCATAATTCACTACATGAAACGATAATCTCAGTGGGGACGAGATCACGTGACAACAGTCCACAGCTGAAGAAAACCGAAAGAATAGGGGGGAAAAAAACTACACATTTTTAAATATTTTCAATACATCTTTGAGACATTTTTTCAAAGAATTGAACTATAGGGACCACTATGCCACATATAATACAGTTCGGTTGCTCTTTTTCTCCTGTTTAAAAAAAAAAAAACACAATTTTCGAGTGGTGGAAACCCAATTTGTACTATGTACCTGTTGCAAATCAGAGTCTGTGTTCCTCACTTTGCCATTTATTTCAGATTACCATTCCTTTCAATTAATAAGCTATTTCCAGTAACTCCTCTTAAATTCCTCTTTTTTTTTTACCTCTGCATCCAAAAGTCTACATAAAGTCACTGTAATCTGGCCTGGAAAAAATTGCTCTCCAGTAATTATAAAAAATAAACCATGGGGTGGTGGGCATACTCAAATTTAATACACACCTTCGGTGTGGGATGCTTTTATAAACCCCTCAAACTTCACTCTCTGGGTTTATGTAGCATCTCACACCTCAGGTGTGCATTAACTTCTCATAATGCACACCACCCCATGCATTATTTTCTATATAATAGCTGCCATTCGTTTTTTCCCATAGAGAAGGCCAGTTATAATTGCTGTGATAACCAACTGGTTATAATGGCAAACATGTGCTGGCTTTCAGTATGAGAAGGCATGAGCCACTGTTCCTCACACACAGTAAGACATTCTCGGCACTCACACACCACCAGAAACAGTCACCAGGTCCCTGTCAGCCCTCCTCAGACAGTCTCTCTTTGTTTCTGTTTCTACCTCCGTGAGTGAAATGGAACTCGCCAACTTCAGTTAGATTTAGCACTGTCAAACATTTATTTTTGTTGAAAAGACAACATTTTTTAAAGTGTAACACATTTTAGCACTTTCAGTTTGTTTTGAGATAAATGTCACTTATCTAAGACGGTGAGGAGGATGTTCATGACAGGTTGAATCCCATTTTTTTAACTCATTAAAAAACATAAGACACTAGAACTGTTATTGAATGAAAAGATAGTAACGTGTTTTAAAACTGTTTGTATGTAGAACAACATATTTTCTTGTAACTTTTTAAACTGTAACACATTGGGTTTCCATTGTGACCTCAGGTCTTGCTAGGTGATCTCGCGAATCCTGTGAAAAGACCTTGGGTCACCATGGAAACACAGTGTCTTACAGTTTTAAAAGTTACAAGAAAACCTGTTATTCCACATGCAAATACACTTTTAAAACCTTTTCAATAAGATATCTAGTATCTTACTTTTTTTTAAGTAAACATTAAAAAAAAAAAAAAGCGCGATGCAGTTTGTCACAAACGTCCCCCTCGCCCTCTTACGTGAGTAAGTGACACTTTTATCTCCAAAGTGAAACAGCTAAAATGTGTTGCATTTAAAAAAAAATGTTACCTTTTCAACAAAAATAAATGTTTGACAGTGCTAAATCTAACTGAAGTGTCACTCACCTCTTACTGAAGCTAAGGCAATGATCATCTCTCCTGCTCAGGAAGAAAAAAAGTCCAATAATTATATAAAACCATGGCTGGGTAGGTGTGCAAAACTCGAATTCTACACACACACTCAGTGTGGGATGCTTTTATAAACCCCTCGAGCTTCATTCTTGGGGCTTATGTAGCATCCTACACTTTGGGGGGGGGGTAAAATTCTCTTTATGCATACCTACCCAACCATTTTTTAATTTTTCATAACCTTACAGCAACATAACTCTGCCAGGGTTAACTTATACATTCCTTAAAAGATATAGAAAAATCATAGTCCATCCTTACAGGAATGTGTAGACAGCAATGAACTCTCCATCATCATATCTATTGTGATTTAACAATTCATTATTCTGCCAATTTCTCCAGTATAATCTCTGCAATGGTGGGGCTTCAACACTGAACTATCTGCAGGGAAACTGAGTAAAAGAGCAATGCACTAGACAATATGTTTCCGAAACAAATGCCATCAACTTGCCTAGTAAGACATTTATGAAATCCAATCAAATCTCGGTTATAGAATATGCTCTATACAGTAAAATACTCTAAGGTGGGTCACGACGACAATGCTAGAACTACCAGAAAAGAAATTACAATAAGTCTGATACAATTTCTTCTTTCAGTGCTGTTTCATGTCATCACTGGGCTAGTCATTTACTACTTGGATTTAATAAGCAGTACCCATCAAAAGTGTTGGGAGAGAGAGAGAGAATATTCTTCCAATAGTTGCTGCCTAGCGCTTCACTACCACTTGAAGCACCTTGTCCACCAGTACTACGTCAGTGGAACTCTGAGTATCCAGTCTTTAAAGTTTTGTAAATGTGTGCAAGGAAAACAAGGTTCCTGCCTTACAAAAGTCAGATACTGAAGTGTCTGCCTTTTCTGCCCAAGAGGCTGCAATAGCCCTGGTTGAATATATGTTTTGATCAAAGCTGGTGGTAATATGGTATCAACTTTACCACCACATGAGCCTTTCCTACATACATACAGCCAAAGTAATCTTTGAAGCCTTTTGACCCTTTTAGCTGTTCTGAAATGACTGTCCATATAAGGTATAAGTACTCTGTGAACATCTTGCTTGTGCTACTGCTGTTCCTTAGTGCTCCTGCGGTACCAGGAAGGGAGGCTTACTTTTGGGTTAACATGAAACTTGGTGAGAACCAAAAGAAGAAATTCAGATTAACTGTATGTAACACTACCTTATTCTGATAAAAAAAAAAAAAAAAAACAGATGTAGCTGCTTATGTGAGAGTGTGCAGCTCTCCTATTCATTTGACAGCACATTGTTACTTGAAAACCCATTCTAATGGGCAGAATGTCTCATGAAATTTGCGACCGAGCCAGAGGCAGTCAGCTGGAGGATTGCTGAGTGCATTAGGGACTACATTTAGATTACCCAAGGGGGAAACTGGTGGAGATCTGTAGACTGCTTGGTTCTGCTGAGTGCTCTCAAAACAGATGACAGATGTCTGAGTGCAAACCTAGAGGGTGCCCCTCACAAGGAATGAGCACTGCGCCTAAAGCTGAGAGTAGTACTTGCAAGGTAATGAGGACCAGAACATAGTCTGCTCCTCCTGAAGGAAATCCAAAAATTGTGGCACAGTTGCTTTCCTTGGTCAAAAATCTGCCTAAATGGCTCAATGGGGAAAAAGTTAATCACACTCATCATAAGGCACCAATGTAGAATGCTTCCTTGATGACATCAGAGTATCAACCACTCCTTTTTTTGTCATAAAAAGTTTTCTCCATGGGTTGCAGATGGGCCGCTGTCAGCCTTGTGCCCACCCCCCCAAACCGGCACACATCTCCCTCAGACACTGGGAGTCCCCTGTGGTCCCCCCATGGCATGGCCAAGAGTGTGATGGCCAACCCCCCCATATACAAATCCAGAACATGGTGACCAGGTGACAGGCTGGAGGAGAATGGGCATGACTTCATTAGGCCCACCCCAACCCCTTTTCTATTTTCTAGGCCCTCCCTTTAGCTGGGGTGCGCATACTGATGAGTGCGTGTGGAAGTATGCACGCACTGCAGAGTCCCACAACTCCCTCCCTACTTTGCTGCTCCCATCCCATCCTGCCTCCATGCCTCCACCTGGTGGTAGTCATGTGGCAGAGCCAGAAATCCTCCCTCTCTGGGAGAGGAGAGCAATCCTGATGATGCTTGATCCTTTCCCCTCTGACCAGCTCCAGTGATCTGAGATTGCTCCCAATCCTGGGTCGCTGGCATGTGCCTCTGGGCCAGCTCGGGTATCAAACACGCTCTCATAATATCCTAACCTGAAAAGGCTCTACCACTTAGGAGTCAGTTGCCAGCTGGAGCTAAGCTGGACTGGAACAAAAAATTGGACCTTGAAGCTGCTCTGAGTGCCCATCTTAGTTGCCCTTTTCTGAACCGCCTCCACCCTGTATCAAATAGTTCC
The DNA here is from genome assembly GCA_016271365.2 of Neoceratodus forsteri. Taxonomy (NCBI): domain Eukaryota; kingdom Metazoa; phylum Chordata; order Ceratodontiformes; family Ceratodontidae; genus Neoceratodus; species Neoceratodus forsteri. Next base: position 255,970,507 of record CM057452.1, read on the forward strand.
ACTTGGTGGATTGGTATGTCATGCCAAAAAGGGGTATGGATAGTATGGCCACCTATTTTAAAATGTGAGTTATCTTGTATGTGGTTTAGGTCAGTTTGGGGTGAGTTTAGACTGGTGGAGGTGGCTGAGGTCATTGAGATTGCCTCTAGGCTTCGGTACACCTTTTGTGAACTGGACCCGGTGCCAACTCATTTCTTAATGAGATGTGTTGACTCTGTTGGCCCGGTGTTTGCCTTGATTGTCCGGTGTTCCTTGTCAGAGGGGGTCTTTCCTGATGTCTTGAAGGAGGCATTGGTGAGGCCCCTTCTGAAAAAATCATCGTTGGAGCCTGACATCAAGGCAAATTACCGTCCTATCTCCAATCTTCCATTTTTAGGTAAGATTGTCGAGAAGGTGGTGGCGCTTCAGCTTGAGGAGCATCTCGTGGCCCATAATCTTTATGAACCATTCCAGTCTGGGTTTCGTGCAAGGCATAGCACAGAAACTGCACTAGCTCGGGTGCACAATGACCTTCTTAGGGCTAGAGATCGAGGGAAGGGGACAATTCTTGTTCTCCTCGATCTCTCCTCAGCATTTGACACGGTGGACCATCGAGTGTTACTTAACCGCCTAAGGGAATTCTGTGGACTTGCTGGCTCTATCATCCGCTGGTTTGAGTCTTTTTTTATCCAACAGGAGGCAGAGGGTAGTGATGGGGAATTTCTCCTCCTCCCCGACCACCTGTTGTGCGGAGTTCCCCAGGGTTCGGTCTTGTCACCGATGTTGTTTGCCGTGTACATGCTACCCCTGGGAGAGCTCATTAGGAAGTACAGCTTGGGTTTTCACTGCTATGCTGATGATACCCAGCTGTACTTTTCCTTTGCCCCTGGAACATCTTGTGCAGTAGAAGTGGGAGAGGGGTGCAGCACCCCATACGTCGAATGGGAAGAACACCCCTCCCCCCTCAGCTAGTGGTCAAACAGGAATTCAGCGTGTTTGCTGTTCATTTGCATCACCAGGTAAGAAAAAGGTTTGTCTCCCCATACGATGCACAGGGGTAATGCCAAACTTCATCCAACAACTAACACACCAAAATCTGGCCAATGGAAAATCATGTACACAAATGCTCACAGCCTGGGAAATAAGATCCCAGACCTGCAGGCAATAATGTCAGAGGCTAAGCTGGACATAGTAGCAATTAGTGAGGCGTGGTTTACCAGTAACCACACTTGGGAGACTTCAGTACCTGGCTATGTATTGTTCAGAAGAGACCGAGGTGCAAAAGGGGAGGAGTGGCCCTGTATGTTAATGAAAATATCAAAGCTACAGAAATTCAGAATACACATAAGGAGCCAGAAGAACTGTGGGTCACCCTGGAAACAGGAAATGGGACAGCCATAAGAACTGGGGTTGTCTACAGGCCCCAGACCAGGGGAGGACATAGACACATTACTGTTAGAAGATATACAAAACATGACAGCTAAAGGGAGGTTCTGATAATGGGAGACTTCAACATGCCAGATACAGATTGGTCAATACCAGCAGGAACATCTGCCAGAACTAGACTCATAGTGGATTCCCTGCAGGGGGAGGGCCTCAAACAACTGGTACAGCAACCCACAAGAGACAGGGCTATCCTAGATCTAGTACTGACTAACAAAGAAGGGATCACAGATCTCCAGGTAGAAGGTCACCTGGGGGCCAGTGACCATCACATGGTATGGTTCAATTTGGCTACTACATCTAAATCATCCCATTCCAAGGCAAAAATATGGGACTTCAGAGGAGCTGACTTTGATAAGATGGCCAACAGAGTTAAGCTAGCCCTGGCACAGGTGAGGAGGTACAGGCAAAGTGGGCAAGCATTAAGGATACAATACTTGAAGCAACATCCCATTGTGTTAGACAGAAAAGGAAGTGCAAAAGAAGAAGGAAACCACTTTGGTTCTCAAATACAGTAGCAGAAAAGGTCAGAGCCAAAAGGCTGGCCTTCAGAAAATATAAGGAACACAGCGGGATGAAGATAGGGAGGCATACCAAACTGCCCTAAGGAAGCAGGTAAGGCAGTAAGGCAGGCAAAGTCCCAAACTGAGGAAACACTAGCACGAACAGTAAAGAAGGTGACAAGACTTTCTATAGATACATTAGTGAAAGGAGAAAGTCCAGAGGGGTAGTGCTAAGCTAATGGAGAAAAGGGAGCATGTGAGGAGGAGGACCTGTAAAGACATCTATCCTAAATAGATACTTTGCTCAGTATTTACTGAAGAGAAGGTAGGGCAGGGCCCACAGCTCAGCATCATGGACACAGGGGAGGGAGGTGAGCACTACCCCTTCACAAAAGAAAGGGTCCTACAAGAGCTTGCTAAGCTCAGGGTGGATAAGGCAATGGGACCTGATGGCATACATCCCAGGGTACTTAAGGAGCTAAAGGAGGAACTAGCAGAGCCATTAGCAGAATTGTTTAGTGAGTCTCTGAGCACAGGAGAGGTCCCAGAAGACTGGAGAAGGGCTCATGTGATCCCACCACAAGAGTGGTGCAGGGAGGAGGCGGGAACTACAGACCGGTCAGTCTTACCTCAGTAGTGGGCAAGATTATGGAGGCACTCCTTAAGGAAAGGATAGTGCAACACCTGGAATCCATAGGGCACAGGATCCAAGACAGCATGGGTTTACAAAGGAAGGTCCTGTCAAACTAATCTCATAGATTTCTTTGACTGGGTAACCAGAGTGGTGGACCAAGGGGAGCAGTTGATGTCGCCACCTTGACTTCAGCAAAGCTTTGACACTGTTCCACATAGAAGATTGATAAATAAGCTAGGTAGGCTCGGGGTGGGTCAGAAGTTGGTCAACTGGGTGGCAAACTGGTTGACTGGCAGAAAACAGAGAGTGGTGGTAAATGGTATACAGTCAGAAGAGATGCAAGTCACAAGTGGGGTACCTCAGGGATCAGTTCTGGGGCCAGTCCTATTCAACATCTTCATTAGTGACCTCGCAGATGGACTAGAGGGTAAGGCTTGTCTGTTTGCAGATGACACCAAGATCTGCAACAGAGTAGATGATCCAGATGGGGTGGGCAGAATGAGAAGAGATCTGGATAAACTTGCAGAATGGTCAGAAGAGTGGCAACTGGGATTTAATGCAAAGAAGTGCAAAATCATGCACATAGGGAAGAGAAACCCTGAAGCCACTTATAGGCTGGGAGGGGAGTTGCTAGCAGTCACAAAGGAAGAAAGAGACTTGGGCATCATCATCACTGATGACCTAAAATCATCCAAGCAGACCTCTAAAGCAGTAGGTAAGGCTAGTGGGGTGTTAGGGTGTATTAGTAGGGGTATCACAAGTCGTAAGAGGGAGGTAATAATCCTCTGTACAAGACATTGGTTAGCGCCCATCTGGAGTACTGCGTGCAGTATTGGAGGCCACACCTTCACAAGGACATTAACCAAATTGAGGCAGTCCAGAGAAGGGCAACCAAAATGGTGCAGGACTGCATCAGAAGACATATGAGGACAGATTAACGGAGCTCAATATGTATACCCTTGAGCAAAGGAGGGAGAGGTGATATGATCGAGACATTTAAACACCTTAAGGGCATAAACAAGGTGAAAGAGTCTAACATGTTTAAATATAAGAAAATAGCAGGACAAGAGGACACAGCATGAGATTAGAGGGAGGCCGATTAAGGGGAATGTGAGGAAATTCTTTTCACAGAAAGGGTGGTAGATGCATGGAATGGCTTACCACAAGAAGTGGTGGCTATGAATACAGTGCAGGGCTTCAAACAGGCATGGGATAGGCATAAGGGAGCAATACAAATGACTATGAATAGATAGGTCACTGACAGAGCAAAGGCCAATGGCACATTTATAAGGTAGAAAAAGAAATGGGCAGACTGGATGGGCCTTGCGGTCCTTATCTGCCGTCAACTTCTATCTATCTATGTAAGTGCTTAGCAGCTGCCTTGCTGAAATCAATGACTGGATGGCCTCCAGTTGGTTGCGACTTAACCCCAGTGAGACGGAGGTACTGGTGGTGGAGTCGAACAGAGGACGTGATAGGTTGGCCTGTGGTGCAGAGACAGGATTTTGCCTTGGCTCTGTACCATTGAAGGCCTCCTCTAGGGTGCGTGATCTGCGTGTTATTCTTGACAGCGGTTTGACACTTGAGTCTCAGGTGTCTTCCGTTGTACGTACTAGTTTTTATCATCTGAGGAATATTGCCAGGCTCAAGTCCTTAGTTCCGCCTCTGGACCTCCCCACTTTGGTACATGTCTTTGTGACGTCCAGGCTTGACTACTGTAATGCACTCTATCTCGGGGTCTCTGGAGGTACCCTGCGCTGACTGCAGTTGGTCCAGAATGCGGCGGCGAGGTTGTTGACAGGACAATCTAAATACTGTCACATTACCCCGGTGCTGCGTTATCTGCACTGGCTGCCAGTTAGGTGGAGGGTCCTCTTTAAGGTGGGTTTGCTCACCTTTAAGGCCCTACATGGCCTGGGCCCTGGCTACCTGAATGACCTTCTTACACCTGCTGTCTCGTCCGTTCCCTGCATTCCTCTTCCTGGGGCCTCCTTGCGATTCCCAGGACGAGGTTAAGAACTGCAGGCGACAGAGCATTTAGTGACGCCGCTCCCGTCCTGTGGAATTCGCTTCCTTTAGTTGTTAGGGAGGCCCCGTCTGTTGAGGTTTTTAAGGCCCGACTCAAGACATTTTTATTCGATCAGGCATTCCCTGACTATGTTTTATAGTTTATATTGTTTAATTTTTTAAGGTTTATTTAAGTTTTAGAGAATAAAACAAATTGTGTAGTAAATTATGTTTTAATTGTTTGGAGTTGTATTATTTTATTGATAGTATTGTGCTGTGTTGTTTTTATTTGATTGATGTATGGCGCCCAGATCCTCTGGGATGGGCGTCTTTTTAAATAAAATTTGCCTTGCCTTGCCTAAATTCCTGCCGAGCTGCATGTGCACTGACAGAGGTCTCACTAGGTATGTTCCTCATGGTATTGGGGAGATTCTTTAGCTGGAGTATAAAGGAGGGTCTTAAGGGATAGTGCCTGTGTATCTCCTAGGTGTTTTTTCAATGTCTAGCCACTCTGGGACATACTTCTGTTGTCCTTCCCCCTTCGTTATACCACTGGAAATATTTGCTGCAGTGGTTGCAAAGTAATGTCTATAGGAGTTCTGCAGCCTCAGTCTCTGATCTGTTTTAGGTGCAGCTAATTTATGGTAGGTTCTGCCTATCGCCTTGCCCAAGTGTGAGATGGTCCTTTGTAACTTGGGGTATTACCAGGGTTAAATATTCCCATGGGGTAAACTACTGTTGGTAACAGGTTCACTTTATAATGTTACTTTTACCTCAGAGAGTAACTGGCAGTTTTGCCCACCTGTCACCAATGAATCCAAGTTGTGCAGTTTCATTTGTTTGGGTGATTTACTCAAATACATTCTCAAGTATTGGAGTTTGTCTACCTTCTAGCTCAGACCCAGTTCTTCAGTGTCCTGCCTGTGCACCAAACTGTTCAATGGCGTTATTTTTTTTCAGTATTCAGCTCTTAGTTGGAAATGGCACCAAACTGTTTACTTCTAGTGCAGCAGGCAGGGATATCCCTGGGTGAGTGATATGTGGCAGGATATCATCTATGTATACAGATTGTTTATATTGTTGGGGTCCAAAAAGGATACCTTGAATGGCAGGTGTATTTTGGATTTTCTGAATCAGGGGTTCTAAAAATAGGTTCAACAAGAGGGGAGAAAGGGGACATCCCTGCCTTGTGACCCTGTATGGGTTGTCTTTATTCAAACACACTCCACTGAACATTATTTTAGCACTCAGATTTGTGTACAGAACTTTGATCCAAGTCAGAAACTCCTCCAGAAAGCTGAACTTCTGTAAGGTTTTAAACAATGGATACTCAGGACACTGTATCAAAATCTTTCTCTGTGTCCAGTGAGGCCAAGACCGCAAAGTCAGGGCTGTCCCTGGATGCGGAAAATACATGTGCTAGCTCCCTAAGGTGATCTGAAGACATCTTCTGGGTGTGAATCACACTTGTTTCCAGCAGACCAATGTCCTCCAAACTGTGTTCTTGCGAGTAGCCAAGATCTTCATATCCAGATCCAGCTTGATATGTGATCTAGGCCTGTAGTCCCCAACTTTATTGGGATCCCTACCCAGTTTGGGGAGGATAGTAATCAGAGCCTCTGTTAGGGAAGAGTAAGAAAGCCCCAGGTCATATATGTATTGATGTTTCCAATAATAAATGTCTCCTGGCTGCTTCCTATAAAGTTAGGCAAGAAGCCATCGGGGTCTGGCACCTTACCTGAATTTAATGCTTTTATGGCCATGTGTACCTCACTAAGGGATAAGGGAGCACTGAGTATCTGACCCTGGGAAGTGGGGAGCTGTACTTCCCGCAGAAAGCTTCTGTGTCCTGGTCATGTGGTAAAGCATGTTCTGTGCTGTATATGGACTGGTAGTGCTGGCTGAACTGAGCTGCTGTCTCATGGAGTTTTGTAAATGCGATGCCCTGATTAGTGGTAAATCTTTTTACCACTTTCACCATCTCCTGTTTTCTAAGATGCAGGGCCATAAATTTGCCCACTTTTTCCTTCTGGTCATAATATTTGGCATTCATTCAACTTATAGCATGTTCAGCTTTCTCTCTAATAATGTCCCCGTATTTATCCCTTAGGCTGTTATATGAAGTCACATATCTTCTGGTGTCGTTGGAGACCATTTGGTTTCTAGTACCCTACTTTTACTGAGTAAGGCAGTGGAATCTTGTTCCCTCTGTTTTTTTCTCATAGTAGCAAGCTGTGTGATTTTCCTGCATAATCCACATTTTATTGCTGCCCATAGCTCATCAGCCTTGGGCATTGTGGCTTTATTATCATCAAGAAAGTTCTTTATGTAATTCTGTTTTTGTTTCACTATGTCTGTAGATTTAAGCAGTTGGTTGTTTAATTGCCATACCTTGTCTGCCTCACTAGCTTGTGTGAAGCTATGCTGTAGAGTTAGCAGATGGTGGTCTGACACTACCTTCCCACCATATTCACAGGTGTGAATGCCATGAACGACATCTGCCCCCACCAGGAAGGAATCTCTTCATGAAAAAATCATATGTGCAGACAGTGGAAAGTATATTCTGTGTGTGTGGGGTGCAGCAGCCTCCAGGGGTCAGTCACTCCCATGGTGTCTATAAACTTTCTGAGAGCCCATTGGCCTGGTGTAAGTCCTTTTCTAGTGTTCCCATATCTCTCTAATTCAGTGGCCTGGACAATATTCCAGTCCCCGCAAGGATAACTGGAATGTGTGACCACTGGGCAAGCTGAGCTAATAAGCCCGTGAACAATGTGGGTCATCTACATTGGGCCCATACATGTACCTGAGCACAGTTTCTCTTTGCCCCAGCGTACCTCTGAGAAAGATGACATGCACCCCCCCCCCCGGGTCATCTGTCTTCTGGAGCAGTTGAAATTGCACACTGTGTGAAAATACAATGGCCACTGCTTTCTTTCGAGTATCCTCACCTGCCCCATAGCACTGCCCCATCCATTCCCTTCGAAACGGTTCACGTAATCAGCCTGAATATGCATTTCTTGCAGGAATGAAATCTCAGCCAGCACTTTAAGATGTTTAATAATCTGATGGCATTTTTCTCTAGTCTGATCTCCTTTCATGTTCCATGTTCCATGTGCAGTATTTAATTGGCTTACTATTGGTGATAAGTCATAAGATTAACTGGAGGTACCTAGACATCATCCCAGATAGCAACACTGCCCTTGACTACTTCTTAAACTAATTTATGGAAGTCTGTGACAGATTTGCCCGCTGAAAAAAATGTATTACCTGTGGCACTGCATCAAGCTGGCTCACACTTGACCTATTAGCACAAATGTGTGACAGGGATAACCTATGGCACCGAGTGAGAGCAACTGGCTCTCCGAATGACACACATGGTACAAGGAAGCTTGAAATAGGTGCACTAGAGTTATAAGGCAAGCCAAGGCTGTCCACTGCAAAAAACAGCAAATCAGAAATCGGGGTAATAGGAAAAAATTGGGGGACAATATAACAGACCTCCTTGGTAAAAGTGATAAAGCACCCCCCTAAAGTGCTCAGCATTGATGGAGCTGTAACTTTGCACCCAACCGAAATTGCTAACGAATTCAACTCGGCATTCATTGACCTCAGCTCGTCTCTGTACCTCTCCCCCCCCCCCCAAATACTGTGCCAGTAACACCAGGCAACAATAGCTTTGATCTTGCGGTCAGCTCTGTCCAGACCAGGGCTTACTCAAATTCTATTTCAAGCCCATTTCAGTATCAGATACCCTCAAATATATTAAAAGAGCACTTGGTAAAACTAAGGTGGGGAGTGACACATTAGACATGAAACTGCTGGCCCTGGGGGAACTTGCTCTCCTCATCTCTAAGATATTCAACCTCTCCCTGTGGTTTTCCCAGTTCCCTGCAATCTGGAAAACAGCAGTAGACACACCTGTCCTCAAAGGCGGTGACCGCGCCAACCTTATTGACTACAGGCCCATGTCAATCCGCCCCTCCCGTCCAAGGCCCTTGAAAGTATAGTATCTGACCAATTGGTCAGCTACCTAAATAAGTATAAATATTCAGTGTGCTCAGCAACAGTTTCAGGAAGCACCACAGCACCAGCACTATCATAATAGAGTACACCAACTTCTATCATGAGGCCCTTAGTATTAGAATTCACGGTGCATTCTTATCCTGGGAGGAACCCCACCCCCAATACTGTGGGTCACCATTGTTGCACTCTGCCTCCGGGAGGGAAGATGAGCAGAAGCCTTTACAGCCAACTGCAGTGCTGCTCCATGATTGACTGTTTGGAGGTAGACACAAATGCGGGATGCCCTGCACCCTCCCATCTCCCGCAGGAGCTAAGTGCTTCATGTTTGATGCACCTAGATACCAACCAGCCGCATTGTGGGATTCCATGCATCTAACCCCAGTCTTCCAGGTGGAAGCCCTATGTGCTGCTACCACACCACTATGCCAGCCTGCTAAAATGATCTCCTCTATTTATTTATGCATTTATTTAAATGTATTAAGTTAATTTAAAGGTATTTACATGTATTTAGTTAAGCAAATGTATCTTGAAGCTGTAGTGTTTTTTGGTCACCATGTAGTTTTTTCAGCAGTGATGTTTTTCCTGACAAAAAAAAATGAATAGACCCATTCATCTTTTCATTTTCTTTCATTTCAAAACTGAGATATGGCATTATAAAGTTTTTAAAAGTTCACACTCCCAAGCCACACCCACCACGAACAAATTAAATATTTTGCTGCGGTTCTAGTCTGTTTACTCTCAAAATATCTGTGGCAGCACCATCCTAATTCATCTGCAGTATGATTCTAGTATACACACTCAAAAAGTAACCTCAGTGAAAGAGGTTTTTTAAAGCTGTGACTGGCAACCATCTTTACTGGCTTGAGTCATTAACTGCAAAATTAGTTATAATGACTCTTCTAAAAATATCTGAGGGAATTAAAAATACACTGAGGATAATTCTAAGGATGTCAGAAATGCATTTTGGTTAAAAAGAAAACTGATGAAATTCTATGCCAACTAACCAATATTGTTGTTTAATTTAACATAGAAACATAGAAATTGTCGGCAAATAAGAACTGCTAGGTCAATCCAGTCTGCCCGTAAGCCCTACATTTGTTTGTGTCCTCTGACCCTACCTACCTGGTCATCAGCTTTTCACCACTTCTTCCCACCTCTAAAGGTCTCTTATGCCTGTCCCAGGCATGTTTAAATCCCTCCATGTGCTCGCTCCCACCACCTCCTGTGGCAGACTATTCTATGTGTCCACCACCCTCTCTGTGAAGAACAACTTCATTACATTTCCTTTCAATCTGCCACCTTCCAATTTCATATCATGCCCCCTTGTTCTTGTACTTCTATATTAGAAGATGTCTCCCCTCTGCACCTTGTTCATGCCCTTGAGGTACTTGGATGTTTCTATCATGTACCCCCGATCCCTCCTCTCCTCCAGCGAGTACATATTGAGGTCCTTCAATCTCTCTCCTCATGTGTTTTCCGGTGCAAGCCCTGTACCATCATTGTTGCCCTCCTCTGGACCGCCTCTACCCTGATGATGTCCTTATGAAGGTATGACCCCCAGAACTGCATACATTACTCCAGGTACTTTTCAGTTATTCTTCGGTAACCGGTTAAGACCCGCTAGGCACAAGTGCCTGTTTTCAGTGATGACCCAAGAGCATTGGGGAGGTTAAGTGACTTGCTCAGAGTCGCACAGTAAGCAAGTGGAGGTTGTCAGAATAAAACCCAGGTCTACTGGATGTACCAAACTCACTCACAGCTCATTAATCTCACCTCTAGGCTATACTGCCAGCCCATGGCATACAATTTATGCATTTATTTTTATTTTAGTCTTTGGTAACTGGGTAAGGCCCACTGGGCACAAATGCCTGTTTTCAGGGGCGAACTGGGAGCACTGGGCGGTTAAGTGATTTGCTCAGAGTCACACAGTATGCAAGTGGAGGTTGTGAGAATCAAACTCTGGTCTGGTCTGCTGGATGTACCAAGCTTGTTCACAACTTGTTCCTCTAACCTCTAGGCTATACTGCCAGCCTATTTTAATTTTAAAATGTCTGTCTTTACCTCAATTTTGTCACTGTAATAGCCTCGCAAGATGTAGCATAATATGCAAATTATTTAAAAGACAAAGAACCTCTGTGTGCAAACACTGAGGCAAGGGTTACCCCAAAGGGCATTTGGCTGGGAAGCCAAGTTTCAGGAAAATACAAAATCACACATGCCCTCACAATGCAAAGCATCATTGGCTGCATATGCAAATCACCACAGAATGTTATGCTGGTCCAACTTTAAGCAAAATTGCATGGTGCCGAAAGGCCTCTCACACAGTTTGCAAAGGGTGCTAACAGAAGACATAGACACGTGGTTCGTCCCACCAGGACTCATCAGTATGCCTCGTCTGCTTGACACCCCAGTGGACTGGACCAGCTACCCTAAGACAGTGTGTCTTGGATATGTTGTGGTGAACCCAATATGTAAATGTAGCATCTTGCTTTCTTGAGGGTTCCAGGGGCTGCAGATATACTGAAAATATAAGTTGCTTCCATGTGCTAATATGAGACATGATGCAAGCCCAGTGTACAGTGCCTTGCACACATAGGTTGAACTTAAAGCATCGGTGCAGTGAAAAATGTTTGTTTTCTTAAAGCTCGTTTCAACTACAGTTAAAAGAAATTAGCATACCTGTCAACTAAGTACCTCCTATGCGGAGCACCATGAGTGCTAATGTTTTACGCCTAGTGCTTTGTCCCTTTGATCTGTACCAGCCATGCCTTGCTGTGTCTGGTTTACTTACACCAAAATGTTTTGATGGGCACGTCAATAAAGCTAATAGTGTGAATCACAGCTTCCGAGTCAGGGTGCTTCACTTCAAGAGGAGGGGTGAGTCCCAGTTTCCTTTTTACTGTTAAATCAGAATTTTATTTTATTTTTTTAAACTGAGCACCACCGCGCCATAGAACGATTCCCCTCTGGCTGTTGTGCAAAACTGGGAGATGCCTGGGATCTTGTATTGTGAAGGTTTGGTAAATTTTCTTGCCCAGTTTCATTGCACTACTGCTTTAAATATACATGATTAGCAAATGCACCTGTCCGTGTTGTATTTATTGGTTTCAGAGAAGTATTGGGGAATAATAGAAACTAAAACTGACATTGTTCTTTGCGGTAGGAAAGCAGCAACTTTGTTAATGTTGTTTGTTATAGGTGCAAATCTAGCTGATTATCTTGGCTAGCAAGAGCATGAAATGCAAATGTCAACTTGCTGTAGTCCTTTGTGCCCCTATGTATGGCATTAATTGATCATTTGGCTCTTGAAGAGCATTTGTGATTGGTGGTATTAAGAAACGGTCGCAGGTCATCTGGAGTGAGCTTTGGACATGTTTGTGGAGAAAACAGAGTCCGTGTTGTTTTCTGTGGGTAGTTAGGCTCTTCCACAGAGGTCTGCCTTAGAGGGTACAATGATGTGTGATGTTGCTGAATTTACCTGCATAGTTTGTTGTACAGGGTATCAAAAGCTTTCAGGACAGTTTTTGTCACTGTGTAATAGATAATGTCACAATATTCCAGGACTGGTCAAGCCGTACTTCTGGGTATTGAAATGGCTGATTTGATCCAGGATGATGTGGTTTTGCCACAGAAGTTTGTTTTTTTTCCTCCCATGGTCAGTGTGGGCAGGCTGTCTGCCCTGTTCCATCTCCTCTGACCATGCACCCTGCTGCACCAGACCGCCATACCCATGATCACCCACAGATTTCCTCCCGTGGCAGGGCTGGGAAAGGGATGGCCATCCTCCCCTCCACCTCGAGACACACATTCAGCTGGGACAGGCAGCCATCTGACAGTGCAGGATGGAGGTAGGGGGACAGGGCTTCATTTAGCCCACATCAACCCTTTTCCTGTTGTCTCCCTTTGCCCTCCTGCTGCAGTGGCAAGGGGGGTGTGTGTGTGTGTGTGTGTGTAGCTGAATGGGCCCATGGAACTACAGATCCTCCCTTCATGTCACTTAGACTGCTGGTGCTACTTCCAGGCCTTCACCTGGGGCAGCCTAGGGCCAAGACTGCAAACCACCCCATCCCAGGAGAGGAGAGCTGTCCTCCGGACACTCAATCCTCTCCCTCCCCAGCTGACCCCCCAGCGACCTGCACTTGTTCCCGAACCCGGGTTGCTGGCGTGGGATAAGGTAAGGTGCAGGGGCCTCAGCCCTCTTCCCCACCAGGCCAGCTTGGATGATGGTTTTTGTGGTGCTGAACGAGACTGGGTTGGTTCCTTCACTTAGCATGTGGGAGGAACTATAGCTCACGGTTTGGATAAGAAGAGGATGGCAGTGTTTTTGGAGAATCTATATTACAGGTGATGGTGGTCTAGTAGTAGGTTACTGGAGACTTCATCAAACCTGATTTCTTTGTGCCCAGCAAAGATATCTGTCTTACTTCCCAGAGTTTTTGGGTTATTGATGCTAGCATCCCTTCCTTGTTTTGTTTTTTTTTCCTCGACTCCCCACTGCGAATTATCCACTGCTTGGCCTTTATTGCCAAATACTGGTTTGGGACCCTTCCCTCCTACCTCTCCACCCTTCTACCCCCAGCCAACCTCTCCTCCTACCCTCTGCGCTCCAGGGACTCTCACTCTTTCTCCCTTCCTTATCCCCACTCAATTTCTCGACTGTCTGCTTTTTCCTATTGCTTCCCTTTCCTCTGGAATCAGCTTGCCTCTAACATTCCCCTCTCCCCCACGATACCTGCCCTCAAGTGCCTGCTCCATCTTTCTCCCATTCGCCCTTGCTCCTGGCCCACTACCTCCATTCCTTCCCTGCCCCAACCTCCATAGTCTCCATTTGACTTAGTAAGCTGCCTCTTGACTAATACATCTGTTTGGGAATTTGAACTCCTGCTTTATTTATTTTGTTGTATGCATTATGTCTCTGATACTACTGTTATGATTAGCCTGTATCCCTTTGTTTTAATTGTATCCCTTTGTCCCCGGGACACACCTGGAAACGAGCTTTGGCTCAGTGTGCTTTTCCCAGTTACCAAATTTTAATAAATACCTAAATAAATCAAACTATTGGTCTGCATGCCCATTTAGGAAGAGGGAAAAGAAGGAATAAAATATAGAAACATGGAAATAAGCTAAGGCCGTTTTCGTCTTATCAGGGACGCTATGTTGAGCAGTGGTAACTGGAAGTGGCAAAAGCTTGTTAATTTAGTGCTTGATCCCAAAGATTTCTCTGAAGAAGTAATGAACTGGATCATTAACAAATGGCATTGCTTAATTAATGGTCAGTGAGGGAAAAGTTTAGGCTGAAAGCAGGGGAATTTGCATGGGAATCCAAATAGACTTTAGAGGTGTGCTCTTGTGGTTGCCCATTGAAAATGGACCCATGCACTCACCTGGGAGTGAGCTTTAGCTCACTGGGCCTTTTCCAGCCAAACATTTTATTTATTTATTTATTTTTTTACGTTAATCTGTTTTGCTTCTCCTTCAGATTGGCCTCCTTCCACCAGTCCCCCAGCCCCGTCACTCTGGCGTCCACCAGACTCACCTCTACTCCTACTAGGTGCCGGCTGGCCGGTATGATGCCTGCGGGGGGTCGGCATCATCCAGCAGGTCGGAGGTTTTCCTAGATTTTCTTCCCCGACCCTGAGCACGGAAAGAAGGCATGCAATGATGCCAGTGGCCAAGCTGCGCATGCTTCTGCGTGCGGCATGCCAGTTGCTTGCCCCACATCCGCCCTGTATGTTATGGGTCCATTGCACCATTCCAAAGCCACCGCCAGGGGCCAGTCATGCAGCTGACTCCATCCCCACCCCTTCCCGCTAGAGGAGAGCAGTCCTCAGGACACTCTGTCCTCTACCTGCCCGGCTGACCCCCGGTAGCCTGCTCACGCTGCTCACACGGGTCACCGGCATGGCAGGAGATAAGGCACGGATGCCTCAGCCCTCCACCCCACCTGGCTGGCCCCAGCCAAACATTTTAAATAAGTAACTAAAAGTTAAAATATTTCTCACTGGTCTTAAGGTGCATGTCTTCAGGTGAGGCTTGAACCCAGGTACTGCTGCTGCAGTTGCAGCACAACCTGCCTGGTACCCTATATATCTTTTTCAAAGGAATGTTCTGTTACTTTCTGATACAAGAGGGTTTGGCAAGACTTTGTTTTTAAAATTTTAGACTGTTTGTGGCAGTTCTAATAGAAAAGCTTTTAATGGTCAGTACTCCATCTAGTTTTCTTTACAAACCAGGGACTCCACTGTAATTTACAACAGGTGATGGTACAACACAGGGTGCAAACTCCCATGTGACTAAGTAGCAGTGTAAATGAGGTTGCCCAGTGTTGATGGGTGCCAGTAGGGTTCATACCCGGGGTGGTTCAATTATGTTCAATGTGGGGGGGCCAAGGAATCGTCAGTGAAATGGTAGGGATCTGGGGGCTGCCTAGGCCCCCAGAAAATGTTACACTTTTTGAAGTGTTTTGGTGTCTTTTTTTTATCTTTCGCAGTGTTTACTTCATATAAATAATGTCATATCAAGAATTTCTTCTTAAATAATCTAATTAGACTCATTACCTCGAATGGTGCTGTGCGGTACATTCCTTCTTGTACCCAGCATGCACAAATGCTGTTTCACATAATCCCCCAGTGCAGCAGTTGACTGATATTGCTCACGTTATTCTTGTATCAGGTGAGACCAGCAATGCCAGGTTGAGTGTTTTTATAGTAGGCGAACAGAAGATGAGCTGTCAAGCTTCAACAATGTCTCAGAGCCAGTGCATTTCTGAACATGTACTCCCTCCCTACACCTCATTTTTTATCATAAAAGATTTTAAGATTTTGCAAAGGTATCAGTAGATACAGGTACTTGGTGGTCCACGAAGATACATATGATATCAGTGATTATCATATAGGTATATCTTACAGTAAGCATCGGTACATGTAGTATATAATGTCACTGAGGGGATCTTAATTTCAAGATACCTAAATTCTGAGACCGGATCACAGACCAGATTGGGGTGAGTGGTCAGTGGGCTTGACCAACATAAGCAGATCTATGAAGGGGAAAGGGTGGACAGCATAAGGGCAGAGAAGAGGCAAGAAAATGGACAATGCATTAAGAAATACATCGCAATCTTCCCAACTCCATCTGCGTTTAACAAAAAAAACTCCTACCAGATACCACTCACAACAGCCAGAAGGCAGGAGGAGCTTTTAACATTTAATGAGCATAACCCCATGATGCCAAACCTTTTTTTCTAAAGTCCCTCGCCTCTCATAACCCAAGTAATGACCCTCTTGACTCCAGGATGCTCCGCCTCACACTGGATGTCATGCTAATCCCCTCACGCCATCATAACAAATCCTTATGCTTAGGCTAATTCAGATGCTTGGAAACAGGTCAGTAACCCCCATCCATAAGTCTGGGGACCGTACACTCCAAATAACTACAGGCCCATCTCCATCCCCCAAAGCTTTAGATAAAATAGTAACCTCACAGCTCACAGAATACCTATCTCAATATGACCTTCTATGTCCTGAGCAACATGGGTTTCATCCTGGCCACAGCACGTCCACCGCCCTTCTGGAATTCTCCCACCACATACACTCTGCGCTTGACAAGGGTCAACTTGCAGGGGCAGTTTTCATAGACCTAGCCAAGGCCTTTGACACTGTGTGCCACCCCCCTGCTGTTAAACTCCCTAAGCCAACTGGGATTCTCATCCGGCCGCCTGAATTGGTTCTCAAGCTACCTGCACAACAGGTCCCAAAAAGTTAAGCTAAATGGGACCCTCT
The DNA here is from genome assembly GCA_016271365.2 of Neoceratodus forsteri. Classification (NCBI taxonomy): domain Eukaryota; kingdom Metazoa; phylum Chordata; order Ceratodontiformes; family Ceratodontidae; genus Neoceratodus; species Neoceratodus forsteri. The sequence continues at coordinate 255,986,874 of CM057452.1, forward strand.
CCTCCAACCTATCAGTACTCTCAGGGGTCCCGCAAGGCTCCATCCTTGGACCCACCCTCTTCAGTCTATTCCTAAACACCCTCCCAAGCTCCTGTTCCAGCAAAATACTGCTCTATGCTGATGATGCAGTAATCCTAGCATCACACTCTGACCCACTACTGCTCCAAGGCACGCTGCAAAGCGCCTTCCTCCAAGCCGAAAAATGGTTCAATAACCATCGACTAGTCCTGAACCTGCAAAAAACAAAGTCAATGCTGTTCTCACATCGGCAAAACAGCGCCAAGGACACTCCCCCCTTCACATCACTGCCAGCATGCTCCTCCCACTAGAACAGGTAACAACATATAAGTACCTGGGCATCACCTTTGACCCAGGCCTTACATTCCACGCCCACCTAAAAGCCCTGTCATCAGTCATGAACTCCAGGATCGGGCTCCTCTACCGCCATAAAGATTGCCTCCCAGAATCTGCCTTAAAACTAGCCATTACCTCATCTGTGTTGTCACTGGCCGACTACGGACTTCCAATTTATGCAGCGGCTGACCCCTCCTCCTTAACAAAAGTCCAGACCTCTATTAACAAAGCCTGTAGGCTCTCACCGTGCCCACAGCAGAACTCGCACCTGTCTGCAATACTCCGCTACAATATACTCACTCTTGAGGAAAGACTGAAATATCACACCTGCCTACTGGCCAAAAATCCATATCAGAGCTCTGCCACCAGGGGTCTTCTTCATCCCTGCAGCTGGCTGTCCGGCCTTGCCAACCCGTAACTCCACCGCAGCCACCTTCATAGTTCCCAGGGCAAGGACCTCTTGCTGCCAAAGATCCTTTCATCATAAAGCCCCGGCCTGGTTTAACTCCCTTCCTGAGGCTGTCACTAAGATCCCTGGGATTGGCCTGTTCAAATTTGCCCTCCACCAACACATTATTGACAGCCGATGTTGTAATTGCCTGTAGTGGACCAAAACCTTGTCTCGCTTAGCTCTATGCCTTTTGGGTCCCATAGACGCCTGGATGCTGGCACAATAGAACAGACCGTAACAATGATGTTATATACTGATGCGTATGATGTTATATAATGATGCGTGTAACCCAACATATGCATGTACCTGTATAATTGTTGCCTGTAACTCTACGTGTGTATTTATGTATCTCACCTGTATGTAACCTCTGTCCTGAACCTCACTTAATTGTTGTCTCCCCAATGACGAGGTACCTTTGTAAACAAGTCCCTGACTCAAAGGTTGTAAAACTGATTATTTCAATAAATAAAATAAAATAAAATATATAACAGCAACAGTTAAAAAGTTGCAGACCGTCTCCATCTCAAATTGGTTTTTTTTTAGGACACCATGGTGGAAACAGTAAACTCACAGTTACATGTACAATGATGACAGAAAACTCTAGACAATACTCATGTCAAAACTGGGTTGTCAGTGTCTGTCCTAGACTCCTGGTCACCCTGCCCATGCTCGCCACAGTCATCATTTACAGGCTGCTGCCACACAGGAAGAAACATTATATCAGTTGGCATCAATGAACATGGTGTGCCTCAAGAGGAGGATGGAAGATAGGGGGGTGCTTGAAAACCAGCAATCATGTCATATTTATTTCCTTAATTATGAAAAAGGCAGCCCCTCTCACTTCATAGCAGCACTGACACATATCTATTAGCAAACAAATGATGTAATGAACTTCCAGCACTGCTGCAAAACCATTACATTTTATCCCTTCAGCAGTGGCTCAGATGGAGTTGTCTGCTTCGGTAACCCTACGAAAACATCCAGACCAAACAGGTTATAGTTCACAAACATTACAAAATCATCAAGCCACACAAACAGGCTTTTGTTACAGCAAAATGTGCTATGAGCACGAACACACACTGTGTAGAAGGGGAGAGGGATTAAAATAATAAAAGAAGGTCCCAAGGCCACGTGAAGGCACTGTCCACACATACCCGCAAATAATAAAAACTGATATTAGGCAGCAAACAGAAATTAAAACCACCCTTATAACATATGAGTGACTGATGTCAATTGTCAAATCCACTTGTTTTCCGCAACAGTATGATCTGCAGGAGAGCAGACTGTTGTGAAAAACAGCCGTAGTTGACTGTTCATCTCAGTCACTCAGCCAAGGATCTGGCACTTCAGGTACCACAAACAAAAAAATAAATAAATTAGCCAGCAAAAGCTAACCTGAGTGACCCATTCTGAATTAATAGGCAGCAGTGGCAGTACAAATCATACTGTTGTACAAAATGGCAGAATTTTACAATTTACCTTAGTCACTCAGGACCTGGAACTTCACTTACCGACAAATAAATAACCATATTAGGCAGCAAACAAAAATCAGAATCACACCACTCTTAATTAATAGGCAGCAGAACAAAATCATACTTTTGTGTAAAAAGGCAGGATTTGACTATTAATTTATTACTTTAGTCACTCAGGATCTGACACTTCTATTACCTGCCAACCGACTCAGTTTGACTAAAGTATGCCATGTTCCCATTCTAACTAGTGGGTGCTGTGTGCTGCTAATCATTGGCTTGAATGAAGAATTTATTTATTGGTTCCCCAGCATTACTTGTAGATTGCACCCATCACCGTAGTAATACTGGGAGAAGCAATAAATGAATTCTATATTCAAAGTTATATAGTAACCTGGCAGGCAGATAACTGCACAGATGGTATTACCGCCATGATATCTGTATACAATCAGTATTTGTAAGCAGCTGATCTTACTGCACAACGCAGATTTTAATTTCTGTGTTGCATGTATTGATTGAGAGTAATATATCCGGGCCATGTATGCATAAATAATAAAAAAAATACATTGCGTCAAAAAAGTGGGGGAGCACCGGCCCAGTGGCACTGAGGGTTGAGGCGCTGGATGCCACACCTCGCCCACGCTGGCGACCCAGGTTCGAGAGCAAGCCCGGGCTGCCGGGGTTGGCGGGGGATGGGCTCTAGCATCTGATGACGGCTCGCCCGGGAGGGAGGCTCATCCCAGCAAGCGACCACCCTGGCGGAGGCTGGGGTGCGACGTGCATGTCGGGTCCCAGGGGCTGGATTGGTTGAGGACGTAGGTCAGCAACCAATCAGCCTCAGGACTATAGGGAGGGGGGAGGGACATTGCCAACGTTGGGTTTGCGCCTTGACATACTGGGCCTGTGACATCCCTCAGGGAGAAAATTGGAAATACCCCACTGGAGCCAAGAAGACGGAACACCGAGCCGGGGCCTCTATGTGCCAGAGCCAAGCCTGCAGCACCGCGGACCCTGACACTTGCTAGATTCGGGGGATTACCCCCACCCTGACCCCGCCTGGGGGTATCCGTGGCAGAATATGATACAGGGGATCAGGGATAGGGAGGGGGATCTGCTAGACACCAGGGAATGGGTTTACATTATTCACTAAAAATACCACCAACAGCTTAATCTGGTTCAGTGTCAGTTGGCATTCATCTGTATCCCCCTCCCCCTGGTCGTGCCTGAAAATAGGCAGGATCTTTCTAGTGCATTTACCCGGTCAACAAAAACTAAAATAAAATAAATAAAAAAAAAAGAATGGAGGAACCTGAGACTGACAGGTAAGGCTTCAGCAGAGACCAGGCTTAATGGGTGACTCCCGATGATGCAGGTCCAGTAGGCAGTAAGTGGGGATAAACTGTGGGATAAAAAAAAAAAAAAAAAAAGTGGGGCAGCCGAAATACATATGTGGCCTAGCCAGGAATAAGAGTGTGGGGGGCATGGCCCATCCAGCCCCTCTGGTTTAACCGCCCCAGTTCATACCTACTAACCTTCAGGTTAGCGATGCCTGTAGTCGCAGCATGTCATAGCAACAGTCACAGGGTGCTTTGCCATGTTGTGACTGTGGAACATGGATGTGACACCCATGAGTATCCCTTCCCAGTATTTCTTCCGGGTCTGGGGTTTGGAATTTTTTCATCCCACTGCCACTCATCCTGTTTCCGGAAGTCCAGTGGCCCCTCACAAACTCCTTATATTCCAAGTTGTTTGCTGGAGCCCCCCCTCCCTAGCCCAACTTCCCATAACACTGCATCTAACTGACTGTGTCCAAGTTCCTCAAACCTCTATCCATGCTACCTCCTTCATGTCTGTAGTAGCACTGTGACCCACTCCCTGCCGGTAGATGTTCTACAAGCAGGGGTTATGAGAGACTACGACAGCTTTAGCTGGGACAACCCTGCTTTGACCATGGCCCTGTGGGCCATTTGTATGCCTTCTTTCCCACATGGCTGCATACACAAAGCAACTGTGCAGGGAAGGGGTATGCATAACTGGGGCAAAAAAATGGCAAGTGGCGCGGCAACCACTTTGTACCAATCATTGCAACTCTGTGTGGATTGTACCGTTTGCACTCATTGACAGCTCAGTCAGAGGCCAGCCATGGTGGAGAGTGGAGGGCTGTGCTGGTCACCAGCTCGGGGATTGGATGGGGGGAGTGGGGTGTTGGGGAACTACCTGCTGGGATGGGTGGTAGGGGTCCACTAGACACCAGGGTATGGCGTCACGTTATGATACAGGGGATCAGGGATAGGGAGAGGGATCTGCTAGACACCAGGGAATGGGTTTACATTATTATATGGGGGAAATCAGAGATCAGGTAGGGAGAGAGGACCACTGGGCACCAGGGAATATTACTGGAACATCAGGCTTGGGTGCAGGTGGGGGGAGGGATAACTGGACACCAGGGAAATTTTCATTTTAAACATCAGGTCGGTGGGGGGCTCGAGCACCAGGGACAGTATAATTATTAACATCGGGCTGATGATTGGTGGAGGGGGGCACTAGCACCATTGAAAGTTTAATTTTAAACATCAGGCTGTTCATCAACAGGGGGGACCACTAGCAGCTGAGACAGTATAATGATTAACATTGGGCTGGTGATTGACCGGGGGCCACTAGCACCAGGGAAAGTTTCATTTTAAACTTAGGGACAGCGATCGGGGGGATGGACAACCAGCACCAGGGATAGGTCTCTGGTACCGGGCAGCGGGGGGGGGGGTGGCACACCCTTAATGGAACATTCCACAGCCACTAAACCTACATCCACCACCAGCAAATCACCCTCACTGCAGCTGCCCCCCAACCGTCCCACATAAATATGGTGCCATACCAAATTGTACTCTGAAATAGTACAGCAGAAATTCATATTAATCTGTTTTATACAATCTGCTGGGAACCTTTTGAACTCTGAAACATTACTTACAGAGGGATTTCTGAGAACTGATCTCCAAAATATATATTTTTCCACATTTTGAGAGCGTTCCATATTTAGGTGCCAAGAGCTTGACCAATGGCTGTCACCATGCAAGCAAACATTCGGTATTGACAACTGCTTGTTTTTATTATGTAATGGTATCTTGAAATGAATGGACATTTACTGCTGGCAACATTAACTGCACCAGAGTCACAATGTTTAGTTTAAATGAAAATAAAGAAACATGCTAGAACATCCCACTAATCAAATTATCTTACTCTCCCCAAAGTCTTGCATCTCCTTGTAAACATTCTGCTACAGTGGATGCTTTCCCTGAAACATATTTAGAGCTCATTTAAAAAATATTAAAACCACTCCATCTCTGATGTTGCAAATTGGTCATGAGTGGCCTGGATTATAAGCCCATTTTGTGGGATGATGCGGTGAATGTGGCTGGCATGTTGAGGAGGCAGAGCGTTGTAACAGTTTGATAAATATGCTACCCAGCCAGTCCCTTAACCCTGAGTGCTGCTCAGTACAGCCCATGAGGGCTTGGAGGGACTCATGTATTCCATGAACTTGTAAAAGATTTACAATAAAAACAATTCTTTAGCTGCCTTTATTCTATTTCTCCAGATTTTCCTACTCATGAATGCTAATTATGTTATGATGTGTATATGATTAAACAAAGGCTGTTTTTATTGGCAACCCACCTGCTTCTATTGCTGAGCATGCAGTGATATGACAGTCCCGTTTCTGTGGCTTTGCAGTCCTTTCCATAGCAACAGGTTGTGATGTATAAATACAGGATTTCAATGTCCTTGCATTTATTTTGCTTTTGATACCAGGCAAGATAGATAGATAGATATATAAAACACATGATGGGCAGGAGTGGGATATGGAAAATATTCTCACTCCTGCAGAGTGAGCTGTGTATTCTCACGAGTGCCGAAGGCATGAGTGAAAATACACAGCTCACAAGACAGGAGTGAGAATATTTTCCATATGCCATGATCTGCCCATCATGTGTGCGATTTATACCACATGGGTGAGAGCTGCAGGAACATTTTTTCTGAGTCTGTGTTTCCTGCTCATTCTGTGTGTGCTGTCAGTGTGTGTGTGTGTGTGTGTGTGTGTGTGTGTGTGCATGTGTGTGTTCTGAATGGACTGGGAGTCAGAAACACAGGTGAGTGTGTTTTGCAAAGCTAATTGAGTGAGTCAGAGGCTCAAAAAGAAAGATGAACTGCTGCAGGTAGCACTGAGAAACAGAACCTGCTTTGTAAAAGACTTCCATTTAGGCCCTGTCCACACTACGCCTCTGTAACGTTACAGAGTGCCCAAACTGTTACCGCAACTGTTTGCGTTTATACCTGTAACGTTACAGGAGGCATTTCGTAACCATTGTTGAAACCACATATGAAGTGGTTTCAACAGCGGTTATGAAACCGGTCCCACCTTGGTAACGTTACCGGCGGTAGTGTGGACGGGCGGTAATGGTCCCCTGCAGGGACTGAAGCGCAGCGCTGAAGCCGCATTGTGGGATCGCACCACCGCAACGGTCACCCGCCCCGATGTGGACTGGCAGTGCTGGTCCTGTAACGGACACCACCGAGGTGTGGGATCGCACTGCACCGCTCCCCGGCCGTAACGGATTGCATCCGTTACCGGGCCAGAGCGGTGTAATGTGGACAGGGCCCTAGAATTCAGGTTGTTTTGAAGCTGAGATCAGCTCAGTAATGGGCTAGCAATGTTAGAAACACAATAGGATACAGGTGAAAGTATTTTACAAAGCTAATTGAGTAAGTTGCAGCTTCAGTGAGAAAGAGAAACATTTTCGGAAGCAGTTTCCTTTAGAATGCAAGCTGCAGTGCATTTATCCTCACTCTGGTGACATCAGCAGAGTATGGATAAATGTCGATATCCTCACTCTGCTGATGTCATCAGGATTTATCCTCACTGCAGTGGAAATAACACAGGTTATCCAACTGAGAAAGCTCTCACTCCCGTGGTATAAATATATATATATATATATATATATGAAATATGAAAAAAACTTCATTAATGCACTAGTTAGGGTTCAAGTGAGAAATGTAGGGAAGATGTGGCATTAGGGTTTCCAACACTAACACCCCACCCTGCAGGCAGCAAAACAGTCGTGGGGTGTGCTTTGGGGTTCTCAGGCCTAATACTCACCGCAGTCCATCAGTGAAGAAGCTCAGATGCATACAGTATATGAGAATGAGGTGAGCGTTAGGCTTGAGAATCCCAAGGAACACACCACGATTAGTTTGCTGCCCGTTGGGTGGGGTTGGGATGTTAGGGTTGGAAATTCTAATGCCACATTTCCCTACTTTTGTCACTTTAACCCTAACTAATGCATCAATGATGTTTTTTTGCAATGAATTTCCTTACTTTTTGAGGTAGTATAATTGTATCCTTATTTCCCTGTTGGAGCAAAGGGCCCTCTGGGCCCTGTGCTCCCACCCATCTATAGTTTTTGAAATAGAGTAATTGTATATTTATTTGCCTTTGGCTCCTGCACTCCCATCCCTCCATAGATGCATATATGTATGTAGCTGTGGAAGGGCCCTGCGCTTTCATTTATAGAATGACAGTAACCACATTTCTAGCATAACCATCTTATTACTTCACCCTCATGTACCTGGCACAGAAAAACTCTGAATTGCCAAAACGTAGTTCCACGCAATGGTAGTGCCGTTCCGTACCATAAGAGTGAAAACACATTTTGGTCAGGATTTGAAAAATGTCAGCTGTGACATACATGAGGTGGGGTAATAAGAAGGCTATGTTGAAAATGAGGGGTCAGAATATTTAGAATTTCCAAACTGTGTAGCAAAATTCTTTGATGCCAGATTTTTAACATAGCCTTCTTATTACCCCATCTTATGAACAAGGGCAGGAAAAATGTTCAAATCCCACCCGAAAGGTGAATTTGCCAACTGACTGCGAAATCACCTTTTGGGCAGAAGTTGCATAATGTTTGTAATATCGTTCATGAGGTGGGGTCCCCAAAAGACCATGTTGAAAATTTGGTGTAAAAATGTCAAAAAATGGCTGAGTTATGCGTAAAAGTTGAAATGCCCATTGAAATACCTTGAACCACATTTACCTTTGTTTCTCATATTGCAGTAGCCGGTTCCAACAGCAAGACGTGTCTTCGATCGGAGAGTGGATTTTAAACCTGGGACCTATTCAGATGAGGGTATGTGGGGGTGTACTGGGGTGGTGGTGGGAATGCGGAGGGAGGTGAGGGGCTGATCGGTGAGGGAACTTTTTTTGTCCAGCCAAAACACACAGAAAAATAAATAGTATTGGGGACAGCAATCGAGTAAGGGGAAGGGGAGGGACCACTGGACTACCAGAGAATATCATTTCTGCAATGGGACAGTGATCGGAGAATGGGGAGGGGAGGGACCACTGGACTACCAGAGAATATCATTTCTGCAATGGGACAGCGATTGGAGAACGGGGAGGGACCACTGACTACCAGAGAATATCATTTCTGCAATGGGGACAGTGATCGGAGAATGGGGAGGGGGAAGGGACCACTGGACTACCAGGGAATATAATTTTTCATTGGGGACAGCGATTGGAGAACGGGGGAGGGACCACTGGACTACCAGGGATTATAATTTTTTTACATGGGAACGGTGATCAGAGAATGAGGGAAGGGGGAGGGACCACTGGACTGCCAGGGAATATGCTTTTTACATCAGGAACAACGATCAAAGAACGGGGTGGGGGGAAGGTACCACTGGACTACCAGGGATTATCCTTTTTAGGGCTGCAGTGGGTGGAGCCCCTACAGTCCTTTTAAGATCACTGAGAAAAGGACTCTTTAAGTTTAGTTTAGTTTAGTTTATTAGTCTAGGAATTAATACCTTTGAGCCAGGGCTCTTTTACAAAGGTTCCACGTCACAAAGAACATTTAACAAAGCACGATACACATTACAGGTAAAATCAGACAGGAAAGTTACATCATAAATTTGCTATTAACAGTTTAAGGCAGTAACGTTTTTAAGTTTCATAGAAAAACAAGCTATAACAGGTTCAAGCGAGTAGACAATTTCGAGGTTAAGGAAACTTCCAGGGAGAGGGTGATCATTAGGAGCCAAAAGGAGGCTAGAGAGGAGGGAGAGTAAGTGAGAGGGGACAGGAAAAAAGGCGGGGGGAGAGTGAGTTTGGGTGGGAGACAGGAAGTAGTAGAGGAACCAGAGGGTTCATTAGTCAGGGAGGAAGAGGCCTCAGATGTGAGGATGGACATGAGGAGTAGTAGTCTTTATCTAGCGCAATCACAGTTGCTAGTGGTAGTGAGGTGGGCATAGAGCATGGATTTGAAAGCTTCAAGCGAGGTTGAGGATAGTCATTCCTTCTGAACGAACAACATGTTAGATTGCATGACAGTCACCTCAGTGTCTGTGAAGCAGTCTGCCTATGTTGTTCTTACCGACCACAGACAGTTCCAGACAGTGTAACTGTGAACATCTGGTGTGGTGAGGTGCAGGAAAGGTTTGCCAAGCCCACAGTTCAAACAGAAAAATCCAAATACCTACACTCTACAGAAAAAGAACCAACTGACAACATATGCTGCTTCCAAATGCTTTATTGTGACTTTTAAAGGCATGTCAGAGTTCAAATGAACATACAGACATCCTCAATTGCCCCAGCACTTAGGTTCTGGAAACCCCTTCATCAGGGGGCATGGTAAAGTCATGGTATGTGTGTTCATTTAAATACCACCATCTCATTAATAAAACATAAGCATACAACCAATAGAAAAAGGGAATCAATTATTTACACTCACAAATGTACTATAATTTCATTTCTGTTGTTGTTTCAGTTATCAAATAATTCATCAGCAGTGCTGCTGGTAATAATAACAATATTAACCACAATAAATATATTTATTATTTATGAAAATTCAAAGAAATGGATTTCCACTTATTTTAATGCATATTGCAAATACTCAATATTGTGAAATATTATTCTAAAATAGATGTAGAGGTATGGGCAGGTTAAGAGAGAGAGAAGAGAAAGAATGATTCTGGCTAATGTGTTTTTCGAGGCATACTTTTAGCCCACATCCAAGTTTTTAAAGCAGCAGAGACTCTGTATTCATGTGTCTGAGCTAAAGCCTAATAGATGAGCATTCAAGAGCAAAGATTCCCTGACGTAAAACAAAACAAGCAGCATATATAAACAGTTAATAAGTAATGTGTGAACACAATCATTCTAACTTCACATTACATTTAACTTTAAATATTTAATCTCCAAGATAATTCAGGGGTAACATCTAGTGGCCATAATTATTATCCAAAGGGTGGTATCACAACATAAACATTTTTTTATTTACTTTTTTATGGATTTATGTACCTCTTGCTTTAAACAATGAAATCTTAAATGACGCAACATCAGCCATTTTCAAATAAAAATTATATTTAGGGGTAGCATCTTATGGCCATAATTTCACCCAAGGAGTGGTGTTACACAATAAACATTTATTTCCTTAATTTTTTTTTTTAACTTTTTTATATACAGTATTTATGTGAACCCCTTGTTTCAAACAATACAATCCTAAATGACATGGCACAAACATTTACAGGAGAATTAATTCCGTAAATAAGGCTCACTGTCCCATTCGTTATTCAATCTCCTTGGTTTTTCACAATTTAAAGTGAAAATCCAGTGTGATTCTCATTGCATAACTGGTTTGACCTATTGCCAACTTTTTCTGACAGTGCTATGTGTTCTAATCCAACACATTTCATACCCATAGCTTTTGAGTTGTGCCTTTGAGCAAAGTGTATCCCCACTGGAGTATCTTCCTTTAAATTCTCAATGGACCGCACTTGCTCTTGGATCCATTTTTTCAAAGGACGGACCATGCATCCGGCGTTTAATAGATCGTAACTGCACCATAAAAAATAAAAAAGTATATGAAAAAAGTGTTTATTTTGTGATACCACCTTTGGATAATCATGGCCAGTAGATGTTACCCCTGAATTATCTTAGTGATGAAATATTTAGAGTTAAATGTAATGTGAAGTTAGAATGATTGTGTTCACACATTACTTATTAATTGATTATGCATGTGTTTGCTTCATTTTATGTCAGGGAATCTTTGCTCTTGAACACTCATCTCTTTGGCTTCAGCTCAGAGTCTCTGCTGCTTTAAAAACTTGGATGTGGGCTAAAAGTGTGCCTTGGAAAACATACTAGCCAGAATCATTCTTTCTCTTCTCTCTCTCTGTTAACCTGCCCATACCTCTACATCTGATTTAGAACAATATTTCACAATATCGAATATTTGCAATGTGCATTAAAATAAGTGGAAATCCAATTTTTTGAATTTTCATAAATAATAAATATATTTTTTGTGTCTAATATTGTTATTATTACCAGCATCACTGTTGATGAATTATTTGATAACGGAAAAAAATAACAGAAATGAAATTATAGTACATATGTGAGTGCAAATAATTGATTCCCTTTTTTCTATTGGTTGCATGCTTATGTTTTATTAATGAGATGGTGGTATTTAAATGAACACATATCCCATGACTTTACCACACCCCCTGATGAAGGGTTTCCAGACCTGAAGCACTGGGGCAATTGTGGATGTATGTATGTTCATTTGAACTCTGACAAGCCTTTAAAATTCACAGTAAAGCATTTGGAAGCAGCATATATTGTTGGTTGGTTCTTTTTCTGCAGAGTGCAGATATTTGGATTTTTCTTACCGACCACAGCACTGCACTATTTACAGTGCTGATGGCAATGATGGAACACAGAACACTCTGTTGTGTCCAAGATAGCCGCTGCACTCTACTGTGCATGCGCTCGCTGTCACGCATGTGCAGTAGCATTTGGCAGCCATCTTGGTCATGGTGGAGTCGGCTGTGTTCCACTGTGAATGCCTATATATTTATTTATTTTTTAATATTATAAAATTCCCCCAACCCTCCTCTCAGCACCCACACCCTCCCCCAAAACACAAGTGTGACACTGGGGGTACCCGTCTCCCAGAGTCACAATCGAGGATCGTCAGTCTTGTTTCTGACATTGGGAGCCAGTACCCCAGTGTCACAATCGATCACAATCTTTTTTGTTGTTTCCAATTTTAAACCTGTAAAAATAAAAAATAAAAAATAAAACGTCCATCGATGTCTTCCCCATGTAACTGTGACACTGGAAGTGTCCAATCCCCAGTGTCACATCGGGATAGTTCTTTTTTTTTTTTTTTTTAATTACCTATAACAAAAAAAAAAGGTCCATCAATGTTTTTTGTGTCCATTCCTTACCCCCCACCCAACCCTTCCACTGAACATCCACCACTTTTCACCCCCCAAACCCGTACTTGCCCATCAGGGGTCCAATGCCGTAATCCTCTCTGGACCGCAGACACGTCTTCACTCTTCAAAGATGGACCATGAACTGAAGACACAGGTATGCAATTTGATGTATTTCAATGGGGTTTTGAACTTAGTGTCATGATTTGTGCATTTTTACATATTTGTGGCCCAGATTTTCAACATGCCTTCTTTTGGGACTCCACCTATGAACAGTGTCACTGTCATTAGGCAGATCTGTTCCAAAAGGTGATTTTGTGGTCCCTGCGTGAAATCCCCTTTCGGGTAGAAGTTGAACATTTTCTTTGCCCTTGTTCATGAGGTGGGGTCATAATAAGGCTATGTTGAAAATTTGGTGCAAAATATTAAAAAACAACCAAGTTATGAGCCCACATACAGTTTTGCAAGCGCAGGCTTGTAACTTTGGTAATTTTCAATATTTTTATCTGAAATTTACAACATAGCCATATCTTTACAGCACCTCATGAATGTGACAGCTGTCATTTTTGAACTCCTGCTCAAAATGTGTTTTTTGCGTCCTGAAAGTTGATTTCACAGTCCCTGCGCAGAAACACCTTTAAGCCAGAAGCTGAACATTTTGTCCGCCCGTCTTCATGAGGCAAGGTCATAACAAGGTTATATTGAAAATTTGGTGTAAAAATATTGCAAACCAACACATTTATGAGCCTATGTTACATTTTTCAAATGCACACTTGTAACTTTGTTTTACATGGGGACAGCGATCAGAGAATGGGGAAGGGGGAGGGACCACTGGACTACCAGGGAATATACTTTTTACATTGAGGATGGTGATTGGAGGACCAATTAACTACTAGGGATTATAATTTTTTTTCATGAGGATGGCGATCAGAGAACGGGGGAGGGACCACTGAACTACCAAGGAATATACTTTTACATCAGGGACGGTGATAGGAGAATGGGGGTGGGGAGGGACCACTGGACTACCAGGGATTATCATTTTTTTACATGGGGATGGTGATTGGAGAACGGGGTTGGGGGAGGGACCACTGGACTACCAGGGGATATAAATTTTACTTGGAGAATGGGGGACGGGACCACTGGACTAACAGGGAATAGTATTTTTACTATGGGGACAGTGATTGGAGAACAGGAGAGCAGGGAGTGACCACTGCACTACCAAGAACACATTACTTGATTTTCAGGGGATGAAATCAGCAGGCAAGGGGTGCCACTAGACACCAGGCAGTTCAAAAACTACCAGAAACCAACCATACTCAGGAGCTGTGTGAGAGAGGTGTTGACAGAAGTTCAAAAATGCACAAGCAGAACACGTTCTTGTGACAAGAAAGTTGATCAATTTATTGGAGAAAATCACTCCATAACACAAATGAATTCTTCACACAAAGGTAAAAACACAGGAGCCCAACAACTACTGTCTCAGAAACCCCAATGCTTCACTCAATGGGGCTTCCACAGGGGGTCGAACTGTTATGGACCTTTACTATTCGCAGTCTTTTCAGTTTGAACAGTAAAGTTTACTGTAAAGACCTGCAAATGGTTATTTTACGATTGATTGATCCTTAACTAAGCGAGTGATGGGCAATATGATTCTCACCCCAAAAAGACATACTTGTCCTCAAAATGTTTAAATAATACAATAATGGAATTAAGCATGTGACTGAGACCTAAAAACAATTCAGGTCTTAGTCATTCCTTACCAAGTAGCATGTCTTGGGGGCATGGCTAGCTGCTCAGCCATTTGGATGCACTTTCAGAGAGCTACCTGAGCTTTCCTCGATAAATCTAAGATTTTTAAGATTTAAAGTTTGATTGGTGGGGGGAAAAATACATATACCCAACCAGTAAAGGATTGTGCACAGCCAGATCAAATCTAATAAGAATGGGGCGGAAATCTTTCAAACAAAAAGACAATTTCTTTGCACCTCGTGGTGGGGCCACAAAGGCGCCTACAACATCCTCGGGCCTAACACTGGATGAGCCCGGAAAGGAGGATTCCCGACCAGCATCGCTCGACTCTCTGCAGCAGGCTCTGCTGGCCCTTGCAAAAACAGTCCAACAAATGGACAAGAAAATGGACACATACCATGACTGTAATTAAATAAAAATAAAAAAATAAGTAAAACAGCCATGGAGCAGTGGATCAGTGGCCTGGTGGGAGCAGCAACAACAATGGAGAAGACTTCCGATAAAGCTCTAGCTACCACAGCAACTTGTGTGAAGGAACAAGCCCTCATCCATGCCCAGTTGGAACATCTTGAAAACACTGTCAGGGCTACACATGTTCGGGTGCTTGGGTTCCCAGAGGGCACCGAGGGTAATGACCTACTCACATTTATTATAAACTGGATGGCTGAGACTTATGGACTCGAAATGCATGATGCGATTCTCTGAGCTTACTGAATTACCCCACGGAGGGCCAGTGGATAACAGGTGGAGCTGCGGACTATCATGGTGATCACAACATCATCGGTAATCAGGGACCAGATTTTACAGGCGGCTCAAACCAAGAGAAGAGAAGAGTGCAGATAGATGGGTCCCATGTAATGCTGTTCCTGGACCTTTTGTGCGCCGCCTGAACAAAACGGAAATGATTTGATGCTATTCAGTGCCGATTCCGTGAGCTGGAAGTCCCTACAAGCATGCTGGTGATTGCCCAGCTCCACATCAGCATTGGAAGGAAAGCCTACATTTACACCAACCCCAAAGGGGCTGGGACATTGGCCGAAAAGCTGGAAGCAGAAAAGGCAGCCAGGAAGGGGGAGGTGTCCTTGGATTCAGAAGGAGAAGGAGTCTAAGGTAATGACTTTTGGATTTAGTTTATGGTTCAACCCTCACCCTGACCCAGAGGTAACATTTGAATAGTTGGAGACTAAGACATTGTTTGTAAAGTGGATACTACTAGAGATTATCTGGGACTATGCTACAGTTTTTTTTTTATAAAAATATCTTTAAAATCCACTGACAGCATGATTTGCAGAGGGACCATAGCTAGTTAAACTGGGGTGCTTTATTGGATTTGTTATCAACCTATCGTTGATTAAAAAGAAATGTTATATGGGTTTCTTATCCCTGTAGTTTATACAGGTGGACAAAATGGTGATTACGAACTTTTTTGTTTTTATGGAACGGACTTAATTTCCCGCCAGCTGGCCTTTTTAAGTCGTTTGAGCTACGCAGCTAAAAATATTGTTTATGCACTGAGAAGGTTGACACCATTTCCTATAAATGTTACTATCTGTACTAGAGGAGTAGTTTCCAGATTAGTGAATATTAAGGTTGTAAACCTGGTTATGTTTTATGGGGTTTAGAAAGCATAAAACAACTAGCATGACATCTAGTATTCCTGGCTGGAGGGAGTACACCGAGAGGAAATGTTTTTATTCTACTGGTGTGATTTAAACACAAAGGCATAATAGCCATTTTCCTTATTCTTTTTAAGGTTTAAAATTTATAATGTGTATAAAAGTTATAGGCATTAGCAGCAACAGCCAGTCTGAACAACTCATGGATATATAAACGTTGTTATTCTCCCTACATCTTGTAACTAAGGTAACACTGACTCATACATCCTAATGTCATTATTATCTGTAAAGCATGATATATGCTCTGTTCAGAGAGAATTTCTGTACTGTAAGGTATAAAATTATAAATAAAAAGTATAAAAAAAGTAGCATGTCTTTAGAAACCAATTTGTAAAACTGAAAAAAAAAAAGATAGGGGACTGCACAAACAGTATTTCTCTGAGCACAAACAGTAAATCCTTAACAATTAACAGTTTGAATGGTTTTCGTTTACCTGCTTATCTAGCAGCTATCACAAAAATCCTTATAATTCAAAAATGGTGAGATACCTTCTCAGAACACTATCCAAAGGCACACCCTTGGTACAGTCCCCATCTTCCTTGAAAATTTCAAGAAAAAGTTTAATTCCATCTGGACTGTAAATGACCGCAAAAAATACCCTTTTTTTTTTTTTTTTACTCATTGAGGATTCGGAAAAGTACCTTTGAGTCAGAGATTCCTTTACAAAGGTTCCACATCACAGAAATTTGCTACAAAACAAACAATATATGGCAATTCACCAGGACATGAAGCAAACTATATACACAGAGCAGTGAAAGGCTAACAGTTTGCTACTAGAATTAATAAGCACAGTCCTTAAGCAAAACGTTAATAATACTCAGAAATAGGGCTGAACCTGACAGACTCAGGCTGGAGACTCAACAGGGGTTGGAAAATAAGCCGGCCAGAGGCCTTAGTCAGGGGAGGGATGGGGTTCAGTGGCAGTCACAGTTGTTTGAGGACTGGAGATGGTCCTTAAGCCGAATTTTGAAGGTGCCAATTCAGTTTTCGATAGCAAGAGAGATGGGTAGGCCATTCATCCAAGATAGGGCTCTGTAGTTAAAGGACCTTTGGAACTGAGAGGTACGGCAGTGGGGTACCGAGGAGTTGCTTGACAGAGCTTCGTGGCTATTCTTAAGGGTTGGAGCCCCTGAGGAGAGAGATGGAGCCCAGCGGGGGCAAGGCCAAGGGGTAATCTTTTTAGCCATGAGGCAGGTGTGGTACCTGATTCTATTTGCAAGGTTGAGCCAGTTGGTGGTATTGTATAGTGAGCATGTGTGGGTGAGATGGTCACAACCCAGGGTGAGGTGGCAGGCTTTGTTAAGGGCAAGGCGGAATCTGTAAAGGGCTGAGGAGCTTGCCGTGCTATAGATGAGTAAGCCATAGTCAAGCAGGGAGAGAACCAAGGAGGAGACAACGAGCCTAAGGGTGTCTGGAGTAAGACAGTGTTTGAAGTGATGCAGTATCCCAAGACGAATACTGAGGGTGGTGGACAGGAGATGTATATGTTGATGGAAGTTTAGTGCTGGGTCTAAGGTGATGCCCAGGTATTTAAAGGAGCCCACAAGTTCAAGAGGGGAACAATTGACAGTTAGTAGTGGGGGGCAGTGCTCCCTCTGGGAGTTCTGTGGGTGGGAGAAGTACATAACTTTCGTCTTCTTATAGTTTAGTATGAGGCGCTGTGAGGAGAACTAGTTTTCAGCTTCGCTAAAGGAGGTTTGAAGGGAGTGATGGAGTTGAATAGGGTTGGAATTGGAGGAGTATAGGACAGCATCATCTGCATAAAGTAGCAGGTTGCATGAGCAGGACATGAGGAGGGAGTTAAGGAAGAGGCTAAAAAGCAGTGGCCCGAGAATGGACCCCTGGGGGTTACCAGAGAGAATGGGTGGTCTGTTGGATGAGTTGTTATTAATTTTGGCCTGCTGGAAGCAGTTCGAGAGGTAGTCAGTGAACCAGCAGAGGGCATCCTGGGAGAAACCAATGTTGGAAAGTGTGGTTAGTAAGAGAGAGTGATTGACAGTGTCAAACACCTTAGTGAGATCAATGAATATAGCACCAGTGATATGGCCCCTATCTAATGCGGAGTGGACATGGGCAGTGAACTCCAGGAGGGCAGCAGTGGTACTGTGTCCCTTGAGGAAACCGTGTTGCTGTTTGCAGAGTAGGTTATATTTGTAGAGGTGGTCGGTGAGCTGATCAGAAACAATCCACTCTAGGGCCTTGGAGAGGAGAGGGAGAATGGAGATGGGGTGGAAGTTGTTGGTGCTGGTACAGTTCCCATTTTTAAATATCGGTGTAATGGAGGCAGATTTCCACAGGGAGGAGAATTTTCCCTGACACAAGTAGCAATTTAGAATATGTGTGAGGGGGTTAAGTACCTCCTGCAGGGTGAGTTGTAGGAGTTTCAGATCTAAGGAGTCACTGCTGTAGCAGGAGTGGCTGAGGGCTTTTTTGAGGTAAGGCTCCGCAGACTTGGGTGTAATGCAGTGCAGATGGAAGGGGGCTTTTGTGAGAAGAGGGGGCTCGTTGAGGGTGGGTCAAAGAATTACAAGGTAGGACCTGGCTGAGGTTTGTGAAGGTGTTGTTGAAGGCTGTAGCTATACAAGTAGGATCAGTGGTCAGACACCCATCAACTAAGATCTGGTTGGGGACAGTGTTAGGGTCTTTGCCACAGATATCCTTTATGTTGTTCCAGAATTTCTGCCCTGAGCCCCAGGAGGGGGTAAGGGAGGATTTAAAATACTCGGCTTTGGCTCTTCGCAAGGCCCATGTGCATTTGTTTTGGGCCTCCCTGTACTTCTGTCTGTCGTCTGACAGGCATGACTCATTGGAGAGGTGCGAGAGTGAGTCTTTGGTCTGCATCAGTGCCAGGAGGTGGTTCGAGATCCAAGGCACGGGGTTCCCTTTGACCACCCTTTTAGTGAGTGTGGCAAACTTGTCACATATAGTATTAAAGGAGTGAATGAAGAGGTCGAGGGCTCTGTCAGGGTCAGGGGTATTCATTATGAAGGACCAGTCCATATTAACGAGATGAGCTTTAAGGAGGGCAGGCTTACCAGGTCCAAGTTTGCGATGAAGCATTATTGTGGGAGGAGATTTTGGTGCTTTGCTGGTCCAAGTGCAGAGCACTGGAGAGTGGTCACTAAGGACATTAGGGAGAACGGTGGTGCTAGTGATTTTTGTGAGGGTGATTGGTGAAAACTAGGTCCAGCAGCGAGGAAGACCCAGTGCTCTGGTTCAGTCGGGTGGGGGATGCGACTACTTGTGTTAGATCTTGGGTTCCATCTGGGGTGGTGGAAGTAGCTGTCCATGTAGTGTGGCCTTAGTGTAAATGGCGCAGCCACACCCGTGCTTACCCTTCTGGTCAGCTCAGTGAATGTTGTAGCCAGAGAGGGTTATTGACGAGTCTGGAATCAGGGGGGAGAGCCGGGTTTCACCCACAGCAGTGACATAGGACTGATGTTGGAGGACCCATCCCTGGAAAGAGTCCCATTTTTTTAATAGGCTGCAGACATTAAGGGAGGCAATATGCAGCCCGCCGGCAGGGGAGTGTATTGGAGGAGCGGATGTGAGTGGTCCGGGGTGAGGGTGGGTGTTTCCAGACATGAGAAGCAGGAGGAGGAGGAGGCACCAGAGGACAGGGTTCCAGGTCAACTTTTTGAGTAGGTGAGATTTGCGGGATAGATGCCCTTTCGGGGTTCAGAATGTAGGAATGGGGAGGTTTAGTATATGGGGGGTAGCCAGGAGAAGAAGCTGAGGTGTGTTGGGGGGTGACTGTAGCAGAGGTTTTAAGTAGTGAGGTTTATAGTGGTAGCAGGGCGCACATAGCGTGGTGCGACTGGGGTGGTGGACATTAGGAATGGTCGTAGGGGAGAAGGCCAGAGTTTCAGTAGGGGATAGCTGCCAGGCAGCCAAATGGTAGTCAGTGTCATAGGTGGGGTGCAAGCTCGGGAAGAGTATCAGGGAGGGAGTAAGTACAGCAAGAAACAGAGAGGACAGTGAGAGGGCTAAGAGAAGCATGGACAGGGAGGCAGAATAGCGCAGTGGTTTAAGACTGAGCTGCAAATCTGGTGACATCCAGCAGACCAGATCTGGGTTTGAATCTCACAGCTTCCACTTGCATACTTTGTGACTCTGAGCAAGTCACCTAACTTCCCTGTGCTCCCAGGTCACACCTGTAAAAAAGCTTTCAGCTTAGTGTGCTACTCCTGGTTAAACAACTAAATAAAAAAATAAATAAATAAAAAAGCATGGTGAAATATACACATACAGAGGACAAGCAAGTACTTGCTCAGGCTGGCTCAGTGGCCCTCTAGTGGTGAAAGGATATAGGCTGCTAATGGAGAAATGGGATGATAGGTTCAGCCCTGTGTTTCAGACCCTATATAAAGGCGAGCACACCAAGGGTGGTGGTGGTGGGGGTGGTGGGGAGCCGACACTTCTGCGGCGGCGCAAAAACAGAGAGAGTCTAATGTGCCACAAGATGGAGATTTTCGGCGTGGCATCTGCTCCAGTGCTGTACCCGATGGTTTCAGGGGTTGGGGGAAGGTGACTAGTACATGGCCCTCACGACCTCTGGTGTCCCGCTGCAAGATGCTGTGAAGGAGAAAGAGGTAAGGATTTATACTCTGGGAGCTTCAAGGGAGGGGCTTAAAATTGGATTACCAGCTGATTTACTGCTCCGATTTTACTGTGAGATGTGTTACACAGAGATCGGAGAGCTCATTTACTGCTCCGATCCCTAAGCTACTGTGAGATTAATTCTTAAGTCCGACCCTGCCCTCAGAGTGCTGCTGTAGTTAAAATTAAAAAAAGAAACTACTAACGGAGCTCCGATTTCAAACCAGTGTGAAAATTCATTAGCCCTCAGGGATCCAGCTAGATTTCCCGAGACGCAGCCTGCCCGGTTTATTCAGGGCCTGTAAAAACTCTAATTTTCTAATTTTTGGTGCTAATTGGAGCCGGGGAATAAATTTAAAGACCCTAGTCAGCAGTACAATTAATTAAATTTAAAGACCCTAGTCAAGCAGTGCAGTTTCAGGGGAAGCAACTTAAAAGCCCTGCAGGCTACACAGAACCTAGGCAGTACAGTTGGCTAAACTGTCCTTAAATTAAATTAAAGGGTATGCTGCAACAATTACATTCAGGCAGAGAAGACGTTCTAGCTATGTAAGGTTTTGTACAGTGAATAGACTGTCTCCACATATACGCCGACACAAAATTCAAACTTAGAATGGCGCCAAAACACAAACAGAGAGAGTCTAATGCGCCACAAGATAGAGCTTTTCGGTGTGGCATCTGCTCCGATGCTGTACCTGATGGTTTTGGGGGGTGGGGAGGGTGACTAGTCCACAGCCCTCATGACCTCCGGTGTCCCACTGCAAGATGCTGATGGTTTCGGGGGGTGGGGGACGGTGACTTGTCCACGGCCCTCAAGATCTCCGGTGTCCCGCTGCAAGGTGCTGTGTTAACCAATCGGGGAAAAATGTGTGGGTTTTTTTTTTACATTTGTTTACCATTCCAAATCTCAAAAACCATACAAGACGCCATCACGAAACTTTCTACATCTTGAGACACTGGCAGAATGACCTCACATGCCAAATGCTGGGCTATTTCACCAAACAATGCCAAAGTTCTTAAGGTACAAAATTTTAATGTAGCATAGAAGTGCCGCTACAACCCTAACTATAGGGGCGCTACTGCACCCTTATAATATGTATGAGTATTTTCGGGCACAACCTGGGAGAGTTATCGACTAAAACAGCAGGAGACCGTATACAATAACAGTTACGTAAATTTGAGAACAACATCAGTCATGGATTATATTTAAAATAAAAAATGACAGAAATATACAGTACCAGTATACATAGACTTGGGGGCAACATCACTCAGTCCTGGCTGTGCATAAAAGTGACATCATAATAAGCAGGAGTGCAAACTAAAATACAGTAGCAGGTGCAGTCAAAGTATTTGCAAAAAAAGGAGAGCAGCCCAGGACAAATAAAGATACCAGTTGTATCAGGAACACAGAGAGCAATAACATACAATGCCTTTCTCCACTGCTCAACTAGACCTCCAGACCTTGATAGCCTATTTGTATAATTAATACTGTAGGTTTTCATGTCTTTGCCTCAGTGTACTACACCTACTGTATATATTATGAGTCTTCTAGCCATTGATAGTCTTTTGTTACACCATTACTGTGTTGTATTATGTGTTTTTGCATGTATGCACTATGCCAGTATATAATATTGTAGCAAACCTTCCTGACTAGATTGTTACTACCTGTATTATTCTGTCTTAATGATTGCTATTTTCCCTATGTTTGCAACTACCCCTTTGTACCCTGTCCCTGGGTCGCACCTGGAAATGAGCCTTGACTCAGCGTGCCTTTCCCAGTTACTCGGATACCAAATTTTAAACAAATAACATGTGTATAGAAAATACACAGGGATTTTGGGGGGCACAGTGCTAGGTTGGCCAGACCTTAGTTACTAGCAGGAGCAAGGGCTGGGAAGACACACAGTCCCCCTTAGGGCCTTGCTGAAGACTGAATGCGTGGGAGGAGGGCATACGTCAGGCGAAGGGAATTCCAGTATTCTGGGGCATAGACTGCAAAATCCAGCTTTCCCAGGCCGGTGGAACACCTATGCCGACTGAGAGACTGGGAGTCCATAGACCTTAGTGAATATGTAGAGGTTTAGTGCTGTAGATAGCTTACTAAGGAAAATGGGGAGCCTCTTCGAAGGAGTTTGTCCACAGAGCGGTCCAGAGCAAAAGATCTGTGGCCAGCAGGGCAAAGCCATACCAGCCCATAGTAGAGGAGGCAATGATGTGTGAACTTTGAGGAGGCCCAGGCAAAGTGACACATATTATTGTATGTCATGTCCCATTTAACGAGGAGAGTGATGTGTGAGCTTTGAGAAGGCCAAGGCAAAGCAACACATATTATTGTATATCATGTCCCATTTAGCGAGGACAGTTTTGTCTGCACCTAGAAATGCCAGGAGGCTGTATGTGAGACCAGGCAGGAGAACACCTTGAGCTGGAGACTGTCTGGCAGCCGAGGATAGGCAGTCTTTGACCCTAGAAGTCAGACACAGTTTTGCATTTACAGATTTGCAGATGTAGGTGACATGGAGGGAAAAATCCAGTGAGGGGTCTCAACATGCACCCAGGTATTAAAAGCTACTAGCATCCTCGAGTAGGGATCCATCTTTGCAGGTGATGGTTAGTTTTGAGGAGATAGCATGGAGCTTGCTCAATCAGTAGAAGCAGGCCTGTTGTAACAGGAAAAGATAAATAAATATGAGTGTTTTAGTTATTTAACATTGGCGGGACTTATTCAGTACAAATAAATGAGAACACACCACCACATTCATTGCTGCTTAGTCACAGATGGAAGACCAAACACCTCAAAATTTTTGTCTCACAGTGATACTTCTGCTAGGGTTGGGATTGCTCTAACCATTGGGTTCCTTTTATATTGGGCATGAAAACAGCACCATAATTGGGTATCACAACCCAAATGCACTCAATTATTGAAAGTGCTTAGTGTTAGTGAAAATCACTAACATTTACAACATGTGAATAAATATATACAATTTGTATAAGCAGGGACAGAGGCTGCAAATGAACTTTTTATCACAACACAAATCTTTTTTTTTTTTTTTTTTTTGGCATCCACGGTCGTCATTGTTCAGCCCTGGTCATGGCCCCCTTGGGCTCCCACCCCGGCTATTGCCAGCGCTCCTCTGTCACCTCTGGCTTGCCCCCCAGAGGGGTGGGGTTGTGGCGCTGTTCCCCTACCAGTGCCACACTACTGTATCTGGTCAGGAGAGCTGGCAGCGGAGGTTGATTGAAGTCCAGGGGTAGGGCTTCATAGAGACACCCGGGATGTGTTTTTGTCCCCCTGTAATTGTAGGGGGACATGCAATGAAGACTCCGCGTCCACCCTGCCCCTGAATTGTTACACTTTGGTGCATCGTGAGTGAAACCAGCTCCACTGGGTGCCATTATTGCACCACACACATAGCCCCCCTCCCTCCCAGAGAAGGAGAGCAGTCCAAGGGATGCTTGATCCTTCTCCACCCAGCTGGCCCTCCAGCACCCAAGTCTGTTCCCCAACCCAGGTCACTGGTGTCGCAAGCGGAAATCCAACCGCTGCGCTGATGGGCCAGCATTGGAATACAAATCTAATCACAAAACAGTTTTTTTTTTTGTTTTTTTTTTATACTAGTTTTTATCCCCTGTTTTTTTGGAGTTGGCAGGCAAGGCTCCAGCACTTGTATCTATCCCTGGCCTGTGTCCCAATCATCGGGATCATAGCCGGGACCATCACTGAGTCTGCCAGCTCCATTTGTTCCCCTGCCCTGTTGCGGATGCACGTATGTGCGTGAAGGTGCGCAAGCGCTGTGTTCCCTGAAACTCCCTCCCAGCATGCCACCCTCCATCCGACACTGCCCCCAGCCTTCCACCTAGTGGTAGTCACACGGCCGGGGCAACAACATCCCTCTCTGAGAGAGGAGAGCTGCCTTGCTGCCACATAATCCAGCTCCCCCCCTCCTTCCAGCCAACTCCTGCTGAACCAGGCTCATTCCCAAACCCGAGTCGCCGTTATGGCGTCTAGTGCCTCAACCCTCAGCACCACTGGGATGGCAAATTCAGAGAATTTTAAATGATAAAACAGGGAATAGCGAGGTAGGTTTAAAAAACAAACAAAAAACATTATTACCCACAGATCACTGCACTTGTTAGAAGGTTGTCAAAACTTTTTCATTTAATTTATTTACAGAAAGTCAATCTGACCCTTAAATAAATAGATTTTCTAACCAGTATTTTATAAACCACAAAAAATAATGGATTACGCCATATAGGAACTGACTACAAAATGTATAGACAAATGGTTATACATAAATACCTCCTGCATACCAAAAGAACATAAAAGATACAGCTGACTAAATTCTTATAGGTGTAACAATATAAACATTGCTGAAGTGTAGTATTTGGTTGGTACTATCTGGTCCAAAGTTAACGATGCTTAGTTCTGTGGATACGTACAGGTATAACAAATAGAGTAATAATACAGATAAAGGTGATATTAATCTGTTATTGCCAACAGCACAGATAAATTATATAGGAATACCACAGTTATTTTAGCAATACACACAAAAAGGTTTTTATATACGAAAAAGACAAAATACATAAAAATAGCCAAGTAAATTAATTTATTTTTATATGGAGCTGCAAGGATTACAGGGATCAAAAACAGTGGGGTCAGAAACATTGGGGGAATTCAAGAATGCATAAGACAATTATTTATTTTTATTTTATTGAAGTCTTTGGCAACTGGGTAAGTGCACTGATCCAGGGGACCGTTTTCAGGCACGACCCAAGCCACACAGGCAGCAGTTACAGAGGTAGTGACAAGTTATACAATGAGTACAAGCCATGTGGATAGACCGACATCATTGATGCACAAAGTGGAAATACAGACATCACTGGTGAACAAAGAAAGTAACATAGGAAAGAAAATTAACAACAGCCTAAAAAAATAGTACATCATGATAAGCAACAATTGTAAAACAATTATTTACAAAGGATAAGTGAAAATTAATGCATGATGTAAAAAAAAAAAAAACATACAAGACAATAGCCAAGTGGGAGAGCCTGAGAAGCAGGTAGTGAGGAATGTAAGAAAGGAGTCCAAAGAAATGAGAGCGGGCAGGGGAGGCCAAAGCATCCCAAGAGGAAAAAGTCAGAAAGGAGGGGGTGGGGTTATCCAAGCTAGCAGTGGCATGTGGCCTCATCAAGCAGCCAGGATTTGATATGTGTCTTGAAAGTGGCATGGGAGTCCACAGAGCAGATGGGTGCAGGGATTCTGTTCCACAGAATGGGAGCAGCTACAGATAATGCTCTGCTACCCATAGCCAAGAAGACGTTTGGGATATCCGGGAAGGGGAGGACTGAGGATGCACGCAGATACTTCGAGGGAGTTCTGGTCTTGAGGAGAGATGTATAAGGGAGGCTTCACCATGCCTGATGGCACTGTCCAGGAGGCAGCCAAGCCCATAATCAAATCTGCAGTGTAGCGGGAGCCAGCCAAGAGTCTGGTAGAGGTGGTAGTGGTAAGTGGAATATGGTGCCTGGCATGGCTCCAGATAAGATTATTTGACATGAGTACTGTACTCCTCATTTTGAAAGTGAGATGAGTAAAGCCAGATTCATGTGCATACAAATGTCCGGACAGAGTGGAGTGAGGAATACATTTTTAAGCACAATGTAGTTTTTTCCCTACGTAAGAATCAATCAGGTTATGTTATGAGGCAGTGTTCTATGGACTGTGGTGCATTTACAAATGTTGGATGAGTACTGGTACTGGTTAAAGAAAAATTCTGAAGAGTATTTCATAACATGAGGTGAGTAAAATAGGTTGGTACTCACCTTATCTGGAGCCCTGGTACCTGGAGAGTGAAACAACATATGTTGTTGTACGTGGAGCAGAGGTGTGCATGCAAGGCTGAGAATGTGTATGAGTAAATAGGGGAACAGTAGTCAATCAAGGATAGCTGGTTGCCTTGGGCAGTTGCTAAATGGGCTTCCCTGATCAGGAATGATTTTATCCGATAGGCCTCACCAAGTTTCTGGTTAATACGATGGATAACAGAGGAGATATGATTGGAAAAGGAGAGCGATGGGTCCAGGATAACTCCCAGATATTTAAAAGTTAGTACATTTTGAAGTACAGTGTTGTCTGGTGAGACTACTAAGAGGGTGGACCCAGCCTTGGCGATGTTAGATAGGAAGGGTTTAAATCCAAATAGCATGGATTTAGTTTTTTTTAGCATTAGCAATTAGGTGATGTGAATGGAACCAGGTGTGTGCCACAGAGTAGTTATCAGATAAAACCCTGGATATATTAGTAGTAGTAGTAGTAGTAGTAGTATATTTTATTCAAAAATCATGAATTGGATAAAAGCTCCATTGAGCGAACTCATTTTCAAGAAGATCCAAAATACATTAGTACAATTACCATTCTTACAAGCAGGCATACATAAATAACATTTAGAAATAAAGCAAAGAATTATATACATAACACTATGCAGAAACGATAGTAAGGAAAGAGAGCCATAAAATAATACATGACTTTAGGTTATTGCAGAGGGATAGCATAATGCAGGAGCATGGCTTGGTTCATAAAACCATATTTTGATATGCTGTTTTTGTTTGGGAGAGTGGGGTCTCTCAGTTTAATAGGGATTGAGTTCCAGACTGCTGCACCCCTGTGTCTTACTGAAAGTCTCCCAGTTTCTAATTTAGCGCTGGGGACATTAAACTCGATACCACCTGAAGATCTCAGACTTTGTAAGACAGTTCTGGTTGTGAATAAATTATTAATACATTGGGGAATTGTACCTTTCAGAACCTTTTTTTTTTTTTTGCAGTTATCTATTTTCTCTCCTGCAGTCCTCTGCATCCCTTCTAACATCCCCCCCGTGCCCGGCACCGGGTATGAGACCCCCCTTCCTTATACCCCATGACTTACCCTTCGTGGCAGGAGGTGGGAAGCAACTCGACCCACCCGACCGGATTTAGTGTTCGGGGAGGTGCCTTCCCAGGCCGCTGCAGAGGGGACCATTGTCATCCTCACAGAGGACTCCCATTTTCCCCTTTCCTTCCCCCAAGGTCTCAGCGTGCAATGGCACCAATGGCGGCGGCGGTGTGCACACTCCTGTGCGCATCCTCATCAAGCACCTGCCACAGACTCTCACCCACAGATTCAATGCTGGCGTGCCACCTCCCAGCCTCCGCTAGGTGGCAGGCAATTGCCGAGCACTGTGATCCCCCCTCCCCAGAAAAGGAGAGCAGTCCTGGGGATGCTCAATCCTTCTCCTCCCTGCCAACCCCCGGTGCCCCATGTCCGTTCCCGAACACGGGTCGCTGGCGTGATGCAAGGTAAGGCGTCCAGCGCCTCAACCCTCATCGCTACTGGGCCGGCTGCCTTTCAGAACTTTTAACATAAAAAGTGAAATATGTAGGTCCCTTTTATCTCTTAATCTCAACCAATTCAAATTTTGATACAGTTGGCAGTGGTGCATTCTGTAATGTACATCCAGGACATAACAGGCCAGCCTGTTACAGGCTATATCAGTTTTACCCAGTAGAGTTCAGGAGGCTCCAGCATATAGAAGGTCTTCATAATCTATTGTTGGAATGACTGCATTATTAACCAGTTTAAATTTTGAGTCCGTATCCAAACAATGTTTCGCCCTATGCATGGCTCCTGTTTTTTTGTGAATGTTTCCTACTAAGGATTGGATATGATTTTCCCATTTAAGTGGACCATCCAGCCACATTCCCAAATATTTATAGCTGGATGTAGATTTTAAAAATCTCTGAACTTAGATTTAATGTTTAGGTCGTAGTTCTTGAACTCTGTAGGTCTGCTAAACAAGATTGTTTGTGTGTTTTTTACATTGTTTCATTGACTGGGTTTCAAAAAATTTTTTTTATAAATTCAAAGGCTATCTGTAATCTTTCCCGGACCAAATCAACCGAGTTCCCACTGGCGTAAATCACTGTATCATCTGCGTAGAGATAAACTACGTCCATGCAGTGGAAATTAAGCTCATTAACATATATGTTAAAGAGTAGTGGCCCCAGAATCGACCCCAGGACACTCCAAATTGAACTGCTCTCAGTGGTGAGCAGGAAATACCTAGTGATACAGACTGTTGCCTGCTTATAAATAAAATCTAAACCACTCCACTACTAAATGAGAGAGGTTCAGATCCACTAGCCTAGATATAAGGACAGTATGACTAAACATGTCAAAGGCCTTTGACAGGTCTATAAAATAGCACCTGTCATAAACCCCCTATCCAAGCTGTCCTGAATATCTCCCACAACCTTAATTAGAGCAGTCTGGGTACTGTGATAGGCTCTGAAACCAGACTGTCTACAATACAGTCTATTTTCAGACTCCAAGAAGTATGTAAGCTGGCGAGATACCAGACGCTCAACATTTTTTTAAATCTGAGATAAAAGTGAAATGGGCCGATAGTTTTCAATTTCTGATTTTAATCCAGATTTATGTATGGGAATCACTTTGGCTATTTTCCAAAGAACTGGGAATTCAATGGTCAAAAGAGAAAGATTGAATATGTATGATAACGAATAGGCAATAGTAGGGGCTGCATATTGGAGAAGTTTAGGTGGTATGCCATCAGGTCCAGCAGATTTTTTTGTGTCCAGTTTTAAGAGTTTGAATCTTACATCCTCAGCCAATACCTCCTTGAATTTGAATTTTAAGTGTAAATTACAATTCACAGGCATAGCGCCAAAGTGGGTAGATAACTATGATTGAATAGGTGTCTGTAGTTGATTGTCAATTTTATCCTCAGTGACGCCGGAATCAATAAAAAATTGTATTAAATGCTTCCGATACCACAGAACTTATTGGGGTATATTGATTGTTAATCTTTTCAAGAGCCTTGTCACTAGTGAAGAGGACAAGGTCATCTGCATAAAATAGGGCATCACAAGTGAGACAGTCAGAGGGGAGAGAGTTTATAAACAGGGAGAGCAAGAGTGGGCCCAGGATGGAGCCCTGGGGTACACCAGTAGCAACTGGGTGAGCAGGGGAGGTAGAAGGTCCTACACATACCGACTGAGATCTGTCTGAAAAGTAACTTTGGAACCACCGTGTGATCTCAGTAGAACAGCCAAGGGTATGGAGGGAGGAGAGCAACAGGGTGTGGTCAACCAGGTCGAAAGCTTTCGACAGGTCGACAAAGATGGCACCCATTGCTCTTCCAAGGTCCATGTTCCTAAGAATATGATTGGTGAACGGGACGGGGGCAGATGTGGTGGAGTGATGTTTATGGAAGCCGTGCTGCTGTCTGGACAGTAGGTTGTGCATATCAATACAATCAGACTGTTGTCGGTGGACAATCCTTTCTAGGAGTTTACTAAGGTGGGGAGCAAGGATATAGACCGATAGTTATCTGGGGATAGCGGGTTACCAGTCTTAAAAAACGGGACCACCCTGGCATGCTTCCAGGTGCTGGGCACTGAGGAGGTAGTCAATGCCAGGTTAAAGAGGTCGGTGAGTGGTTTTAAAATGGCAGGTGATATAAGTTTAAGCATAGCAGGGAAAAGACCATTGCTGCCCGGCTAGGCAGCCTCTTCAGCAGTTCGGCAGTGTCCCTGGGGATGATGGTCCAGAAGTAGAAAGAGGGAAGGGGAGGGGAGGAGTTTGAGGGGTATGGGTGGGGGGATGATCAGAGAGACCAGTGGTCACCAGGGGTGTCAGCTTGCTAAGGAGGGCAGACAGGTCTGTGAATTTTTTATTGAAGGCCTCTGCCACAGCAGTGGAGTCGGCCAGACATCCGGAGGAAGTGTCAAGGTGAATAATGGGGTTATGAATTTGAGGGTTGAGTAATGAGCCAACCTCGCCCCAGAAGTGATGGGGTCACCAAGACTCTCCCTTTGTTTGCCCTGAAAGAAGGCCCACATTTTGGCAAGGGCTGACTGTTTACAAGGGTTTCGTAGCCGCCGGTAATCATTCCATCGGGCAGGGGAGGGGACTTTTTTATAGGCTGACCATAGTCTATCCCTTTCCTTCATCATGTCCAGGAGGTCTTTGGTAACCCAGCGAGTACAACCACCCCTAACTCAATGAGTAGTCGGGGAAATATTGATTTTTGAGATGGAGGAGTGCAGTTGTGAAGAAACTCTCAGCCTCAGACACGACAGAGATGGTGTAGAAGGCTGACCAGTTTATCGCTTGAACATCATTAAGGAGGGAGGGGATGTCTAGGTGATTGAAATTACGGAAGGAGAGCAGTTTAGTGGGTGGGTGCTTAATCTTAGAGGCCCAGACCAGGTAGGCTGGGGAATGATTGCTAATAGCATCAGACAGAGTTCCTGATAGGAGCACCCTGTCCTTTCTATTGGTGATTACCCAGTCAAGAAGTGTGGGTTTTGGGTACTAGGGTTGTTCCTGGTGGGGATGGTGATAATTTTGACAAGGTAATGGAGCTTGAGTTGGTTAGAGTAATCAGGTTCCTGGGCACTAAGCCAGTCTAGGTTGAAATCCCCAAGAAGGATGGTGTCCCTAGCAGGGGAGAGACTTCCCATCCCTTCAAGGTGGGTGGTGAGACCTGCTGGGCATCCTGGTGAGGGTTATAGCAGCAACCCACATGCATCTTTTTTGCTGCACCTAGGAGCCACTCACTGGGTGAGCTAGGGTCTGAGTGGAGGACGAGGATAGCAGAGAGAGGTTAATGGATGTAGATAGCCACCCCACCACCCCTTTTCTTACCAGGCCTGTCATGCCTCAGCAGGGAGTATCCTGGGAGATAGTAGGCAGCATCAGAGAGATGGGGTTTTAGCCACATTTCAGAGATGCCTAGCACATGTAGCTTGTATAGGGTGACCCAGGGTTCAAGGTCGATGAATTTGGAGGAGAGGCTGCAGAAGTTGATGTGTGCGAACTTCAAACCAAAGAAGGAGTTCCATATAGGATCTGAGTGATCAATGGCAGTACAAAGGGGGCCAGGACTGGTCTCAATGTCTCCTGTTAGTAGGAGCAAAGAGAAGAGCAGGTGATATACCATGGGAAAATGTGGAAGGGGGATAGTAGTAGAGAAAAAGAGGAAGCCAAGATGGCAGACATCCTGTTTGGAAAGAAATGCAAAAAAAGCGAGGCACATGGAGGTACCCTCCCACCTGACAGTGAGACGGGGGAGATGTCAGGGGTGAAGGAGGGGGTAAGGCAGGACAGGAGCTTCTGTTCTATGGCAAGTATGGAAGCACCAAAGTCTACAAGGAGTAGGGTGAATAGCAGCGAGGCTGACAGCAGTGGTAGCATAGCCCACCTCATATTGGAGCACAAGTTTAGTGACAGGTAACTAGACGGTCGAAGTATCGGGGGGGGGGTGGCTTCAGACAAGAGGGGATAGGACAAGTAGAAGGAGTGAGAAAGTACACAGCCAAAGTGGCTGCTTCAGTGGTGTAGTGGAAAGGGTGCAGTCTGATATAGAGCAGCTTGAAGTATCTACAAGGGTTGACTAGAGAGCAAATGAGGGGGACCTATAGTTCAAGTGACAGATCCTGTTACTTCAGTCATGCTGCAAAAGAACTAATGTCCCTCTCGTGGCAGATCTTTATAATCTGCTAATGGGAAATTGGCTATAGTCACTTATTTAAAAAAAAAAAAAAAGCAGTACAGCTGTAACATACAATTGCAGTAACAGTTCCAACAATACATTTGCAATTTTACATTAAGAACCTTTCAAATTCAGGGGGAGAATATGCAGTTTTACATTAACAGCAGTTCAAAATCAGGGATAGAAAAGGCACAGAGAAGCAAGGCAGAGCAGTTGCAATTAAAAATTCAAACAGGAAAGCAGGGGTGGAGTAAACCCAGCTGAAAACTCTATTCTAAAGGCAGGGAGTTACAGTCTTTATTGGCTCAAGGTATCAGCCAGTAAGGGGCATCGAGACCCAAGAGCTGTCCATTCAAGGCTTGGAAGGCAGTAGTGTATTAGCGGAGGTGAAGGCCACTAGGTAAGTCATACCTGCGAGTTCAGCGGTGGTCAGTAGGAGAGAGGACAGTGGCTGAATCAGCAGCCACATCCCAGGTGCTGGAGATCTGTTGCAGGTGCTTCCGCCCAGTCCTGCGCCCACCACCTGAAAGTTCAGCAGTGATCAGTAAGAGAGGGGACAGTGACTGAAGCAGCAGCCATGTCCTAGGTGCTTGGAGATCTGTTGCGGGGGCTTCCGCCTGGTCCTGCACCCACCACCTGAGAGTTCAGCGGTGATCAGTAATAGAGGGGACAGTGGCTGAATCAGCAGCCATGTCCCAGGTGCTTGGAGATCTGTTGCGGGCACTTCCGCCCAGTCCTGCACCCACCACCTGCGAGTTCAGCGGTGGTCAGTAGGAGAGGGGACAGTGGCTGAAGCAGCAGCCATGTCCTAGGTGCTGGAGAGCTGTTGTGGGCACTTCAGCCTGGTCCTACACCCACCACATGAGAAAAAGAGGGATTATAGTGGAGGGGGGTAGGAGGAAGTAGACTGTTGGTTAACTAGGATCTGCAGCTTATCCAATAGGTAGGGTAATGGGCAGACTGGGTGGGCCAAGCGGTCCTTATCTGTCGTCAAACTCTATGTTTCTATGGGATATCAGAGGTTTAATATATAGTTTGCCAAGACCATATAAAATGTAATACTAATACATATATAATGCTTATTTTACAGAAGCCATTAGAATCACGTATGCCCCTGTAGGACTGGGACTGACTAGTTACTCAGCTTCCAAGTAGTAGAATGCTCCAGCAAAAAACAAGACAGAATACAGTTAGAATATAAAATCAAACAGATATGCATTTAAAAAAAAAATACAGGTGTATGATAAATTGCAATAAGATTTTCACAATATCTGTGTGCATAATCTTGTTGATTAGTTTAAAAACATATGATGAGATATCAAAGCATCGTTTAAGCCTGCTGGTTGTGTGGAACCCTGTTGGTGGAGTCATTTTGTTTCCTGCTGCTAGGTTTGTATGTTACTACCGCCATCAAGACCATTGTAGCAATTGTAACAGTGGCCTAACTGGCAGTCCTAGGATACAAGACGCGTGAACTGAAGATAAGTGGTTCTGATACTTTATGAATGTACATGAGACCTCTCCTAAAATCATAAGCGTGGTCTCCATGGCAGAATTACTAAATTATTGATCAAAGACAGATAAATAACAAATTAAAATTGTAAAAACCTGCCTGGAGCTGGCCCGGATGTGCTGAGGGTTGAGGCACTGGACAGCACACCTCATACTACGCCGGCGACCCAGGTTTGGGAATGACCTCGGGTTGTCGGGGTGCCGGCGTGGGGGTGGGGATGGTAGGAGTAAGGATCGAGCATTGACTCTCCTCTCCCGGGTAAGGGGTGGGATCGCTCGCCTGTAGTCCTGCCATCACCAAATGGAGGTTTGGTGCTGGCACAGGTGGTTAACGGTGTGACTGGAAGGGAGGGGCATCCCAAACAGCATGCGCACGTGCCACCACATGCGTGCACTACGTCAGGGACACATGGGTGTAGGGGCTGGGAGAAAACCTGTAAAGAAACAGAAATTGTATTTGGGGGAAAAAAAAAACCTGCCTGGAATGTGCCCCTTTCCAGAGCAGCTATGTGTGAGACACTGTTTACAGAATAAAGCTGCCTTGCACGCAGAGGAAAAGGAGCGCTCAGATTGATTGGGAGCACTCCCTCGATCTATAATAGGGAGAGCATGTATTTTATGTATTTCAAGAGTTTCACCAGGAAAGACATACTGAGCTTGTAACAACTCTTTTCCAGATGCATCCTGGAGGGATGGGGGAAGGGGAGTATACAGTATGTGACGTGTAAGTGAATATACAGTACATAATGTAAGGAGCAGCAGTAATGCAAAAAGTACAATAAAAATGCATACAATAGAACAGAGTAAAAATAAATAGCAGTATGCAGTCACAATTCACAGGTAAAGTATTAGGGCTACAAAATAATAAAGATGAGCCATAATACAAATATGATACTAGTGCTAAACAATGCATGGAGCAATGCTAGATGGTAGCAGGATTGGCATCACCCAGACTACTGAAGTGCTGGGTAGCACCGTCAGTGCATGAGGTAGGCTCAGGAGCGCAATACAGTATAACCAGTATGACCAGAAGGAATAACTGATAGCACACCATTACATAGAACATAGAAACATAGAATTTGATGGCAGATAAGGACCGCCTGGCCCACCTAGTCTGCCCATTTCCCTATATAAAGGATAAGCTGCAGGTCCTAGTTAACCAACAGCCTACTTCCTCCTACCACCCATTAGAATTGCCTTATGTCTGTCCCATGCATTCTTGAATTACCCCACTGTTTTTGACTCCACAACCTCCTCAGGAAGGCTGTTCCATGCATCCACAACCCTCAGTGAAAAAATACTTCCTCACATTACTTCTGAGCCGTCCCCACCTACCTTCAAATTGCGTCCACTTGTTCTTGCACATCTCTTTTTCCAAAAGATGCTACCCTCTTGGACTTTAATTCTCTTGAGGTACTTGAAAGTTTCTATCATGTCCCCCCTCTCCCTCCTTTCTTTGAGAGTATACATAATTAAGCTCCTTTAGTCTCTCTTAATATGTCTTCTGGTGCAGACCCTGCATCATTTTGGTTGCCCTCCTCTGGACAGCCTCCACCCTGTCTATGTCTTTGCAGAGATGGGGTCTCCAGAATTGCACACAGTACTCCAGATGGGGTCTCACCAACTGTCTGGACAGAGGGATAACAATTTTGTTTTCTACTGGTGATGCTTCTCCCTGTGTATCCCAGGACACCCCCCCAGCCCTCCTACTGCCTTCTCACATTTCTTGCCCACCTTTAGGTCATCTTATATAACTTCCCCAGGTCCCTTTCCGTTTTTGTTGTTGTCAGTATCTCACCTCCCCCATTGTGTACTCTTCCCTGGGTTTTTGTTTCCCAGGTGCATTACTTTGCACTGAATCTAAGCTGCCATACATTTGACCATTCCTCCAACCTTGCCAAGTCCCTTCTCATCCTTTCCACCCCACTTTGTGTATCAACCCTGTTGCAGATCTTTGTGTAGTCAGCAAAGAGACATACTTTTCCTTCCAGTCCCTCTGCAATGTCACTTAAAAATGCATTAAAAAGGGCCAGACCCAGTACTGAACACTGCGGTACCCCACTAGTAACCCCCCTTTCTTGGGAATGGACTCCGTTTACTATTACCCTCTGCATTCTGTTGTCCAGCCAATGTTTTACCCAGGCTACCACCCTGGGACCCACTCCCAGGCTGGCTAATTTGTTTATTAATCTTTTGTGTGGGACTGTGTCAAATGCCTTGCTAAAGTCTAGGTAGGCCATCCCTACAGCCCCTCCCTGGTCTACTACTTTGGTCACCCAGTCAAAGAAATCAATTAGATTCATCTGACATGACCTTCCCACTGTGAATCCATGCTGCCTTGTGTCCTGTGCCCCACTGGCCTCTAGGTACTCAACAGTTCTTTCCTTCAGAAGTGATTCCATCATTTTCCCTACCACTGAGGTCAAACTGACAGGTCTGTAGTTTCCTACCTCTGTCTTGTTCCCACTTTTTTGAAGGTGAATCACATCCGCCCTCCTCCAGTCCTCAGGTACCACACCATCTTCCCATGATTTGTTAAAAAGGGTAGTCAGTGGTGTTACTAGTTCTCCCCTTAGTTCTTTTGGAATTCTGGGGTGAATCCCATCAGGCAACATTGTTTTGTCCACCTTCAGTATTAGGAGTTCTTTCAGAACCCTTTCTTCTGTGAAAGGACTGATATCGACCCCCCTATCCAGAGTGCTTCTATTGACTGGATTAGGTACCCCCCCTTCTTTTGTGAATACTGAGCAGAAGTTTTCATTCAGTATCCCTGCTTTTTCACTGGCCCTCTCTGCCCACCCACCCTCCTCTTTATTTAGCCTCAGTATCCCTCCCTTTGTCTTTCTTCACTCCCTAATGTACCTATAAAAGGTTTATCCCCCTTCTTAACCGAGTTGGCTATCTTTTCCTCAGTTTGGGCCTTTGCTATTTTGACTGCCTTCCTTGCTTCCTTCTGCTTTAACTGGTACAATTATCTGTCCTGCTCCTTCTGTGTTTCCATATACTTCCTAGATGCTATCTTTTTCTCCCTAACCTTCCCCACTACCTCTTTTGAGAACCATAGTGTATTTTTTCTTTCATTTTGATTTGTTTATTTGCCTCACACAAAGACTTGTTGCCTCTGTGATGGCAGTTTTGATGTTTTCCCATTGTTGCTCCGCCCCTCCTTCTTGCCTGTTTGCTAGTGCTTTTCTGATGCACTCTCCTATTTTGACAAAATCAGCCCTCCTGAAGTCCAGTACCTG
The DNA here is from genome assembly GCA_016271365.2 of Neoceratodus forsteri. NCBI lineage: Eukaryota > Metazoa > Chordata > Ceratodontiformes > Ceratodontidae > Neoceratodus > Neoceratodus forsteri. Next base: position 256,023,747 of record CM057452.1, read on the forward strand.
CACTTTTGTATGGCTTGACTCTACAGCTGAATTTGTCGTGAACCACACTCTTTGGTGGTCACTTGTTCCTAGATGGCTACCCATTTCTAGATCTGAGATCCTCCCTCCATCCTCATTTGAGAGTACCAGGTCTAAGATTGCTCCCTCCCGAGTGGGTTCCAACACTAGCTGTCTGAGGCATGCCTCCTGTAGGGCATCGAGAATGGCTCTGCTCTTGGATGTGACTGCAGCAAAGGTGCTCCAATTAACATCTGGCATATTCAGGTCCCCATCAGCAATATCCTCTTTCTCTTCCATCCTAAGGATGCCTTCTATCATTTCATTGTCCATTTCCTCCCCTTGAGACAGGGCTGTGTATACAACCCCTGTGCGGATTGTGGTGCCATTTCCAGTCTCCAGGGTGACCCACAGTGCCTCCTCTCCTCCATGTTTACACTTTAGTTTCATTGCTTTGATCCCTTCCCTTACATAGAGAGCGACTCCTCCTCCTCCTCTTCTACCCTCCCTGTCCCTCCTGTTGACTGTGTACCCTGATATGTTGACATCATAGAAACATAGAATTTAACAGCAGATAAGGACCGCTTGGCCCACCTAGTCTGCCCATTTTCCTACCTAACAGATAAGCTGCAGATCCTAGTTAACCAACAGCTTACTTCCTCCTACCCCCACTAGGACTGCCTTATGTCTGTCCCATGCATTCTTGAATTCCCCCACTGTTCTTGACTCCACGACCTCCTCAGGGAGGCTGTTCCATGCATCCACAACCCTCTCCGTGAAAAAATACTTCCTCACATTACCTCTGAGCCGTCCCCCCTCTATCTTCAAATTGTGCCCCCTTGTTCTTGCACATCTCTTTTTCTGAAAGATGCTACACTCTTGGACTTTGTTGATTCCCTTGAGGTACTTGAAAGTTTCTATCATATCCCCTCTCTCCCTTCTTTCCTCAAGGGTATACATATTAAGCTCCTTTAGTCTTTCTTCGTATATCTTCTGGTACAGACCCAGCACCATTTTGGTTGCCCTCCTCTGGAAAGCCTCCACTCTGTCTATGTCTTTGCGAGAGATGGGGTCTCCAGAACTGCACACAGTACTCCAGATGGGGTCTCACCAACTGTCTGTACAGAGGGATAACAACTTCCTGTTTTCTACTATTGATGCCTCTTCCTATGCATCCCAGTATCCCCCAAGCCTTCCTTACTGCTTTCTCACATTGCTTGCCCACCTTTAGGTCATCTGATATAATTGTCCCCAGGTCCCTTTCCATTTTTACTGTTGTCAGTATCTCACCCCCTCACTGTCTACTCTTCCCCTGGGTTTTTGTTTCCCATGTGCATTACCTTGCACTTCTTTGCATTGAATCTGAGCTGCCATACATTTGACCATTCCTCCAACCTTGCCAAGTCCCTTCTCATCCTTTCCACTCCATCTTGTGTATCAACCCTGTTGCAGATCTTTGTGTCGTCTGCAAAGAGACATACTTTTCCTTCCAGTTCCTCTGCAATGTCACTTATAAAGACATTAAAAGGACCCGGTCCCAGTACTAAACCCTGCAGTACCCGCTAGTAACCCTCTTTTCTTCTCTCGTGCTCCATTTACTACTACCCTTTGCGTCCTGTTGTCTAGCTAATTTTTATCAGGCTACCACCTTAGGGCCCACTCCAAGGCTGGCTAACTGTGTATTAATCTTTTGTGTGGGACTGTATCAAATGCCTTGCTAAAATCTAGGTAGGCCATGTCCACAGCCCCTCCCTGGTCTACTACTTTGGTCACCCAGTCAAGAAATCTATGAAGATTCATCTGACCACGACCTTCCATCGTGAATCCATGCTGCCTTGGGTTCTGTGCCCCACTGGCCTCTAGGTACTCAACAGTTCTTTCCTTCAAGTGATTCCATCATTTTCCCTACCACTGAGGTCAAACTAACTAGTCTGTAGTTTCCTGCCTCTGTCCTGCTCCCACTTTTGTGAAGAGGAATCACATCTGCCCTCCTCCAGTCCTCAGGTACCACCCCATCCTCCATGATTTGTTAAAGAGGTAGTCAGCGGTGTCACTGGTTCTACCCTTAGTTCTTTTAGAATTCTTGGGTGAATCCCATCAGAGCCACATTGCTTTGTCCACCTTCAATTTTATTAGTTCTTTCAGAACCCTTTCTTCTGTAAATAGACTGGTATCGACCCGTCTTCAGAGTGTTTCTCTTGTTTGGTTTAGGTACCTCCTCCTCCTCTTCCTTTGTGAATACTGAGCAGAAATATTCGTTCAGTATCCCTGCTTTTTCACTGTCCCCCTCCACCCACATTCCCTCCCCTTTATTAAGCCTCAGTATCCCTCCTTTGGTCTTTCTTCGATCCATAATGTACCTATAAAAGATCTTATCCCACTTCTTAACAGAATTGGCTATCCTTTCCTCGGTTTGGGCCTTTGCTATTCTGACTGCCTTCCCAGCCTCTTTTTGCTTTAACTGATAAAGTTCTTTGTCCTGCTCCTTCTGTGTTTCCTTATATTTCCTGAATGCTATCCTTTTCTCCTTAACCTTCCCTGCCACCTCTTTTGAGAACCATAGCGTTTTTTTCCTTCATTGTGTTTTATTGATTTGCTTTACACAAAGGCTTGTTGCCTCTGTGATGGCTGTTTTGATTACTCCCCATTGTTCCTCCACCCCTCCTTCTTGCCTGTTTGCTAGTGCTTTTCTAAGGCACTCTCTAATTTTCCCAAAGTCAGCCCTCCTAAAGTCCAATACTCTTGCTTTTGTATGGCTTGATTGTATGGCTGTGTTTATCGTGAACCACACTGTTTGGTGGTCGCTTGTTCCCAGATGGCTACCCACCTCTAAATCTGAGATTCTTTCTCCATCCCCATTTGAGAGTACCAGGTCTAAGATTGCTCCCTCTGAGTGGGTTCCAATACTAGCTGTCTGAGGCATGCCCCCTGTAGGGCATCAAGAATGACCCTGCTCTTGGATGTGCCTGCAGCAAAGGTGCTCCAGTTAACATCTGGCATATTCAGGTCCGCCATCAACAATATCTCCCCTTTTTCTGCCATTCTAAGGAAGCCTTCTATCATTTCCTTGTCCATTCCCCCCCTGAGATGGGGGTCTGTATACAACCCCCGTGCAGATTGTGGTGCTATTTCCTGTCTCAGGGTGACCCAGTGCCTCATCTGCTCCCGTTTACTCTTTAGTTCTGTTGCTTTGATCCTTCCTTTACATGAGGCTTCTCCTCCTCCTCTTTTACCCTCCCTGTCCCTCCTGTAGATTGTGTATCCTGGTATGTTGACATCCCAGTCATGGTTCTCTGTGTACCATGTTTCTGTGACAGCCACAATATCCAGGCAACCCTCTTCCATCAAGGCCACTAGTTCAGGGAGCTTGTTACAAAGACTATGGGTGTTGGTACTCATCACCCTCCACTTTTTGATAGCCTTACCCATTTTAGCCCCATTTCTGTTCTTACTGCCTTTGCCTTTTTTTTACATTTACCTCTGTCCTGCTCCCTAATAACTTCTGTACCTTGGCGTTTACCTCACTAATTACCATGTTTTGTGGAGGGAGGCTTGGATTTCCCTGCTCCTTTTCAGTGCCTCCCCCCTTGGCTAGTTTAAATGCTTGCCAATGAAGCATTTAAACCTCTCACCTAGGATTCTGGTCCCCCCCCCGGACAGATGCAGACCATCGCACCAGTATAGGTCTGCATCCCTCCAAGTTCCCCAGTCCCCAGTGAGGCCAAAACCTGAGCTCCACACCAGTTTTCCAACCACTCATTTGGATTCCCTGGTGAGGTGCCCTAACATCACCCCTACCATAGACAGGCAGCACCTCTGAGAAGGTTACCGTATGCGCTACTTGTCTAAGGCCCCTCCCCAACTCTACAAGCTCCTCTTGCACTACTCTGATCCCATTCCTAGCCAGGTCATTTGTCCGTAGGTGGGCAATGACATCCAGCTCCCTCCCTCGTGCAGCTCCTCCCACGATCCTGAGGATTCGCTTCCTGTCCCTCCAAGCCGTGGCGCCAGGAAGGCACCTTACCTCCCTCTCCCCTTCCTCCCCCATTTCTACCCCCCTAATGACTGAGTCACCCACTAGGAGTTGTTTCCTTCCCCTGTGGGGTCCCATGCCACCCTCTTGTGGGTCTCCTTTGTGAAGGTTCCCAGCATCCTCCTTGGTCTCCATTGCAGGTGCCTCCATAGAGGAACCACTATCCACCAGAAGAGCGAATGGATTGTGGAGAGGTACAGCTGGAGGGATGCAACTCTCTTCCACCACCCTCTCCCTCTCTGAGCACACCCTGGTCCAGCCTCTCCTCTTTCTTGGCAACCTCTGAGGTAGTGGCATTGGCCCTGGTGGTCCCTGGGTGGGGGAGGAGGTTTCACGAATCCTAGCCAGGTCAGCCTGGAGATGGGCAACCTCCTGTCTCAGACCAATGAGGTGCCTGCAAATAGGGCAGCATCGCAGCCTCCGGAATGTCTCCCGGAACACTGCCGCCCCACAGCCATTGCACTGCACCACTCCTATCATGTCTTATTTTGTGTCCCCTCTCCTGTTTCTCTGTATGCTTACTCTATCCTCTCCTTACAACTCTCACCCTTCCTGTTCTGGGACAGCAACTTCATATCTTCTTTAGTAGCCTCCTTCTTCCTTGCTCATTGTCAGACCACCAGCAGCTAGGAGGAGAGAGTGAGCTACTTTTTTCCTTTAGGGTTGACAAAACCAATGTTTCTCTATGATCCTTCCCTTCCTACTGCCAAACAGGAAGTTCCTGTTGACAGTCAGATCCAGTGGCTATTAAAGTAGAACTGGCTTTGGGTAGGTGAGTGGAGGGGTGGGATGGAGGGCAATTTAGTAAGAAAAAAGGCTAGCACCAGGAAGTTGTAATTTGAGTCACCTGCTCTTATAGTTTCTAAGCCACACCCCCAATTAAGCTCTCTCTCCTCCTACTGGTTTAGCAAAGTCAGCTGATACAATACCCTTCCCAGCACAGAACACACACTGACTTTCTTTCTTTTCTTTCTTTTTTTAACCCTAAATAAGACCCCTTCTACGTCTAATAAAGTATCTGTCTACTTAATCTCAACAGACACTGACTCCTGCTGAGATATAAGTTTTAAATTAATAAGAAAAGGTAGCTTTTTCAGTTAGCTGCTTTCTGCTCTACAAGCAAGGCTAGCAACAGGTACTCTGTGTACCATGTTCCTGTGACTGCCACGATATCCAGGCATCCCTCTTCCATTAAGGCCACCAGTTCATGGAGCCTGTTACCTAGACTATGGGCAATGGTACTCATTATCCTCCATTTTTTGATGGCCTTAGCTCTTTTTGCTCCATCCCTGTCCTTACTGCCTTGGTCTTTTTCTCCATTTATCCCTGCCCTTCTCCCTATCGACTTCTCTATCTTGGTGTTTACGTCACTAACTACCCTGATTTTTTTGGGGGGGGGCTAGAATTTCCCGTCTCCTTTTTAGTGCCTCCCCCTTTGGCTAGTTTAAATGTTTGCCAATAAAGCATTTAAACCTATCACCTACGATCCTGGTTCCCCTCCTGGACAGATGCAGACCATCACAGCAGTATAGTCCTGTGTCCCTTCAGGTGGACCCCCAGCCCCCAATGAAGCCAAACCCTGAGCGCTGCACCAGTTTTTCAACCACTGATTGAATCCCATGGTGTGGAGCACCCTAGCCTCACCCATGCCATAGACAGACAGCACTTCAGGGGTTGAAAAATGTTTTGGGGATGCATAAGTCCAGGACTTATGGTACATTTTTTGGGTAAGTCCATATCAGGATGCAGTAAGTCACAACATTTTTCATATTATTACGAAAAAAAATAATTATTTATTTTTTCCCCCTTTTAGGATGCTCCAGTGACAGTCAGAGAAAGGTTACAAAACAAAAACCCAGGAGAAGAGTACACAATAGCAGGGGAGGTACTAACAACAACAAAAATGGAAAGGGACTTGGGGGTAGTCATATCAGATGACCTAAAGGTGGGTAAGCAATGTGAGAAGTCAGTAAGGAGAGCCAGGGGGATACTGGGATGCATAGGACGGGGCATCACAAGTAGAAAAACGGAAGTGGTTATCCCTCTGTACAGACAGTTGGTGAGACCCCATCTGGAATACTGTGTGCAGTTTTGGAGACCCCATCTATGCAAGGACATAGACAGGATGGAAGCAGTCAGAAGAGGACAACTAAAATGGTGCGGGTCTGCATCAGAAACCATTTGAAGAGAGACTGAGAGGCTTAATATGTATACCCTTGATGAAAGGAGGGACGGGGGACATGATAGAAACTTTTAAGTACCTCAAGGGAATCAACAAAGTCAGGAGGGTAGCATCTTTCAGAAAGAGATGTGTAAGAACAAGGGGCACAATTTAAAGATAAAGGGGGGACAGCTCAGGGGTAATGTGAGGACATTTTTTTTTCACAGAGAGAGTTGTGGATGCATGGAACCACCTTCCTGGGGAGGTTGTTGGGTCTAAAACAGGGGGAGAATTCAAACATGCATGGGACAGACATAAGTCAATTGTAGTGGGGGGTTGCAGGAAGTAGGCTGTTGGTTAACTAGAATCTGCAGCTTATCCAATAGGAAGGGACATGGACAGACTGGGTGGGCCAAGTGGTCCTTATCTGCCATCAAAGTCTATGTTTCTATGTTACAGAGAGGCAGAGAGAATATTATAAGACAGCAGTAGTACTGCAGCTTGCTTCAGGCTGATTTTCTTCTGTTTCTTTTGATGGACATTTGTGACCAGAGGAATGGATAGTACCCAGACTACTGTCAAGCCAGTACTTTATTGATGGCAGGGATCAAATTCAGAGATGTATGGTCCTGTAGTCATGATAAGCAGCTGATTCTCGAAAGACTGTTGTGCCAGGGTTGTTCGTAATTTGTTTTTAATGAAATTAGCTTTTGAAAATCCTCTTTCACATTCACTTGTGGAAGGGGAAATCGTGAGCAGAATCTCAATAAGCTTTGCATAGGGCCCTTCAGTATGCGTCTGGGCCACGTTCACCAATTTTCATTTGTAACACCAACTGGTACATAGTTATGAGAGGTTTGGTTCAGAATCAAGAAAGGTATAACTTCAGCTGCACCCACTCATCTATAGCAGAATCTTTATCAAGTTCTGAGAAGTGAGAAGAGAAAGGGCTATCTGTGATGAGTTCAATTAGTTCAGCATTGCCAAATGTTGCTAGATCTTCCTTTTCCAGTGGCCAGGTGTGATAATTCAAAATCTGAAGTAAAGACAAAGGTTTCTCTGAGAGAACACCAAACCTGTTCTGGATGTACGTGACAGTATCGTTAACAAATGTGTGAAGTTCAGCTTCACTTCCAGGTGTTCCATGAACTTTTGTTTTGCCAAATATACAGTACGTTCTTCTGCGTTATACTGTTCCTGGAATTTTGTAAGATATTTTCCAAGAGTACTTTTAAGTGCTTCTAGCTCCCAAATGGCTTTCTCTATATGTTCTGGTATCTCAACAATTAAGTAGTCTGCCAGCTGGAAAGTTTTTGATAATCTAGCAACAACTGGCAAAAAATCTAATAAGAAGTAAAGAAATTTAATGAAATGCATAGAGGTCAGTTCCTTGAGGTACCCCTTAGCTCTGTTAGCATCGTCTGCCCTGTTGCCATCCACAAATCTGTGCTCCAGATGCATTGTCACAATGTCCAGGTTTTTTTCTAATGCCACAACTGCTCTCTTTTTGCTTGCTAACCACCTGACTTGCTTTACAGCCATGAAATGTGCAAGATGCTCATCGAGAACTTCAGCAATTTCTTTAAGTTCTGTCCTGCGCTTTGGAGACCAAAAATAAAAACTGAAAATGCCTTTTAAACACTCTTCAAATTTGGCCATGTATTTGAAATGTTTATTTGCATCCAAAATGGCAAGCTCAAGTTTGTGGGCAACACAGTGAATGCCAATAATGTCTGGCAAAAGTGATTTGAGTCTAGTAATGACTCCTGTCCGTTCAACAAGATTAACTGATGCACCATCAAAATTAGCACATACAAGTGCTGGATGTGCACTGCCTGTCAGTTCTGGTAATGGCAAACCCACCGATTGTAAGACTTTCTCAGTAGCATTAAATACACCCTCAGCACTTGCAGTTTCAAGTGGTAACACAGATATTAGATGTGTGACTGGCAAACAGTTAGCACCTACATATCTCAGGTAGACAATTTCTTGTTCAACGATGGAGCGGTCTGTACTTCCATCTGCAAGGATACTCACAAAGGAGGCATTTTTACCTCTTCAATTATTGCTGAACATATTGTTTTGCTCTATGTTGTCCACAAACAAGCGACAACCTGCTATATTCATGTAGTTGTTACCAACATTTAAACCATTTTACGCTGGATCTCACAAATGATTTCAAAATCAGAAAAAGGTTTCCCATTCTTTGCCACGGTGTATGCAGTGTTAAATAAAATTTTGTATTTCTCAACTTCTTTTGGTGTCATGTGTCTTTTTTGAAATGACTGACCCAGAGCAGTTTCTGACAGACGAATGAGCGATACTTGAGCGGTATCCTCTAAGTAATGTTTTGTGCAAGTGATGTGTTCCCTCGTCAAATCATGCCTCTTTATGGGGTCTAACTTAAGATCTCCTGAACATTTTACCATAGCTGAGTTAGGATCACAGATTTGGGGGTAGGCTTTACAATATATGCAGTACATTACAGATTTTTCTTCACTGTAATCCAGCCATGGAAATTCTTTTTTCCACTCAGGATGAAAATTCCTGACCTTTTTTCTCTGTCATATCTTTGATCCTTGGTAAGGCCATCGTCAGAACTTTTACGTTTAGCAGAACTGGATGTTGTAGCACTACTAGTACTTGCTCCACCAGATTTTGAGAAACCAAATTTTAATAAGCTAATTTTGCTGTGATAAATTGCTCTGGGTAAGATTAGAAGACTAGTTTTTGTAATTTAGAAATGTTTACTGTAATGAGCAAGGATGGAAATACATGTGAGGCACTATTATGGCCCAGAAGTATTGGCTTAGGTTAGCAAGTTAGGGCAGACAGACAGAACACAAATGACTAAATGACTGACAATGAGATGATGCTAGGGGGTGACACTATGAAATGATTTATTTATCAGTCACAAGGGAAAAGTGGTGTGCTTCTGCAAACTTTGTGATTTCAGTGACACACTGATAACTCCAGAAAAATATATAGTGATTGTACTCTTGACGCCGGGTCTGTCTCAAAGTAATAGATCTGGCTGTTAGACACACTCAGATGATGCAGGCTTTGCTTCAGCCCAGAAAAATATTTAGTGACTGTAGTGACTTCTCTAGTAAAATAGACACAGGTTTTGCTTCAGCCCAGAAAAATATTTAGTGACTGTGTAGTGACTTCTGACTCAAACTAATAGACGTAGGCTTTGCTTCAGCCCAGAAAAATATTTAGTGACTGTAGTGACTTCTCTCTCAAACTAATATATACACAGGTTTTGCTTCAGCCCAGAAAAATATTTAGTGACTCAAGTGACTTCTCTCTCAAACTAATAGACAGGTTTTGCTTCAGCCCAGAAAAATATTTAGTGACTCTAGTGACTTCTCTCTCAAACTAATATAGACGACAGGTTTTGCTTCAGCCCAGAAAAATATTTAGTGACTGTAGTGATTTCTCTCTCAAACTAATATAGACGACAGGTTTTGCTTCAGCCCAGAATAATATTTAGTGACTGTAGTGACTTCTCTCTCAAACTAATATAGACACAGGTTTTGCTTCAGCCCAGAAAATATTTAGTGACTGTATTGACTTCACTGACTCAAACTAATAGACGCAGGCTTTGCTTCAGCCCAGAAAAAATGTGTAGTGACTTCACTGACTCAAACTAATAGACGCAGGCTTTGCTTCAGCCCAGAAAAATATTTAGTGACTGTAGTGACTTCTGACTCAAACTAATAGACGCAGGTTTTGCTTCAGCCCAGAAAAATAATAATGACCGACTGTAAGAAAGTGATTCTGACTTAAACAAAAAATAGTCAGACGTAGGCTTTGCTTCAGCCCTGAGTATTTACTGACTGACTCAAACAATTATATAGCTGTACTGCACAGAATAATGACTGTAATTACTAAAGACTTATGTAATTTGCAGTCTATTTACCAAATTCAGCTCCAAATTAATTTAAAACTGCAGTTTGCTTTAAAGTTACACTTCAATTAACAATAAAAAGCACTGTTCTTTGAAGTAATTTTGTGTGGATAATAGTCCACCTCTGCACCCCAGCAGCAACTGAAAGAGTGGATCTCATTTAAAGTAAAGGTACTTGCTGCAGTGCTAAGAAAAAAAGCACAGATTCTTTTTCTGCAACCCAAAATGACAGACAGACTAGTAAAGTTTGACCTATAACAAACTGAAGAAGGTCAGGAGTGTCTGTCTCCTACAAAATTCCCTGTAGCCTTTTTCTGCCTTATCAGTATTGTTTTCACTAAATATAACGAGGTGGTAACACGTCTGTTTTTTTTAACTCCCCGTTGTAGCGAGAAAATAAGCCCTTCCCTTCAACTACGTAGCGCTCTACAGCTCACAAATCTGCAAAAAGCTAAAAGTCTTCTCAGGAAAATAAAACTTTTGCTCTCAAAACAAGTATCTTTCATGAAAAGGTAGCCCCCAAGTTTGTATAGTTAGCGGGGATTGCAGTAATCGAGTTAGAGCACAAATTCTCCCTCACTGAATAGCAGCACGTCTGTTCTGTTCAGTGAGCAGCTCCGGAGTGATGGCGTGCTTGAAATTTGCCACACAAGCGCAGATCAGCCACAGACCACATGATCGTAGACTCTGTCACACATGTGATCTCCTGTGGCTGATCTTGATGTCATCACTCCCGCGAGACTGCTTACATGCTCTGCCGACGGGCGATTAACTGTTCTCCTGATCGGATGCTGCCTTAACCCCGCACCTCATTTCCGGAGCTCTTGGGCTGGAGTCCCCATCCCCTGGCACATTCCTGAGAGTCTGGATTTCAGTGAGGAACACAGAGGTAAGCGTGCCCGGTGGAGGGAGCTCCGCGGAGATGCGCAGTGACACAACACGCATGTGCAGCAGCAGGAAACACAGCAAGTCCGTCGGACTTCACAGCATAGTGAAGTTCAAGTCCTGCTCCTGCACAAAAGCATCCTGGATGTCGGACTTGGGGATTTTTCATCCCCTGCACCTCTGAGAAGGTTACCGTGTGTGCTACTTGTCTAAGGCCCTTCCCCAACTCCACAAACTCCTCCTGCACTGCTTTGATCCATTGCCCAGCCAGGTCGTTTGTCCCTAGGTGGACAATGACATTCAGCTCCTTCCCCCGTGCAGCAGCTCCTGCGATCCTGAGGATTCGCTCCCTGTCCCTCCAAGCCATGGTGCCAGGGAGGCGTCTTACCTCCCTCTCCCCTCCCTCCCCCAGTTCTACCTGCCTAACAATGGAGTCCCCCACCAGGAGTTGTTTCCTTCCCCTGTGGGGTTTCATGCCACCCTCCTGTGGGTCTCCTTTGTGGAGGTTCCCAGCATCCTTCTTGGTCTCCACTGTGGGTGCCTCCATAGAGGAACCACACTCTGCCAGAATGGCATATGAATTGTGGAGAGGTAGAACTGGAGGGATGCACCTCTATTCCACCACCCTCACTCTCCCTGAACCCACTGTGGTCCAGCTGCTCCTCTTTCTTGGCAACCTCTGAGGCAGCGGCGGTGGCCCTGGTGGTCCCTGGGTGGGAAAGGAGGTTCCCCGAAATCTGGCCAACTCAGACTGGAGATGAGCAACCTCCTCCCTCAGCCCAGAGAGGTGCCTGCAGATAGGACAACACTGCATCCTCCAGAACGTCTTCCGGAAGACTGCTGTCCCACAGCCACTACACTGCCCCAATCCCATCATGTCTTACGTGTGGCCCCTTAACTGTTGTTTTGTATACTTACTCTTTCCTCTCTATGTTTATTTTTTTTATATAATTTTTTTCTCTCCCTACTTTCATACTGCCTTCATGCCCTTAAAGCTCCTGATTCTCATGTTCTGGGACAGGAAGTTCTTAAATTCCTCAGTAGTCTCCTTCTTACTTGCTCAGAGTCAGACCTCCAGCAGCTAGGGGTGATGGAGAGCTACTCTCTTCCTTCTAGGATGGTTAGTCTTTTGTGCCTCTGTGATCACTCCCTTCCTGCTCCCAAACAGGAAGTTCCTGTTGTCAGTGAAATCCTGTGCCTATAAAAGTAGAACCGGCTAAGGGTGGGGGAGGGGAAGGATGGAGGGCAATATAGTCCCAGTAAAGTTCTAACAGTAGATCCTTCCTCTTTCTGTTCTCTGCCAAAAGCTATCTAGGTCAGTTTTTAAATGCAAACACCTGGTTTCCTTTTTGCCTAAGCCACTCCCCCTAATTCACAGTTTCTTTCTTCAGCTAGCTAACTATACAGATAATTCCTTCACCCAACTCAGACAAACACACTAACTCTTTTTTTGTTTAGTTTTTACCCTAAGTTGAAATTCCCAGTAGTAAAGTTCTAGTTCTTTATTCCAGTAGAGTAGTAAAGTTCTAACAGCAGCTCCTTCCTCTTGCTGTTCTCTGCCAAAAGCAATTAGTCTTGGGTGGGTGGGGGAGTAAAAGTTGCTGACAGCTGGGGGGGCTGGAGGAGTGTTAACAAAATGCGGGGAGGGAGTACAGGATAAGGGATCACCAACAGTTTCAGTGGGAGGTAGCAAGGACACAAAGAAGGGATTTCAGGGAAGAGAAGGATAAGGCTGAGCAGGTGGACAGGGAGAGGGAGGACCAGAGTTTAGGAGAAAGATGCAGAAAGGCAGCTTGGCCCATGGAGGTTTTCCTGGGTAGGAGCTGGAGGGAATGGGAAGCAATGCTTTTGAGGGAGGTAGGAGGAGACATGAAAGGAGGAAAGAAAGCTAGTGAGGGAGAGAGAGCTAAACTTGAAACTTAAATTTGAGATGAATGTGGCACAGTGTATGAGGTGTCTGGCATCGAGAGAGAGAGAAAGGGAGGAGTAGAGAAAATAGTGGTGTGTATGGGGGGAAAGTTCAAGGCAAAACAACAGGAGTGGAAGAGAACATCCAGTATGGCAAGGGTGGACTTGGGAGCAGTGCTATGGACAGTGTTGTCATAGTCAAAGATGAAAAGGATCACCTTTGTGGCTAGCTCCCTGTGAGCAGGGAGAGGGATATTGCCCTTGTTTCTACAGTGCACTCAGTGGTTAATTGCATCAATGTGTGCTGAGAAGCTGAGGTGCTGGTCCAGCCAGACCCTGAGATACTTAAAGGAGGTGACACTGGCAAACCCAGCACCATCAGGGGTGTGGAAGGAAGGGAGGGGACAGAGTCCTAGCAAGCCTCTGTCAAGAGCCAAAGGTTATGGAGACAATTTTCTTGGTGTTGAGGGAGAGAGGATTTGAATGGCATCGGTGCTGAACACCCATCAAAATCTTTTGAGAGACTATAGGTCAGTAGCAGAGGAGCCAGAAGCAAGCAGCACAGTGTCATCTGCTTACATACAGGCTGAGGGAAGGTCATTTAGGAATATGGAGAAGAGAATTGGGACCAGGACAGAGCCTTGTGGATGCCTGCACAGATACAGAGTGGAGGGGAATGGGTGTCTCCAGTACAGACAGATTGTGACCTGCCTTGTAGATATGAACAGAAGTAGGTGACTGAGGAGACAGAGAGCTCTGCTGCCTTTAGTTTGTCTAGGAGAAGGGAGTGTGACACAGTGTTGAAGGCTTTGGCCAAGTCGACAAAGATGGTGGAAGTGATTGGGCCCTGATCCATACTGGTCAGGATGGAGTCAGTGAACCAGAGGAGGGAGGCAGAAGTGGAGAGGGACTTCCTGAAACCAGACTGGAAGAGAGTGAAAAAAGAGGAGGTGTCCAGGAATGGGTTGAGTTGTGAAAGGAAAAGGTGTTCCTGGAGCTTGGCCAGAGTATGGAGGAGGGAAATAGGCTGGAAGTTTCCAGGAGTGGAAGAATCACCCCCCTTTTGGGAGGTGGATGACAGTAGCCCACTTATTCCAGGCATTGGGAACAGAGGCAGAGGTGAAGGAAAGGTTAAGGAGGAGGGAGATAGAGAGGGTTATGGCTGGGGCAGAGAGGCACAGAAGCTTTGGGTCTTGGCCATCTGGGCTCATACCCTTACAGTGGTTAAGAGCTTGAAGAGCCTTAAGAGAGGCAAAAGGAGTGGTAGGAGAGAAGGAGAAGGCATGCAAGGGAAGAGAGGAAAGGTGGGGCAAGAGGAGGGAGGAAAGATAGGGAGCAGGTGGTGAAGAAGGAGTTAAAAGAAGCAGCAATTGTAGCAGGGTCAGTAATATGGGAGCTGGCAACCTTGAAGACGGGTTGGGAAGACTGGGTTGGGAGAGAGAAAAGAGAATGGATAACTTTCTAGTAGTTGGAGGGGTGGTTAAGGTTGTTCTTGAGTGTGGATACAAAATAATCGGATTTTGCAAGGCTGCTGGCTTTAGTGCAAGTATTACAAAGGGTCCAATAATTTATTAATGCAGCAGGGGAACCAGTGGTCTTGCAGAACCTCCAGGCCAGACCTGGAGATTGAAGGCAGGCCAACAGCTCCGTGGAGATCCAGGGAAGGTGAGAAACTTGGATGCTGGCTTTCCATAGAGGGGGCGTGGTAGTCCCAGACAGCCATATTTGTTACAGAAGGAGTTGAGTGCAGAGTTGATATCTGTAGCTGTAGAGATGTGGGACCAGTCAGTGGCTGACAGATCAGCACAGAGGGAGGACAAATCCAGCGACCTGCAGGACCGCAGGAGGATGATTTTAGGAGGGACTTGGGGTGATGGGTCTTCGTATACAGTAGACCATATGGTAGTAACTGAGAGCATCTGGGAGGATATCTGCATCTACAGTGTGGTGGGGGTGAGAGAAGAGAACCCAGTCCAGAAGAGTGTGGTTCTAGGACTTATGACTGAGCTGGATGGGGTCCAAAATGAGTTGGGATAGTTGGGGGGATTTAACTTTCTGGCTAAGTTTGAGCAATGAGAGGGCGAGCCAATTAGTGTTAAAATCCCAAGGTATCAGCAGCTTGTCCTTATTCTCTAACTACAATATGTTCAGCAGCTGTAAACTTAAATCCATCTGGACTTCTGCAGAATGGGCCACAGGTGCATTACTAATAGCCCCTTTGTAGATGGATGACTCTGAGGTGCTTCTGTATTCTAATCTTTAGTTGTTTAATTGTTTGCCCAGCATACAATCTAGGACAACAGCATCCCACATCATACATTAAACATTTGGTATTGCAGGCGCTGAACTGTTTTATTTTAATAGGAGTGACCTGAGTCGGGAATTGCTGATTTAATTTATTAAACCTCTGGTGCTTAAGTACACAGTTTGGTCTAGTGTCCAACCAAGTGCGTGGTCTCTTATAATTTCTGTCAGTCAGTAAATCATTCATGCTGCTAGCTTGACTATATAGTGCTTTTCATTCACACAGTGTCCCAAAGCATTTTAAAAATAACTTTTTGCCTATATATAAGAACACCTCTGACCTTGTAATTTTGTATGTATGATATGTTAAATGTACATGTGTTATATACCTCGTGTTTTATCCCATTGTAATATTCTTCTAATATTTCATCTTGTCATTGTCATACATCGTGTTGCTTACTGGTTATACTCTCTACACACTGTGTCCCAAAGCATTTTAAAAATAACTTTTTACCCATGTATGAGAACACCTCCGTACTTGTAATTTTGTATATATGGTATGATAGAGGCACACCTGTTTTATACCTCATGTTTATCTTATTGTAATATGTTTCTGTTTCATCCTGTCATTGTCATACATTGTATTGTTTACTGGTTGTACTCTCCTAGTTCATGACTGAAAATAGGCAAATGCTTGTCTAGTGCACCCTACATGGTTAACAAAAAACAAATAGCAATGTGTTGGATGCTATAAGTGCAAGGACTGTTTGTGGTATACTGTATGTTTTATTTATTTATTTATTTACAATTTGTTCACTGGGAAAGGTACCATGATCGAAGCTCGTCTCCAGGTATCACCTGGGGAAGGGGGTACAGAGACATATACAACAGAGTGTAAACATAGTTAGCCGACAGGTCACACAGTTATACATAGATTCGCAACTAACATTCAGTAGTTTACAATATGATACAATTGTATTTACAATAATATTATAATATAATACTGGAACACGAATAGCATATATAAGCTATAGGGAGCAATTGTCACAGACATAGAAAGGAGTTGTGAGATGGGGAGAGGAGAGATGGGGTATTAGGGAAGGGAACAGGTATAGAATGATGTAAGGTAGGTCTGAGTAGGTGTTTAAGGGCAGAAAAGGAAGGGGTGTGGTGAGTTGGGGGGGATGTTGTTCCAGAGGGAAGGAAGCCTGTAAGAGAAGGCCAGTTTGCCAGCTGAGGTGCGAACATGTGGGAGTGCAAAAGAACAGGCACCGATTGTCCATGAGTTGTACGGGGAGGGGGTAGCAGGATTGAGGAGAGATGCAAGGTAAGGTGGGAGGGCCCCAAACCAGAATTTAGATATGAGGGTGGAGCAGTGCAAATAGCATCTCTGGGAGAAAGAAGGGAGACTGGAGGGATAGAGAAGAGTAGAGGACGCAGTGATGAGTTAGATGGGGGAGCTGGTGGCGAACCGACAGAAGGCATGGAAGAGGACGTTGAGTTTGGACAGGGAGCTTGCGGGAGCAGCACTGTAGATCACATCATCGTAGTCAAATGTAGGGAGGATCCATTGGATCACTAGGTTGCATCTGACAGGGAGGAGAAGACTAGCCTTGTGGCTGTAGAGCAGTCCTAGCTTAGGATGCAGTTTGGAATGAAGAGCATTGAACTGGGAAGAGAAGTCAAGTGAGGGATTGAGCCAGACCCCAAGGTACTTGTATGCATGGATGTTCTTGAGGGGGGGTGTATTCACCGGAGAGGAAGGAGGGTAGAGCCTAAATCCTGGTGAGTTTTTGCTTGGTTCCAAAGGTCATGGCAACAGTTTTTTTGATGTTTAGTTTTAGACAGTTAGCAGTGAGCCAAGAGGTAACTGCCGTGAAGTGTGCAGCAGCCATTAGGTGTGCTAATAACGCTGCCATGTTGCATTATAAATTGTGTCATTGCCAGCATGCTGGTGCAGCGGTAGGGCTACTGCTTGTGATGCCTCAACCTGGGTTTTGAGAATGGGGCTGGCTGGCTGGGTGGAGAAGGCGTGGATGTCCCGCAGGACAGTCTCCAGGGAGGGAGGGTTGCTGCTTCACTGCAGCTCTGTTACCAGTGTGATCATGGATGGCAGTGCAATGATAGGCTAGATGGGGATGTCTGGCTGGACCAGGAGTGAGAAAGTGGGGTAAACTGTTTAGGCAGTGCAGTGCTAAATACAACTTGAAATGGCTTAAGGGAGACCCAAGGTAGGGTAGGTAGTGTAGGCTGCACTGTGCTAGACACGACTAGAGATGAGCCAAGAGTAACAAAGTAGGGTAGCCTGTATAAGTATCACTGTAGTAACTGCTAATTCATATGACCAAGGGGAGACTCAAGGCCGATCAGTAGGGAGACTGCCTCGTAGTCGCAAAAGAGATCCTTGCATTTTGAGACAAGCTCTTTATTAGAAAGAAAATGAAGACCTGAAGAGCTAGCCTTAAAATGTCTGGGTTTTTTTCTTTTTATTGTTATTTCTCCATAAGCAATTGACCTGGGGTCACCCCGGCCTGATATCAGCTTAGTAACTTTGATTCAACTGGTATAATCTAAAAACTTGTAAGGCTACTAGGGCTATTTTACAAAGATCATGTCTTGGGCAGAGAGAAACAGCACAGAATACAATGGTGACCATGAGCATAAAATAATACAGCATGAATATCCACATTTTAAAGATGTAACAATAGGTACAGGCAGACTTGGTTCTGAAAAAAGATCACCTATAGCCTGTCTGGGTCGAAAATGTAGGAATGCAAACCAGAAATAGCATGTAAATGGCACATAATCTGTGTATGTATGTATATCCAAATTACAAGGCTTGCACAAAATAACTTTTGATACTTTCTGGAGTGGTTAAATTAGAACCATGTCAAACTAGACACAGAAAAGGTTGGTCTATAGGTAATAGAAATCAGTCTGTACAATTAATGAGCCCGTAAAATCACATGGGACACTTGAAGAGAACATACTGTATTGCTGTAAAAAAATGCAAGGGCAAATACTGCCTGTGTTTGTCCTTGCATTTTTGATATCCTTTGTATTGTCTCATGGTTATCTGCCTTGTATTATCACATTGTGAGGATGCCTGATGCAGAACCTTTGAAAAAGAACACTTGTGCTCAAAGGTCTTCCTAGTACCAATAAAATAAAAATACGTTTTGCCAATTTTAGTCATATTTCTGCTTACTGTATATTTTCTATATTGAGATCCCCTTTTCCTTTATGAATATTAACATGACAGGATCACAGATACACAGATAGATAGATAGATAGATAGATAGATAGATAGATAGATAGATGATGGATAGATGATGATAGATGGATGGATGGATGGATGGATGGATGGATAAAAAGTTTTTATTTTTGACAGGATAATAACTTTTAGGACCAAAATAGGCCCTGTTTATCAAAGTTGTCCTGTTGAAGATGGAGGCTGCGGGAGCAACTGCCTGTTAGACTCCATCTGCTCTGGCTGCGTATCTACTACTGACATCACGAGCCTCTGCTTGTAATGTCACAGTCTGTTGCCATAAAAACAATTATGAGGTTATAAACAGGATTATGATGTCAGGTGTAGGCAAGCAGCCAGAGCAGATGGAGTCTAGTGGACAGTGATCCCTGCTTTCATGTTAATGTGCATGCTTATAAAGCAGATGAGAAGGGGAAACACAGAAAAATATATGAAACAGTTAAATTGTGCATGAAAATTGTGTCCAAGATCCACTGAAGAACCAGGAGTCACAGGACTGGGGTCTGCATGTCGATAATTCATTTGGAATCGAAGTACGAATGGATAAACTTAATAACCTACTAACCAACATTTTTGAACTGAGACACAAATAGAAGTGACCCAGTGGCATTTCCGGGTCAGTTGGTAGGGAGGCTGGAAAATGAGGAGCTAGTCTTGAGACGTTTTTTCTTATGGTTACTATGTGGAAGACTTTACAAACCATTCTTTGGTAACCTCTGGTAATAGAAGTGTCAGTGTGGCTCATTTGGTAGCAAATCTGCCTATGGGACAAAAGCTCATATCACCAATCCTTGCATTCGAGTGCAGTCCTAGGGTGATGTTGCACATTTGGGGTGTGCTGTCCTTTGGATGAGTCATTAAAACTATAGTCCCATCTACCTTTTCCAGTGGTTGTTCAGGTGGATGTTAAAGATCCCATGGCTGTTCACAAGAAGAGTAGGGGGGAAAAACTCCTTGAGACCTGGCTTCTAAGAAACAAACTTCTGCTAAATGTTGAAAAAACTTTGTTCCCAGAAAGTTGGGTATGGAGAGGATAAACCTGCTCAAATTGTCCACCATGGGGGAAAGCTCACTTGGAACTGATAGATTCATTGAAATACCTGGGTTTAATGCTTGACCATAACCTGATCTTCTGTTCCCATGTGGATACTGTAGAAAAAAACAATACACCAGAAACTTGGACTACTGTACAGACTCTCTCCTTGCCCATCTAGGGATGCCTAGCTTGCCACTGCAAATATACTTTTGCCAGTCCTCTTATATGGTGCCCCATTCTGTAATTCCTTGGAGCCATGGAGAAAACAAGCTCAACTGCTTGTATCACAAGATGGGACACTTTGTGGCAGGAGCCCCCCCTCAAGGGGTCACCACTGTGACATGCTCGCTGCCCTAGGATGGCCTGCTCTTGTGTCACATACAGTAAGGGGTTCCTCTTGCTGTGTATAGCTTTTAAGCTATCAAAAGTCAATACCCCCCCAGCCATGAGGTGTCTTCAAGCTAAAAACACATCTAAGATGCCTCCGCTTTATGTCCAGTAAATTAATATAAATCCCTTGAGCAACTGACAACAGTAAAAATGGAAAGGGACCTGGGGGTAATTATATCAGATGACCTAAAGGTAGGCAAGCAATGTGAGAAGGCAGTAAGGAAGGCTGGGGGGATACTGGGATGCATAGGAAGAGGCATCAATAGTAGAAAACAGGAAATTGTTATCCCTCTGTACAGACAGTTGGTGAGACCCCATCTGGAATACTGTGTGCAGTTCTGGAGTCCCCATCTCCACAAAGACATAGACAGAGTGGAGGCTGTCCAGAGGAGGGCAACCAAAATGGTGCAGGGTCTGCACCAGAAGACATACGAAGAAAGACTAAAGGAGCTTAATATGTATACCCTTGAGGAAAGGAGGGAGAGAGGGGACATGATAGAAACTTTCAAGTACCTCAAGGGAATCAACAAAGTCCAAGAGGGTGACATCTTTCAGAAAAAGAGATGTGCAAGAATAAGGGGGCACAATTTGAAGATAGAGGACAGCTCAGAGGTAATGTGAGGAAGTATTTTTTCACAGAGAGGGTTGTGGATGCTTGGAACAGCCTCCCTGAAGAGGTTGTGGAGTCAAGAACAGTGGGGGAATTCAAGAATGCATGGGACAGACATAAGGCAGTCCTAGTGGGGGTAGGAGGAAGTAAGCTGTTGGTTAATTAGGATCTGCAGCTTATCTGTTAGGTAGGAAAATGGGCAGACTAGGTGGGCCAAGCGGTCCTTATCTGCCGTCAAATTCTATGTTTCTATGGTTACAGCCACAGGTAGATGTACTTTCTCCTTCACTGCTCCATCTCTGTGGAATAGTCTCCTGGCTGAGATCATAAGCTGCTCCACTTTAGCATCCTTTAAAAACAAGCTTAAGACTTACTCCTGCATGGCTAGTCCTTGTACTGCATGTGTAACCGCTGAGGTCTTATCCCATCTTAACTGTTGAGGTCCTATCCACCTATCTACTGTCTTTGAGCCCCCTAGGGACTACTGCCATTCTTGGTATAACTTGATTTCCTACCTATTCCACAATGTACTTTCTGTCCCATTGACTACCTAATGTAATTGTGTTATCTATTTTCTCTGTACCAAAAATGTACTTTGGATCAGTGCACATATATATATAGATAGATAGATAGATAGATAGATAGATAGATATATATAGATATATATAGATATATATAGATATATATATATATAGATATATATATATAGATATATATAGATATATCTATCTATCTATATATCTGACTTTCATATTGTGTTTTGTATGTGATTAGTCTATATGCCAAGTATGTATGCCTAATGTGTGTTACAGCTACTCTGCAAATGGTTCTTTGTGCAATATTTCCTACTCTTGTACGCTATAGGTAACTAATTCTGGGTATACTAGTGCAGTCGCTTAGCTCTGTATAGTAACCTCCTTGTGCAATAGCCTACATCAACCATACTGTATATAAGTGTTCTACGTGCGTGTTTCCTTACCGCTGAAGTTATGTGCAATTTTTCCCACTGTTAGTATATTTGAATGTAACTAATTCCAGGTCACCCCTGAAAAAGGGACATGCTGTCTCAGTGGGCCTACCTACTGTACTCATAAAACTTCAAATAAAAATAAATAAAATAAAAATAAATGTTTTATTACAACAGAAACAAAAAACAAAGGAACATAGTGTAAAGCAAACCATTACATGTAAGTATAAGATAAATCAAATCCATCTAGAAAAGGGAAAATAAAAATTAATAAACTAAACAATCATGAAATGGGAATATGAAAAACAAAAATTGCCCCACCAAACCAAAAAAAAAACGGTTCAAATGGAAACAGTTCTACTCCGGTGATGTGTCTGGGCCCCTATAAATGAAAACTTAAACTAACAGGGAACAGGAGAAACAGTCAGAAGAAATATCTGTGTAGTTGCACATGAACTTCTCCATGTAGCAAACCAGTTAAGTTGTCCCAATACTGCTAACATCAATTGGCAATAAGACTTTGTTCTTTTCGTACTTGTTTTTTTTTTTTTTACTTACTATGGAGGAAATCATGCTTTCCAAATCTATAACAGTATTATGTGCTTGCTGAAGGACTTATTGACATCGAATTTACCATATATAACATTTTATAATTGTAAACCAAACTGTTCGGGAGCTTACCTGGTATTTTGCCCATCCTGGTCTTGCGTGACAGAAAATTAGCTCATCGTAGGAGAGGGAAAGGAACAGAGGTTCTTTCCATACTGTAGCCACATGGTTTCAAACGGTCTGGATATAAGAACACTGGAAAAACAAATGTTCCCAAGTTTCCAGAATGGAATCACACCCTAATCAAAGGCAATACCATTCATCTATTACTTTGGCTTTCAGATTATTTTGGACTCCTAATCCACTGTGTCAACTCAGCCATGTAACATCCCACTTTCTAGGTGGCACTCTGTTGTCCTTCAGAATCTTTTTTTCTGCCAGTTGTTTCATTCTAGGGCCAATCATAAACCTTGGTTCTGCACGAAAGGATGAACGAGTGATATTTTGATAAATCCCTTTCTTGTACTTTTGATGACACTAGAAAAAGTGAGTCCCCATTGACAAAGTTTAGTCATGGAATTCTTAATGTTAACTGGATAACAGGTTAGACTGCACACTTTAGGCCATCTGTATTTGAAAACCTGCCATTGAGAAAGGAATGGATCTACTGTAGCCAGATTAATAACCACTTGTGCCAAATCAGATGTATATTGTTAGTTAATTCTCCCAAGTTTGTGTGGATAAAAATACTCTAGAAAAAATGGCATTCACTACATTTAAGCATGCTTTTTTTAACAATAAGTATGTTGTATTTCTTTTTATGGGGTTCAGTCTGCTTCCCCAAATAAGCTGAAAGAAAATACTGTAAATAATGTTTTTTAGTAATGCTGGGAGAGGGAAAATATAGTTTAAGAGTAAAGGTTGGGATTATAAAGGAATTTACCATGACTACCATCTGGCTACTTCCTGTGAACCCTTGATAACTTTCCAGTCCTGATTTAAAAGTGACATCATCTGGATTACCAAATTGGATCCCTAGCAGTTTTACAGGGCCTGATGCAATCAATATATCTGTAACTCATCCAGTCCTATTGGATAATTCAGATTCATGCAAAATGTAGCTGGTGCTTTTATTCCCATTTATTTTTTACCCATATGTTTGAGAGAATTGTGTCAGATTCACAAAGGCTTCTATGTCTCATCTCCCATAAGCCAAAATTTTATGATCTTCTGTGTTACCAGCAGTACTGATTTCCATTAATAGCAATGTTCTGATTTATGCACCTTATAAGAGGGTCAAAACCTAAAATATGCAACAGAGAACTGAGTGGACAACCCTGTTGCACTTCTCTCAGAACTGGAATTCTGTCACCCATTAATGTTGAGACATAACCACAGCCCCAGTATAATGGGCAGATATCCATTGTATAAAAATCGGAGTGAACCCATACTTGCTCAATACCATGTGCAAATATACATGTGACACTCTATCATTTGGCTTTTCTTAATCCAGGGATAACACACTTCCCTATAGTGTGTTGCTCTTTCTGTGTTTGAGTATCTTTCTTAGAACGATGAAATGATCCTGAATTTTCTTTCCTGTTGTTGCAGACTTGTGTAAGGGATGGATGACGGAAGACATTAAGTGGCTTAACTTGGAGCTTAGAATTCTTATGAGAATTTTGAAATCTACATTAAGTAGACTGATTTGTCTTCAGCTCAACTGTGACAATGTATTCCCCATCCTAAATAAAAAAAAAATCAAAACTAACTCTTGCATTATTTCAGGAAACCTGTTGTGCATCAGATAGGCATTGAAAACCTCAGTTAAATCAAAGGCCCGAATCCCCTGCACTGATTTGTAAACTCCAATCTTAAGCTGTCAGGGCCAGGAGCTGTTCTGGAGTTCAAAGACTTAATGGCATTAATGACTTCTGCCTGATTTATCGGCTTAATCAGACCCTCCTCTAGATCCTTCCTTACTGCTGGGCAAGTTATCCTTTGCCAGAAAGCTAAGTTCCCTGGATTTACACTGACATCTGTTGCTAAGGCCTCTTGTATGCATTTGTTCACTTTCCCTAACAGGTCCTGTTTTTTATTTACTATAATGCCTTCCGAGTTTCTTAGGCTTGGGATAACACTGTTTTGTGCCTGATGTGCATAGCTTTCAAAGGGTGTGCTAGATAGCTGTTTTTCTTGTGACCCATACCTCTGTTCTGCCAACACAGACGAGGCTCTGTCATATTGAATATAGTTTCATAGCCTCCTTAGTTGCCTGGATTTGTGCAGATAAATCTTCTGCATTCTCATGTGAGAAATTAATTTATGTAAATGCTGTCTGAAGGAGGGGTATTTATGATATCCCTCATGTGCCCAGTCTTTCCGTAGTTAGAAACATAGAAACATAGACTTTGACGGCAGATAAGGACCACTTGGCCCACCCAGTCTGCCCATTTCCCTACCTACTGGATAAGCTGCAGATTCTAGTTAACCAACAGCCTACTTCCTGCCACCCCCCACTACAATTGCCTTGTGTCTGTCCCATGCATGTTTGAATTCCCCCACTGTTTTAGCCCCAACAACCTCCCCAGGAAGGCAGTTCCACGCATCCACCACTCTCTCCGTGAAAAAAGATTTCCTCACATTACCCCTGAGCCGTCCCCCCCATCTTTAAATTGTGTTCCCTTGTTCTTACACATCTCTTTTTCTGAAAGATGCTACCCTCCTGGACTTTGTTGATTCCCTTGAGGTACTTGAATGTTTCTATCATGTCCCCCCTGTCCCTCCTTTCATCAAGGGGATACATATTAAGCTCTCTCAGTCTCTCTTCATATGATTTCTGATGCAGACCCTGCATCATTTTAGTTGCCCTCCTCTGGACTGCTTCCATCCTGTCTATGTCCTTGCGTAGATGAGGTCTCCAAAACTGCACACAGTACTCCAGATGGGGTCTCACCAACTGTCTGTACAGAGGGATAACCACTTCCCTTTTTCTACTTGTGATGCCACTTCCTATGCATCCCAGTATCCCCCTGGCTCTCCTCACTGACTTCTCTGATTACTTACCCACCTTTAGATCATCTGATTGACTACCCCAAGTCCTGTTCCATTTTTGTTGTTGTTAGTACCTCCCTTGCTATTGTGGACTCTTCTCCTGGGTTTTTGTTTCCCAAGTGCATTACTTTGTACTTCTTTGCATTGGCTCTAAGTTGTCATATGTCTGACCATTCCTCCAACCTTGCCAAGTCCCTTCTCATCCTTTCTACCCCCCCTTGTGTATCAACTCTATTACAGATCTTTGTATCGTCTGCAAAGAGGCATACCTTTCCCTCCAGATCCTCTGCAATGTCACCTATAAAGATGTTAAAGAGGACTGGACCCAGTACTGAGCCCTGAGGTACTCCACTAGTGACCCCCCTTTCTTCGGAATGTGTTCCACTCACTATTACCTTCTGTGTCCTGTTGTGCAGCCAGTTTGCAACCCAGGCTACCACCCTGGGACCCACTCCCAAGCTGGCTAACTTGATTATTAATCTTTTGTGCGGGACTGTGTCAAATGCCTTGCTAAAGTCTAGGTAGGCCATATCCACAGCCCCTCCCTGGTCTATTACTTTGGTCACCCAGTCAAAGAAATCTATTAGATTCATCTGACATGACCTTCCTGCTGTAAATCCATGCTGCTTTGGGTCATGTGCCCCACTGGCCTCTAGGTACTCAACAATTCTTTCTTTCAGAAGTGATTCCATCATTTTCCCTACCACTGAGGTCAAACTTACAGGTCTGTAGGTTCCTGCTTCTGCCTTGCTCCCACTTTTGTGAAGGGGAATCACATCTGCCCTCCTCCAGTCCTCAGGTACCACCCCATCCTCCCATGATTTTTTAAAAAGTGTGGTCAGTGGTGTCACTAGGTCCTCCTTAGTTCTTTTAGGATTCTGGGGTGAATCCCATCAGGCCTCATTGCTTTGTCCACCTTGAGTTTTAGGAGTTGTTTCAGGACTCTTTCTTCTGTAAATGGACTGGTGTCAACCCCCCTACCCAGAGTGCTTCTATTGTCTGGTTTAGGTAACTCCTCCTCATCTTCTTTTGTGAATACTGAGCAAAAGTATTTATTCAGTATCTCTGCCTTTTCACTGTCTCCCTCTGCCCACCTCCCCTCTCCCTTACTAATCTTCACTATTCCTCCCTTAACCTTTCTATGCTCCCTAATGTACCTATAAAAGGTTTTATCCCCCTTCTTAACTGACTTGGCTATTTTTTCCTCAGTTTGGGCTTTTGCTATTCTGACTGCCTTCCCCACTTCTTTCTGCTTTAATTGATACAGTTCCCTGTCGTGCTCCTTCTGTGATGCCTTATACTTTTTGAATGCAGCCTTTTTCTCCTTAACCTTCCCTGACACCTCTTTTGAGAACCATAGTGTTTTTTTTACTCCGCTTTGTTTTCTTTATCTGTTTCACACAAAGGCTTGTTGCCTCTATGATGGCAGTTCTGATTTTTCTCCATTGTTCTTCCACCCCTCCTTTTTGGCCATTTGCTAGTGTATACCTCAGGTATTCACCCATTTTGCCAAAGCCAGCCCTTCTAAAGTCCAGTATGCTTGTTTTTTGTATGGCTTGTCTCCATGGTTGTGCTTATTGTGAAGCACACTGTGCAGTGGTCGCTTGTTCCCAGATGTCTACTGACTTCTAAATTTGTGATCCTCTCTCCATTTGAGAGTACCAGGTCTAGTATTGCTTCCTCCCGAGTGGGTTCCAACACTAGCTGTCTAAGGCCTGCCCCCTGCAGGCCATGTAATAGTTTGTGTAATAGTTTATCAAAACTATTTTTTACGTCTGTGTCGAAAAGTGAGATTGATCATTTTTCAGAGACTGGTACCACTAGAAACTGTGTTAAGATTCTCCTAGTAATGAATGGTCTGATGTTTCTGCAGGAATCATTGTAACTGTACCTGGAAGGATAGATTTAGAGGTAAAGAAATAGTCAATGCGAGTTAAAACTTGGCCTTTAAGAATGTTTCCCCCAAGTTTTGTACCTACAAATCTGAAGTGCAGATCATGTTTCAAAGGAAATTGGTATCACAAAAAACTTTAGAACCCAATCTGTCCAACTGGGAGGAAACTAGGGACACATTAAAATTACCGTCTAGTATAATTGTAGAAAGGGTTGTAACAGTTTGAAAAACTCCATTCTTTTCATCTTTGACCCTGGGGAGGCATAAACATTCATTAACCGAAAAGAATTACCATTAACGGGGTGTCTAGCTTGGGAACATCCCAGGTATTAACATCTATGAGTTTGGCGTTTGAGATCCCCAGATTCTTAAGACGAATTCCCACCCCAGAACAGGATTCCTTCCCTAAGGTCCAAAAGGGGACAGACACTACTGCCTCACAATTTTTGGGTGTTATGTCATTAAGAGTGCATAGGTGGGTATCCTGAAAAAAAAAATCGAAAACTGCAGAGATTGAATAAAAGGCAAGATGTGGTTAAACATCTTTTTTTTTTAATATACTGTTCGTATTTAGGGGTGCACACTGAAGGGAGAATTCAGACATAATGGGCAGAAGAGGAAAGAAGGCCAAGATCTAAAGAACCCCCATCATGATATATTTTTGCGTTTTGTATTTGTATTGTATTTATTTCACAAGGAAAAGGCTCCAATGAGAAAGCTCATTTACAAGAAGGTCTTGGGCAGGACAGCATAAAAAATTTAACAGCAGTGAGTTACAACAAGACACAGGTTCAAGGTACCAAATAATTACAGACCGGGATACAATCGGAGAGAAATAGAATATATAGGTGGGAAATGCTCAAGGGAGAAATATAGCTATACATTACACTCAATATGAGCAACACCACTTACATAAAAACAAACCATTGTAGAGGAAGGTAACAGGATAACAAAGTTTACCAAAATGTAGACACATTTATTTAGCCACATACACAGACCACAGAACAAAGAACTTCAATATGGGTTTTGGCTTTTGGTCAGCCAAGGTAGAAAATGATCCCCTGGTCTTCTTCTATGAAAAAACTATTGAGTAGGTGTTGTGCCCCACGCTCAGTTTCTCCGAGTTGCATCCTGAATCTCCATTCACTTACCCAAATATGTGGAGTCATAAATGGGCTCAGGTTTCCTTTACAGCATGCATTTTTGCTGCATCCAAAATAGTATGTGTGTCACATGAATACCTTAATTTCGAATGAGAACAGTTTTGTTTTTGAAAGTTGGTTTTGTTACAGAATTTTTATTATTATTATTCTTTTGGTAACTGGGTAAGGACCGCTAGGCACAACTACCTCTTTTCAGGAGCTACTTGGGAGCACTGGGGAGGTTAATTGACTTCCTCAGAGTCACGCAGCATGCAAGTGATGGCTGTGGTAATCAAACCCAGGTCTGCTGGGTATACCGAGTGAATGCATGGACCCAGGGAATCTAGTACTTGCCTATAATAAGGTGGTAATAGAGGCCCTGGATTCCAAGCTCCTGTTCGTGTTCGCCCCCTCACTCTTCACCCAAGGTCCCCATGGTTTGATAGGACCTTGAAAGAGATGAGGAGAGTGGGACAAAGGCTAGAGAGGGGCTGGCAGAAATCGGCCCTGGAGTGTGACAGACTTAGATTGATGGACCATTATGAGGTCTATCAATTGGAAATCACCTGTAAGAAGGCAAAGTTCTTGTCCAGGGAGATTGCCGCTGCACAGAACCAACCAGCTCAGCTCTTCTGGACCATTGGCAGATTGTGCAATCCAATCTGTCTTCAGCCTGGCGGAGCCTTTTCACAAGAGAGGTGTGAAGAGTTTGCTCAGTTCTTCACATAAGGTTATTACCATCAGGTCTGGGATCTGTTCAGCCCCCTCTATTGGATATTGCCGAGGTCGGCAGGAGGTGGTGGGTGCCCAGTTTGCCTGGTCTGACTTTAGCCAGCTGGAAATCGCTGATATCATGAGAATCATCCAGGCTTTGTGGCCAACCAGCTGTAGTTTAGACCTGGCCCAACACTCCTTTTTGTAGGGTGTGTGGATGAAATAGGCTCGGTTCTAGCCGAGGTAGTCTGGAGGTCACTGGAGGGGGGGGGTCTTTCTGGACCCCCTAAAGGAGGTGGTTGTTCGACCCCTCCTTAAAAAGCCCTCCCTTGACCAGGACTGTCTGGCTAACTACAGACCTGTCTCTAACCTACCATTTGTGGATAAGGTTATTGAGAAGGTGGTTGCGCTGCAACTTTACAATCATTTGTCCAGCCACAATGTCTATGGTTCTCTCCAGCCAGGATTTAGGAAGAGTTATATTACCAAGACGGCCCTTGTTCGGGTGCTAAATGACCTCCTAATAGCGAGAGATTGGAGGACTCGTTCTGTCTTGGTCCTCCTTGATCTCTATGCAGCATTTGACACTGTGGACCATGGTGTGTTGCTGGAGCACCTGCAGTTAGTCTGTGGACGGTCTGGCACAGTTCTCAGATGGTTTTGATCATTCCTCGAGGGTAGGACTCAGAGAGTGGTGTCTGGGATTTTTTCCTCAGCTCCTCTCTCCCTATCCTGCAGGGTACCACAGGGCTCCAGTCTGTCACCCATGTTGTTTGCAGTGTATATGCTGCTATTAGGAGAGATCATTAGGTGGTATGGTCTGAGTTTTCACTGCTATGCAGATGATACTCAGCTGTGCATGTCCTTTGTACCCAGACAGGATGTGATCCTCTCTGTTTTTAACAACTGCCTGTCCGAGATCCAGGACTGGATGAGCGCTAGCTGGTTGTGGTTGAACCCGGCTAAAACTGAGGAGCTGGTTGTGGACCCAGATTGTCAGGAGGCGGGTCTGTCGGCAGGGGACAACCCTCCGGGCTTTGACTTGGAGGTGTTCAGCTGACTACCTCAGATTGGGTGTGGAACCTGGGTGTTATTTTTGATGATGGCTTGACCCTTAAATCTCAGGTGTCAGCCATTGTCAAGACTTCTTTCTACCATCTGAATAAAATCGCCCAGGTGAAGCACCTGGTTCCTCCTGGTGATCTTCCAACATTGGTCCATGCCTTCATAACCTCCTGTCTTGACTACTGTAATGCTCTCTACCTAGGGCTACCGGGGGTTGATATCTGCTGCCTGCAGCTAGTGCAGAATGCGGCAGCCAGGCTACTAACTGGCACCTTCAGGACCAGTCATATCATGCCCGTGCTCCACGCACCACACTGGCTGCCAGTACAGTGGCAGATCACCTTCAAGGTCAGGTTACTGACCTATAAAGCCCTACACAACCAGGGACCCCGTTACTTGCAAGATCTCCTTCACCCTTACTGCCCCCTTCATCCTCTCCGACCCGCTGATGAGGGATTGCTGGAGATTCCCAGGGTTCATTTAAAGACATCTGGGGCCCAGTCTTTTGTGGCCCTGAGCCTGTGTAATTCTCTACCCCATCAGGTACAAGAGTGCCTGACCATCCAGAGTTTTAAAACAGCACTCAAGACATATTTATTCAGCCTGGCATATCTAGATTCCTTGTTGATTAGTTGATCTGATATTTACTGACTTGCAGTTTTATGAATTTTAAATATTTTGATTTATGATTGTTTATTATTGTTATGTTTGTTTAGTTTATGTACAAGAGCCTTGGTTTTTAGAAAGGCGCTTTTTACAAATAAATATGATTTGATTTGATGTATCAAATTCATTCATAGCTGGTTACCCTAACCTATAGGCTATGCTGCCAGTCAATTACTGTGAGGAGTAAGGGTGTTTTTTTATTGACAAGAAATTATATACAACAGCTTACAAGGATAATATACAGTTAATTATATGATACATAACGCAGGAAAAAAACAAAAAGGAAAAAAGAAAGCAGACTTTGAATACTGCATTAAAAGTGGAAAAGAAACACAAATCCACAATGAATCAAGGGGAAAAAAATGACACAGGAGAAGGCCCAAGACCTGTCTCCAATTGCCCCACTCTACTATCTCCCACAGCGTATGGATGTTATCTTGTTTGTGAGGAGTCTGTTAGACAAGGGGTGATTTGGGACAGTCTGGAGGTCAGTATTAAGGAGACTAATCCGTCTCTACTTAGATATATCTGACCTGTCTCCCTTCTTAAACAAAAAGATCATTATACTGTACCTTGTTTTAAGCCGTGCTCAATACATGATCTTCAGAACCCAACACATAATTAAACATGGGAGCTAGGTCTGTTTTTATGGAATCACTGATTAATTGGTACAAACCATTAGACAGATCATCTAAACTCAGCGCCAAACTCAGAGACAAGGAAGATATGGCCATCATCTCGTCTTCTGGTGAGATTTCTGCTTGAAGGGCTTCCCTTTGCGCCTGAGAGAGGTCTGGAATGTAGAGGTCAGCCAGACTGTCCGTAATACCAGATGCACTAGGAGCAGCAGTTCCAAAATGTGACACCATGTGTTTCTCCAGAAAGGCAAGCTGTTCGTGGGTATCAGTCAGAAGGGTGCCAGAGACCTGTAGAACATAAAAAGTACGGTTGGCAGTCCTAGCCTTACAGTCATCAAAAGGAATGTCTGGTATTTCTTACCTTTGTCATATTTTTCTTTTAGTACCAAAGATGACATTTTTTAATACTGATATCTGGTCATGTCTGTCTTAACGAGTGACAGTTGTTCAGCTAGATCTTGCCTGGTGGTGGCTACTATGGTTAACAAACAATGGAATTTTTGTCGGAGGGGTCAAGTAATGCAATTACTTCTAGTTAGCAATCCTTTTCCCATATCATCAAAAAAAGGATTGCACTTCCAGCTTCAGATCTTCCCACCAATCAATGAAGGAGTTGTACATTATCCAGGAAGATTTCTTAGCAGTAAGTAAACAACCGCTGTCGAAGACATTCATCCTCAAGCAAGGAGGTGTTCATTCTCCAGTACCTTGGACCAAATTTCTCCTTGGAATGGACAACAGACTGGACACACACCAGTCTATGGTCAGAGGTCTGTGCTGGCTTTGTCAGATGAAAAGTGCACCCTAGCCAAAGGGATTAAAATACAAAATAGATCTGTGTTGATAATTTACCCCTATCAACTCCAGCTACCCCAAATTAATCTTGTAGCCCTGCTGACTGATTCATTTACTTCAAATAGTTAGAATCACAAGAAGATTTGACTATTTTTGCTCCCTTGTCGGAGGGGAGCAGCCCACAATTAGTCACCTGCCAGAATTACCCCTTTTGTCATATATAAAAAAGGCTGGATTAACCAAAACACATCTACCATTTCTACCTTCAACTGAGGAGCATATACATTTATTAAATGCAGGTATGTGTTAAAATAAATGACATCCAGAAGTACTCTCGCAGGAACAACATCTAACAGGTGGGATATAGTGACACTGGGACTGGAAAAAAGGATACGCAAATCAGAGCACCTGTCTTCACCCATAGACCATTGCAGAGGACAAAGAAACCAGTGTTTTTTTAGCCCAATTAATGTCACCAGTGGTCCAAAGTCTGTTATCTTAGAGAAATAAAATATCGCACTTAGTCTCTTGCAAAAAGGACATAGTGATCATGAATCTAGATTTAGAATTTATGCTATTTGTATTAAGGGTGCCAGCAGAAAAATTGTGGGCTAGTCCCCTCATCAGAAAGAGGCAGAGAAAAATGAGAAAAACACTCATTGTCATTTTGAACTTCACCTTTCGCCCTTCGTTTTTGCTTTGTTTTCTTTGAGAAGTGTTGCTCTAAGGGTCCCCCTGCGGTATCTGAGGATGGATCATGCTGTGAGGAAGTTAGGGACAAACCATCAGAATCCTCCTCAGTCTCACCCAAGTCTTTTTTCTTTTTCTTCTTCTCTTCTCTTCTCTTCTCTTCTCTTCTCTTCTCTTCTCTTCTCTTCTCTTCTCTTCTCTTCTCTTCTCTTCTGCAGAATATCAGATTTATTCCTCAATGGAATGTCCCCCGTTCTAGCTGTTTTTGGCATGGGCTGCCCTCTAGCCCTCCTCCAGCATGCAGCCACTTACTGAGTTCTCCGTATCAAGAGTCAAATGAGGTGGCATAGGCTCAGTCATTTCCACCTCTGCAGGTTCCTGAACTATGTCAGGGACCTCTTTCTCCTGCACCAGAGGTTGTCACAGGGAGGAGACCCGGGTCTACACAAACAAGGCTATCGGGAGCCTGTGTAAGAGATGTCTCTCTCGGGATGCCTTCCACTGGGCCTGTCATAGAGGCATAGTCAGGAAGCATAGGCAAACCATGAGCAGTTATAAAAATTCACAAGTAGAACTTTATTATAAAAAAAAAAACAATAAAATAAAATTAATAACATTTGCACAGGATGGTTTTTAACACAGGTAGTCCAAGCTTAAATCCATCTTAGTGCATTTCCAAATCTAAAACGGAAAAACCAAAAGTACTGCTGTCTTTATAGCTTTTCACTGTATCCTGTTTTTCACAAAATATAACAAATGTGTCTGTTTCTTTTCTGAGCAAGTACATTCAGGCTCCACAGGTGTAACAGAATATAACAGGATGCCTGGCAGTCCCTCTGCTAACAAGCTTCAGGAGGTCGAAAGGTTTCTCCATGTCAGATCTCTGTTTCAGATTTCTGCCTTTTATAATAATTCCCACATAGCCTTCTGCAGTCCATGTCAAATAACATAACTATATACTATTTGTAAATCAAGAAATCCCAGTTTCATAAAATCGGTCCCATATTTTTTTAACTAAAGAGAAGCAAGGGAAAGAAAGAATAGAAACAGTAAGTGAAGAAAGGGAGATTGAGGGGGGGAGTGCGGGGCATTTTGGATTGGCCAGATCCTCTGGGTGCATAGGAAAAAGTGTGATTGCGCAAGCAGACAGGAGAGACAGACAGGTAGCAGAAAAGGAGAGGACAGCATAGATCCTTGCTTTTAACTCTCTCTGTATAACAAACAAATGGGTCAGGGTCCTATTCAACCCTGTCACAGGACCCTCAAACACCTCTGGCTCAGGTCGTACAGGCTGAGGATGTTCTGGGGTCTCCTGGTCCCTGGGAACTATTTGCTCCAAGTCAACAAGAGAATTGGGGGGGCATCCTGCTCAACCTCATCTTCCATCTGATGTTGCTGAGGACCAGGTGACTGCAAAGACCTGGAATCCCCTCTCATTGGACCCTCCCTCTGGGCACGGTTGATGTAATAGTAGTGCTTGGCTTGATCCATCAGGTCTCCCTTGTTGTGGGCCACCCAGGGCACACCCAGGGCACGATCGATAAGAGTGCCCGGTCCCATCACTCAAACTGCACTTCATACTACTCTTGCAAATAGGAAAAGAAAGCATAGGCTGGGAAGACACCAAAGAACTTCATATGCAAACAAATTTATTGTAAATTATAAAATGACAAAACACTGAGACAGTACTCCTATGTATCAACCCCGTAAGTAGGTCTTCCTCAGGGGGTGGAGCCTGCTAGCATTCACAGCAAACTATATACACATACTCATCATATAATTAGTGACAGCAATGTTGCTGGAAAAGCAAAAAAAAACATGCAAACATTTAAAGTGCAAGCCAAACATCAAAGGAATGCAAATATGTCTTAATAAAAACAGCAATTACTCACTAAACCATTCAAATCATGTTAGATAAACTATTTATATCAGTACTTCAGTTCTCATTCTCTAAGTTCATATTTCAAGAATGTTATGAAGGAAGTTTTGTTCCAGTATTCACTTTTATATATAGTGAGACAATAAATGATTAAAATGCAAAATGTGCAACACTCAGTTGATACACAATGCATAATTTAAAATACATAGATCGAGCCAAGGATTTAAAATTCATGCAACCTTCACTTAAAGAGGAGGAATGGTCCATTTCCAACAAGCAGCTTGTTTTCAACATCCCCATTTTAACATAGCCATAAGAATTACTAGCTATATTGTCATTTAATTTCATGGCTGATTGGTTAAAACTTTTTATTTAAAGGGGTAATAAAAAAAGTAAGGATACATGACAAATATCCAAATGTTCAAATGCCACGAATGGCTTCTTGCTTTAACCAGCTGCAACATAATAATGTAGCATTTAAAAATTCCAGTCCCTGGTGTTTATTTTTTAGAGCTTGTTGTGTATTGGCTCATACCTGACATCATCAAGGCATCACTAATATCAGAGATGAGAGCCCAATAGATTGGGAGTACGAGGGTTTTTCAACACAATCTATATTTTATTTTCATAAGTAAGGTCTAAAGTCCAACTTATCATTCACGCCACTTTGAGCCAAAGTGTTAAGTACAGAGATCCATCTTGTCTCCCTTTGTAATAGCATGTTAGCCCTGTTGGGCATGGTCCAATGCCCTAAATCTGAGTCCTCTGGGATTGCTCTGATGGGACTGAAAGTAATGTGCCCCTAGTGCATTTTCCATTTTACAACTGAAGATCACTCTCACATGTTCCTGTATCCTACATCTGAGAGACCTGGTGGTCTTACCAACATATAGAAATCCACACCCACACCATGCCGCATATACTGTACTACATTAGGTGTCTGGCTATACATTATTCCCCCTTCTTTCTGTTTTATATATGGAACCCCTAGCAGCAGCTTTACATCTCCACCCTGGTATAGAAGGTTT
This sequence comes from Neoceratodus forsteri, assembly GCA_016271365.2. Taxonomy (NCBI): domain Eukaryota; kingdom Metazoa; phylum Chordata; order Ceratodontiformes; family Ceratodontidae; genus Neoceratodus; species Neoceratodus forsteri. Next base: position 256,059,276 of record CM057452.1, read on the forward strand.
ACCCTTAGGACAGCAAATATACAAGGTCTCCTTATTTACGGATGACATTCTGTTGATTCTCCTTTGTCCAGAATTTTCCATTCTGGCAGCATGGGAAGTTCTACAACAATATGAAAGGTTTGCTAACTTCAAGCTGAACATTGCTAAGACAGAAGCCTTAATGCTGTTCTTTCAACCCTCCCACACCCTGTGACAAGCCATTCCTATTAAATGGCACGGGACCAAAATCAAATATCTTGGAATCCACATCCCTAAAAATTTAATCCATCTTGATCTGGTTAAATACGAACCCCTCTCTCTTCAAATGCAAACATATCAACACCATCCGCATGATTATTCTCCCAAAATTCTTGCATCTTTTTCAAAATATCCCTGTGTTCCCAGCTTCCCTCTATTTTAACTCATGGGAGAAAATGATTTCCTCTTTTATCTGGGATGGGCAGAGACCAAGGATCAGATTATCTCTTCTTTATCTTTCACTATCCCAGGGTGGAGTTAACCTTCCAAATTTAAAGTGGTATGCCATGGCTGCTTTCTTGAAAATCTTTTTCTTGTGGATTTCCCCAGGGGACCATTTTATCTGGAAAGATATCAAATTCCATATAAATAACTTACATGATATAGAGAAAATAGTCTTTGCATCTAAAAAAAAAATATTCCCCCCCTCGAGACTTTACTAACTTCACGGCCCAAATTTTAAAAACCTGGTACACCTTAAAAGAGAAAATGGCCTTTAAACAAATCATCTTTTTTTTCATATTATTCTCCCTAGATGTTAGTTTCAACCCGTCCAGCTTGGATCAGACTTTTGCACTATGGTGGAGACTAGGTCTTCGCTATTACCACCAATTCATAAATCAAAGGGGGATTATCCCTTTCTCTGAACTTCAAATTACTTATTCCCTCGCAGACCATGATCTATTTCACTATACCCTTACTTCCTGAACAAGAATTCCTGGTAGAGGCTAATTAGTTATATCTATCAGCTTCTAAGGGAGTCCCTTGGTGAGTCTTCTCATTCAATTCTAGATTATTGTGTAACCCCTAGATGGCGCTATCCCAGGGGCTACTACCCCTGCCTGATTTGCCACTAACAGGTTGAGGGGCCTGGATCCAATGGCGGGTGCCTCCACCCAGAGGTCAGGGTTTGCAATAGTTAAACTTACTTGGTCACAGCCCTCTGGGACACTGCAACCCCCCTTCTTCCCACTAGTGGCCCACACAATATAGCAGAATTACCTTCACAGTATACACTACCCCAAGGCTGGTTCAGGCACGGACATCCTGTAAAATAAGATACAGTGCAACAATCACAGTACAGTACTTTAACATAGACAAATACCTCAGGCAGTATAACTTTGTTGAAACAAACAGCTCTGATTTATTTGGGGGGATATAACAAGGACAGGGGAAATCAGGTTAATTAGCTTATCCTTTACTATCTACCTATGGCTCTGTGCACAGGCCTATCCCTACAGTTACTGTCCCTGGGTACCCAGGCCCTAGTGGCTAGTCCAAACCGTGGCAGCTGGTAGGGCCCTTTCACACAGAGAAAAGGAAAAGTTAAACAGTCAGCAGTACAGTAATTCCATTTGGATTTAATGTGGCAATTCAACAGGGAGCTGACCGAATTAGTACTCACGACCTCAAAGAAGATATGGTCCTTCAATGTCAGCAGGGCTACTTTTGATCTCAAAGAGACTCCTCACACATTTATATGGTAAAAAAAAGAAAGCACTATACCAGGCAGGCTGCATCTGTATCCCAACGCAATTACTGCACAATAACCAGGAGAACACACAGCAGATTCAGTTCTGACAGACCGAAAGTGTAATTCAACAATTTCTTCAGTCTTCTACAGGGTGAGCCTGGTTTCTACTTCAGAGATCCTTTGATTCTTTTCACAGGACGGATTCAGTCCTAACAAGCAGTTACACAAGTTGTAGACCGGAACTCTGGGCCTGTACATAATGCTGACTGAAACTGTGCACTGAAGGAGCACAGGGTTTCTTTCCCTTCACTTTCAGATCTCAAACTGAAACTCCCAACAGACAAAACCGGCACTTCCTTTGAGTTCCTCCCAGTTCTTGACTGGATTGGCTGTCACTCACAATAGACTGCTGCTGTTGGTCCAAAAGGCATCAAGTCTAAACTACATCTCCCAGAGTCACTGCCCATACAATCCTCTTGTGGCTGGCTCAGATTATGAGTCCCAAGTTCTGATTCAGTCAAGCATCATTTTAGAGCTAGTTTACCCCACACTGATTGGTCCAGTTCAGCAGTTCAAAACCAGAATGGGGAACTAGGCAGACAGTTCTGACTGCAAAGAAAGCAGGTTAGACAAACTGTAATTTTATTATTACTGTAAATGATTTCTGGCAATCAGTTACATCTTTTCAGACAGGTTCCTTTGCACTCCTAGTGACTGCAAAAATGGGGTGAATTGGCAGCAGCTGAGTGGTACTCAATCAAAGAAACACACAGTCCCCATACAAACTAATTATGTCTGCAAGCAGACAGCTCTTAAAGAGACAGTACCAGAGGTTCTAAAAACACTCACTGATAAATGGCTAAGCATGCAAACACCATTCAGGCTTGGAGCATTCAAGCAAGCTCTGAAGTCTTTTGGAACCCCCATTTGCGAGGGGTTACACCCTTCCTGGCTTTGGGAAAAGCTTGGACGTCGCGTCAAGCAAGTACCATAAGTTTCAACTGCAACCATATACATTTGCATTAGGCTCACATGTAATCATCAGTCAATACATCATTTTACCAAGAACCATTTCTGAAACATTGCAATACGTCCTCTTACACAGTATAACACACATTGTACCATAACTCAAGTTATTACCTCTTGTACATGAAACCTGAAGAGGGGACCCTTCCTATCAGTTACCTTGGGGCTGGGCAGGGGCAAGGCACCATACTTAGAGGGCAACACAAGTAACTTGAGTTAGCACTAACGCTCAGTTTGGGCAATGAGCTCGGGACAACATCACTCTTTATGGACAACATTGAGAGGCAGGTCCACTGGCGGTCCAGGAATCATAACTGAGGTGCACCACAGGCTTACAGCTCGACCAGTCTTTCTAGGGGAGCTGTTACAGTCTCTGCACTCTGAGCCTCATTTTCAGCATTGTTCTCACTTGTCAGGAGTCTCCATGGGGTAGAGAGGCTAGAACTTGGGGCACTTTCAGCTCCAGGAGTTACAGTTTCTGAGTCCACAACATTTGGCTGCATGGAGAGCTTTCAGACACTGGCAGTGGACTGTCAGGGCACTCAAAATACTCTTCTTGTTAGTTGTATCACCAGTCTGCCCCAATCTATCATTTTCCTCCCTGAAAGCTCAAACAGTTCAACCATGCACAATGATTCCATTTCATCTGATCTGATGCTTTGCACTTCACTTTCTGGGAGCATTGGCTCCAGGGATGAAGCTGGGGGCATAGACAGTCCAGAAGGCCCAGCTTTGTCTCCAGTATTGACTAGGGATTGCCCGAAACAATTGACTCAGTTCGTAAGAAGGATAGTATTCAAAGTCACTCACTTTCTTCTGATATGGACTGACAGTCATCATGCTCAACTGGGACTTGTGCAGGGAACACTTTAACTCTGCTTCTGTAGGTGCAGACTTCTTGATCTTTTCTTAGCAGCAGCTCTAGTCACTGGTCCAGAGGGGCATCTTCTGGGGGGCTCAGACTCAATCAGGATTTGTCCAATGGGTAATAAATGATTTCTATGCATTGTTTTTACATCTTTGAATTGTTCTCAGGCCTTACTTTGTACACTGGCAGATCATCTAGTTTGCCCACTACAATGTGAGGGAGATGGATAGCCATCTGTCAGCAATCTTGTGTTTGCCATGCAGTCCCAGATTTCTTAGCAATACCCGATCTCCTCCTGGAGTTCTGCACTTTCACTTTTTATCATACCTTTCTTTGTTGTGCGATTTCTTTGGCAGCCATGGTTTGACCAGTTAGTAGCATGAGTTAGCTGGGCCTTTAACTTTTGCACATACTGTAAATAGTTGTCAGCTTGAACCCCATCAGGAGAGACCCCAAAACACATCTACCGTGTAGTCGAGCTTCTCTTCCAAACATCAGGCGGTAGGGGAGAACCCAGTGGCATCACTTTTGGTGATTATAAGCATGTACCAGGGTGCTAATTTGTTGGCTCCATCTGAAGACTTGTCCTTTGGGTGCAGGGTGCCTAGCATATCTAGCAAAGTGCGGTTGAAACGTTCAGGCTGTGGGTCCCCAGAAGTGATGAGAGTGGTTCTGGACTTTCTCACTCCCCACAGAAAGCATCTCTTTGATCAGGCGACTCTCAAGTCTCTCCTTGATCAGAATGGATTCTTTGTGGCGGAGCCCCATAGTGAGCAAAAAAAAGTTTCTGCAGTACTTTGGCTACAGTGGATGCTTTCTGGTCTTTGGTGGGAAAGCTTGGGCATATCTCGTATGAAATGGTCAGTGACCACCAGCACATTACTGATATTTCTTGATCTGGCTCAAACTCAGAGAAAATCAGCCACAGACCAGCTCCATGGGTGCACTGGTGGTTATGTTAACAAGAGGCAGCCATCTGAGGTCAAAAACTTTCCTCTATGGCTTAGCGATCTATAAGTTCAGAGTGTGTTGCTCCACATCAGCCCCATCTTAGGCCAATAGAATCTGGATCTCACCAAGTCAAGTGTTCTGTCTATACCAAGGTGCCCATGTGGTTGTGCAAGGACCTCAATACTGAGTCTCGAAAGGCAGTGGGCAGCACCAGTTGTTGTTTGTCTGCCATGTCCCTCTGTCTACTGTTTCTCTATATAACAGTTTATTGATCAGTTTCAACTTAGGACCTTCTTTGTATAACAGTGCAGTTCTCAAATCAGTGGAGCGTAATTTGGACACATCTTTTTCCTGCATAGAGGCTTCTAAAGCTGATTTGATCTCATAGGATCGCGGGATTGAGCCCGCTGAATACTGTCATTGTCCAGCTGAGGCAGTGCACCAATGTCTATTGCAGAAAAGTGGCAATAAGCAGCAGGTATGCAATTCTCAGAGGGTCCCAAGCAATCCACCATGCAGTCCATCGATCAGTGGACATTTGTTCCTCCTGTCAAACTTCGGGCAGAGTGCCCGAATGTCAGGTTCTGCCAATCGGACCCAATCATTCTGGGGAACAGGCCTCCGGGAGAGCATCAGCATCTATGTGGTTCAGACCTGCTCGGTATTCGAGAGCATAGTCATATGTAGATAATGCAGAAAGCCACCTGTGGCCAGTGGCATCCAACTTAGCTGAGGTCTGCACATAGGTCAAAGGATTATTGTCAGTTTTTACTAGTATTTTAGCCCCATACAAGTACTCATGGAATTGGTCAACAATAGCCCACTTCAAAGCTAGGAACTCTAACTTATGTACAGGATAGTTCTTTTCGGATGGGGTCAGGCTTCTACTGGCAAAGGCCACTGGTCTCAGGCCATTTTCGTACTCTTGGTACAACACAGCCCCCAACCCTTGCAAGCTAGCATCAGTGTGCAGGACGAAGGTTTTCTTGGATCGCATATAGGCCAGCACTGGAGCATGGGTAAGTTGATATATGATCTCATGAAAGCAGTCCTCACAATCAAGGGTCCAGCGGGCCCCCCAAATACTTCACTCGGGATGAAAATACACTCTTTCAGTCTTGAGGGACGCTGACTTTTGGTATTTTTGTGGGTTAGGATACCTTGAGTAAGAGTTAAGTAAAGGCGGATCACTCTTGAATAGTCCTTGATGAAACGTCGATAATAACCACAGAATCTCAGGAATCTTTGCAGTTCTTTTAGATTTTGGGCTCAGGCCAGGTGGTCAAGGCCTCAACTTTACTTGGGTCGTCTCTATTCCTCGGTGGATACTATGTGTCCCACATACTTTACTGATGTTTGAAAGAATTGATACTTATCAATGGACAGTTTAAGGCCAAAGTCCTCCAGTCGATCCAATACCTTAAATAATCTGCTCTCATGTTCCTCCAGTGAGCTGCCAAACACAATAACATCATCTAGGTATACCAGGCACTCTAGTAAGTTCATGTCCCCACTGCAGCTCCATCCAATCGTTGAAGAAGTGGCTGGGGCACCTGAAATCCTTTGAGGCATCCTCATGAATTCATAGAAGCCAGCGGACAGATAAAGGCTGTCTTCTCCACGGTCCTCTGGGGCCATCGGGATCTGGTAGTACCCACTGCGGAGATCCAGCACAGAGAACCACTTGCTCCCGTTTAGGCAGTCCAAAGCATCCTGAATGCGGGGCATTGTGTACTGATCAGGGATAGTCCGCGGTTTATAAAAAGCGATAATCCACGCACATCCTTACTGTCCCATTCTTTTTCCTCACTACCACAATGGGGGAAGCATAAGGGCTTCTGGATTCTTGTATTACACCAGCTAACATCTCTTTGCAGATGCCTCTCACATCATCTATATCAGCAGGTGCCAGGCGTCCGAGACCTCTCACGAAATGGTCTTCGTCATGCAGCCGGATATTGTGCTCAGCTCCTTGCACGCATCCTACGCCCCATTCCTTTAAAGAAAACACTTGGTCTCTCTGGGCAAGCTTCTCACTGATCCTCACTTTCCATTCAGCTGGCAGCGGGAGTTGCCTAAATCAAACAAGTCAAGTCTTACTCTGTCATTCTTCCTTGAACTCTTGCTGCTGGGTAGCACTGCAGTGTCTGCAAATGCACATTAGCCAGGATGCAACCTCTATTTACTCGAATGTCTCTTTCAGACACATTATGAACTTGGACCATTACCCTTCTGGCATAAGCATGGGCCCTAGCGGGCAAAATAATGGGCTTGACCAGCAGTCCCTCTGGCAATTTTCCATCACGCCTGGTGCATCCAACATTAATATTTTATTCTTAACATCCTTTCTGATACGGACCTCTCCCTGTAAGGTACACTGGGCATTTGGTGCCAGGATCAGAGACTCAGGATCCTTCTTCCATACACCTGACCGGTTCCTCTGGTTCTATATTTTCAGCATCTCTGTGCCTCATAGGCCTTCTTAATTAAAGCCGAACTCTTAAAGCTCTACTAGTCTTTGACCCCTGTTTTTCATAACACAAATGTGCCAGCCTTCTGAACATATGGAGCATTTGTTCCAATCAACAAAGGAGACATCATACAGTCCAGTGTGGGGACACACTAAGGCTAGGAGTCTCTACTTGTTCGGCCACTCCAGCCCGCAGTGGGGAAAGACAACCAAATCGGATATACCCAGAATAGGGTAGAGCCTTCTCACTTAACCCCCCATACATGCAGTCCTTCTAATGGTTGTAGGGTACGCCTGACAAATGCTTCTGATACCAATCTTGAAACATAATTGTCACTTGGGAGCCACTGTCTAATACAGCTCTTGTAGACACTCCATTTACCTTTACAGTGGTCTCCATGGAGGGACCCACTATTCTGGACCAGTCTGAGAGGCGGTAGGTGGGGCCTGGGCAACTGACCTGCCACAAAAGGACGTGAATTAGCATTTTTGGTGCCCTCACTGGGATCATTTCGTTGCACCTCTTAACCACTGATTTGTTCTCCTAAGCTCTCCTTGTAGCCTATATGCAACTTTGTCAGTGTCTTTGGGATTGGCATTCCCTTTTCATGTGCCCATCCTTCCCACAATTATAGCAAAACATACTTTTGGAGTTTGAGCGGTCTGAGGTGCCACTGGGAGCCAGGGCGGGGTATACTAACTGGAAACCTTGGTGCCATTCTGTCTGCGCAAGCGTGATAAGCATTTGGAGACATCTCGTCAGTTTCTCCACTTCCATGGTCAAGGAATCGAGTTCGAGCTGTTATCAGCAGGAGATACATGGGTGGGTATCCCCACCCCCATAGCAGATGCAGATCGGATATAGGTCGGGGCCCGTACTTGCAGCGTGGCCTTCATATAAAGGGACTGTTTTTGAATTCCCGGATCTCTCTCAACAGTTCGCCCCATTGTGGTATCTTTTTCCTATCAGAGCACTCATTAACTGCCAACCTCTGCCCCTGAACTTTAACTTTGATGGGCCACCCTCAGTCACTCGGGTCATAGCCACAGCTATTGGTGCAGGTCCCTCCCGAGGTCGCCTTTTCTCAACTCTCAATTTCTCTCATTAACTCATCATAGGAGGGTGGGGATTCCAGTGATTTGCCAGGCGTAACTGAAGCAACAGCAGTTCTGAGAAGGGGCAGACTTAAGGATTCTTGTCCAGTCTGGTTCGGTCCAGTTCAATCGCTGGCAAACTACCCTTTCTGAGGGCATTCTTGCAACAATTTTTCAGCCGAGAGACATACACAGACAACAACCCCTTGGTACTGTTGTGCATTTCTTACTCTCCACCATAGGTCCTCATCAGAATCTGGCTCATACATTCTCCAAGGCCTCAAGATAGGCTTCAGTAGTCGCCTAGGGTTACTGGCCTGCTTAGCACGGATGGTAGCCAGGGCAGGACCTCGGAGGCTCTCACTAACCCTCTTTCGCTTTTCGCCTCCCGAGCATTGCCATTCTAGCACTTGGGGCAACATAGTCTATCCAGGTCTCCTCAGTCATCCTCCCTTGGGGTGGGGAGGGTGCCAGAGAAGATCCTCAACCTTCTGTAAGAGTCAGGACTAATGGCAGGTGCAGAAATAGGAGTCTGCATTGGTTCAGCCACCATTACGGTACTGGAGCAGGAGAGGTGTTGGGGAGGAACACCCCAGGTGGCAAGAATAGTTTCTTCAAGTCCTCCACAGTTTTCCCTTCCCAGCAACCATTGCAAATTTCTCCTCAAAAGTTTCAGATAGATGGTGGGGCTCATTCCCCCGGTCTTTACTGTCCTTAGTTATCACTCTCCAAGCAGTGAGGGCTCCCTCTGGGGTAATGGTCTGTGGTACTTGGAGCTATCTATGGGATCTCAAACTCTACTAGGGCCAGGAAAGTGTGGGTGAGCAGATTAGCGTGCCGAACCACCACCACAGGATTTTGTAAACCTTCCACCTTGGAAAGTACTCCCTGCACAGTGTCTCGATTGATACCCAGGGGGATGTCCAGGATAAGCATAGCATTTTGGGGTCGATCTCTCCCAGTACACCCTCCACCAGCGGTGCACAGCCACTTCTGTCGGGGTACCCATTTATTTATTTATTTATTTATTTTCCCTTAACAGTGGTTTGTAAATATGGCCACTAGAGGACACACAATCCCAGCGGTGAGCCTCCAAGATGTAACCCCTAGATGGCGCTATCCCAGGGGCTACTACCCCTGCCTGATTTGCCACTAACAGGTTGAGGGGCCTGGATCCAATGGCGGGTGCCTCCACCCAGAGGTCAGGGTTTGCAATAGTTAAACTTACTTGGTCACAGCCCTCTGGGACCTGCAACCCCCTTTCTTCCCACTAGTGGCCCACACAATATAGCAGAATTACCTTCTCACAGTATACACTTACCCCCAAGGCTGGTTCAGGCACCGGACATCCTGTAAAATAAGATACAGTGCAACAATCACAGTACAGTACTTTAACATAGACAAATACCTCAGGCAGTATAACTTTGTTGAAACAAACAGCTCTGATTTATTTAGGGGATATAACAAGGACAGGGGAAATCAGGTTAATTAGCTTATCACTTTACTATCTACCTATGGCTCTGTGCACAGGCCTATCCTACCAGTTACTGTCCCTGGGTACCCAGGCCCAGTAGCTAGTCCAAACTGCGTGGCAGCTGGTGAGGGGCCCTTTCACCAGAGAAAAGGAAAATTAAACAGTCAGCAGTACAGTAATTCCATTTGGATTTAATGTGGCAATTCAACAGGAGCGACCCAATTAGTACTCACGACCTCCAAAGAAGATATGGTCCTTCAATGTCAGCAGGGCTACTTTTGATCTCAAGAGACTCCTCACACATTTATATGGTAAAAAAGCACTATACCAGGCAGGCTGCATCTGTATCCCAATCGCAATTACTGCACAACAACCAGGAGAACACACAGCAGATTCAGTTCCTGACAGACCGAAAGTGTAATTCAACAATTTCTTCTAGTCTCTACAGGGTGAGCCTGGTTTCTACTCTTCAGAGATCCTTTGATTCTTTTCACAGGACGGTTTCAGTCCTAAAAGCTGTTACACAAGCTGCAGACCGAACTCGGGCCTTGCACTTTTTTGACTGAAACTGTGCACTGAAGAAGCACGGGTTTCTTTCCTTCACTTTCAGATCTCAAACTGAAACTCCCAACAGACAAAACCGGGCACTTCCTTTGAGTTCCTCCCAGTTCTTGACTGATTGGCTGTCACCACAATAGACTGCTGCTGTTGGTCCAAAAAGGCACCAAGTCTAAACTACATCTCCCAGAGTCACTGCCCATACAATCCTCTTGTGGCTGGCTCAGATTATGAGTCCCAAGTTCTGATTCGTCCAAGGCATCATTTTAGAGCTAGTTTACCCCACACTGATTGGTCCAGTTCAGCAGTTCAAAACCAGAATGGGGAACTAGGCAGACAGTTCTGACTGCAAAGAAAGCAGGTTAGACAAACTGTAATTTTATTATTACTGTAAATGATTTCTGGCAATCAGTTACATCTTTCAGACAGGTTCCCTTGCACTCCTAGTGACTGCAAAATGGGGTGAATTGGCAGCAGCTTGAGTGGTACTCAATCAAAGAAACACACAGTCCCCATACAAACTAATTATGTCTGCAAGCAGACAGCTCTTAAAGAGACAGTACCAGAGGTTCTAAAAACACTCACTGATAAATGGCTTAAACGCCAAACACCATTCAGGCTTGGAGCATTCAAGCAAGCTCCTGGAAGTCTTTTGGGAACCCCCATTTGCAGGGGGGTTACAATTGGAATAGTGATTTGGACCTGGAAGTCACCCCCAGCAATGGGACAGTACAGTGCTGTGTGCAGTCAAACTGACATCTTCCCAAATCTGGAGGGAATTCGCCTGGAAGTCCTGATCGTGATATTTTAGAGCCCCAGCTATATTAGCAAATTATCTCCCAGCTGCTTATGGGCATTGCTGGAGAAGGTGTGGTTGCATATTAGCAAGTCTAGGCCATATCTTTTCGTCCTGTCCTAAGCTTACCCCTTTCTGGTGCTCCCTTCAGCTGGAATTGAAAGAGTGCCTAGATGAAGAAATAGAAATGACGGCTAAAACTGATGTACTTTCTATCTACCCCCTCATGGACCAAAATGGGAGTGCACCTTATTACCAACCTACATATTAGCAGCACGCCAAGCGATTACACGCAGATGGATGTCCAACATTGCCTCCACGGTGGTGGACTAGCGACAGAAAATTTTGGAAATACTGTATATAACCTAGAACTTTTGTCTGCCAAAATTCACAATAGGTTGGATTCCCTTACAACCAAATGGCGTAGATGAATAATGCATTTGGCCTTGGTTGACCCAGAATTTGTCCCATAGTGAGGGATTGGTGGGTGACGAGTAGAGGCAATAATTACAGGTGATTGAGGTTGGGCCATTCTGCCTCCATCTTTTGAAGTCAAGGATGGACCACCTGCAATATACATCAACCTTCCACCTTCCTATTATCCTTTTCATCTAAAATTAGACAGTGGTGAACCAGTATATTTCTTTATCTCCTTAGATATATGCTGAGGTATCATTAACACAGTTTAGTACTTGATTTCGCATTATGATGCTCATGTATAATGAGGTTGTAGCTGCTGTACTTGTCTCATTCAATAAAAATGAAAATAAAAAAAAGGATCAGTGAAGGAGGGGAGAAGTGAGAGCAGAAGGGGGGCAGCGGCTTCAAAAAGAGGGGCCATTCAGGTAACGGGCATGGTGGTTGAGTATTGGAGGGAGAGGAGGAAACAGAGGGAGGCTAGGGGACTAGAAGAGCAAGGCAGGGGAACAGGGAGTGAAGAGAGAAGGAATGGGAAGTCAGGCAAAGGAGAGGGAGGCACACGTGGTCCAGTAAGATGGGCAGGAATCAGGAGTGGTCGATGGTGTCCTTGATGCTAGAAGTTTAGGGAACAAAATGGATGACCTGCAGGCACTGATGGTGGAGGGGAAAGTGGATCTGGCAGCAGTCACAATGACATCAACAGTAATGAAGGTGAGCAGGAATGCATAGAAACTCAGTTCCCGCATATTTTTTTTGCAGCAGGAATGGAGTTCCTCACCCTATACTTTTCCCTATTGATATTGGAACTGTAATTCTTTTTTTCTTTTTGTGTTATATATTTTCTCCCCTCCAGGCTGCGGATCTGCCACTCCTTTGGGCATCCTAGGTCTCCTGCACCCCTCTGACTTCCCCGGGCACCCTTCCGCCTCATATCTGCAGCATACCTCGAGGTAGCTCAGTGTTACCCTTCGCCAAGTGGGTCCCTCTCCTCCGAGGGGAAAGGCACCTATGGGGGTGGCTCAGCACACTATTCTTTCTTTGTGGCCTCAGGCACTGCTGAGATTGGGGCTGACCCCACAGGAAGTCTTCGGACGTGCCTTGGACCGGGTGCCGTCATCCAGGCAATCTGGAGCGTTTTTTCTAATTTTTCTGGTTTGTCCCTCCTGTGCCGCTACCTGTAGTGCCCCCGTTCTCCACCAGGGGCCACTACTTGGCGAGGCTCCCCACCCAGCCCACCCCAGGAGAGGAGAGCAGTCCTTCAGATGCTTGGTCACTCCTTCCCTGCCAGCCCTCGGCGTCCCAAGTCTGTTGCCGAACCCAGGTTGCCATCGTGATTCGAGATGTGGCGTCCAGCACCTCAACCCTCTGTGCCTCCGGGCCGGCGTGGAACTGTAATTCTTAAAACAGTAACACAATGACACTTTCTGTACCTTTGACCTGAAATCATGGGTTTCCACACCCAGATTTAACTTGTACAGCAATTGAAATTTTTTTGGAAATACTTTAACATCTGCAGTTGGACCTTCATTACTAGTATGTATACAGTACACAAGCAGACCACTAAAGCAGTAGGTAAGGATAGAGGGATGTTGGGGTGTATTAGTAGGGGTTTCACAAGTCATAAGAGGGAGGTAATAATCCCTCTTTACAAGACACTGGTTAGGCCTCATCTGGAGTACTCCGTGCAGTACTGGAGGCCACACCTGCACAAGGACATTAACAGAACGGAGGCAGTCCAGAGAAGGGCAACCAAAATGGTGCAGGGACTGCATCAGAAAACATATGAGGACAGATTAATGGAGCTCAATATGTATACCCTAGAACAAAGGAGGGAGAGAGGTGATATGATTGAAAGAGGTGATATTATTGAAACATTAAAAGATCTTAAGGGCATTAACAAGGTGAAAGAGTCTAACATGTTTCAATATAAGAAAAATAGCAGGACAATAGGACACAGCATGAGATTAGAGGGTGGCCGATTAAGGGATAATGTGAGGAAGTTCTTTTCACAGAAAGGGTGGTGAATGCATGGAACAGCCTACCTCAGGAAGTGGTGGATATGAATACAGTGCTGGGCTTCAAACAGGCATGGGATAGGCATAATGGAGCAATACAGATGAGTATGAATAGATAGACCATTGTCAGAGTAAAGGCCTATGGCACATTCATAAGGTAGAAAAAATAGGCAGACTGGATGGGCCTTGCATTCCTTATCTGCCGTCAACTTCTATGTTTCTATAGATATTTCTTGATTTAGTTATCCTTCAGAGTGAGGGTCTCACATATTCAAAGAAGAGGCACGGCCCAAAATGGAGATGTGTGGCACATCTCAGAAACTGTACGGAACCGTGATATTCGAAAAGGAGAGGTGCATTACGCATTCCCGAATGCGCGATCGCACTGATATAATATATGCAGCACACAAAAAGGGTGCGCGCACATGAATATGTTGCGCATCCATATATTCAGCCAAAATGTGTGGTGCATCTCAAAAATACTCCATGCAAAGTTAGGCATGTCAGGGGATGGCCTAAATCAGCTGGTCACCCACAGGCAGGCTGCAGAACTGCAGACAGGTGACCCTGAGACAGCCCTCGGAGGTGCACAAGGATGTGCTCCAGGCACCCATACACGACAGTCATGCCAGGACGGACATATACAAAGTCGCAGGTGCTGGCACACCATGGGCACTTCCCAGAGAGCCATCCCCCACACCACTCCCAGGACATGGACAACCAGCTGACACATGCCAGTGCTGTCGGGTGCCCCCCAGGCACACCAGTGAAGCAGACGGCCACACTGCAGCACATGTACCAGGGGCCATGGCCTGCACCTATGTGGCCTACAGGGTGCCACCTGATGGTGGCATGCACCCAGGGTGATGTCTCGGGCAATGGTGCCCAGGTATCCTGGTGGTGATAGTCGCATCATGGCATGGGCCAGGGACTGACCTGTGGCACACATCCGCAGTGGTACAGCATAGGTGCACACAATCCAATCTGGTACCTGGCCACCTTTTGCACACTGCCATTCCTTGCAGTTATCACCATGTTCCTGTCATACTGGGGGGGGGCACTGCAGGTTACTGTACGCTGCATATGGAGCTGGTGTATCACATGCATGTGGTATGCCAATCAGACTGTGTCACCCTGTGCCCTCCCCTGTTGCTTGTCCAGGTGGGCCTCTGTGGCCACTGTCCAGGTGGGACCCCTGTACCCCAGTCTGACCCTGTACATGGCTATGGGTACTAGCACTGTACCCAGGCCAATACAGTCCACCTACCCATCACACTTGCCTGCAGTACTTATTGTTCATCTTTGTGGAGTGGTGGAGCTGCCCTGCAAAGCTGGAACTGTGCATTCCTTGGGTATGCAAATGGCCTGAATACATTCCAGTAATGAGCTGCGCATGTTGGAAATGGGCTCGGAATGTGCAATGAGGTAATTTGTATATCCTGGCTGAATATTGCAATTTTGCACACCACGCAAGTGGCTTTGTATTGCGCATTTCCCTATGCTCCGCACAGGTCCCAGGTCGCCTACCGCGCATCTCCCACTGCACGATCGCACATGTTCAGGATATTCAGCCAGACATGCGTGATAGCATCTTACAGTGCACTGTTTCAATATACCATTATTTTCTGCCGGCGCATCTCAGTTGCACAGAGCACGCACTTGCGCGATGCAACTTTGAATATGGGGCCCAGCATCTTTATCCTGCCCTTCATATTTGCCAGTTTTTGAGTTTCAGTACTTCTAGTCTGCTACTAGCATCCACTGGACATGGGCCACTCAGAACCATGACTGGGAACCTCCCTATTCCAGGGTATATGCTATACAGAAGAGATAGGGAGAAGAGGAAGGGGTGGCATTTTACATTCGGGAGGGCATCATTGCCACCAGATAGGAGACTGGGAAAGTCAAGGTAGAGGCACTGTGGGTTCAACTTCAAACAGCGAAGGTATAGAAAGTGAAGCTAGGAGTAGTTTGTAGGCCACCAAATTGGGATGAGGAAAGGGACAGAGAGTAGGCTGACATGATCAGGATGGCAGCAGGCAAGTGTGAGGTGATGATACTGAGAGGTTTTAATTTGCCCAGGGTGGATTGAAGGGTCCCTTCCACAGCCTGTGCTAGGAGACGGTTGATCCTGGATGCAGTACAGAACAGGTTTCTGGTTCAAGGGGTACCTACACGGGGGCATCCTGGACCTGGTATTAACTAAGGGAGATTATGTCTGGGACATCAAGGTGTGGGAGCTCTGGTGGGGCTGTGACCACTGAACAACGTGGTTCCAAGTGGATATGTGTAAGGAACCCACAATTACTCAGATAAATGTGGTGAAGTTTAGGAAGGCCAATTTTTAAGAAGATGGGGATATATGGTGTGACCCTGAGCAGGTCACTTTCTTGTGCTCCCAGGTCACACCTGGAAACAAGCTTTGGCTTAGTGTGCCTTTCCTGGTTAAACAGTTTCCCCTTTCCCTTACTGAGTGGACATCTAGCTAGCCTCAAGGACAGTATGGGAGTGGATCAAAAGTAGACCGTCATCAAGGAGGGGATGGAGTCTGCCAATAAAGTATGTATTAAGACATAAAAGAATGAACTCCAAAGCCAGATCAAGTTGGTTTGATAGGAATGTGGGCCAAGCAGTGCTCAAGGCAGTCCAGAGGAGGGTGATGAAAATGGTCCGGGGCAGCAAGGCAAGACTTATGAGGACAGGCAGGGTGAACTCAACATGTACGCACTCAAACAGAGGGAGGTTATGATTGAGATCTTCAAGTACCTGAAAGGTATCTACAGGGTGGATACAGTGGATCTGTTTTGTTTCAGTGAAAATAAGACCATAAGAGGGCACTGCTAAAAGCTGGTAGAGGCAGGGTTCATGAAGGCGGTCAGGAGACATTTCTTGACAGAACAAATGGTGATGGGGGAGAATGAGCTCCCAGCAGAGGTCGTCTCTCAAAGACAGTGGGTGGATTCAAGAGGTTGAAACAAGGTGAAGGGGGTCAGTCTTGGTGGGGGGGGGGCAAATCCCACAGTAGTTACTGGGGAAGGGGCTTCATAGTCAAGTAGGCTATATATAAAG
This sequence comes from Neoceratodus forsteri, assembly GCA_016271365.2. Lineage (NCBI taxonomy): Eukaryota > Metazoa > Chordata > Ceratodontiformes > Ceratodontidae > Neoceratodus > Neoceratodus forsteri. Next base: position 256,075,729 of record CM057452.1, read on the forward strand.
CCTTCATCTGCTGAATATTTTCATATGTTCATATATATGGGCTGGCAGTGTAGCCTAGAGATTAGAGGAACGAGGTGTGAATGAGCTTGATACATCCAGCAGACCAGACCTGAGTTTGATTCTCACAATCTCCACTTGCATACTTTGTAACTCTGAGCAAGTCACTTAACCGCCTAGTGCTCCCAGGTCACCCCTGAAAACAGCCACTTGTGCCTAGTGGGCCTTACCCGGTTACCAAAGACTAAAAAAAAAATATCTGGTCTGAGCAGCCAGAAAGTAATGATGTACATCTGGAAACATGAGCTCTCCCTGTGCTATATTCAGCTGTCCACTACAAAACTGCCTACACATCCTACCCTATTGTGAGTCACCCTAGGGTGTTCCAGGTTGAGTCTGCACAGCATTATGTAGCCAACCTTGCTTTGTGGATTTTGTATCATGCATCTGAAGATGCTCAAGTGTACAAAAGGAATAGTCTAGTAATCCAAGCAAGGTAATGTACAGCTAAAGGTGGAAGGGAGAATTCCCCTTTCACTCAGGAATGGATACTGTCACATGGTCGGGGGCTACTAGGGTCTGTGAAGTTTTGTGTTCTTAAAGATTATATGCGCATGAAGTATCAGGATTCCATATTGCCTTCATTTGTTCTGTAGTTCCCTTAGATCATGGAGTTGGGCTAAATGGTTTGACAGCAGTCACGTGGTAGCAAGCAGCATGTCCCAAGGATGTTTTGGTTGACCAGTTGGTCAAGTTGATGACCATCAGATGACAGCTGTGTGACGTATATAACATTGCCTTTTTATCCCCCCTCCCCCTTTCCATAGGAACACATTCAGGAGGCAGTGTAATCTAGTGGTTAGAGTGCAGAACTGTGAGCTAAGAGACCCAGGTTTAAATGCCACAGTATCAGTTACTGGCGTTCACTCCCACAGTGCTTTAGTCTTTCTCAGCTGTAAGAAGTGGGTCTCCATCACAAATGAGATGCTGCATCTCTGGTAGCAGGGCTGCCCCGGGCCTTTAAAAAGGATATGCAAAGGCTGCCTCGATGGCCCAATGGCAGTGTATTGCTGCTGTGCAGGCAGCTGATGTTTAGGAGATGACGTCCCTCTCAGTGTTTGGGGGCAGACTAGGGCCAGGCTGCAGTCAACTGCCAAAAGGCAGCGCACCTCTGCCTGAGAGGACTGACAGCAGGTTCTGACACACTGTATCAGCCCCTGTGGGTGGGCCAGGCAGCTTACTCATCCCACAGGTGTTTGCTTGGCACGTGAAGCCATCATGGCATCGCATGTGCCAGGGGAAGGAGGGAAGACATAAGAGTGACAAACATTGGTCAAAATCTCCCTGCCATCTCCATAATGGCTCAGCATGGACAGGGTATATCCCTGGTTAGGTGGCCAGGCAGGGGGAAAAAAATCTGGATCTGGAAAAAATATGATGTTCAGACTTTGAAAATATATTTTCTGTAGTGACGAGTGCTTTAAGTATGACTTAAAGGTGTCCTTGTGTATGCCTAGGAAGCCATGTTGGTTGGGCTGTCCAGGATAAATAAACTGTAAAATAAAAATAGTGCTCGCTGGAAAAGCTGAGTGTGCTGCACTAATGCAGATTCCTATCCTCCGGGGTTTTGCCGTGCTTGCTATTAATCTAGCAACATTGAGGACACTCGCCTGATGCTGGACTATCTGCCTGGACAGCTGGTTTTATCTGTCTCTTTCATAAACACCTCAGCCCCCCCCCCAATCTTTTACATAGAGAGTTAAGAATAGTGTTCCATCTTGCTATGATCCACATGTTACATGTTGGCAATGAGGGACGAACTCTGTCTCCAGATGTGACAGAAACAATTCCCAAATGTGCCAAATCAGGAGATCCACTGTGCTGACCTTCTCACCCCATTTCTTAGAGCTTTCCACTTCCTTGGTTGCAGGTTAATGACATCTGAACAAAACCAAGACTGTGCTATGGTTGGCTGCTCCCACAAACAGTCCTAGCCTTCTGCTTTTCTTTCACTGCATGTCAGCTTGATGGGACATGTAGCTCGCCAAGTCACAGCATTCATTGCTTCAAATCTGATGTCATTAAACTTTGGCCAGGATCTGAACAAATTGAAGTGCCTGTTGCTTAGTAGGACCTGCTTTAGCTGACTGTCATTTAGATAGGGAAGCCTCAGGATTTAGCCATCTTAATATTTAGCTATACCACAGGAAAGTTTACTACATTAGGGTACTGTAATAAAGCATTTCCCCTTACAGCAATATTATTCAAAGTACTGCACTGGCTGAAGTCTTACCTTATTGTGCTAAGCAAAGAGAGATAACACTTCAGCTTATTTAGTACCTTGAATGATACTGCTGTAAGGGGAATGTGGTGTTTTGCAGTACCTTAATATGGTAACCTTTTCTATGGTAAAACAAAGATTAGGATGGCTGCCACTGTACATGAAACAGGTACTTAATAATCAATGGCAAGCATTTATGTACAGTTATTGGTTTTTAGTTCTGTTTTGGGATTGCGTAATAAAAAACATTATAATTAACCAAGTCAAGTCGGACTTTATTTTTAAAAAGTGCTTGTACATCATAAAAATATAAATACTCACAAATAAAACATGCAAATTAAAACAGGCAGTGCAATAACTTAATTTCTAAACAGTATCCGCAAATGCTAAATCAAATAAATAGGTTTTCAATGCAGACTTAAAAGTCTCAGTGGACCGGCACGCTCTAATCCGACGAGGTAGAGAATTCCACAGGGTTGGGCCCACGAAGGAAAAAGCTCTGGCCCCCCGAGGTCTGTAAGTGGACCCTGGGAATCTCTAGCAATCCCTCGTCAGAGGAGCGGAGAGAACAGTAGGGTCAAAGGAGGTCTTGTAGATAATGCGGTCCCTGTCCATGTAGGGCCTTATAGATCAGCAAATCGACCTTGAAGGTGATCCTCCACTGCACAGGCAGCCAGTGCATTTCATGGAGTACAGGGGAGATTGTTCACTTGGGAGCTTAAGCAACAGGTTGGTAGAAAAGAGGCCAGGAGCTATATTTTGTTTTAAACTGAAATATTTGAATAGTTTGTTAGTGAAATTAGTTCTATGTGTTAAAAATTATTACCTTGAATTTGAACTGATACTTGGGCTGTGATATTGTAGGTTTGGGGATAGATGTTTGGCAGGGAAAATTAGAAGGTAATTTAAATGTGTTGTTTGCCTGGTGTTTGGTAAGAGCCCTCCACCCACTCTGTTTTGTAGGCTTTCTTAATCTGAAAAGCCACTGGGGGTTAGGATTGAAGGGCTAGTATTTCTGTTTGGGACTGAAATTTGAAGCAACAGGAGTTGGTGGGCTGTGACATCATCACAGTACCTGGAGTCTTTCACACACTGTTAGTGGACTGAACACATACTGGACTGTATGTGTTTGAGACTTGGGAACTTTGTTGGTGGGGTTGAAATTGGGTTTGTAAATAACTACAGTCAGTATAGAGAGAAACTGTACTCCAGGAAAAGGGACTGAGAAAAGCGGGTGTGCTATTATAAACAGAGGGATAATCAGGGTGGCCATATTCCACCATGGCAGGCATGTTCCTGGAAGGGTTGTAGGCTGCACAGGCTGTGGGATGGCAATAATTCTAAATTGGGCCTGGAGAGAGGGAGGCTGCCCACTCTGTAGACAGCTATCTTGTATCAGAGGAGGTATATTGGTTAAGGAGTAAAGCTGGGGAGCTGGGGTGTCCAAGGACAAGGGTGTGGATATGGGCAGCAGAAGGGTGGGGCTTGAGGGAGGCTGGGGCAACGCCTGAAATTGACAGGACATTATGCTACAGCAAGCAGAAGGGGGGATATTAGGGACAGAGGACCCTTAGATGGAAGTTGATGCTAAGGGAAAGCGTACAGGTGAAAAAATTCTGGAATTCAAGGAGACTGGAGGGGAAGAGTCAGGAGGGCTGTTGAAAGGAAAGCCTAAAACAGCAGACTGTGGGAAGGGAGCCCTAAAGGTGAACATGCAAGAGAGGAAGAGGGTCAGCTTAGAGATGCAGTCAGGGGGAAATCGGGTTACTTGATGGAGGCTGACATAGAGTGTCACAATAAATTTGAGATACTAAGCATCCTAGAGGGGAGAAGGGGTTGGTGGAAATGAGGAAACTTATACAGAGGCCGGGGAGGAGTCAGATACCCATAGGGCATCACAGAACAGCTATGGAAAGGATAGACATAGTCCCAGAGGGAGAAGGGAAACATATATGTTAGCAAAATGGGGAGATGCAACATATTCCAGACATGAGGGAGGAGAGCATGATTGGAGAGGAACTGGGAGACAAGGAGGTGGGAGAGGAGCCCCCCTTCAGCAGGAAGGTCAGTACCAAGGATGGGGCCCTAGCTAACGGGGACCCACAGAGAGCCTCTGGAGACAGGGGTACTATTACACGGGGGGATGAGGGTGCGGGGGACGGGGAAACCATCAGGGCCAGGATAAATGGTCCAGATAAGAGAGGTTAAAGGGGACACCTATTCAGAGGGGGTTAGTTAAGTGGGCAAAATAGCAAGGGAGGCAGAAAGGAGGTGACAGGGGTCCCTAATAAGGCAGGAAGACTCCCATGAAATTGCGATCATGAATAAAGTGGGAGGGGGCTGAGAGGGCATAGTGGAGGTAAACCATAAGGATGATGGCGGTGTTAAGGTTCTGTTACTGGGAGACTCGATGATTAAGGGAATCCATTGGGAGGGACAGGGGATGGATGCCATAGCCAGGTGAAAGGTAGTGAGTATCTCTGGGCTGACAGTGCACAGAGCAAAGTTCATGGTGTATGAAATGGTTAGGATTAGGAGGGAAACCGGATTTCTGGTGCATTTGGAACCAATGATCTAGAGGGAAACAGGTTTATGGAAACCAAGCAAGGTTCCAAGAACTTGCCAGAGTCTGTCGGATAATGGATGCAACATTTCCTTTTCGGAGATATTGGCCAGTACCAAAGCCTCAGTGGAGAAAAAAATGAAGCTCACAGAGGTTGTAGATAGCTCAAGAAGGGGTGAAGAGAGATAGGTTGGGGGTGTTAGGGAACTGGAATGGAGTTTGGGAGGATAAGGGACTATATGTGCCAGGACAGGTTTCATCTTTCCATTAGGGAAGTCAGTAAACAGGGGATGGCTGACTACATACAAGGAAAAGGTGGGGTTTAAACATGTAAGGGGAAGGGATAAGGAGGGCTGACTAGAAGCCCTCCCTCCAGATGAGGGAGTAGGCCTCAAGCCCAAGGGGGGAGGGGAAACAGACTGGAGGTGGAGGTTTCCAGGAGGAGCAGGGGAGGATGGAAATACTAAGGAATCTGGGTGGGGTTCGACAAAAGGATCAGGGATAAGGGTGGGGGTTAGTGTTAGTAAATGCCAGGAGCTTGGGAAACAAGTTGCCAGAGTTCCAGGCCATGCTGTTCGAGGGGGGTGGATGTGGTGGCAGTCACGGAAACGTGGGCCAACAAAAACCATGACTGGGACCTAAATGTACGGGGGTACACTATGCTTAGGAAGGATAGAAAGGAGGGCAGAGGGGGTGGAGTGGCTATGTTCATTAGAGATGACATAGAAATTGCTATGGTAGAAGAGGCAGAGGGAAACGTGGAGGCCTTATGGGTCACCCTACGATCCCCAGCAGGAGATAAGGTCAAGCTGGGAGTAGCATATAGGCCCCCCGGGATGAGTGATGTTCTAGAGGATGGTTTGCTGGACAACATCATTGCCCAGTGTGGTCCAAAAGGGGAAGGAGTGGTGCTGATGGGGACCTTCATTGCCAGGTACTAACTGGGGAACCATGTCCCTAAGGTGGCCAAGGAGCAGAGGCTGCTGGATGGCTTCCAGGATGTGTTCTTAACACAGCATGGATGGAGCCCACAAGGGAGGGCATGTCCTGGATGTGGTTCTGGCAGATGGGGATCTGTAAGGGACATGGTTGTACAGACCCCTGACTGGGAGGACCACAATACTGTCTGGTTTCAAATAAGCATTGGGGAGGGTGAGATCTAGGACACTGGCATGGACTCAGGGGGCAGACTTTATGGCATGGGAAATATTCTCAAGGATCACTTGAAGGGATTACCTCAACAACAAGTGTGGAAAGGAGATGGGAGGTCATAAAACGGGGACTTCATGAGGCAGTCAGGATCTGCGATGGTTGAAACGCAAGGAGCAAGGTCACATAAACCATGCTGGTGGTCCAGTGAGGTCCAGGTAGCAGTCAGAGAAAAGAAGGCGCTTACAAAATATAAAACAACAAGAGGGGATAGGGATAAGTGAACCAGCTTGCATCTAGAAAAGTCACCCGTATGGTGAGGGGAGCAAAGTCCAGCAAAGAGCAACGGCTGGCACAGGGGACATAGAGGGAAAAGGGTTCTTCCGGTACATTGGGGAGCGGAGAAAAACTAAGGGCCATCTCAGCAGATTGAGATCAGAAGGAGGGTGGGTGGAAGAGGCTAGGGACCAGGCAGAGGTATTTAATGAGTACTTTGCCCTCTGTGTTCACTAGGAGGGGATGGGATATCCAAAGCAAGGCACAAAGGGATAGAAGCCGCAGGGAGTGGACTGGGGAGCAGCAGAAATGGAGCAAAAGGGAGGGAAAGGTACCCAGGGTTGTCACATCTGGATAAGGATAAAAGACCAGTAAGGTGGAGGGAACGGATGATGCCATCCCCATCACAAAGGGTGTGGTTTCCCTCAAGGCCTAAGAAAGACCGTCTCCTGGGCGGATGGCATTCATCCGAGAGTACTATGGGAATTGGCGGACATACTGGCTGCACCTGGCGGAGCTTTTCAACAGGTCACCTGAGACAGGGAGGGTACCTAGGATTGGACGAAGGAACATGTGGCACCAATCCACAAGGGGGTAGAAACAGTCACCAGGAAACTATAGACCCACTGAGGTTTAACCTCGGTGGTGGGAAAATTAATGAGAGTATACTAAAGGAACGATTGGGGTTTACTTGGAGGAGGTGGGAGGTCTGGATAGTCGGCAGCATGGGTTTGTGCCAGGTAGATCATGTCAAACCAACCTTGTGGAGTTCTATGAATGGGTAACATCAGAACTGGACAGGGGTAAGCCTGTGGATGTATTATTCTTGGACTTCAGCAAGGCTTGACTCTGTCCCCACAAATGGTCTGGTGGAGAAACTGATGGGGTTAGGAGTAGGCCCTTTGATGGTCAGATGGATTGAAAACTGATAGCTGGACGCACTCAGAGTGGTCTGTGGGGGAGCGCCAACCCTACAGAGGTTGGTAGTGGGGTACCACAGGGCTCCGGTCCTGGGTCCAATCCTGTTCAATCGCATACATATCAGACATCAGGGATGGTATAGGGTGTGAAATGAGTCTCTTCGTGGATGACTCCAAGATGGGAGCAGTAGTTGAGGGAAGAGGGAGGTTGGCCCTGCAAGGGACCTGGACACCCTGGAAAGCTGGGCTCACACATGGAAATTAAATTTCAATATCACCAAGTGCAAGGTGTTGCATCTTGGTCGGGAAACCCTTAAACACAGGTACACCCTGGGAGGGAGGTGCTGGAAGCCTCAACAGGGGAAAAGACCTAGGGGTCATGGTGGATACATGTATGAATAACACTGAGCAGTGCAGGAGAGCAGCTAGCAAGGCAAACAGGATGTTGGGATGCATGCAAGGGGATCACCTCTAGGAGCAAGGAAGTGATTCTGCACTGTACAATGGACTGGTTAGACCACACCTTGAGTACTGTGTACAGTACTGGAGACCACACTTGAAGAGGGACATACAGCTCCTGGAGAGGGCAAGAGGAGGGCAACAAAGATGATAATGAGGGGCTAGGGGATTTGACTTACGAGGACAGACTTGAGGAGCTCTGCCTGTTTTCATTGGAGGAGAGGAGAGACAGGGGGACATGATTGAGGTCTTCAAGCACCTCAAGGGAATAAATAGGGTAAACATGGAGGGATCTTGAGACAAAGCAGGGAGGCATCACCAGAGGGCATGGTTTGAAGTTGGAAGGTGAAGGGTGAGGGGGAAAAGAGGAGGAGGTTTTTCACTGAGAGTGTGGACCCTTGGAATGCTCTGCCTGGTGAGCTGGTTCAGACATCCACAGTGAAGAGCTTTAAGAGAGGGTGGGACAGACACAGAAAGTGGATGTATCAGATGATGGCCTGTCCCGGGGGGGTGGGGATGGATGATAGGGGTTTCTGGAGCACAAGGGATGGGAGGGTCTCGGCACCCAACTAAGGATCTAGGTTCGAGCAGACTTGATAGACCATAAGGCCTAATCTGCTGGCAAATAGTATGTTAGTATGTTAGTACCTGTATGGCTGGATCTCGACAAACCCATCAACAACCTGGCTGCCGCGTTCTGCACCTGCTGCTGGCTATGGATATCCACCCCCGGCAGCTCTAGGTATAGAGTGTTGCAGTAGTCAAGGTGCGAGGTCACAAAGGCATGGACCAACATTGGAAGATCTTCAGGTGGAACAAGACGCTTTATCCGAGCAATGTTCCTCAGATGGTAAAAAGAGGATTTGACAACTGCTGACACATGAAATTTGAGAATCAGCTCGCCATCAAGCACAACGCCCAGGTTCTGCACCCATTCAGAGGGTCTCAACTTGTGTTTTGTGTTTTATTTCAATGAATTTTTATCATCTGGCATGTTGTGATAATTTTGTATTAACTGAGACTCCATCCATTTTTTTACAATCTTGGCTGGAAGTGGACTGCCACTGACATCAATGGAGCTGCGTGTGGGGACATCGTACAAGCCAATCAGCTGTCTTGAACGCAGAAATACACTTTTTCTCCAGCGATTTTATTTTTCAGTTTCATAACCTGAGAAGTGTAATAATAATAAAAAAAAAAATTGCCAGTCTTTGTGTCATAGCCTTTGTTTATATCAACAAGTACTATAACACAGTGGTCTCTCAGAGCCATTGCTGCTCATTGTACACAAGTCTATTGCCGCGCGATGCATTTGAAAACGAGAATTATTCCAGCTATTATTCTGACAGCCATCAGTATTTAAAATACACACACACACACACATCACGCTCAGTGAAAAAATAGTTGTAGTCGGAAGAACTGTAACATTTACGTAACAGAAAAAGAAAAAAAATGTGTACACAAGCCCAGGAATTACATTACCAAAAATAAAGCAGGTAATTTAATTCTGTTTCAGTGTTACAATCCCTACATTGAAATTTTCAGATTTTTATCACTTTTTTTAATTTTATTTTTATTATTTTAGAAGCTGAACCAGCAAGTAAAGCATTACAATTAATGACATTTATAATATCACATATACCCTCCTACAATTAGGGGGTGTTACACATATGTTAGCTTCAGGATAAAGAAAAGTCATTAATTATTTATACATCATGTGGGGTATCACCAGAATGTTTAGAGTTCCACAAGAAACTTCCATATAGGTAGTAGAAGCTTGGACAGGCTACGACTATGAGTTATTTAGAGAAAATAATGTATATTATACACACTTTTTTAAATTATTTTACCTGTTCTGAGACTTGCCTTCCTTACTCCCCAAAAAACTGTATACAATATAATATGTATTGCTAAAACTGGAAGCCCAGTACACACTCCAGAAAACAAGTTCATAAAAGTGTTGCAGAAACAAACTAATGTACGTTGTTGATAATATAGGTTTTGTTGGATCAAGCTAAGCAGTCTGCAAGTGACAGAAGTACGAGGCAGACCAGACACATAACCTAAAATGCAGACCTCTGCCAAATACTGTACTTAACAAAACAGACAGAGCTTTCAATAACTGCACCAAAAAAGAGAATTGAAATGGAATGAACACAAACCTTCATTTGCGAATGGTGCAGACAGTGTGACTTTGAGTAAGTTGTCAGTGCGTGATGAGCATCACAGTCAGGATGGCTTCCATTATTGGCGCCGGTGAACTGAAGAAATAGCGTGAGATACTGACACTGCTATTCTCACACCACTGCCATCAAATGAAGGGATTTAAAAACAAACAGGGTAAATACAGACGGTGTACAATAACAGAAAGATCAGTGCAGATAAGCCTGAAAATTACTTTGCTAAAATTTATTAAATCCACGTCACACAAATGGGCCCATTTGTGTGATGTGTATTTAATACATTTTTAGCAAAGCAATTCTCAGGCTTGTGTATGCTGTTTTTTCTTTTTCTGTTAGTGTACGTGTGCCCGTTCTTCCAACTGCAGTTCTGTTTTTCACTGAGCATGCCATGTGTGTGTAATACAGATGACTGTCAGGTATCTGGTCACAGAAGCAAATGATTTGATACCTTTTAATGGACCAACATAGATGTAACAACAAGAACAAAGTGCTCTAGCTTTCGGACCAACCAGTCCTTCTTCAGAAGCTCATGGCAGTTGTGTATCTGGTCAGACACTTTTGAATAATAAATACTGTAATAGCTGGAATAATTCTTGTTTTCTCAGAACCTCCATGGGTGGGTGGGTGCCACGGTCAGTGGTGCAGAGCCTGCGGGGTTGCTGTCCTCTTCCCGTCAGTTGAGTTTTTTTCCTCCTGTTACTCCCTTCCCTGAGGTTGGCACATGTGCAGTGGTGCACATGAACAGCAAGGAGGCACTGCGTGCTCTTAGTGCCTGGCCCTCTGGAACGTGACCACTGCTGCACCACCCAGCCTCAGCTAAGTAGCAGCTAAGCAGTGACTTAAGCTGCTTTCCTCTCTGAAGGAGCAGTGCCATCTGGAGGCTCAGTCCTCCTTCTGCCCAGCCTTCCCCCGTTTGACCATGGTCCATTCCTGAACCTGGTTGACAGTGCGGCAAATGGTGACACTACCCACCATTCCACTGGAATAGCTTTTGTTTCGATTTTCTCCCATCTCTTTCAAGTCACTCCCACCTCCCCTAATGTCAGGCCATGCCTCTGATGGCCTCAGAGGCAACAGTGCACTATGGGCAAATGGTAGCCCTTTGCAAGGGAGCAGGCTTCCCGACTCACCATGAGGGGTCGCTGCTGTGCTGGAGCATGAACATCTCCCTCAATGGGCTGGCTCACTCTGCACTCTGTGGCAGTCCTCAGCCCAGGCTGCACCAATCGTGGCTCCCTGAGTCCACTCCCGAATTCTGGTTGCCAGCATGGAAGGTAGACATATTTCCACTGAGCCATCAGACAGCCCCAAGTATCTAATTTTTGTGTTAATCCCTTAGTACAGCAGGGTACAGAAAGTTAGTCATAAACACCAGCAATCCCTGTGGGAGGGGGTCCCTTTAACTGTATGTTAATCACTTTTGGATAGGTAGCACTCAGAGAGGTGAGCAGCCTTTCTTGGAAAAATCGGAAGGTTTAGAATTCACCCAGGGGAGATGGGGTGGCTGGAAATGCGAGCATCAGCCCTGGTGTTTTGTACTGTACTGGAATGCAGTTGAAGTGTCATCAAGGTGAGTGACTGGCTGGCTTACCAGAGTCCTGTGTTACAAAGTGGCTTTTCTTCTCTAAGGCATAAGGGACAGTAGAAGGAGAGCAGTGCTTTGATCTACAGGTAACCTTTTTTGTTTGGTATTCACAGTTATGCTGTTAATGAAGTTTAAGTAAATTCAGTCATTTTCCAAAAATCTAACTCATTGCTGTATAGCATACACTGAATTTTTTCCCCAAATCTTGAACGCATAGTAGCTGAATCACTGTAGTCTCTGAGCACCGCCTTGCCTCATTGCTGGTCCTGTCTCACAGCAGTTTACTGACGTCACTCCAAGGTCTGCAGCAGGGCCTTGCTGTTCCTTACTGTTTGAAATGGCAAGGGCTCAGACTCCATGCTCAGCAGCAGCAGCAGTGGAAGCAGCCGATCAGAACAGGGGAGCAGTGACGCTAGCGATAACTACAAAAGGTGTCTCCCCTGTGCCACTGTGCTGTGCTACAGTAAACTGAGTGTGTGCATGCATCAAGGATCAGCCCACCTTTCCTGACTGTATTTACATAATCTATACTTTAAAGTTGAAAGGGATGCCAGGGCCACCATATGCAAGGCACCGTTAATTCTGCGATTATGCAGCCATGGAATTTTCAGCAGAATTTGCATAATGCCATAGAATATATATACTGCCACAGAATTCCTTGTGCTTGATGAATTTTCATCCAAATATACAGTTTTTCCATAGTGCCCAGCTCTTTTCCCCAATTCTGAAGCCCCTCCTGTATGCTCAACATGTGGTGTCATCAGTGGCATCACATCATAATTTAGCCAATGACAGGACTGCATTCTGTCACAGAGATGAATAAATAATACTACAGAAATCAGAAAATGCTGCCGAAGGAACAGAAGAGCCCTGCTGCAGAGATCCGGACAAAGTGCCGCAGAACACTAGGGGCGCTGATCATGTCTATCCCACTGCCTTATAAGCAGGGATGATAAAAAATATTCCATATAATCATGTACCAATTAATTAAGACTAAATATTTAGAACTGGTTCTAATTACCATAGAACCCAAACATTTCTAAGCAGATCTTTGTTTTTAAATCTTTTTTCGAACGCAGACATTTGCATTCATTTACATATTTTATGCAGTGTAAAAAGGCTATGGATTTTCGAAACAGAAAATTGTGTGAAGTCTGAGTCACACATAGCCTCTGAAGACCTGTATTGATCTACTGATGCCGTCTGGGGATGCTGCAGTATTGTGACATCATGTATTTATTTTATTCCTATTGTTAAAGGTGACAAAAAACCCTGTTTACATTTTTGAGCATGACTAAATTCGAACATATGTGAAGGCTGTTTAATAACCCTAGTGTATCATTTTGTGTGTTTTGAAATAGTCATGCTTTTTTCCACATATACTTTATATTCTAAAAAAACACATTCATGTATGTATTAGAGTCAGAGCGCAAAGTGTGAAAAATTGGGTAATGAAAAAATCATCCTTTGGAACCTTGGTGAATCTGTGGCGTAGTGTTCCTGGGGGTCTGAATAATCAGACAACACAGGCTGGTGTTACCCTAATATTGGCACTCTGTATACAAGTATTGCTGTCAATTACTTTGTGTGACAAGACCGTGCCAATATTAGGGTAATGGCAACATTGCGTTGCATGGACTCTTACATTCCACATAAGTTAGGACTGAACAGACACAATGAGCATATTTTATATTTCGATGCTCATTCTAAACTCCGGGGACACCACACCACAGATTTGCAACAGTTCAGGGACTTTAACCCTAATATTTAATTTCCCTACTTTTTTCACTTTGTGCTTGTTTAAACCTAATAGATGCATTAACATAGTTTTTTGAAATGTATTACTTTCTGAAAAAGATATGTAACAACTGGGTTTTGTTTATGCTTTTCTTACACCCCATGCTGAACACTGCGTGGCAACACTCAGATTCACCAAACTGGAAGCTGGTGCTTAGTGACACGTAATGCACCAGACCTGTAGCCTGCATCACAAGTGTCACTGCAAAGTTATATATGTATTTCCTCTTGCTTTGAGGCTGTCACTAAAGCAGAAGCTGTAGCTCCCAGAAACAGGTTTGTAAGTCACAAAAATGGTTTTGCAAGCCACAAAAATGGGCACTGTTTTCCTGACACTGACCTACCAAATTCATTGCAGTAATTTAAAAAGTATTGTTTTAAAAAAGTTTCACACTAGAGCGCCAAGCATTTGTTTTTCAATGCACAATATTTATCTTATTTTACCTACTTTTAATGGAAATGTCGCATCTTTTACAGAAATAAGGCTCTTTTTTTCAGAAAACGTAAAAACAATGGTTTCTTGTTTATTTCTATTGTGGAATACTGTGTTTCTAAAGCTTATGCAGTAGGTAGGGAAATGGGCAGACTAGGTCGGCCAGGTGGTTCTTATCTGCTGTCAAGTTCTATGTTTATTGTATGCTTGTTATTCTCTTCTTGTATTGTGAGATCCATTGTACCATAGCACACTGTGTTTTATAATGAATACAGCTATCAGTACTCATCACTGTACAGCATGTTATATATGACCTGGTTGGTCGGACCTCTCTTCCTACTAGAAGGCTGGGTCATTGGCACATTCATGTTTATAAAACTGTTCTGGGCAAAATTCCTTCTTGGCTCTCTGAATTTATTTCTGCAAAAATTAATTGTCAATCTTCATGTTCCATCAATTTGATTTTGTTAAATGTGTCTGATACTGCTGCTAAGGCCCTTCAGATTTTTCAATTCCCCATACTTTGAACAATTTGCAAAAGGTTCTGAAACTCAGATTGTTTGTTTCTTTAATTAAATTCAAATCCTTAACATATCTGTTAACTTATAACCTTTTTGAGTGCTTTGGGTAAAACCATATTAATATTTGCTACACGTTTAATGAGTATATTTTCACTTGTACTGTATTGAGCATATATAATCTATGTAGAATTCTGTGTTAGCATTTTTTTGTTCTTTTCCATATAGGTTTTTGTTACTTCTCTGGAGCCCTGGCAGGTGGTTATGGCCCTCCCAATGGAGGGACACTCTCTCTCCGGTCCCGCTGCTCCCACACTCACTGGTAATTCCCCTGCAGATTGCCCCCCGCATCAGGACCAGGAAGGAGGTTGCTGGCTTCTCCTCCATCCCAGAAACCCAATCCAGACGCCAGGGACAGCTCTCAGGAACGAAAGACCATCACAAGCCTGCCAGGCTTTTTTCCGCCATATTTCTCCCATCCCCCTCCCCTACTGATGCAAGGACATCAGACTGTGCCTCCCAACCCATACTATCCTCCAGCCACTGCCAGAGGGCAGTCATTAAGCAGGACAACAAGTCTCCCTCCCCCTGAGAGAGGAGAGCAATCCTCCAGATGCTCAATCCTCTCCCCCCCGCTGACCCCTGGCGGTCCAGGCTCATTCCCGAACCCAGGTGGCCGGCGTGGTGCCATGGCAGTGGAGTGTAACAACCAGTGTCTCCACCTCCCGTGCCACTGGGCTGGCTTGTTTTAGCAATTTATTTTATTTTTAAGTTTATGTTCCTTATGTTGAGGATGCATTCATAAAGACATCTTGGCTCAGTTTGCTCTCCTAATAATTTGAAATTGAATAGAAAGCTTAGTGACTGCTAACATTATCGAAAATGGGGTTGACAGTCACAAAAATAGCACAGACTAATTTAATTAATAATTTAAAAACTATTTTTTGAAAAAAAAAACATTTGAAGAATCAATCTCACACCCCACTCTTGCCCACATGTTTCAGACAACAACTCTAAGCATTTTTGATGAAAGGTTTCCTCTTCTTGTACCCACATTCATGACGACCACTAAGACTCACAAAAAAATGGTCATATCTCAAGAAAGAGGAAGCAGCAAATACCAGCACCACTATTCCATGTACAAAAGGCTTTATTCAGTGTAAAGATCATCCGATGCAGCTCAGGCAAACAATCTTGATTGGTTCCATAGAGAACTACGTCATCAAGATGAGGATGCATGTAAGTATCAGATCCATAGAAAGAGTTAGCGTTAAAGTGACAGTGCAATAAAGTACAAGTATCATACATACAGCCATTATCAAATCAATTAATACTTCAACAACCATTTGAAGGAAACTGATACGTGTATCGCAGGCTTAGCTATACAGTCACCAAATGGGAATACATAATATTATCTTAATGTGTGAACTATCTTGCCCTACCACTGTGTGAGAGTGTGCAATAGCTGGATTCACTGTTGCTTTAGTTTATAGTTTTTTTTTTCCATTCAGATTTTTTCCCTCCGAGCCCTGGCAGGGGCGAGGAATCTCTCTCGGGTCCCACCACTCCCACACATGCCGACTCCAATGATTCCCCCATGGCTTGCCCCCATGGTGGGGCCAGAGAGGCGGTGCCCCCTCCCTGGAGACCCAATCAGAGGTCGGGGTTGGCCCTCAGGTGCGGCGGACCATCATGGAGCCTTGCCAGGCTCCTTTTTTCTCCTTTTCTCCCTTCCCCCGCCCCTACTGACATGATTATGTCAAAGCATGCCTCCCAACCCTTATCGCCCTCCAGCCACCACCAGAGGGTGATCAGCATGTGGCAAGACATGGCACCCTCCCCCCGATAGAGGAGAGCAGTCCTCCGGATGCTCAGTCCTCTCTTGTCCTGCCGACCCCCTGGTGGCCTGGGCTCGTTCCTGAACCAAGGTCACCGGCATGGCACGAGGTGTAACGACCTCCAGTGCCACTAGGCTGGCTAGTTTATAGTTTTAAGAGCAACTGTTGGGTGGCCATGAGAGAAGGGCTGAGGGGGCTTGAGTGGTAAGACCGGGGCTGATTAACTCTGGCGAGACATGGGGACTTCCCTCCTAGAGGCCAAAGGACTACAGGACAGCAGACAGCATGGCTTCATACGTGGCAGATCCTGCCAAACCAACCTGGTTGAGTTCTATGACTGGGTAACTAGGCAACTGGACAGGGGCCATGCAGTGCATGTCCTGTATCTGGACTTCAGTAAGGCATTCGACTCAGTGCCACATGAAAGGCTGGGGAAGGAAGTTAGTAGGCACAGGGGCAGGTGCAAAGCTGGTGAGACGGGTAGGAAACTGGCTGCAGGGAAGGCAACAGAGGGTGGTGGTGGGTGGGGAGCTCTCACATTCAAGGGCAGTGACGAGCGGTGTTCCACAGGGCTCAGTGTTGGGACCAGTGTTGTTTGGGATATTCATTGCAGACATATCATGGGACATCAAGAGCAAGATCAGTCTGTTTGCTGATGATACCAAGGTAGGCATGGTGGTGGATGACCTAGGGGGATGGCAGGGGTTGCAGGATGATCTGGCAAAGCTTGAAACCTGGTCAGACACCTGGCAACTGGGCTTTAATGCCAAAAAGTGCAAGGTGCTGCATTTTGGGATGAAGAACCCAAGGAGGAGTTACCAGCTAGGAGGAGTGCAGCTAGCCCAGACAGAGGAGGAGAAGGATCTGGGTGTGCTCATTACAGGGTCAATGAACAACTTGACACAATGTAGGAAGGCAGCTGCAAAGGCCAACAAAATGCTGGGTTGTATTGCAAGGGGTATATCCTCGAGGAGGGAGGAGGTGATTCTGCCACTGTGTAGGTCATTAGTTAGACCACACCTGGAGTACTGCGTGCAGTACTGGCATCCGTATCTGAAGAGGGACATGAAGTTACTGGAGGGGGTGCAGCGCAGAGCGACAAAGATGATCAAGGGGCTGGGGGACTTATCATACGAGAGGAGGTTGAAGGAGTTGAACATGTACTCACTGGAGGAGAGGAGAGGAGAGACAGGGGTGACATGATTGAAACCTTTAAATACATGAAAGGAATAAACAAGACGGGTACAGAGGGGCTGTTCAAAGTAAGGAGGGAGGGCCACTAGGCCATGGATATGAGACCGGAGCAGGAGGGTTCAGGAGGGAGATGAGGAGACACTTTTTTACAGAGAGGGTGGTGGCTGGGTGGAATGTATTACCTGCTGAAGTGGTATGCAGTAGAACAGTGGACTGCTTCAAACGAGGATGTGACAGGACAAGGGGGAGGGTTAATGAAGGGAAGGGTGGGGCAGCTGCAGAATAAGGGGTGCTAGCTGCACATTCTGAGCAGACTTGATAGACCTCTAGGCCTTTATCTGCTGGCAAATTCTCAGATGATACAGAAACCCACTCTTCCCCATCCCTCCCTCCCCGCTTATACCAGATATATTGGGGACTGCTGCTCAGCTGTTGGTGGCTGCTACATTGCTCTTGGCTTACTACTGGTGGATAGCACGGCTAGGCCAGTCACCAAGATTACCAGCTAATCTGGCAAGACGGGGAGCACCTGGGAGGGTATCCGAGCAGGGTAGTCCTGCCAACCATAGATGCCAATCAAAAATGGGGTATCATTAAAGCAGGGCTGGCAGAGGCTACTGGGACATGTACTAGGGCACAGAGTAAGAAGGGAAGGGCAAAAAAGCCCAGTTGGCTGACCAAGGAGGTAATGGAGGGAGTGAGAGGCAAGAGAAGAGCTTTTCAGAGATTCAAGAGATCGGGGGGGGGGAGATGGGGAGGAATACACAAAGAAGTTCAGGGAGGTTACAAGACTAGTCAGAGCCGCCAAGGCATCCAGGGAGCTGAGGCTGGCGCAGGGCATTAAGGACAGAGAGAAGCTATATCTTTGGCTATATTGGGGAGAGAAGGAAGAACAGGTACTGGATAGTGAGAATTAAAAAGGATGGGGGGCTGGGTAGAGAAGGAGGAGGAGCAGACAAAGGCACTAAATGAGTATTTCTGCTCTGTATTCACAGTACAGATGGAGGGGACAGATACCGCAGGGGAGGGATAGAGTGGGCAGGGAAGGGGGTGACAGATGGGGAAATTATGGAGAGCAGGATACTGGAAGAACTGAGGGCACTGCAGGTGGACAAGGCACAGGGGCCTGATGGCATTCGCCCTAGGGTACCCAAGGAACGGGCAGGTGCCTTGCAGGACCACTGGCTGACCTGTTCAACGCCTCTCTGAACACAGGATGCATACCACAGAACTGGAGATTGGCCCATGTAGTACCCATTCAGAAAGGTGGCCCAAAGGACGATCCTGGTAACTACAGACTGGTGAGCCACTGGTGAGCCTCACATCTATTGTGGGGAAACTCATGGAGAAAATTCTCAAAGAGAGACTGGTGACATTTTTAGAGGACAATGGTCTCCAGGACAGGCAACAACATGGGTTTGTCTTGGGCAGGACCTGTCAGACAAACCTGATTGAGTACTATGATTGGGTGACCAGGGAGCTGGACTGGGGTCATGCAGTGGAGGTCCTGTACTTGGACTTCAGCAAGGCCTTCGATTCTGTGCCACATTGGAGGATGGGGAAGGAAGCTGGGGGATGTTGGGGTGGTTACTAAGATGGGCAATTGGATCACTAACTGGCTGAGGGGCAGGCAGCAGAGGGTGATGGTGGAGGGGAAACTCTCATCGCCAAGAGCGGTAACAAGTGGGGTGCCACAGAGATCGGTACTGGGACCAGTGCTGTGTGGGATATTCATAGTAGATATCTCACATGGGATCCAGTGTAAGATCGATCTTTTCGCAGATGATACCAAGATGGGTGCTGTGATGGATGACATCGAGGGGATGGAAGGGACTGCAGGGAGACCTGACTAAGCTACAGGAGTGGTCAGAAACATGGCAGTTGGGGTTCAGTGCCAAGAAGTGCAAGGCACTGCATTTTGAAGCTAAGAACCAGAGGAGGAGCTATCGGCTGGGAGGGGTGCAGTTGGGGAGTACAGAGGAGGAAAAGGACTTGGGGGTGATAATAACAGGGAATATGAACAACTCGGCACAGTGCAGGAAGCCAGCCACAAAAGTCAACAAGATGCTGGGCTGTATAGCGGGGGGGATGATCTCTAGAAGTAGTGAGGTAATCCTTCCCTTATACAGGTCACTAGTCAGACCACACCTGGAATACTATGTGCAGTACTGGTGTCCATTCCTGAAGAAGGACATCAGACTGTTGGAGGGGGTGCAGTGCAGAGTGACTAAGATGATCCAGGGTTTGGAGGGGAAATTCTATAAAGGAAGACTGAGCAGGCTTAACATGTATTCCCTGGAGGAGAGAAGGGATAGGGGAAACATGATTGAGACCTTTAAGTATCAGATGGGGATATACAAGGTGAATACAGGGTAGACATTCCGGATCAGAAGTGGGAGTAATTCTAGAGGGCACCAAATGAGGTTGGAGTGGGGAAAATTTGGGAGACATTATTTCATGGAGAGGGTGGTAGACAAGTGGAATACTCTACTTGAGGAGGTGGCTTTCTGCAGGATGGTGGGCTGCTTGAAGAGGGGTTGGGACAGAGTGAGGGGAATGACTGTGGGAAGGGAGGAGGTGGGCAGCTACAAGATATGGGGCTAGCTGCACAATCGAGCAGACTCTATGGACCACATAGCCTGTTTCTGCTGCCATTTCTTATGTTCGAATGAGGTTAAAATCCAGGAATCCTCCATGCCTACAAAAAGAATAAAAATAGTAAAACTTTACAATTTAATAGTTCATATTGCATATTAATTAATAAATTCCTAAATGCTGACCAATCCCAAGTATACTATTTTAGTAGTTATTTTTCCTCTTTTTTTTTTAATCAGAGGCAGAATATCTATTTTTTCATTAAGGCCCGGTGCTGTCAAGGCACCCAGGGTGTAGATCCAGAAGGCCTTCCTCTACATCAATTATCATTAAGGTCACCACCCCAAGGCCCTAACCAGATTAATTCAACCACACAGAACTTAAACATTTCACTGATATTATTACCCCTATTTCTCAGACAATGCATGGCTAATGCATTGGTGGTATCCCCATCACTATGCTCCTCAAATGCTCACCCATTCAGTATTTGAATGGCCTAGTGGTTTTCCCAATATAGAAGGATCCACACTCACAGATGGCTAAATAGTCCAAGTTCACAGTAACACAGCTAAAAAAGGAGCATGAATCATAAGTTTTAGACACATTAACTGAAGTAAAGGTGTTACCACTAAGTATAGAACTGCAAAATTTATAGTTACCACAAGGACATGTACCATTGGGTCTAGATAGTAGCCACTGTCTCTATTGGATGCAGTTGCAGATGTCCTTTGTAAACTATGAACAAGACAATCCCCCAGGTTAGTTCCTCTTTTATACACCATACGAGGTGGTGCAGAGGTAACCTCTTTAAGTAGGGGATTTGATCTCAAGATGTTCCAAAGCAGATTTTGCCTTATGGAAATGGAAACTACTATTGTTGTGAAAAACACCTTAGAAAAAATTCATAAAAAGAGGATCAGTGCAGGTGCAAAAACAGAATTTTTTTTTATTACATTTTTGGCACCCTTGAGCCTGTGGGGATATACCCTTTATCAGCCTATATGGTCTCTTGGCTTCCCTAGGAACTTACCAGGAGACTGCTCTGATCTACAGAGTTGTCCCCTCTCTCCATTGGTGGCTAGAGGGGAGGGAGTAAGGATATGTTAATTGTGCTCTGAGGAGAGAGAGAGGAGTGCCATTTTACTGGAAAAACTCATTGCAAAGTGACAACTTTGTGAGGTTATTCGTGAAGATAAATTCTGCCACTTCACCAGAACACTAACATTTCCCAGCATCCCTACCCTAGCTAACCTGAAATTGTTTGGTTTACACTCAGACGTTTTTTCAATATTGACAAAAAAGAGCCTCAAAGACATTTTTTAAGCTTTTTGGCCTTCTAGAACTTTTACACTACTGAATCAGTTTTTATCAAAGTTTCAGGATCCAGAGATCTTGGCACTGGGAGCATGCATGACAAACATTGAGTGATTCCATCCAGAGGTGCAAAAAATAGGGAGTTAACATAGTACAGCAGTTGTAACCCTAATAATAGCTGCACTACTGTGCACCTATATGGATTCTTTGCAAATCACCTCAGTAATGCACCAGTTATGGTTCAACTTAATGCCACAAAAGTTAGGAAAAGTGATGTTAGGGTTTCCAACCCTAACTCCCCCTCCAAGCAGCAAAGGGACAAGACCACATAAGTGACCACAGACAGCCATCATCAGGTAAGACAAACAACATACAACTGTTTCCAGATGACACAAATGCAGTAGCAATGATGGTGCTACCTTCATGGATTTGTATCTGTGGCATGTACACCACAAGACATACTCACTTGTTTCTACAGGTAGAAATCTGCAATACTCAAATTTCAACACTGCTTCTGCGTACAGAAGTACAGGCTCGTGTAGCCACAGATACATATCCATGATATCCAAATGACAAATTGCAGTGGTACTGTCTGTGAAAGCGCAGTCACTAAAGGGGCCTGCACCTCTTCAGCCATAGGTGTAAGACATACACTCTAAATTTTGACTTCAGAAGGGCAGGCCCCTATGTGTCATGCAGTTACACAGCCAGAAGTAGTGTTGCAGTGTGGGTATCATTGTTTCAACAGTAAATCTAGAAATTGTTCAAGGGGGGTAGCAGTTTGTCAGTTACACAGCTGCATACAGAAAACCATGCAGTAGCAGATTATGCTATCTAGTTAGGTACCTCGTACAGTGTGCATGAATATGTGGGGCTGCAGAGCTGCAGGCCTCATGGGACCTTCAGTCTGCAGATGCGCCAGCCCCCAAGAGGCCTGTGCTTCTGTAGCCACACATACTCATTGATGCTGTATGACATACACACACATGGGTGTGGCTGCATAAGCACAGGTACCTCTGTGGCATGTGCTGATGCAGTCACAGATACAGATCAGTGCTATTTTATTTATGTAATCTATAAAGAGTTGTATGTTGTTTGTCTTGCCTGATGATGGCTGTCTGTGGTTGCTTTTGTTGCCTTGTCCTTTTACTGCTTTTTTTTTGGGGGGGGGTTAGGGTTGGACATCCTAACACCACATTTCCCTACTTTTGTGGCATTAAGTTGACCCCTAACTGGTGCATTTTACTGGTTTAATAACTACCTATCAAACAGATTACAACTTGTTAAAGTCAACTCCGCTCTCATGGATGTGACCGGTACTGACATCGGAGTACCCCAGGGCTCCATCCTGGGACCCCTTCTTTTCTCGCTATACATCAACAACATAGATATGCCATACTCTCCTGCTCATATATCCTATATGTTGATGATCTCGTCCTCTACTCCAGCGCTGACAGAGTCAACATCATTAACAAAAACCTCTCCTCGGATTTCAGGAATGTGCAAACATGGCTAAATGCAAATAAGTTCATCCTCAACACAAAAAAGACCCAAGCCATGCTGTTTGGCACTGCACCCAAACTCAGGGCCTGTGAGTAACCCCTCCTAGTCCATGACTCTGGGGGGGGTCTCTCATCGACTGTGTCACATCCTTCAAATACCTGGGAGTCCTCCTTGATAAATACCTTGATTTCAGTCTGCACATCCAGTCAACCTGTAAAGCAACAAATGCCAAACTTGGAATCACCTGTAAGACTTGTCACCTGCTAACACCATCTGCCAAATTGGCAATTGCCAAAGGTATTCTGCTTCTAGCGCTGACATATGGTGTCTCCACTTTTGTTAATGCCTATATGACTGCTCTTCATAAATGGGATGTCATATAGCAGCAACATATGTTGGTGGCCTGCTTTATCACCTCAAGCACCACTGCACACTGTATAGTGACCTAGGCTGGCTCTCCCCAACTGCCTACCGACTATACTCCCTAGGGACCCTCACAGACTCTGTAATCTGTAACCAAACCCCCTCCTCCCTTGCAGCTCTACTTATACCACAGACACCTGCCCAACAGACTACGCTTGGCAAACAAATTTCTACTTACCGTACCCAGGTGTCTCACTTCAAAAGGATCAGGAGCATTTCACTGCACTGCCCCTGCCACCTGGAACTCCCTCCCTCCTGCTCTGAGGCAGGCTAACTCCCACCCAATCTTCAAAAAATAACTATATCGCCACTTATTCCAGGACCCCTGCACATGCTTTGATCCCACTTAATGCCTCACAGCTAACTACCCTATTTCGCCCAAGACGCTGCTGCACTTCTAAACAAGGTTTGCTATAAAATGTCTTTATAGCTGCCACTTAGCCCAGTTTCAGTTGTTATTTGCATGTACTAATGTTACTTTTGTCATCGCTGCATAGCTATATGTATTATCTTGAGTACTGTCTGACTTGATCTGTATTCTAACCTACCTGTACTATATACCATGTACCCTGTAGGCCTTGCACTTTTGTGCAGCAGTAGATGTAAAGAGTTCATAAGGCTATCTGGTGGGCTATGGAAGCACAGGTCCCTCTGGGCCCTGTACTTCCATATGCCTGCAGATACAGACACACAAGGCAAAGAGTCCATCTCTCAGCCAAGGCACAGGGCCCCCAGGGCCCTCTGGCACCCATAGGTGCAGAGGTGGAGGGGCCCTATGAGAAGAGTTCTGTTCATTATATGGTACATGGGCCCATGTGGGCAACCCTGCCCCTTCCCTCACAGATTGGGGGTGGTGTTGCATGATGGTGTCATCCCCCCCAGCCTCAGCGTATCCAGTTGGCCCACTGAGCTAACCCTTGAATTTAGCTCACTGGCACAGGATCACAAAGCATTACCTGCTGGGGTAAATGCTGGCCCTGCACATAACCTTTCTTCATATTTTGTTTAATGTTAATCCCAAATTTTCAAGATAACCATTTTAAGACTCCCCTTTATAAACATGACATGTGACATGTATAGAATAGTGGCTCTAGAATACTGGCTAAAACATCTTTTCACAGCACAAGTGTGAAAGCAAATCTCGTCCGGGATTTGAAAAGTGATACCCCTCACATTTATGAGGAGGTGTGACAAAATTGCTATGTTGAACGTTTGGAGTCAAAATATTGCAAATTAATGAAGTTACAAGTAAAAGTTGAAATATCTCAGCATTCACTCATAACTTGGTCATTTTACCATATTTGTGCACCAACATTTCAACATAGTCTACTTATGACCCCATCTCATGAACCCAGTAAGTGAAAAATGTCAAATCCCTTCCAAAACATGGTTTTGTACAGTGACTGCAAAATCACCTTTTGGCACATATTTAGAAACTTGTAGATGCATAGAACAGCCTTCCTGAGGAGGTCATAGAGTCAAAAACAGTGGGGGAATTCAAGAATGCATGGGACAGACAAAAGGCAATTCTAGTGGGGGGTAGGAGGAAGTAGGCTGTTGGTTAACTAAGATCTGCAGCTTATTCATTAGGTAGGAAAACAGACTGACTAGGTGGGCCAAGCGGTCCTTATCTGCCATCAAATTGTATGTTTCTTTGTTTCTTTTTTACAGGTTTAACTAAACAAAATAAGAAAAGACAATGACAGACTATTTTCCTTTTTTTCAGAATATATTTAACACTTTAGTAGATCTGACGCTGGGGATTGGACACACCAGTGTCGGCTTGTACTGTACAGTGTGTGACAGGGAGATCCTGCCACTCTTGAGGACCAACCTTTTCTTAAATCTGTAGCAACTGTTCTTCTATTTCTTAGTCTAATCTATTCCTTACAATTTATAGTCCATAAGGTTGGCCACCTTTGGTCCCCCTCCCCTTTCTTGACTATGCTATAGTGTCCTCTTTAATTTTCCTTTTCCCCCTTAGGTCCTCATACAGGGAGGTTATTGTGGTGACCGCCATGCTGATGTAAAAGAACAGGCTGTGTTCCTCGTTGTTGAATTTAGTATGCAATAGCACTATGTCATAAAATACCTTGATGTATATGCCTTATGTGTATGAAACCTGTAAATATTGAAAATACCAAGGCACTAGGTGTTTTTGATAAAGGTAAAAAGTTACTAGGGGACTGTATTATAAAAATTAAGTTACATGGGTAGAGATATCAGAAAACCCCCGTTGTGTTATTGTAATGTGCATGTAAATTACAGATTGTTTGAGAGGCCCTTTGGCACCATGCATTCCTGCTTTAAGCTGAACCAGCCTAACATTTCATGGTGATTTGCATATACATCCCATGATGTGTTGCACTGTGGGGGTATGTATGATGTTTTGTTTCTTTGAAACTTGGCTTTATTGACAATGCCCTTCAGGGTAACCTTTGCTTCAGTGCTTCTGCACTGAGGTTCTTTGTCTTTAGTTTGTTTTTGGGTTTTTCTTTTTTGAGCTCCCCATCACCCAAACACACAAGACCAACACAGGGAATTAATTAATTTCCACTGAAGAGCTAGATCAGTAAATCAGTGGGTTGGTATGTGCTAAGTGTAGAGGAAGGACACGCATAGTTTGTTGCTGCAAACTGATGTATTGAAGAAAGGGATATGCCATTGCTTAGGGTTATTTCCTGTGTTTTAAATAAACATCACTCAGAGATTGTGTGTTGAACCTGAAGTTCTGTGTCTGATACATCTGTTATCCCACAACCCCTCCACAGAGTGCCACCAGGGTGGACACCCTGGTGTCACCCCCTGTACATGCGGGGACAGCCAACCTGGGTGGGAGAGGAGTGGACAAGTGGTACCGAGGGTGGACACCCCAATCCTCTTCTCAGTATATATCGAGGAAGACTGCGGTAAGGCTGGCTGAGCTGGAAGTAGGAGGGAATAATAAAATATAAATAGATTAGATTAGATACAGTAGATTAGAGATATCGAGCAGTTGCCAGCTAACTACTCTCACTGAATTTGGTAGCACATTCTAGCTGTGGCAGTGCAAATCAAGAAAGTCCCACTGTTCTCATAAAGAGAATGCTAGTAAACCGCTCCTCTAACTAAACGGGGCACCCTAGATTTTCAGGTGCCCAGAAACCTAATTTCCAGGCATATTTTCAAAAACCTAACACCAGAATCTAGTTAAATGGGTCCCATTTACCTAGGTTCAGGACAAGTGTTTGTTTTTTGCAAATACGTCATTTCTTATGTTTTTTAGTGTTTTTAATACAAAACAAAGATGGAATCCATCACAATCAATGCTTTTTCTCACGATTGATACACTAATTTGTGATAAACTCTCACAAATTATGTTTTTTATCATTTATATCAGAGGCTTTTCCAAAAACCCTACTGAGCATGCTTAAAATGTTTTTAAATCTTTATAACTCTGGAATTGTTTAATATTTTTTCATGAAACCTTCAAAAGTCACTACCTCAGCACAGGTTGCTTCTATCCTGAAAGGTTCATGAAAAAATTGCTTACCATCAATGCAGTGTGTGAAAGCAAAAAAAAAAAAAAAAAGTTTTAAGAATAGAAAAGAAATGCACTATTCCAAAAATTGATATTCCATATCTCAGGAACTGCACAAGATGCCATCAGCTTTTCACATCTTGAGACTCTGCCAGCCAGAACACGCATGCCAAATGTTGGGTTATTCCATGAATGCCATCAAAGTTATTAAGGTGCAGAAATTGGGTTTAACATTGAACACATTACTCCACCAAACTGTACTGGCAATATTGCACCAGTATAAATCCATATTTATGTATGTATGTATGCAATGTGGTGGACACAAGAAGCTGGTGATAAATTCATTTAATGAGCAGCTATATGTATAAATGTAAACTCTTACATTTGTACATATAGTACATTCGTCATCACTCATTTATACAGCTAGTTAGTTCATCGTCAGATGCTGCCCCCCCCCACACACACACCCAGCTAGCCAGGCAGCTGTAACTACTTCTGTCATTTTCACTTTCTTCTCTATATATGCAAATAGCTGCCTTCCACAATCCACAGGTTTTTTTTTTTTAACATGAGCAGCTTGTCACTCCTACCCCATAAAAATCACATACACTTTTAAACACTTGACCTTACTTTCAGCTGCATTCTCTTTTGCTTTTCAGTATTTTCTTGCCCGCTGTCTAGACCAGCACTTCAGTGCATTCATTTCCCACAAAAGCTCCCTGAGTGGCACCTCCTCATTCCTCTCTGCACACTCCAGCAACTCTGTCTTCGTGCTGCCAAACCCTCAACAAGATAAACCCACCACAAGAATCTTTTTTTTAACGTAGCCACATGCAAATCCTTTGCTCCCCCCTCCACTCACTTCACATTCGCAAACATTAGACAGTCCAGTCCTCCTGCTTGTGCCCGAATGCTCCACATAAATATAAAACAAGTGTTGTACCTTATTTTATTTAAGGTTCTGAATTATCTCCTTTCTCAGCAGGGCTCTCTGAGCTCGGGCTTTGCCACTCGTGAAATATCAACAGACAATACCCTATCATGAAGATACAAATTGTATCTTAAGTCAGTCCATGTCATATCCCTACAGTATATAAACATACAGGTAACGATAGACAGACAAATAGATATAGATAGAAGGATATTTTGTACCTACTTTTTCTTTATTTATATATATACTTACAGATATAGAGAGCTAGAGATATAGACAGAGAAATAGGATTCATGGACAGATAGAGAGAGAGAGAGAGATGGAGAGATAGGATAGACAGAGATATGGTTAGATGGATTAGATAGAGAGAGAAATAACGCGATAGAGAGAGAGAGATATGGATAGGATAGATGGATAGAGAAATAGATGGACAGATGAATGGATGGCTGGATTAGAGAGAGAGAGGACCGAGAGAGAGAGAGGATGGATAGATACATACATAGATAGATGGACAGACGGACAGACAGACAGATAGATAGATAGAGAGAGATTTTCCTTATACAGATTGGCAGGCAGATATTTTGTATCTATTGTTTCCTTATTCAGGGTCCTTTTTCATGCAGCTCTTTTCCCGCCCAGTATTAATTTTTTAATTACTTATGAGTTCCAGAACCCTGTGGCACCAGTTAAGCAGAAGCCCGGCATGGAAATCTTCATTGCAGGCTTTTTTTCATCTGATGTAACTGGGTTCCAGAATAGAAATGTAATGAAAAAGAGAATATTGGGCAGAAAAAAAGGCACCATTAACAAGGGACCCTAAATAAAGAAGTAACATGACTGTGTTAAACACAAAAACAGTACCTTGCAGTTCTTGGCAGACATTTCACATGCCCAAAAGAACAATTATATTAAAAATGTAAACAAGTGTTCATGTTCCCTTAGGTTGGGTATTGCCTGTGAATAGAAATGTTGGCTTCTGTCATGGCAGTTGCCAGCATAAAATAACTATACCACATCACTACTCAGAATAGGAAACTGTGATGCTAATCTCGTGCTAATTTCTTTTTTGCATTTCAGACCACTAGAACTACATTTTAAGGGAAGGATTTTTTTTTTTTTTTGTTGTAATTTTAGAGCC
Source organism: Neoceratodus forsteri (assembly GCA_016271365.2). Classification (NCBI taxonomy): domain Eukaryota; kingdom Metazoa; phylum Chordata; order Ceratodontiformes; family Ceratodontidae; genus Neoceratodus; species Neoceratodus forsteri. The sequence goes on from CM057452.1 coordinate 256,104,346, forward strand.
AGGTGGGTTCAGCAATTTTTTTCTTTTTTTTTTTTTGTCTGCCCATAACATGCATTGCCGTCAGTCAAGGGTTCAGTTAATGTAGTTTTACTGGAAGTCTAATACTTCCATGAGTCAAAATCTGGAAGTTATTTCATTTTTTTGGAAGACAAAATACTTCCCAGATCCTACAATTTTGAAGTTAATATTCTAGGATGGATCAGTTCATGAATGTTAAGATAAAAATTAGCTGAGGGGGCACGGCCTAGCTGGAGAGAATGGCGGACATCTAGACAGAGATTCACTCTACATCTCGGCAGTCCTGCAGTACTTTGTATGAAAAATGCTCCAGCTACCTGGTAATATTGTCCTGATGCCCTCTGCAAATAAATAAAGTGAAAAACATACTAAACTGTGCTTCAGTTCATCGCTACCAGCATCTGCCAAGCTGGGCCCAGACGGGCCGCCAGAACAACTGCCTCCTCAGCCTAATGTCCTGCAACACAACCCAGAGATGGCACAAAAAATGGGCGACTCACCAACGCAGTTCCAGACCCTTGAAGGCTTGATCCGTGACCTCAAGTACGATCTCAGTACTAGAATGTAGTCAGGTTTTGATAACCTGACTACCCAGATGCAACATTTGCAGCAAACTGTGTACACTATATCGGAGACTGTAGAAACACATGGCAGCCGACTTACTGAATTGGAATCCCGCTTGAGCTCACAAGAAGACAACTCCTCTACTATGTCAACTGACGTAAGGCAAGCCCTCCGAGAAACTGATACCTTAAAAGAAATATTGGATGACCACAAAAATCATGAAAGGAGAAACAACATCCTCATTGTGGGGCTGCCAGAGGGTCAGAAAGGCAGAGACTGTGTAACATTCATGCAAAAGTGGCTTTCCCAAACCCTGGCCTTTCCACCTGAGCAGCTCCTGGAGATTCAAAGAGCACATTACGCCCCAGGCAAAAAACCAGCCCCAGATCAACATCCGAGACATCTGCTTGTAAAGGTTTTACGCTTCCAGGACAGACAGAAAGTCTTGGAGGCGGCACGGAAAGGGGCCCAATTTATGTTGCAGGGTTCTCAAATAAATATTTTTCCTGATTTCTCTAGTCCTCTTCAATCTCGAAGACAGGCCTTCAACCCAGTCAAAAAAAATCCTCCATGAAATTAGCTGCCCGTTCACACTGGCTTATCCAGCCAGACTGATTGTTAGGCCGCTGGGGGGCAAACAGCATAATTTTACAGACCCCAAAGCAGCATTTGCCTTTGTCCAGTCCTTGAAGAGAGATGCAGAGGGGAACCGAGGAGCAGCATAAGAAGATGAACGCTGACAGCCTTACCAGATGAGTACTCTGACTTTTTACATCCGGTTTTAGGAAGAGGGCATCTGAGGTGAAGGGGGTTTCAGGGGTTGAAGCACTAATCGGCCCATAACACCCAGGGGGATGGCCTATCAGGGCAGGTTCATGCATGCTCTCTCTCCCCCCTCTAGATATGTTTGTCTCTGCCTCTTTCTCTTATGTTGGGCCCTAGGAGGACTGAAGCACAATCGAGCTGGAGCAAGGATCCACCGAGGCCCTCTGTACCAGCTTGTAAATAATTGCCCCGATGGACTTGTTGATACTGACTCAGAACATCGAGTCTCCTTTTGGGACTGTTGGTAATTTGAAGATGGGCCTGGGACTCCTCGCTTCTCATCTGGGAGTCCTTCCCCTAATTGGTAATCTCTCACTAGCTCACCGACCACTAATATATTTACACACCACCGACTCTGTGGGTGAGCGGAGAGCGACCTCCTGGGTCAGTTGAATTTACCTTTCCTCTGTATGGTGAGGAGCGGGGACTAGCCTGGTTGCTTATGTTATTGATCCCTTATTGTTGTGAGGGGCAAGACGTTTGGATTCTTTGCAGATTAGCCTTGTTATTGTTTCTAAATGCATCAGCAGACTGTTTCTTTATTTTATAAATATAGCAGTTTTTCTACAGTTTTTTTTAAATTATCAGGGCGGGACATTTGGCACAATAATTTGGTTAAAGACGAAACCGGGGGGTGGGATGTGTACAAGTACCTCCATGGGGTGGTGGCGGGAAGGGGGGATGCCTGGCCAGTGCTTCATTAACCTGCCATATTGGCAGAGGTGAGAGACCTAGTCTGTGGGGATGCTTTTACAGGGAAGAGCAATTATGACAAAATTGTATCTAGCATATTCACATAGGAGGACAGCCAATCCACCACCCAGGGAAGAGGCCCTAGAGTTTCCCCTTCAGATACATCCCTGCTGTACTGGATTCATTGGCAGTGTGAGTGTTGGCCGGGGGGGGCCCTCTTTGCAGGAAGGAATCTTATTCTACTGTAGACTAAGGTAAAAGGAGTGGATCCTCAGCTCACTCCATGAGTGACAGAGGATGATGGGGAATCTTACACTACAGTTAGGGGTAGAATTAGTTGGGGATTAGTAGTTCTACTGTTAATGTTTTTTCAGGGGGGAGAGTTTTGGGACATGTTGGGTATAGTTGAGTTAGTCTATTTAACGAAGGGGGAGGGGTAGTTGGGTTTGGTTTCTTTGTTCAGTTTAAAGTTAAAAAAGCTGGAAAGCATAGTTACTATTGTATATCACGACTGTTAATTGTTTCTTTTAGTAAAGAGGAGAAGCATTACACTGGAGGCAGAAAAAGAGATGGATAGACTCACATGGATATCATGGAATGTCAATGGTTTAAAAACTGTGGTCAAAAGAAAGCACATCTGGTCCCAGATAAGGAGACTTAAGGGTGATGTTGTTCTTTTACAGGAATTGCATTCCACCAAGGAGGAAGCAGATAGATTTGCCCAAACTTTGGAGGGGGGCACATTACTCTCAGCCCCATTCTCCTCAAAGCCAGGGGAGTGGCCATTTGGATCCACCCTAACCTTCCCCATAAAATAATTAAAACCATCTCAGACCCCCAGAGAAGGTATGTTATAGTGGCCATTAATATCAGGGGCAGAGACTTCACTGTAGTCTTAGTATATGGCCACAACTATGACTCTCCAGACTTTTTCACTTGCCTTGGTGCAGTCTTGGCTCCATTTGAAGATAATTTGGTACTGGGTGGTGACTTTAATAAATATCTGGACCCAGCGCTTGACCATTCCCAGGGTGTGCTCAAAAAACATCCATGCAGTATTCATGCGCGAAAGGGTCTTGTTGATGATAGCACCCTAACAGAGACTTGGAGATCATGCCACCCAGGGGAGAGGGACTGTTCCTTTTTTTCCCATGCCACCAAATTTATACAAGGATCATTTATGTATTTATGTCCTCATGCCATATAGATGACTCTCTCTCGGCCAATTGCGGTCCTATGATTATCTCAGACCATGCCCCTCTGGTGGTCTGTATCGACATGTCGGGCCCTTCCCCCTCCCCCCACCTCTCAGTGGAGAATGGACCCAATGATTCTTTTAGACAAACATTACTGTGCCCTAATAAATGAAAAAATCAAAAACATTATTAGTGATAATTATGGGAAAAGAACACATATTAAATGTGTGTGGGACTCACTAAAAGCCTTTATTTTGGGGGGGAGACCATTTTGTTTGCAGCTTATAAAAGGAAACAGTTGGTGGCACTTGAAGATGGCCTAGTTTGGCAGCTGGGGCTGATGGAGAGGGAGGCAATGGCTGGACTCCCTTCTTTGCAAGCTAAAGAAATTAGGAAGTTAAAGGGGCAAAGTAATTAGTTAACCACCAAGAGAACTGAGTGGGATCTGCTATTGACCAGATCTAAGTCCCATTTTGAAGTAGACAAGGCTGGGAAATGGCTGGCAGGATTAGTAAATAAAAGGTTAGCTGAGAGAACCATTCTTAAAATGGAGAACACCTCAGGTGAAGCTTTGTATGACCAAGTAACTATCAACAATATTTTTTAAGATTTTCACACCTCTCTATATACTTCACAGACTCTGGTGGGTTCTGGTACGACAACCTTTTTGGGCACTATATCCCTCCCTTCCCTTTCAGTCCCTCAGCTTATCCAAGCGAATGCCCTAATTACATTAGGGGAAATTCGGGACGCCATTTGGTGAGTTGGGAAATGTAAGGCACCTAGACCTGATGTGATCCCTGTGAAGTTTTATAAGCTCACCTGGGAACTCCCTAGGACCTCTTATGTTTGATATGATTCAACATGCCCTGGATGAGGGTTCCCTCCCCCAGTCCCTTGCATTAGCTACCATTACGGTCCTTCCTAAACCTGGGAAAAATCCAGTGAAATGTCATTCATGCCGCCCCATTTCATTATTAAACGCTGACTATAAAATCTTAGCAAAGGTCCTAACCGCAAGGTTGGAGCCCCTTTTGCCTAACTTGATTCACTAGGACCAGGGAGGTTTTGTAAAGGGGCACCAGGCAAAGCATTTCCTTAGGAGGTCCATAAATGTCATCCATGGGTGGTCTGGGGGACTTGGGAGAGGCAAAGCGGGTCTCCTTGCATTGGACGTGGAAAAAGCCTTTGACCACGTTGAGTGGTCATTCATGTTTGCCATCCTGGAAAAGTCTGGGTTAGGGAAAACATCATAAAATGGTTGAGGGCCTTTACCTGTCTCCCAAACCCCAAATTCTGACTAACTCAACCATATCATCCCTCTTTGTACTCTCCTGAGAGATGAGGCAGGGTTGCCCACTGTCCCCCTTACTTTACATTTTGACCATGGAAGCCTTGGCAGTGAAAATTAGGGGAAATAACAAGATACGGAGCTTTGAGGAGGGAACTGAACATGTTATATCACTATTTGCAGATGACATTTTGTTGTTTTTGCGAGATCCGGGGGAGGCCCTCCCGGAATTGAGTAAAATCTTTGAAACTTATGGTCCACTATCAGGACACAAAATAAATTGGGAAAAGTGCAATTGGCTCCCCCTGGATAATAGCAAGGAACCAGTTGTAATAGTGAATACAAATATAAACCTCTCCAAACATATTAAATATCTGGGAGTGCTTCTTCCCAGCAGGCTGTCCCAGATAGTTAAAATAAACGATAACCCGCTACTCAAAAAAGTCAGGGATGACTGCTTCAGATGGCAGACCCTCCCTCTCACCCTACTGGGTCAGGTGAACCTTGTTAAGATGAGCATCCTTCCTCAAATTCTGTACATATTTCAATCTCTTTCAATTAGCATGCCACAGAAATATATAAAATCGTTGGAGGGAGCTGTGACCCAGTTGCTTTGGCAGGGAGGGCATCCCAGGATTGCAAAACAAATTATTTGGAAACCAGTGAAGAATGGGGGCCTAGGATTACCAAATATTAATTTATATTATCCAGCAGCACAACTAGCACACATCCAGGACCTCGGGGGGGGGGGGACCAGCTTGGTGCAAAATGGAAAATGGGGTCAGCATCCCAGTATACAACTCTGTACTGGTGGATTCTCTTTCGGGCTCCTTGGTGACCAGGATTGTTAATCCCTGCACCACATCAACATACAAGGCCTGGAAGTTGGCCCACCTTCTCCTGGAGAAGCCCTCAAACCTCTCCCCTGATTCCACATTGCGGGCTTTGTTGGGAGAGGATAGGACTCTCTCTGAAGCGGTGGAACAGGGTCTCAGTTATTGGTTCAAACATGGCTTATATAAGCTTCACCAACTAAAGAAAGAGGATACAGTGGTCAGCTTCCAGGATCTCCGGGAGGGGTTCAATTTAGATGCTTCCCAATATTTTACCTACCTGAAACTCAGGAAAAATGGAGGTAGGAAGGGGAGTGAAGACAGAGTGCTGAGACAGGGGTTCTCTACATTGGAGGAGCTCTTTAACAAATTGTCTGACATTCCTTCATTTAAATCTCTGTCCAGATGTTATCAATCAAAATCTTTATTTATCCAGGCGAACATCATTGAGCAAGCTCATTTACAAGATGGACCTGGTTAGCTCCGGGTCAAATGGTACAATGCATACAGAGATATTTACAATAGAGCCAAATAACACAAGTAAAAAACAACTAATGCAATTAATGCAAGTAAGTACTCAGTGTTACATCAGTCATATCAGTTCATAGTGCTTCTGTAATATTTAAGGAGGACATAAGATGAGGCTTAGTAGGAAATTCAGTAGGGAGAAGTGATTGTCCGCTCGTGTAGGGAGCTGATGCAAGCCCAGAATTTCAAAAGTAGTGTAATCACACAGTATCTCTAAATGTAACACTCTAAACAGAAATATAAGGGTCTTAACAGTCAAGGAGAAAAGTAATTACAGCTCTTTTTGGCAAATTTCGGCATGGAAGTCAGATTGCTTGGTTTAGAATGGACAAAGAAGCAGACTGCAGGAACCAATCAAAAGACAAAGCCGAAGAGTGCTCATGTTCTGATTGGATGGCTGCTAATGCCATGCTTTGCTAATGGAGGGTCAGAGCTTAGGTTCTCAGGTGGCGGTAGAGGCAGCGCTGACCACCCAGTGCCCAGGTTTCCCACACCTATGGACAGGGAGCCCATGGAGAGCATATCCTTGGCAGGAGATGGAAGAAGGGGTTGGTATTAAGTACTGGGCCACGGACAATGGAACATCTGCACCAACAGGAGGACCAAAACAGCAGTACAACAGAACTGGATATTCCTTGACAGCTAAAGACTGGCCTAACCACAGAAATTCTGAAAGGAGTATAATCAGAGTCCCAAATCTTGACACTCTAAACAGGAAAAAATAGAGGTCATAACTGTTAGGCAATAAGTAAGTATAGCTCTTTTTGTGCAAGTTTTAGACAGAAAATCAGACTTTAGCTTAGTATTGAGGGAGACACAGGAGCAGACTGCAGGAGTCAACCAGACGCCAGAGCAGAAGAGTGCTCCCGTTCCGATTGGGTATCGGCAGTGCCGCACCTCACTAGTAAGGAGTCCGGTCTAGGTGTCTCAGGCGGCGGCTATGGAAGCGACAACCACCCGGTATCAGCATTTCTCCCACCTGAGGGGCAGAGAGCCCCTGAAGGGCTAGTCTATGGCAGGGAAGAAAATTAGGGGGACAGAGGAAAGAGATAGTAAGAGTGGAATGCAGTGCAAAAATGGAATACAAAGATGAAATAGGGCAGTTAAATGGTACAGGGTAGGGGAATAAGAGCCACCAGAATAAGCAATATATAAAAGACAGCAGGGTGAGCAAGGTGTAGTGGCCGTGAGAGCCATGAAGTGATAATAACCCTACAGGGATTTTTAGAGGGGAAATCATTTAAGGCATAAGATGCTGACAGAGTTAAGGTCACCAAAGGTTACAAGCGATCATAAATTCAACTACGCTCAGAGAGCAGCAGCATGATGCTTCGGACTAAAATTAGGGGCTAGGGTAGCAATTGCATGGCTCACACACATACAGAGCATATAGAGATTTAAAGACATTCATACTGTGGAGGCAGCTTAATTTCAATAATTTTTGTACTTTGTTCCACAATGTTGGCAGCAGGAAACTAATGGCCACTTTGCCATAGCAAGAGAAAGCCTTGGGGATACATAATGTGATGTAGGATGTGCTTCTTAGGGCATATGTTCCTGGCTCATTTAGTGGGAGACCGTCTATTATATATATTGTGGAAGCCGCTTCAAGAAGACTCTGTAAGTCCAAAGGACTGCTGTTCTATTACGCCTAGACATAAAAGAGGACCACCTTATGGCTTTGTACAAGGAACAATGATGGGTTGAGATGGGGAGACCAGTGATAAACCGTATGGCCCTGTGGTAAAGCGTATCCAACTTTGCAAGCGAGGCTTTGGGACATTGACTATAAAGGAAATCTGCATAATCGATCGGCGAAAGAAAAGTAGTTTGGACAAGGTGCACTTTTGCATCTCTAGTAAGAAACTGGTTAATTCTGAAGAATAGCTCCAGCCTCTGCCTTAACTTCTTTACAAAGTCCTTGACATGCTCAATGAATGATAGATTATGGTCTAACCACACAGCTAGGTGTTTAAACTTTGAGACAAACTCCAGTTTCTCTCAAAGAATTATAGTAATCTGAGGTAGTGCTCCAGAGCTGGCCGGATTCATCACACGGCTATAAGGCGAGAACAACATTGCTTTTGTTTGTTTTTTAGCATTTAGAAGTTTTTTTATGGAGGAGCTAGTTCTGGAGCTGGTTAAATTCCTCCTGGAGGTCAGCACAAGCGGCTTCAGGTGTCGAACGACCTATATATACAACCGTGTCATCAGCAAACAGGTGTATGTTGGCCTTGTTAATACTATCATCAGTGTTATTAACATAGGTAGTGAATAGTGAGAGACCAAGTATGGATCCTTGTAGTACTCCCCTCAGTAGAGGTGTGAGTGGGGATAGCTCACCCACAGCCTTAATTTGTTGACGCCGTCCTACCAGGTACTCAGTAAACCAATGCAAAGAAATGGAGTGCAGGTCTATACTCTTCAGAGAGGAGAGATGCAGGCTATGATCCACTGCATCAGAAGCCTTATTGAGGTCTAAAAATACAGCACAGACAAAGTTTCTGCTGTCTAGTTCTTGGTACCAATCATTTGTTACTTTGACAAGGGCCAAAATAGTGCTGTGTTTAGTTCTAAAGCCAGACTGCATAGGGTTTAGTAGCTTATTGGATTCGAGGTAGTCACTTAGTTGGTTGCTGACAATCTTTTCCAAAAGTTTAAACAAAGTTGGGAGGAGGGAAATTGGTCTTTAATTGTTAAGGTCGCAGGAATTCCCTAATTTAAACAAGGGGATGACATGAGCAATTTTCCAGATCTGGGGAATAAGCCCTTGGGACAATGATAAGTTAGGGCACGATAGGTGATTTTAAGGAAATAATGATCCAAAGGATCCGCACCAGCACTTTTCTAAATATCCAATTGGAGCATGAGGTCTTCAACCTCTTTCAGAGAGACTGGGTGGAATGAGAAGCCAGGTACCGGGGCAGGAGAGTCTGAGCATGGGACACTTAATTGGGAGTGGACCAGGGATTCAGGCAAATTGTCGCAAGCTAGACCAGCTGTGGCAAAATGATTGATAAATGCATCTAGGATTCCCGGTTTGTCATTGATAGTAGTACTCCCAGTTGTAATCTTAGGTGGCAAGGAATTTCCAGGCATATATCCGGACATGTCCTTGCTTGTCCTCCAGAATTTGGAGGAGCACATTGCTGCAGAATCCAATTGGGTAAGATAAAATGCTGCCTTAGCACCCCTGACCATTTTCGTACAAGCATTGCATGCCCTTCTGAATTGACACCAGTCTGAGTCGAGCTTAGTCCGGTGAGCTTTTTTCCACAACTTATCCCTACCAAGCAATGCAGCTTTCAGCTCGGCAGAGAACCAACGACATGTTTTGTTTTTTACACTAATATTAACCATAGGGGCATACATAATAAGGGCCCCAACAAGTATATCATGGAAAATATCATATGCTGAGTTAACCGTGTTGGCTAAGTAGAAGTCTTGCTAACGTGGCGAGTGTTCCAACTCATAGACATAGGCAGCCACATCAAAGTTACAACGGGACCTTTTTGTAATAAATTTACCTGTAGGTCCTATATGATGCAATGATCTGACCACAGCAATGAAGCAATGGTCACTGACATCTGCAAAGAAGGTTCCAGCATGTGAGAAGAGATGAGGTTTATCGATGAAAATAACATCCAGCAGTATGCTGTTGCTCATGTTCTTTTTGTCTGGGCGTGTGGGTTCGTGAATTAGTTGCACCAACCCACAGGAATTGCAGAAAGTGTTTAAGGGTGAAGCAGTCTTCGATAACCAGTCGAAATTAAAATCCCCTAGGATGATAATTTCGAGGTTCTCTTTCACCATTATACAGCCAAGATGTGTAAGGCATGTATCAGCAGATGGGGGTCTATAGCAACCAATCACTCTGAGGGCAAGGGAAGTAGATAAATCCATCTTCAGGGTCAAACACTCAAATTCATTTTTGACAGAAGTAGAATCCAGGCAGGACATTGTAAACCTTTTCTTAATGTACACTGCCACACCACCTCCCATAGTAGGCCTGTCCGTTCTGAATAACTGGTAGGAAGGAATACTAATCTCCCTGTCCTGAGAGGCTGGCCTAAGCCAAGATTCAGAGATTACCAGAACATCTGGCTGAGTATGGCTGACCCACACCTGAATCATGGAGAACTTTTTTAGGAGGCTGCAGACATTAACATGCCTGAAACTCATGCCTTTAAGACAAGCAGCATCCAAAGAGGATGTAATGGTAGCGATAGGACCAGGGTTTAGCTCAATGTTTCCTGAGCACAACAGTAACAGAAGTAATATCTTTGATAGGGTGGTGATGGTTAGTTTAAAAATCCTGGTCCTAGTATGTCTATAAGGCTTGCCAGGTTGGGTAGGCCAATCACCACCCCTGAAGGTGCACCGACCGTGAAACAGTGTTGAGAACGGGAACAGGTGAACATACACCACCCTATCATGGTTCTTTGGGTGTTGCCAGCCATCCCCAGAGGAGAATGGGGGAGTATAGACAAGCTCAGTTGGAAGGGTACCAGAGTGGGTGTAGATAAGGTCAATTCTGTAGCCTAGAAGAAGAGAGGGGTATATAGCTCCAGGCAGGAAAAACAGTGGAAGCAGGGGGGAGTAAGAGAGAATGAGATGAAGAGGCAGAAGGGGCAGAGCCATAGTGCTTAGAGGATGTGTAGAGATTTACCAAGAGGGTCAGTAGGGCAAGAGCCAGCCCATGGAGGTGAAGCAAGGAGAGGGAGCAGGAGCAGCTGGGGGGGTCCCAACTAAGTGAGCCCAGTGAGGTTCAAGCAGGGTAGATACCAAGGTCAAGTGGGTGGAGCCAAAGCCTATTTAATAAAGGTAGGAGCTGGGGGTGTGGGGACAGGTGCAAATTTTCGGCAAAAGTCAATGCAAAGCAGTGGGCGCTGAAGCCCAGAGACTGAAAATCCAACAGAGAAAAGGCAGGGCCAATTAGTATCCAATGGGAGAGCAGCAGTCCAATTAGAGGAGGGTGGCAGCCTATCAGAGCCACGCAGTGCTACCTCGGAGCAGTCGTGACTCTTAACTGCCTTTGAAGGTGTCCTGGTCATCTGGAGGATGGAGGAGCAGGCAGCTGGCAGGATTAGCCATGGCCACTCGCTGGGAGCCCGATCAGGGGCAGTGGATCTAGTTTAAGATATAAAACGTAGGTTAAAATAAGGCATTTTAGCTAGGTCGGGGGTACGAAGGCAACTTGAAGATTATTGGGGCTATGTTGAGGGTAGCAAGGGAGGAAGCTCAGATATGGAACTGTAAAGTAGATGGCAGAGCAGGTGCTAAACAAAGCTGATAGACAAGCAGATGGTGAAAATAGGAAGATGTCTTTAAAGGGAGGACAGGACAAGTGTTAGGCCTAATAGCTGCACTCTGTATCTTTAAGTGGAATTGCAATATTAGTGAGGGGGGAGGATGAAGATTGCCTAGGGGCAGTGTGGAGGGGGGAGAGTATTTAATAAAGGCTGGAGGGCGGGTGCAAAAATGTAACCAGGAAGGAGACAGAAGGAGAGAAAGTGAAAGGGAAATTGGATTATTTGCAGGGCAAAGCTTGCAACTGTGACCCAAATGGAATCTGGTCTAAACAGAAAAAACTGTATCACTTTAAACTTAGTTTCTGATCCAGGATAGATTACCACTGGACTTTACAACAAAGAGAACTGTAATACTTTAAAATCTACAAACCTGCAGCCTAAAAGACCTTGCACTTCAAACTCACCTTGGAGTGCAAAATTGCTGTAAACAGGCTTAGGTTCACGTTTAAATTAAGATTCACAGGACAATTTGGAGAGACTTAACCAGTACCACAATCAGTATGTAACATTAGCTTAAAGTCCAGAAGGAACAGCAGTAGCAAAGAATTAAAGAACTGCAGCAGCCCGTCAGCAGGCAGAGACGATGGTGCTGGCCAGTCAAGTTTCAGCAGTGTACCTTCGGTCTGGTGACTGGCAGGCAGTACAGCGAGAAAGGCAGCCGGCAGACAGAAGGAGCCCACCCAGCTGCTGCAGCAGCAGAGGCACCCGTGTCAAGGGTGAAGCTTTGGCCTGGTGATCGGTGAGCAATAGAGTGAGGAAGGCAGCCAGCAGACAGAAGGGGCCCGCCCGGCTGCTTGCAGCAGCAGAGGCACCTGTGTCAAGGGTGAAGCTTCGGTCTGGTGATTGGCGGGCAGTACAGTGAGGAAGGCAGTTATAAGCTTTTGGTTGAGGCCCAGCCAGACCCACTGATAAATATTAGAAGTGGGAGGCAGATCTTCACCCAGAGGATCTGATGGGGGGACTGGTCTCTTACTTTGAAGAATGCTCTTCAGTGTTCAGTTAACAACAGACTGAGAGCTAGTCAGTACAGCATCCTCATGAGAGCCTATTTTACCCCATCCTTAGACAACAAGCTTGATCCCCTTTCCTCTCAGTATTGTCCTAAATGTCACATACATGTGGGCACGTTCTACCATATGCTATGGGAGTGCCCCAGGGTTTTGGCATTCTGGTTTGGAGTTGTCCAGATTCTGTGTGGGATCCTGCATTTTCCCCAAGGCAAGATCCGGCAGAGATCCTATTGGGTCTCCCTGGTTTCAAGGGTGGGGCCCAGCAAAGAGGAGGCAGGCTGTGGAGACTGGGACTGTTGGTGTGTCTGAAAGAACTAGCCATATTATGGAAAAGTAGCCAGTCTCCGACAGTTGCTTCCTGGTTAAATTCTCTCCTAGTAACAATGAAGTTGGAAAAGACTCAATATTCAGTTAGAGAGCAAGTAGATATATATGGGGAGATTTGGCTTCCTTTGGAGAGAGCAATAGAGGAACCATGGTTCCCACCTATTTGAGACTACGGACCTGGGCTTTTTAGCATTAACATCTCTACCCATCTATAAGCTTGATACGTATATCTCACTGTTCATCTTCAATCAATCAATCAATCAATGATACTTTATTTAACCAGGCAGTTACATCATTGAGCAAGCTCATTTTCGAGATGGTCCTGGATCTTGCAGGTAACCAACTAACGTTTGGGAATAGAACCATTTTCTCTACCCTTATTTTTTTTTTTTTTAAGCTAAATTCTCATTGCTTGGAGTAATCTGAATAGAACAAGAGCAAAGTTTTGTATATACATGGATGTGCTTGATGAGCTTACTATGTTGACATAAAAGATGTGTTTGTGATATCTCCTCTGATTAACTTGAATACGTACCCTGCTGTGAGAAGGTGCAGCAGTATGTGTTTCCAGTACTAAAATAAAGTTTACAAAAAAAAAAGATAAAAATTAGTTATAAAATTCAATTTAATTTAGAAAAAGTCATCATTTCTTGGCTTCCTTGCCTTCAGTTTTGGAAGTCATCCAATTTTGTTTTTTACTTTTGTATGTCAATGACTTCTTCTCCCTTTATTTTAGAAGTGTTTGCCTTTTTTTTGGAAGTCAGATACTCCCAAAATGGAGATAACTGAAGCCCTGCTGTCAGTGTTAGACTGACCCACAAGGATACCTGGAGATTTCCAAGTGACCCCCCCCCCGATAGTCTCGTCTCCACCTACAAAAACGTATTTTTATAAAAGCTCTATTTACTAATGAAATGGGATGTTTCTGACCTCTGAAAGTTAATGCAAATTGTAAATGTAGATTCAGCCTGCTTAACTGCAGAGTACTGCATGTGTTATGACTGGGTCAACCTTGGGCCCCCAATAAAAACCTCCCAGGTGGTCCCCGAGTAACCATCTCCAAGGTGAGTTCCTTGTACCCACTTTCCAGATGGTCCAAACCTGGTGGCAGCTTAATAAGGGGCAGCAGGGAATGGGTCATTATCTAATTAACCCACACCTTGTGTGGTATGGCACGAGGCACAGCAGAGTGCCTTAAGCCACCCAAGAAGTTAAGTACCACAATGACCCACACCTTGGCGTGCCTGATAGCAATTATAAAATGGATCCATCTGTGAAAACACCAAGACACAAAATAAATCTTATTAAAAGTGCAAGAAATAATGATGTCATATATTTACCAAGTAATAAAATAGGTCCACATTCAATAATTTTGTGTAACTGGAAGTAGACTGTTGTTATACAGATGATGATTTCTCCTGAACCAGGCTCGTCTCTCCCTGGTTACAATACAGATGTCTTGAAGAACTAAAAGAATAGTTTTTAAAGCAGTTAGGATCTACCTCCTTTTACTACCTAGTTTCTTTTTTTTTTTTTATTTCTGTCTTTCCCCTGATTCCGTAGTTGAAATGATTTACCATGGAACACAAGAATTCAAAATTCAGCAGGCAGAATGTTCACCTCTTTCCCAGCCCTAGTACACACATCTGCAATGTGTACAGTTGAAAAGATTTCAAAATGTTGCATAATTCTGCTGGCAGCATGCCTTTTAGTCTTTTGTCATTGAAATAAAGGACGGGACACTGACCCTCATAATGAGGAACACATCTTCATCATGGAGAAACACATTCTAGAATGCTATGGAAACCATTATATTTAATTGTACAAAGTTTATTTTTGATTCAGCATCTTAGAATATTATGAATTTGTGCTTTAAAGTGTGAATTCACAGCACATTCTTTGTGTGGGCACCCGTGTGGGCAGCACATTTTCCATGAGGGATGAATGAGGGGACAGAGCTATTGTGAAAGTTAAAATTAAGGATCTGCAGCTTATCCATTAGGTAAGGAAATTGGCAGACTGGGTGGGCCAAGCGGTCCTTATCTGCCATCAAAGTCTAGGTTTCTCTGTTTCTATGGATGTCCCTTGTAATCAGGAACAGTTGAGAGATATGACTGACAGAATGTTTAACTCACTTTGATACACACACACTCAAAAAAGAAGGCTTAATATGAAGCCAGGGCCTCAGTTTTATCTGTGGAAGGGTAAGCAGGAGAGATTTCTCTGGATAGCAGGTAAGGAGAGGAAGGTAAGGAAAGAAATATCAGAAAATAACATTGCATAGTACTTCATTTTTTCACATTTGTGTATGGGTATAATAAAGAGATAATGATGAAGGAAAACAATATTTATTTATTTATTTTTTTGTTTTATTTAATTTAAGGGAGATTTCATTTTTTAATGAGAACCTTTCCTGATCTAAATAAAATAACCCACCAGGGACCCTTACCTCTATGTTCAGATGGCCGTGGGTACCAGACCCACCCCAGGTACTTAGAGTAATGCCGATAATAGTGTAGTACGAGGGCAGAGCTACATTGTTGAGGTGCCATCCTTTGGAGGAGACATTAATCTGACATCCCTTCTGCCCATCTCTTGTCACTGTCCTAGTGGAAGTTAGAGATCCCATGGCACTTGTCGATGAAGAGTGGGGAGATCCCCATGGTGTCACGGCCAGCATTCTACCATTTAATTAAAAAAAAATGTCCGGACCAGTGGCACAGAGGGTTGAGGTGCTGACGCCTTACCTCACACCACACCGGTGACCTGGGTTCGAGAACGGACTCAGGTCATCGGGGGTCGGCAGGGGAAGGAGAAGATTGAGCATCCAAAGGACTGCTCTCCTCTCCTAGGGTGGGTTCCAGGGTAGCGTCACTCTGCAGCAGCATCCAGTGGAGACTGGGAGCACTGCACAAAAGTGTTGCAATGTGGGAAGTACCAGAACACGGATAAAAATGCTCTGGATTGGCCGGATGATGGCATCTGGTCTACCAGCACACCTGGAAGACGTCCTGCGGGCCGGCCATCTCAGCATCACTCGAGGCCAAGAACAAAAAATATAGCATACTGGGCTACCCCAACCGGTGTCTTCCCCCTCGGAGGAGAGGGACCCACTCGGCGAAGGGTAACGCTGAGCTACCTCAAGTTAGGCTGCAATGTGAGGCGAAGGGATGAAAAGGGGGGGTTAGAAGGGGTGCTGGTGACCTTGGATGCCCAAAGGAGAGATGGATTCAGGGCATGGAGGGGAGAAAAATAGATAACTCAAAAAAAAAAATGTCCATGTAACCCTCCCCCCGGATGCACCTGGAAACAAGCTGTCACAGCTTAGTGCCTTCTTTTGTGAGAGAAGAGCGTGTGTGTGTGTGTGTGTGTGTGTGTGTGTGTGTGTCTAAGTGAGTTAAACATTCTGTCACCCATACCTCTCAACCATCCCTGTCCTTTCCTGGTCAAAATCAGTACATAATAATAATATTTTTATTTTTAAGGCACCTTTCAAAAAGCCAAGGTGCCGTACAAGATAAAATCAAACAGTTCAAATAAATAAACCATCATTAAAATCAGACAATACCATAAATAAAATGGCATAAGATACATGAATGTGATACGCTGCAAAAAAATTAAATATTCTAATTATGGGATTGCTGAAGTAAAGGACTGTATTTTGGCTCTGCGGAGCCAAGATCTGGATCCTTCCAAGTCCCTATAGTGAGCTTCACCCTCACATGTTTTATGATGTAATAATCTGGAGAGTGCTGGGACATGCTCCACAGACTTTGGGGGTGGGAGAGGGCAATTTCTCAAATACATTTTTTAATATTTTAGATGGCAGACCTGAACAAATCAAAGCTGTCACTCGGCCAAGAAGGGCTTGGTTTTTGGAGGGCAGTGTTACAGTGGGTAAGACTGGTGCTCTTTTTGGCCTAGTTGAAGGTTTTTATTGAAGGATCACTGCAGGATTTACTCGTGGGTAAAGACCAAAACTGACCAATTGGATCACAAGACTTTCTAGTCCATTTTATAATAAAACAATAATACATGATAAGATGTGTGATGTCTTAGGATAGTGTTCCGTCTGAGGTACATTGTGAGGCATGAGACCATAGGCCGAGTGCCTCAACCACCTGAGAAGGAATGATGCCCCATGATATTGCACACCTTGGGATGTATTATCATGATTATGAAATGGATCCATTTTGATTTTGTTGACTGATGATGTTACCTACTTTCAGGCCGCAGTTATGTACTGAGATATCCTGCTGTATGTGGTCTCAGCCAATCAGATTTGAGGATTTTTCCAGCCCATATTATAATTAAGTACAACCAAGAGGCTTACTGAACATCCTCAAATATGCCTTATAAAATGGGGAAGGGATTTCAGCTATTCTGATTGGTCATTAGCCATGTGTTAGAAGTGTCTAATGCACGGTTAAAATAGAAACCCATGTTGAATACATAGTCCCATTTTATAAGAGCAATAAACCACTCCAGAGTGTGATTTAGACAGTTTTCACTCATGGCTAGGGGGCTGGATTCACTCATCCTGTGACCTTGTGTCTCACTACGCCCCCCAAGCCGTGCATTAGAACTGTCTAATGCACACCCTGTTGTGTCTTGTTGCTACTTATGCCTTATAAAATGGGCAAAGGATTTCAAGCAATCTGGTTGTTAGCCATGCGTTAGAAGTGTCTAACGCACGGCTAAAACTAGAAACCCCATTTGGAATACAGAGACCCATTTTATAAATGCAATAAGCCACTCCAGGGATGTGCGTTAGACAGTTTTAACGCACAGCTAGGGGACTGGATGCACTCGGCCTGTGGCCTTGCACCTCACTGCAGCCCCCCCAGCTGTGCATTACAACTGTCTAACGCATGCTCCATCATGTCTTATTGCTTACAGTTTACCCCCCCCGGGAGTGATTAACAGGCCATTTACATAACCCTTAGACCAGGGGCATCAGCAGGATTGTAGAAGTGGGGGGGGGGGCACATGCCCACATCAGTAACTTCAGCCAAATAGGGGGGTCTGGGGGGAGTTGACCCTCGGAAAAAAAAGTGAAGAATTTGGTGACAAACAGTGCATTTTAGAAGCATTTTCTATGAAATCTCCAGCAAGACAAACAGGGATTTTGTAGCTGAAATCCTGAAATACACAGCGGGTGACTTGAGCCAGGGAACTGGAACATACCTGGTGTGCTGCCTTAGTCTTAGAACCAAGTGCTTACAAACACAAACAAAGATTAACAAGTTTCCTTTTTCCCCAAGCTAAATGGTAAATGGTACCTGGGGATGGGGAGGGGGGATTGACCCCTGGAAGAAATGTTGAAGAATCTGGTGCCAAATGGTGCATTTTATAAGCATGTGCTATGAAATCTGCGGCAAGACAAGAACAAGGATTTTGTAGCTGAAACCCAACATATACAGGTGACTAAGCTGAACCAGGGAATATACTTATCGCCTTAGTCTCAGAACTATCTACACACAAAGACAGAAGGAAAACAGTCTAATGATTATCTTCTCTTTTTTATTCAAAACCAAATTGGGCTTGGAGGGTGGGACATGAGGGAGGGGGATTTGCCCACTGGAAGAAATCCAGAAGAAAGAAGAGTATGTGGCAAAGGATGGACTTTAAAAGCACACTATGTAATCTGCATCAAGACAAGCACAGGGAGTTAGTACGTCAAAACCCTGCAATACAGAACATGACTTGGCCAGTGAAATAGTTGTTTGTCTCAGTCTTTATCAGATTTTTTCTGGGGCTGTATCCCTAGACTGTAAGCAACCGTATAATTCGTGACAGTTGTGTAGTAGGCAAATAAAAAAAACTGCTTTTTTTTTCTGGGGCCATATACCTGCTGCTGTTGCACTCATATTTCCTGAGTCAGTTTGTCTCTGCCTCCTCTATATTATTCAAATCTTTTTTTATTTATATTTTTTTGTACATATCTTTTTTCTTCTTACACAATACAGTGAATACACACCAGTGCAGGGCAGGCTGCTCGGCTCCGGGCACCTGCTGACTCCCTCCCTGTATCAATCTGTGTGTGTAACTCCTCTTCTCTCTGAGCTGAGCTCCCTCTCTTAGGCCCTGTCCACACTACGCCTCTGTAACATTACAGAGGGCCCAAACCATTACCGCAATGGTTTGCATTTACCCCTGTAACGTTACAGAAGGCGTGTTCGTAACCGTTGCTGAAACCACATATGAGGTGGTTTCAACAATGGTTATGAAACCAGTTACGCCTCGGTAACTTTACCAGCCGTAGTGTGGACACGTGGCACCAGTCCCCTAGCACAGCGCGAGCTGCATTGTGGGATCGAGTGCCGTCGTAACGATTGCTCAGCTCCCGCAGTGTGGACCGGCAGTACCGGTCCCGTAACGGACACCGCCGCAGTGTGGACACACTGCTCCGCTCCCCGGCCATAACGGTTTGCATCCGTTACCGGGCCTGAGCGGTGTAGTGTGGACGGGGCCTTAGTGGTTATATCTATTAATTTTTTTGGGTGTGGATCTTAAACTGTGGCCTGCAAGGAAGCGCAGCAGGCACTCAGCTACTGTTGCTGCATGATGTTTCACGTCCTCCTAGCCACTAAAGCACTGCAGCTCCTCTGGCTCGCTCTATCCTGGCAGATTCACCTCACCACCAATATTTGTAATGTATTTTTCCCCCACAGATCTTGAATAAACAGGAAGTTACACAGACAGTGAGTAGTACACAACTACACAGTAACTGCTGTTCAACAGCAGTTCATCGACTCCTGCTGATCTGATGAGTCTACCCACTCCCCAGCCTCCTCCCCTCCTCTCACCAGCTACCAAGTGACTCCCTCTCCCCTCTCCCACCTCCCTCCTTATTATTCAGTCAGATGATGATCAGATGCGTTTTCTTTAAGAACTTTGTCTTTGTTTCTCAGCCGGACAGTAAGTTCACTTGAAATTAAGATTTTTAGATGGAAATGGAACACAAGGAGGAGAAGGAGACCAACTGAACAACCTATATGGCTCAGTCATTTCTCTCCTGAGTCCCAACAGAAAACACGCTAGCTTGCCCCACCATTCAGTTCACACTCACTGATTGCTGCACTGACGACTACTGAGCAAAATGATGACCACGTTCAGCAGAGTGTAAAGAAGTCATCCAGTTCCACCTTCTGCCCCACACCTGCTCCAATCAAGACATTGCCCACCCACGTGGCCGCACCTGATTAGAGCAGGTCAGGATTCTTCAAGCAGATGACATCCGAGCTGTGGGGCGGCAGCGCCCAAACCCCAGCCTCCATGTGATTACTGTTGTCGGTCCTCCTCTGCCCCATGTGATCAGACCGCACAATCCCACCCGAGAGCAAGTGCAGAGCAATCAGAAGTGTAGTTGGGGATCTTTTCTGTGGCTCGCCTCTCGGCAAAATCAAGACCTGGCTGCCGAATAGGAGGGAGTGGACTGGGGGTGGAGGCTATAGTGCTGTACTAGTGGGCTGGCTCAGTCAGGGCTGTACTGGCACTGCTGCTGAAGGGATCTTAAAATGTTAAGCACCATAATAAAAGGAATGCTGGGGGAAAAGAGTGAGGGGCACCAACATAAACTGAGGGGGCCCATGCCCCCATTTTTCAGGCTAATGACACCACTGCCTTAGACATACCTTATTGCTTAACTACTCATGTAGTTTATGTTCAGTTGCACCGCATCATGATGTTTCACACACTTCTGACTTGCATCTGCTGAAACTAAACTACCTTACAGCCTGACCATTGGGTATAGTAATGCAGATATCAAGCTTGCCATGGTGCAAAAGTTTGTTTTTGAGGGATATCAGTTTTTTCCAGTCATGTGACAACACATGATTTTTTTTTGCTCTATTTGAATTAAATACAATACTGATACGGGGAAGGGGGGGACTACCAGTTTTTCTCCTATTAAAATGAACATAAATTGGGTTATACAACTGGGAGACATTGAACAGGGTTATTTATACACAGAGAGAAAAGTGTCAGACAAGGTTATATTTCCCATTGGCTTTACTACGTGACAGTTTCCCCTAGCTGGTTAACTGTTTTGGTAGCAGCAGCTGTTGTAACTACACTTGCCTGGTTTGGGAAAGAATGACATGAGGTTTCCTCGGACTAGTGTACTAAATGCCCAGTTTCCATGGGGCTGATGAGGTACTTGGTGCGTCGGCAACTGCACTACACTGAGGAGCCTTATCAGGACAAAACATGTGCCTGCAGTTTGTCAGTGTCCGCCTATACTGAATCAGATGTACAAACCTGTTCAAAAGGTGATACCTGTTCTGGGGCAAGCCTTGTCAGCCTATACTGCACAACAATTTACCCACCCATGATGCTTTGCACTCAGATTGAGGCTTTAGAGTGTATATGTCTGGTTTGGAGAGAAGCACAACAAAAGCATATCTTTTGACAGGAGCCTCCCTATAGTACCTGTACCAGAACAGACCACTGTACCACTGCATGATATTGGACACCTCTGGTATTCTGTGCTTGCTGAAAAGGAAAACAAAAGTGTATGGTAGAGGGGATCTAGTCACCTCCAAAGGAACCACTGCTGGCATCAGCAGAACTTGATTGCTCCAAAAGAAATTTGTATTTCAAGCCATTCAGTTCTACATTGCTAATGGTATGCAAATGAAAATGATACATAAATTGAAATAGGAGTGTTGACCCTTACAGTTCATCTAAGCCCTGCTTGTGACATCACAGTCACTGCCACACCCACAGACTGTGATGTCACAAATGGCATTATGACTTCAGTTCCTGAGAAACTTTAGCTCTAGTTGATTTGTAAGGAGCATGGCTCCAGTTTTCATGTAGATGTCCACAATAATAAACAGGGATGCACAGAACTGGCTGATTTATAGATTTATTTATACACAGACTATCTATAAAGCATCATGGGTGGGTAAATAAATCTATAAATGTGGGATGTATAGGGAGGGGCATTACCAGCAGGAAAAGGGAGGTCATAATTCCGCTATACAAGACACTAGTGAGGCCCCACCTGGAGTACAGTGTACAGTTCTGGAGACCATACCTACGTAAGGACATAGACAGGGTAGAGAAGGTTCAGAGGAGGGCAACAAAGATGGTGCATGGATTGCATCACAAGTCCTATGAAGACAGGTTGAAGGAACTGAACATGTACTCCTGGAGGAGAGGAGGGAGAGAGGGATATGATAGAGACATACAAGTATCTTACAAGGAGGAACAGGGTGCAGGAAAACACTATTTTTAAGCTAAAAAGATGTTCCAGGACTAGAGGGCATGGGATGAAGTTGGAGGAGACGATTCAGAGGAAACATGAGGAAGGAATTTCTTAGCAGAACGGGTGGTGGACAAGTGGAACACCCTGCCAGAGGAAGTGGTGGGGGCTGAAACAATCACGGATTTAAGAATGCATGGGATAGACATAAAGGAATTCTGGAGGTCAGGGGTAAGGTGCAACAGACTTCTAGGAAAACAAACTGAACTTACAAGCTCAAATGGGCAGACTGGGTGGGCCATAGGCCCTTATCTGCCGACACTGTCTATGTATCTTTGTATCTATGATTTTTAATTGGACTGTTTAGGAATTTCAGATTCTGAATCGGATTCTGAAAAGGACCTCTAAACTGGAATCAGATTTGGAATCCTAATAACTAAATCCCCACATTTCAGCCATACATTTTGGAATTAGGATTTTCAGATTGCAGTTCCAAAAATCTTAATTCTGAAAATCATGTCAGAATATGACAAATTGGATTCTATGACTCTAAATCAGAGCAAGCCTTATAATAAGAAAGAAAAGAATGACTTTGAAATTCAAGATTTTTTTCTTGGAATGCTGTGGAACAATGTTCTAATGCCAACTAATTTCTATAGGTGAATGGAGTAGCTTTTTGGTTAGGAGTGGGCTATGCCAGTACCAATAGGCTAATTCTAAACTTCAGACCCAAAATGAATCTCCCCTTATATAAGTAGCTAGTAATTAGTATGTTTTTATGCTAATTAATGGATGTGACTAGCTAATCGGCAAATATAAATGTCCAAATGTCTAACTATATTTTAAAAAATGTAAAAAAAAAATGAGGTTCATGTTCCCTTTAAGGAATTTGCATCATGTTTGTGCCGTAGTTTATTGAAAATTGGTAACCAGTTTAATCTTGTGTAATTGTGAAACTTTCTGTCCATTAATAAAGAGACTTTGTTGCAGTGATTAATATCTTGGTGTAATCTCATTTAAATCTATAATATTTATTTATTTAAATGTTTTACCAGGAAAGGCCTGCTGAAATGCGAAACAACTCATTTCTAGAGGCATCCTGGGGGAAAGGTACATGGAAATTGCCAGGTCAAAAAAAAAAAAAAGAACCTTCTAGAACCTTTATAGGTTCATATTGGAACTGACAAATATTCTGACAACCCCATTTTCAAATAAAGATATTAAAGCAGCAGCAAATAAGTTAATTTTAACTTTAAAATTACTGTCCATCTCATGTGATACAATATGGTGCCAGCCACTGATGCTGTGACAGCCGGCATGCTCCGAATAGCTTTCTGTTAGGAGAGTGCACTAGCCAGCTGGACATCTCTAGGTCAGAGGTTGATGCCATATTTTATTGCATGTGACAGAAGCTAAATTCATAGTTTATAATTAACATATTTATAGCAAAGTATAGAATCACACTTTTCAGCTGATGCCAGTGAATGGGCCAGATCACAATTAGATCCCAGTAGGCTCTGATTCAGCCCTGGTTATTGTCCTGCTGCTTTAGGTGCAACTTGGGTGGCACTGTTCATTTTTTGCTGGCATGTATAGAAAATAGAAGTAAAAATGTTGTGAAGATTACTCAATTGAATTTGTTTTTCTATTTCAGTTTCTATTGATTCCATTCGTGAGGTGTGTGAAGGGAAGCAGTCGGAGATTTTCCAGCGCTATGCAGATGGCAGCTTTGACCCCAACTGCTGCTTCAGCATCTACTATGGAGATCAGATGGCATCACTAGACTTGGTGTCAAGCAGTGGGGAGGAGGCTCGCACCTGGGTCACAGGGCTCAAGTACTTGATGGCAGGAATCAGTGATGAGGACAGTCTGTCCAAACGGCAGCGAACACGGGACCAATATCCTTTACCTGTTAAGAGGGATGGGAGAAGAAATCAAATGCATATCAACAGGGTTTTTCTTGAATAATAGCTTAATGGACTGAGCGGGTGTATTTTAGCCCAGGTTGGCCACATGTGTGGGACCCTATCAGTTTACGTCAGTCACCTGTGGGAGACCCCAGCTTCTTCTCTAGTATTTATTTACCCAGCATAGGACATCTGAGAAGCAATATCTAGAGATTGAGACCCTCTTGTAAACTAGGTGTTGAACTTAAATGGGGCTGTTCCAGCAAGAAAATGTTAAGGAAACCCATTAACCCATTTTTACGGTTGCATAGCATAGTTATGCAAGGCTGTCTAGGGATCAGAATACGAGTGAGAAAGCAGAAACGGAACCCCTATTGCCATCCACAAATCTAGTCACATTGCCAAATTAGTCTGTGACAGATGGTTGCACTGGCCCCTCCTCCCTTCCATCCATTGTTGATGGTGTCCTGGCTTACAAAGGGGAGCGTGCACCTAAAAAGACCCATTGAGCAGTAAATCGCTCCAGTTTGTTCATTGCCAGTGCTGCAAAGTATTGATCAGTAACTTTAAGCAGCCTGCTGGAGATGCCATCTTGCAGACTGTTGACAAAAATCTTGAAAAGTAGTGGCCCCAGCACTGATCCCTGAAGGACGTCATTGAGCACCCATCTTCACTCATAGTGCCCATTTGGTAAGGACTGAGGCAAAGACCTAGGGTCACCTTCTCTAAGGGGTCTAACCTGGGGGACATTCTGACATGGGGACACATCAATTTGTCCCAATTATTTTGCTCTGTGACAACTCACTCTGGACTATTAGCTCCAGCATCAATCGGCTCCCAAGTTAGTTCATCTCTGGACAGTTCACTCCCACCACATGTCGTACTGTATTCCAACAACAATTACAGTATGACTTCCACTTCTACAACCCTTGAGCACATTGCCTCATCTGGTGGGTGAATTGTGCCCACCTGGAGTTCATTTTATAATACTTACGCTGGGGGCAAACTGTCTGGGAATGAATTGATGTGGGTGCTGATTGACGTTGGAGCTAATAGCCTGGGGTGAGCTGTCGTGGAGTGAAATGACTGGGACAAATTGTCATGTAACCTTCTGACACAAAGCCACTATACTGAACCAAGAATTGAGTGCTGACTTCCAAACAAGCTCCTTTTCATGTAAGATGTGCACTGCATACAGATTGTGCAGGGCAAGTGGGCCAATGTTGGTAATTTTGAATGACCTGTGGAAATTCGTCACTTTGCAAGCTGCTTCATGGACCGTCATTTATGCTGCCTGATGTTCGGGCAATAAGATGTGTGTTGAGAGGACCACCAGGCAGCTTAAAGTCTGGATGTTGGAACTGAGCCATTAGAAATGGCTCCAAGAAGAATGCCTTAGGGGCACATGATAAATACACACTACAGCAGTCCTTCTTGTCTGAAGTTCCTGGCCTTGAAATATGTGCCCTGATTGACGAGGGGAGGGATGACTGGTTTCAGAACCTTCTAAGGTGTGAATCCTGCTGAATTTGCCACCTTAGAAGTTTGGTCACTTCTGGACTTAATGAAGTATTAGACCTAAAACCATTTCTGCAATGTAATTATTTGTTTCCATTTTATAGATCAAATTTGGAATATGAACTTGGAATCTGTCCAAAATGCAGTCTGTCTTCAACAGCATCGGGGGCTTGGTGTTAGATGTCCTAGACCATGGGTTCTGTTAACTGACCATTTCACACTCACATCTCATTAAATGGAATTAATCTAGAGATACTAGCCAGTATTATTTATAACAAACTCTTTTTATCTGCTACTGCATTTACCTTATCTCAGTGAAGGGGGAGGGTAAACACTGTTTCCCCGTACCTCTCAACTGTCCTACATTGAGAGGAAAACTTAACTCATTTTACTTTCAAAAGCCCTGTTTCAAATTCAGAGGAATTTGTTCCACATTCAGTGTTAAGATTTTAAAGCAAACATCCGTAGTAAATAATGTGAAAAAAGATATTATTCAAGTAACAACAAATTTTGTTAACACACAGTAAAGGCACACATTTTAACAGCATTCTGAGCTGCTTGGTTAAAGATTTAATAAAGCATCTCCATATTTTCCGTATTTGTTCAACATTTTAAGAAACGGCATTCCACATACGGGGGATAAAAGGTTGAAATGTATGCAGTTTCCTTAATTGAGAAGTGTGGTGAGGTTGGGAATTTTCGCTCCCCCCCAAAAAAAAAATCTTTCTCTTCTCTCTTCTAGAACTTTCAGAGAGGTAAAAAAAATATGTAATTTAGGCAAATTACTGCTGCTGTTTAATGACAAGAACATAAGTGTGGCAGCTCCACCCCCTGAGGAAGGAACAATGAGATCTGAATGTACATGGGGTGTTAGTACCTCAGTTTGTGGGTCTGTACACAATATGCACTTTATTGTTTAAGTAAATGGAATTTTTATGGCAGTTTCTGAGTGCTGGTCCTTTTTCTGTTCTACTTGTTGCACTTTGGGACCAAGCATCATTGATCATACTGTTCAAGTTTGAGCTTCTTGTTTGACAAAGCAGCCAGGGAGCCAGAGATCTTGAAGGACTGCCAGTCAAGTATGTGGTACAGAGGCAAGCTAACATCTCAGCTGTCATCCAGGGAAGAGGAGAGCCCAGTACTCTGTTTTTCTTTTTTTTTTTTTTATATTCTTTATTTTTCAGGTCAGTATTACAGCAGGAATACATTTGTACAGCAATTTCATTATATAAGATGTACGTATATAGTGGAAATTCATATGATACAGGACACTCTAACCTGCTTTTAACATTTATAAAAGCCACTTCAGCCATATGATGTCCATTAGCTATGTATAATTGATTACTAGATACATGGGGGAAGAGAGACGCTGGTACCAAGAGACCTATCTTGTCAGGGAATAAATGAATCATCTAATGGGGAAATATAGAAGACCCAAGACATCCAATATAATTCAAATTCGGGGATACGATCAGCTCTTTTAGCAAAGAGTCATTCCAGGTATAGATCTCTGACACTATAGAGTGCCAGTGAGTCAAAGTAGGGATTGCGGACTTCCGCCATAAGCGGGGTGATCACCTTCTTAGCTGCAGCTAAGTACAAATAGAGTTTGCTCTTTTTTGGAGGTACTAAACCCTCTTCCCCAATATATAGCAGGATCATTTGTTGTGTTAAAACTAAATCTGAGTCAATTAATAATTGGAGGCTCCTGGCTATTTCTTTCCAGTAATGGGAAACTTTCGGGCATGAATAAAAAATATGGGACGTATTAGCCCTCACCTGCCCACATTCTCTCTGACACATTCCGGGGTTTCCAGGTAGAATTTAGCCAGTTTGTCAGAAGACATAAGGAAATGCATGTGACACTTCCAAATATATTCAAGCCAATAGGAGCTGAAGAAGCCTTCATAGACGGAATAATTGGCTCCAGCCATTTATCATATGTAATCTGAATATTTAATTCTTTATTCCACTTAGTTAAAACATTCTCAGTATTCACCTTCCAATTTTCCCTCAAGGCTCTATAAAGCTGACCAATTAATTGTGTTGTAAGTTTTCCCTCAATTGCCTCAATAATCAGATTCATGAGAGTGGGCTTTGGGGAAGGAAGAACCATTCGAGTGGGGCCCAGATCCATCAAATAAGAGCGTACCTGCAGAAATCTGAAGTGATGTGCAAAATGGAGTCCGAATCTAGACTGCAGGGAGGCAAAAGACATTACCCCATGTATATTTAAAAACTGGTAAAGCATTGAGAGGCCTAAGCTATGCCACTCCTCTAAGTATGGTCTTGTCTGGCTGCTATGAGCTGTTTTTCCTTAGTCACCAGTTGGAAGTAAAAAAAAGAGCTCTGCAAGTTCCCGGGCTGACCTGAGCTCATAGCATATTTTTAATATATTACGAGTCCCCCAAGTGAAGTCCCTTAAACATGGAATGGAGTCTAATGGAGAGAGCAAAACAGGGAATATGTCTTAAAGGTCATTCAGGGTAAATTCTATTAATTTCCACGGTGGCATTATATATCTATTAAGCCATATAAGAATGACCTTAGATGTCACAGCTCTGTGGTATTCTTTTAAATTAGGAAGGTTCAAACCTCCTTTAGCAATAGGTAATTGTATGGATGACCACTTTATCCTTGGGTTTTCCCCACCCAGACAAACCTGGAGAATATTCTATCCCAGGAAGAAAAGTAAAATCTGGATGGAATTAAAGGTAGAGTTTGAAAAAAATATAGAATCCTTGGAAACACCGTCATTCAAATAGTCTGGATACGCTAATGAAATAAGTGCAGGTGTGCCCACCTTCCCATTAGTTGTTCTATGGCTATAGTCACAGGCTTCAAATTCAGGAGCTCCAAAAGTTCCAAGTCTTTGGGAATAACAATTCCCAGATATCAGATTCTGTTATTTCGCCATCTAGCAGGTAATAGAGTACTCAGAGCCTGAGATGGAACAAAGTTGAGAGGTAAAATCTGTGTCTTTTGAATATTAATCTTATATCCAGCAACTTCCGAGAACTTCTTTATCACCCCTAGTGTGGCTAGGACCAAGCTTTCGGGATCTTAAAGGGTCAACAGTATATCGTCCCCGCATAATGAGAGAATGGATCTCTCCCCAAAGGTATCCCATGAATGTCAGCATTTCGCCTAATGGCCTCTGCCAGTGGTTCAATATACAAAGCAAGCAGAAGTGGCGAAAGTGGGCAACCCTGCCTAGTCCCTCTGCCCAGATGTATCCTATCTGATAGCTGGCCATTCACCTTGATATACGCCTTTGGAGAAGCATATACCCTCTGCAGCAGGGAAATAAGTTCCCCTGGAAACCTGAACTCAGACAGGGTCCTCCAGAGGAAACTCCAACTAACCTGGTCGAATGCTTTGTCAGCATCCAAGCTGACCAAGGTCACCGGGATATTTCTCTGATTCACATAATCAAGGAGATGCACTGTCCTTCGGATATTATCCGATGTTTCTCGGTTTTGGATAAACCCTGATTGATCTGAATTCACTATCTTGGGAATCAGTTCCTCTATTCTATGAGTCCATATAGACATAAACAACTTATAGTCCATATTGAGTATGGATATCGGTCTATATGAGGTAACTAAATCTGGGGTTTACCTTGTTTCAACACCGGAGAGATATTAGTATAATCCCAAGGGGAGGGGTTCCGCCCTCCTGTATCTCCTGAAATGTCTTAACCAATACAGGGGCGATCTGTTTGTAGAAGGTTTTATACCACTCTGCCTGCATTCCATCAGGGCCTGGGGTTTTTAACGTTTTACTATCTGTCACCACTCTTTTAAGTTCTTCTAACCTAATTGGGGCCTTCAGTCTCTCTGCCATATCTTCTGGCAAAAAGAGAAGAGTGAGGGAACAAGAAAACTCCTCCAAATTAACTGGGTCAGTAAGCACAGGGGCAGTATATAGCTGGGAATGATAATTCTTAAAGCAAGCTTTTATCTGCTCTGTGTGAGTTACTCGGGTATTAGATGTTAAGTCAGTTAAGTGTGAAATGTGTGTGGCTGTCCTCTGCCCTCTTAATCTCCTAGCCAGGTTCCGAGCTCCTTTTGCACCTCCCTTAAACCTATAAGATTTCAGATAAAACAAAGCCTGTTGTGTTTTCTCATGCAAGAGCTTTTACGGACTAGCCTTTGTTTGCTTCATTTGTATCCTAATCTCTTCAGTTACGGGGACATGGGCCTGTAGGTCTCTCAATTCACCATGAAGACTAATTTATTGTCTTTCCCAGGTTTTTTTCCTAGCCACTGCATAGGCTATGATCTCCCCACCAATCACAACCTTAAGTGTGTCCCATAGCATAGATGTGGAAACCTTCCCCCCTGAGTTTTCAGCGATTACCTGAGCAATTTTAGCTTTGAAATAATCTCTAAAGGCTCCATCCCTTAAAAATGAGGTATTCAGATGCCACCAAGTGGACTTCTTAGGAATTTTAAAGTCTAATTTTAAGAATGGGGGGAATGATCAGAAAGGAATCTGGGACCAATTGTCAGGTCTTGTAAGTAATCCGTATGTTCCCGGGTAATAAAAAAATAGTCCAATCTGGAATGCCAGTCATGTAGAGGAGAATAAAATGTATATCCCCTTGTCAATGAATAGAAAAACCTCCAGACACCAGTCATGGCCACTGCTTCTATGTTGGTCCGGAAATATTTCAAGGCCGGGGAAGATCTATGTTTATGTGGGGAGGATGAATCTAAATGGGGGTTCAAGGTAAGATTAAGATCCCCACCCATAATCAAACATCCCTGAAGATTGTCTATTAATTTGTCAAATCGTTTCAATGCTGCTACAGGCATCATTGGAGGGAAATACACATTTACCAGTGTTACCTGTTTCCCGAACAATGTCCCCTTGAGGATCACATACCATCCCCGAGGATCAGTGAGCTGTGAGGATTGGTGAAAAGGGAAGGTCCGAGGAATCATAATTGCCACCCCATGTCATTTTCCCTTAGGGAAAGACGAAGCATAGACCTGATACCGCCCCCCTCCTGCTAATTTAGAGTGTTCGATGTCTGTCAAATGTGTCTCCTGTAATTATATGACATCAGATAAATATTTCCTTGGGTATTGGAAGAGTCTTGCTCTTTTGATCAGTTATTCAACCCATTTATATTAAGGGACAACGTCTAATTATTTGGTCGCTATTATAGAAGACTATTCTGCAATAGGACCTCCCTGCACCCCATTCAGCCTGGAGAACAGAAGGGTGTGTTATGGTTCCACAACAGAGAAAAATTTTAATGCATTTCCTTCGACTTGATTCTGGGCTCTTGGCTCCCCGTCTCTCCGCCCTCCCCCAAGAGCGAATCCGCGGATGTAAATCTTTGGTATGAACATTACTGTCAACCCTGCTATCCTGCTGTAGCTGTAAATGCAACTGGAAAAATAGAACAACTATTTTTTTACACTTTTTAAATGTGTTAGCCTGTATGAACTGTATAACTAACTGTGTAAACCAAAAGACGAGGAGAAACCCCACCTCCAAACATGAACTATGTACATCGACTGCGACTTCCAAGGCAGGGGAGATTATATGTATTCTTCCTATATGTTCCTCCAGACCAACAGAAGGAACTGGAGGTAGTCTGGGTGCATAGAGCTCTCGGGCCTCCTGAAGGTATAAATTCCCTCTAAAGTTAAAACAAAAAATGGGCAGGATATTAAGTTGGATTCCAAAAATAAACCAAAATATAATACTTTGCTGCCCTTTTAAATCAAACATAAGCCTAATAACCTGGCGGTAATCGCAGACTCCCCCCTTCACTTCAGATTGTTACTTTCTTTAATAAACATTTGGCTATCATACGTATCTCCCACAATTTTGTACACTAGACCCTCCTTCTTTCTTACTCATATACTTTCCTTATGGTTATAAAACCATATATATTGGCTCAAAACTGAAATAAAATGGTTCCAAGTCGGGCCTGTTTATACCAGCCTGAAATTGTCCGTGAGCAACATCCTGAATTCAAAACTTGGCCCAAGATAAGAAAGTCTCTGCAGTTAAATTCTCCAGAGGTCTATCTGTAGATTGGGTTCACTAGGTAGTTCTTCATATTTTTCTAAGTTTAAATCAGTTTCTGCCATGGGTAGGTCTACGGAATGTAGCAAGTCGGCTCTTCTGACTGTCCAGTCTCTGCTCTCCAGCTTGTCGACGCTCTTCACATGGAGTCACTGTCTGCCATCTAGGTACCCTCGACGAAACCGGAGGTCTTAACTCGGCCTTCTTCCTAATCTGGATCCCCATTTTGAGAAGCTCTTCCCTGGCCTCTTCTGCGGAGTGCAATTCCTTCCTGCCTGTCGGGAGCTGCACAATGAGACGAGCAGGGTAAGGGGTGGAAAACTTAATATTGGCCTCTTTCAGAACTGGGAAAAAGTCAGCATAAGCCCTCCTTTTCCGCATAGTTTGGGGGGCATAATCATTATCCAAGTAAATTCGTGTCTCTCCATAGAAAATCTTCTCCTTGTGCCATGCTGCGGTCAGGATCTTCTCTTTTACCACATAACTGATGAAGCAAAGTATAATTAACCGAGGTCTAGCATTTGGGTCATTAGGGCGTGGGCGTAGCGCCCCGTGGGCTCACTCTAACTCCAACGGCATGTCCAAGGGCAATTCTAAGGCTGTTCTCAGAACAGTTATGATGAAATCTGGGAGATCCTGGCCTTCTGAGCCCTCCGGAATACAGTAAATTCATATAGTTTTACGTCGGGCCCTATTTTCCGCATCTTCTTGTCTAGAGTGGAGAAGGGCATATTGATCCTGCAGTTCGTGTAAAGACTCCTCAATGTCATCCACCCTATTTTCTACAACCGTGATCTGCCTCTCCGTAGAATCTGTTTGTTGTTGTAGATTTGCTACATCCCTGTGCAGCTCACCATACATGTCTTTTATTTCCACTTGAAATGCAAGCAGCTCCTTGTATATTGTATCGAGCTTCACCCGTTTATTCTTTATTTTACCACGAGCTGTTGTAATCTGATCAGAGATTTCAGATGGGGCCACTGAAAGCTCGGAATCTGAGGCCTGCCGGGACAACATCGCGGCTGCTGGATTTATACTGTCTCCTTTTATTCTGTGTACAAATTTGCAGTTTTTGAATTGTTTTAGCCATAGTCCCTGCAATTGTGTTACTTTCTAGATCCCAAAAGTAGTAAAACTAGATGAATGCAAGGGATTTAGTAAAGGGGGATCGCGGAGCTCTCAACTAAGCCGCTATCTTGGTTATCGGCTCCACCGGAAGTCTACTCTGTTTTTCTTCACGGGTGCCTGACGATCCCATGGAGTCATATAGTACATTTGGACTGGAAGTGTTGAAGGGCAACATTTATATTCTCTTTTCATTTATTAAAATCAGTCAGTAACAGGATGATGCTGTGTCATGTGAGCTGTCATGCTCATTTACAATGACATCCTGCTTTCATGCATTTGATACATATTATGATAATATTCCATAACAAACATATAAGAAAAGTAACAACAAATAGTTAATATTCTATAAAATTTAAAAAAGGCTATTTCAGTTATACCATACTGTGTAGCAGTGCCTTTTAACTATTTCACACATTGTTTTCAGCCATATATATTATTGGCTGCAGAGGGGGACCAGTTGGATGTGGGAGAACAAGTCCAATGACCTAATGGACCTGAGATAGATGAAAATAGGGGGGCCTTATGACAATGTATCTTGTGCACACAGTAAACCATATGATGGTCAGTGAGGAAGTCAGGAAAAATCTATGCAACCAGAGCATGGTGGGGATGAGATGAGAAGACCCAGTCTAACAGAGAGTGGTTTAAAGATTTAAAGTTTAGGTGAGTGGGCTCCGAGATCTTGAGTCAATTGAAGGGACTTTACTTATTTGTAATGGGAGAGAGCTATTTTATGTTGGTCACCTTGGATAATAAGCTCATTGAGCAGATAGAGGAGAGGTGCTCCATAACTAAAGCAGGTGACATACCAAGGCAACAGTCAATGCCAGCAGTAAAGATAGGAACAGAGGTGGAGAGGGAATGTTTGAGGAGTAGCTCACAGGAAGTGGGGGAAGATACAGCAAGCACAGTCACAAGTTGTATGCTGGTGGATATGTACTGTAAACTGCTACACCACCGCCTCTCTTTGTACAATCCTATCTGGCTGAGGTGTAGCCAGGGATAGGCACAGCAGAGTCCTGGACCTTAGACAAGAGCCAGGATTCAGATTAAGGCAAGGACATCTGGCAGTAGGTTAAGCATAATAGGTTGTAGTTGGTCAGTTTTTGGGAGGAGGCTATGGATGTTTTAAATGAGCAACCCTCAGTCCTTTGGGAAGCTGCAGAGGAGGAGTTGTGTTGGGGCCAGGATTAAGTTCAATGTCACCTACTACCAAAAGCAGCAAGGTGACAAGAAGCGGTAAGGAACCAAAATGCTGCTTGGATGAAGAGGACGGGGGGGAAGAGCATGAGGGAGAATAAGGGAAGAAGAGGGACAGTAAACACCCGAGATGTTCAAGGTGAAGAATTTGTCACCTAGGATGCCAGGGGAATGGAGGAGGGAGGGGAGAGAGGTAATGGGGAATGTTGGACATGTGGAAGGGGAAAGGATAATAGAGGGAAAAGGGAAAGAACAGCAGACTGTGGAAGAGAGAAGAAAGAAGAGGATAAGAAAAGCTAGATAAGTTAACAGCATTATGGAGAAAAAGTGGAAAGGAAACTGAAATGATTTAAGAATAAGTTAAGGGACAAAGAAGGAGGAAGATAAACAGGGAGAGGAAACGAAAAATGGACATAATCAGACAATAGAAGTCAAAGGATAACGGCTCAGGTATTCACAGGACGAAGCCAAGCATATGCAGTAAACATATATGAAAGAACAAAGTGCACAGCTTCACATCATATAACCAGATGTCAACTCCCAGTGCCAGGGAAAGTTTGAAAAATCATTTATTAATTAAAACGTTATGTAGCACCCCACAAGAAACAACTGGTCAACATTTCATGCTGCACTAGGCTAGTGCAGCATGAAACATGGACCGGTTGTTTGTTGGGGGTGCTACTTAACTTTTTTTCTTGTATCATCTATTTATTGACCCCAAGCTCTGGTGACCCCCACTCCTTCAGGCCCCCTCAAGACCTCTCCGACTTACCTCTGCTGTCCTCACTCAAGCACTCCTCTCTAGCCTCACATCGCAGTCAGTCCTACTGGGATATCCCGGATGTAACCCTTGGCCGGGCAGATCCCCCTCCTCTGAGGAAGAAGGCATTGGGGTGGAGGGGATCCCCCAGCACACTCATACTAGAGCCCAGGGACACTGCTGAGGCACAGAAGGAGGCTCCTTGGAGGTTCCAGAGGTGTCAAAGGTCAGAGAGCCGTCATTCGGCAGACACAGAGCAGATTTTCCTGTTTTTCTCTACTTTCCACAGTGCGTCGCTTCAGCCTATGCCTCCAGTCTCCACTAGGGGCTGCTGCGAGTGATGACGCCTACTCCCCCCACCCCAGGAGAGGAGCGTCATCCACCGGACACTTGATCCTCTCCTGCCCCTGCCGACTCCCAGCAACCTGAGTCCATTCCAGAACCTGGGTTGCCGGCGTGGGTCGAGGTAAGGTGCCAGTGCCTCAGCCCTCTACACCACCGTGCTGGCTACATAATTTTTTAATTAATAAATGATTTTTCAAATGTTCCCTAGCGTTGGAAGTTGACATCTGGTTATAGGATGTGAAGCTGTGCACTTTGTTCTTTCATAATCAGACAATGAATCAAAGGAAAGGCCAAAACAAAACAGTAAACAGGGGAGTAGGCCTGACCAGAAAGGGTGATGACAGGGAATGAAAGCCTAACTAAAAATCCTAGTGAAAGGCCTGTAAATCAAGATGGGGGGCAGGGAATGTTAACCAGGCCCAGATGGTGAGGCAATAGGGAAGCAGTCTTGACTGAAAAAAATAGTAAAGGAATGATGGCCTAACCCAAAAGTAAGGCAGACAGAAACAAAACTTAAATAAGTAAAAGATTAATAGGGAATGGCGAAATGGCATGAGACAAAGTCACAAACAATAAACATAAAATGTCAAAGCTGAAAAAAGTTGATGGCTTGTGTATACACTATTAAAAACACACTACCATATTACATGCAGAAGGCAAGGAAACAGCACAGTAAATACCGTCACACAAAAGGAGAATGTTAAGGGTAACAGCCAACATTCAATTAAGCTATAGAAAACAGTTACAATACTTACAAAATAAAAATACACAGTAACTGAGCTGTGTGAGTAAACAAATACACAATCACCTGCAGAGACCTGTCTAATTAATATTATAAACAATATAGGTTATATAGCTAGTAGCAGATTACAAACGGCAGATATTCAGGGATGAAACTATATCCTTACAGTGGAACACTATAATGCAACAGGACATTATAGGTAAGAGTGTTACACTGTGTGTACAGAATCTCCTGCCGATTGCCGCCCCACACTGATGCCCATAGTGTGACGACTTTGTACTCTGGCCCTTAGGCTCTGGACCACAGCGGAGGCCTGTTGGAATGTAGTAAGGTTAAATACCAATCAAAAGAACCACTCAGTCTAGAGAAAATAGCTCCCAGTTGCAGCAGGGGATCCCCACAGTTGCTGATTGTCACTGGGGATAGGGGAAGAACAGCCCCCTGAATTGGTAGAATTAAGTCAACGGGAAATGACCTGGCTAACCAGAGAAGCAGCTCACTCAGTGTTCTAAAACAGCAAATCCTAGTAACAAACTTGAGCACTGTTTGAAAACTTCTATTACAAGTCACACACCTTCCAGACAAAATGGCACCTGATTCAAGCAGGGGACCCACTTCCCCCAGCTGCTGACAATCACTGGGGATAGGGGAAGAACAGCCCCTGATTCAGTAGAATTAAGTCCACAGGAAATGGCCTGGCTAGTCAGATAAGCAGCTCACTCAGAGTCCCCAAACTGCATTTTTGCTCCCCTTCCTCCTTACATGTGGTCACCCGTTTTGGTGAACTGTCAGCTCTTTTTTCATTAAAGGTGGATGACAATGGGCTGTGCAGGCAACCTGGTTTCAGGTGCTGACCTGGGAAGGCGGTGATCAGGTGACTGGCTGGGTGGGAGGAGGCAGCACATTTTGCCACCACAGCAACACCTGCTGGTGGGCCTGGTAGCTTGCTCTCCCAACAGGTGCATGCTGCATGTGCATCAGTCCATTTGCGGTCATGGACATGCCAACATGGAGGATGGGGAAGACTGGGAAGAAATATGTGGAAAAATGGCAGTCAGCATGATGATGATGGTGCCAGCACACCGAGCCCTGCTTTGTCTGCTCTGCTCCCATGCCTGACTGTGCTCTGGTGGAGAGGTAGGGATGCCTGTCTCTCCTTCGGCACCACCACGGGGGGTGTTAAGATGTGGAGGACCCTAGAACCGGGCTGTGCGGTTTCCAGTGGTGGCATGAGATGGGGTGTCTGGCCAGGAGAATAAAACATATATGGAAATATTGACCAGCAATGGTTTACAAAGAGAATATGCAGATGCAACATACATCATACAGTATTTATGTTTCTTTGTGTGTGTGTGTTGGGGGAGGGGGGGTAGTGCGATCTCCCAAACTATTACACAGTATTTCAGTCATTTTAAATGCTGTTTTTATTGAGAATTACAGAACTGAAATCAACCATGAAGTGAGTACGAAGCCCAACTAATGTCCGCATGCCCTAGCATAAATTGTGAGTGGTATAGTATACGTATATAGATACTGCTGCTGTTGTCACTGAGACAGCAGTAATGAGGCAGATCATTGCAGTTTTTGTCAACTTTATACCCCTTTTTTCTCTCCTGGGTCATGTACTAGAGGACCTCAATCAGCTGATTTCTGCCAAGGTAGCCGTGCTGTCTGGGGGCCATTAGTACTGCCAACTCTGATCCTGTTCCTAAATAATTTCCTTTCTCCAGAAGCTTCAGAGCAAGCTCCTCTTGCTCTATCTCCTGACTCTCCAGAATGCATTAGGTGACCTCCACGGAGCTGCCAGTCTTTCAGAACTTAGTCTATCTGCAGACACTACAGTGCCGGTTAAGTGCCTCTCCATTGGCAGGGAGTCACTATATAAACTCCACAAAGTATTGGGAGGAGCACTGAGGCTGGCACAGCTCTATATGGTGTGAAGGTGTAGG
Source organism: Neoceratodus forsteri (assembly GCA_016271365.2). NCBI lineage: Eukaryota > Metazoa > Chordata > Ceratodontiformes > Ceratodontidae > Neoceratodus > Neoceratodus forsteri. The sequence continues at coordinate 256,141,751 of CM057452.1, forward strand.
CCGTGTGGCACTCCTAGTATGACTGTAGGAACTACACCATACTCCCAGCCCTGCTGTTATGGGGAAGTCCCTTTCCCTCCTAAGCAGCAGGCAGGATGCCACCAATGCTGTTCCATACAGCAGCCAATGCCCCTTCTCCACATCCTGCCCTGTGAACACTGTGGGGTACTGACTTGGATGGTCAGTCTTCTTCTGCTGGCACACTATGATGACACAGGCTTGGAACGTGAACCCAGATTACCGTCATGCCTAACAGTAGCAACTGCCAGTGTACTATCCGACCAGCCCTTTCATAGCAATTTATTAATTTGTTGTTCATTCCCAGAGTGATGTGTCCAGTGTACATTCAGGTCAGCCACACCCTCCACTACCCATCTGGCTTCATAGCCTTTTCTTGTCCATGACTAGCCCTTCAGAGTCTTAGCCTTGCTACACAACCCCACAGTGCCCCCACACTCCCTACAGGAGAGTTCCTCCTGAGCCCTTCGCATACAGAGAGCAGAGTTGTCATACATACACACATATAGATGCATAGAAGCTGTCAGCAGAAAAAGACCTCCTGGCACACCTAGTGTGAGCTAAGTTCCTTACTTACTGTGCTACCATAGACCCTAACAGGTCTCCAGACTTGCCCCCAAAGTCCTGTTACCAAGGTTTCTTTATGTTTATGTCATGCATGTTTGAAACCTGTTATCATTTTGGTACCCACCACCTCTGCTGGGAGGCTGTTCCAGATGTCCACCACCCTTTCTGTAAAGATGTATTTCCTCACATCCCCTCTGTCTTCCCCCTTCCAGCTTCATATTGTGCCCCCTTGTCCTAGAGCATCTCTTTCTGTGTGTTGAGAGTGCCGGTGCATTTGACGTGAGGGGGAAGGCATGGGAAGCTATATGAGCACATGCCCAATCACTGGGAATTTTTCTCCTTTAGAGCCAACTCACCTATCTTGGTGCATCCACCTGCACCAAACAGGGACTATAGTGGGAGGGACAGAATGGCATGTAGAGAACTGTGACACTACAGTCTGCCCTTGCTCCACCACAGGAGGTGCTGCTATACCATTTCAAAGAGGAGCCCTCCTCCGAGGCAGGGAGCACTACTTCTGCATCACTCTTTCCAATACAGTTTTAATAATGATAGAAATTTTTTTTGATAAGACTTAATTTACAGCTTTTAGGATTACTGAGTCTGAAGAATTCCTTTTGTCTACAATATCTTTGGCTTTGGGGAACTCTGTATGTGTGAGAACAAATGAATTACTACCTGAAACTCCAGCTCACCATTTGGCCCTGAAACTGCAACTCACTATGTGGCCTTTTAGCTCAGCTGGTGAGGCCAGAGCACCTGGTCAGAATTCCATGGGCCTAGGTTCGAATCCTACATGATTTCTTTCTCAAAGACATACAGAATCATATAAGCCCATAATTCCACACTGGTGAAATAGTGTGTTGCATTCAAGTATCCATCCAAGCTTTCATTCAACACTGGTCGCTTTCTTTTCTGGGGCAGTGGAGCATTAACTGTGTATATCCTGTGATCGCAGAGTCAAATCCCCTGTGTGTCTCAGTCTGACAGTGCAGAACGGATGTGTGTGAGCTCCGGGATCTTGACTGAGTGAGGCAGGGTCAAAGCTGCTGCTCTCTGTCTTCTTGATGACAACAGTGATTCAAGGGGAGGCAAGAAACTGACAGATTCTTTGTCATATCTGCACAGCAGCCATTCTGGTGAGCAAGATGCCACTGTTGTTGGACATATAGCTGAGATTTTACCCACTGGCAGAATGGGGATCAGCAGGATTGGCAGAACCAGCTCTTAATTTCACAACTACAAAAACTCTAGAAAGTCTAATTCTTAACTTTGGGACTGTAACCAAAAAGCCCTTCCCCTTGAATGGCTTCAAATACAAAATAACAATTTGCATATCATTATTATTCAATTAATATGTAAACAATTAGGTTTAGTGAAAACAAAGACTAAAAACAACAACCTTTGAGAACCCAATTAAAGACTTCTGTGGGAGTATCCTTTATATTTGATGTCCATTATTACTTCTTTTAAAGGAGTGTATGACTCTTACACATCTTCATGGCAGTTACCAAATACAGGGACAACACATCATATATTTGCAATAGAGGCCAGGTTACAATGCCCTAAGGCAACTTATTATTTGTATCAACTTTTTATTAAGTAAGACCAAAATAGCCTGTGTCATTTTCTTACCAAACTAGTCTACCAAAACTGTTTTAAAAGTCGCTCTATAAAAATTTTTATTTTAGATATTTAACATCCTTAATGGCATAAGGTGGGATCCAGTCCACCCACTAAACACCCTGACCAGTTGTGATCCATCTGCTCTCCTTCAAGGGGGTTGGGCTTATAACTGGAAAAGGCTCATTCACCCCTAAATAGGATCCCCTACTTTTAAATTCTGGGGTGTGTACGGGAATGCTAGGCATCTCTCATGTTGTAACTGAGTAGTATGGTCCAGAACAGTGTCTGCCCTTTCAGTATATTTACGCCATGTATATTATGGATATAAATATATAGATAGATATAGATTATATGTGCTATGCTATAAGCTGCGTAAGTGGTAGATGCTGGCAGAGCTGGGAGGTCACCAGTCACGTCTCAGGAGGAAGCAGTCAGAACAAAGGGGGGGAGATAAATAGATACATACATAGACAGACAGATACTAGATGAATATATGATAGACAGATGGATGGAGAGATAGCTACTGTAGATAGATAAACACAGGAAGACATATACAACCTTTTGCCTTGACTGTCCCCTTCCTGACATGACTAGTGACCTCTTAGCTCCAGCTACCACTTTACCAGCATATCGCATGGTGCAGGGCCCAGGATTCTGTAGACCATCCCAGCAGCCAGGTTTGGTTTCCTTTCATTTTCCACTTCTGGTAGGGGTGACCGGCTGGTTGCAAAAGTTACCTTTAAAAGTGACATAACTCCTACTTCTTGATAACACCAGATTGTTAAATCACATACATGTTATAAAATTCATAAATAATATTGAATACTTAACATACATGTGCATAGTCAGGTTATGCCTACAGTATTGTTACAGGCACACAATTTTGACTTATACAATGTGCATTAGCACTATTATACTAAGATCACCTGGAATTGAGCCTCGGCTCAGCGTGCCTGTCCCAGTTACCAGATGTTTAAATAAGAATAAAATAAAAATGCTGTCTCAAACATAGAATCCTAGCTAGCTAGGTAACTTTTTTTTATCTTGCTAGTAGGGTACGTCACTTCCATTTATCCTTACAGTGGGGTACGTCAGTCTGTATTTTGTGCTGAATGCTGTACCTCACACCCTCCTGAACTGCTGCGGCTACGTTTTTTTACAGTGTTTCTAAAATAGCACTACTGTACATTGTGTCAAGCACACATGTGAGGGGCAGCAATGAGATATCGCTCTCATCTGCATTTGTGGTCAGTGACCTCTTGTACCCTCACTCGTGGCTTTGACACTCATGAAGGTCAAAAAATGACTGACCACTCATGAAGATAAAAATGATATCTCATTGCCACCCATCATACTGTCTCTCTGTCACTGATCTTGTTCCTGTGGTATTCCAGGATGTACTTGAAAATAAGAATATATACCACACTAGTGGTAATTTTTTTATTTTAGTCTTTTGGTAACCAGGTAAGGCCCACTAGGCACAAGTGCCTGTTTTCAGGGGCGACCTGGGAGCACTGGGTGGTTAAGTGACTTGCTCAGAGTCACACAGTATGCAAGTGGAGGTTGTGAGAATCAAACTCAGGTCTGGTCTGCTGGATGCATCAAGCTCGTTCACACCTCGTTCCTCTAACCTCTAGGCTATACTGCCAGCCCATATAAGTTATAAATAAGTTGGGTTACTGAATTGTGTGATTTTGAGATAAATATTTTCATTTAAAACACGTTTTGTTTCACTTGGAGCATGTTATTTCCACTTGATAACCATGTAAGAATGTAATGCCTGCCCTTGAAAATGTTAATAAATATTTCCACTTAGAACTAGAATACAGAGCACAGTGGGACAGATAGTTTACAATGGAAAGACATGCATGTTTAAGCTAAAACTATGTGAAAAAAGTAATAAAAACATCAAAATAGTGTGGTACATTCATTAGTTGTGAGTTATGGGTCTTAACCACGCTCTAGTCAAAATGTTAATCCACTGCAGACAATTTTGTATTCCTTATTGAGTTCCCCAATGTACTGCAGTACTTCCTGTGAAATAATCTACTATATAAACAGGTAAAAACTGAAGTGTATACAGAATCTGTAAACTGCAGAGGTTTCAGTTGCAGGTTGAGAATACAACATGCAAATACTGTAACCTGAGTCAGCCCAACACCTTGGCTAGAAAGATGTTTTCCCTTTAACTGCATGGCTATAGCGGCAGTCTCTGAGACCAGGGATACAAAGATCAATCCTTGGATCTGGCACTTAAACACGCAAACATGTAATTCCATTTACAGAAGATGCCACTCACTCCCATACGAGCTGGGAGGACACTGCAAAAGCCAATATACAAAAGAAATTGTTAATGTCAACAGATGTGAAAATGGAGAAGGTTCTTTATCACTATGCAGAGTCCATTGTTGCAGACACCAGTTGTATGGAGGAAGGCGGACACTCGGCGAAGTGGTGCAGAAAGTGGATGAGAGGAGAAACCTGTGGAGTGCCTCAGGATGGGTGTGGTAGGTGAGCTTCTGGTGGCGGGGGAGTGGACGGAAGACAGGGGCTGCAATCAGGAGTGGGGGACAGAAGCAGCACAGCAACAAAGGAGACTGGGACTACAATCTGCCGCATACTGCTAACCCCACACAGACATCTGAAAGGGAAGGTCACCCGACTTCTTTGTGTCGCCCGCGGCACCGTACAAACATACAAATGTGCAAGCTGAAACAAACCATCCAGTCTATCTAAGTCTGCTCAAGTGTGCAGCTAGCACCCCTAGTTTGCAGCTGCCCCACCCCCCTCCCCTTTGTCATCCCACTTCTACCCCCACCTTCCCCACCCTCACTCTCCCCTGTTCCCTGTCCCATACCCTTTTAAAGCTGTTCCCAGATTTACATGATACCACCCATTCTGGTAGTGCATTCCATTTTGCTACCACCCTCTCTGTGAAATAGTGTCTCCTCATTTCCCTCCAAAATTTCATCCCTCTATTCTTAGCCCATGCCCCCTGGTGTCCCTCCCCCTCCTTAGCTTAAAGACCCCATCTGCCCCATCCTTATTGATTCCCCTCAGATACTTCAATGTCTCTATCATGTTCTCCCTGTCCCTTCTATCCTCCAGAGTGTACATATTCAGGTCTCCCAGTCTGCTCTCATAGTCTGTCCCCTCCATTCCACATATGATCTTTGTTGCCCTCCTCTGCACCCCCTCCAATAGCCTGATATCACGCTTTAGGAATGGCCTCCAAAACTGCAAACAATACTCTAAGTGCGGCCTTACCAGTGACCTGTAGAGGGGCAAGATCACCTCTCTTCGCCTGGATGAAAACCCCTCACTATGCACCCCAGCATTTTGTTCGCATTTGCAGCTGCTCTCCTGCACTGGGCAGTGTTGGTCATGGTCCCTGTTATCATTACTCCTAGGTCCTTCTCCTCCTCCGCAGTGATCCCCAGCTTACCCCCCCAAGCCAATATTCTCTCCTTGGGTTCTTCGCCCCAAAGTACATAACCTTACACGTCTTTGCATTGAACCCCAGCTGCCACCTCTCTGACCACTTCTCTAGCTTGCTTAGGTCTCCCTGCAGCTGCTTCCATCCCTCCCTCCATCCACCACTGCTCAGATTTTGGTGACATCAGCAAACAGACTTACCTTGCTCACCACCCTGTGTGCAATGTCTGATATGAAAAGCCAAAATAATACTGGCCCCAGCACAGAGCCTTGTGGCGCCGCACTTGTCACCGCCCTTGGAGTTGAGACCTCCCTTCTCACCACCACCCATTGCAGCCTCCCACTCAGCCAGCTTGTAATCCAGTTCATCATTTTTACCCCAAACCCTACACCACTTAGCTTCAGCACTGTAGCTGTCACTCTCTTTAGCTCTCCGTCTACATGCTGTGTGGAGATCCACAGAGCAGGTGGGTGGGTGTAACGTATGCCAAGGGAACTCAGACATTTTTGGGGGAGATGGAGATCCGCAGAGCGGGTGAGTGGGTATTACAGACTCCAAGGAAGATTACACTTTTTGGGAGTGGGAATGGAGATCCCTGGGGCATGTGGGTGGGTATAACAGAGTCCAGGAAACATAACAGTTGCTGGAGATAGACTGTACAGGACTCACAATCGGGCATCATGCAACTAGGTTCTGCTTGCTTAGTGAGGATTTCAATGGCTGCCATACTCTGATTGTCTGCCTGCACAGTGAACAAGTCTGACTCCTCCACAGAGATTGTGCCACTAGTACTTCTCACCATGACTGTTCGTTAACACTGATTAACAAACAGTCAGATGGTGGGATTCCACCAGTTGCCTTACTGTATTTCCTTCGCCATGTTATAATGCTGTTTATTACACTTGCCTCTCTGTAGAATTATTTTTGTTTAATTTTTGGCAATGAAAGAAACACTAAGCTGAAGCTTGTTTTCAGGTGCATCCTGGGAGCACAGGAAGTTAAGTGACTTGCTCATGATCACACAGTATGCAGGTGGTGGCTATGGGACTCAAACCCAGTTCTCCAAGTTTGCAGCTCAGTGCTCTTAACTACTACACTATACTGCCCCTCATTTAAAGAGCTGCACCTTTATTTCTGATGGTTGTGTGCTCCTGAGTAGCCATGGGTGTGCAGTTTGTCATGGCCACTTTAAGAAGCAAAGGAAAGATGTGTCCACAGGAAATCACACTGGTTTGTAATAACTTCCAGTGGAGCATGCCCATGGTGAGCTGTCACATGCCAAACAACAGAGACTGCTCAGGGTAAAAAACAACACAAATCATGGTTATTATATCCACTTCTTTTTATTTAAAAAAAAAAAAAAGAAGAAGTGGATATTAAGATAATTTTGTTGTGGCAATTTTTTGCCCTGAGAAACCCCTCCCTTGTTTGGCACTTTAAGAGGCAACCTACAGCTGACTAAGTGGTGGTTGTGATAACAACTATACCTCTGTCAAGCTCCTAGTCCAGCACATGATGTTTTCCCCCTGTCTAAACTTTTACTGATATCTGTTGATATCTTGCTGGTACTGCTGCTGCTGCCATAGTACTGTGCACTACTTGGTCTCTTATTGATGGCTACATCTACCCTGTTCAACCTTTCATATTTTGCACTGTTAATTTTCTGTAACAGCTAATATTGTTTTATGTGGCCTCTCTTACCACACTTGTGGCATATTGTTGCCATCTATCTGTAATGTCATCTCACTGTTATTACTCTGTAACTCTTCCAGGTCATGCCCGAAAATGGACATCTGTTTTCATAGAGCGCTTAGCTGATTAACAACAAAATAGCTGGATCTGTGGTGCTGAGCGAAGCTCGGCATGCTGGTGACCTGGGTTCACGCCCTAAGCCTTGGTCTCAGGAGCGGAAACCAGCAGGGAGGGGATCCAGAGTGTCCATTGGATGCTTCCCTCCCGGGGGGAGCAGGACATTGGCACCTGGAGGTGGATTGGGTGACATGCAAGGATCATGAAACTTCGACATGCCCCCTCAAGTCCTTCCCTCAGGTCGCCACCCCCACGTAGGCCCAATCAGGGGAGAATGGGAGGGCCAGAAAATGGAAAATCACCCCCCCCGATTGACCAGATGACGGCTGCAGGTCCCTGTCACCCCAAAGTCCCGGATCAGCCGCCCCCCCCCACTGCACCCGGGTCAATAAAGTTGTGCCTACTGGCACTTCTTCCTCCAAAGGGGGGGGAACCCATCCGATGAAGGGATTCATCAAATTTCCTGGGGGGCTGCCAAATATGGAGGTGATGTATGGCGATGGTGGTGGACTGGCGGCGGGGTGTCCTGGGAGGCCTGAAAGAGTGGCTGGTCGGGGGTGCTCAGGAGGAACAAAAAAAACAAACAAATACAATAAATACATAATGACACCACAACATTAGTAAATATAATCTGATTTACATAAATATCATAGAAAAGATACAGGTAAAAATGGTGCTATTCACGACAGCGAAAAGTAAAAAGTCCAACAAGTGGGCATAAATAGAGTAACAGGAAATCATGAGTAACAAAGCTGTAATTCCATTGAGAGATTCTGGTGACATCACAGTGCTAGAGTGGTTTATGATATCAATGGAATCCCAAGATAGACAAGTCTAGTTACTAATGGTTTCCTATCTGTGACACCATCTGTGTCCAGTATGGAACTCTCGGAACATTCCACCTCATAAACCGTACACAGTACGGCTGTGTTTCCATCCTGGGGTGAGAAGACATCATAGACCTCAAGCGCAAAGCTCAAGAGGCCTCTATGATGTCATCTCACCTTGAGGTGGAAACATCAAATGCAGGTAGCAATCCTATTGGTGGTAGTGTGAATCACAGTGTGTACCAGGGATGAGTTGTAGAGGATATGGTGGGGGAAGTGAACACAATGAAGAAGTGGGACTGGATGTCTCTGGATTGGCTATAGATTGTCTCCCTTCTAGGTTGCTAGTTCAAATCTGGCCCAGATTAGCGTTGGTCTTAAAACATAGTCTGATGACGGTTTGGTGGGCTCTGTAAAATGAGGTGTGGGGCTTCTCAGTCCAGTTCTTAGTGGACAGGTATGCATGTCACAACATTCACCATCACAGTTGACAGAAATTGACACCCTTCTTGGCTGCATCACATGAGAAGCTGCCAAGGGTTGGATGGGCATGGGGTCTGATTGATCCTTTCTCCCACAAGTGGTGGCTTCTCCAGGGTGAGCTCAAGGTACGTTGTTGGGGCAATGTGGCAATGCTTCTACTACAGCCACCTGTGCCCTACTTGTCATGTGAAGAAATAGAAAACCTTAGCCACCAGTGCCATAGAATCTGGCTTGTTTTTCATAAGAACTAACAATCACCACAACTCTTGTGAGGGGAGGTTGCAAAAAGCACAATGTAAGGGCACAGCTAATTAATGTATGTGTTTTGTTGTGCTGTTTTGGATTGGTTTGTTCCTTAACCCCAACCTCACGTGGCTGAAGCAGACCTTCACTGAGGCAGATAAGAATGGCGATGGCTGTCTAAGCATTAACGAGGTTTTACAACTGATGCACAAGCTCAATGTCAACCTCCCCCGGCAGAAAGTTAAGCAGATGTTCAAGGTAAGAACCACAGAAGGGGAGTTCCTGTATAATGCCATATGCACACTCGATGGAATTAGGAATGATGCTTAAAAAAACTATCACCCCATAAACTATTCAAGTGGTTTGAAATTTCAATGAATAATGAACATACAATTAGCTTGCAACTGACAAGGTTGAAAATGGAGTTTGAAAATGAGTCAATTGGAGAATCTGTTTGGGTTCTGATAAGATTACAGTGCACAGAACTAACTTGGCAAGTTTCTGAAGCCGCTTAAAGGTAATAGAAAACCATTTGAAACACCCCAAAACACCATCTTTTTTTTTAAATCTGTACTTTTTTCCTCCCTTCATCACTGCTACCTGTGGCCATCCTTCAGATTCCATGGGAAGCACCATTTGATGGTGGAGATTAAGGAGGGGGCAGGTTCCCTCCCTTCCAGAGCACAGGAAAGTGGATGGCTACAGAAGGCTTTACAGGGCCCAAGTGTCCTGGGCATCCTGCTGCTGTTGACATATCTTTTCTCATGTTTACCTGTCTTTTCTCATGTTTTTTCTGCCCTGCCCCCAGGACATCATCAGCAAGGGCTCCCACAGCCTGCACCCAGCTACTTGCCAACAGGCAGAACTAGCCAATGTCTTCCCTCGCCTAGGTGTCCCAGCCCTCACTTCCACTTGTGTTCACCCACATGGCAGTGCTGTGGCAGGAATAGAAGATGCTGGAGGGACATTAGGTCCCAGGGCTAAACAGGGAACTCGAGCAGAGTGGCTGGACCACGGTTCTTTTTCTGACGTCATTTTCTATGTTTCTGTGTTTTTATGATCACCCTCCCCTGGGATGGAGAGTGCTTCTGGGATATTCAGAACTCCTCCCTCCACAGGCTCTCCTGCAACCTGGGTCACCAGCGTCTCAAGTGGCAATGCTGCTATTGCACTGATGAACTGGCCATTTAATAACCACGTGTATTTTCTGTTCAATTATTTTAACTGTTCTGACATATTTTGTGTTTGATTCAGAAAATGATTTTGTATTATTTAATGATGCTCTTCAATTTCTACTCTTTAGTAGTCCTAGATTATTCCTGGACATTCTATATTAGTTCCCACTCATGAGGTGAAGAACTCTGCTCTGGGTGGGTGGAACACGAAGCAATACTGGCTCAGTGTCAGCAAGGGACAGCAGATGTAATAATTAAAATATGAATTATGTAAATTACTGTGTTTGAAATCCAGTTCAGAATCCTAGAACCTCTTAGGGCTTGTTGGGTTGTAATAAAAGCAAGAACTATTTGCCTTCCATCAAGCTGCTATTTCAGTAGAAAGTAATGAATGGATAAATAATTGCAGTGCTGTACTCACAGACTGTGCATCTGCAGCTTCTCCAGTGTCCCTCTAGCACTAGCTTGTCACAGACCTCCACCCTAGGTCACCCCATTCTGTGTCCTGCACCCACACTCACCCCTTTATGTAGATGCCATGCCCCAGACACCTGGACATGAGTCCAATCGCTAGTCCCTTTAGATCAGACCAAGGCTGACTGCTTCTCCTTCTGGTGGCGTGCATTCTTATTTATTACTCTGACTACTCGCTTCCCATTATTAGGATTAGTTAGCACTGATTAACTATGATAATGTGCCTCTTCAATAGGTTGAATACTTAAGAGGTCTACAAGAATACCCTTTTCACAATGCATAACCAGTCACTTATATCTGAGAGGGGAACAGTCAGCACAAAGGACCCTACACTCCAGTGTGGGACTCGTCCCAATGTGCACTTTGTGGGCAAAAACATTTTGGTTTACTTACTGTTCGCTATAGTATAGTATATCATACTTAACGTTTCATTTCATTTTTATTTTTTGTACTGGAAAAGGCACGTGAGCAAAATGTGACCATTTTCACAAGCGTCCAGTTACAGTTACTGTACATTACACAAAGAAAATATGTACAGCAAAGTTAAACATAGTTACAGATGCGAGGGCAAACAGACTACGTGGCATAATACAATCAAGGTGCCCTGAGTACATAAATGGACAGTGAACATACAAAGTATAAGTGCATGGTGATCATGATGAAAGAAAACCGCAGTTACAGAAAAAGCACATGAGACAAAGAGATAAGGGAAGATGAACTAAAGGGGGAGGGGTAGGAGGGAAGACAGAGAAAGGAAACAGGGAAAATGGAGAAGCTAAAGCTAGGTACAATTACAGGAGAATTTATTCTAGAGAAATCGTTTAAGGTTGGTCTTGAAGGAGGAAAGAGATGGGCATAGGGCCAGGCTGGGGGGAAGGCTGTTGAAAAGCTTGGTACCCTTGAAAGAAAGGGAGTGTTGACCATGGGAACGGTGATTGAAGGGAGTAGCAAAGTAAGAGCAGGAGGAGACTCAGGTGGATCTGGAGATAACAGGTTTCTGGAAGATGGTGGCAACACTGCTGAGAAGGAGGCCCCAGGGATTGTGTAGAGGAAAGAGAACATTTGGAAGTTAAATCGATCTTCTACAGACAGCCAGCTAGCTGCCTGGTAAAGATTGCAGTGGTGTGTATACCTGGGGAGGCCAGAGATAAACCATATTATGTTGAGGTAGGTGGCTGTCCACCTACTAAGGTTTTTTTAGGGAGAAGGAGGGTGTGTATATCACGGATCCATAGTCAAGAACAGGAACCAGAAAGCTGTTGGTGAGAAGGGTCCTGTAGCTTGGGATCAGGTATTGTTTTAACCTGTATAGGGTGCCAAGCCTCTGATGAGGTTTTTTTAATTAGTTGGTTGGTGTGGTGTTCGAATGTAAGGTGGCAGTTGAGGTAAATGCCTAGATGTTTAAACTCAGAGACCCGCTCAATTAGGTGCTGCCTACTGCTCTGATGTCATCTGCAGAAGATTCTGGGATTTGTAGTAACAGAAGATGTCAGCCTACAACTAAACAAAATTGATCTGATACAATCTATTATACTACAGTAAACAGTAAGAAAATCAAAATATTTTGCACACAAAGTGCACATTGGGACCAGCCCCACACTTAAGTGTGGGGGCCCTTGGTGGTGACTGCTCTCCTTTAATAAATAGTGCTATTTATTTACAAGATATTTTTTAACGTAAACAAGATTAAACGGTGCAATCAGGAAAACATTAAAGGTTTTAAACAGTAAACACAAGTACATAAATGTAGATTGATTTGGGTTCAAACTTTGAGGTACAAATGTTACATTAGCCAAATAAGAAATATATGATAATTTCTTCCCCAAGAGACCTTTGTTTCTCAGTCAGCACCCCCCCATAGTCTGATGGTTTCAGTACTACCTGCCTTCTTGTTCTGTATCCCCTGACACAATGAGTAGCCTAGTGTCTCACTTCTACTCCCCTCTCTGCTCTACCCATCTACCTATAAGCTGAAAAGCTGATATAGTCGTGCACATGAAGACTCTTCATTGATCACCTATGCAGCGTCTTCCCAGTTTAGATAAACTGCTTAATGGCCTAGTGGTAACGCAACAGGCAACATGCATTAACATTTAAAGTCTGACCTCCCTAGGTGACTCAGGATGCCTCTGTCCAGGAGTAAATGTTTTAAGTTGATTGTTGTATAAAACTCATACACACGTATGCCACAATATTGTAACAGGGAGTAGCATAGTTTTAATATCCTTTGTGTACACTGACCGTGGGCTTTATCGTATGTTGCTAGCTCTAATGGTAAATTGTAAAGTTATGAAATTTTCTGCTGGCAATATCTTTTGTATTCTGAGAGTCATAATAATTAAGATAATCAGAGCAGGAGTAGGCAGTAATGACAATGTATTCTGCCCCCCCCAAACACTTCTCAGTGGTTATGGAATTTTAAGTTATCACCCTATATATATTTATCCAATTTTGATTTGAAAGTGTCTTTTGTTTTGCTAATTATAATGTCCTTTAGAAATTTGTCCCCCCCAATCCCACCACCCTTTGTGAGAAGCAAAACAACCTCCTTTCTGTTACTGTATCTGGTTTTTTTCAGCCCCAAACCAAGCTGTATTCTCATGTCTGTATCATTTATGGTATTACAACAAAAACAACAGCACCCTCCTTTAATCTCCTTGTTTTAGACTCATTAAATTAAGGTTATTTAATCTCTTATTGTATGGGCAAGATATGTAACCCTTTTAGCGTCTCTGCTGCACTCCGATTTATTCATAGAAACATAGACAATGATGGCAGAAAAAGACCACTGCCCATCTAGTCTGCCCATAAACCCCAACAAACCCAGGACTTATTGTCCATACAGGGTTCTAACCCACACTATCTACCCACATGCTCCCCGCCCTACCGCTATCACCCTGAGCAACCACTAAGCCCATCACTGTGTCCCAGCCAATGATAGTTTTGGCACCCACCACATCAGCTGGCAGATTGTTCCATTGCTCCACCACCCTTTCTGTATATTAAAACTTTCTCACTTCCCTCTTGAATCTACCCCCCAACCCCCCATCAGTTTCCACTTGTGCCCTTGTGTTCTTGGATCTGCTACTTAAACTAAATAGTTCCTCATACTTTACCTTATTCATTCCTTTCAGGAAGTTGAAGGTCTCTCTCACATCTCTCCTCTCTCATCTGACCTCCAGTAAGTACATGTTCAGAGCCTTAAGCCGATCCTCATAAGATCATCCCTGATGACCCTGAATCATTCTGGTCACTCTACGTTGCACTGTCTCACACCTGTCCTTATCTTTCCTTAGGTAAAGACTCCAAAACTGGGCACAGTACTCCAGGTGGGACCTCACCAGTGATCTGCAGAGAGAGGTAGTAATGCCTCCTTCTTTCTGCAGTCAGTACCCCTTCCTATACACCCCAGCATCCTGTTTACCTTGCTGTAGGCTTTGTTACACTGGTTTGATTGTTTTAGGGAGTCACTGATGATGACCCCTAGGTTTCTTTCCTCAGAGGTCATATACAACTTTACCCCCCCCCCCCATCCAGTACTCTGTCCTCAGATTCTTGTTCCCTATGTGTATCACATTGCACTTTTTGGCATTGAATTTCAACTGCCAAACCTTTGACCACCTCTCTAGCTTTTGCAGCTCTCTCTGCATTTCCAACCCCTCCTCACTGATCTTCCTGCCAAAGAGCTTAACTCATTACTTCCAATAACTTTGTATGAAGTCCGAACTATCCATTGTTCACCTGACACAAAATGGCCTCCCAGGTAATAATGAGTTAATGTCATCTGCAAAGAGACACATCTTGCCCTGGATTCCTTCTCCCCATGTTAAATTTGTATTAAAATACCCATGAATTTGAAGTATTTGCTGCAGTCTGTGTATGTTCTTCCTTAAGAATGATGAGCAAAGGTGAGATCTGTAGTCCAAAACAGATGTTACATAGGGTCTGTAAAGTGGTATTATCACCTTATCGCTTCTACTTTGAATACCCCTTCTTATGCTGCCAAGTATCCTGTTTGCTCTCCCATATACTGAATCACACTGCTGGCTATGTGATCAGTCTGGGGATGTAATTATTCCCAGCCCTTTTCATCTTTTGTTTCCATTAATGCATGTCTGTTTAGGTAATAAGTGCTATTTGGATTTTTTTGCCATCAGTACTTTTTCTCCTTGCATCCTTCCAAACAGCAGCTCTCCCCAGGCCCACAACTGACCCATCTGGTGGACTTGCAGGTTAACCACTTAGGGGGTGGCCAGCCATCTAGGGTCATGCAGGGCCTGTGGAGGAAGTTGGACAGCTGGGGTTATTTTCCTCCATTTTTCACCTCTGAGATGCTGGTGTGCAATGCCATGGAACATCTATTGATGTTCCCCTATGTTCTGCTGCTCCCACTGGTGCTGCCACCCAGGCTCCACCATGTGGCAGTCGAGGGGCAAGACACAGGACCCTCCCCTCTTGAGGGAGGAAAGCTGTGCCCAGATGCTCAATCCTCTATCACCGGCCAATCCCAAGTGACCTGAGTCTGTTCCCAAACTTGGGTTGCTGGCATGTTGACAGGTAAGGTGCCAGTGTCTCAACCTTCAGCACCACCGGGCTGCCTCATATTCAGATTTTTTTCCATTCTGCTTGGAACATTTGACTCAGAGTTTTATTTATTTATATGTCTTATTTAAAAATTGGTGACTGAGAGAGGCACACTGAGTGATAATTCATTTCCTGGTGTGACCAGGTGGCAAAGGATGCTGTTGGAACAGCGTATTTCTACTGCTGATACTATCGAGTGGTGTTTTTTCTGAGATGCTTAGTGGAGATAGGATTTTTATCTTCCCTTGTGTATTGCCATGCTCTTAGTGTATATATTAGAGGTACACATTGGCCTGAATAGAAATATTTATTTATTTATTTATTTAGCTTTTGTTGACCGGGTAAGTGCACTAGACAAATCCTGCCTATTTTCAGGCACGACCCGGGGGAGGGGGATACAGATGATTGCCGACTGACCTTGAACCAGATTAAGCTGTTGGTGGTATTTTTAGTGAATATGACATTTATTTTCATAGGTGTGGGGGCAAGGTATGCATGAATAGAAATAAATTCCATCTTTTTTAATCAGGTCAATGTATGTTTTATTTTTATATCTTTTTCCTTTATTTACTCTATATTTAAAAATATATATATTTTTTTTAACTTTTTTGTGGTTGTGGACTTGTACGACATCCAGGATTTTCCCACTGCACACCTATGGTATCCACTCTGCTCCAAGTTAAAAGTGATATTTCCGTGCATGGCACTGGCAGTCTGGGTCCAGGAATATGTTTGGGTCATCGGGAGTCAGCTGAGGAGAAGAAGATTGAGCATGCTGGAGGATGCTCTCCTCCTCTGGGGAGAGGGTGTGTGACACCCTGCTGCTACACTGCCACCTGGTTGACCACATTGGTAGTGCAGTGGGAGTCCTCTGCAGGAAGGGGTAGATGTCTGCTGGGCTCTGTGATGGCACGCTTCGGCATGTGCGTGGTTGGTGCCCTTTCATGCATTTGTCTGCAGGGAGCTGGGACCAGAACAAGAAAATATCCCCAGAGTGCAGTGGGATGATGGTGGCACACTTGGGCCCTGGTCTGCACAACTGGGTGCCTCCACCTTTGGAGGTTTCTAGATAAGGGGGACAACTGCACCATTGAGTAGTGACCAGACCCAGTGAGCCTCACTCCAGGGACATGCCTGTGGGGTTCAAGAGAGTAAGTGGCAGAGAAGTGGGGGCATGAGACTGGGTGATTGCTTGAAGGGGGCCACTCAAGGAGACCAGGGGACATAAACGATACAAACAAAGTGACTTCTTGGCTGATGACAATACTAACAGCAGATATCGAAAACATGTTGCTGTAAGTGTTGTCATAACTGAAATATTCAAGGTCACTGCCATCACAATGATACTGCAGTCAGAGAGCAGCTTTTACGATGCTAGTAACTTCTCAGTTGCCTAGTTCAGCACCGAAGTCTGTAGCTGTAATCAAAGGAAATGGTTAGATCTTCAAAACAAGGAGCACATTTGAAAGTTATAACTAATAAACTGATGTTGTTTACATTGACTACATAATAGTCTGACTCTGAATACACAGTTTATCATCACTTGTGATGGGCCAGGACTTCCCTAAACATAGAAACATAGAATCTACCAGCCGAAAAGAACCGCTTGGTCCACCCAGTCTGCTCAAGTGTTCCCTGCGTTTTGTGCCTCCGCAGACCCTCTCTGCTCTCTGGCAACCCAAACCCACCCTCCTCCCTGCCACTGGTGTACTATGACCCATGTTTATGCCATGCATGCTTGAAGCCCCCACCATTTTAGTCTCCACCACTTCCACTGGCAGTCTGTTTCAGGCATCTACCACCCTTACTGAAGAGGCTCCTTCCCCGCACCTTGTTCACCCCTGTGTTTAACTTGTAGGTCTGGATCATGTTACCTCTGTCGTTCCTCTCTTCCAGGGTGTACATGTTGAGATCCCTCAGTCTCTCCTTGTAGGGCTTCTTTTACAAACCCTGCACCATTTTAGTTGCCTTCCTCTGGACCACCTCCACCCCATACGTCCTTTCTGAGGTGCAGTCTCACAAACTGGACACAGCACTCCAAATCGTGGGATACCAGGGAGTGGCACAGTGGCACAACCAACTCCCTGTTCCTGTTGGAGTTACCACACCGTATGCTCTCTGTGACAGAGTGCCCTGATGTTTCTGTAGACCCCCTCCCCAAGACTTTAATAAAGATTTGAAAAAGAATAAAGATAATGCAGGACAGGAACAGCAACCCCTTTGATTCTCTGCCCCACTGTTCCTGTAAGGCACGCTAGAAACAAGCATTTAGGGCAGGTGTAAAAAATAAAACAAAATAGCACATGTCCTTCTGTATAATAGTAAACCTGGTGCCCACATGTTTGGAAAAGGAGAGGAGAGAGGGAAGGGGAGGGAGGAAGCGAGAGGAGGGAGGAGAGAGAGAGAGAGAGAGAGAATAGTTTTAAATCAGGAGCGTGCTTGCTCCTCGGGCTCTCTCTTTGCCACAAAATGCAGCCATCTAAGCAGGCAGCTAAGATGAGTTTGGGTGAATTTCAGCTGCTCCCTCGAGAAAAGAAAGGCATTTTTCCCGCCAAAGAGAGAGGGAATTTGAAACAAAAGAAGTGTTAGCCCTAAAGGTGCAGGCCATACTGGAATGCACCCACTCCTCTAATCAGAGTGCTTAGCTCTCTGGTTGTTTTGGAACATAGTTAGGCTACAGGGTATGCCACATGTTGTGGTATAATTAAAAATGAAAGAAAGGGACAGAGAGTTGTGTTCGGAGCAATGGCATGGTCCGTAACCCAGTGTAATGTAGTGAGCAGTAATGAAGTTGGAACAGGGCAGCATTTCCTGTTGCTGTTTAGCCGCCCTGCTTAATACTTTTACCCCCTCTCATTAAAAGATGAAGCTAGTGGTCTGCCTGGCTTATTGTGTCCTGTTATCCGAGTCCCGTTTACACTTCCCTGCATCTCACTAGCCCTACCCATGGTCTTGTTACACTGCGCTGCCACTTTGAGGTCCTCTGATATAATAACCCCTAGGTCACTTTCCCGTCTAGTGACTGTCAGTATCCCCCATTCTATACTCAGCACTGGGGTTCCTATGCCTTAGGTGCATGATGCCATGCTTTTGAAAACTCCTCCAGTTTCCCTAGAGCCCTACGTATTTTCTCCACCCCCTCCTGTATGTCCACCCTATTGCAGATTTTGGTGTCATTTGCAGAAAGGCATACCTTCCCCTTCCAACTCTTCTGCAATGTCCCCTATGAAGATATTAAAAAGGACTGGTCCCAGTACCAAACCCTGCAGTACACTGCTGGTCACTGTTCCTTCCTCAGAGTGAGTGCTGTTAACCACCACCACTCCCTGTCTCCTATCTGTTAACCAGTTTCAATCCAAAGTTACTAGTTTGGACCCCACTTCTAACCCTGTCAACTTTCTAATCAGCCTCCAGTATAGGACAGTGTCAGTGGCCTTGCTGAACTCCAGATAGGCTACATTCACAGCCCTACCCTGGTCTACTTCCCTGGTCATCCAGTCAAAGCAATCTATCAGATTTGCTTGGCATCATCTCCCCGTACTCTGTGAATCCATGCTGCCCATGCTTCTGCAGCCATCTGATTCCAGATGCTTAGCCAGCCTTTCTTTCAGTAGGATTTCCATTACTTTTCCCACCACTGTGAAGTCAGGCTGACTGGCCTGTAATTGCTAGCCTCCTCTCTGCTACTGCTCTTATGTAGAGGGACCATGTAAGCCCTTCTTCAGTACTCCAGAACCACACCTGTTTCCAGTCAACTGTTAAACAAGGCTGTCAGCAGAGCAGATACCACTTCCCAGAGCTCTTTCAGTACACTGGGGTGTATCCTGTCTGGTCCCTTAGCCTTATCTACCTTCAGGGCTGTGAGTTCTTTCAGGATTCTTTGCTCTGAAAATGGATTTGTGTCCACCTCCCCCTCTCCCCATCTTGCTTCTCCCTGATAGTCCTCTCCTCCCTCTACTGTGAAGGCAGAGCAGAAGTACTTATTTAAAATTCTGCTTTTTCTTGGTCCCCTTCTGCACAGTCTCCCGCTTTCTTCCTTCTAATCCTACAGTACGAACTCTTAAGGTGACTCCTCAGACAGCTGTGAACAGGAGCCAAAGCAAACAAAAAAACAGTACTCACAAAGTCAGATAGCTCAGCCTCTCGGGTCTCTGCTCCACAATAAACGCTCTGGTGCTGTGTATCAGGATAACAATCTTTATTTCCATAAAGAGAAACCAGCAGTGAGATATTCCATGCACCCTCCCTCAGAACAAACGCAGCCAAACGTTTTTGCGCAGTACTTGCACTTTCTCAAGGCTGATTCAGTGCATTCATGGTCATCTTTAAAAGGATGACAATTAAAGTGACAGTGTACTCAATACATTAAAGACACTACATATCATATATCACTTGCGCATATACCATGCAACAGCAAACCAGGCTAAAACATAACTAACGATGTATACAACACATTACACAGAAAACCTGTATGTGTCACATTAAATGTCATAGAATAACAAGAGTTCAATCTCAGTACTAAATAAGGTAAATGTGTTGGGGGGGCAGGAAAGAATGAAGGAGAATGAGAAAAATAACATGATTAAAGTAATCTCAGTTGGATTCATATAATACACGATTCAGAAAGCAGCTCAAAGGAAAATACATTTTCATGCATAAAACCAAACGCCGTAGGTAGGGAGATGACTGAAAATGAATCCTGGATAGTCATAGGATTTCAACATATACTACCACAAAGTCTCCCTCTGCAGCAGTCTCCTATCCAGGTTCCTACCCCTCTCCGATTCATAAATTCTCCCTGTTATGTGGAATGTAAAACCATGCTCCCTGCCTTTATTTTGTGTGTGTACAGCTAAGTACTCCAGTTTCTAGACCCTTCTGATATGTTGGCCCACTCTCGCTTTAAGTTTTCGCCTAGTCTTCCCAATGTAGCAGGAACTGCAAGCATTACATCGAGCCATGCAAAGACATTTGTTGTGTTACATATAGCAAAATCCCACACATTGTATTTTTTACCAGTAACTGGATTCATAATTCTGCTCCCACACTTATATACTGACAGTACTGGTAAATGCCACACCTATGGGTTCCCGCTGGTAAATGATGATAATTACTCCATCCAGTGGTTTTATCCTAATATGTACTGTGCACTAGTTGGTCATTCAGAGTGGCACCCCTTCTAAAAATTATTCTAAGTTTGTTTTTCACTACCTGTTCCAACTTCTTTTCTATGCTTAAAATGTGCCAGTTCATCATAATGACATCTTTGACAAGGGATCTCTGGGAACTGAACGTCCTAATAAAATCTGGAGTATTACTTCTAATATATCGTTGACATCTAGGTTTATAACTGGGAGCTTAAAGGATCTCTCTCCCTATTCCAGCCACCTTTTCCTTTGTAGTTTCAATAACCTCTCTGTCATATCCCCCTTGTGAAAATCTCTCTGTTAAAATTATGACCTGTGCTTTGTAGTCTTCCTCCATAGTACAATTACGTTTAGTTCTCATAAATGAGTGTGCCATAGGTGTGGTAATTGCCGGTACATAAATGTGAGAGCAGAATTTATGAATCCAGTTACTGGTAAAAAATACAGTGCTTGGGATTTTGCTATATGTAGCATAACAAATGTCATTTACATGGCTCGATATAATGCTTGAGTGGGCCAACATATCAGAATTGCCCAAAAACTGGATGGTGTAAGTACTTTAGCTGTACACACACAAAATAAAGGCAGGGAGCATGGTTTACATTCCACAGAACAGAGAGAATCCATGAATCGGTGAGGGGTGGGAACCTGGATAAGAGACTGCTGCAGAGGGAGACTGGCAGTATATGTTGAAATCCTATGACTATCCAGGACTAAATTATCATATTCAGTTGTCTGCCTACCTATAGCGCTTGGTTTTATGCTTGAAAATGTAATTTTCTTTGAGCTGCTTTCTAAACCATGTATTATATGGATCTAACTGAGATTATTTTATTGTGTTATTTTTCTCATTCTCCTTCATCCTTTCCTCCCCTCCCCCCAACGCATTTACCTTATTTAGTACTGAGATTGAACTCTTGTTATTCTATGACATTTAATGTGACACAGATGCATGTTTTCTGTGTAATGTGTTTTATACATCGTTAGTTATGTTTTGCCTGGTCTGTTGTTGCATTGTGCATGTTCTAATGACGTACGATATGTAGTGTTTTTAATGTCTTGAGCACACTGTGACTTTAATTGTGACTGTTTTAATGACACTGCTGGACTTAGCCTTGAGAAAGCGCAAGTACCATGTGAAAACGCTTGGCTGCATTTGTTCTGAGGGAGGGTGCGTGGAATATCTCACTGCTGGTTTCTCTTTCTGGGCATAAAGACTGTTATCCTGATGCACAACACCGGAGGGTGTTTTGTGGAGCAGAGACTGAGGGGCCGAGCTATCTCTGACTTTGCGATCCCTTCTTAATCCTCACTATCCCTCCCCTTGCTTTTTGTCTTCTCAGTTACATATCTGAAAATAATCTCATTGCCTTTAGCCACCTCATTAGCAATCCTTTCCTCCATCTGCATCTTTGCTCCCCTAACTGCCTTACCCTGCTTCCTTATGCCTTGCTTGGTACACTTCCCTGTCCTCCTCCCTCTGCATTTCTTTGTACCTCTTGGATTCCACCCTTTTTCCTTTTGCCACCTCTTTTGAGAACCATAGTGGTTTCCTTTTCCTTTTCCTTCTGATTTTACTTACTTCTTTCATGCAGATGGTTGTTGCCTTAATTATACCCTCGCTTATTCAAATCCATAGCATCTCTACTCCTCCTGCATGACAATCACTCCTTTTGAGGTAGTTTCTCAGGCCGTCTCCCATTTCTTAAAAAAAGAAAAAAAAAAAAAAAACACCCTCCTGAAGTCCAGGACCCTCATCCTCATGTGGCTCGCCTCTGATCCTTTTCTCATGTTGAACCACAATGCACAGAGATCACTGGTACACAGGGGACTGCCCATTGTGATGTCTGCAATGCTGTCCCTGTTATTTAGCACCAGGTCCAACACTGCCCCATTCCTAGAAGGTTCTTTAACTAGCTGCCTGAGAAAAGCCCCATGTAGGGTGCCAAGGATGGCCCTGCTCCTTGCCGAAGCTGCAGCTGGAAAGTTCCACTCTGCACCTGGTAGACTGAAATTTCCAACAAGCAGTACCTCCCCTTACTTGCCATCCTGATGATGGCCTCCCCTAATGCTTTGTCCATCTCCTCTCCCTGTGCTGGGGGGTCTGTACACTAACCCGGTATGGATAGTGCTCCCAGAGTCTGTCTTCAGAATGGCCCACAGCAGCTCCAGCCCATTCTCATCTTGGTGAATCTGTACCTTTGTGGCCTTTATTACCTCCCTTACATGCAGTGCCACCCATCCTACCCATTCAATCTTTCCTAAAGAGAGAGTAGCCCAATAAGGCCATGTCCCAATCATGGTGCTCATTGCACCATGATTCTGTTATGGCCACTAGATCCAATTTAGCCTCCGCTGTGGGTAGCCTCTAAGTTTGGGATTTTGTTTCCAAGGCTCCTGGGATTAGCACATTAAATGGCTGTCCACACCTCTTCATCCACTTGTCTGATGCCCTGCACCTTCCTTCCTTTCTTGCCTATGTTGTTACCTGAAGCCCCTCTATCTCCCCTCTTCCCATTTTGCTATCTCCTTTCCTGGTCCCCTTTGATCCACTCTCCTTCCCTGCCTGAGTTGTAGTCCCCCTTTCTTTAATCTTGTTCAGTCCTTTTCTTTCCTGTGACCCTGTCTTTGGTGTGTTTTCACTCCTCAGTCCCTCTCTTCCTGTCACATTACCATTTAGAAACATAGAAACATAGAATGTGACAGCAGATAAGGACTGCTTGGCCCACCTAGTCTGCCCATTTTCCTACCTAACAGATAAGCGGCAGATCTTAGTTAACCAACAGCTTACTTCCTCCTACCCCCCACTAGGACTGCCTTATCTGTCCCATGCATTCTTGAATTCCCCCACTGTTCTTGACTCCATGACCTCCTCAGGAAGGCTGATCCATGCATCCACAACCCTCTCTGTGAAAAAATACTTCCTCACATTACCTCTGAGCCATCCCCCCCATCTTCAAATTGTGCCCCCTTGTTCTTGCACATCTCTTTTTCTGAAAGATGCTACCCTCTTGGACTTTGTTGATTCCCTTGAGGTACTTGAAAGTTTCTGTCATGTCCCCTCTCTCCCTTCTTTCCTCAAAGGTATACATATTAAGCTCCTTTAGTCTTTCTCCACATGTCTTCTGGTGCAGACCCTGCACCATTTTGGTTGCCCTCCTCTGGACAGCCTCCACTCTATGTCTTTGCGGAGATGGGGTCTCCAGAACTGCACACAGTACTCCAGATGGGGTCTCACCAACTGTCTGTACAGAGGGATAACAACTTCCTGTTTTCTACTATTGATGCCTCTCCCTTTGCAGGGGGGAGTGTTGCATCCCTCAGTTTTTCCACCTCCCCACGGCTAGTTTAAATACTCATCTAAGTAGCATCTAAAATTCCCACCAAGGAGCACAGTTGCCTTCCTAGAAGGATGCAGACCATCTCCCTTATAGAGAAACATATCTTCCCAGCTTTGTCCTCCGATGTAGCCTCCATGCACCATTCCTTCAACCAGTCATTAAAGGTCTTGGTGTGGAGTATCCTTGCCTGTACCCTGCCCTTTACATGTAGCATCTCAGAAAAATCCACCATGCCTGCTACCTGCTTGAGGCCCCTCTCCAGCTCCCTGAAGTTTCTCTTTACAGCCCCTTCCTGTCCCTTGCTAGGTCATTTGTGCTAAGATGGACAACGATGTCCAGCTCCCTCTGCCCTACCAATTGGCAGGATCTGCTCTCCATCCCTCCAAGCTATGGCATCCCTCAGGCACCTCACTTCCCTATCTGTCACCTCTGTAGCTCCCAACTGTATGTCCCTCACTATAGAGTCCCCCATCAGCTGCTGCTTCCTCTTGGGCAGGGGGCCTCTCCCTGCCTCTGAGGACTGCCACTCTTACTCTCCCACTACAACAAGAATCTCCTCCAGGATGCCCAATTCCACCAGTACAGTGAAGGTGTTCAGCAGTGGTATTGGTGGAAGAGCATGCTCCTACCCCTACCCCCACCCTCACAGAGCCCACCTGTGTTCATCCGCTCTGTCTGTCTAGGCATCATCTGTCAGAGCAGCAGCAGAATTGGTGGCTTTGGGTGAGAGAGAAGGTCTGCTGTAGCCTTGCCAGTTTGGCCTGGAGTCCAGCAACCTGTGCCTGCAACCTACAGAGGTGAGTACAGATGGGGCAGCACCTCAGTCTCTAGAAGGTCTCCCGAAAACTGTGGCACCACACCCATTACACTGCACCACTCCCATTGTTGCTATCTCTTCCTCTGCTCTCAGTTGGTACCTACACAAGTTGGGATTACCCTTTTACCCTCTTCCTACGTTCATGGTACTCCTACCCCTATGTTCTGCATTTCCTTGAACTTTCTTTTCAACCTATCCTAGATAGGATTCACCCTGTTATCCCTGTCCATTCCATCTTAACTGCTGTTACTTCCTCAGGAGTTTTACTACCGCTGTTCTGCTTTCCCTGACCTTACTTATCGATGTACCCTAAATAGAGTTTATCTTGCTTTCCCTGCACCAACCCCTTTCCTATCCTTACTTCTCCTGGTAGTCTACTACCTGCTTCACATTTTTTTGCAGCTGTTACACAGATTAGATCATTTCAGTTAGAAGTCACAATGTTACAAGATGATAGTTTACTTCCTACCTTGTCTCCATACTCAAGGGTTTTACTTTGAGTGGGAAGGTAACCTAGTCAGCCTCAGAGTCTCGTCCAACCCAGAGAGTGTTATGCAATGCCAGATCCATTAAAAACAAGATAGCTGTGATTGCCGATCTTGTTGGATGATTGGATCTGGCATACATGTCCGAGACATGGCTGGATGATAATGCTGCCCCTATTCTTGAGTCAGCTGTTCCAGCCGGGTTCTCGGTGATACACCGCTCGAGGTTGGATCGTAGGGGTGGGGGTGTAGTCATCTCTTTTAGAACAGAATTGGGCCTGACAGATGTGCCAGTGGGGGAGACTAGATCCTTTGAATGTATCTTGGACTCAGATGTGGGGTGAAAAATTCTTCTCATCTACCATCCACCAGGGGACAGGAACCAATTTTTGCAGGAAGTCATGGACTTCGTTGTCGATATGGTGTTGAGGTCCACCAGAGTGATGGTGGTGGGCGACTTCAATGCCTGGGTCGTCGATGAACTCTTGCAGTTTGGTCAGGACTTCCTCCAACTTATGATATCATTGTGCTTCACACAGGTGATTACCTCTGTGATCCATAAATCGGGTCATTCCTTGGATATGGTCTTCCTTCTGGAAATGGAGACTATCAATGTGGTGGTGGAACCTGTCATTTGGTCTGACCATTACACTATCAGTTTCAATTTCTGGGCTGCCCCTTATAGGCCTGCCCCTTTGGAGTTGGTCCAGTACCGCCCTTTGAGGGATGTGACCCAGAAGGCCTGATGGCGGTACTAGATCTCTTGGGGCGTCCAAATGTGAACGGGGGTCCAGATGCCCTAGTATAAGCCTATAATAAGGCTGTGGTAAAGGCTCTGGACTCTGTCATTCCTGTCCATGTTTGCCCCCTCATCCTTCGCCCTCAGTCCCCATGGTTTGATGGGACCTTGAGGGAGATGAGGAGAGAGGGGGGAATGTTGCTGGCGGAAATCTGGCCTTGATGCTGACAGACTTGGATAGAAGGCCCATTACTCGGACTATCAATCGATTGTCTCCCGTAAGAAGGCAGAGTTCTTGTCTGGGGAGATTACTGCTGCACGGAACCAACCAGTTTAGCTCTTTCGAACTGTGGATAGAGTGTGCAATCCAACCTGTCTGCAGGTATGAAGAGCCTTGTCACAAGATAAATGTGACAAGTTTGCTCGCTTCTTTGCAGATAAGGTTGACGACATTAGATCAAAGATCCAATGGGCAGTGTGGTGATCAGTGGGAGGTCACTGAGCCCCGGTTTGGCTGGTCAGCTTTTGAACTGCCAGCGATCGCGGATGTCATGAAGATCATCCAGAGTATGCAGCTGACCTGCTGTAGTTTGGACCCGGGCCCAACCTGCCTCCTTATGGGGTGCATTGAAGTCATTGGCCTGGTCCTTGCAGAGATGGTCTGGTGCTCATTAGAGACTGGTGAGTTCCCTAACTCCTTGAAGGAGGCGGTGATGATTCCCTTACTTAAGAAATCTTCTCTCGACCCAGACTGTCTCACTAACTACAGACCAGTCTCTAACCTGCCCTTTGTGGGTAAGGTTATTGAGAAGGTGGTCATGCTGCAGCTGAAGTATCACCTTATCATCCATGACATCTACAACCCTCTCTAGTCGGGATTTAGGAAGAGGCATAGCACTGAGACTGCCCTGGTTCAGGTGTTCAGTGATCTCCTGATAGCGAGAGATTGGAGGTCTCATTCCATCTTAGTCCTCCTAATCTCTTTGCGGTATTTTACACTGTGGATCATGGTATATTGCTTGAGCACCTGCGGGTGATCAGTGGACTATCGAGGACGGTTCTCAGATTGTTTCATTCATTCCTCACTGGTAGGTTTCAGAGAGTTGCATCGGGAATTTATTCCTCTGATGCTTTCTCCCTGCCATATGGATTTCCCCAGGGCTCTGTATTGTCACCTGTGCTATTCATAGTGTACATGCTGCTGTTGGGAGACATTGTAAGATGGCATGGACTGCGTTTTCACTGCTATGCAGATGATACTCAGTTATACATGTCCTTTGCATCCGATCAGGATGACACGGTCTCCGTGTTTAATAACTGCCTCTCCGAGATCCAGGAATGGATAAGTGCCAGCTGGTTGAAGCTGAATCCTGACAAGACTGAGGTTTTTGTGGTGGACCCGAGCCATCAGAGAGAGGTGTCTTTGGCTGGACAGGCCACTGGGCTTTTGCTCAGTGGTTGCCAGCTGATGACCTCTGAATAGGTGCGAAGTCTGAGCATTATTCTTGACGAGTGGTTGACTCTGAAATCTCAGGTGTCCTCCATCATCAAGACCTCATTTTACCATCTGAGAAATATTAAGCACCTGGTTCCGCCCAGCGACCTTCTGACCTTGGTCCATGCCTTTGTGACCTCTCACCTTGATTACTGCAATGCCCTGTACCTAGGGCTACCGGGGGTTGATATTCGCAGTTTGCAGCTGGTGCAGAACGTTGA
The DNA here is from genome assembly GCA_016271365.2 of Neoceratodus forsteri. NCBI lineage: Eukaryota > Metazoa > Chordata > Ceratodontiformes > Ceratodontidae > Neoceratodus > Neoceratodus forsteri. The sequence continues at coordinate 256,169,238 of CM057452.1, forward strand.
GACCAGGTTGTTGACTGGGCTGTCTCGATCTAGCCATGTCACACCTGTGCTGCACGAACTGCACTGGCTACCAGTTCAGTGGCAAATCACCTGCAAGGTTGGCTTGCTGACCTATAAAGCCCTACGTGGACAGGGACCAAGCTACCTGCAAGATCTCCTGCATCCCTACTTCCCCCTCCAGCCGCTCCGCCAGTGAAGGATTGCTGGAGATTCCCAGGGTCCATTTGAAGACCTCTGGGGTTCGAGCTTTTGTATTCATGGCCTCTACCCTGTAGAATTCTCTACCTCATCGGGTTAGAGGGTGCCTGATTGTGGAGAGTGTTAAAGCAGCTCTAAAAACTAATTTATTCTCACTGGCCTTCTCAGATGATTAATATCTGGCTGTTTGTTGTTAAATTGAGGATTTTCTATTACTGATTTTATAGCTTTTAACCTTTGTAAAACTTCTTTGATACCTGCTGAATTGTGCTTTTTAGAAATAAAGATTTATTATTATTATTGTCCAGCATCTTACCACCAGAGTTCCACTCATGGCTCTGCTGCGGGTGTTGTAGTCCTGCTCCCCACACTTTATCTTCAGTTTTGTAGCATCTACAGAGCAGAAGTCAATGGGTATAATATGTAACGACTGATGAAGAAGATGATGATGACGATAATGATGCAATAAAGATTGTCCAGGAGTGCCTTAAAAAATTGCACTCTTCAAGAAAGTTCTTGACTAGAACCAAAAAACATTAGTCTCCATCACTGGGACATCCAAAACTTTTATTCAGTAAATTAATAAGATTAAAAACCAAAAGTGGGTGTTCCCAGCTTTTCCAGCGGATCAATGGGGATGTTTTTTTAAAATTAATGATGTTCATTTTTGGGTGTCAGGAAACTACCCTGGTTTGAGGTTACCACATCAGCAGATCTGATTGCATAGCACAGTAAAACCGATACATCCTCTGGGCAGCCATTAGCAGATGTTTCGCATTTCTCTGCATTTCCATTTGGCCCATATACATTTTCCACCTCCTTAAAGATTCAATGCAAAGAAGTGCAAAGTAATGCACCTGGGAAACGAAAACCCAGGAGAAGAGTACACAATAGCAGGGGAGGTACTAACAACAACAAAAATGGAAAGGGACTGGGGGATAGTCATATCAGATGACCTAAAGGTGGGTAGATAATGTGAGAAGTCAGTAAGGAGAGCCAGGGGGATACTGGGATGCATAGGATGGGGCATCACAAGTAGAAAAAGGGAAGTGGTTATCCCTCTGTACAGACAGTTGGTGAGACCTCATCTGGAATACTGTGTGCAGTTTTGGAGACCCCATCTACACAAGGACATAGACAGGATGGAAGCAGTCCAGAGGAGGGCAACTAAAATGGTGCAGGGTCTGCATCAGAAACCATATGAAGAGAGACTGAGAGAGCTTAATATGTATACCCTTGATGAAAGGAGGGACAGGGGACATGATAGAAACTTTTAAGTACCTCAAGGGAATCAGCAAAGTCCAGGAGGGTAGCATCTTTCAGAAAAAGAGATGTGTAAGAACAAAGGGGCACAATTTAAAGATAGAGGGGGGACGGCTCAGGGGTAATGTGAGGAAATTTTTTTTCAGGGAGAGAGTGGTGGATGCATGGAACCGCCTTCCTGGAGAGGTTGTTGGGTCTAAAACAGGGGGGGAATTCAAACATGCATGGGACAGATATAAGGCAATTGTAGTGGGGGGTTGCAGGAAGTAGGCTGTTGTTTTACTAGAATCTGCAGCTTATCCAATAGGAAGGGAAATGGGCAGACTGGGTGGGCCAAGTGGTCCTTATCTGCCGTCAAAGTCTATGTTTCTATGTTAATGAAGTCCTGGATACACCCCTGGCTGTGAAAACCTCTCTTATATAAAGTTTTGCAAGAGGATAGATGAGCTACAAGGAAAATATCATTTGTGATTGAATCTGGTGTAAAACAGATTTCCACTAGCGGCATCATTTTACTAAAATCACAGGAGTGGCAAAGCCCCAATTCAAAAGATGCCTCAGGGTTGCTAATCCCCATTTAACCAAAATCTTAGCAGTTGCAAAGTCATATTTCACCCGAAGCGTAGGGGTTGCATCTTGCCCATTCATCAAATGCCTTAGGGGTTGCAAAGCCCATTTCATCAGACTTGCAGTGATTACAGAGTGCCCTGCCATTCAAATTCTGTTCACTCTGGGGAAACCTTTTGTAGGAGTTTAAAGGGGTTGCAACTACCATAATAGGGGCAGCAATGGAAACTGCAGGGATCGCAACCATAACCCCTGCTTGACTCCTATTATATCTACCAGCATTATAGTGCAAGTATTAGCCAAAATCTGCAGCAAAATGTTATTATCTAGTGCAAGCCCCTAGTGTGGAATTAGCTGCTGTGCCTTCTGGCTTCCATTACAATCTTACTGTTCATAAATGATTGTCATTATTTATAGACAGCATTTCTTTTTTTTTTTCTAAAGTTATTTTTAGCTTTCAGAGTCTCATTATACAATTCAGGCATACAGTTATAGAGGAACTGGCCCTTGGCATAATGTGTTGCTGTCCGTTCTGAGTTTTGAAAAGCTTGGGATAAAGCCTCTTGTTATATTGGGAAGAGCAAAGGAATTGGATTTCCGAAGAATTATTATTTGGTTATCAGCTTTGCTTCCAGGCCTTTAGCCAACCTTCTCATTAGCCACAGAACTGTTAGGTTCCATTGGAGGTAATGGGGCCTGGTGGGTTAATCCCGAGAGAAATCCCTAATTTAATAATTAGTCTCTTTCGACGTTATCTGTTTAGACACTACACTGCTGCAGGATCTGTACGGTGACCTGTAGCAAGGGTATTTTTTTTTTTTCACCATTCATACACCAATAATGGAGCACACACTCCACTCAACGGTCCCAGGAAAATCACAGTAAATTGCAATACGAGAAAGCCACAAGCTTCTGTAGAAGCATCGGAGCAACATGAAATGTCAGGGAGTTCCTTGTCCTTCTGTTGCCACTGATTTTTTGGACAGTACCTGTTGAAATAAAACCTTGTAATTCTCGTCTTGCAAGTTTCCCTGTGATTTTTTTTCTGGGACTGTACTGTGGATTCCCTGTCTCCAGTTGCGCTCTGTCATTGGGTAAACATTAATGCAAAGACTGGCAGTGTTACAGTAACATTGGCAGTTGTCTAGCATGCTTTGCTTGTCATTGCACTGCCGTTACCCTGCCTTCAGAGCGACAGGCAGTACAGACATGTACACAGCCTCATTCTATATGAAATCTGAATGTCCTAGCCTTCTTGCCCTGACTAGCAGCACCACAGACTTTCTGCAATGAGGGGTTGTCTTTCTTTTCTCCTGCATGTTTTTTATTTTGCCTCCTGTTGAAAACTGAACACTGGTTGGTAGAAATCCAGTGCTTACCAGAATTAAAGGGAACCGGAAATGAGTGTGAAGTTGCAACTGATTAGATTTCTATACAGTTCTCCTTACATATACTGGAATTTGCAGTTCATAGCCACAGCTCAGGTCAGCAGCTTGTGATCAATCAGAGCAGTGCTCAGGAGCTCTGTACAGGTGCAGTGACATACTGTAGTCAACCCCCAAATGCCTAGCTCCAGGAATAGAACTGTACAGAATGTTGTCCACAAAAAGAAACCTACACAAAACACAATTTTATTTTTATTTTTTTTTTTACCAGGGATGCTGGGAATTGGCTGATTCTGATCCGATGTTCAGATTTAGGATTACAGGAATTTCTGAATCCTAACCCAATTCCATTTCACATCTCAAAAGGACCTTAAAAAAAATCAGAATCCAATTTAGATTTGAAATCCTAAATGCTTACACAAAAATAGGTTTTAGGATTCAGTTTAGGATTTAGGATTTTTAGACTGCATATCCCAAAAATCCCAAAACTGGGTCAGAATCCGAATCCAATTCTGTTTGGCGAGTTCGGAGTAACCCTATTTTTTACATCTGTGTTTATTCAGGTACAGTTGCATGTGGATAACTAGGAGGTAGGAATATCATTTTTAAAACAGGAACATTACAGATTGCTGCAGATTCACACCTATTTCCTGCCCCTTCTGATGGCACTTTTTATTGGAGTGCATCACCTTTTGCTTTAGATTCGGATTGTAATGAGGTGGGTGTGCCATGAAGCCACTGGGTACAAGGTAGGATTGTGCACAGAGCACACACTGTCCAGTAATCATCTGGATATCTGAAGTCTTGGATAGTGCTTTATCTGTTCCAAAACCTGCAGATGGATCTGAGCATCCAGACTATCCACAACCGACATTTTGATGCCAGAAAGGAAATGGTCTTTGGGTGGAGAGGACCATTCATGGTTCTCATTAAAACCCCGAAAGGATTGAAAAGATTCTTGGTTCTAGGAAGGACAGTGGATTTTTGATGTCATACAAACTGCAACATCTCAGGCCTGAGGTGTTGCCCCAGAGATAGAAATTTAGAATGTTAAAGTTCAGTCTTTGCAGTTTGTTCATGCTCACCCTGACATTCCAACAGCAGATTTTTCTCCACTGAAGAGACCAGTCATCTCTTCCTGTTGCAATCCCCGTGGCTAACAGTCCTTTTATTTATTTATTTATTTACTTTTTTAAATCATTTATTTGTCCGCCTTTGTTCTGCCCGGCCGCACCCACCTGACCAAACCAGCCCAGCCCCATCAGCTGGCTTCTCTGGGGCTTACCTCATTCCTGCTTGCCCTCTGCCAGAGGGCTCTTTGGAGGTGCCAAGTCTCCAGTGCGGAGCGTACAGTGAGTCAGATGTCATCCTGTGGCTGTTTTTTTTTTTTTCTGTGTTTTCTTCCCAAAGAGCAGTGTGCATGCCATGGATGTCATGTGCATACTGTGCCTCCATGGAGATACCCCCAGTGTCCTGAGTGTGACCCCTCTCCCTGTGTGACCCCATTTTGCTACTGCCCAAACTCCTCTAGGCAGCAGAGGAGCAGCATGATGCTGTGGCCCCCCCCCCCAGGGAGGAGCGCTGTCCTGAGGTGCTCAGTCTCCTCCCTGGCCAGGTTTTGGGCATGGCAGGAGGTAATGCACTGGGTGCCTCAGTCCTCCATGCCACTGGGCTGGCTTACTGTTCTTAGTTTTGACTGCTTAATTTTTTGTAAAGCGTTTGAGCTTATTTGATACTGTGCATTAGTTTAGCTTAGTTTTATATATTTTATAATTTTTATTTCCATATACATTTTGTTTGCTGCTCATATGTTTTTCCACCTTTGTGCTGCCAGCTGCCCCTACCTGAGTGATCGCACCATCCCCCCTCATCTCTGTCCGTCAGCCACTCCATGGCTTATGAATTTATGAACATATGAATGTGCCAGCAGGTGAAGGACTTGCTGTCTATCTTGTCTGCTTGAGTGTGTAGTTCCCACTGTGTTTACAGAGGGAACTGCATCTCCCATAGCCTCCTTGTATAAGTTTTCTTATTAGTTTAAGATGGTCCAGTCTGAATCGTCTGAATCAAAAAGGTCAGGTTTTGGAGTGAGCACAGAGGAAGGTCCTTTGAGCAAAACAGATTTTTGTGGTTCAGTAAGGGTAGTATCTGTCAGCTTGATTGTATCAGTCACTTGTTCCTTAGGGCCATTTGTGTGAAGTTTGTGTGGTCGTTTTCCCCTTCCGTTTTTTTTTTTTTTTTTAACAGTTGTTTTTGTTTGTGTTTTTTGTTTTGTTGTACTCTGTCTCTGTCTAAAAAAAAAAAAAAAAACCTCAGCAAATGCAGAGGCAGCTTGGGTTAGTGGCTAGTCTGAAACTGTAGCTGTCGATCTTTCAGGTGTTGGCTCTTGAATAGTGACCATTTTTTTTTGGGGGGGGGGGTTTGCCGATTCCTAGGGTTTGTGTTATGCTATCTGCCCATAAAATGAGAGCATTCTCTGCTTCTGGATCGTTCCCTTCTTTCCCAAGCAAAAACCTCTTTTGTCAGAATCTGCAATTGTCCTTGTAAGTTTATTTCTTTTCCTGGCGGTCAGTTCTTTTTCATACTTGTTGATCATTTTTTTTTTTTTTTTTTACTTTGGAGCAACTTGCCCCATTTATACCCTTTCTGTACACCCCCTCAGTGCTCCCCTCCTTCAGGCATTGCTCATGCTCCTCCTGAGTCCGCAACCATGGTGTCTGTACTCTAGAGTGCCCAGTTGCTCCTTACCTCCCCACCCCTCTACTGCTTCCATGGAGCACCTGCACAGCGGAGATCTGCCTGTGGGTCCTGGACTTGGATGGCTGTTGGAGCAGCCGTCATCTAGGCTCACTGAAGCTTTTTCAGTTTTTCTGTGGTTCCCCGTTCCCGCTCCCCTGGGATGCTGGCACAAGGACATACATCCAGAGAGGCAACGTGCTGACGCATGCCTTTCCTCCCAAATGCCTGACAGCGTCCCCCCTCCCCAACTCCAGTGAATGGAGCTACCAGAACCCTGGAGATCCAATGCTTCCACTGGCTCTCTCGGGATACGGGTGCACGAGGCACCCCTGGTGACCCTCTTCAGAGGAAGGAGAGCATCCATTGGGATGCTCAATCCTTCCGCTCCCCGCTGACCCCCACCGACCTGAGTCCGTTCCCGAACCCAGGTCACTGGTGCAGCATGAGGTGTGGCATCCAGCTCCTCAACCCTCATCACCACCGGGCTGACTTCTTGTTGATCATTTTGAAATAAGCTTTGCTTAGTACTCCAAAATCTGGCTTACTTTTATAAGCCAAGAGTCAAGTTTGAATGTTTTTAATTTCAGTATTCGCAGCTCTCTGTAGTTTGGTGCCTTGTTCGATAAGCGCAGTCATAAACTTGTTGGTGCACTCCGATGCAGTGGCCTCCCAATTCTTTCACAGTTCCTCATCATCAAAGCCAGAAGAGGGGGTCTTGGCAGGCCTAAGGTCCCTCAGTGAAATGCCTAGCTCCAAATATTTTTCTAATGGATTTTCCTAATGTAATTTTATTATAATAGTGGTTCAGTTCCACAATCCGTTGTCTCTACAATTTAACATATAACTTTTTCAGCAGAGCATTTTCTGTTTCTGGCTCACCATTAATGAAGATGGTAAGCTTCCTAAATTGCCATCATCTGTTTAGATCCTTCAGGTCTTCCAGGCAATCAAATTGTCCTCTCCCTCTGAGCTGCTTTCCACAGGCAATACTGGCATTGCACTCAGGTTATTCTTACTATTAAAGATTTTAAATGTTCAATCACTAAAGGGGGAGAGTTCAGTAAAAATGCCACAATGTAGTCAAATCTCCTCAAGTAAACCTCCTACTCAAACACCGGCTGGTGTCCTGGGCTGCAGCCACATACAGCCAACAAGGAAGGAAGCAAGAATAGTGGTGCACTGAATGTGAAGGGGAAGCGGTGCTGAGTAAGGCAGCCAGCCCAACTAGACACAAAAAATGAAGAACTCTGCACTCATGAACATAGGAGACAGGCAGTAAATGCAAGTACAGAGTGATTTATTGTGGCATCAGTTGCCCAGACAGACACCCTCATCCTGAGCGCTTCAACCCAAAGTGGGGTCTTCATCAGGGGGTGGGTCTGGAATTTAACAGACATACCCAATTTTACATGAGTTATTTATTTATTTTGCTTTTGGTGACTGGGTAAGTGCACTAGGCAAAACAATGCCTATTTTCAGGCACGACCCGGGAGAAAACATTTTACAGACAAACAATAAACATGTGACGCAGCACATGGAAGCAGTACAAAACATGATAAAAACAGCATGTAATAAGAACATTGACATTCTGAATACTGAAGGTTAGGATACTGTGAATACAGGGAAGAAAGCAGGATAAGTGGCAAAAGAAAGTACAACATGGAAGGTAGTAAGTTACAGTACAATAAGTGCCATGAAAAGTAGAGAGGGGGAGAGAGGAAGGAAAAAGAGGATGAAAGAGCTAGACAGGTGTAGGTCGTGAGAGGAGGGAGAGTAAAAAGGAGGTAGATAGGATGGAGATGGGGAGAGGGCAAGAAAGAGTGTGGGTTCAAGGAGGGTTAAAACAGGTGCAGGGATGTAAGGTGTGAAGGTGTTCTCGATGTAGTTTCTTAAAGACAGCGTGGCTGTTTGTTTGACGGATAGAGAGGGGTATTGAGTTCCAATATTTTGGAGCAGTATAGGAAAACGCACGAGTTCCCATGTTAGTTCTACATCTTGGAACACACAGAAAGGCTTTATCATTAGAACGTAATTCGTGAGTGGGAGGTTGTAGTTCCAGTGCGGAAGAAAGGGATGGGGGAGACCTGCTCTGATGACTGAGTCAATTAGTGATCCAAAGGTCAGAAGACGATAGGCGGAAGGGCTAAGCCATTTAAAGTCTCGATAGAGGTGGCAGTGGTGCTTGAAACATGGTGAGGCAGCGGCATAGCAACAGATGCTATTATAAGTGGTGTCCCATTTATGAAGGGAGGTTTTAGATGCGGATAGGAAGATTGACGAGCCACATGCTAGTGTCGGTAGAAGGAAACCTTGAGCCACAGCTAGGCTGGCTTGAGGGGTAAGTGCATAACTGGTATGATAGGCACTTCCTAGCTTAGCATTTACCGACTTACAGATAGTAGAGATATGAAGGTCAAGGTCAAGAGATTCATCCAGGGTGACACCAAGATATTTGAAGGATTTGGTAGAGGGTAGAGGAGAGCTGTCCGCACAGGAGATGATGAGGGGATTTGGATTAGCTTTGAGTCTGGCTTGAGAGCCAAACAGCATAGAGTAAGATTTGCTAGAGTTAAGGACTAGTTTGTTATCAGTAAGCCAGGTTTGGATACTAGCGAAATCCGATGCAAGTGGATGGTGTAGGGAGGCTGCAGTTTTTGCACTGTGGTAGATAACCAGATCATCCGCGTAGAGCAAAGAATTGCAATTCGGTGCAGTTGTGGGGATGTCATCAATGAAGATTGTGAAGAGTAGAGGACCAAGAATGGAGCCCTAGGGTACTCCAACGTGGATAGGTGCAGGATCTGAGGTTGCAGAGTTAAAGACCACAGCCTGTTGCCTGTCAGTCAGGTAGCTTTTAAACCAGGTTATGGAATCTGGGGAGAAACCAAAAGACATAGTGACATACACACACAACAATTAGACAGTACATACAGTATAATGAATATGATCAAATTATTGAGGTACAGAGCTGGCTAAAAAAGTCTAGTCTGCTCAAGTGTGCAGTTCCCACTGTGTTTACAGTTGGAACTGCCTCTCCCATACTCTCCTTGGCCACTCTCAAATACCTCCTCTGCCTGTCTCTCCCTCCTCTGCCTGCAGCTTTCCCCCTCACCATGTCCTAATCTATCTTGAAGCTTTCCATCATTTTTAGAGATCCCACCACCTCCAGCAACTCATTGCACTTCGCTACCACCCTCTTGATGAAAAAGTGCCTCCTCATCTCTCTCCTGAACCTTCGCCCCATCAGCTTTAGTCTATTACCACCAGTGGTCTTGTTTCCACTAAGGCTAAAGAGGCACTCAGTGATCACCCAGTTTAAACCTTTAGGGTACTTGAAGGTCTCAGTTATGTCCCCCCCCCCCGTCTCTCCTTAAGAGAGTACACGCTCAGCCCCCTGAGCATCTCCTCATAGGTGTTGCATTGCTGGCCCTTGATCATTTTGGTTGCCCTTCTCTGGACCGTTTCCAGCAAGTTGATATCCTTCTTAAGATAAGGGTGACAATCCTGCACACTGTACTCTAGGTGCGGTCTCACTAGAGACCTGTACAGGGGCTGAATGACCGCCACCTTTCTGCTGGTAATTCCCCTGGCTATGCAACCCAGCATCCAATTTGCTTTGGCCACAGTCTTCCTGCAGTGCACTGAGTGTTTCAGGTCACTTGTGATAATTAGACCCTGGTCCTTTTCTTCCTCTGACCTGTTTACCTGCACATCACCCAACCATATTTGGTCCCTTGGTTTTTCACCCTCAAGTGCATAACTTTACACTTTTTAGCATTGAACCCCAGTTGTTAAATATCAGACCACTTCTCTAGCCTAGCCAGGTTTTCCCTGAATTCCTGTCTCCCCTCATCCATGCCCACCTTCTCTCAGAGCTTCGTGTTATCCACCAGGATCCTATCCACAATGTCACTTATGAATATGTTAAACAACACTGAACCAAGCACAAGGCCCTGTGAGACTCCACAGGTCACAGGCCTAGCTTCTGAGAATTGCCCCCCACCAACTACCACCTTTTGGCTTCTGACCTGCAGTCAACTTCTGGCCCACCCAACAAACTTAGTCCCAAACCCCAGGTCTTCTAGCTTCTTGACCAGTCTCCTGTGTGGTGCAGAGTCAAAGGCCTTACTGAAGTCCAGATATAAGGCATCAACTGCTTGGCCCTTGTCTCTGTCCTGGTGAACCCAGCCCAAGGTTAGTCTGGTGGGACCTCCCCAATACAAACCCATGGTGCCTCACATCCTGGAGTCTATTTTCCTCTAGAAAGCTCACCAGTCTGTCTTTCAGGATGGTTTTGATTATCTTGCCCTCTATTGAAGTCAGACTGACTGGCCTGTAGTTCCCTGGTTCATCCTTCAGCCAACTTTTATGGAGAGGAGCCACATGTGCAGTTCTCCAATCCCAGGGCACAATCCCTGACCCCAGAGAGGTGTTAAACAGGTCTGTAGGGGATCCAACAGAACCTCTGCTAGTTTCCTTAGGACCCTTGGGTGAATGCCGTGTTGCCCTGAGGATTTATGCACATTCAGGGACCTTAGGCCTTTAAAGTACTCCATGAGCTTGAATGATGCCATCCATGACTTCCCACCCCTTGTTCCATTGTGGCACTAGTTTGGCTTTCTAGTGAAGACTGAACAGAAATACCTGTTAAGCACCTCAGCTTTCTCTTCACTACTCTCTGCTATTATACCCTCTCAGCCTTTATTGCTTTTTTGTTATCTTTATTCTCTCAAGTTGCTCTGTATTATTATGCAACTTTAACTGCTTTGTATATTCTGCTTTGCAATGTATATTATTACTACTTGTCTCTTCTGTATTATGACCAATATTCTTCTGTTGTAGTACTCTCCTGGGTCGTACCTGAAAATAGGCATATCCCATGTCTAGTGCATTTACCCGGTTACTGAAAACAAACAAATAAATAAATAAAACCTCCCTCCTTTTTTAGTCTGCCTGTCTCACCCTTTATGTCCCCTTTCTCTCTCATATATTGGAAAAAGGCCTTCTCCCCAGTCTTTACCCCCTGTGCTAGCTACACTTCCCATGTAACCTTTGCCACCCCCATCGCTCTGATCGCCTCCCTTGATTTAGCAGAGTATACCACCCTGTCCTCCTCCTTCTGAGTATGTTAGTACTTCCGGAAGGCTGCCCTCTTGTCATCAGTAGCTTTTTCAACCTCCTTGCATTTACTTGCTTTTACAAACCTATAACATCAGAGCCCACCCACTCCAATTAAAGGGGAAAACTGTAAAACCTGGAAATGACAGAAATGTTTCAACCAGAGAATAATTCCAATATAGAATGCACTACCCATTGAAATCATGGGCAGCCCTTCTATTCACAGTTTTAAGTTAAAACTGGATACATTGCATAAAAGGGGTGGTTTCTTTTTTAATCTATATGTGAACACTATGGGCGAAAGTCTAATCAGCTCTAACCAACCTGTGTAACCTGTGTATGTAACCTACTTTTGATTTTGGCACACTCGCTAATGGCTTCAGTCAGTCCCTCCTTTATTATTGCCCATTTCTGTTCCACTTCCATCTCCCTTCTGATCCAGTAAGGTGTTGTACTAGAATTTCTCCCATCCTACCAAAGTCAGCCCTCTTAAAGTCCCTCCCATGCCCATGCCCAAGTGGAACCACACTGTGTGGTGCTTACTACCTGCAAGTGGCGCTTCCACTTTCATATCCTGAACATGCTCATAGTTGGACAGGACCAGGTCCAGTACAGCCCTCTCCCTAGTCGGTTCATTGACACGCTGGGCCAGGAAACCATACTGAAATGCATCCAGCAGTACCTGCTCCCTACTGCAGATGGTAGCTGGGATTTCCCAGTCCACCACAGGGAAATTGAAAGCCCCCATTATAACTACAACCTGTGACACTGCACTACATCCTGGCGGGCTTCACTGTGCCTTTCCCTTACTGTAGGCAATTTCCATGATTTGAGTGCTAGTACCATGTGCAACTCCTCTTCCTGGGAAGGTGGCATACCTCTCAACTGTCCCTGATTTTCCAGGACATCCCTGATTTTGCCTCAAAATTTTCCTCCATCCCTCGTAAAATTTGAGTTTTTGTGACAGAACAGTGGGGATTAAAAGCACAAAATAATGTCAAACATTAAAGTAACAGACTTGTTCTTCTTCAGAAAATGCATCTTAAGATGAATCTCTTTATTCTATCAGCTTTCTGAGAGAATAGTACCAGTTTTTAAGATGTGTCCCTGATTTGGGATCTTTGTCCCTGATTTTTTTAAGCCTTGTCCCTGATTCACAAGACAAGAGGTTGAGAGGTATGAGGTGGCCTATAGACCACCCCTATTCTTGGTGTCCTCCCCCTAGTGGATTGTACCTGTACCAGTAATGCTTCAGTCTTACCTTCTACCTCTTCTTCTCTGGTACAAGTCATCCCCTGTTTTATGTGCAGGGCCACTTCCCTTCCCCCTTCCCATCCCCTATAGGAACTGCGAGGTCCCAGCCATGGTTTTGTTTGGCCCACATCTCTGTGATGGATGCTATGTCCACCTCTCCCTTGGCCATCAGTAACTGCAGTTCTGCCATTATTTCCCATGCTTAAAGGCATAAGCAAGTTGCAGGAGGGAGACATCTTCCAATACAGGGAGAGCACAAGAACAAGGGGGCATGATATGAAATTGGCAGGTGGCAGATTAAAGGGAAATGTGAGGAAGTTCTTATTCATAGAGAGGGTGGTGGTCACATGGAATGGTCTGCCGCAGGAGGCTGTGAGAGTGAGCACAGTGGAGGGATTTAAACATGCATGGGATAGGAATAATGAAACATTGGAGGTGAGACGGAGTGGTGAAAAGTGACTGACCAGATAGGGTCAGAAGACTCAGACAAGTCTAGGGCTAAGGGCAGACTGGGTGGGCCTTGTGATCCTTATCTGCCGGCAATTTCTATGTTTCTTTGCTTCTGGTTTTCAGTGACACCACCCCCACCTTGACTCAGGACCTCCCTTACTCCTGACCTGCTGCTACCACCCCGTCCTCCCTCAGTTGCCCCTCTGTACCTCCACCCTTCTCATCTAGCTCGTCCCCATGCTGTCCTGATTGGGGGACAGGCCTATCAGCCTCCTTCACTAGGTGACTAAGGGTGCTGTGCACCCTGCTGTCTCCCCCCACTCGCCAGTTTAAAATGAGCTTTTGTCCCCATGAATACCTCCAGCTTGACCTTCAGGATCCTTGTACCCTTCCTACTCAGATGCAACCTGTCCAGTGCATGCAGGTCCTTGTTATCTCAGGTCTCTCCCCAGCCACCAGTGTGCCCACACCCCTCCTTTTTGCTTCACTCCCTAAGTCATCCATTTAATTCCTCTATTCTTGCCTTCCTTGTTGTACTAGCTGTCAGGACTGGACACACTTCTGAGAAGGCCACCATCTTCCCTGCCTCACTGCAAAGCATCCACACCTCCCTGTACCTCTCTTGCATCTTCCTCACCTCACATCTTGCAAGAGTATTTGTCCCCAGGTGCACTATAATGTGAGGTTTTTCTCCCCCCGACTGATGGACTGTGCTGTCAGAAATTCCACTCTTTCCTGCTGTCATCTCTGGCATACATTCTACCCTCCTACGGCTTGCCCATGACTTGTTACCTCCCCATCTCACTCACTTCACAGTTGAATCCTCCAAGATTACCACTCCCCCCTTCCATTCTGGGCCCTCCTACCTATCTGGCCATCCTGCTATCCACTCAAGCCTGCCTCCCCTTTCCCTTCTGTCCCTCTTGTATTCCTCCTGATCCCGTGTCCCAAGTATCGACTTCCCCTCCTCCCAAGCCTTTCTTCCCCCTGCACACCTTCTATCTCACCTTTCTGGTCACCCCCATTCTGCCCTCTATCCTTCTCTTCTGCTCCCCACTGGCCTGCCCCCTTGGTCTCCCTTGTTCACCACCCCTTTCTCTGCTCTTCCTGCCTCCCCCCCACTTGCCTGAACACACTATCTCCTGCCCCTCCTGAATACCTTCACTGACACTTCCCCCCCAATTCCATCCATCCCTTCCTATTCCACTGTCCCTTCCCTTTCCACCATGTTCCCCCTCCACCTCCTGTACAGTGGGAGGAAGCTGCTCCACACCGGCAACTCTGGAGATATTCCCACTGATCCCACCCTTCTGCTTTTCCTTTTCCCCTTACTGTTATCGACCTCCTTCCCTGGGCCCTCTCTCCTGCTGGGGGAGGGGTAACCTTGGGACCTGTCAAAGCACCTGGTCCGTCATACCCTCCCTTGGTCCCCTCCCCCTCTCGTGTCCATTCTTACTGACATCCCCCTTACCAACCTCCATGACCTGCGTCTCCTCTGTCCCTAATTTCATCACCCTATGACTCCCTTCTTCTACCAGCGCACCTATTTCCTGCCTCAGCTGCCACACCTGCACCCTCAGCTGACTAAACCTCCTGCAGACCAGGCATCCCCCATCTCCCACAGTGCTCCCAGAAACACCACCAATCCACATCCCTTGCGCTCTACCACCCTTCCTGCCCTGTTCTGCCCTCATTGCATGCCCCCTCCCCACATATTAAGTTCCTAGGCTGTCCTAATAGTGTATGTAGGTAACCCCTTAACCTTTTGCAGCTTCTTATTAGGACTATTTGTAGGCCCACTTTAGGAATGCACTGCGTGCCTTCCTGCTAGATTTCCTGCCTGCTAACGCCCCTGTAGACTGACTCTAGGTAAGGAGTAGCTCAGATCCCCAAATATCACTGTTATCTTGCCTGCTAATCCTCCTAGATATGGAATATCGGAGATTCCCCAACACCACTGCTACCACCAGCTTCCTGCTCTGGAGACCATCCCTAGATAAGGAACATCTGCTTACCTTGCTCTTCCTCGTTCACTGCCTGAGGGTCTCCCTTTAGGTGCCCAGTCGCCAGTGCCGATCCAACTGGGGAGTTGGGCATCATCCTGTGGTCAGGTGGGTTTCTGCTTTTTCTCCCATGGGACAACCACACTTGCCATTGATGCAATGTGTGCATTCCACCTCCATGGAAACACCCCCAGTGTTCTGCCTATGGTCCCTCTCACGCTGCTGCCCAAATTCCTCCACATTTTTCTGAATATGGGGCGCCCCTGAAGTCTTTAAAGGAAAACTCTGATTATTAAAAATAATGGCACAGTTGCTACAAAAATGCCCATTTGGGGCTTTTCGCAATAAATTAAAATTTTAATTGCCTGTTTAACATATTATTTAATATCCAAAGACCTGCACCTGCTGCCATGCTGGCCAAGCTGCCTCTGGCCATCTTGTGTACACCAGGTGGCTTCCGGCACATGGGGTATGCTTATAAGGGCTACCAACTAATGGCAGAGTTGCTAGCCCTCATTAGCATAACCCATGCACTGGAAACCTCCTGTTGTGCATGAGATGGCTGTGGGTGGCCCAGCCGACATGACCGTCTGCGCTAGTCTTTGGTTATTTAATAACATGTTAGATAGTGAAAACATTTACTGTAACACTAAAATCTCTGACTGGGCATTTTTGCAGCAGCTGCTGCCATTTTCTTAATATCCAGAGAATCCAGAGAATTACGGGAAAGATTCTCCTCACTTTAAACTGTGAGGTAACCCTCTAACAACCTGACTATGACCCCCTGAGTAAAATAAAGTTTGGGCTGCTAAGACAAAAATGGTCACGATGTACAGCACAACTAATATCCAGTCTATTTTAATAATCCCTGCTAGTTGGTGCTTGGTCAGTCTTCTGTGCTGAACATTGGTGTGTACAGTTTTTTGTAGTATCTTAAGAAGATGGCTTTGGTTAATTAGTCTACATGACTGCTCTGCTGTGATTCTGTGGGGAGTTTGTTCTGTGTCTCTCAGCCAGGCCTCTCAACCCATAGAAGGCAAAGGAAGGCGCAGTGAAGAAAACTGCATTTGTAAGCAATGTGGCATGACAAAAGTAGTTTCCAGCTAACAGCTAATTATCAGTGAGGGACGGAGACAAACCAGGATGGAGAGAGTTTATTATATGATGCTTTGTTGTCTAGGATACAGCCCTTGGGGATGTGGCAGTCACATTTTCTAGGGGCATCACCAGACTTTTTTTTTTTTAACTCCCATAATGTTTTTACGAATGTCCCTAGACATTTTCTGCCAAAGAATGTGTTTGCTGAAGTGTAAAATAAAAAAAGGCACCATTACATTGTTATGTAGATACAGTAAGCAAGAATTTTAGCTAGTAACACAGTATAGTGATGTTGGCCCACCAGTGCAACGGTAGCACCACTGCTTGTGAATCTGGTGACCTGGGTTTGGGAATGGGCCCAGGTCATTAAAGGGCCAGCTGGGTGGGGAGGCAGAATGAGCATCTGTAGGCCTACTCTCCTCCTGGGGGGGATTCTGGCATAAGTGCGACTTCCAGTGGAGGCTGGGAGTACAGCACCAGCTCACCATGTGGTCTGGAAGAAGAGAGGAGATGTCAGCAGATGTCTGTAGTGTGTATGTGTGTTGTGTGTGTGTGTGAGCGTGCAAGCCCCGCACAGACACCATTGTATGTCCTCGTCTCCAGGGGCAGCCTAAGCAGAACCCCCCCCCGCCCCAAAGCAGTTGCACAGTGATGCCAGGGCTCTCGTTTGCACCCCTTCTAGCATGCTCTGGGGATGCCGGGGGAACCAAATTAGCATCTTGGTGCTCCTCCTTGGGGTCAGGGGGAGCTGGACTGAGGTGAGCAAGCCACGGTCTCCTGGATTTCCCCGGTACGTCCCCGGAGTCAGCACGAGCACAGAGGTGAAACTGAAAGGGGTCGTACTGATCGAAATCATGTACATCCCCAGCCTTCTCCAGGTGAACAAACAGAGTTAAAAAAAAATAAAACATAGTATAACCCCCAGGTGGCGCTATCCCAAGGGCTACTAACCCTGCCTGCTTGACTATGGACAGGTTGAGGGGCCTAGGTTCTATGGCGGGTGCCTCCACCCAGAGGTCAGGGTTTGTAGTGGTTAGACTAGCTTGGTCACAGCCCTCTGGGGCACTGAGACCCCCTTTTTATTCCCTCTAGTGGCTCACACAGTACACATGAGTTACAGCCCCAATACCCCATGTATACACACTGTTCACTCATAAAGTACCACTTACCCTCGATACTGATTCTGCAGCACGTCTCTGAGGACCCCCTGTAAAATAAGGTTAAACGACATACACAACAAGATACACTACTGTTTCCATAAGTACCAACACCACAGACAGTATGTAGTATAACAACAACAAATCTGATTTATTTAGGGGACAGTAACACGGGAGGGGGCAATCAGGTTGATTAGCAGAATTAAATCACAGTACTGTGCACATGTGTATATATAGGGTCCAAAATGTCACTCTCTGGGTACCCAGGATGGAGGGGAGCTAGCCAGGTCCATTGCCCGGGGTTGGCCAGCAGGTGCAGATGGAAGGGGCCCTGTAGGAAGAAAATATATGCACAACACCCACTTGTAATCTGGAGCCGGATGGCTCAGTCCATGAAGAAGTGAAACAACTATAATTAGAGGACACACTTGTAATTGATAACAGGCTGCAGGGGAATACCCTGATTTGTACTCACAATACCGAGAACTGGATGTTGGATGTTCTTCAGGATTGTCAGAAACAACAGGGCATGGAGACCAGGTCCTTGTGACTGGACCCCACAGCAGTTGATAGCAAACGGATTTAGCCCGAGACAAACTGGGGTTTGCTTCCAGCTTCAACATACAGCACACAGTACAGGGGATTGGAAATAGCGATTCCACACAAGCACTATGCACATTCATATGTAAAAGGAAAGTACCATACCAGGCAGGCTGCTCCTCGATCCTGATCGCACTTACTGCAAAATACCCAGGAGCACACACAGCAGCTTCAGTTCCTGACAGACCGAGCGTGATTCAGCAATTTCTCCAGTCTTCTACAGGGTGAGCCTGGTTTCCACACTACTGGTGTTTCTTTCTCCTCACAACTCGGATTCAGTCCAAACTGGCACTCACAACGGCTGCAGGCCGAAACTCAGGGCCTTACACGCGCTTCCCGCGCTAAACTACACACTGCAGAAGCACATAGCTCCTTCTTTCTTCACTGTCACAACTATCTGACTTTCCAGTAACAGAGCAGGGCATTTCCTTTGAGTTCCTCCCAGTTCAGTTGGCTGATTTGGCTGTCACTCACTATAGAACTCCCTCTGTTGGTGAAAGAAAGCACCAAGGTTAAAACTACATTTCCCAGAGTCACTGCCCATAAAATCCCCTTGTGGCTGGCTCAAAATTGAGAATCCAAGTTCTGATTCGTCCACAGACTCCATTTTAAGGTCTCCTTATCATCCTGATTGCTCCAAGTCAGCAATTCAGGACCAAGATGAAAGAGCTACACTGAAACAGTTCGTACTGAAATGAAGACAGGTTAGATAAACTATCATTTTCTCAGTCACAAATGATTTCTGGCAAACAGTTGCATCTTTCAACAAGGCTCCCTCTGCACATGTAGCGACGGCAGAAACAGAGTGAATTGACAGCAGCTTGGGCGGGATTCGAGCATTAAATACACAGTCCCCCTATACAAACTAATTAAGTCTGCAAACAGGCAGCTCTTGAAGAGACAGTACGTGGAGGCTCAAATAGCACCCACTTGGAGCCACATTTAAACAGCTCAGATGCCGAACACCGCCCAGACTTGGAACATTCAGGCAAGCTCCTGGAAGACTTTTGGGAACCCCCATTTGCAGGGGGGGTTACACCAGTATTGGGGTGACAGAAAGGACTTATGCCCCTGTATTCAGAGCCAGTTGTTTGCACAGAACACACATTAGCGGTGTGCATTAGATGCCCCATGGCCAGCAGGGGCAATATTCAGGCAGTTACCAAGGGGGCTAACTGTCTGAATAGGGGGCTTTCTCAGCACAGCATACAGTGACTGGACAGCACTCACACAGTCCCTACTGGAATATGGCCCACAGAAGGGAATGGGAATAGTGTGTCCCAAATGGGATAGCACCATAGCTCCTGTAAGCCGTATTTAGCCATGGTATGCTAATAAGCCATTGGGCATTCAGGGTGCAAAGGGTCCATTTGCATGCCATTGCGGGCTCATTAGCAGGTACTGAGGCATTGTACAGAACTACTGATCCTCCCATCACTATAAATATGCCACAGTATAAATTGTATAAGATATCCCTGGCATCTAATGGTCCCACCTCCACTTAATCATCATAAATATACTACAGTACAGATTCTGTAAAATATACTTGGCGTCTAATGACTCCCTTCCCCAGTTCGCCATAAATATGCTGCAGTATTGTGTAAGATATCTCATGTATATTGTGGTTCCTTTCAGCCCCCCCCCGATCATTGTTTCGATGAACCATCCAGTGGTCCCTGCAACACCTGATTGCCCGCCTAGTATACCAAGATGCATTTCCCTGGTGTCTAGTGGTCCCCCCACCTTCACAATCATAGACCTCCACCCCATCCTGCCCATTCGAGTCCCTCCCCTCACTGGCCCCCACATAACCTTATAGAATCACCTATACATGATGGCAACTGACACAGCCCCTGGCTCGCCATCTTGTCTGTCTGCTGTCCATGTGACCAGGAGCGAGTGCATGCCTACTGTAAAGACAGCTGAGCATGCTAACCTCAGCACCACCACACCACACTCTGATGACATTTTAAACATTTATTTTGTAATAATATTTTTTTTTAAATGTTAATTAAAGGTCCCAGGTCGACAGCACTCACATCTGAAGCCTTCTACATCTCCACATGACAGGTTCATATGAAGAAGAAAGCAGAATAAGGCCATTTGGTCACTCTAGTCTGCTCATGTTGCAGGGTCCACAGCCATTAAGCCACTGACCCTGCCCCCCTCTCCAATCCTCCTATCCTTTCCATCTGCCCCTCCCATTACCCTTACTTTCCCATTATGTCTAACCCAGTCTGTCTTGAAGCTACCCACTGTCTTCAATAAGGCCACATCTTCCGGCAGTGGATTCCAACTGGCCACCATACTCTCTGTGAAGAAGGGCTTCCTAAATCCCCCCAGTTTAAGACTGTGTCCCCTCATGCTTCGGCAGCCACTTAGCATAAAGAGACCCTCCTTATCCACCTTATTTATCCCTGAGAAGTACTTGAAGGTCTCAATCATGTCCTCTCCTCTTCTCTAGCGACTACATGTTCAGGGCCACCAACCTCTCTTCATATGCTCTAGCCTGCTGACCTGTGATTATCTTCATTGCCCTCCTCTGGACCATTTCCAGCAGGTTAATGTCCTTTATATGGTGTGGGCACCAGTACTATACTCCATACTTAAGATGTGGTCTCACCAGTGACCTGTACAAGGGTGGTATAACTTCCTCTGGCCTACCGCTGATCTCTCTGGCTACGCATCCCAACATCTTGTTTGCCCTTGCTACTACTTTCTTGCACTGCATGGGGTGCTTCAGATCACTAATGACCATCACTCCCAGATCCCTCTCCTCCTCCTCATCTGTTGCAGACACCCAGACCCCTGATTCTTGGCTCCAATGTGCATAACTTTGCATTTCTTGGCATTGAAGCCAAGCTGCCAAATCCAGGACCACCATTCAGTTTTTTTTTAGATCTTCCTGTAGGTCCTGTATCCCTCCAGCTGTGTCCACCCTCCCACTGAGCTTGGTGTCATCTGTGAAGAGGCACATTTTGCCCTTGACGCCATCCCCAATATTATTGATGAAAACATTGGATAACACTGGTCCCAGCACCAAGCCCTGCAGGACCCACTGGTGACTTCCCTGGTGCTAGATAACTCTCCTCCCACCACCACCCTTTGGGTCCTGTTCTCAGCTTGTTTTCTACTCATCTGGTCATCCTTTCTCTAACCCTGAGATCTGCCAACTCCTTAATTAACCTCTTGTTTGGTACAGAGTCAAAGGCCTTGCCAAAGTCCAGAGAAAGGATGTCTACTACTTGTCCTCTGTGTACTATTTTTGTGACCCAGTCAAATAAGTCAATAAGATTCGTTTGACACCATCTTCCTCCCATGCACCTGTACTGCCTCATATCCTGGAGACCATTCTCTTCTAAATATTCTACCAACCTTTCCTGAGTATGGTCTCCATGAACTTGCACAAAATTCAGGTCAGACTGACCAGTCTGTAATTCCCTGGGTCATCCTTGGGACCACACTTATGGAGAGGCACCACATGTGCCATTCTCCAGTCTTGTGGTACCACACCCAACTCCAGTGAACTATTGAACAGGCCTGTCTGTGACCCTGCAAGCTCCTCTGCCAGTTCCCTCAGTACCCTTGGGCATGTGCTCTACAGGCCTGATGATTTGTACACCTTCAATGCTAGCAGCCCCTCTCTCCCTCACTCTAACCTCCTCTACCACCATATCCATGCTCCCTTCCCCTGCTCCTCTTCTCCCCCCTGTATGCACTGGTCCATCTTTCTCACTGGTCTGATGGAACAGAAGTATTCATTCAGTACCTCTGCCTTTCCTCCGTTCGCCTACACCCATTCATCCCCTTTTCAAAGCTTTATAATCCCATCCTTCTTATCCCTTTTCTCACTTATATAGTGAAAAAGGCCTTTTCCCCTTAATTCCCTCAGCAATCTGCAGTTCCTACTGTGCCTTAGCCCACTGAACTGTCTTACCTGTCACACTAGCCAGTCTTAGGTAATTCTTCCTAGCCACCTCACTCATGGACTTTCTGAGTTTTCAGTAGGCTAACTTCTGGTTGCTTGCTGCCTGGGTGACCTCAGAACTGAACCAGCTAGGTGCTTTGTCCCTTGAAGTTTTCCCCATGAGTCTAATGCACTCCTTTGTGGCAGCCGGCCTGAAGCCATCCTTTGACCAGGGCTCTTAGCTCAGCCGGTTCACAGGACTCGGTCCCCGGGAAGGACGGCATCCCTGGAGCCACCGCTTGAGACCGCAAGCCCGGCCAACAGACCTGACTAGCTGAAGCCGCCCTTTGACCAGGGCTCACAGCCCGGCCAGTTCACAGGACTTGGCCCCCCGGACAGACGGCATCCCTGGAGCTGCCACCCGAGACTGCAAGCCCGGCCAACAGACCTGACTAGCTGAAGCCGCCCTTTGACCAGGGCTCACAGCTTGGCCGGTTCACAGGACTCGGCCCCCCAGACGGACAGCATCCCTGGAGCCACTGCCCGAGACCGCAAGCCCGGCCAACCGATCTGACTAGGTACTGCTGCTTTTTCCACCAATCGGAAAGCATGTGCTTTCTCCGGCTACGCTCTGATTGGTCACTTTTCTACTCTCTGCCTGCTTGCCGCCTGGCGCTGAATTAACTGCTGCTGATTTAATGTAAAAACTGCCTAAATAGACCTATAATTGCCATGAAACTTAGAGAATTGTTTAATCTGTTTGTATTTAAGAAACCTGCTTACAGTTTTAACTGATTCCAGCCCTTTCCTGAATATTTACGCTCCCTCAGCCCCTTTAGCGCCTAAAAGCCTCCGTCTTGCAAATTCTCCCCTGTTGCGACTGTCTGCTGTACAGCTCTCACCCTGCTCATAAATTCAACCTCTCTCTCTCTCCTACAGCTGAAGTCGCACTTTGACCAGGGCTCACAGCTCAGCCGGTTTACAGGGCTCGGCCCCCCAGACGGACAGCATCCCTGGAGTCGCCGCCCGAGACCACAAGCCCGGCCAACAGACCTGACTAGATACTGCTGCTGCCCCACCGGCACTGCGTGCCAGCCCCTCACCCTCCCACTCTATCTCAACTTTTTGTTTTATAGCTGAACCGAGTCATATGTTTGCTGCATTTCACTAACAGCCTACTTTGCCATTGATTCCTTATCTTCGCTCACCACTAGTGGGTCCTAGAAAATCAAGCACTAAGGCTACCATTCTCTCTGCATTCCCTGCATTGCTACCTAACTCTATCTCTTGCCAGTATGCCGCCCACTAACAGGTACCAGCAATACCCATATCACGTTGTAGTAATGATATTTATTAGTATCCTTCCTGGTTCATCAGTTCTGCCTGTATCCCTGGCTATACATCCCGTGTCCCAGCTTGATGCTGCCACCGTAAAGCTATGCTGGCACGCTGCCTTACACTGTGACCATGGAACACCCTAACTACCCACATTACCCATCGAAACCATGTGCCTCACTTACCGACCTGCATGATCTATTGGTCATGTTGCTCGAAATCTCCTCATCTGCCCCCCATTGTGTACAACTACCTGGACACTTCACTAGGTGCTACTCATTAACCCATAAATACCGTAAAGCTAGATTTCTCGCTTTACTGCTCCTCCTACTGCTTGCTGCTGATGTCCACCCTAACCCTGGTCCACCCTCCATGAACTTCACTACCTCCCAGCTCACCCCCTCTACTCCCCCAGCCTTTCCAAGCAGTCTAAAAATTGTCCACCTAGATGCCCGCAGCCTTACCTGCAAACTTCCTATGCTGCAAATAATGGGCCTTGAGCATAAACCTGACATAATCATTGTCTCAGAAACATGGCTCTCTGAGCACATCACGGACCAAGAAGTTTCAATCCCTGGTTTCATTATAACTCAGATGGACAGACTCTGATGAGGAGGCAGAGTGGCGATCTATGTCTCTACCTCCCTTCAACACTCAATTGTGGTGAAAGTCACTTCTTCTTCCTCTCACGAGGCTATCCTTCTTAACATACAGCTACCTTACTCCACCCCACTTTTTATTGCAGGGGTTTATTGTCATCCTGGCCAACCCCCCTTCCCAAATTACAGAGCTGTTAAAGAAACTGACGGCCCTTGCCCACTCAGGTGAGCTGTACATAGTGGGTGATCCTAACATCAACTGGCTCTCAAACAAGCTAGCCAAAACTCACTCCTACATCAAATCACTAAATCTAACACAGCTAATACAGGAACCTACTCAACTGAATAACAAAATTAAAAACCACTCCCTTCTGGACCTAATCCTCACATTGCATCCCCACAGGGTCAAGGCTGCCAGCTTACGTCCTGATGCACTAAGTGACCACCATCCTGTGTACATGGTGCGCAAAATACACAGGCAAAAAATACCACACAAAAGCCTCCTAACCTGTGTCTACCCCTCTGTTGACACTCGACCTCTTCATTGTGACCTCGCCAATACTGACTGGTCCCCACTCGCATCATGCTCCTCAATTGACGCTGCACTCCAGCTGTTCAGCGAAAAGTTCCTTCATGTATGGAATCTACTTGCCCCCCTGCGTAAAACCAGAGTCCATGGAAACCACCTACCCAGGGTATTTCCTGAGCCCCTGTCCTGTCAAAGAGCCCGTGGCACTGCTTGGCGTAAACACAAGGTAACCATCTGCCCCAGGCATCTCCAACAATACAGGGAGCTATGAACTAAGTGTACCAAAGCTATCCAGCTGGCCAAAGTTGAACACTACCCGGCTACCTTCCAAGCAAACACAAACAATCCTTCTAAATTTTGGAAAGTTCTTCAGCCCCTCTTTTCCCCTTCCACCAAACCCCCTACTCCTGCCCTTAGGCTAAATCTCTGTCACCTCAGAACCCTTGGAAGTCGCTGAATGCTTTAATTCCCATTTTATGTCTTGTGCCCTAGTGTTCCAAGCTGCCCCCCTGTTGCCCATGCTGACTTCTGGCTTCCCTCCCTCCTCGGTGGTCATCTGCCTGCTTGCTCTCTCCCCCTTTCTCCTTACTGCCCCTCCCTCATCACCAAGCCCCTCCCCCTGACACCCCCCGCCCACCTTTCATCATACCTGGCTACTACCCCCTTCCTTCAACCACTGTAACATGTACCTACACTCCCTCTTTACCTCGCTCTACCCCCACACTTACTACCCACTACTCTGCTTCCTCTTCTCCCCCTGCCCACTCTTCATCTACCCCCTTCTTCTTCTCCTCCCACATCTCCCCTGCTGCTGCCTTAAAAGCCCTTTTGTCCATCGACCCTGACAAAGACTCCTCGCTGGATGGCCTGGACCCTAAGCTCCTCTCTCTGTCTGCTCCTGCTATTGCCTATCCTCTCTCCCTCTGCCCCCACAGCTTGGAAACATGCTACAGTTCTACCTTTCCCTAAAGGAGGTGATCCCTCCTCCCCTAGCAACTACTGCCCTATCTCTCTCCTTCCTACCCTGGCTAAGCTCCAGGAACACATAGTACTTGAACAACTCTCCTTCTATCTTACTGACTGCACCTTTCTCACTCCATTCCAATCCGGTTTTAGAAAGGGATGTAAGTTTGTCATGGCAGTCATACACGTCATTGATTCCATGACGTTTGATCTTTATTCAGGACTTCCATGATTTTCACTAGTGTCATCAGAATGTAGCAATGATGACAGTGCCACAACATTTACTACTGTTTACTATTGATTTCATGAACAAACAATGAGTCATTAAAACCTCATCCATGACAAACTTACACCCCTACTGATGTACTATGTAATTGCTCCCTCTTCCCTTCCCCCAGACGTACCGTGAGACAAGCATCTTGTTGCTCAGTGTAATTCTCCTGGCGAAACTTTTCAATAAATGAATAAATAAACCATTATTCCATCCTTAATGATGGACCATTTTTGGTCTACCCCATATCTGCTCTGATGCCCCCAGGTGCCTCCTTAGAAATATAGAAACATAGAATTTGACAGCAGATAAGGACCGCTTGGCCCACCCAGTCTGCCCATTTCCCTACCTGATGGATAAGCTGCAGATCCTAGCTAACCAGCAGCCTACTTCTTCCTACCCCCACCCCCTAGAATTTCCTTATGACTGTCCCATGCATGCTTGAATTCCACCACTGTTTTTGACTCCACAACCTCCTCTGGAAGGCTGTTCCATACATCCACAACCTCTCTGTGAAAAATACTTCATTAAATTACCTCTGAGCGACCCCTTCTATCTTTCAAATTGTGCTCCTTTGTTCTTGCACACCTCTTTTTGAAAGATGCTACCCTCTTGGACTTTGTTGATTCCCTTGAGGTACTTGAAAGTTTCTATCATGTCCCCCTCTCCCTCCTTTCCTTGAGGCTATACATAATCGCTCCTTAAGTCTCTCTTCATATGTCTTCCGTGCAGACCCTGCACCATTTTAGTTGCCTCCTCTGGACAGCTTCCATCCTGTCTATGTCTTTGTGGAGATTGGGTCTCCAGAACTGCACGCAGTACTCCAGATGTGGTCTCACCAGCTGTCTGTACAGAGGGATAATAACTTCTTGTTTTCTACTGGTGATGCCTCTCCCTATGCATCCCAGTATCCCCCCAGCCCTCCTTGCTGCCCTCTCACATTGCTTGCCCACCTTTAGGTCATCTGATATGACTACCCCCAGGTCCCTTTCCATTTTTGTTGTTGTTAGTATCTCACCCCCCATTGTGTACTCTTCCCTGGGTTTTTGTTTCCCAGGTGCATTACCTTGCACTTCTTAGCATTGAATCTAAGCTGCCATACATTTGACCATTCCTCTAACCTTGCCAAGTCCCTTCTCATCCTTTCCACCCCACCTTGTGCATCAACTCTGTTGCAGATCTTTGTGTCATCTGCAAAGAGCCATACTTTTCCTTCCAGTCCTCTGCAATGTCGCCATAAAGACATTGAAGAGGACCGTCCTAATACTGAACCCGCGGTACCCCACTACTAACCTCCTTTTTCAGAGTGGACCCTACTATCATTACCTCTGTGTCTTATTCTCCAGCCAATTTTTACCCAGGCTGTCATCTTGGGAACCACTCCCAGGCTGGCTAACTTGATATTAATCTTTGTGTGAGACTGTGTCAAATGCCTTGCTAAAGTCTAGGTAGGCCATGTCCACAGCCCCTCCCTGATCAACTACTTTGGTCACCCAGTCAAAGAAATCTATCAGATTTGTCTGGCATGACCTTCCCGCTGTGAATCCATGCTGCCTTGGGTCCTGTGCCCTCTGGCCTCTAGATACTAAACAATTCTTTCCTTCAGAAGTGATTCCATCATTTTCCCTACCACTGAGGTTAAACTAACAGGTCTGTAGTTTCCTGCTTCTGCCTTGCTCCCACTTTTGTGAAGGGGAATCACATCTGCCCTCCTCCAGTCCTCAGGTACCACCCCATCCTCCCATGATTTGTTAAAGAGGGTAGTCAGTGGTATCACTAGTTCTACCCTTAGTTCTTTAGAATTCTGGGATGAATCCCATCAGGCCCCATTGCTTTGTCCACCTTCAGTTTTAAGAGCTCTTTCAGAACCCTTTCTTCTGTAAATGAGCTGGTATCAACTTCTGTATCCAGAGTGTTTCTACTGTTTGTTTTAGTACCTTCCCTCTTCCTTTGTAAATACTGAGCAAAAATATTTGTTTAGTATCTCTGCCTTTTCACAGTCACCCTCTGCCCACCCTCCTCCCTCCCTTTATTAAGCCTCATTATCCCTCCTTGGTCTTCCTTTGCTCCCTGATGTACCTATAAAAGGTTTTATCCCCCTTCTTAACTGAGTTGGCTATCTTTTCCTCGGTTTGGGCCTTTGCTGTTCTGACTGCCTTTCCAGCTTCCTTTTGCTTTAACTGATACAGTTCTCTGTCCTGTTCCTTCTGTGATTCCTTGTACTTCCTGAATGCTTTCTTTTTCTCTTGAACCTTCACTGCCACTTCCTTTGAGAACCATAGTGGTTTCTTACCTTGTTTCATTTTGTTTATTTGCTTTACACAAAGGCTTGTTACCTCTGTGATGGCAGTTTTATTATTCCCCATTGTTCTTCCACCCTCCTTCCTGCCCATTTGCTAGTGCATTCTTTAGGCACTCACCCATTTTGGCAAAGTCAGCCCTCCTAAATCCAGTACCTTTGTCTTTGTATGGCTTGGACTCTATTGCTGTGTTTATTGTGAACCATACTGTCTTCGATGGTCGCTAGTTCCCAGATGGCTACCCACTTTACATCTGTGATCCCTCTTCATCTCCATTTGAGAGAACCAGGTCTAAGATTGCTCCCTCTCGAGTGGGCTCCAATACTAGTTGTCTAAGGCATGCCCCCTGTAGGGCATCTAGAATAACCCCACTCTTAGAAGTGGCTGCTGCAACTGCACTCCAGTTAACATCTGGCATATTCAGATCACCCATCAGCAATATCTCCCCTTTATCTGCCATTCTAAGTATACTTTCTATCATTTCCTTGTCCATTTCCTCCCCCTGAGAGGGGGGTCTGTATACAACCCCTGTGCGGATTGTGGTGCCATTGCCTGCCTCCAAATTTACCCACAGTGCTTCTTCTTCTTCTCCCTGTTTACCCTTTTGTTCTGTTGCTTTGATTTCTTCTCTTATGTAGAGAGCTACTCCTTCTCCTCTTTTACCCTCCCTGTCCCTCCTGTAGATAGTGTATCCTGGTATGTTTACGTCCCAGTCATGGTTCTGTGTGTACCATGTTTCTGTGACTGCCACGATATCCAGATCTTCCTCCTCCATCAAGGCCACTAATTCAGGAAGCTTGTTACCCAGACTATGGGCATTGGTACTCATTGCTCTCCATTTTTTGATGGCTTTACCTTCTGTAGCAGCATCCCCCACTGACCTTTCTACCTTGGTCTTTTTCTCATTTAGTACCCTGTTTTGTAGGGGGAGGCTGGGATTTTCCTGCTGCTTATCAGTGCCTCCCCCCTTGACTAGTTTAAAGGCTTGCCAATGAAGCATTTAAACCAATTGCCCAAAAGACTTGTTCCCTTCCTGGACAGATGCAGACCATCCTGCCAGTATAGGCTGGTGTCCCTCCAGGTGGAACCCCAGTCCCCAATGAAGCCAAACCCCTGTGCTCCACCATTTTTCAACCATTTGTTAAACTGCATGGTGCAAAGTACCCTCGCCTCACCCATGCTACTGACAGGCAGCACCTCTGAGAAGGATACTGTGTGTGCTACTTGTCTTAAGCCCCTCCCCAACTCTACAAAGTCCTTCTGCACTGATCTAATCTCATGATGAGCTAAGTCATTTGTCCCTAGGTGGACAATGACGTCCAGCTCTGACTCCCGTGCAACTTTTCTCGTGATCCTAAGGATGCGCTTCCTGTCCCTCCAAGCCATGGCACCAGGCAGGCACCTTACTTCAGATTTCCTTGCTCCCCAGTTCTATCCCCAATAATTGAGTCCCCACCAGGAGCTGCTTTCTTCCCTGTGGTGCCCTCTGCCTCCTTCCTGAGGGCCTCCCTTGTGACAGTTGTCTGCACCCTCCTTAGTCTCCTCTGTGGGTGCATCCATAGGGGAACTATGCTCCCCCAGAATGGTGTATGGATTGTGGAGTGGAACAACTGTGCCCTCACGAAACAATCAGCTAAACGCTCTGACTTACCGATGCGATGAGTGCCTTCCTGTCAGCAAGATGCCATACACGACAATTTGTAATACTGCTTCAAACCAATTTGACAGAAAAAATACCCTGCTAATCAAACAGAGAAAAATCCAAACATCCAAGTCAGACACAGGTAAACCTCCCCAGCCCCAAAAGAGCCTGGTGACTTGTGCTCTGAAAACAGTCAGCCCCAAACACGTCAGCTGTGCAGAAGGGCAGACACAGAAAACAGTATTCAGCCTATGTGGGTTTAAACTCTTCCTGCACTGAAAACCTTAACACTTGTAACAAAAGTAAAGCAAACTCCACCTCCCTCTGTTGATTGAAAGACTGCCTTTTCTGATAATTCTAAGTTCCTTATTTCACCCTTCAGTTAGAAGTATCCTCCACCTGAAGAATATTAACTTTCCTAAGGAATCTGCTTCAAACCAAAGACAATTGTAAATTGTAAGGTTCACCTCCCTCTGTTGTGAGCGCTACTCGCTTTCTTGCAAATCTTAAGTCCAGTGTTGCAGCTTGCAGCCAGAGGTAGCTTCACCTGAAGACTATGAGGTTAGCAGCTCATCCATCTTCTTGAAGTCTGCCCTCCTAAAATCCAGGATCTTGGTCTTAGTGGGGATGTTTTCCCTGCCCTTATCCAACTGGAACCACACTGTGTGATGGTCACTTCCACCCAGGGGCTCCTCCGCCATTATTTCTTGTATGTGCTCCCCATTCATTAGCACTAGGTCATGGATTGCTCCTTCCCAGGTGGGTTCTATGACTCCCTGAGTCAGGAACCCACTCTGTAAACTTCTAGGATCACCTGACTCTTGGCACATGATGTGTATAACCCACTCCAGTCTGCTGTGGGCAGGAGGAAGCTCCCCACTATTACCACCTCTCCTTTCCCTGCAGCTTCCAATGTTTGCAAGCTCAGTTCCCTGTTTCTTTGTTTTTCCTGTTTGGGTGGTCAGTAAACCACTCCCAACCTCACATTTCTCCCTCTGTTAGACTGTAACTGAACCCACAATGCTTCCACCTTCCCCTCCTCTGACTCCTCCCTTGTTCATGTTATACCCTCCCTGATAAAAATCCCAGCCCACTCTTTCCCTACATTCCTGTCCTTCCTGTATAGTTTATATCCGGGGATCAGTACAGGTGGCTGCAGTGTAAGCTTCCTCACTCTGCCCCCACTTATGCCCACTACACAACAAATTGAATCCCTAAACCTCCACCAGCTTATTAGCAAACCCACCAGACCAAACCACCACTCCCATAACCATACCCTCCTGGACTGGGTCCTAACCACACACACACATTGGATCATCTCTGTCGGTACACTCCCTGACATTTTCAGTGATCATTACATGACTTATTGTGTGTGAAAGCTGCATCTGCCCCACTCCAACCCCACCTACTGTTGAGTCAGATCGCTGCATTTTTAAACACTGCTGCTCCCCTCTTCTTTGATCCTGCTTCTTCTGACTGGTCTCTCTTCTATTCTGCCACTGTCATTGACACCGCCATTTCTCTTTTTTGAAACTTCTTGAATAAAGCTTAGAACACTCGTGCTCCTCTCCGATGGTGCAGGGTAAGATACTTCCACCACTCATGGATCTCTGTCAACATCATCAAACTCTGCAACACCCAGGACCGTGCCTGGGCACAATATGCATTTTCCCTCTCCTGCACTGACCTCTCTACATATCGATCACTAAGAAACTCCTGCACCAAAGCGATTTGAGCTGCAGAAGCACTATACTTCAGGGCCACCCTACAACAAAATATAAAATCTCCCCACAAATTCTGGCATACCCACTCCTCCCTTTTTAACACCCCCAAATCCTCTCCTTCTCCCTCCTCATTGATGACAAGCTAATCTCTGACCCCATCACCATTGCCTCCACATTAAACATGTTCTTCACCATCTGTGCCATTCTGATCAGCCCTGCAAACACCCC
The DNA here is from genome assembly GCA_016271365.2 of Neoceratodus forsteri. Lineage (NCBI taxonomy): Eukaryota > Metazoa > Chordata > Ceratodontiformes > Ceratodontidae > Neoceratodus > Neoceratodus forsteri. The sequence continues at coordinate 256,200,568 of CM057452.1, forward strand.
CTAATCCCCGCCCTCTCCCCTCCACTGAATGGTTTCCGGTTCCCCCATCTCTGCCCCTGAGGTTCTCCATGCCCTTCAATCTCTGAACCCTGGCAAATCCAGTCCTGATGGTCTTGACTGTCTCCTCCTCCTTCTTCAAGTCTTCACACCTGTTATAGCCCTTCCCCATCCCCCCTGCTCAACCTCTCATTCACCCTCTGTACAGTGCCCTTGGCCTGGAAATCTGCCAAAGTGATCCCCCTTCACAAAGGAGACGATCACACCCTACCGGGAAACTACTACACCATCTCCCTCCTGCCTGTATTAGCCAAGCTCCAGGAGTCCCTAGTCCTCACTAGGCTCACTCATTTCCTTTCATTTTCATTTTAATTTTTTATTCTTGTAGACCAGATGAGCAAAATGCCCATTTTCACAGGTGACAAGTTTAACATACAAACAGTAAAATGACAATAAATAACATTCAACATTAATCAGTGCTTTGTACAAGTACATTCATTTCAAATTAAGACCCATTGTTTAAGTCAAGTTTTAAAGCACCAGATAGTTATACTTGCAACAACTTCAGATGGAATTGAGTTAAAAAAAGTAGAAGCCCTAAACAATAGAGATCTTTGGCCAAATACTTTTTTGAAGAATGGAATTTTAAGTGTGCTTGGACTGAGATCTAGTGAAAGCAGAATTAACAAACCTAGGCAACAAGTCAATTAGAGAGGAGGGGTAAAATCCCTTCATGACTTTGTAAAGAAAAACTCCCGTTTTGTAAAGGACCGTATTTTCAAAAGATAATGAGGCAGATTGTTCATACAAACAACAACAATGAGTACGGAAGGGAAGATTTAAACAAACTCTTAAAATAGGATTGTAAGTGACCTTTAAACAATTTAAAAGTGATTACCAGTAGAGGAATAAATTACTAGCAAATAGTCTAGGATACTGAACATAAAACTATGTATTAGCAATTTCCAAGAGTCCACAGTCAGAAAAGATTTAATTCTGTATAATGACCCCAACCTTTGGTGTAAAGTTTTCCTCAAGTATTGTATGTGAGATTCGAAAGTAAACTACCTATCCAAATAAATTCCTAAATATTTAAAAACTTCAACATACTCAGTAATAGTACCTTTGTTATCTGTAATGGGTGGAAGTTTAGGAAGGGCATGCTTTTTGTGGGAGAACAGCATTACTTGTGTTTGTTTTTTAATTTAAGATCATGTGGTTAAATGATAACCAAACTTGAAAATGGTCAAAATCTTTCTAAAGATTCTGGAGAACAGTTTCAGGACTGGGACCAAGACTGTAAATAACGTCATCGTCTGTGTAAAGTGTCATTCTAGTGTGTGTGCATATATTGGGGGCTGATCTTCCTCCAGCTTCCTCTGCCCTTACCAGTCCAGCTTCAGGAAAAAACACTCAACGGTATCCTCACTGGTATGGACCAAGGGCACCTTACCGCTACCGTTTTTATCGACCTAGCAAAGGCCTTCAACTCTGTCTCTCATCCACCACTACTCTCTAAACTTGGATCTGCTGGCCTTTCTCCCTCTGCAGTTGAACAGTTCAGATCCTATCTGTCTTGTCATACCCAACGTGTCCTAGCTGGGGATGTCCTCTCCCCCCGCTTCCTATCCTGACTGGCGTCCCCAAGGCTCTATCCTTGGCCCCATTCCCTCTCTGTCTTCTTCAACAGCTTCCCTTCTGTCTGCTCCTCTTCCCAAATCCACCTCTATGCTGATGACACCATTCTTTACTCCTCGGGCCCCTCTGCCTCCCTGGTGACTACACAACGCAGAGAGATTTCACCCATCTTTTGCATTGGTTCCAAGCTAATCAACATAAAATCAATGCAAAGAAAACAGTGGCCATGACCTTTGGAACCTCTCATAAATTATCTAAGCTTTCCCCTCTCCCCTGCTTTTCCACCCTTGATGGTACCATCCCTGGACACAGTCTCTGCCTATAAGTACCTAAGTGTCTGGCTGGACAACTGACTTGACTACTCAACCCACATCGACTATTTCATTTTCACAGAAAGGGTGGTGGATGCATGGAACGGCCTACCTCAGGAAGTGGTGGATATGTATACAGTGCAGGGCTTCAAACAGGCATGGGATAGGCATACGGGAGCAATACAGATGAGTATGAATAGATAGGCCATTGACAGAGCAAGGGCCGATGGCACATTCATAAGGTAGAAAAAGAAATGGGCAGACTGGATGGGCCTTGCGGTCCTTATCTGCCGTCAACTTCTATGTTTCTATGTATATCCACTCGTGGCTCCACCCAAGACTCGGTCCAGTGTATAGGAACAAAGATACCCTCTCTCCAAGTCCACCATGAACTGCTCACTAAAACTATCCTCCCTATCTTTGACTATGCAGATGTCAATCGTGGGTCCCCCTCCCCTACTTCTCTTTCCAGACTGGACTCACTTTTCAACATCTTCTGCCATTTTTCCACAAATGACTCCCCCCACCCCCCGGCACTCATAACTGCACCCTTTACTCCTCCCTCTCTCTCTCTCTCTCCCTCCCTTACCTCCTGCTGTCCAGCTCCACACCTCTACTCTTATCTCCAAATATTGGTTTGGGACCCTCACCCCCTACCTCTCTTCTCTCCATTCCACTTCCTCCCACTGTTCCTACTATCTTCACTCCAGAGACTCTCATACATTTGACCTTCCCCAACCCCACTCTTAACTCCAGCCAGGTGGCATTCTCTTACCACACTCCCCATATCTGTAACTCTTTCCATCTGACATCCTCCCTCCACTCTTTCAAACGTATTCTCTCCCACTCCCCTCCACCCTCCTGTGCATGCTACCCACCTCTCTAATCCCCACTCCTGATACTGTCCTCTTTCCCCTTCCCGGTTCCCTTCTTCCCACTTTCCTTGCCTTCTCCCTGAGCTCAAGCCTGAAAAATGTATCTTTGTTGACTGCTGAGTTCCTCCACACTGTGCTAAAATGTCTTGTACTACGTATGTTCCCTGGTACACCACTCATTGTATTTTTGTATATTCTTAAATTATGTGTATTATATCTTATATTGTATTGCTGTATTGTATTCAGCCAAATATTGTTGTTGTATTTTGCCTCCCTTACTCTCCCTTCCCCGGGTCCCACCTGGAAACGAGCCTCGACTCATTGTGCCTCTCCCAGTCACCAACTTTGAATAAATAAATAAAATAAATTATGTGTCTCACCCTGCCTGTCCTGAAGGGATTACTGCTATAGTAGTACGTAGTTGGGAAAGACCGTTCAAGCTGCAGGCACATTGAAGGCTTATCCTTTCATTTGAGATGACCAACGATAGTGCCAACAGTTATGGCAGCTGTATGGACATCTGCTTTCTAAAATCTATGGGTGATACAGCCACAAAAAGTTCTGAGGCTCTAAAAACTTCTGATAAGCCATTAAAGATTCTGATAGTTATTCGATCCTCATCAGATTTTTCAGAACCTTTTAGTTTAAAATATAAAAACTGTTCTAATCATCATTGTTCACCCTTACGCTTCTGGCAGCAAAGGGAAAGTGCATCTAAAAACAACTTGGAGTGGTACTACACTACCTCCAGACTCCTTTTGGGTATTTCGACAATCACGACCACCAGTCTTCTTACTGGATGAAGAGCAAGCCACAAGACAGCTCCACTGTTCATACAGGGTGCAAGGAATAAGGTTCAATGCACAGCAACAAACAGCAGCACTCCACGGCTGAATTCCAAAACAAGGCTTTTATTCCAACAGGAATTTAAAACATACCACAATATATTACAGCATGCAGGTCACCGCTGATGGGAACCCCAACTGGTTTCATGTGTCAGTATGTTGTCAGGGGGCTGGTTCCCAAGTACATGTAGCTGGTATAAGTGGAAAAGCATTTAAAGTGACAGTAACCTATCGATGCAATAACAACAAAAGTGCTCAGTGCATATATTTTATCTATTTAAAAGATTAACTAGAAAGGCACACTGAGCAGAGTACTGCTCGATTCCAGGTGCATCCTGGGGGAAGGGGGACATAAGGAGACAGAAACATACAAGGAAGTACAGTAACAACACAGATACATCGCTAGTTTGACATATAGCTTGGAAATATATTTGATCATACATATTTATATTTGGACATTTTTAATGTGACTTGCAACTACTGACAATCATTTCATCCAGAAAGGAAGCAAGGCCTGCAATTAGAACTGAGACGACAAGTCAGTACAGTGGTGGGAGGCTGGGGCAGAGTACTGAGCCGGGCACTGCTATGCGCATATACAGGGTGAGTTGCAGTGCTCGTTTATGAGGTGTCTGAGGTGAGTGGGTGAGGGCATTAGTCGAGTGCTTGCAGGGAGGGAGTTCCATAACTAAGGCATATGTTGTCTGAAAGCTGCTTGGCCAGCCGATGAGGTCATGCATGGTACTGACAGGAGAAGGGTGTTTGCTTTCTTCAAGGAATAAGCGGCGGTCGGAAGAGGAGTTAGCTCAGCATTGAGATACTGGGGGAGGGACTGGGACCAATACTTTGCTATGAGCATGGTACAGTGTGCCTGCTATCGGTCATGGAGTGAAGGCAGTTTTAGGGACCAATAGAGGTCACAGTGGTGAGTAGAAGGCAGACTGTCAAGGGCAAATCTACAGAAAGAGTGGAAGAGGGGGTCCAGTCTGGATAGGATGGATTTGGGAGCAGCACTATAGACTACACCATAGTCGGAGATGGGGAGAATCATTTTCTGTAATAGTGCCCTGCGGGTTGGCAGGGGGATGCTACCACGATTGCGGAAGAGGGCTCCCAATTTAGGATGTAGTTTTTCGTGGTTGGCATCCACGTGCACAGAAAAGCCGAGATGCTGGTCCAGCCAGATTCCGAGATATCTGAAGGAAGTGCAAGCTTCCAAAGTGGTCTTAATACATATTTACAAAGAGTATGCAAACAAACCGTAACCATGGTCCATAATAAATGCCCCACCACTGTACAATTAATGTAAATGCAGGTATTAGCAGGAATATATGTATAACAATTTAAAATCATTCTGCTGACTCCATGGTTCAATTTCATGCCTTCCCATACCAGAGGTAGTCCATACAATCCTTGTAGTCCTGAAAAAGAAATATGGAGCATTAGATCCGTCATATTTAAATTGAGAGTATAACAATTAAAGGGTACGACACACCACTAGAGAACAAGAAACAAAGTAGATTGTGATAACCCTTTCCATTACATCATCAGTATTGTGATTTCACTGACTGTGACGTTACAGATGCTCAGGAAGAACCACTCAGTTGCTGCCAGGTTGGTCACGTGTGATGGCACAGTTAGTGAGGTCACAGCACTAATGTTGCAGTGGGAGGAAATAGAACTAGATATGTCAGCTGCCAGGCTGAGTGCTATTCCACACATGCAGCATAATACTATCACACAGAAAACGGTCTAATGAACAAAAGGAAAAAGAAAAACACTTCAGAAATAAAAAGTTACAACTGACTACTTATTTAAATTTGTAACATTTTCTTGTCTGCTATTTTTTATTCTACTAGCTCTTTTTGGAAAAGAAGCGGGTAGTAAAATGTTGCACAAGGGAGTAACCAGGGAACAATCTATTTATTTTTAAAAGGAAGGCAAGGAACTGGGTTTTATATGGCGCCATTCATGCATGTTTTATCCCAAAGTGCTGTACACGGCAAGCCCTAAAACACTGCAGAAGTCATTAATTGCACACAGAGCAGTAGCTTGAGTTTGAGGGTGCTTGCTGAAAGCTCAGGCATGCTTACCACAGTTGGAGACAGAGAGTGAGTGGAGGGTAAGCATAGGGAGCTTAAATGACACATTCAGGGTCACTAAGTGAGTTAATGAAAGTGGTGGGATTCAAACCTGGGTCTCCCGCTTCAATGTTCTTTATTGTGTTTTTTTTTTAGCTCTGCTTTTTGCCCCTCAAGTCATCACCACTGCTTTCTTGAGGCCCCTGCCAGTCCCTGTCCCCAGCCCCCCCCCCAACTATCATACAGTTGGGGATCTACACATAGCAAAATCAAGGGCGATGGTAACCATCATTTAGATGGCTCAAGACACATTTTTTGTTTTGTGTGCTTATTCCATTCCCCAAGCACTCCCACCTCCCTGGATGTTGGACAGTACCCTAACAGTCTCAGTTGCAGCAATGCCTTCCTCTGCCCCGCTACTCTCAAGGTAAACTACCACATACAATAACATCTGTAGATTTGCACTGATGGCACCCTACACTACCCATCATTGTTCCCTTTACCAGTCCCTTGGCTGATGCCCCCCCCCCCGATTCGAAATGACTACCTTCTTGGCTGCACCATAGATAATGCCATCTGAGGTGGGGACCTGTTCCCCTTTTCCTCCCTGCACAAACAGAAAAATTGACCCACAATCTTCAAAACTCCTCCAGCCTTCTGTTGGAGACTCCTCAGATCTCCACCTGCCTGGGTAGCAAAGCTTTCACCTCAACCGCCCCTAGACTGTGGAACAGCCTGTCCTCCTCTCTGCACTCTCTAGATTCTCACCGCACATTTTAATCCCTCTATAAAGCAGCCTTAATGGCAGCTGCCACATACACCTGCCCCCCCCAGGGTAGCCCCCTCCCCCCTGTACACCCTGATATTTATCCCTCAAATGGACACCACAGTCTCGATCGTATTTGAGTAGTGCTATCTAGCCACCTTGGCTGTGCCAAATGCCTGAGCACTATTGATGGGATATACTGTAAAATTATCTTACTGTAGTTTGCACTTAAGGTATCTATGTTTGTACATTTTCCGATGGCACATACTGTTCAGTTATTTGTTAGTGTTCACGCTTTACTGTTTTCATAACTCTGTTGCTTTTTTTTTTTTTTTTGCTATTTCTTATTATCTTATTAACGTACTTGTATTTTCTCCTTGACTGTATTTTGTATTCTGTGTACTTGTTTTCTGAACTGTATTTTTACCCTTGTGCCATCTTCATGGCCCGGGTCGCGCCTGAAAATAGTCCATAGGATCAGTGCGCCTACCTGGTAAGCAAATACATCAGTAGATAAATAAAATGCATGTGGGATGACGCTACCTCGGTGAGAGAGCAGGATCCCCAACTCACCACCAGGGGCCGCTGCTGCACCAGAGTCCAGATGTCTCCCTCCCTGGTCTTACTCAGGCTGCCCTGAGGAGCGCTCTCCAACCCTGGCTGCACCAATCCTGGCACTCCTGACTAGCTTCCAAACCCATGTCACCGGAATGGAAGCGTGACCTGCTTCCACCAACACATAGGGTGGCCTATTAATCTTTATTCTAACTACAAGACTACAGTGTCTCGATTTAAAATGAGACGGAACTCATCATGCATTTCAATCATTTCAATTAAAAAAACAAATACACACACATAAGGAAACATAATTCAAATCCTGACTGAGATTTGAAAAAAAGATTTATTTAGATCAATTTCATGATGAAAAAATCCTAAATGAATGTACTTTTCAGTAAACAAAACTAAAAAAAGGTTAAGATGATTAAAACTCGTAAAGTCGAGAGTCTGCAGTGATTAAGCACTTTACAAACAGCAGGACCTGAAACAGCAGGATTAACATTGTCCTCCATTACAGACAATTACATACCCTGTTCGTAATCATTAAGCAATGCCTCACGTGGTGTCAATAGACTTATTATCTCAGTGCACTTGTCATTAAGTTAAGTGCATGTCTGATAACTGAATTGTGTGTCTCCAGTTGGCACAGATGGCTGCATGCAGTGTAAGTACTCAGTATGCACTTTTTGCAGAAGGAAGTTACATAGTGAATAATACACCGCTGTTTGAACTACTGTATAAAGGAGCAAAGCTCCCCAAGGAGCCTGATAGCACTAAAATTAAAGGCAGCTACAGCTGGGTCCCACAAGCAACTTGCGCCAGCAGTAATGAACTCAAGCAGGTTAGTTGGAACAAATTTAGACTAGGCACAGGCAGAACTGAATCAATATACAGTATAATTGTCCATAACTGAGGATGAGGGGATGCATCCGGGGCCAGATTGGATGCATCTGAGGCTGCTCAGGGAACTGGAATCAAAATTGGCTGAACTCGTGGAAGGACTTTTAATTGCTCAGTTTTACTCTGGGGTGGTTTCTGAAGACTGGAAGATAGTGTGCATATTTCTGCTCCACAAGGGTGGGGGACAAAGGCAACTGAGTAACTACAGGCGTGTTAGTCTTACCTCTGTTGTGAGTAAACGGATGGAAACACCAGTCAAAGAGGACCTAGTGGACTAACTGGAGAGTAATACTCTACAGGATAGTAGACTGCATAGGTTTATAGCAGGGTGGGCTTGTCAGTCCAATCTGATAGTATTCTTAGACTGGGTAACTAGGGCAGTAGATGAGGGACACGCAGTAGATTTACTCCGCTTGGATATCAGCTAGTGATTCATCTTGGTGCCACACTGAAGGTTGCTGAAGAAGGTAGAGGATCTAGGTAAGGTGAAGAACATAGATGGGTGGGTAGTTAGTTATGGGGGAGGCATCAGAGGGTAGTGGTAAATGGACTCAAATCCGAAAAGAGAAAGGTCACAAGTGGGGTGCCACAGGGTTTAGTCCTGGGTCCAGTCCTTTTCAATATGTTAGTCAACGACATTGGAGATGGAATTTTAGGGCAAGCTATGTCTCTTCACAGATGACACTAAGCTATGTGGTAGGGTAGATAGTGATGAAGGGACTAAGGGAGCTGCAGAAGGACCTGAAAAGGTTGGAGAGGTGGTCCAGAGTTTAGCAGTTGAAGTTCTATGCCAAAAAGTGCAAGGTGAGGTGCACTGGGAATAGGAACCCCAGTACGAAATATTGGATGGACACTACTACTAAGGAAAGGGACCTAGGAGTAATTATAAGTGACTCACTTAAACAATCTAGCCAATGTGTCAAGGCCTAAAGTAAGCCAGCTGGGATGTTAGGGTATATTGGGAGGGGATTTTATAGCAGGAGACAAGAGGTATTATTACCTCTCTATAGCTAACTAGCAAGGCCACACCTGGAGTACTGTACCCAGTTCCGGAGCCCTCATTAGAGGAAGGATGAGGACAGACTGGAGATAGTGCAATGTCGAGTAATAAAACTGAGTCATGCCTGAAGGATAGATCCTACAGGATTGACTTACAGCACTAATCATGTACTCACTGGAGGCCAGAATGGAGAAGGGTGATATGGCAGAGAACTTGAAGTGCCTGAAAGGAATGAATAAGGTAAACTGTGAGGAACTGTTAGAAACATAGAAGTTGTCAGCAGAAAAGGACCTCTTGGCCCACCTAGTCTACCCTAAAATTCCCTACCTGCAGTGCTATCGTAGATCCTACAGATTTCCAGCCTTACCCCTCCCAGCCCTGTTACCAAAGTCCCCCTGTGTCTATCCTGTACATGTTTAAAACCTGTTATCATTTCGGTACCCACCACCTCTGCTGGGAGGCTGTTCCAGGTGCCCACCACCCTTTCCATGAAGAAGTATTTCCTCACATCCCCTCTCTTTTTTTATTACTTTCTATTTTTTCCCTCCTTACGCCCCCAGTCTCCGACTCTTCAGGGGCACCTGGGAGTCATCCCTCTGCCAGTCACCCTGCCCATGAACCACCCTGTGCCCCATAGAGCCACGGCTATACCCCTCAGGTGGGTAACGAGGTGGGGCTCATACACCCCGTATGCTTACTTGTCTCATCGGGCAAGGTGATCGGGGGGGGGTTTGGCACATCGAGGGCACACTCCTGGTGCCCCGCCTTCATGGAGACAGAGGGTTGCTATCCTCCGAGTTTACTTCTCGTGTGGTGTGCACCCTGATGTCTGGGCATTACGTGCCGATGTCCACCACACATCATGGCCAGCCTTTCTCTGCAAGTCAGGGCTTGCCGCACCTCGAGCCTCCACCCGGGGTCATGCAAGTTGCGAGCTGTTGCCTCCTCCTTCCCCCCAGAGAAGGCAAGCTGTCATGGGACACTCGAGCCTTCTCCCCTCTGGCTGGCCCTCCAGTAACCCAAGTCCGCTCCTGAACCTGGCTCACTGGTGTCGCAAGCAGAAATCCAACTGCTGCGCCGACGGGCTGGCTCCCTCACTTCCCCTCTTAAGTCTCTCCACCTCCAGCTTCATATCATGCTCCCTTGTCCTTGAGCATCTCTTTCTGTGTAGTATGACACCCTTCTGTACCTTATTGATACCCTTTAGGTATTTGAATGTTTCTTTAATGTCACCCCTTCCTCTCCTCCAGCAAGTACATATTTAATTCCCTGAGTCTTTCCTCGTAGGGCTTTGATGCAGGCCATGTACCATTCTGGTACACCTTTTCTGTATCGCCTCCACCCGCTCTATGTCTTTCTTGAGATATGGCCTCCAGAACTGGACACAGTACTCGAGGTGTGGCCTAAGCATTGATCGGTACAGGGGTAACACGGTGTGCCGACCGCACGTCAACACCATCACAGCGAAGACCATCACAGTGACAGAATTTGACGAAAAGCGTCGGTTGCTGTGATGGTCCCTACAGATACTGACAGTGCATCTCCCAGTGTGTTGCCCCCTTCCTGAGACAATTCCGATTCAGAGTTGTATAATTAGAAACTGGGTGTGTGTGTGGGGCAGAGCCCCCCCCCCCGAAGAAAACACACTGATATCCCCGACAGTACAATGCCGACACTCGGCATTGTGTCTGTCACTGTTGGGGATGTCGGGACAGAAGATGTCGCAGCACTGTAGGTAAACCAAGTAACACTATCTCCCCTTTTCTGCTGGTGATACTCCTTCCTGTGCACTCCAGCATCCTACTAGCCTTTTCTGCTGCCTTATCACACTGCTTTGCTACCCTCAGGTCATCAGATATGATGACCCCGACATCCCTTTCCTGTTTTGTTGTTGTTAACACCTCCCCCCAAATGATACATTGTCCTTAGGTTTCTGTGTCCAGTGTGTATAACCGTACATTTTTCTGGTGTTGTGTTACAGTTGCCAAACCCTTAACCAGTCTTCCAGCTTTTTCAGATCTTCCTTTATTTTCTCCCCCCCCCCCCACCGGTGTGTCCACTGTTGCAGATTTTTGTGTCATCCGCGAACAGGGATACCCTTCTTTCTAGCCCCACTGCGATATTGCTAATGAAGACATTGAAGAGGACCGGTCCCAGTACTGACTCCTGAGGCATCCTGCTGGTCACCTGACCTACCTCCGAGTCAACTCCATTTACCTTCACCCTCTGAGTTCTGTTACTTAGCCAACTTTGTACCCATTTTACTATCTTTGGACCTACCCCCATAGTGCCTAGCTTGTTTACTAGTCTTCTTTGTGGAATGGTGTTGAAGGCCTTACTGACCTCCAAGTAGCCTACATCCACCACTCCTCTCTGATCCACCTCCCTGGTAACCCAGTCAAAGAACTCTGTCAGGTTTGTTAGGCAAGATTCCCTTCCCCCCAAACCCATGCAGCCTTGGATCCTGCAATCCACCAGTGTTAAGGTATTCCCCACTCCTTTCTTTAAGTAGGGTTTCCATAACCTTGCTGACCACCACCAAAGTCAGACTTACAGGTCTGTAGTTTCCTGCCTCCTCCCTATTCCCTATCTTGTGTAGTGGGACCACATCCACCCTCTTCCAGTCCCCTTGAACTTCCCCTGTATCCAGTGATAGATTGAACAGGCCTGTCAGAGGTGCAAACAGTTACTCCTTTAGTTCCTTCAGTATTCTAGGGTGAACCCTGTCTGGCCCCATAGGATTGTTTACATTTAGTTTTTCTAATTCCCTGTGGGACATCCCCCACTTGCATAGTGTGTGACCCTGAGCAAGTCACTTAACTTCCATGTGCTCCCAGGTTGCACCTGTAAATAAGCTTTCAGCTTAGTATGCCTCTCCTGGTAAAACAAAGGTAATTAAAATTAATTAATTAACTGCCAACAAGGCATAGTTAATCTAGAACAAGAGGATTTGAGTGGAAGCTGGCAGGAGGAGAATTCAGGAGGGACATGAGGAAGTTATATTTTATGGGGGTGAGTGGTTGAGTGATGGAACAGCCTGCTGGATCAGGTGGTGGGGGCCAAGACCATTAATGGCTTTGAACACGGGTGGGGCAGAGTTATGGGGGGTAGCAGTGAGGCAGGGAACATGTGGGTGGGTAGCGTGGGCATACACCCAGTATAGACACTAGGTCTGGGGGATAGGATAGGGTATTACATGGCATCAGAGTGGCTGATAAGGGGGTTCAGGAGATGAAGCAGCCAATATTTACAAGTGACAGGGTCCAGAAAGGCTGGCGGCCGTAAAGTTAGATAACGCCACATGATCAGATGGGCTCCATCCGAGGATACTCCAGGAACTGGCAGCAGAACTGACTGTACCACTGGTAGGACTGTTACAGCTCACTACAGACAAGGAGGTTGTTCCAAAGGACTGAACGGTAGCAGATGTCATTCTGCTCCATAAAGGGGGGGGGTTGGACAAGGAAGAAGTGGCGAACTACAGACCCGTCCATCTGACCTCCATCATAGGGAAACTGATGGAGTCACTGGTCAAAGAAGACCTTATTGACTACCTGGAGAGCAACGGTCTCCAGGATAGTAAACCACAGAGGTTTGTGTCAGGTAGGTCCTATCTTGTGAACCCAATAGTTTTCTTTGACTGGGTGCAGAGGGAATTGGATTGGGACCACTCTGTAGATTTGGTGTATTTTGACTTCAGCAAGCCTTTCAACTTGGTGCCCCACAGACGCTTGCTGAAGAAGATGAAAGATCTGGGTGCAGCTAAGGACATAGTTAACTGTGTAGGAAACTGGCTAAAAAGGTTGGCAGCAGATGGTTGTTGTCGGAGGAGTCCAATCAGAAGAGAAGGGAGGTAACGAGTGGGGTACCACAGTGATTGATCCTGGTCCTGATCCCCTTCAGAATGTTCATCAGTGACACTGGAGAAGGCATCCAGGGCAGTTTGTGTGTCATCGCAGAAGGCACTAAGCTCTGTGGGAGAGTGGATTGTGACATGGGAATCTCAAATGCAGAATGGTTTACAAAAGCTAGAGTAGTGGTCTAATGTTTAGCAGTTGAAATTCAATGCCAAAAAATGCAGGGTAATGCACCTAGGGAATTGGAGCCCCAGGAGAGAGTACTGGATGGATGGGGTGAGACGTAGCACTATGGCTAAGGAATGTGACCTGGGCGTTATCATCAGTGACACCTGCAAGCAGTTGAGCCAGTACAACTGTAACCCCTAGGTGGCGCTATCCCAAGGGCTACTACCCCTGCCTGCTTGGCTAGTAGCAGGTTAAGAGGCCTGAGTTCTGAAATGGGTGCCTCCACCAGGAGGTCAGGGTTGGTAGTAGTCAAGCTAACCTGGGCACAGCCCTCCGGAACACTGTAACCCCCCCTCTTTCCTTACTAGTGGCTGGAACAATACACAATAATCACTTTCACAATAGCCCTGATACACCACACAAGTACCCACACTGTTTGCACTTATAACCAGGGCTTTCCTCTGGCCCGGCCGTGGGGACCCCATGTAAACCAAGGTTACACAGCAAATAACAGCAGTACAGTACTCTTGCATAAACTGGAAACACAGTCAGGGTAAATGCAAAAAAGAGTTAGATCTGATTTATTTAAGGGACTTGAACAAGGGAGGGGAGTAATAAGGTTAATTTGCTTAAAGGCTGTATCAATAAAACAGTTATGCATGCACTTCAGGGTCCATACACAGTCACACACTCTGGGTACCCAGATGGAGAACAGTGGGCTAGCCAGGAACGTTGCAGCTGATTGGGGCCCTCTGATAGAAGAAAACAACATGCACAACACACACTATTTGTAACCTGGAGCCGGAGGGCTCAGTTCATGAAAAGAAAACAAGACAATCAGATGACACACTTTTAGATTAGGTTGTTGTTGCAGGGAGCTACCCTGATGATTACTCACGATACCCAAGACTGGACACAGGCTGGACGAAAATCGAGACAGCAGGTGGTTAATCTGGAGTGTCAGGAGAAGCAGGGCCCACACGAATTGCTGAGGCGTCATTCCTGTTGAAGCGTGGAGCAGGGGGGTGATCCTCAGGCAGGTCTCTTGTCGATGGCTTTCTCTGTACAGCGGGTAGTCCAGCTGGGCCAGTGTGGCAAGGCCCCGGCCAAATGGAGACAAATTCGGATAGAGTCCATTTTGGGCTGGATACAACTTCCAGCAAGCAGAACACAGTTCACACAGTGGGGAACCAAATCATGACCCACTAACAACTCAGAGCACATTTACATGTAAGAAAATTCTACTGTACCAGGCAAATCGCTCTCTGGTCATGATCGCAAAGTCTCTGCACAACCCGGGGATTCAAAAGCAGCTGGAAATCCTGACATGCCGATCGCATTCAGCAAAATCTTCGGTCTTCGTCAGGTATAAGCCTGGTAAAAAATCAGTGGCTCACTTCGTTCTCACAAACTTGGATTTAGTCCGAAATAATTCTCTTCTCTTCTCTTCTCTCCCTCTCGGGGCAGCAGGCAGACATGCAGTCCACAACTCAGGCCTTTCCACAGTTCTCCCACACGAAACTACTTAGGCGGCTGCTTGACTGTCTCAAACTGTTGCTTCTTCAGCTCCCAACTTAGATCTGACTCAACTGCCAGCAAGCCTGGGACTTTCCCCAGAATCCAAAAGGTTCGGGTGGCTGATCTGTCTGTCAGTTACAGCAAATGCTCCCCCTTCAGGTGCAAAAAGGTGCCAAAAACCCCAACCTATAATTCCTACAGATTTTGACTCCATACAGCTCCTGTAGTTCGGCTCCATTTTAGGTCCCACCATACTGGTTGGTCCAATTCGGCAGTCCAGGACCAAGACAGTGGAGATCAACAAAACAGTCCTTGCTGCAAAGAAGGCAGGTTAGACAAACTACATTATCATTATCACTCTAAATGATTTTCAGCAAATAGTTACATCTTTCAACAGAGCTCCCTCTCAGATTACTTATGTCTGCAACCCAGGCAGCTGTTAAAGAGACAGTGCACAGAGGCTATACAAGCACTGTCTGGCAATCACATTTAAACTGCTAAAACGGAGGACACCAGCCTGGCAGTGAGCATTTAAGCAAGCTCAAGGAAGACTTTTCGTGAACCCCCATTTGTAGGGGGGTTACACCCTTCCCTGCCTGGAGAAAACTTTGTATCCGCATCAAGTCTGTGCCATCACAATATTGCAAATGCAAACTATACAAGACATTTATACCATCAGCATGTTATGCATGTGACATCTGATGCATCAGTCAACGTAAACTTATACCTTTTACTATACATTTTCTCTACACTTCACAATACTATATCCATTCTAACAATACATCATGCATATTTCACACAGGTAATTTACACATTACTATGCGGAATCATGTAATAACTTCTTGTACATTGAACAGTGTAAGAGGGGACCTTCCCTATAACTGACTTGGGGCTAGATGGGGCAGGGGCACCATACCTAGAAGGCAGAACAATCAACCTGAAATTGGCACTTAGGCTCAGTTTAGGCAGTGAGCTCTGAGAAACATAAACCCGTTTGTGGACCACATTGAGAGGCAAATCCACTGGCTTCCTGGGAGAATCATAACTGAAGCATACTACTGGCTCGACAGCTCGGCCAGTCTTTCTGAGAGGACAACTACAGTCTATGTACTCTCAGCACTGGTCTGGGGACTCTCATCACTTGGGAGGGGTGCCTCTGCCTGGATGGGAATGTCCAAACTTGGGGCACTTTCGTCTCCTTGCTCTGCAGGCTGTTTCTATAACACTTGACTCATTGTGCGAAGGCTCAGGCACAATCAAACTTTGAGGCATTGAAGGGGGGGTTGTTAGCACTCTCATAGTGTTCTTCCAGTTCTGGTATGTCACCAGAAAGACTCAAACCATCAGCCTCTCCTTCAGGCAAATCATACAGTTCCATAATACACAGGGAATCAGCATCTTCAGACGTGATACTTTGCACTTCACTTTCAGGGAGCATTGGCTCCAAGGACAAAGCTGGGGCGTTAGACAGTCCAGAAGGCCAAGCTTCATACCCGCAGTTAATCATAGGATTTCCTCAAAACAACTGACTCAATTCATTGGAGGGATAATAGGCATTGTCACACTCACTATCATCAGAATCTGACTGATAATCACTATCAGTCTGGACCTGCTGGGGGGAACCCTTAAATCTTTATCCACTGGGGGAGGTTGACTCTGTCTGTTCCTTGCAGCAGCACGAGTCACTGGCCCAGGGGGATCAATCTCTGATTGTTCAGCCTCAATTATGTCTTGGCCAATAGGTAGCAAGTGGTTACGGTGCATGGTCTTGACAACTTTGGAGTTGTTCTTTGGGCGCACCTTGTACACAGGTAAATCATCCAACTTTCCATCTACTACATGGAGAAGATGGTGCCACCGATCAGCAATTTTGTGTTTACCATGCAGTCCCAAATTGCGTAACAACACACAGTCTCCAGGTCGAAGCTCATGAGCCTTTACTTTTTTATCATGCCTCTCTGTTGGCTAGATTTCTCTTGGCGGCCTTTGTCTGGGCCAGTTGATAGGCATGGTTCAATTGAGCTTTCAGTTTTTGTACATATTGCAAGTAGTTTTCAGCTCGGACCCCATCTGAAGAGACCCCAAAACAGACATCGACTGGCAGCCGGGCCTCTCTCCCGAACATGAGGCAGTAGGGGGAGAACCCAGTAGCATCATTTTTCATGCAATTGTACGCGTGTACCAAGGTGCTAATCTGCTGACTCCATTTATGCCTTTCTGTTGAGTGGAGGGTACCCAGCATGTCTAGAAGGGTGCGGTTAAAACGTTCGGTTGAGGGTCTTCCTACGGGTGATAGAGGGTGGTTCTTGACTTTTGCACCCCCATAGAGAGAGAGCATTTCTTTGATTAGGCGATTCTCAAAATCTCTGTCCTGGTCAGAGTTGATCCGCGAGGGGACACCATAGTGCCATAGTGGGCCGAAGAAATTTTCCACTAGCACCTTGCGCATGATAGATGCCTTTTGATCTTTGGTGGGAAAAGCTTGTGCATACCATGTGAAATGATCCGTAATCACTAACACATTGCCAATGTTCTGCTGATCAGGTTCTAAACACAAGAAGTCTATGCAGACTAGTTCCATGGGGGTGCTGGTAGTAATATTAGCGGGGGGCAGCCCTCTGAGGCAGGGCTTTTCTTTGCAGGCAGCGACTATAAGTCTTTACATGGTGCTCAACATTGGCCCCCATTTTGTGCCAGTAGAAGTGAGATCGTACCAGGTTAAGGGTTCTGTCACTACCAAGGTGCCCCATGTGATTGTGGAGGGACCTCAGTACAAAATCTTTAAAGGCCATGAGCAGGACCAATTGTTGCTTGCCTACTTTGCCACTATGATCTACTGTCTCTCTCTATACTACAACTGATTGAGCAACTTCAATCTGGGGCCTTCTTTAAACAATAAAGCAGTTCGCAAGTCAGTGGAACGTAACTTAGACACATCTTTCCCCTCACGCAGGGCATCAAATGCTGGCTGAATCATAGGATCTTGGGATTGAGCCCACTGAATGCTGTCATTGTCAAATTGAGGTAATGCACTAATATCTAGAGCAGAGAAATGGCAATAAGCAGCTGGTATGCAGGTGTCAGAAGGGCCCAAGCAGTCTACTAAACAATCCTAATCACCTTGGAATAGTCTTTTATGAACCTCCGGTAGTAGCCACAGAACCCCAGGAATCATTGTAGTTCTTTTAAATTATGGGGCTGGGGCCAAGTAGTCAGTGCTTCAACCTTACTGGGATCAGTATCTATCCCTTTTGTAGATACTATGTGCCCCATATACTTCACGAAGGTTTGGAAAAACTGACACTTGTCAATGGACAGCTTGAGGCCGAAGTCTTCCAGTTGGTCTAGGACTTTAAATAGTCGGTTCTCATGCTCCTCTAAGGTGCTCCCAAACACAATGACATCATAAAAGTACACCAGGCATTCCAGCAAATTCATATCTCCCACCGCACATTCCATCAGTCACTGAAAGGTGGCCGGAGTGCCCGATATCCCCTGTGGCATCCTCAGAAACTCATAGAACCCTAATGGACAGATGAAGGCTGTTTTCTCACGGTCTTCCGGGGCCATCGGGATCTGGTAGTATCCACTGTGAAGATCCAACACTGAGAACCATTTGCTCCCATTCAAGCAGTCCAGGGCATCTTGTATACGAGGCATAGTGTATTGGTCTGGGATGATCTGCCAGTTCAGGGTTCAATAATCAACACACATCCTCACAGATCCATTCTTCTTATGGACAATCACAATGGGAGAGGTGAATGGGTGCCTGGATTCTTGTATCACGCCAGCAGCGAACATTTCCTGTAGGTGTCTTCTCACATCATCTGTGTCTGCTGGGGCTAGGCGTCAGGACCTCTCTCGAAATGGCTGTTCATCGTGCAGGCATATGTGATGCTCCACACCCTGGACACATCCCACATCCCATTCCTTCAATGAAAACACTTGGTCTGTCTGGGCAAGTCTCTTGCTAATTCTAGCCTTCCATTCAACTGGCAACAGGGAGTCACCAAAGTCAAACCTAGGATCAGTCTCTCCTTCTCACCAGGGTGCTTGTTGCTGGGCAATACTGCAGTGTCTGCACAGTGTACCATAGCTAGGGTGCACCCTCTGTTCACCTGGATCTCCTGATCTGACACATTGTGAATCTGGACCATCACTCATCGTGCATAGGCATGGGCACGAGCAGGCAAGATGCTGGGCTTGACCAATAATCTTTCAGGCAATTTTCCATTGCCTGGCGCATCCAACATCAGTATTTTGTTCTTGACATCTTTCCGGAGGTGGACCTCCCCTTGAATGGTACACTGGGCGTTAGGGGCCAGTACCATTGAATATGGAACCTTCTTCCATACGATCCCCACCGGTTCATCCTGGTCTACTTCCTCGGGTTTCTGTTGCAAATCATAGGCCCTCTTGATCAGAGCCAGAGTTCTCAGGGCCCTCCCAGTCTGTAGCCCTTGTTTCTCATGACAGAGTTGCACCAGTCTCCCAAACATATGGGCATTTGTCCCAGTTAACAGGGGAACCCCTTCATAAAGTCCGGTGAGGGGACACACTAGGGCCAATGTCTCTACTCACTCCTCTACACCAGTTACAGTTGCAGGAAAAGACAACCAGAGGAAGATATACCCTAGGTAGGGATAAGACTTGTCGCTCAGGCCCCACACATGTAGGCCTTCCAGAGATTGCAAAGGCACATCAGATAAGTGTTTGTCATACCAGTCCTGAAATACAGTGGTCACTTGCAACTCACTGTCAAGCACAGCCTGAGTATGAATACCATTCACAGTCACCGCAGTCTCCATTGAAGGGCCCACTATTTTGGACCAGTCTGGAGAGGCAGTAGCAGAGGCCTGGACAGACGATTTAACCACAAAGAAGTTTGAGTTAGGGTTTCTTGAACCCTCACTGCAGTCATTTCAGGCACCCCTTGGCCACTGATTTGCTTTTCGGAGCTCCCCTTGGAGTCTATTTACTACTCTTTCTGAGTCCTTCTGAGACAGGCATTCTCTTTTCATATGGTCATCCTTTCCACAGTTGTGACAAATGATAGACTCCTGGGTCATCCTGGAAGAGAACATCATATGAGGAACTGAAGCAGTAGGAAGGGATTGGGGTCTAGTATCTGCTTGCTGTGGTGAGAGTGATTCAGCATGTCTTAACAGTTCCTTTAGAGTGGCAGTAAATCTGGTGATCTCAGCCTTGGAGCCACCCTTGGTAGCGGATACCTGAGGGTGCACCCACACCCCCCCATGGCAGTCACGTCCAGAAAGAGGCCAGAAGCTTGTTCCATGGGGGAAACCCTTGCAGAGGCTCCCATCTTCAACTCTCAGACTTCCTTTAGTAGCTCGTCTTTACAGTGCTGGGCCCAGGGCGGGAAGTCCTTTGCATTTTCAGAGTGCTCGTTAAGTGCCGACTTTTGCCCCTGAGCTTCACTTGGCTGATCACTCTCGGTCACTTGCGCAGCAGCAGCAGATATGGGTGCAATTCTCCCATGGGGTCATTTTTGCTCAACCCCCCGAATTTCTTTCATTAGCTCGTCATAGGAGGGGGGCGATTCCAATCGAGTGGCAAGGCGCAACTGAAGCAGTAACAATTCTGAAAACAGAGCAGACATAAGGATCCGGTCCAGCCTAGTTTGATCTAATTCATTTGACGGCAAACTACCCTTTCTGAGGCACTCTTGTAGCAGCTTTCCAAACCAAGGTACATACACAGACAATGGCTTCCCTGGGTACTGCTGAGCGTTTCTTACTCCCCACCATAGATCCTCATCTGAATCCTGGCTCCCATACAATCAATCAATCAAACTTTATTTAACCAGGCATAAACACCATTGAGCAAGCTCATTTTCAAAGTGGTCCTGGACATTAATACAATACAATACATAGTCACAGAAGCGGTAGCCAAAAATGCAAAAACAGAGTACAGATGAAGGTCGATATATGCTTATACATACAGGTCTGGCATAGGTACACACAATTACAATTCAAAATAAGTTCACAGGAGAGAGAAGAAAAGATAATCCTAGGCTGTCTCCACTAAATAGAAGCTAGTGCCTTCTTGATAATAAGTAGGGAGGGGAAAGAAGAGAATGTAGGTGTGCTAGGGGAAGGGGATAGGATGAAGAGGACCAGGAGTGGAGGAGATAGGCTAGTAAGTGCTGGGTATCCCTTACTAGGGATGTGAGTTGAGTGAGATTCTGAATATAGAATTCATGGGAGGAACCATAAGCTAAGGGCTCATAGTCACCTAAAACAGCTGCATGTTTCCTTTAGATATTCGGCTATCAGAGCTTTGAATGTGAATAGACCTGGAAGTGAGGAAAGCTTTAATGAGCTTTGCATGGCATTCGAAAGCGATGGGAGTGAAAAACTGATTTCGGCCGAGCCACAGTTTGTTTTCACTCTAGGAATCTGGAAACAGAGTATGGAGAAGCATCTCAAGCCATAAGATTCCCTTGGCATGTTCGAAGAAACTTGAGATGTATGCCGGCCCGTTGGCATAGCAGTTGGATTTCGCCTGAAGCCGGCGACCTGGGTTCGGGAGCAGACTCTGGTCTCTGGAGGGCCGGCTTGGGGAGAATGGCTTGAGCATCCCATGGCAGCTCTCCTTCTCCAGGGGGAGGGGGTGCCAAGGCCCGCTACTTGTCTGATCCCAAGCAGAGGCTCGAGGCACAGCAACCCCTGTTCGCGGGGGCGGCCGTGGCCGATGGTGGGCGTCAGCGCCAGGCGCTGCTAATGTCAGGGCACACACCATGCGAGGGAGGAAACTGGAGGAAACACAGCCTTCCATTGCCAGGAAGACAGGGCACCAAGAGCATGCCCTCGATGTGTCTCACTTGCCCAGACCACCTTGACTGACTAAACAAGAAAGTGTACGGGGTGTAGAGGCCCCACCTCGTTCCCCACCCAGGGGGTACAACCACAGCTACATGGGGCGCAAGGTAGGTCTTGGGTCTGGTGATTGGCTGAGGGATGACTCCCAGGTGCCCCCAAAGGGTCTGAGATGGAGGGCACGTAGGCGGGAAAAATAGAAAGTTTAAAAAAAAAAAGAAACTCGAGATGTATGCAGGAAGATTATCAGACAGTGTTCTAAAGAGCCAGAGGAGAGCATTTCTTTTCCTTGTAGTTGAGAGTGAGGGCCATCCCGTCTCTTGGTACAGTAGGCAGTGGTGAGTACGAAGGGGTAGGTTAAGGATAAATCTTAAGGCCTGGTGGTAAAGAGTGTAGAGTTTGTTGAGCACCGTTGAGGGGCAATCATTGTAGAGAAAGCCAGCATAGTCCAGTATGGGTAGGAATGTGGATTGTACTAGTCTCTCTTTGGCTTCTAAGGTAAGCAGATGTTTAATACAATAGAATAAGCCTAACCGCTGCCTTAGTTTTTTCGAGACTACATTCAGGTGGCACAGAAAGTTAAGCTTATTATCCAGCCAGAACCCTAGGTATTTAAAGGTATCGACTATTTCAAGGGGTTCATCCAAAAGCGTTAGAATCTTGGGAATTTGTGTTGGCCCAAAGGCTGCCTTTGGTGAGAGAATCATGGCTTTAGTCTTTTTGGCATTGAGCAGGAGCTTGTGTTTGATGAGGTTATATTGGAGAGTGATGAAGTCTCACTGTAAATCCTTGTGGGCCAAGTCCAAGGAAGAATTTGAGGTATATAGTACAGTATCATCTGCAAATAAGTGCACATTAGCTGTGCACAGATGTGTGTCCAGGTTATTTTTAAGAGTATCTTTATTGTATTTTGCATAAACATACAAACACACATACATACCAACCCGGGTGCCCACCCCCATAACTGAGTAGGCGAACTATGTACAAAAAAAAAAAAAAAAACAATATACAATCACAGCTGCAGAGAACCCGCCCTATCCAAACATGAAAAACCAGGACTCCACTCCTCACATTGAGGAAAAAGAACAAAAGGTAGTAAATTGGGATTGGATATTAATGACAAGCGAGAACCCCAAAGTGTAAAGACTAGGATTAGTCCACCAAACCTATAATTCCCAAAACCCCTCTAGTCCAGTGGAGGATGTTCCTGCAGCTGTGTCCCGGAAAGAGACAGAGCCCCAAAAAATAAAAATCAAAATCCCTTGCTTGGCAGTCCAGGTCCTATCTTATTAATGTACATGTTACAGGAAAATGAAAAAAGGGAGAAGAAAAATTAGTTCTAGAACCTACAGATCTCTAGATCTAGAGATAGAGAAAACTAGAGTATTCCCAATATAAACAACCAGTCATAAAAAAATATATAAAAACCCACCGCTTCAAAAAGCTACACTTAGACAGACAGACCGATGGCAAGGAGGCTAGAGCTGGGTCGAGTAGATAACCTCTAAAATTCGCCACCTCTTATCGTAAATTCCTTTTTCCCCATTCCGAGACAAGTGGCGCTTAATCCTCCCTAGTACCCTCATAAGATCCGCTAGCCAGCGGTCATATGAATAAATGCATTCACTTTTCCAGTGCCTCAACACATAAGCTTTAACCAGGGCGGACATCAGGGCAATATGATACTTAATCTGCGAACCCGGGATTTGAGTCAAATCCCCCAAAATACAGACCTCCGGTGAAATGTAGTCTACATAATTTAGAAGGGGGTCCATATTCTGCTTAATTAAAACCCAAATTGGGTATATCCTAGGGCAGTCCCAAAATATATGTAATGTATCCCCGGAATTCAAACCACACCTGAAACATAGATCTGTCTGTCCAAGCTTCCTAGCACAAAGTTTGGCGGGGGTGAAATACAAATTAGAAAAAATGAAAAATTGCATAGTTCTGAATTTGGGTATAGATATATAGGCACACTTTTCCATATTGTCTCCCAGTCCAGCTTCCGTAGGGTATCCTTCTTCTCCCAGTAGCCACATTCACTGAGACTTCCTTGCTGAGGAAATCGAGAAGCACCTTATACATTATTGACAGAGGCTTTGGCGCCAATTAATTCCCTTAAGATTATCCCAGGTAAATGGAGTCCCTTCTTGACAAATATTATCCCTTTGCATTCTCTGTAACATTTTGGTAATCTGTAACTTCTTGAAGAAATTAATACCACTACATTGAGGCAAAAACATGACTTTATCGTCTAGAATCAAGTCTGACCAAACACAATTGGCTAACTGTGGAGCCCAGGAGACCCTAATAAGTCGGCCACCAATAGCCATGTTAGGATTACCTAAAATAGGTTGACCTCTACAGCTCTTCTGAAGCTTCTTACGAAGTGGGGACAAAAGAGCCCACCAAGCCATGACTGTCTTAACTATTGGGGAATCCTTACCCACATCAGGGAGAGATCCCGGATTAGTAAAGAGCAAAGACTCAGGAGAAATACCCTTATCTCTTAAAATTTGCTGTTCAATATGTAGCCAAGTTGGCGTATAGCCCTCTCTCTCCTGAGTGCTATTCCATCGTGTCATTATCGATAATTGCCCAGCAACATAGTATAGGAAGATATCTGGAATTCCAAGCCCCCCTGAAGTAGAGGGTAATTGCAAAACCACATGTTTCCTCCTCGGAGGCTTGGAATTCCATAAAAAGTTGGAGAAAAGTTTTTGTATTCTAATAAACCAGGACTTGGAAATATTATAGGGGGACAAATATATAGGATATAAAAATCTAGGTAATAGATTCATTTTAATTAATCCTATTCTAGCTGTCGAATTTAAGGGAAGTTTGTTCCACCTATCCAAGTCAGCCCTAGCTGCTCTTGAATATTTTGTCCAGGTTTGCTTCAGCCTGCTGGAAATTAGGAGTAACCCGAATCCCCAAATAGTCAATACTATCTGGGAGCCCATCTTGGTGAAGATGGTCAAAATCTGCCTTAAATACTATGTGTGGTAAGGGGAGAACCTGGGTCTTGGTTAAATTTAACTTATAGTTTGAAACTACGAAAATCTCTTTATAATCTCCAGAACCCTATCAAAACTCTTCACTGGGTCACAAAGATGCAGAAAATATAGTCTGCAAAACCGAAAACTTCAGTTCCCTACCCTTAACCTCAATCCCCGTATTTCAGGGTCTGATTGATAAGCCCTCAAAAGAGGCTCCAGATAAATATTAAATAAAATTGGGAGAGGGGCAACCCTGCCTGGTCCGTTATCCAGATGGAATTCCTTTGACAAAAACCATTACAAAGGACCCTGGCGTAGGTATAGCATATAGATTCCTAATACCCTGAGAAGGCCCTCCGGAAGCCCATCCTCTCCATGGTGGCAAATAGAAAGGATGGGAGACCGGTCAAAGGCCTCTCGGCATCCAGAAGAAAAGGGCCATATCCAGACAAGAGGTAGAGGCCTCCACAAGGATATGGTGAAGCTTACATAAAGCATCATGAGCCCCTGCCCGCATAAAACCAACCTGGTCTTGGCTAATAATCCAAGGAGCTATCTTTAAAATTCTATTAGCCAATATTTTAGCTAACAATTTGATGTCCTGGTTCAAGAGGGCAATAGGTCTATAACTCCTGGTGATTTTCGGGCTTATCTGGTTTAGGAATAAGTGTAATATAAGCCTGATATAACGGCAAATGGGGGATTCCCCCAGACAAAATACCAGAGAAAAGCTCACGGAGTAAAGGTATAAAACTCTTCAGATGGGCTTTGTAAAACCCAGCTGAAAGACCATCTGGACCTGGAGTCTTGCCCCTAGGCATAGTGTTAATTGCATCACATATTTCAGCCTCCGTTATAGGTATTACCAGGGCCTGGGCCTGCTTTTGGTCCAGTCTAGGTAAGGCAGTACTCTCCAGAAATTCCTACCATTTTCCTCAGTGCTGTCTGTGATGCCCCTGATATAAATCTGTGGAAATATTCGCAAAAAGCATCTGCCATATCCTGAGGGTCTGTGATCAGGTCCCCGGTATTCCAGGTATGGTATCGTCTGGCCTCCCACTCTCTAACCCGGCTTGCAAAAAAGCCTATGGGCAGGTCCTTGCAAAAGGTATTCAGCTTGAAGCCTTTCGGTCCAAGCCTCCAATTTGACATACATAATATCCGTCAGCTCGTCCCTCAGTTCACGAAGTTCCCTATCCACCTCCTCACCAGATCCCTCAAGGGGGGTGAGTGAGTTAATAGCACCCTCAATGAATTCCTCCCTTGCTTTCCTCAACTTATTCCTCCTAATGGAAAGGGTCTGGGCTATACTGGAATATAGGACTTTGCAAGTAGGCCATGCTAAGTTCTTATTGTCCAGGGTAGGGATCTGGGTCGCAATAATATCCTTAAGAGTTTCCTCCAAACGAGATAACATGTTGTCTTCTAAAAAAAGGGATTCATCCAATCTCCACCTGAACGGTTTTGTCGGAACAGACTCCAATATCCAACACATCTGTAATGGAGAATGGTCAGACAAAATTCTACTGTGAGTAAACAGCTTCTTGACCCCTCGTAAGGCCTCCTGATTAACCAAGAAAAAATCGATACGTGTTTGAGTTTTATGCACCCCTGAATAAAAGGTCATAATACCATTTCCTTGTTTAAACTTCCAAAAGGGGTCTGTCAGTGCTGCCACCTCAGAAATCTGGCCAAGGATACCTGCGCTCTCGAGGCGTTTTTAGAGGGGTTCCTATCCACCAGTTACTAAAGCAAGATTCCAGTCCCTGCCATAATTAGGGGTGAGCTGAGAAGTTGATGAGGTCTAATTCCAGGGAGGGAAAAATTCAGGATTAGGGGAGTTGGCCCGTATACAGAAGCTATTGTTATTAGCCTCCCATAATGGTACCCATGACAAAACTCCTCACGCATCCTCCGGGTTTTATATTGCACAGGAGTAAATGGACAGCTCTTTGCAATCAAGATAGCAACCCTTGAGGCTTTGGCATGCCTTTCAAAAACTTGACCTACCCAAAGCCTTCTCAAAAGCAGTAACTCTTCCTTTAATAGATGTGTCTCCTGCAGCAAAGCTATATGAGCCCCTATCTGTGAAATAATTTTCAGAATCAATAGTCTCTTTTCCTCCTCTAAGGCCTTTGACATTCCAGGATAAAATGTTAACCGTAAACATATTCATGTATTACACCCCATACCTCCCAGCCCCGGCTGCCCGCTAAGGAAAAAAGAAAAAACATTCAAAATCTGCAATTTGGACTCTCGTCCCCTCCCCCAAACCCACCCCTTTATCACTACCCGATCCACTGATCGTCCTCCTAACCATTGTCGAAAACGAGATGAGCCAGCCACTGGGCGCACTCCTAGACCCTCCAACCTCAAAATAACCCAAAAACAAGTATCTATTCCCTTTACCCAGCAAATCAAAGTTTTTATTTGTAGCTCCTTCCTCCCCTCTCATACTTCTTCTGAGGTCCCAACTTATAACTCCACCTTCATTAAGGCTTTAAATCAATAGTCACAGTCACCACAATCCTCAGGTAAAATTGTGTTGTATCATTAGTAGAAACCTTATTCCAAAGTATCACAACTAGGAAAACAGAGTTCAGCCACATCCACAGACTTGTCCGAGCGTAGATTCAGGTTGCTGCCCTGAACAGATCCGGAAGTTCAGCTTTCAGCCCTCCGCAGCATCCTCGCTGTCAAAAATCTCCGGTCCCTGCTTGCAACTTGACCACCAGAGTAGCAGGATGTTGCGTCCGAAACTTTACACCTGCTAAATAGAGCTTCTTTTAATGTCAATATATTCTTTCTGTTTTTCACGTATGGCAGGTGTCTGGTCCTGAAAAAGCCAAATTGCAGCTCCATTCCAGTGCAAGTTTTAAGTGCTCGCTCTCATAGAGCAAGGGTCTTCTCCTAAAATTCAAGAACGCATTATGATAACCCTGGGTCGAGCCCTGGGGGTCTCTTAGAGACCGATGTGCCTCTCAATATTATATGCCCTCCATAAGGAGTAGGGCCCAGGATCTTAACAGCAGTCCCTGAATAAAAGTGATATAGTCCGCTCGAGCGTCTGGCAGACCAGCCAGAATTAAATTATTCCTTCTGCTGCGCTGATTCTTGATTGTCTACTCTCTCCTCCAATTTTTTCACTTGTCTCCTTAGGGCCACCAACTCCTGCTCGTGTGCAGACGTTTTCTGTCTGAGAAGCAGCTCTAGCTTCCAGATCCCCACACTCTGTGCCAAAACGCTGAGAGTAGGCTTAAGAGTAGCAAAATCAGCTACCAGCCCTCGTAGGAGTGATTTGATTTCTTCTAAGTCGTCCTGAGGGTTCTGGCCTTTCTCCTCCGCACTATGCATGCCTCCTGGTCTTCTGGCATTGGCGAGAGGGGTTTCGAGTGTTTAGAGGGCGGCGCTCGTGCGTCAGCGAGTTCGGGGCTTCCTGGATCCATCCTCGGTACTGCAGCACAGGAGGGTACACTCGCGCAGCCAAAACGGAATAACGAACCGAGCGGTTTCTCAGTAAGTCCAAAGCAAACAGCTGCCGGTTCTAATACAATTTATCAGCCCGTTAGCGATAGTCGGGGATTTTAAACTGATCTAGAGGTTGAGTCGGCTCGGGAGTAGCGCTCTGCACGTCTTTTCGGCACTAGCACATCACGTGATCTGCCGTGTGTCCAGGTTATTGATATAGATTGCAAAGAGGATTGTGCCCAGGATGGAGCCTTGGGGAACACCTCGTAGAAGAGATTTTTACGGAGACAGATCACCTGCAGCTTTGACTTGTTGTAACCTGTTGATGAGGTAGCTGGTGAACCATTTGATGGCAGAACTATCGAGACTGATATTGCTCATACATACACATTCCATACACATTCTCCAATGCATCAAGATAGTCCTGTGCAGTTGCTCTGGGCTTATTGGCCCACTTGACATGGATGGTATCCAGGGCAGGACCTCGGAGGCTCTCACTCAACTCATTTCTCTGCTTCTGAGCATTGCCATTCAAGTACTAAAGGGGCAACATAGTCTATCCAGGTCTCCCAGTCATCCTCCCCCTGGGGGGTGGGGAGAGTGCCCGAGAAGATTCTCTGCCTTCGGTAGGAGTCGTGACTAATGGCAGGTACAGATATTGGCATGGGCACAGAAGGGAGGACAGTAACAGGTGCTAGAGTGGGAGGGGGTGTTGGGGAAGGAACACCCCCAGGTGGCAGGAATAGTTTCGTAAAGTCCTCTACTGTTTTCCCTTCCTCCAGCAACAACTTAGCAAATTTCTCCTCAAAAGTCTCAGATAATGGTTGGAGCTCATCCTCCCCAGGGTCTTTACTGTCTTTTGTTATCCCTCTCCAGGCAGCTGAAACCCCTTCGGGGGCAATAGTCTGTGGCACTTTAGAGCTGTCCATGAGGTCATTACACTCTACAAGGCTCTGAAAGTTTGGGCGATCAAATCAGCCTGTCGATCCACCACCACAGGGTTTTTTAAACATTCAACTTTGGAGAGTGCTTCCTCTACAGTGTCTTTACTGGTACCCAGGGGAATATCCAGTATAAGTAGAGCATTATGGGGGTCTATCTTCTGCCCAGTACACCACCCCACCAACTGGTGTACAGCCATTTCTACTGGGGTAGCCAATAATCTTTAACAATAATTCATAATTTGTGGCCACAATAAGGCACAAAAATCCCAGCAGTGAGCCTCCAAAATGGTACGCATGAGTTAGCTGGCCTTTAACTTTTGCACATACTGTAAATAGTTGTCAGCTTGAACCCATCAGAGAGACCCCAAAACACACATCTACTGGTAGTCAACTTTCTTCCAAACATCAGGCGGTGGGGGAGAATCCAGTGGCATCACTTTGGTGCAGTTATAAGCATGTACCAGGGTGCTAATTTGTTGGCTCCATCTAGGCTTGTCCTTTGGGTGCAGGGTGCCTAGCATATCTAGCAAGTGCGGTTGAAACGTTCAGGCTGTGGGTCCCCCTGGGGGTGGTAAGGAGTGGTTCTGGACTTTCGCACTCCCCACAGAGAAAGCATCTCTTTGATCAGACGACTCTCAAAGTCTCTCCCTTGATCAGAATGGATTCTTTGTGGAGCCCCATAGTGAACAAAAAGTTTTCTACAAGTACTTTGGCCACAGTGGATGCTTTCTGGTCTTTGGTGGGAAAGCTTGGGCATATCTCGTGAAATGGTCAGTGACCACCAGCACATTACTGATATTTCTTTGATCTGACTCCAAACTCAGAAAATCAATACAGACCAGCTCCATGGGTGCACTGGTGGTGATGTTAACAAGGGGCAGCCCTCTGGGGAAAAGCTTTCCTCTGTAAAGCAGCGACAAGTTCGAATGTGTTGCCCACATCAGCCCCATCTTAGGCCAATAGAATCTGGATCTCACCAAGTCAAATGTTCTGTCTATACCAAGGTGCCCCATGTGGTTGTGCAAGGACCTCAGTACTGAGTCTCGAAGGCAGTGGGCAGCACTAGTTGTTGTTTGTCTACTTGTCCCCCTGTCTACTGTTTCTCTGTATAACAGTTTATTGATCAGTTTCAACTTAGGACCTTCTTTGTATAACAGTGCAGTTCTCAAATCAGTGGAGCGTAATTTGGACACATCTTTTCCTGCATAGAGGGCTTCTAAAGCTGCTTTGATCATGGGATGTGGATTGAGCCACTGAATACTGTCATTGCCAGCTGAGGCAGTGCACCAGTAACCTATTGCAGAAAAGTGGCAACTAAGCAACAGGTATGCAATTCTCAGAGGCTCCCAAGCAACCACCATGCAGTCCACTGCGCCCCGGACATTTGTTCCTCCCTGTCAAACCTCCGGCAGAGTGCCAATGTCAGGTTCTGCCAATCGGACCCAATCATTCTGGGGAACAGGCCTCCGAGAGAGCATCAGCATCTATGTGGTTCAGACCTGCTCGGTATTCGAGAGCATAGTCATATGTAGATAATGCAGAAAGCCACCTATGGCCAGTGGCATCCAACTTAGCTGAGGTCTGCACATAGGTCAAAGGATTATTGTCAGTTTTTACTAGTATTTTAGCCCATACAAGTACTCATGGAATTGGTCAACAATAGCCCACTTCAAAGCTAGGAACTCTAACTTATGTACAGGATAGTTCTTTTCGGATGGGGTCAGGCTTCTACTGGCAAAAGGCCACTGGTCTCAGGCCATTCTCGTGCTCTTGGTACAACACAGCCCCCAACCCTTGCAAGCTAGCATCAGTGTGCAGGGACGTAAGGTTTTCTTGGATGGCATAGGCCAGCACTGGAGCATGGGTAAGTTGATATATGATCTCATGAAAACAGTCTCACAATCAGGAGTCCAGCGGGCCCCAAATACTTCATGGATGAAAATACACTCTTTCAGTCTTGAGGGCGCTGACTTTTGGTATTTTGTGTGGTTGGGGATACCCTTGAGTAAGGTTAAGTAAAGGCGGATCACTCTTAATAGTCCTTGATGAGCGCCGATAATAACCACAGAATCCCAGGAATCTTTGCAGTTCTTTTAGATTTTGGGCTGTGGCCAGTGGTCAAGGCCTCAACTTTACTTGGGTCGGTCTCTATTCCTCGGTGGATACTATGTGTCCACATACTTTACTGATGTTTGAAAGAATTGACACTTATCAATGGACAGTTTAAGGCCAAAAGTCCTCCAGTCGGTCCAATACCTTAAATAATCTGCTTTCATGTTCCTCCAGTGAGCTGCCAAACACAATAACATCATCTAGGTATACCAGGCACTCTAGTAAGTTCATGTCCCCACTGCGCCCCATCAATCGTTGAAAGTGGCTGGGACATCTGAAATCCCTTGAGGCATCCTCATGAATTCACAAATAAGCGGACAGATAAAGGCAGTCTTCTCACGTGTCCTCTGGGGCCATCGGGATCTGGTAGTACCCATGCGGAGATCCAGCACAGAGAACCACTTGCTCCCGCTTGGGCAGTCCAAAGCATCCTGAATACGGGGCATTGTGTACTGATCAGGGATAGTCCGCCCGGTTTAAGGTGCGATAATCCACACATCACCTTACTGTTCCATTCTTTTCCCTCACTACCACAATGGGGAAGCATAGGGCTTCTGGATTCTTGTATTACACCAGCAGCTAACATCTCTTGCAGATGCCGTCTCACATCATCTATGTCAGCAGGTGCCGGCGTCGAGACCTCTCACGAAATGGTCTTTTCGTCATGCAGCGGATATGTGCTCAGCTCCTTGCCGCATCCTACATCCCATTCCTTTAAAGAAAACACCTGGTCTCTCTGGGCAAGCTTCTCACTGATCCTCACTTTCCATTCAGCTGGCAGCGGGAGTCGCGAAATCAAACAAGTCGTGCGTTACTCTGTCATTCTTCCTTGAACTCTTGCTGCTGGGTAGCACTGCAGTGTCTGCACAATGCATTAGCCAGGATGCAACCTCTGTTTACTCGAATGTCTCTTTCAGACACATTATGAACTTGGACCATTACCCTTCTGCATACATGGGCTCTAGCGGGCAAATACTAGGCTTGACCAGCAGTCCCTCTGGCAATTTTCCATCGCTAGGTGCATCCAACATTAATATTTTATTCTTAACATCCTTTCTGATACGGACCTCTCCCTGTAGGTACACTGGGCATTTAGCGCCAGGATCAGAGACTCAGGATCCTTCTTCCATACAATTCCGACCGGTTCCTCTGGTTCTGTTTTTCACATCTCTCTGTGCCTCATAGGCCTTCTTAATTAAAGCCAGAACTCTTAAAGCTCTACTAGTCTTTGACCCCTGTTTTCATAACACAACTGTGCCAGCCTTCCGAACATATGAGCATTTGTTCCAATCAACAAAGGACACCATCATACAGTCCAGTGGGGGACACACTAAGGCTAGGGTCTTCTACTTGTTCGGCCACTCCAGCCACGGAGGTGGGGAAAGACAGCCAAATCGGATATACCCGAATAGGGTAAGCCTTCTCACTTAACCCCCATACATGCAGTCCTTCTAATGGTTGTAAGAGTCGTCTGACAAATGCTTCTGATACCAATCCTGGAACATAATTGTCACTTGGAGCCACTGTCTAATACAGCTCTTGTAGACACTCCATTCA
This sequence comes from Neoceratodus forsteri, assembly GCA_016271365.2. Lineage (NCBI taxonomy): Eukaryota > Metazoa > Chordata > Ceratodontiformes > Ceratodontidae > Neoceratodus > Neoceratodus forsteri. The sequence goes on from CM057452.1 coordinate 256,233,004, forward strand.
ACTTTACAGTGGTCTCAATGGAGGGACCCACTATTCTGGACCAGTCTGGAGAGGAAGTAGTGGGGCCTGGGCAACTGACCTTGCCACAAAAGGACATGAATTAGCATTTTTGGTGCCCTCACTGGGATCATGTCGTGCACCTCTTAACCACTGATTTCTTCTCCGAAGCTCTCCTTGTAGCCTATATGCAACTTTGTCAGTGTCTTTTGGGGACTGGCATTCCCTTTTCATGTGCCCATCTTTCCCACAATTATAGCAAAACATACTTTCTGGAGTTTGAGCTGGCCGGGCGCCACACTGGGAGCCAGGCGGAGGTATTACTAACTGGAAACCTGGGTGCCATCTCTGTCTGCGGCGTGATAAGCATTTGGAGACATCTCGTCAGTTCTCCACACTTCCATGGTCAAGGAATTGAGTTTGGAGCTATTATCAGCAGGAGATACATGGGTGGGTACCCCCACCCCTATAGCAGATGCAGTCGGATATAGGTCAGGGCCTGACTTGCAGGCGTGGCCTTCATAAAGGACTACTGTTTTGAATTCACGGATCTCTCAACAGTTCGCCCCATTGTGGCATATCTTTTCCTTGTCAGAGCACTCATTGACTGTCAACCTCTGCCCCTGAACTTCACTTGATGGGTCACCTCAGTCACTGGGTAGGCCACAGCTGTTGGTGCAGGTACCTCCCAGTCGCCTTTTCTCAACTCCTCAATTTCTCTCATTAACTCATCATAGGAGGGTGGGAGTTCCGATTCGAGTTGCCAGGCGTAACTGAAGCAACAGCAGTTCTGAGAAGGGGCAGACTTAAGGATTCTGTCCAGTCTGGTTCGGTCCAGTTCAATCGCTGGCAAACTACCCTTTCTGAGGCATTCTTGCAACAATTTTTTCCAGCCGAGAGACATACACAGACAACAACTCCCTTAGTACTGTTGTAGCATTTCTTACTCTCCACCATAGGTCCTCATCAGAATCTGGGCTCCCATACACATTCTCAAGGCCTCAAGATAGGCCTGTGCAGTCGCTTCAGAGGTTACTGGCCCGTTTGCTTACGGATGGTAGCCAGGGCGGCGGGACCTCCAGGAGGCTCTCACTAACCCTCTTTCGCTTTTCGCCTTCCGAGCATTGCCATTCTAGCACTTGGGGGCAACATAGTCTATCCAGGTCTCCCAGTCATCCTCCTTGGGGGTGGGGAGGTGCCAGAAGATCCTCAACCCGTGGAAGTCGTGACTAATGGCAGGTGCAGAAATAGGAGTCTGCATTGGTTCAGCCACCATTCAGACACTGGAGCAGGAGAGGGTGTTGGGGAGGACACCCCAGGTGGCAAGAATAGTTTCTTCAAGTCCTCCACAGTTTTCCCTCTCCAGCAACCATTCAGCAAATTTCTCCTCAAAAGTTTCAGATAGTGGTGGGGCTGATTCCCCAGGTCTTTACTGTCCTTAGTTATCACTCCAAGCAGTGAGGGCTCCCTCTGGGGTAATGGTCTGTGGCACTTTGGAGCTATCTATGGGATCCTTAAACTCTACTAGGGCCAGGAAAGTGTGGGTGAGCAGATTAGCATGCCGCCCACCACCACAGGGTTTTGTAAACCTTCCACCTTGGAAAGTACTCCCTGCACAGTGTCCGTATTGATACACAGGGGATGTCCAGGATAAGCATAGCATTTTGGGGTGATCTCCTCCCAGTACACCACTCCACCAACCGGTGCACAGCCACTTCTGTCGGGGTACCCATTTTTTCTTAACAGTGGTTAGTAAATATGGCCACTGAGGACACACAATCCCAGCGGTGAGCCTCCAAGATGTAACCCTAGATGGCGCTATCCCAGGGCTACTACCCTGCCTGATTTGCCACTAACAGGTTGAGGGCCTGGATCCAATGCGGGTGCCTCACCGCAGAGGTCAGGGTTGCAATAGATTAAACTAACTTGGTCACAGCCCTCTGGGACACTGCAACCCCCCTTCTTCCCACTAGTGGCCCACAATATATCAGAATTACCTTCACAGTATACACTTACCCCCAGGACTGGTTCCGGCACTGGGACCTCCTGTGAAATGAGATACAGTGCAACAATCACAGTACAGTACTTTAACATAGACAAATACACTCAGACAGTATAACTTTGCTGAAACAAGCAGCTCTGATTTATTTAAGGGGGATATAACAGGACAGGGAAATCAGGTTAATTAGCCTTATCCTCTAATAGTCTACCTATGACTCTGTGCACAGGCCTATCCCTATCAGTTACTGTCCTGGGTACCCAAGCCTAGTGGCTAGTCCAAACCGTGGCAGCTGGTAGGAGGCCCTTTCACACAAGAGAAAGGAAAATTAAACAGTCAACGTGCACAGTAATTCCATTTGATTTAATATGGCAATTCAACAGGGCGACCCTGAATTAGTACTCACGACCTCCAAATAAGATAGGGTCCTTCAATGTCAGCAGGGCTCACTTGAGGTACAACAACCTTCACACATTTATATAAAGAAAGCACTATACCAGGCAGGCTGCATCTGTATCCCGATCGCAATGTGCACAATACCCGGAGAACACACAGCAGATTCAGTTCCTGACAGACCGAGGTAATTTTCAGCAATTCCTCCAGTCTTCTACAGGGTGAGCCTGGTTTCTACTTTCAGAGATCCTTTGATTCTTTTCACAGGATAGTTCAGTCCTAACAAGCAGTCAGACCAGCAGACTGGGCTCGTACACATCGTTTTCGACTAAAACTGCACACTGAAAAGCACAGGGCTCCTTCCTTCTTCACTGCCAAAGCTCAACTGAACTCCAACTGACGCAAACCGGCACTTCCTTTGAGTTCCTCCCAGTTCTTGACTGGATTGGCTGTCACTCACAATAGACTGCTGCTGTTGGTCCAAAAAGGCACTGAAGTCTAAACTACATCTCCCAGAGTCACTGCCCATACAATCCTCTTGTGGCTGGCTCAGATTATGAGTCCAAGTTCTGATTCGTCCAAGGCATCATTTGAGAGCTAGCTTACCCACACTGATTGGTCCAGTTCAGCAGTTCAAAACTAGAATGGAACTAGCAGACACAGTTCTGACTGCAAAGAAAGCAGGTTAGACAAACTGTAATTTCATTATTACCTAAATAATTTCTGGCAAACAGTTACATCTTTCAGATAGGTTCCCTTGCACTCCTAGTGACTGCAAAATGAAGTGAATTGGCAGCAGCTCGAGTGGTACTCAGAGAAACACAGTCCCCCCATACAAACTAATTATGTCTGCAAGCAGACAGCTCTTAAAGAGCAGTACCAGAGGCTCTAAAACACTCACTGATAAATGGCTAAATGCAAACACCATTCAGGCTTGGAGCATTCAAGCAAGCTCCTGGAAGTCTTTTGGGAACCCCCATTTGCAGGGGGGTTACACAAGCACTTCAGGGTCCATAAACAGTCACACACTCCGAGTACCCAGTTGGAGAACGGTGGGCTAGCCAGGAATGTTGCACCTGGTTGGGGCCCTGTGATGGAAGAAAACAAAATGCACAACACACAGTATTTGTAATCCAGAGCCGGAGGGCTCAGTTCATGAAAAGAAAACAAGAAGACAATCAGATGACACACTTTTAGATTAGGCTGTTGTTCCAGGGAGCTACCCTGATGATCACTCACGATACCCAAGACTGGACACAGGCTGGACGAAAATCGAGACAGCAGGTGGTTAATCTAGAGTGCCAGGAGAAGCAGGGCCCACATGGATTGTCAATACATCATTCCTGTTGAAGCGTAGAGCAGGGGACTGATCCTCAGGCAGGTCTCTCGTAGATGTCTTTCTCTGTGCAGTAGGTAGTCTGGCTGGGCCAGTGTGGCAAGGCCCTGGCCAAATGAAGACAAATTTGGATACAGTCCGTTTTGGGCTGGATACAGCTTCAACAAAGCGGAACACAGTTCACACAGTGGAAACCAAATCACAACCCACTAACAACTCACAGCATTTACATGTGAGAATTTACTGTACTAGGCAAACCACTCTCTGGTCCATTTGCAGAAGTCTCTGCACAAACCGGGGATTCAATAGCAGTTGGAAATCCTGACAGGCCGATCATATTCAGCAAAATCTTCAGTCTTCTTCAGGTATGAGCCTGGTAAAAAATCAGTGGCTTACTTCATTCTCACAAACTTGGATTTAGTCCGAAATAATTCTCTTCTCTCCCTCTCAGGGGCAGCAGGCAGACATGCCGGCCACAACTCAGGCATTTCCACAGTTCTCCCGCATGAAACTTCTCAGACGGTTGCTTGACTGTCTCAAGCTGTTGCTTCTTCAGTTCCCAACTTAGATCTGACTCAACTGCCAGCAAGCCTGGGACTTTCCCCAGAATCCAAAAGGTTTGGTTGGCTGATCTGTCAGTCACAACAAAGGCTCCCCCTTCAGGTGCAAAAAGGTACCAAAAGCCCAAAACTACAATACCTACAGATTTTGACTCCAGACGGTTCCTGTAGTCTGGCTCCATTTTAGGTCCCACCAGTACTGGTTGGTCCAATTTGGCAGTCCAGGACCAAGATAGTGGAGATGAACAAAACAGTCCTTGCTGAAAAGAAGGCAGGTTAGACAAACTACATTACCGTTATCACTCTAAATGATTTTCAGCAAATAGTTACATCTTTCAACAGAGCTCCCTCTCAGATTACTTATGACTGCATTCCAGGCAGCTGTTAAAGAGACAGTGCACAGAGGCTAGACAGGCACTCTCTGGCAATCACATTTAAACTGCTAAAACGCAGGACACCAGCCTGGCAGTGAGCATTTAGGCAAGCTCAAGGAAGACTTTTTGGGAATCCCCATTTGTAGGGGGGTTACACAACAAAGCCTAAAGTAAAACAAGTAGGACACTGAGGTGCATAGGGGGGTATTGATGGCAGGAGGAAAGAGGTAATACTACCCCTTTATAGATCTTTTATGAGGTCACACCTGGATTACTGCGCCCAGTTCTGGAGCCTGCACCTCAGAAAGGATAGGAACAGGCTAGAGATGGTGTAGCACAGGGTGACAAAAATCATTCAGGGCCAGCAATGCAGGTCTGATGAGTTGCGCCTCAAGGCACTGAACATGTATGTACTCGCTGGAGACCAGAAGGGAGAGGGGAGATATGATAGAGACCTTCAAGTTCCTAGAAGGAATTAACAAGACGAACAGTGAGAAACTATTATGTTTGAATGCTAGTTCTAGGTCACGAGGGCATGATAGGAAACTGACAAGAGGGAGGTTCAGAAGGGACATGAGGAAATATTATTTTACAGACAGATGGTGGAAAATTGAAACAGTCTATCAGCTGAAGTGGTTGGCACTAAAACAGTTGATGGTTTCAAACACGGTTGGAACAGAGTGAAGGGTATAATAGTGACTTGGGGTGACAGAATCAGGAAGGAATATGGGGGTGGAGGGGGAGTGCTAATTCCCTGGTCTGGCAGTAGGCTACAGGGTTAAATAGGAAACTTGGGCAGACTGGATGGACCATTGTCTTTTTCTGCCATCAACTTCTGTGTTGCTTTGTTACAAAAACAACAAAAAAGAACTGCTAGAACTTGGCTGGTTCTAAAATTTAGACTCAAAAAGAATCTCCCCTTAACGAGTGGTTCTAGTGGTTTGAATGTCAGGTTAGTATTCAGCATGTAATTACATTATAATTAAAATGCAAATACATGCACAATTCTAGAGCTGAATGGATGCTTTCTGTTCTGTTTTCACACGCAAAACTGTTTTACCTCTGAAGCTGTAATCTGGTATTCGTTTCTGGATTAATTCAGGTGGATTCACTTCTTGTTGTGATAATACAGAAGTGTTATAGAACTACACCAGAAAAAAAACTTTTGTTTTCATACTGCTGCTAAATACAGTACTTGCGAATGCTGGAAACTAGTTGGCACTATACTGTAATTTAATACTAAACTTTAGGATGACTGAAAAAGCCAATAGCTGTTTTTAAAGGAGAATTGCAACAAAGCTGTAAGTCATTTTTTTCTCTGTAGAAATTGTTGTTTGTTTGTTTATTGAAAATGTTGGAGAATATATTTGAGCACATGTGCTCTTTTGCAAAGATTCCACATCAGTAACAGAGATTACAAAGCAACATAACAAACAAAACAAGCAAGTTCCAGTGGAATGAAGTCAAATAAGCACAAATATAGATGAACAAGTACAAATAAATAGGCGGGAATCAGTTGAGTACAATTTTATAATAAGGCAGGTAGACACAGAATCAGTGTAGATCAAGCATAGTGATGGTACTTGGCCCCAGAGCCAGATACAGTTCAAAGAGTACACTGGGAGGGACTTTAGTTAGGACGATTAGCAGTTACAGTTGTACCGAACTGTTAGGGTTGACTGTAATGCTCTCTTAAACTGATCAGACTTGGGTAGATTGAGCAAGGTATCAGGTAGCTTATTTAACCAGCCAGTGGTCCTAACTGCGAAGAAACGCTTGCCCGTCTGAGTATGGCGGAAAGGCAGTTCAAGGGCATTCTGAGCCATACTCCTGGTGCTGTAGAGACTGGCAACAGGGCAGAAGCTGTGAGTGAGGGGGAGGGAGGTTAAGGTCTAGTAGCGCCTTCATGGCTAGCAGCCATGTCTGGAATATAATTCTGCTAGCTAGGGGTAACCAATTTGTTTGGGTGTGGAGGGTGCAGCTGTGGGTGCACTTGTCAGCCCCAAGCACAAAGTCTTATTACAGATCAGATTTATTCTGCTGAGAATGGAGTCGCAGGCAGTTACATAGACGGGGGGCCATAGTCAACTAGTGACAGTACTGAGCCTGCCATTCTGAGACATCTAGCATCAGCAGTGAGGTTGACACGATTATGGTACAAGGCTCCCAATCTTCTGTTTACTGTGGACATAAGGTGGTCAACAAGGGGAGTAAAAGATAATGTATCATCCAGGATTATGCTGAGGTATTTAAAGGTTTCCATCTGCTCAGGTATATGTCCCTGGTCACTGTGGATTATAAGGAAGGGTGCCTTTTTCTTCATTTGTGGGCTTGTGATGAACATTGTCATAGTTTTTTGTAATTTAGAACCAGTTTACTTTGGGAGAACCATTTTTCAAGGGCTTCAAAATTACCCTGGAGGGCGGAGGTAACGCAGCCAAGGTTAGGGTTCTTAAAATAGATAACAGCAATGTCTGCATAGAGAAGTACATTTGCAGTCTGACAAGCATCAGGGAGGTGGTTTATGTTATTTTAATCACTGGTTCCCATTTGTTTAAGGTTCCATCTTTACTGTCCTCTTAGCTGTATTTTTTTTTAATGGGACACTGTCATCCCCCTTAGGCCTTAACGTGCCTCTAGTTAAAAAAAATAAAATGTTATGATTGGTCACAGTCTGTAGAGACTGCTGATATAGCTGGTGTATGATTCTGATTCCTTTTTTTTCTTTTAAAAAGTGACAAATAGACTGACCACCATACTGGTGTTACCATAGAAAAACATATTTACGTACAGTCCTTGATCAACTTCTACTGCATCTTTCATAGCCATGGGAACACTCCCAACACAGTCTAGCCACTCATAATGTGGTGGGAGGAGATGAGGCTATATATCATGAGTGGCTGCACTGTTTGGTGTGTTCTTCAATGTTCAAGAAGTATGCAATAAGAGTGGATCAAGGATTTGAGACAAAGCAAGGTTGGGTATAATTACACCGTTAGCATGCATTTCAGTTCTTCTAAGAAAAGAAACAGATTAAACAACCAGCATATATCAATGAATTTTACAGAAGGTGGGGTTATAACTAGAAATAATATGATGCCAAAAAAGGGTGACAGTGTCCCTGTAATTTACACTTTCTGTCTCCCTTCTGTCTCTGGTATTCAACTCCCTCAGGAGCTCCCCTGGTACAACTGAGCCCCTGCATCTCTCCCACCTGCAATCACCTTGTCCCCCATGAAACCATGGTTTACACCCTCCAAGTGGGGTTGGGTGGGGAATGTACCCATGAAAGCAGATGTGTGTCAGGAAGTGTTGTGGTGGGAGTGCGGGGGCCAAATAAACTGGGATTCGTCACCTTGTGTGCCAGGGCCATTTCCACTTCCCTTCCCTGAAGATGCCAGTGGCTGGGTTGTACAAGAACGAGCATGCATGCAGAACATGCTGCCATATGGCATTAGGCAGCATCTCCCTTTCCCAAGGCATGATGACCTGCATCGCCACCTGTGGCCACCCCGGTGGTGCCACTATGGCAACATCACTCTGCCTCCCTCCCCAGAGAAGGAGAGTGCTCAATCCCCCCCAAGGTCTGCCCTTAATGACCTAAGTTTGTTCCCAAACCCAGGTTTGCCAGCACTGTGAGTGGCAACCCTATTGCTGCAAAGATAGTTTGGCTTACTGGCCTCTTAGTAAAGTCAGTGGCCATTTCTTTTTACACACTGGTGATCAGTACCATTTTAAAACTGTATGTTGTAGTTTATGTCCTTTTCGCAGCATCAGCGACCCCATGCTTGGGCCCTGGAGAATTCACCTGCCAGTCGCAGGGGATGCTGTATGCTGGGGAGCCCTCCTACTGATTGTACGTTTGGTTCTTTAGTGAGCGGTGGCAGTTTAGAAGGACTCTGGGAGAAAACTCAGGGGGCAAAACTCCCATATACATCGCTATGAGGGGTGCTAGGGCTCTCGAGTCCTGCACCATGATGACTTCACCAAAATTTGGTCTGAAAGGGTAGCAGTGATGGGGCTGGGAGGTCACCAAAGAAATACAGCCCGAGGACTGGGCAGGTGGAAGTAAGTTGTAATCCCTAAATAGAATAGGTTTTCCAAAGGTATATAGGTGGGTAGGTGAGAGAGAGAGAGAGAGAGAGAGAGAGACAGACAGAGTGATATGCTTGCTGTTTATCTGATTTCTTCAGCATACTAACATGTTTTGTGGAGGGTAAGATTCTGATCTTTATTTAAAAAATTACTTTTATGTATACTTTTTAACTGTTTTAATGTATGAAAAAAAATGCTTCTAAGACTACTCAGTGGAGGTCTGCTGCATTGATCACTAATATTGACACAGACATGAAGATGTGTGGATATATATCTTCATATTAACACTCCAGTTCATCCAGCCCCTTTTTGGTATATTTAGCACTGCAGTTCCAGATGGATAACTATTTACTACACCCTGGAGCCTAGTCTTTCCACTTTATTGAGTGCAGCTTGGCTTATCTGGTGGATACAGTAGCTCCAGTCATTAGGCCCAGCTCATTTCGCTTGATTCATGTTGCCTGTAGAGTGACAGCGATTTGCTTCCCCGTCTCTCTATCTCTTTTGTCTGCTTTGCCAAAATAGATTAGAGCTAGGGATATCTATTGTTTTCTAGAATGATTTATCGGCAGGCAAGAAAAGGAACGTGAGTAAAGATTTACCCTAATGCATGCTGCTGTGTCTCTGTGCTGTGAACAAGGGGTTCTCTGTGGAGACCAGAGCAAGGCTGGATGTAGATAGGGACAGAGGTTTGGGATATTACTGTGGTTCTGATAGCACTACTTCTGATGGTACGGGGTAGGAGTTATGTCTTTGCAGTGAAGCTGGTAGTTTTTTTTTTGTTGTTGTTCTGTTTATCTGGTATTTCCCCAGAAACACCCCAGACCCACCCTACATCCAACCTACATTCCTTTGCATCTCTGCACAGAGATCCATATATCAGTGTACTCCAGTTCACTACTGAGAAGTCATATGGCTTCCCCCATAGCAACCCCTCCTCCGGTAGCCAGGCTGAGGAGGATTACCAATATAAGCTATTTGTGGAGGTCAGGAAGGGGCAAATGGCTGCAGACCCTGCACATAAACATAGAAACATAGAATGTGACAGCAGATAAGGACCGCTTGGCCCACCCAGTCTGCCCATTTCCCTACCTACTGGATAAGCTGCAGATCCTAGTTAACCAGCAGCCTACTTCTTCCTACCCCCACCCCCCAGAATTGCCTTATGACTATCCCATGCATGCTTGAATTCCACCACTGATTTTGACTCCACAACCTCCTCCGGAAGGCCATTCAGCATCCACAACCCTCTGTGAAAAATACTTCCTTAAATTACCTCTGGAGCCCCTCTATCTTCAAATTGTGCCCTCTTGTTCTTGCACACCTCTTTTTGAAAGATGCTACCCTCTTGGACTTTGTTGATTCCTTGAGGTACTTGAAGTTTCTATCATGTCCCCTCTCCCTCCTTTCCTCGAGGCTATACATATTAAGCTCCTTAAGTCTCTTCATATGTCCTCCGGTGCAGACCCTGCACCATTTTAGTTGCCCTCCTCTGGACAGCTTCCATCCTGTCTATGTCTTTGCGGAGATTGGGTCTCCAGAACTGCACACAGTACTCCAGATGGGGTCTCACCAGCTGTCTGTACAGAGGGATAATAACGTCCTGTTTTCTACTGGTGATGCCTCTCCCTATGCATCCCAGTATCCCCCCAGCCCTCCTTGCTGCCTTCTCACATTGCTTGCCCACCTTTAGGTCATCTGATATGACTACCCCCAGGTCCCTTTCCATTTTTGTTGTTGTTAGTATCTCACCCCCCATTGTGTACTCTTCCCCTGGGTTTTTGTTTCCCAGGTGCATTACCTTGCACTTCTTAGCATTGAATCTAAGCTGCCATACATTTGACCATTCCTCTAACCTTGCCAAGTCCCTTCTCATCCTTTCCACCCCACCCTGTGCATCAACTCTGTTGCAGATCTTAGTGTCATCTGCAAAGAGACATACTTTTCCTTCCAGTCCTTCTGCAATGTCGCTTATAAAGACATTGAAGAGGACTGGTCCTAATACTGAACCCTGCGGTACCCCGCTAGTAACCTCCTTTCTTCTGAGTGGACTCCATTTACTATTACTCTCTGTGTCCTATTCTCCAGCCAATTCTTTACCCAGGCTGTCATCTTGGGACCCACTCCCAGGCTGGCTAACTTATATATTAATCTTTTGTGTGGGACTGTGTCAAATGCCTTGCTAAAGTCTAGGTAGGCCATGTCCACAGCCCTCCCTGATCTACTACTTTGGTCACCCAGTCAAAGAAATCTATCAGATTCGTCTGGCATGACCTTCCGCTGTGAATCCATGCTCTAGGGTCCTGTGCCCTTCTGGCCTCCAGATACGCGACAATTCTTTCCTTTAAGTGATTCCATCATTTTCCTATCACTGAGGTTAAACTAACAGGTCTATAGTTTCCTGCTTCTGTCTTGCTCCACTTTTGTGAAGGGAATCGATCTGCCCTCCTCCAGTCCTCGGGTACCACCCCATCCTCCCATGATTTGTTAAAGAGGGTAGTCAGTGGTGTCACTAGTTCTACCCTTAGTTCTTTTAGAATTCTGGGATGAATCCCATCAGGCCCCATTGCTTTGTCCACCTTCAGTTTTAAGAGTTCTTTCAGAACCCTTTCTTCTGTAAATGGGCTGGTATCAACTTCTGTATCCAGAGTGTTACTACTGTTTGTTTATGTACCTCCCCTCTTCCTTTGTAAATACTGAGCAAAATATTTGTTTAGTATCTCTGCCTTTCACATTCTCCTCTGCCCACCCTCCCTCCCTTTATTAAGCCTCACTATCCTCCCCTTGGTCTTCCTTTGCTCCCTGATGTACCTATAAAAGGTTTTATTCCCCTTCTTAACTGAGTTGGCTATCTTTTCCTCAGTTTGGGCCTTTGCTGTTCTGACTGCCTTCCCAGCCTCCTTTTGCTTTAACTGATACAGTTCTCTGTCCTGCTCCTGCTGAGATTCCTTGTACTTCCTGAATGCTTTCTTTTTCTCTTGAACCTTCACTGCCACTTCCTTTGAGAACCATAGTGGTTTCTTACATCGTCTTGTTTTGTTTATTTGCTTCACACAAAGGCTCGTTACCTCTGTGATGGCAGTTTTATTATTCCCTTGTTCTTCTCCACCCCTCCTTCCCGCCCATTTGCTAGTGCATTCTTAGGCACTCACCTATTTTGGCAAAGTCAGCCCTCCTAAAGTCCAGTACTTTTGTCTTTGTATGGCTTGACTCTATTGCTGTGTTTATTGTGAACCATACTGTTCGATGGTCGCTAGTTCCCAGATGGCTACCACTTCTACATCTGTGATCCTCTCTCCATCTCCATTTGAGAGTATCAAGTCTAATATTGCTCCCTCTCGAGTGGGCTCCAGTACTAGTTGTCTAAGGCATGCCCCTGTAGGGCATCTAGAATAACTGCACTCTTAGTGGCAGCTGCAACCTGCGCTCCAGTTAACATCTGGCATATTCAGATCACCCATCAACAATATCTCCCTTTTCTGCCATTCTAAGTATACTTTCTATCATTTCTTGTCCACTTCCTCCCCTGAGAAGGGGTCTGTATATAACCCCTGTGCGGATTGTGGTGCCATTGCCTGTCTCCAAATTTACTCACAGTGCTTCTTCTCCTCCCTGTTTACCCTTTGTTCTGTTGCTTTATTCCTTCCCTTATGTAAAGAACTACTCTCCCTCTTTTACCCTCCCTGTCCCTCCTGTAGATAGTGTATCCTGGTATGTTTACGTCCCAGTCATGGTTTTGTGTACCATGTTTCTGTGACTGCCACATATCCAGATGTTCCTCCTCCATCAAGGCCACTAATTCAGGAAGCTTGTTACCTAGACTACGGGCATTGGTACTCATTGCTCTCCATTTTGATGGCCTTACCTCCTGTTGCAGCATCCCCACTGACCGTTCTACCTTGGTCTTTTCTCATTTAGTACCCTGTTTTGTAGGAGAGGCTGGGATTTTTCTGCTGCTTGTCAGTGCCTCCCCATTGACTAGTTTAAAAGCTTGCCAATGAAGCATTTAAACCGATTGCTCAAAGACTTGTTCCCTTCCTGGACAGATGCAGACCATCCTGCCAGTATAGGCTGGTGTCCTCAGGTGGAACCCCAGTCCCCAATGAAGCCAAACCCTGTGCTCTGCACCATTTTTCAACCATTCATTAAACTGCATGGTGCCAATTTCCTCGCCTCCCATGCCTTTGACAGGCAGCACCTCTGAGAAGGATACTGTGTTTGCTACTTGTCTTAGGCCCTCCCAACTCTGCAATGTCCTCCTGCACTGCTCTAACCTCATGATGAGCCAAGTCATTTGTCCCTAGGTGGACAATTACGTCCAGCTCAGAATCCTTGCAGCTGTTTTTGTGATCCTGAGGATCGCTTCCTGTCCCTCAAGCCATGGCACCAGGCAGGCACCTTACTTCAGATTTCCCAGCTCCTCCCAGTTCTATCCCCATAATAATTGAGTCTCCCACCAGGAGCTGCTTCCTTTCCTTGTGGTGTCCTCTGCCTCCTTCCTGTGGGCCTCCCTTGTGACAGTTGTCCTCAGCCTCCTTAGTCTCCTCTGCGGATAACACCAGTGAGCTGAGACAGAACTAATGACTGACTCAGTATTCCCCATTCCATGCCCCCAGACTGTGCTTTGGGGGGGGGTCTGTCCTACTTTGCCCCCACCCCTCTTATGCCATCAGAGAACAACTGAATGGTGGCCTGTGGTAAAATTCCAAATGTTTAGGTTGGGGAACTTTCTCACCTAAATTTCCCAGTGGTAGAACTGTTATTTCTAGGTGGTGGAACTCTCCTATTATATTCAGTGGAGAAAGATGGCAGAGGTGCAGGAAGCCTCATATGGTTTTGAAAGAGGTGGTGAAACTCCGTTCCTGTGGGCTTCTGCCCAGTTTAACCCCTGGTGGTAGCAGAAGCCACAAACCCACCCCAGAGGCATTGTGTATCCACTGAGGACTGTACTGAGCCTCTGCCAGCTCCAACTGAGATTCTAGACTCTGTGCTCAAATCCAGGTCCCCCCGCATGGAAGGTGTGTGCACCTCCCACTAGGTGACTGGCCTGCCCAAGACTTGGAGATGGTTATGGTGTTCTACTGAGAAGTCATGGTTTTAAATTCTCTTCTCCACTTACAAACTAAGCATAGTAAAGCGAACATGGTGTGGATACTCCTTGTCTTGGACTGCAGGCTCCCTCCTGACTGGTTCTGGATTTCACATGCAGCATGCCTGAATGTACCAGATGTCTGCCACTATGCACATCACACCTTGTGATTAGTAGCTGATTTTACTGTTGTCTTTATCCTTGTACCTTATGTATCAATGTAATATTTTCGTATTTTGTCTTGGTGTGCACAAGTGCACCTTGTATTATGTTTGCTATTTTATTAATGATTATGATCGTTTTGTAACTCTTTCCCCAGGATGCATCTGGAAAAGAGCTGCAGCTTAGTGTACCATTCCCAGTCACCAACTTTCAAATAATAACCTACATATAGGTTCCCCAGTCCCTGCCCCGCTTCCTAGTTACCTGCTATCTCCTTCCTTACTGCGTGATAAGGTCCTGTCGGACAGCCTCTCTGCTTACCTGTGCCCTCTTGGCCTGTTCTCTTCCTCACTGTGTTCTCCCAGGCCACTGTTTTATGATACTTATGTTCTAACTAGCATTTTACTTGCACAGCCCTATATAATTCATCTCTGTATTAGTACTTGTACTGTAACGTGCACTGTTTTTTTCCTTTTTTGTATTTAATTCTAGCCACGTAATCTCCTTGTAAACGTACACTGTAATCACTTTGTTATTCTTCCGACGTGGAGCCTTTGTAAATGAGTCTCTGACTCAAAGGTTTGCAATTCCAATATTTCAATAAATAAATAAATAAAACAAGTAAACATAGTAAGGATGGGGTAGACCTTTTCTGGTTCTGAGTAAGACATTAAAAAGTTTTTTAAAAAGCTCTTGTTTCAAAATAAACTATGTGGCATTGTTTCAGATATTAATTACATGCAAATTACAAATTTACATTTCAAACCACTTTTAATATTTAAAGGAGTACTACGGGCTGAAATAATGCAGTGACTGCTGCACAGATTGTAGCTTCAGAAACCCGATTCCCCCCTGCAAGCACAATATTCGCAAAGCAGGAATTTTACCTGACTACTTATAAAATGTAGGGACCACTTGTGACTGACTGGCTGGAGAACTTACTTCCTCACAAGAGGTGACACCTGTGCACAAGAGCACCATGTCGAGCAAGGCAGCTGGAGCTCTGGCCTGATTTATAGGAGGCTGAAGGTACCAGAAAAAAGGGGGAAAATACTGCCCTGCCAGAATGACGGTTGCAGAAACCCAGGCCCCACTACTTGGGGGAATTAAAGAAAAAGGTAGCAGTCGCCTAAGTGGCAGATGGGGTCAGGTGGTTGCATGAGAAGGGCCCCAACGTGTGGACAGCAGTCATAAAAAGGCTATATAGAAAAAAACTAAATGTCATAATCGGTCCATTTCTAGGTAATTCCCTTCCACTAGGATTCTTGTTGATTTTTAGTTTTGCCTGTCAGTACTGTACATCAGAGAAAATAGGTAGGAAGCAGGTTAATTAGGGGTGGAGTGGGTGATGTGATAAAAAGAGTTTAAAAAAAGACCATAAATTCAACTGCAAATGCAACTGTCATCATTGATGGGCTCTCCCACGTTACACTTGTTTGCTCCTCTGGCCCTGACACCCGCTGGTTTTTCTTTTGACTAGGATTTACTGTTTCAGCTTAGCCATCTTTTCTGAATACAGTTCTGCCCTGCAGTGTTTAATGCTTGTACCTTTCTTCACTATGTGAAGTTGATACATGTAGATATATTTACCTTCACTGTGTGAGCCGATTCATATGTGTCACTGTACCTTCTGTAACTTACCAATTGATATTATATGTGCCCTGTCTTGCTGTTTTCTCTGTCGTTAATCCTGGGTCACCCCTGAAAAAGGGACTCTTGTGGTTCCAGTGGGCCTACCCAGTCAACAAAGTTCGATAAATCAATAAAAAAAACCTCTTTCAAATGCACCAGTATCGGAACAGTTACATGAAGCAAAATACAGAGAATAGAAAGGGGTGCCTGGGCGTTCTGTGTAGTATAGCTTTAAGAAATGTTACAGGCAGTACAGCTTTAAGAAAAAGTACTTCCTGCAAGTTTGCCTGTGTTTTGAGTCCAGTATCCTCTTGTATGTGCTGCTGAATAGAAGTAAAACAGAAGGCCTAGATTTCGGTGTGGTGTGGTTTTCTTACTATCAAGACTCTTGTGTGTTTAAGGTACTTATTTTCGGCCACCAAATACAACAAACTGGCGACGACAGATGGTGGACATTTTCATAGCTCCAGCTTACTGAATTATGTCATTTTGTGACTTTCTGCATTGGAGACAAGTATGCAGTTTAGAACTGTACAATATCATGGCAACTTCAACCAGCTTTGAAATTTTTACAGGAATGGACTGGGATACATGGTCCCGATGGTTTGATCAGTGGTTATTACTTAATCCTGCCATACAAGCTGCAAATGTTGAGCAACAGGATAAGCTTATTCAAGCTGCTTTTTGTACTTTCTTGGGGAATGAAACCTTCAAACGTTTATGCAGTCTGGGTACACCAGACCGGCTGGAAGATTTGTCATATCAAGAGCTAAAGGCTAAATTGAATGCAGAATACAGTTTAACAACTTTTCCAAGGGCTGAATGTTATAAATTCTACAGTTAGTGCTAGAAACCAGGTCAGTCATTACAATCCTATTTGACTGAGATCAAACACTTAGCTGTCATGTGTGAGTGGAGCAGGGAGCATCTTGAATCTAATTTAGCTGATAAGTTTGTTATGGGGTTGAGTAATGAACATTGTGTTCAGCAATTACTTTCTGTAAGTGTCAGGAAGTCTACTGAGGAACTTTTACATTTGGCACAAATGTATGAGACTGCAGGAAATGAAGCACATGCTAAAATGGACACTAAAATGAGGTACAAGTAGCTGCAGTAAACCCCAAATCGAAACAGCTCAAACCTAAGTCTAAGCCACTGTTTTCAAAGAAATATTCAACCACTCCACCCAAACTGCATGGCCAGTACAAATGTGCATCATGTGAGTCATCTCAGCATAGCAGGGACCAGTGCAAATTCAGAGAAGTTTAGTGTCATGCATGTAAACGTCAAGGGCATATTGCTAAGGTTTGCAGGAGCAGGAGAACTGCAGTAGTCAGTTCAGAGAGCCCAGACAGTGGTTTCTATTTCACCACAAATGCAGACTAAAGATGTTCCTCCTTTCTATGTGTTACTTCAGTTGCCATAATTGAGGTGTCAGTTGTGTTTAGTGGTAGACTCTGTTTCTCCAGTTACTTTTATTAACCAACAGACATGGTCTGATCTGGATAAGCCACCACTGTCTCCTTGTAATAAGTTGCTGCATGCATTTGAAGGGCAACCAATTCAGCCACTGGGCTCGTTTTCCTCTTTGGTATGCAGGACTGATTCTCCTGGTACACTTTTAACCTTTCTGGTTTCAAAAAAGGTTGTCAACATTTTGGGCAGAGATGCCCAGGTTATTCTAAGCATTCATATTGATCCAGCAGATTTTGGCCTACTTGCTGCTGTCCAGATACCACAAAACAGTAATCCGCCCAAGCATGGGGAGATTTTACACATATATCCAGAGCTGTGGAAAGGCCTGGGATGTCACACAACAGCTAAAGCCAAGCTAGTTACAAAGCCTAATGCAGTCCCTAAGTTTTGTAAACCACAGAAACTCCCTTTTGCCTTTAAACTGGTCGTTGGGGCAGAATTGGACAGACTGGAAAAAGTAGGTATGCTGGAAAAGGTTTCAAGTTCAGATTGGGCTACTCCAATTGTGGTGGTATCTAAACCAGGTGATAAGGTTTGAATACGTGGAGATTTTAAGGTGACACTTAATCCGGTACTTAGCACAGATGTATTTCCTTTACCCTTACCAGAGGAACTTTTTCATAGACTGAATGGTGGTGTGGGGTTCTCTAAACTGGACCTCGCTGATGTATACCTTCAAGTGGAGTTGGATACAGACGCTCAGAAATTGGTAGTGATTAATACACACCAAGGATTGTACAAGTACAAATAGTTATGTTTTGGCCTTAGTTCTGCACCTGCTATTTTTCAAAAAGTGGTTGATCAAACGATGGGTGATATACCAGGTGTTGTTTGTTATTTGGATTACATCATTGTCACAGGCAAGACAGAAGCAGAACATTTACTTAACTTACAAAAAAACTTTAGAGAGATTGCAACAAAGTGGATTCAGACTTAGGAGAGAAAAATGCCAATGTTGTCAACCAAGTGTCACGTACTTAGGTCACACTACTGATAAAGACAGAATTTATCCGAGTGATGAAAAGGTGGAAGCCATTGTGCACATGTCTGAACCACAGAATGTTTCAGAGTTGCGCATCATTTTTGGGTATGGTACGCTACTATGACCATTTCATACCTGGCTTAGCCACTAAATGCGTTATCCTAAATGAACTGTTACATAAGAGTACTCCATAGAAGTGGACCAAAGGGCATGGTAAGGCAGTTCAAGCCATCAAGCTCTCTCTAACTGAAGTGAATAATTTAACTCATTATGATCCTAACTTACCTATCACATTGGCCTGTGATGCTAGTTCTGTGGGTATAGGAGCTGTCCTTTTCCATACAGATCCAGAAGAAGTGGAGAAGCTGATAGCCCATGCTTCATGCAGACTCACTGCAGCTGAAAGGAATTATGCCCAGATTCAGAGAGAGGCATTAGCAATTGTGTTCAGATTCCAAAAATGTTGCCAGTACTTGCTAGGTCGCAAGTTCTATCTGAAGACAGATCACAAGCCACTAGTGACAATTTTCAGTCCAGAAAAAACAATTCCAGAGGCAGACGCTAGCAGACTTCAATGGTGGGCATTAACTTTGTCTGCCTATAATTTCGAGGTTACATACCAACCAACAGACCGGCATGGAAATGCGGATGCCTTGTCGAGGTTACCAATATCCAGAGAAATGGAGTTCAATGTGGAACTTAAAGAGGAGCCATTAGTATGCCAGGTGGAGCCAGATAGTTTTCCAGTGCAATTCAAAGATATGGAGGACTCTACTGTTGTGTGGCAATGGAGTTACAACAGTTGGATCAGCTTCCAGTACTAGCCAAGGACATTGCAAAAGTGACTAGTCAAGATGTAATTTTGAAACAAGTGTATCAGTATACACTTGGGAGTTGGCCACAAGGCATTACTTATTCAGCTGCACTACAACCCTACTATACAAAGAGACAGCAGTTGTCCATTGCTGAAAGGTGTCTTCTATGGGGATTGCGTGCCATAGTACCCCAATGTTATCACTCAAATGTATTGACTCTTTTGCATGCGGGCCATCCAGGCATTGCTAAAATGAAATCCCTGGCCAGACTTCATGTATGGTGGCCTTCCATTGACAGAGACATATACCAGGTTGTGCAAAGATGCGAAGGCTGTGCTATATTGATGGGAAATCCAGCAAGAGCTCCAGTTCATCATTGGGAATGACCTGAAAAACCCTGCCAAAGGTTACATATTGATTTTGTGGGACCCTATTTAAATTCCATGTGGTTACTCTTAACTGATGCTTATAGTAAATGGCCAGAAATTCATCAAATGTCTTTGACAAGTACTGAGAGTACCATCAAAGTGTTGAAATCTATCTTTGCTACCCACGATTTTCCACAAGTGATTGTCTCGGATAATGGACCACAGTTCACGTCTGTTGAATTCCAAGCATTTTGCCAGCAATGTGGTATCCACCATATTTTCTCACCTCCCTACCATCCAAGTTAAAATGGTGAAGTGGAACGCCTGGTTCAGACTTTTAAAAAGAGTATGGACAAAACTAATCCTACTACATCGATGGCAATACAAATAGCTCTTTTGGACTATCTTGCGATGTATCGAACAACATCACATTGTGTCACGGGAATATCCCCTGCAGAATTGTTGTTTGGATGTCAGATTCTAACTCAATTGGATCTTCTTCACCCTCTAGGCTATAAGTCAGTCACTGAAATGCTTCCTAAGACCAGATCCTTTAAACCCAATGATCTTATGTGGGTCAGGATGTATGCAGGCCCGAAGAGATGGATAGAAGGCGTGACGGGAAAAAAAATCAGAAATGTTGTCTATAGTGTTTGACTGACTAACCAGAGGAGAGTGAAAAAAACATGTGCACCAATTATGTACTAGAACTGAGACAGAACAAAAAAGGGATACCCAGAGTCGGGGTAGTTATCCAGCATTATTTGTTCCAGAACAAGAACAGGAAGAGACAGTGGAACCACAGCATTTGAGACCAGATGTAGCTAATGCTAATCAGATTCCAGTGCAACAGCCTCAAGTCCTGCTACATTGGTCAGGATGTATAAGACGTCCACCAAATAGAATGGACTTATAGAGATATAGCCTAATGGCGTAGACTAACTAAAAGGGACATTGCAATAATAACTATAATAGTTTCAAATTACTTCTGCATTATTGAGTTAAGTATTTCCTACCTAAGTCAGGAGGGATTGTTATGTGTAGTATAGCTTTAAGAAATGTTAGAGACAGTACAGCTTTAAGAGAATGTACTTCCTGTAAGTGTGCCTGTGTTTTGAGTCCAGTATCCTCTTGTTTGTGCTGCTGAATAGAAGTAATACAGACGGCCTAGATTTCAGTGTGGTGTGGTTTTCTTACTACCAAGACTCTTGTGTGTTTAAGGTACTTATCTTCAGTCACCAAATACAACACCGGGTTTTCCACTGAGCTAGTGGGAGGGAGTAACTCATTGGACCACTGGTCTTCTTTTTAACTCCTGGAAACTGGAGGTATGTATGTGTACAAATAAAGCAGGAAGCCTGGCTGAAGGTATACCTTTGCACAGACACCAGCCTTTGTCTGGTCACATTACAACCCTGCTGCTCAGTTAACTGTCTCTATATGTAAATAAGTCTGCCAAGACAAAGGTTGCAAAAAGCAACATATTTGAAGTGTTGAGCCACCTCAGTGTTCAGTGTCAGTAGTTTTGTAAATCATTGAATTAATAAATATAAAAAAAAAAAAATTAAAAACCTAAAACAAAGGTGAAGCTCGATGACCTGGCAGTAGCATGTCAAACTGCCAGGCTGATGGCCGAAGTTTGGGAATGGACTCTGAATTTCACATTGGGAGGCAGGCCAAGCTGCAGGCAGATGCCAGAGGGCAGTGTACCTCAGCCGGGGAGGGCAGGCGGCAGGTACTGGCATGCAGCGATCCCTGCAGGTGGAACAGACAGTCTGCTCCTTATTCAGGGGCACACTGCATCACCAAGGCTGAAGAGCAGAGCCCTGTGCCTGGAGAGGAGGGAGCAGGAGAAACAGGGGGAGAAAATGTGGGAAGTAAAAATCCCCTGCTGTCTGAAAGACTGCAAAATCTCCTGAACAGGGTACATTCATGAGTGACAGCAGGGGCGAAAATGTGTTTGGAAACCTAAACACAAATTCACCCTCAAAAATGGAAAATCCACTTTTCACAACCGTTAGGTGAGGACCTCTTGTGTAAGCAGTCCTCATGGCTAACTAAAACTCAGCACTAACTGATTGACTCATTGCTGATGATTTGTGATTGGTTGCTTTTACCAGTCTGCACAGATCTTGTAGCCCTGGATGTGGGGGCTGATTGTCAGGACAGAGTACAAAAGTGAGTGCTGCATCAGTGTGTGAGCCAAAGATGAAACAAAGAAGTTAAATAAAATACAGGCTAAATTTTCTTTTTAAATTTATTTACCCGGGATAGCCCAGCTAAGATGCCACATCTCCTGCTTCTACCCATTTCTGAAGGTGGGTGGGCTGGAGCACTGGGAGGTCAAGTGACTTGACCAAGGTCACACAGTGAGTATTGGACAATAGTGGGGTTTGAACCAGCAGTGTCCTGGTTCCCAAGCCAGTGCTCTAACCACACTGCCTGGAAATAGTAACTACAGGTAAAAAATTACCCTTCAAGAGCACCTTTACCAGTGCTCAAACCAAAATCTATTAACAACCCTTACCTGCTCCCAGTTCCTATGGTGGCAATCTCTTAGTTTTTATTTCCCCCTATTTTGGAAGGGAAGGGGTCATATTTTGGCTCTGTGGAACCGAGCCACAGATCCTTTCCACTTCTTTGTCTTTGGTGCCTCCCCTGCACTACCATGTTTTGTGATGCATTTATACAGGGAATGCGGGGGTGTGCTCCATAGGCTACTATAGGAGCTGACTTTTACATCTTTTTTTTAATAGTCCAGAGTTCTGGTTCAGATACATCAAGGCCACTGCTCAACTAACAAGACCCTTGTTAGTTGAGTGGTGGCCTTGTTTTATCCAAATCAGAACCCTGAACTATTGGAAAAAAAAGACGTAAAAGTCAACCGCTATAGTAGTCTATGGAGAGCGTCCCCATGTACTCCATATAATACATCATAATAGGTGCTAGTGTGGGGGCAGCGCTGAACACAAGGAAGTGGAAGGGATCAGCGGCTTGGCTCCATGGAGCTAAATACAATCCCTTCCCTTCTATGAACCATGCCTGTAAAAATTTCAGTTTATGTCTGGATCAGCTCTTGGGAGGTAAGACTTCTCACCCTGCTAATAAGGCCTTTATCTAAAAATGCCAGGGAAGGCTCTCTTTCAATTGTAAGGCCTTCTCTAGGATGAGCAGTAAAAGGAAAAAAATAGGAGGAAAAAGTAAGCATGCAAAGACTTTTCCTTAAAGTAATATTCTAGTATCCAGGGAAATATTTTATAAAATATAATATTCCAACACAATTTCATTTTTTATGTTAATCTTTCCTTATTCTTTATTACTGGGGACATTTGCAGGAAAACGAGATAAATGAGAAGCAGACTTCCTGCTTTTCCCTCAGCTGACCTCATAATTCTGCTTGTGACTCCATAGTCAGTTGCTGTAAGAAATTATGATGATGTTGCAGGCAGAGGATTATGATGTCAGTGGAGGTGAAAAAGCAGGAGGCTGAGAGAAGCAGTCAGGGCCACAAAGATCTTGTTTATATTCAGATGTCCTCCACACATAATAAAGAACATGTGGTGGGGTTAAAAATAGAAAGTGTGTGGGGCGTGGCTAACAGTCACGAGATTGCAGACACTTTTGAATAGAGTTCTGCTCTAACAAACTTTAAATCGGTAAAATATTTAGAAGAAACCCGCACAGAAAGAAGGAAGTACATTTACTCGGAAGGCGAAAACTTGTATCGGATAAAACAAATTTGGAACTGGTACTCCCCAAATTTCAGCAGTTATGGGGAGAACTAATAGAACGGCAGTTGGAGGAGAAGTAATCCGACCCAAAGGCCCAAAACTGGGTACGAGCTCTGAAGCGAGAACAGGGATGGAAGACCCAACACAGCAACCCACTAATGCTGCACTTCTTAAGGCTATACAACAGATCAACTGAAAAATGGAAGATCTCACATCACAGTTTGTAGTTCTGGACACTAAAGTCGGACTGCTGGAGAGGAGACAAAGGCGGCATCCGCGTCCGCAACAAAAGGCATGACAGTATCCACGGGCCTGATTAAAGAAAATGTGGTACTCCAGAGATGACTGAAGAATTTAGAAAATGCCTCTCATGCCACACATGCCCGAATTTTGGGTCTGCCAGAGGAAGCTGAAGGGGACGATCCACCTACCTTTTTACAGTCTTCTTTGCCAAAGCTCTTCAGTTCAGGGAGCCTACTACTATCTTAAAGGCCTACAGGATTAGCCCACGGTGGAAGAAGCCACATGGCAACCAACCAACTCCTGCCTCATACACTCCTTGCAGTACTTGTCTCGGTGAGGGAGAAAGACCTAATTATCACCAAAGCCAAGGAAAGGGGATCTATGCAGTGGGAAGGAGCAAAAGTGCACATCTTCCCCAATTTAAGTTTTGCTACAAGACAACGCAGAAAGAGTTTCGAAGGGATCAGAATTTGTCTCAGACAACTAGGGATTCAACATGTTTTATTGATGCCGGCCAGTCTCCGGATCACGTATGGGGAAAAAACATACCAGTTTGTGGACTCTGATGCAGCTAACAAAATGCTTACCCATATAGAGCGGGAATTCCAGGCTAAAGGAGACAATAGTGACAGTGACTCTGGGGATACGGAGTGAGTAATATTTGCCAGACAAAATCTCTGTGTTCAAGTTCAAGGCATTTAGGGGCTGCCGGTATCCTGCCTAGCCCTGGTTCATTGTGGGGAAAAATTTATGTTTGATAGCCTGGGTGTAGATTTGGACCTAGTGCAGGGTAGACTAGCAATTTTCTATGGTAACAAAGTAGTGTTTATTGGAAAGGCCCAGTCGGGGCTCATAGTGTTCTTTTACTACAATCGAGAGGCCTGCTAACCGCTATTTAAGCAATAAGGCACGACAGGGTGTGTATTATTGTGTAATAACGTCACTCCTGGGGTGGGTCGAAGCACGAGGTGAAGCCGAAAAGCTCACACCCCAGGAGTGACGTTATTTGTACACACAAACACACACCCTGGAGTGCCTTATTGCTATTATACAATGGCTCGTTTTAAAATAATATTAAAAAGTAAAAAAACAAAAAAGTTGTATTTGTATTGCATTTTGTATGAGATGCATATTTAGGCATATTTTAGAAATGAAAGAAAAAGTAGTCCAGTAGGTGGTGCTGTTGGTAGTATCTGTGTTTCTTGTGCATGGTGATTACCCCCCACACACACACACACACACACAGACACTCACTCGTCTTGAATCTTTGGGTGAATAATATGTTATCAGTGTGCTCCTGCTGCTTGTCGTGGGAGCAGTTGAAGATTTTTTTTTTATTTTCTGAGCCCTGCGAGGAATATGTGGAGAGCATAAAGAAAACACCGAAGCCGAGCGGTTACTTCCGGTTTCCTGCTTCGCTCCGTAACTGGACTTAAGTCGGAAGCAGTAAGTTACAGATCTTTTCCTCAAAAAGCATTTTAAGAAAATAATTGTTTGCTGAGAAGGTGGCGAACGTTTAAAATGTAATTGGCAGTATTTGTGGGTTTGTGTTTAAGCGGGAAGCGGTTACTGAACCGCGTGGACTGCAGTTACTGTCATCGCGGTTCAATGAAGCCAGTCGCCTGGAAATAAAAAATAGCGAATCAAGGGAATGACAGTAGTTTTCTGTCCTACTGTACTGTGACTGCTTTGCTGTTGCTGGAAATGGTGTTTAAGGCGTGATGTTGTCGGGGAGTAAAGTATTTAAACCGTGCTGACCCGAGTTGTTGCAGCAGGTTGGGAGCGAGGATGATTTCATGGTTTGTAATGTGGTCATTTGTGTGCCTGGACTTAATACAGTGATGTTATTGTTCAATAACATCACTGTCCCAGGCACACACTGACCAATCACAGAAGGAGAAATTCTCTTGCCATTGTATAATAGAGCTTTGAACATGCGTAGGAGGTATTATTTTAAAAATTAAAGACACTAGTTTAAATATGGTTACGTGAATATAGTGATTGTTAAACAACTGAATACAAGTTGAACTGTTTTTTTTCTCTGTTTAAATTCCTTTTAAAGAACCAGATGTGGGGAACATGTGGAAATATTATATTAGTTGAAGGAGGTCTGTTAAAGGAAACTACATCTAACTCAGTATTATGGTAGAGGGATGTTTTACCCGAATTAGAGACTGATCGATAAAATAGAAACAAGATGTGATGGTAATCCTGTCTCATGGCAGTAATGACCTGATGCAAATGTGCTGGAAAAATACTTAAGTTTCTCCCCCCGTGAGGCAACAGTATATAGAGGCTTGTTCAATCCTCACTGTAACAATGCTGATTGCAATAGTACTGTATATTTTATATGCCAGACCAATTATAAGAAAGTTAAAATATATATATGTAGAAAAGTAATGAATTATAAACCAAATTGTGTGACTCAGTGCTATACTGGAAGGGAAGCAGTGCAACATAAACTTGATATGGCCCTCTTAAGCCACCCTTCCAGGTGGGCAGTCTATCCTCACTCACCTGGTACCAGGAGTTAAACTAGACCCTATGGGACCCCCTCAGATACAGTTTGTGGATACTACAGGTGTTGAACTGTAGGGCCAGGACCAGGGGGTTCAAGAGCTGCGGTTGAGGTAGGGCCCACACTTTCAGTGGCCCACTGCCTCAGAGTGCATCATTAAGAAAACCTTTTATTACAGACAAACTTTCAACTTTCTGTTTGGAAATTGCTTATCCATTTGAAACTGGGTCTGTCAGCAGTGGCTTCAGAAGATTCCAACTCCAGTTGTGCGTGGTGGTGGTGTACAAATTACATTGCTCAGTTCTTTGGTCATGGTGCGGGGGGGGGCAGCATCACAAACTATGGATGCTCAGCAGGACTGATACAAAATAACTACACTATATAAATTTGATATGGCTGGCCCGCTGGCACAGCGGTAGCACTACCACTTGCAATGCCATTGACCCGGGTTCAGTAGCAAGCCCGGGTCATCGGAGGGTCGGCCAGGGGGAGAAGGATTGAGTGCCCCACGGGCTGCTCTCCTTCCCCGGGGAGGGGTGGGCAGTACTCCTCGCTGCAGTACCGCCACCATCTGGGTGAACTTGGGTGATGAGGGTGCAACAGACGCCTGCCGAGGAGCGGAGTGGAGGTGCGTCTCCACGCACCTCCAGCTCATTGGTCCTCCATGCATGCAGATGTCTAGGGGTGGGGAGAAACAAGGAAATACTCATCTGCAACGCCTGTAGAAGGGTCCCTGCACCAGCCGGAGGGTTGTAGTGGCTTCGGCTCCTGGTGCATTCTCTCCCCTGAAGGATGGAGGGGAAAGGGGCGACTCCTCCACCCTGCCAGAGGGCAAACCAGAGGCTCTAGAAGAAACTGGAGAGCGAGGCACTCATTAGGAAGCCGATGTCACCCAGACCCTTCCGGTGCTAGCTGTGGGGTGCATTAGGGACCCCGAAGAAAGAGTCGCAGAGGAAGGTAGTAGGAAAAATAAGTAAAAAAAGAAAAATATTATCTGCAATGGTTATTTTACTTATTGGTGTGGAGGTAAGCCTCACAAAATATTTTGCTGGGGGCTCTTATAGTTGTTGGCACAGCCCTGTTGAACTGTTGCAGGCTCGCAAATGTTGTCATATGTTGGCTGGCCACAGGCTCATGCAGTTGCTTAAGAGGCTGTAGGTCTGTATAAGGGAGGTATTTGTAATCTGGACCAATGGGCCAACTTGAAACAAACTCCGACACAATATTTCTTTTAGGCAGAGCAAACCCTGAAGTTACTCATTGTTCCCCAACCAGATGGCTCTTTCTGTCTTTGCAGGCCACTGTCAGTCCGATCTCCTGTTGTACCTCTCTAGCTTTGACTCTCTCCTCCCTTGGGCTCGCTCCACCTCTTTTGGACTGGTTGCTGGCTTTTCCATCTTCTCCTCTCTCTTGTGCTGTCTCTGTCTGTTCTCTGTTTTTTTTTTTTATTTCATTTCATTTATTTGTAATTGCAGGTTGATATACTTGAATATTAAAATTCCATTTTCAGGCACGACCTGAGGTCAATGAGGTTAACATACTGAGACTTAAAACAACAGTAAAAACATAAACAAGCAAAATCATTGATCACATCATTTTACACACGTACACAGATTCGGGTTTTTAAAATACTTACATGCAGCAATAGAAAAGGAACTAATCGATGAAGAGCACTTAACAATATCAGGCAGCGGATTCCATGCTGTGGCAGCTCAATAGGCAAAAGACCTTTTTTCCTGCATTTGTATGTACTGAGGGAGGACCAAATGAAGTTCTCTTCTCTCTCTCTCTCTCTCTCTCAACTGCTGAGGCACTAGCCTGACCCACACTCATCTTGGTCTGCCATCGGCCTAAGGGTTTGGGAGCGGACACCTAGCTATAGTGCCTGCTATGAGTGTCAGTGGCTCAGCAGGTAGCATGCCGCCTCTGAGGCCGGGAGATCAGAAGGCTGTGGGTTCTAGCCCACACAAGGCACTTTGGTTAATATCCCTAATACTGACACTGCAGTGCAGCATGAAGGGTGCTGCACTCCTGAGGTGCCGTCTTCTGATGAAATGTTAAACCCAGGTCTCATCTACCTGTTCTGGTGGTAGTTCAGGTGGATGTTAGAGATCCCATGGCACTTCTCGAAAAGAGTAGGGGAATTTTTATTGAAACAAATAATACAAAACAATATTACATCATGCAAACTCATAATAAGGAAAATCAAAAAAGAGAAAAAAAAACAAAACAAAACATAATTATGTTAGCAGACAGCAACCCAGAGCTTAGCCAACCTCCCCCCCCCCCCCAGTAAAAGAGTTGGGGAATTTCCCTGGTGCCCTGGCCAAATTTCCCCCCATCCACTAGAATATCACCAGCAGCGTAATCTGGTTCAAAAGTCAGTTGGCATTCATCTGTATCTCCTCCCCCGGGTCATGCCTGAAAATAGGCAGAATTTGTGTAGTGCACTTACCCGGTCAACAAAAACTAACTAACTAAATAAATAAATAAAAATATGAGATCTGAATTGGCAGCCCTGGACTTCAGTCTTCTGCGCTGCACTGGATCTTTAGCATCTTACTCATGCTGGCTTGCACGTAGTTGCTGTTCTCTTCCTCACCAGAACACGGCAGCTCTGTTCCTTTGTTTTTTCCTCTGTAAGCCTGGGATGACACAGCTTGCCGCCTCTCCCAGCATAGCAGATCTCCACCAGTTATGCCTGCCTCCAGCACAGTCACCTCTGAAGGCACAGTTCACTGTTGCTTCCCATTGGTGCTTGGGGCTGTCAGTCAGGAACTCAACAGCTTACAGATCAAAGAAAAGGTGCCTGAACCTGGGGCCCCTCTTTTCCCCTGAAGTCTCCTGGACTCTTGCCGTCATGTGAGTGTCAAGTGAGGGGGCAGGTCCATTACCATATATAACTCTAATTATACAGAAAGCATTTACTAACATGTCACATTAATTGTGTTGTCTTCCAGCAGACAGCAATTATCAGCTTTTAGTATTTATTTTATAGTTATTGAAATTTCAGTTTGAGTATTTAGAAACTTATGGACAGTCTCATTTTTATGGAGGATTTGTGGCAATACAGATTTATTCATAGCTTTTCAAGGGGCTGTTTTTGATGGCACCATGGTGAGGAACAGAACTGTTGTAGTGCTACTGCGTTTTTGGCACTGGTACAGATCGTATATTTATTATATATTTTCTGTCTGTCTCCTTCTCTCCCAACCTTGCTACCTAACTAAAGTTCTAATGCAATTGTTGCTTGTTACTTAGCATTGTTTCTCGATCCTAGTTTTGCTATTGCTTGCTCGTAAGTGTTTCTCATGTATATACTCTTGACAACTGAATTTAGACCTTGTACTCTGAATATGTTAGCCTCTATGATTGTTTTCCCACCTGACATTATTGTTGTATACTGCTTGTCAATGCTTCTTGTATTGTACTAAAACTATTGTTGTTCTCTTGTCTAATTGTAATCTCCTGGTCGTGATACCTGAAAATAGGCAAGGCAAATTTTATTTATAGAACGTCCTATCCAGGGCTCAGGCTGTATAAAACATAATAAGTGACTAAATTTCAATAAAAACATCCCCACAAATAAAATCACATTATCAAAGAAAATTAAAAGCCTTCTCAAACAGAAATGTTTTTAAGGTGGCTTTAAAGGCCTCCACCATGCTGGCTGCACGAATATATGGTGGAAGAGAGTTCCACAACAGCGGTGCAGCTGTACCGAATACCTGTCACCAGATCTCTTGAGTCGAGAAAAGGGTACAACCAGCAAGCCAGCCTCAGTGGAGGTTAGGGGCAGATAGAGGAGTACGGAACCAGGAGCTCTTTAAGGTAGTCAAGTCCCAAACCATGTAGGGCCTTGTAAGTTAACAAACCTATCTTGAAGGTGATGAGGGAACTCATGGGCAGCCAGTGCAGAGCGCACAGAACAGGAGTGACATGATTCCTCATTGAGGTACCCGTCAACATCCTGGCTGCAGCATTCTGCACTAGCTGCAGTTGTTGCATCAAACCTCCAGACAGCCCTAGGTAAAGGGCATTATCGTAATCGAGTCTGCAGGTGAGAAAGGCATGGATGCCCATAGCCAGGTCAGCAGGCATCAAGAACGGACAGATCCTGGCGATGTTCTAGAGATGGAAAACCCGGCTCTGATGACCAATGACACCTGTTTTTCAAGGGTAAAACAGTCATGAAGAAAAACGCCAAGATCCTTGACCGCACTTACCACCGACAGGGGGCGCCGATCAACCACTAGTATGGGCAACCTCCCTTCAGCAAAGATGCCCCCATGACCCAGCTCAAACACCATAACTTCTGTCTTGCCAGGGCTGAGACATAGCCAGTTAGAGGACATCTAGTTAAACACCGGGTCTGCATATCTGAGGCAGAAAGGTCACTTGGGGCACAAGACAGATATAACTGGGTATCATCCGCATAGCACTGAAACCCCAGATTGTGCCACCTAATGATTTCTCCTAGTGGCAGCATATACACTGACAACAACAGGGGGCTAAAATGGAACCCTGCAGAACACCACAAGGCAGTGCGAAAAGTCCGAGGAAACATTCCCAAGGACTACGTGCTGCGATCTTCCAGTTAAATATGAGCTAAACCAGTGCAGAACTGTGCGGTAATGCCCACATAGTTCTGAAGACAGTCCAGAAGTATCCTGTGATCCACTATGTCAAATGCTGAAGACAGGTCCAAGAATACCAAGATGGTAAAGTGCCCTCGATCCATTGCCATGAAGAGATCATGTACCACCCTGACCAGAGCCATCTCAGTGCTGTGCTGGGCGAAAGCTCGACTGGAGAAGTTCGAAGATGGACAAACTCTCCAGATGTTCAACCAGCTGGTCAGCCACCACCTTCTCAATAAGCTTCCCCAAAAAGTGGCACTGGTTGTCTAGTGTACCTACCTAGTTACCAAAACCAAATAAAATAAATAATATAGTAAACCATATATTGGGCCTGATGAAATGGTGAGTTGCCATGAAACAGCGCCTCATTTTGTTGCTGGCACTTTTAAGAAATACAGGAATAAAACAGGATCTGAGGAGATACTGGTGTGAGCCCCTCTTTTTTTAATGATCAAACAAATAGTTATTGTCGGCAAGGG
The DNA here is from genome assembly GCA_016271365.2 of Neoceratodus forsteri. Taxonomy (NCBI): domain Eukaryota; kingdom Metazoa; phylum Chordata; order Ceratodontiformes; family Ceratodontidae; genus Neoceratodus; species Neoceratodus forsteri. The sequence continues at coordinate 256,263,893 of CM057452.1, forward strand.
CATCCCCAAGACTGAGTTATGGAATTTCTTTTTAAAGAAGAGGGCATCCTGGGTTTCAACAATGGGTCCAGTGAAAAGCAAAGGAGAAATCCTTGGTCTGCTGGATGCGGCCACTGTAGACTGTTGCACAACTGACAGAGCAGACTACCCCTTACACAGTGGTCCTGTAGTGGTGGTTAAGCTGCAAGTCCCTGAGGAGGTGGGTGACAGCGCTGGGGGGGAGGGGAAGGTAGTCCCTCAGGAGGGAGCAGACTGGGGCCAGAGAAAAAGTGATAGGCAATTGAGTAATCTGCATGGATTAGCATAATGTTGCTCAGAAAATGCTTTTATGGATCCTACCGCCCTTCGTCAGATAGTGCTGGTATCCTACCAGAAATCCTACCAAAGATGGATGTAGGATTCGGGGTCAGATGACGGTGGATCCTAGGTTGGATCCAGGGATTCTAGGTCAGATAGTTAGGATCCAAGTTGGATCTGTTAGTCAGATCCATGGATCTGTTGCTAGGATCCACAGGATCCACAGCATTTGTCAGATCTGTGCACTGGATCCTAGAGGGTTGGATCTGTGGTCAGATAGCACTGCTGTCCTACCACAGCAACCATCTGGCCAAATGGGAGGTATCTGTTGGTATCCTAGTTTCTAGGATACTATCTGAGCAACACTAGCATATACAGTAATGAATATATGAATATTTGTAAATTGTTGGGCTTGAGAAGAGGTTCGAAAACACCTTAGAACATTTTGGAACTTTTGGACTTCCAGTTTAGTACAGATGAGCAAGACAGGTAAACTCTAACTAGGCCAAGCTGAAGGCAGGCCAAGGGACTAGCTTGGCTCTACAGATCAAAACATGAGCTGAGCTGGTTAAACTGATAATGATGTGCGTGCATGTCCCTACCAAGTTAGAGGTTCCATTGCACAGCTGCACTAATTGGCTGAGACTAATAAAAAAACAGACTTTTGTGCTGATCATACGGAGGTTGGCTCAAATTAGTCTCTATACTTAAGGATGTAGAGCTGAGGTAGAGCCTGACGTTAAAGCCAGATATTTGGTTTTACAGAGAGACTTGTGCCAGCCTTAGTTTGTACTGCAAAACTCAATGTGGACAAGGGAACCTCTAGGAGAATGAAAAAAGCAATCAAAGGAATCTGTTCCAATATTTATTATTGAGTTTGTTTTGGTAACAAGGTAAGGGCACTTGTCAATGAAATGCCTATTTTCTAGCAACGAGCTAGACAAGATGCATCTTAGCGCCCCCCCCCAAAAAAAAATCAGAAACATACAGACAGTATGCAAATGATAAAATAATAATGTAATAAAGACTGATGAGTGGAAAATAAATGTTAAAAATGGCAAGATCAAAGGAGGTAATGTAAGACTTGGGAGCAATGAGGGAGGGGTGAGAGGAGAGGCACAAGCGGGAGGCAGAGATACTGAGCAATTATTTTTGTTTCGTATTTACTAAGGAGAAGGATGGACCACTGCCAGAATGCATGGATAGGAAGGGAAGTTGTAAAGACTCTGGTGAATGGTCCAGATAATGGAGAAAAGGGTGATGGAAAAGCTAACAGGGTTGAAAGTAGATGGTCAGAAGTAGTGTCAGTGGCTCAGCAAGTTGTACAGTCACAACTGAGGCTGGCAGATCAGAAAGTTGTGGGTTATAGCCCCACACCAGGAACTTGGGATAAATCCCTAATATTGACACTGTAGTGCAGCATGATGGGGTGCCGATTCCTGAGGTGCTGTGTTTTGGATGGGACATAAAACGAAGTCCTGTCTGTCTGTTTGTTCTGGTGGTGGTTCAGGTGGACAATAAAGATCCAGTGGAATTCTCGAAAAGAGTTGGGATATTTCCATGTCCTAGCAAAAATTTCCCCATTCACTAAAATGACCACCAACAGCTTAAGCTGATTCAATATGTCAGTTTGCATCTGTATCCTGATGAGGCTGATAATAAGCAGAATTGCCTAGCCCTCTTTTCCTGATCATCAGAAACTAAAAAGAAAAAACATTCTATGACACCTGATGGCTAACACCTAATGATGCTACATGAGTAGCAGAGGTTATAGAAGGGCCACTAGCAGGTATTTTCAATTGTTCTTTAGCAATTGGGTGGTCTATAGGGACTGGAGGGCATCCACTTTTCTTGAAAATGTCCCCTTCTACAAGTACCTCGGAGTCTGGCTCGAACCCTCTCTTGAGTTTTCGTCTCACAACAATGCCCTCCACTCCAAACTGTGCCCTAAACTAGGGTTACTATATCACCACAAGACTTGATTTAGTGGTTAAATGGATCCTCCTTGTTTTGACTATGCTGACGTACTTTTCAGTGCTGCCCCTGCAACCTTCCTCTCCACTAGATGTGCTCTACACGCTTTCTGTAGGTATGCCTCTGTTTCCCCACTTAACTCATCACTGGACCGCTACTCCTCCTATCCCTCCAATTCCTCTCTCAGAGATGTGCTTCTCACTGCTCCACCGTCATATCCAAAATCTGGTTTGGGACTCCTCCATCATACCTTGCTCTCTCCTCAGACCTGCCACTCCCTCCCCATACAACTCACGGTCAATCAGCACTCGATTCTTTGCTCTACCACAAGCCTGCACCTCAGCCAGCAGACTTGCTTTCTCTTATAGGCTTCCCTCCTCTTTAGAACTGCATTTCCCCAAACCCACCTCACCCCTCCTTTCCTACTCTTAAACACTTACTCAGACCTGCCTCCATTTCCTGCACTTGCCTCCCCCAAAGTCTTTTGATTTCTGCCCATCTTGCATCTCCTCCTCCTGTTCCAAGGCAGCAGGCTCTCTATTGAAGTGCTTGCACTTTATAGCTTTATCTACTGTCGATGTATGTAACCCTATTCTGAAAATACTGTAAATACTCACTGCACCCTATATGTAATTACCCAATGTAAATAGCTCCTTTATACACTGCTTTTTATTTCTATATTGTATTTTGCATACCCTCTGTTGTATTGTACTCCTCTTTCTCCGGGTCGCGCCTGGAAACAAGCAATTGCTCATGGTGCCTTTCCCAGTTATCAAATTTTAAATAAATTAAATAAATATGTGGTTCTGCTATGTGAGAGTGGGAAAAGATATGAGCCATGAAACTACAGGCCAGTCAGCTTGACATCTATATTGGGAAGAGTATGGAGACTCTACTGAGAGAGGAGCTGGTGGACTCCTAGAAGAGAATGGGCTGCTGGAACTGCATGGGTTCACAAGGGAAGGTCATGCCAGATGAATCTGGTAGAATTCTTCAACAGGGTAACAAAAGCAGCAGACAAGGGACAAGCAGTTGATATAGTATACCTAGGCCTAGCAAGGCCTTTGACCCAGTGCCCTACAGGAGGCTAGCCAAAAGATCAGGGACCTTGGGGTGGAAAACAAAATGGCAAATTGGGTGAGAGCTGGCTGAGGGTAGAACACAAGGGTGGTAGTTAATGGGGACGTTTCAGAGCTAAGGAAGTAACATGGGATACCTCAGGGGTCGGTATTATGATCAGTCCTCTTCAATGTATTGTGACATAGGCGAAGATATTCAGGATAAGATTAGCCTCTTCGCAGACAACACAAAGATCTCTGCAAGGGTGGATAAGGAGGAGGGGAGAAGGGAGCTAAGAGATCATCTGGGGAAGTTGGAGAGCTGATCAAAGATCTGGCAGCTGAGCTTCAACTCTGAAAATGTAAAGTAATGCACTTTGGAAAAAGGAACCTAAGGGTACAATATCAAATGGTAGGTGGATAGCAGGCCAGAAGAAAAGAATTTAGGGGTGATAAAATATTGGAGACCCTAAAAATGTATGCACACTGTGACAGGGCGGTGGGCAAAGCAAACAGAATGCTGGGATGCACAGCGAAAGGGACAAACAGTAGAAGTCAGGGGTGATCCTCCCACTGAACAGGTCACTGGTGCAGCCACACCTGGAATATTGCACAAGGTACTGGCACCCATACTTGAGGAAAGACTGCAGTAAGGTGGATGCAGGACAGTGCGGGGCAACTAAGATGGTCTATGGCCTTAAGGCAATGACCTATGAGGAGAAGGCTGCAGGGCTTAAACATGTGTGACACGATGAAGAAGAAATAACAGGTACCTGCGAGTTGGCTGCGGTTGAACCCAGCTAAAACTGAGGTGCTGGTTGTGGACCCTGATCGTCGGGAGGCGGGTTTGTAGGCAGGATCACCCTTGGGATTATGTCTTGGGGGTGTGGCGCTTACTACCTCCGACTGGATACGTAACGTGGTTATTATTGACAAAGGTTTGACCCTTAAATCACAGGTGTCAGCTGTCATCAAGACCTCTTTTTACCATCTGAGGAATATCGCCCAGGTGAAACACCTGGTTCCTCCGAAGATCTTCAACATTGGTCCACGCTAGTTACCTCTGCTCTAACTATTGCAATGCCTTGTACCTAGGGCTCCGAGGGTTGATGTCTGCTGCCTTCAGCCAGTGCAGAATGCGGCAGCCAGGCTGTTGACTGGTACATCTAGAGCCAGCCACATAACGCCTGTGCTCCGCGGACTGCACTGGCTTCCAGTGCGGTGGAGGATCACCTTCAAGGTCAGTTTGCTGACCTATAAAGCCCTACACGACCAGGGACCTAGTTACTTGCAAGATCTCCTTCACCCTTATTGTCCCCTCCACCTTCTCCGATCCACCGACAAGGGATTGCTAGAGATTCCCAGGGTCTGTTTAAAGACATCTGGGGCCCGGTCCTTCAGCTTTGTGGCCCCAACCCTGTGGAATTCTCTGCCTTGTTGGATTCAAGATTGCCTGACTGTCCAGGAGTTTAAAACTACACTTAAAACTTATTTATTTGAATCAGCATATGGTGGTTTTAATTGATAGTATTTTAACTGTGAATTTTAAACATAGGATTTTATTGATAAATTTGAAATAATTTATTGTATTGGTTGTGTTATGTATAAGCACCTTGGTTGCAGAAAGGCACATTTTATAAATAAACTATGATATGATATGATATGATATGATATGATATGATATGATATGCATGGGATGAACAGGGTGGATGCAAGGAACTCTGTTCCACGAGTTCAGATATGCAAGGAAAAGAAAAAATTCACTAAAGCTTGCAGGAGAAATATTAAAGGGCGTCCGTTAGCAGGTCTTGACAGAAAAGATGGTGGACAAGTGAATTAAGCTCCCAGAGGAAGTGGTACAGGTCAAATCAATCAGCAGCTTCAAGTGGTGATGAGAAGGCATGTGGCGTTAGTTAGAAAAAGGGAGGAAGGTAACAAAGGGTGGATTGCCACTAGGGCAAGGCAGAATAAGTAGGGTCGAGTAGTCTAGATGGGCCAAGAGCCTTTTCTGCTGTCACTGTCTGTGTATCTATGTAAAACCAGGTACATGCAGTAGATTTTAATAGATACTTGCATGCAATATATTATATATTATATAGCCTAACAAACTGCCAAGAAATATTGAATAAGTAAAATACTTTATTTGTATTTTGGCGCCCGATCCCGAGGCTCTGGGCACCATTACAATTCAAGGTAAGTTTGGACAGTACAGACAGAATTCACATAATTATTAAAATCATATATATATATATATATATATAATAATTTGTTCAGTTCTCATAAAATGCCTTCTTAAAAAGATCAGCAGCCTGTCCATTGCGTTCTGCACTAGTTGCAGTCAGTGGAGGATCCTCCATTGACCCTGAAGTATAGAGCATTACAGTAGTCCAGCCTGGAAGTTATAAAAGCATGTACCAGTGATGGCAGGTCTTCGGGTGGAATCAGGGTTTAATTTGGGCAATATTCCTTAAGTATTAAAACCCACTTTTGTGACAGATGACACCTAGGCTTCCAGAGTCAGTCTGTCATTGAAGATAACACCAAAATGTTTCACCCTGGGGGAAGCCATCAATGGGGTGGATCCCAGAACTAAACCTGTTATCCCCCTGGAAGCCTCCCTATCACGCTGTTGACCAGGCTCAATCACTAGCACTTCCATCTTGTCGGGGTTCAGCCTCAGCCAGTTTAAGGACATCCAATCCTGAATCTTGGCCAGGCATTTATTTAGCACTTTGACAGCATTTCAGTTCCAGGAGCAAATGACAAATATAGCTGGGTGCCATCTGCATAGCAGTGAAACCCCAGACTGTATTGTCTAATGAGCTGTCCCTGGGGCAGCATGTATACCGCAAACAACATTGGCAGAAGGATCGTACCTTGAGACACTCCACACGACAGGGGCGTCAAGGAGGAGGAGAAATTCCCCATTGCCACTCTTTGCCTCCTGTTGGTGAGATAGGACTCAAACTATTTGATGACTAGTCCAGTGAGTCCACAGTATACTCTAAGGTGATCAAATAGCACAATGTGGTCATGGTGTCAAATGCTGAGGAGGCTCAAGGGGCAGAACTAACCTTCTATCCCTCGCCCTAAGGTGGTCATTCTGCACTGGTACTAATGCCGTCGCAGTGCTATGCCTGGCTCTGAAGCCGGACTGGAATGACTCATAGATGTCTAAGGCCGAGAGGTGTGCCTCGAGCTGCAGAGTCACTTTCTCGACAACCTTCCCTACAGATGGGAGGTTGGAGATAGGCTATAATTCATCAGGACATCCAAGTCAAAGATGGTTTCTTCAGAAGGGACCTCACCAGCACCTCCTTCAAGATGCTGGGGAAGCATCCCTCTGAGTGAGCACCAGATTGTCCCAGTAAACACTGGACCGGCAGGTGTCGACCCTCCCAATAGGAGATGGATTGGGCCAGGGTCCAGTTCACAGTATGTGGGCTGCAGCTTCAAAATCACAATGACCTGGCCACCTCAACTGGCTGAAACTCCCCAGGCAATTGGAATGCCTCTGCTAGAACCAGGCCAACCACTGCGGATAAGTTTTGCCCCACTGGGGAGATCCCTGCCCGAATGGAGGACACCATGTCTGAGAAGAACAGAGCAAACTCTACACACAGCATGACTGAAAATGCTTTTTTCGGCTGTAGACAGACTGGATGTAGCAGCCTGCCCACAGTCCAAAACAGTTGATCTGGTCTATTCTTCCCAGTAGTAATCTCTCTGGACAGGAATTCTGCCTTCTTACAACTGATTGCCCCATGATAGGCATGATGATGATTTCTCAGGGCCAGTCTGTCCTCCATGGACTGGGTCCTCCGCCAGTAACGCTCCAACTTCTGACCCTTGGTTTTCATCTCCTTGAGAGTCCCATCAAACCATGGGGGTCTCAAGCGAGAAGACCTGGGTCGATATGGAGTGGTGTGATGGCATCGAATGCCTTAGTAACAGCCCGCATTATAAACTGCCACTGCCTCACCCATGCCAACCCACAGGTAGTATTCATGCCAGAAAATCCACTATCCCCAAAAGTCCTCTGGGGACAATCCCTTAAAGGGTGATTGTAGATCTTTCAACAGAGGGGACTCTTGGGGTGGAGAGGACAAACAAGAACTCCACCATGCAGTGATCAGACCAAACGACCAGAACAATCTTGATGTTAGTAACATCAAGCCCCAGTGAAATACCAAGTCCAAGGTGTGGCTGTGTTGGTGGGTTGCAGAGTGTACCTGTGTCAGGCCCAGAGATGTCATCGCCTGGAGGAGTTTGTAACGAATAACGAGGATTTGTTGTCAATCCAGGCATTGAAATTCCTAGAATTAACCATCTGGGGACTCTACACCCTGTCAGCAACGATGTCTGCTACTTCCTGCAGGAAATCCCCGCCTGGAGGATGATAAATGAGGAGAATCCTGTAACCAGTACCTGGATCCCCACACACTGCCACACATTCAAAGGACAAGGTAGAACCCACTGGGTGCATGGTGAAGTTCAGGCTGGATCTAAAACAAATGGCCACACCTCTACCCCTGCATTCCCTCCTTGGGCAGTGCACCACCGAGTACCTGGCCCCCAACCAGGTCTCAGTAATGCAAGCCAGGTCGACTGAAGAAATCAAGTCTGCCATAACAGCGGTCTTGTTCCTCATCAACCTGGAGCATAGCACCACCTGAAGGGAACTAGCAGAGGCGGTCAGCCCTCTAGCTACCTGCCTACATGGTCCAGTGGGAGCCCTGGAGACAGGAACCAAGCATGCAGGGCCCCTCTCAAGAGCTCCGATCTAACTCCAGGGCACCTCCTATTCCAAACCATCTTGGTATTATTGACTCAGCTCATCAAATTTTGCTCATCAAAAGCTCATCAAAAAGAGGCAGTATAGTGCAGTGGTCTAAGGCTCTGAGCTGCAAATCTGGTAACATCCAGCAGACCAGACCTGGGTTTGAATCCCACAGCTTCCACTTGCATACTGTGTGGCCTAGAAAGTTACTTAACCTCCTTGTGCTCCCAGGTCGCCTCCTGTAAAACTTCCAGCTTAGTGTGCTATACCTGGTTAAACAACTAAAAAAAAAAAAATTTTGGCCACATAGCCATAATGTAAAAAAATTACAAGTGAGACTGGAGTATTTTGAAAAGCATTGTTATATAGATAATTAGAACCATGAATGGTAGTCCAGCCTTGTTCAATATAATTGTAATGTTCCATGCTTGCTAAAGAAAACTTTACTACATGTCTCAAAATATGCTGTCTTCTCCACCTGTGTAGGATAGAATTGGACACAACGCTTTTAGTGAGGACTTGTGTCACTGTCATATTTTTTCCCCTCAATTCTGCAGGAAGCAGACACGGACGACAATCAGGAACATTGGACTTTGAGGAGTTCTGTGCGTTTTACAAGATGATGTCAACACGAAGAGACCTCTATCTCCTGATGCTCACCTACAGCAACCACAAAGATCACCTGGATGCTGATGACTTGAAGCGCTTCCTGGAGATTGAGCAAAAGGTACACTGGGGATCGGGGGAGGTGGGCACTGCCTTTAGAATTCCTTTTGTACCTGCTTCTTCATTTTGGCCTTTCCTGTCTTCCCTGGATGTGATGCCATTAGGTATTTGCAACACACAGCCTGTGTACCTTGTCGGTACTACAGATAGTAGTCCGGCTATGAAGTGAAGTAGTGCTGCTCACTACCCCTTAGACCTGCAAACGAGCCTGGGATGAGTTTAAAGGGAACTTTTACATTTTCTGGAGAAACTGCTACCCTTTAAAAACAAAATTCTGGATCTGCACATATTTCAACTGGTATAGTTTGTCTCATTCAGCTCTGAGGAATTATTATAGCAATGGCTGATAGCTGCTTTCCATTTACTGCAGGTAAGTTTTCTCCTGCATGGAAGTCCTGAGGCCAAAACCAGGATACTTTGCAATACATAAAGGGCAAAGCAGAGAGGAGTCTAAATAGGAACAGAAGGATGTTGTTTAGTTTCCCATGGCTGCCCAACTGAAATGCAACATCTTGTTTTCAGAGGGTCCTGTTTCTACCTCATTTTACAGTTGGGGGAACTGAGGGAGTGGGCACAGTTTCTGCAGGACAAAATAACCGATGAGATTTCATATGTGAAATCTCTGGTGATGACGTGATTTCACCTGCAAAGTCATGGAGCCGGATGAACATATCAGTGGGCTAGGCCCCACATTCCCTGACCTCTATTTACAGTGCATTGGTTAGATCTTCCAAGAATCAATCTTTACCATTCATTCCCTCTGATGGGTCTGGGCCCAGAGGCACTAGGACCCTGCAGGAGAAAATTTTTTTGCAGGGAGTGAGCCAAAGTCGGCTACTGACAGCGCGTTTGCACCTCATGTGCCATATGCACCAGTCAGTAGGCGACACCGCCTCTCTCCCTCCCTCATGCACCTTAGTTCTGTTCTTACCACCACGTGCACACCATGGGAGAAGCAGGGCCTCACTTTCTTCTGTGCCACCAACCTTAGCGCTACAGCATTGCCTTTCTCTCTTTATTACTTTTGTTTTCTGACTGATGCCAAAACTGGATAAACTGAAGGAGACAAAGAAACATCTGCTGCCTCCTATTATGCTTCGGTGCCCTTATGGGAAACAAATGACAATGATTGACCAGTATTAGAAGTGCGTGGCCTGCCTTGATTCCGATCACAACATGGATGAGTGCAATGCGTGCTTCTCTATGGACCATCATATGCTCAAAATCTGCATGATGAAGTGAGGTTAGCCGATCACCACTTTCAGAAGCAGGCATACTTATGATGCCAAGGCAAGGTCTCTGGGCCCTTCCTGTCACCTCTGGTGTTGGGAGAAGCACAGAATCCTCTTCGACCTCACCTTGCCGAGGTGACAGAGGTCTTGGGAGTGGATCTGGTGGACAGTTGGCTCCTTCTGGGTGGCGGCTGTGAACCCCCAGTCTGTCTGTCGGAATGGCAGATGTGCCCTGGTGGTGAGGCTGAAGCTGTATGTTCGGTCTTCCTTGGTGGATACCTCCATGTCATGGCTGGCTGCCATCCTGGCCCCTGACACTGTTCGTAGTGTTGGGAGAGGGACTGGCACCGGGGGGGCATCCTGTTACTGAGGTGGTTCTCTCCTCCAGTGTTGCTAGTGACACTGAGGGGAAGGATAACACTTCCACCAGTGATGGACGCAGTGATGGCTGTGATGTCAGTCTTTGGTTCTTCATGAGCATGATGCTGGTGACGGGATCATCCCCAGTCCCGGTGCCACAGGTGACAGTTCCCAGTGCTGCTTCTAGCACCAGGGACAACGATGGCTCTGGGGTCGACACTGAACCTATTGTTGGGCCGGTGCCAGCCACGATGACAGTAGTAAACCCATCTCCAGGCCTGTTGTCGGCCTTGAGCTTGGTGCCAGAGGCAGCTTGGAATCAAATGACGGCTGGAGGTGGTGTTCTCCCCTGGAAACCATGGGATTGTATAGCTCCTCTCTTCCCTCACCTGGCAGGGACTCCCCATTAAGCTGCCGTCCGGGTCATTTCTCAGATGTAGTTCAACCCATTCTGGTGATACTGCAAGGCACCCCTTGGACAAGGTCCCTTTGTGCAATCCCGCAGCACAGGCAGAGATCCTAGAGACCTTTAGCCCTTCTTTGGTACCTCTGCCACGCTTTTCTGAGCTACTAGGGATCATGGTCCTCTGGGGCCAATCACCCGGTCTCAGTAGAGGGATGGTTTGCAAACTTACATCAATACCATATGGATACCAATAGAGTCAGCTTAGATGTTTCACCCCCGTGCCTCTCCTCTGTTTTCAGTGCCTCCTCTCCATCAGCATGCTCTTCAGAGGACAACAAATCTACTCTTCACTTTTCCTCTGCTTCTGAGTACACTCTGCACCAGAGAATCCTGGTGGACATGTTAGATGCTGGAAGTAGGCTCTTAGACTAGTTGCAGTCCCGTATCCTTGGAGCTGACACTCCGTGGAGCTTTCATCGATGGCACTTTTGTCATCCCTCCTTGGACCAGAGCCTTTGAGGACTCATCATGGATGCTCTGAAGGCAGCCTGTCTCTTACCCTACAGCCCCAGGGACCTTCAGCTATGGTACTGTGCACTCTCAGGATCTGCAGGGGCGGTATCTCACCCCCTCTTGGGCTTGAGGTCTTGCAGACTCCGACATGGCCTAAACATCCTATGCCTTTTGGCTGACTGTGCTCAGGCAGAAGCCCTCGGGAGGAAGTTTTTTTCCTCGGCACATGTTATGATGTGCATGTGCATTGCCATACATCAGGCCCATAAGACAGTCTACAACAGGCACCTGTGGTTGCAGTTAAGTCAGTTCCGAGCAGCAATGCAACATAGTGAGTTAGTCAGGCAAGCCATTTGTCTTTCTGCTAAAGGTCTGGAGCTGGCAAGGCACCAATCAAGGGCATCGTATGATGCCAGTGAGGTGGCCTCCAGGCTTGTAGGAACTGCAGTTTACATCAGGTGGTCAGCATGGCTTCACCTTTCCAGGATGTCATCTTTGACCTGACATGAGATGCTCAACTTGCATCTCCAGTGGGTCCTTTATTCCCCCACAAAGACCGATATGAGTTATTGGGGCACCCTCCTGCTGCTGGGCCACAGGAACCTCTGCCTGACCCTGACCATTCTCAGTTCTCCCTGGACCTGTGAAAAGCCTATAGGCACAGGTGTCCTCCCCACAAAGAGGGATGAGGAACCCTCTGTTTCCATCAGAGTGAGCCAGGTCCTTCCTCATAGAAAAAGAGAATCTTTGTACTTGGACCCATCAGTGGGAATCAGTGGTGAAGACTGATTCCTGGAAGATATGAGAATGAGAGAGGAGAGGGAGGATTGATCTTTCTGAATATCTTCACAATTGATTTCCACACCCTGCGCACCATCTCCTGCTCAGCCAGAGCCAGGCCTATGGGCAGCTCACCCTGCTGGTTCTGACAGCATCATGAGCAACCTACTGGGTACCTCCCTACTTACACCCACCTGTTAATAACAGAAAAGAGATCTGGGCAGTCTTTGGGGAGGGCCTGCTCCAACCAAACAAAAGAAACTGGGCGAGTGCTTCAGGGCCCTCACCCAAAAAAGGAGGGTTGTGAATGGTGGCTCCTTTCTCCCCTTTTCCTTGCTTGTTCACCTTCTTCCTGTCGGGGTATAGCCCCTCTGTGGGTATATCCCTATTAGTTGCTTCATGCAACATACCCCTAAGCTATCAGTCTAACTCCACTTGGCAGCTGCAATACATGTGGGAGTTCTTGCACCTTTGGATTAACTACACTAGCTCATACACAGGGTACATCCCTGTGGTTGCAGGTGAAGCAGGTCATATTTTTAATGGAATCTTTCTTCTGATTATGTTGGACTTTTTTTGTTGATATGGCCATTTTCATCTTCATGTATTCGGGCCCTTAGCCCACTGCCCTTGGTGATGTTCAGGGAGATGTACTCATCTCAACTCCCTTGGACTGTCCAGTTCTGGAACTCCACATGCACCCAGGTTCCCCCTTCCTTCTGCCTGGTATAAAAAAGAGGGACATGGTTAACTCATGAGTTGTATACCAGAGCCACATGTCAGGGCTGCAGCCCTATTTTTTTAACCACCATCCACCTTCTGTCTGGCTAGTGGCGTGTGGTCCTGGTTGTATAACCCTACTACTCTTTGTGCCACCTAGTGTGCCCTGTTCTCTTATTGCTTAGTTGGTAGTCAGGTTTTATTTTGTGGATTAGTTTATTTCTGCATCCTTTCCCTATCCCTTTGGGCTAGACAGGATCTAGCCCTCTCTTGTTTTTCTCTCCACTTTGTTTCTGTCCTGGCAAACAGAACTGAGGTGTATGAGGCAGCCAGCATCAGTTATTGGCTGGCATGTGCAGCACCACATGGGGTGCATTGGCGCCATCAGTACCCATCATTGGCTCTGTCCCTGCAAAAACATTTGTTCCCGTGGAGTCCTAATGCCTCTGGAACCAGATCCATCAATGGGAATTGTTTGGGTTTTTTTTTCCCTATTTTTTGGTGAGGAAACCAACAACCTTTAGCGTCCTCGCTCCCCTCTGGGCCCCGGTGCGAGCCATCCTCTGTGGAACCTCCCCCACCATTAAAGCCCCAGACCCCCGGTGGAGCCAGTGGGGCCATCGCCACACACCACCGCATACCTTACCAGGATTCAGCTACATGGCGAGAGCAGGTCCACTTCATGACCTGGAGCACAGGGTGAAGGAGCTTGCATCATCCTGCCACCTCCCTCCACTTCTTTCCAACCCATACCCCATGGCCACGGACATGCAATGACATCAATGCAGTGCACCGTCTACCCACACACACACGCAGATGTCCGTCGGTGGCCATAGTACCTTTCTCGATGGTCTGGGCCTGACACCCAGCTATCTCTGGGTGGCACACAGTCGATGGGACCACCATCAGGCAGGTGGAAGCGGTCCATTGGGTGCTCTTCCAAGCTCCTGGCTGACCCTTGGACTCCTGGATCCACTCCCAAACCCAGGTTGTCCGTGCTGCATGGTAGTGCTCCCACTACACCACGGTTGTCCCGATCAATGGGAATTAATGGTGAAGAATTCCAGAGGATCAACAATTATGGACAGAGCTCCTGAGCCACCCCATTTCATCCCAAGCCCCCACCTCCTACCACTACTATACTACTACTACTACTGTTACTGCTGTCTGAATAGTAGTAACTGAAGTACTAATAAGATTTTGATGCCTGCAGACAAGATTTCATTATGATGCTGAAATCTTGTCTACTGATGTTGAAATCTTGCTGGCCATTTTGTCCTGCTTAAGCTACACCTGAGCTGACTGAGGTACTGGGAGGTCAAAGGATGTGCTCAAGGTCATACAGTGAGTAGAATAACTAGCTCTGGTAGGATCTGAACTTGGATCTCCTGGTTCTGAAGCCTGTATGCCTACCAGTAGACTACATTGCCTCCTCTGGTTATAGCTGTTATGCCAAAATTATAATTTTTCAAAGAATGAAAACTGCCATCATGACCATCATCTGCCTTCATTGGTGCTGGTAGTAATATACGCTGAAGTCAGTTGATGGTCATTATTTCTGGCCTGTGGTCCAAACTACTGGACTCTTGTTAAGGATTCACCATCAGATGACATTTAGAAAGCATCTCAAAACATATTTGTGCTGCAGTGCTTTTAGCGTCATAGGCTTATAGTGATTGATAAATCTCTCAGATATGTTTTGATTTTGATTCGTCACCTTTGTTGTTGTTGATTTTCCGCATGATTATCTCAGTCATCAGATTACACCATAGGAACCTTTGCCGTCAAGGGAATCACACAGAGGATTTTCAGCAGTATAACTGGGGCCTCCCATGCGTTAATGTCCATCGAGGTCACAACACTATAAAGGTGTGAGTGGCCCTGCTCCTCCTCAATTCTTTCCCACCATCGACTCGCTCGCATGGGTCTCCACGGAAGCTCCGATGAAGTATCCGTGCCATTTTTCACTTACAGCTTTTTTCTGTTTTTATTTTCTGAATCTCTTTTATTAAAGAGATTCCTCTAATTTGTTTATGTCGAGAGTTAATCCTCCTACTTCTCTCTTCCATTGCTGCAGAAAGAAGATCACCTCCATAGACAAACATTCTCTCGGTGTCTGCTGTCTTGGGCCAGAACACGAGATTTCTGACTAATGAGCTCTGCCAAGTTTAACCAAACAACCCTTAGGTGGCAAAGGTCTCAAAATCTCCTGATGGTTCAACTGGTAGCAAGCTCTGGACAGGGGTCCTAGTCTCTCAGTAAGCTGACTGGACCATTAAGCTCCCAGGCCTCAAAGCCTGAGACAACTCCTCAGGAAAAGTCATAAAAAGACCAATATTAGACCGCTCCCTCGGCATCGATCTTGTTCCTGACGGCCTCTTCTCCTTCTTCTGGGGATCCTCATCAGCTGCAGTTACACCGATGATGAAGACTGCTGTCCAGGTCTCTGTGCCCACCAGACCCATATCAACACCTCCTCTGTCCAGTTCTCAGGGCGGCAGGTTGTGACCTCCATGTCAACGCTCCTCCTTCATTGACAACAGGCTTGTCATCAATGACTCTCCTTGAGGCCTGCCCTTTCCCTCCAGGGCTATGGGCACTTGAATCTCAGGACTTTGCAGACAAGTCATCAAACCCAGTGCCGTCAACCCCCTTGGTCAATGACTACCGTTGACTTTAATGAAGTCCTGCTCAAATTCACTTATGAGTTTGTACAGCAGCTGGGTACCTTTTAGGCCTCCCTTGCTTGGCATAGTCGATGGTAGCTTCATCGTTGACACCTACTCATTGGCTGACAGGAGGCACCCCATGGGCTGTTGTCAGCACATTTGATGCCAGACCCAGAATTTGAGGAGGTCAGTGTCAAGGAGCACTACCCAGACCTCATTCTTCCTGATGATGAAGAGGAAAAAGAGGAGGAGGAGGAGGAGATGGTGCTCTCTGACAGATCTACAGCCTCTTCTGTCAGTGAGGACTCAGTGAAACATACTCCTAGGTCTCCTTCTGAGGACCCCACATTTTTCAATGTGATGAAGCAACTGTCCTTAGCCATGGGCTTCCGCACCGAGGAAGAGGATGCCACCAGAAAGGAACTGTTGGACTTCCTGGAGATTCCTGAATCTCCCCCAAAAATCATTCCTCTGATCCTTCTTGTTCCTGAGGAATGCAGCCAAGCAGCCTGGCACAGACCAGATATGGTGCCAGCTATGCCTCATTGGGTGGATAAACTCTACCATGTCCCCAAGGGCTCCTCTGCTATGCTGTCCAGCCTGAGATGGACTCAGTGATGATCAAGTTGGCTCATATGCTGGCCCCGGCGCGGTGGCAAATCATCCGCATGCAACGCCGACATCCCGGGTTTGGGAATGGACCCAGGGGTCTGAGGCTGGCGGTGGAGAAGGATTGAATGCTGCAGGACACCTCTCCTCCGGGGGGAGGGGTTTGAATATCTGGCATGGCAGCTGCCCCTGGTGGAGGACGGGGACCCACCCAACAACCGGTGCCAGTTTACGTTGGAGGTGAGGGCAGATGCTGGCCGTCATTGCATGTCCCGCCTCTAGGGGACAATCCACATAAACATTCCAGCCCCAGCCAAGATTTCATGCTCAGCCTCTGTCCCAATTGCCCCTCTCCCATGGTCTCACCCTGGGGGGTAAGCCAGGGCTAGCTGACATGTGAGCATTGGGGGTGGGGTGCCAGCCCAGTGGCCCCACCCAGGGGAGGTAAACCTGGGCATGGTGGGGACTATGTACTGGGCAGAAGCAGAGTTCCTTGGGGACCAGAAAAAAAAACCAGGCAGCTCATGATGGGTCTAAGGCACCTAAGCACCTTAGTTCCTTCCCTAGATAAGAGTCTTGCAGAATTGACCTCTGGAGTAAGAGGATGTATGCCTGCTCCACCCTAGGCTTGACTATTGCTAATTACCTGTCTCACATGGTGAAATACCAAAATGCCAGCTGGAAAAGGGCAAGGCCACAGTACAGACCCTTCAGATGGCACTCAGAAGCAGGAACTGCGAACTGCTTGGTGCCTCAAGCAGCTGAAGATGTTGTAAGCACCTCCTCAGAGCCGCTATGATATGGCTGACACAGTGGCCAGGGTGGCCGTCACGGGCATTTTCCTACGTAGGCACTCCTGGCTCAGAGTATCTTAGTTCGCAGCTGATGTACAGTAAAAGGTGCTTAATGCCCCCTTTAATGGCACTAAGTTGTTTGGCCCTTATGTCCAGGATACTATTAATGATCTGCAAGCCTCGGGTAGGGCCCTCAAGTCTGTTCACTCCCTCTTCCATACCCAGTCAAGAGGTAGAGGGAAGCCTCCCTTATGCAGAGTGCCCAGTAGGCCCAGTGTGGCCTCCCTGCCCCAAAGAAATGCAGAGCCCTGGCTGCCTTGCCCTCCCACTCCAGTGCTGGAGTTGGCCAGCACCCCAGAAATGAGGGATCAGCCTAGGCAGCTGATTCAGCCTGCCTAACTTCTTGCCAGACCCCTCTTCTGGTCCCCGGACCAGGATGTGGTGATCGGAGGTCAGTTCTTTCGCCATCTGAATCAGTGGTGAATTATAACTTCAGAAGCATGGATACTGCAGATCATAGAAGGAGCATACCCTGGAGCTCATCAAGCAACCTCCAGAAACCCCTTCTCCATCCTCCAATTACCTCCTCCCAGCTCACCTGTCTGTTCTCCAGGAGGGTGCAGTCCCTTCTACACAAGTAAGCCATCAAGCCAATTTCCAGGTGCCATAGAGACAAGGGGTTCTATTCCAGGTTTTCCTGGTACCCAAAAGACTAGCGATCTGAGGCCTATTCTAGACCTAAAGACCTCATTCTGTATGTCCAGTACAAAAAGTTCCAGATGGTAACCTTACGGGCCTAATGCCCTTCTCAAAACAGAGGATTGGCTGTGTTCACTGGACATGCAGGATGCCTGCACATTTCAGTCTTCTCACCCCCAGGAAGTTTCTCCGCTTTGCGTTTCGAGGAGCATTATCAGTTTAAAGTGCTGCCCTTTGGTTTGTCCTCTGTGCCAAAGTCTTACCAAATGCTTATCAGCAGAAGCAGCAGCTCACAGAAGGGGGACTGTATTTTCCCTTATCTGGATGATTGGCTCCTAAAGGCCCTGTCCAGGGAACAGCTTTTGGTAACACTGGAGCAAACTCTGCAGCTTTTCCACTCACTGGGCATTACCTTCAGTTTGCCCAAATCGGTTCTTGGACCATCCCAAAGGCCACAGTACATAGGGGCAGTGCTGGACTCTGCCCAAGAGAGGGCTTTTCTGCCTCAAAGCAGGGCAGAGTGCCTTATTGCCCAAGCTAAGGAAGTCACTCAGAGCCGCCACATTCCTGCTCGGGTGTACCTGAGAATGTTGGGCCTGATGGCAGCGGCCATACTTACTGTTCCACTGGCCAGGCTTCATATGCATGTCCTCCAGTGGACCCTCCAGGTGCAGTGGGACCAATGCATGGACGAGTTAGACCATCCATTTCTGGTCTCTTCCCCAGTCCGCAGGGCACTACAGTGGTGGATGGACCCCTCGAATCTGCTTCAAGGCATCCCATTCCGGATCTCCTCCCACAGCAGATCCTTATCATGGATGCCTCGGGTCTAGACTAGGGAGCACAGCTGGGTCCCTTTCAGAGCCAGGCCTCTTGATTCCAGTTGAAAACCTCCCTGCATATCAATGTCCTGGAGATGAGAGTGGTGCTCTACGACATGCAGGCTTTTCAGGAACACCTGGATCCGGGTCAGCTGCTGGTGCAGTCAGACAGTTTGAGCATAGTATACTATATCAACACGCAGGGGGGACTCATTCTTACCCCGTATGCAGGGAAGCCATGAGAGTGTGGTACTGAGTGCTGGATCATGGTCTGACACTCTCAGCAGTCCATGTGCCAGGAGTCCTAAGCACACTGATGGACAGTCTCAGCCAGACTCAGTCAGCATGCATGAATGAGAGCTTCTCAATCCATTGCAGAAGGCTTGTTGAACAGATGGGGTCATCCAGAGTTTGACCTTTTGCATCCTCACTCAATGCAAAACTGCCTAATTTTGCTAAGCTTGATCCAGGGCCTAGAGTTTTCTGGCGAGATGCGTTGTCCCTCTCTTGGAGCAGGAGGACCTTTATGCCTTCCCTCTGTTTCCTCTCATTTAGAGGTGCTAATCAACCTGCAGATGGAAAGGGCCAGCATGATTCTGGTAGCTCCATTCTGACCTCGGCAAATATGATTTCCTCTGCTACAGCAGTTGGCGGAGGAACCTTTGGTCCATCTTCTCTCTGCAGGAACCTGCTGACCCAGGATCGGAGACCTGGTCCATCCCAACCTTTAGTCCTCCATCTGCATGCTTGGCTCCTGAGGATATAGCCATAGCCAGATTTTGGGTCTCTAGGAGTGGTGGACATCCTAATGGCCGACTGGTGCCTTCCCCAGAGCCACGTATGCCATGAAGTGGAAGCAGTTTGCCATCTGAGTTGTTAAACATAGTCTGGACCCTTTCACCTGCCCGGTGAACCACATCCTGGACTACCTGATTTCTTTGTCTGACTCAGGTCTCCAGTACTCCTCCCGCAAGGTGCACATTTCAGCCATTTCTGCTTTCCATGAGTCTGTGGGTGACTCCACGATTTCTCAGCTGGATGTCTTCCATATCTTTCTTAGGGGCATCCTACATCTGACAACCCTCATCTGTTCTCCTGTCCTGGCTTGGGATTTGAATTTTATTTTGGAGAAGTTGACCCTGTCTCTTTTTGAGCCTATTGCAACTTGCGATCTATACTTTCTCTCTTGGAAAGCGTTATTTTTAGTTGCCATTACTTCTGCTCATAGAATTTCAGAGCTTCAGGCCCTCTGGTGCGAGGAGCCTTATTTGATTTTTCACAAAGACAGGGTGTCTTTGCGCACAAATCCTAAGTTTCTCCCTGGGGTGGTCTTAGAGTATACCTGGGAGACCTGGGAGGATAAGGAGCTGTATGCTAGAGATAGACTACATCTCAATTTGGAGGGGAGGGGAATCCTTAAGTTGAAAATAGAGGGGTTCATTGGTAAAAAGTGGGGTTTAAACTTGTGAAGGGGGGTGGGATGGGAGAAAAGGCTGTCAAGGGGGTGCCGATAAAGGAGGGACTCTGTCTCAACCCCCCCTGGGGACCAGGAGGATTGCAGAAAAAGGCCAACTGGCAAAGTGTAGACCAGGGAAACAGAATCCCCATGGGAACACGAGCAGGGAAATGGAACTATAGGGAAAGGGTGGAAGGTAGTCTGCTAAATGCCAGAGCTTGGGCAATAAAATGCCTGAGCTCCAGGCAATGCTAACTGAGGGAGCAGTGGATGTGGCAGCGGTCACTGAGACTTGGGCCACTGCAAGACATGACTGGGACCTGAACCTGGAGGGTTACACTATGTTCAGGAAGGACAGGGGGAGGGAAGGGGAGGAGGGGTAGCAATGATAGTCAAAACTGCATTGGCATAGGGGGAGTAGAGGAGGTAGAGGGAACCGTGGAGGCGATTTGGGTCACCTTGATAACAAGGGGGGGCAAGAGAGTAAAAATAGGAGTGGTGTATAGACCCCCTGCCCTGGCGGAGGAGCTGGAGGACAGTCTGGTGGCAGATGTTAGGAGACACTGCAGACTGGGCAGAGGAAGCAGTGGTGGTGTTGGGGGACTTAAACATGCCAGGAACAGACTGGAGACTATGACATCCTCTGTGACCGAGGAACAGAGGTTGTTGGATGTCTTTCAAGGCGTTTCCTAACTCAGCAGGTGAGGAACCCGACCAGGGAGGCATGGTACTGGATGTGGTCCTGGCAGACAGTGACCAGATTGGGGAGCCTGGAGGTAAGGGATCCATTGGCGGGGAGTGACCATGCCACGGTCTGGTTCTGCCTGGACCTAGAAGGGGTAGAAGGCTGCACAAAGACGGAAGTAACCGACTTCAGGGGGGCAAATTTTAAGGAAATGGGAAGGATCCTTAAGGAGCATTTGGATGGGATTGGGTCAGACATGGATGCTGATAGTAGGTGGTAAATCATCAGGAGAGGGGTGCAGGATGCTACCAGCACCTGTGCAAGAGTAAGATAAAATGCGGTAGGGCCCAAAATCCCTGTTGGTGGACCAGGAGGTCCAGGAGGTGGTGCGGGAAAGAAAGCAGCCTATAAGCAATTCAAGTGCTCAAGGAGTGAAAGAGATCGAGAGTGCAGAGCTGATGGCTAGAAGGGCCACTAGAGTGGTGAGGGCTAAGGCAAGGAAGGAGCAGAACCTGGCCAGAAGTAGGAGAGAGAACAAGGGTTCTTTAGATACATTGAGGAAGCGAAGGGTGAAGGGCAGATTAGCAGGATTAAATCAGAGGAGAGATGGGCACAAGACCGGGGGAGCAGGCTGAGGTACTAATGAGTACTTCACCTCCAGTTTTCACTAGGGAAATGGGGGTGCTGCATCATACATGGGAGGAGACAGAGATACTGAGGAGGGGACCCTTACCGATCAGCAGGTCTGGGGAGAGGGGAGGCATCACTGGCAGGTGGGGGAGGGCTAAGCAGGAGAAGAGTGCGAGTGGAAATCACAGCAGAGAGAGTGAGGGAAGCCCTCAGCTCCCTTAAGACGGAGAAAGCACGGGGCGGATAAATTACATCCCAGAGTGCTGAAGGAACTTGCAGATGTCCTGAGAAACCCCTGGCAGAGCTTTTCGCCATCTCTCTGAGGACAGGGTGGGTGCCCCAAGACTGGAAGGTGGCGCATATAGTGCCTTTCCACAAGGGGGGATCAAGGGAGGTGGCAGAGAACTACAGACCTGTCAGCCTGACATCGGTGGTGGGCAAGGTGATGGAGGCATTGTCAAGAGAGGCTGGGGAGACCTGGATAAGTCAGGTGCCTGGACAATAGACAGCATGGATTCATCCTGGGAAATCGTGTCAGACAAACCTGGTGGAGTTCTATGACTGGGTGACAAGTGCCTTGGACCTGGGTAGACCAGTGGATGTCCTCTTTCTAGACTTCAGCAAGGCATTTGACTCTGTTCCTCCACGTGGGCCTGTTGGATAAGCTGGGAGAAATGGGGGTGGAGAACAGATGATCAGATGGATGAGCAATTGGCTCCAGGACCGGACCCAGAGGGTCGTAGTTGGTGGGATAGTCTCATCCCCAGGAGGGTCATTAGTGGGGTCCCACAGGATCAGTCCTTGGGCCCCTTCTGTTCAACGCCTACGTATCTGACATAAGGACAGGAATCAGAGTGAGATGAGTCTCTTTGCAGATGACTCAAAACTGGGGGCGGTGGTGGATGGGGAGGAGGGGAGGGTGGCCCTACAGGGGGACCTGGAGGCTCTGGAAAGATGGTCTAGAAAGTGGAAGCTGAGGTTCAATGCAGGGAAATGCAAGGTACTCCACCTGGGGGCAGAAACCCAGGCCAAGTGTACACCCTGGGGAATGCTACAAGTCTCGATGGCTGAGAGGGACCTGGGGGTGGTGGATGTCAAGATGAACAACTCTGAGACTTGTAGGAGGGCAGCTAAGGCCAACAGGATGCTGGGATGCATCGCTAGGGGATCACCTCAGAAGGAGGGAAGTGATACTCCCACTGTATAACTGTTGATGAGGCCGCACTTGAGTACTGCATGCAGTTTTGGAGGCCACACTTAAAGAGGGACATTAACCTCCTGGAGGGTCCAGAGGAAACAACCAAAATGATTTGGGGCTTGGGGACAGGACCTATGAGGAGCAGCTCAAGAGCTAAATATGTACACATTGGAAGAGAGAAGGGACCGGGGGACATGATAGAGGTCTTCAGGTACATGAAGAGGGTAAATAGGGAGGAACAGTCAGGGTGCTTCAAGGAAGGAGGAAGGGGCCACTAGAGGGCATGGGTGGAAGCTGGAGGGAAGATTCAGGGGAGAAAGGAGGAGGTGCTACTTCACTGAGAGGGTGGTGGAGCCATGGAATGCACTGCCTAGGGGCTGGTGGAGGCAGAGACAGTGGATGGGTTCAAGAGGGGTGGGACAGGTACAGGGGAAGGGTTCTGGAAGCAAAATCCAATGCAGCAAGAATATCCGGAACTGGGAAGGGAGAAGCCAGAGAAGGCGAGGGGGAAAGCAAGGTCAGCACCCAGGGTGGGGGCTGACCAAACGAGCAGACACGAAAGACCATTAGGCCTATTCTGCTGGCATTTTAGTATGTTAGTATACTCTCAACCAGTCTGTTCACCTTCCTGTTTACTTTCCTGAGCATGCCAATCCAGGGAAAGCACTGCTCCATACGTTAGATGAGTGCAGAACCTTGAAGTACTACCTGCTTCTGACCAAGGAGAGTCGAAAGTCGAAGCAGTTGTTTGTTTTTTTCGCCCCGGGTAGAGAGGGTGCTGCAGTTTCTGAGCAATGTTTATCCAAATGTTGGCTAATTGCATTGTTTTTTGCTACAAGTACGGCAAAGAATTGCCTGGTGCTGTCAAAGCTCATACCACCAGGCATGGCTGCCTCTGTGGCTTGTTTCTGAGGGGTCTCAGCTGCTGACATTTGTGCGACTGCCATCTGGAGTACTGTCCATACTTTCACCAAGCACTGCAGTCTGGACATTGCCTCAAGAGCCTGTGCTGGTTTTGGCAGGGCTGTGCTGCAGGACCTCCTGTCTTAAGTTTATGGTGAGCCCTCCTCCCAGACTGTCTGTCTGTACTTGTCACTGCTTGAAACTCATTCCTACGGTGTAACCTGATGACTGAGATAACCCTGATGAAGATAGAACAGTTATGTAAGAACTTACCGGAACAGTAGATCTTCGTGGGGATCTCGGTCATCAGGTCTGCTTTCCCTCCCACCTTCCCCCTTTTCTGGGGAGGAGGGTGTTCCTATCTAGGAACTGACTGTCTGGTGTATTCAGCCTTTCACAGGGTCTGAGCACCTCTCTCCTCAGTCCTCCGTGGCTAGGGCTATACTCTCTTTGTCTCCCAGGGGAAGGGGAGGGACTGAGAAGGGAGCAGGGCTGCCTACTCCTTTATAGGGTTGGTGACATCAATGGACATTGACAGCGTGGGTAGCCCCAGTTGTGCTGCCGAAAATCTTCCATGTGGATTCCCCTTCACTGACAACAAAGGTTCCTACTTTGTAACCTGATGACTGAGATCCCCTTGAAGATCTACTGTTACGGTAAGTTCTTATGTAACAGTTCTTTTTCTGTTTTGGTTTGTAAGTTATGTGTCAAAGGCTTATTATACTCAGTGAGTCTTGAGCTCATGGAAAGGTGCCTTATCCATACATTCATTCATTTATTCAAATTAAGCCCCTTCAACCATCCGTGCATCGATAAACCTCTATGTAAGTAAGGAATACCATTTCTTATATTAGAAAGAAATGTAAAATTACATATACCCCCATAATGAAAGCATCGCGGGAAGTATATGCAAATCAGCATGAATGAATTTAGACTGTGCTTTAAATAAGAGTGTATGGTCTAAATGACCTCTCGTATATAGAAACATAGAAACATAGACTTTGACAGCAGATAAGGACCGCTAGGCCCATCTAGTCTGCCCATTTCCCTACCTACAGGATAAGCCGCAGATCCTAGTTAACCAACAGCCTATTTCTTCCTACCCCCCACAAGAATTGCCTTATGTCTGTCCCATGCATTCTTGAATTCTCCCACAGTTTTAGACCCCACAACCTCCTCAGGAAGGCTGGTCCATGCATCTACTACCCTCTCTGTGAAATAATACTTCTTCACATTGCCCCTGAACTGCCCTCCTTCTATCTTTAAATTGTGTCCCCTTGTTCTTGCAAGTCTCTTTTTCTGAAAGATGCTACCCTCTTGGACTTTGTTGATTCCACTGAGGTACTTAAAAGTTTATATCATGTCCCCCTCTCCTTCTTTCCTCAAGGGTATACATATTAAGCTCCTTTAGACTCTCCTCATACGGCTTCTCTTGCAGACCCTGCACCATTTTAGTTGCCCTCCTCTGGACTGCCTCTATCCTGTCTATGTCCTTGCGCAGATGGGGTCTCCAGAACTGGACACAGTACTCCAGATGGGGTCTCACCAACTGTCTGTACAGAGGGATAACAACTTCCTGTTTTCTGCTGATGATGCCTCTCCCTATACATCCCAGTATACCCCCAGCCCTCCCTACTGCCTTCTCACATTGCTTGCTAACCTTAAGGTCATCTGATATGATTACCCCAGGTCCCTTTCCTTTTTTTTTGTTGTTACTACCTCCCACCCATTATGATTCTTCCCTGGGTTCTTGTTTCCAGGTGCATTATTTTGCACCTCTTTGCATTGAATCCTAGCTGCCATACTTGACCATTCCTCCAACCTTGCCAAGTCCCTTTCATCCTTCCCACGCCTCCTTGTGTATCAACCCTGTTGCAGATCTTTGTGTCATCTGCAAAAGGCATACTTTTCCTTCCAGTCCCTCTGCAATGTCACTGATGAAGACATTAAAAAGGACTGGACCCAATACTGAACCATGCGGTACCCACTAGTAACCCCTTTCTTCAGAGTGGACTCCATTTACAATTACCTTCTGTGTCCTGTTGTGCAGCCAATGTTTTACCCAGGCTACCACCCTGGGTCCCACTGGGTCCCTGGGTATACTCTGTAAAGGCCGAAAAAAGTGTCTTCTGGTCAAGGCAGGCAAGGTTGACTAATATATGTGTTTTCTGCTGCAGTCTGAGAGCCATTTTGGATGGGTAGTGGGTGCAAATGCTGCACGACAGTGGTAGTTGGTGGGGAGTATTTGGTTTAGATACCTAGGTGGGATTTATAGCGGAGTTGGATGCTGACTCAAATGCATGCTTTGCCTGCATCCATCCACTTGTGTGCAGGCAGCCCTGCTGCATCTATTACAATAAAACATCATGATTGGCAGCAGAAAAGGGACACAACTGCCAGTCATGTCCAGTTTGGGTGCAACTGCATCTAGTTTGGACACAGTTGCATCTGTTTTTGGACCTGAACTTTTGATGCTGTTTGGCTCTCAGATAGGTGTTCTAACAGGTCTACATGCATTTCTGCTTTGAAAAGAACAGCAGATGCATGTTGGGAGATCCTTTGAAATCCTGCTCCAGTTCTACGCTAGAGGTGGTAGCTACGCTCATGGTCATGATGATGAATGCTGTTGCTGCTGTGAGGGAGAGTGAAATTTACATATGCTGATGAGTGGCAATTTAGGTTTTTTGACAACTGTTACAATGCAATGGAGTGCTTTTTTTTGGGGGGTATTTTTTTTTTCCAATTGTTTAACCAGGAGAGACGATTAAGCTGAAAGCTTGTTTACAGGTGCAACCTGGGAGCACAAGGAAGTTTAAGTGACTTGCTCAGGGTCACACAGTATGCAAGTGGGGGGCTGTGATTCAAACCCAGGTCTCCAGATTTGCAGCTCAGAGCCTTAAACCACTGTGCTATACTGCCTCCTTATAAATGCTGCATTGCCAGTGAGTTCTGCTGGTGGGATGGAGGAGTGTGAATAACACTCCATACAATGCCAGTAAATGTTTCCAGTGCTACAGAGGAGTGGTAATAGTGTGTTAAAAGGAAATGCTGAAGGGAGTGTGATACTGGCATAGAGAATCAAGCTGGTGCTGTGAAAAAATAATTGTTGCCACTTAGAAGTGTCCTTACAGTGTTTACCCCTATGGAGGGGAGTTGACCTACTGTATACAGTATCTATCTAGTATCCACTAGAATCCATGAGAAAATGGGGGTTGACTTATGCGCTAGTACATATGATATTTCTTTTGAATGGACTCCAGATGTGCAAAGTGCACCAAGAGCAGGTATTCCTTGACAGCATAAATATGCTAAGCCGGAGCTAATGGGTACCATTACAACTAATGCAGTTCATAAATGAGGCAGCTCACAAACCTTTGGAGGCCTTGGCCCTGGCCCATGATAAGCTTACTAATCGAATCTCACATTTCACCCAGTCAGCCTGTTTATTTTTGTTTATGAACTGTCAGTTAAGCCCCAGCAAACTGATCCCGACTGGTTTTATTGCATTAGTGGCTTACATTCGGCAGGCTTTGTAATTAGCACTGCGGTGGCAGAAACGCAAGGGAGAAGATCTGTGTGTGTGCGTGTGTGTGTTTTTTTTTTAAACACACCATCAAATTATCTAACATTTGCTTACTCTGCTTTTAGCAAGAAAATAAATATATGAGAAATAAATATTCACCCTGTCTTTTGTTCTGTTACTGGATTTGAGCTTCAAGTGAAAAGTCAAACAGTTGATCTATACTAGATGCATTTTGCGTATCTTGGGGCAGGAGAGGGTTGCAGACCGAGGGATAATGACCTTAACTAAGTCCTTCCCTTCTAGGAGGCAATTTGTCCAGTTGTCATGGGGAGATGTGACTTGAGTTTGATTCTGGAGCTCAGTATCCAAGATGCTCCTGCAGCAGGCTAATTTGCAATCCCTTGGGAGAAGTCTATCATCTCCCGGGAGGGGTCCTGTCATTTAGGCTGCATGACTGCCTCTTGGTGGCACAGAGGGAGGGGAGTAACATGGGCAGAACTTCCCCCTCCAGTTCCTGGTAGGTGGACTGTGTCCACCCCTGATTTGGCACATGCATTGTGTCCTTGGGATCCATCCTCTATTATCGTCATCCTGGATCCTGAACCCCCCCCATGGCCCTCAGTAACCAATGAAGCCACACAACTTGGGGGAGGGGGATATTGGTAAGAGGAGGTGGGATTCTACTGTAGGAATCTAGGTAGGTAGGATGAGAAAGCTGTAGGTGTGGTGGGATACTTAAGTGAGAAAGCAGAAAAATATGAAAAAATGTCCAAGACATGTTATAACTGTACAGTGTGCTATGAATCCTTAGTTTCCATACTGTAGCTGTTCATTATGTGTTTTGTGCTGACTCTTCTACCAGGAACTGCAAAGTGGCTTTATGGGAAACGGCAGCAATATTTTTAATGAGAATTAGAGTCCCAAGACTGGGAAATAAACTGGTTTGGGCCGGAACAAGTTTGTAATACTCATCAGTCTCCTGGCCTGATAATTGTTAAGAGACCTTCCTTATTAATTTCTCATTTGTAGATCCTGCTAGCAGTGGTACTATTGAGCTCTGCTTGACTAGTGGGAAGCACTTGCTCCTATTTCTGCCAAAAACCCTTGCTGATCCATGACCAGGACACTAACTACGTTAGCATGTAGCTTAGCAAATGAATGGGCTCAGGTTTTGTCTTAAAGCAGCAGTTCATGTTAAACATTTTTATTATTTGTGGACCCTCTCCTCCAATCACTGGCCAGAGTTAAAATGGGTTACTCCACAGGAACTTGCAGCTGTCATTTTATTCTCCATAAAAGGATTGTTGAGAACTCTGAACAGTCATTTTATTGTCAATAAAATTATAGTAGTGACATCATCATCCTATCTGATGCTCTGGTTGGTCTGCACTCACAGCTGCAACTTTAAGCAAGTGCTGTGAAGGGTAGGGGAAGGAGAGGAGTTATCACAAACTAACCTAGGGACAAAAAAAAACTCCCAAAAACAGTACCAATGTCTTCAAACACTCATACAAAGCATAACAGTGAGAAAGTGCTAGTTGGCTTTTCTACAGTAATGTTATTGTCTCGTTAGGATAAAATACTCTGCAACTCCCCTATTTAGTTCTATATTTCCCCTTACCCCCTTTCTTCCCTCCCCCTGGCTTATCTCTGCAAATGGCCAGGTAAGTCTTGGGGATGATTACATTAGGGAAGTCTCCCTCTATTCTCCTTCCTGTTTAGGTCATGATCTTTTACGTGGCGCCACTAAACCTAGTGTTTGTCATCTTACTGATGATGCTCCTTAGTCTGGGAATCATCCCAGTACCCCAGAGGGATAGAGTCACCTCGGTGCATTCTACCCTCTCGTTCAAGGACATACCTGTTACAGGTACCCTCCTTGAACCCTTCAGAAGATAGTTGAATTATCCCATCTCTGAACTGGAAGCCACTATGTATATAGTTAACTGGTTTAAGTACCTTTTTCTGTACTACCCATATATTGGGATCTGTACATACTGTTTATGTTCCAACTCGGGGGTTAGAGGAGTAATGGGTATGGGATTCAATTGTTCCCACCCCAAATGTTGGTCTTAGTCTTTGAATTTGATAGGTTAGAGGCCAACCCAAATGCTAAGGACTTCGCACCTACTCAAACTTTAAAGTATTGTTTTAACTTGAGCCTCAACCGAAGTGTTTATTTTCAAGTTTTGCTACAAAAATCAAAAAGGAGATGCATACAGTCATGCTTTGTTAATTCTTTATTACATTCAACCTATACCAGTATTACTGTTCTCTGGAAATAGACAATGGCAGTTTATCCAGTTAAAATCTTTTCTATGAATATTAATGGTCTTCATAGTCCCATTAAGATAACTTGTTTAATGCAATATTTAAACAAGCAGGCACTGGACCTCTTCTTTCTTCAGGAAATACACTTACCTGATTCTGAACACCAGATACCAAAGTGGCGAACGATACAAAGTTTATGCTTCTTCCCATTCCAGTGCCGAGACGTGGGGTCACAATTTTAGTACCTGTCTCTACACCCTTTGAAATTTGGAATCCATAATAGACACTCAAGGCAGATACATCATCTCAACTGGGACACTATACCCGCAAGAGGTAACTTTGTCAACGCTTATCTACCCCAAAACATCCCTGGCTGTGATCAGAACCTTTCTTCAGAGAGTCCTTATTATGGGAGGTGACTTTAATTTAGCTATCTCTTCTCAGTAGGACTTGTCTTTGCCTCGGGCCTATAGAGCTAACCCCACAGTAAAATATTTAAGATCTTCTCTTTCTCACCTGGGTATTGAAGATGTCTGGAGAAGACTTTTCCCCTCAAGTCCTAGTTTCTCTTATTATTCCCCCCGCTTTCAAACCTACTCTTGCCTAGATTATTTTTTCATCTCATGTGAACATTTTTCCCTAATTCAGGATTTGTCATTAGCTCCTAAGACACTCTCTGACCACCATCCACTTATCTTAAAAATTAATCTAGGTAAACATCCAAAACAAAGCCCCTGCCGACTGAACCTCACGTTTGAGGGATCCTGAATACATAAAATATGTCGCAGCTAGAATCCCACAAGTTTCTTAACAAAAATGGGGGAGGGAGGTGAAGTATCTGACCAAATCCTTTGGGATTCCCTGAAGTCTACTTTGAAGGGAGAGACAATAGCTTTTTCAACAAGTAAAAAAAGGAAATCGGAGGCTCTAAATAAACACTACACAGAAAAATTTGAGAATTACCAATTGCTGTATCAGATAGAAGACACAATCCTCCAAAAAAAGATTAGGGAAACCAAACAAGAACTACAAAATACAATGAATTCTAAGATCTTCTAGACCACAATTTATTTAAAATAGGCCAACTACGAGGGTGGCACCAGAGGGGCCTTTTAGCTAGGAAACTGAGGAATAGGAAATGGGCAGCGACTATTTTAAAAATTAGACATCCAGTAACGAAACAAATTTCACATTCTGAGGAGCATATTAGAGCAGCTTTCCTAGAATATTACTGCACCTTATACACACCCTCTCCCACACCATCAAACTCAGAAACAAGAACAGAATTTCTAGATAAGTTAAATTTTCCTAAGCTATCTGACTCACAACGGGCTTTTCTTGACTCCCCTATTCGTCCAGATGAGATCTTATCCCATATAAAAGCTTTGAAGCCTCTAAAATGCCGGGGCCCTGATGGGTATATAGCAGAATGGTACAAGGCATTTGCAAATCTTCTTCTTCCAACACTTCTATCTTCTTACCGGGCCATGGCAGAAGGTGTAGACCCTCCACCCTCATGGCTCCAGGCAATCATTACCCCTATTCCTAAACCTAACAAAGACACATCAGACCCCTCTTCATACCGCCCTATTTCTATTCTTAATGTTGATTACAAAATCAACATGACTATCTGGGCTTCTCGTCTTGAAACGCTCCTCCTCTCTCTTATACACCCCAACCAGGCTGGCTTTATTAAGCACTGCAGCAGAAATGATAATATTAGATGAACCATGCTTCTTCTGGAACACTTACATACTAGGAAAGTCCCTTCTGCCCTCCTCAGCTTTGACACCAAGAAGGCATTTGATAGTGTGGTATGGAATTTCCTTTGGGACACACTTGAACACTTCTCTTTTCCTGACCAATTCCTCTCTTGGCTCAACAATATATACTCCCGACCCCAAACTTACCTTCGTGTAAATGGGGCAATGTCCTCTGCCATTCGGTTGCACCAGGGAACACGTCAGGGATGCCCTCTTTCTCCTTATCTTTTTCCATTATACATGGAACCCTGGCTATGATCATTAGACAAAACCCATGGGTGGAGGGTGGTATGTTAGGCCAAAAGACATATAAGATATCTATCTTTGCCGATGATATTTTCTTAACCCTTCTTTCTCCTAAATCTTCTATTCTGGCTATTTGGGAGTCTTTCAAGAAATATGAGGAACTGACCAATTTCAAGTTGAACATTACTAAAACAGAGGCCCTAATGCTTAACCTTACTCCCTCTCAGAACCTGAAGATCTCCTTTCCTTTAAAATGGCGTTGTACAAAATTTAAATATCTGGGCATACATATCCCACAAAACCTTGAGCAGCACACACTCTGCTGCTTAAAAGAGTGTGTGCTGCACAAATATACCATTATTGAGCATTGAAACTGTTCCTATTGTACTGTGTGTTTGTTTCTGCTATCTGCAGTGGTGTGTATACTTCCTGGTTGGAGTGCCCAGAGGCAGTGTGGGATATAGGAGGACTATAGGAGCCTTGTCCTCTATTGAAGCATCTCCCCACATTGTTTTTCCTTGTGCTTCTCACAGGGGACAACTCCCAACAGTTATTCTGCCTTTTTAAAGGCTTAGTTTTTATTTTTTGCAGTTATTTGGACCTGCTGTGCTGGCTAATGTGAAACGGAAGTTGCAAAGCGATGCACTTCGGTTTTGCTGCATAACACTACTACACTAGCGAGCAGGCGAGAAACATGCGCTGGGTCACCATGAGATATTGAGAGACACGCTGGCCATAGCGCGTGTCAATCGTGTCCATCGGGGACTTCGGAATAGCGGTCTGACAACTATTTGATTGGTCTCACTTTAAGAGGGAAGTCTAAGGTACTGTGCACTGTGGTTTTGATTATCATTTGGTGTTTGCTACCCTGTACCACAATGAAAAGAGCCAACAAATATTGTACTTCCTGCCAGATGTATGCAATTGGCAAACAGACTGCCAAGTACATCTGTGACAGGTGCATATTGGTTAAATCATTGCAGGAAGAAGTTGCTCGACTTCTTAATAAAGTGGAGACGGCTCCTGATGTCACTCAGTATGTTGCTGACCCAGAAATAGAAGCTTTAGAGGAGTATATTGACCATATGTCTCTCCTACTAGAAGTTAACAACATAACCTCCCCTCATGGCAATGCATCTCAGGCTGCATCAAGAATGAACTCTTTGCATAATGAGGTGCATGAGACTGCTTTAACCCCCCAGGGTACTTCAAGATTAAACATCATACATAATGAAGTGCATAAGATTGCTTCAACCCCCCAGTGTTCCCACCTCCCTTCAGAAGCGTTATCATTTCCTGATGTTACCACTTGGTCTACTATTGCACCCTCCAAATCTAATAAAAAAATTGATTTGCAGATGCAAGGGATCAACATCTCTCCCTCAGTTATGTTACATAACTCTTATGAGCCATTAGCTTCTCTTTCAGCTGATGACACCAGCTGTAATCAGAAACAGGAACCAACAAACACCCAGGCTGACACCCCCCCACCTCATAACAGTACTCCCACACAGGTCTTTGTATTGGGTGATTCTATGGTTAAATTCATAGATCAGATTATCTGTAACCCTGATAAAGTAAACAGGTCTTGCTCAAGTTATAGAGGAGCCAGGGTCTCAGACATAACCGCTATGACCAAGGCCACTGATTTACGATGATTAAAACAATTAAATTCCATTTTCAAGACTTAAGATTCCGGAATTTCACCGGTGATTGTTACTCTAATTTCCGGATTTTACCAGGATTCTGTTATCATTCTTTTAGTATGTGCATAAATAATCAGAATTAGAGATGGCTTAATATACAGAGCATTAAATAATGCAAACTGAAAATAGTACAGGAAGGAATTAAAAGAAAAACAGACTTTTTATAGATTTACTGATCTGATAGAAAATGCCAGATTCCATGAAATCTTCGTTTACGGTTTTCAGGCAGCCCTAATTCTGGAATTTTGCGGATTTTCGGTAAAACGAAAAACAGTGGCCTTGGCTATGACCAAAATGTCTTACGAGCTGCAGGCAATAATCCGTTAGTTATAATTCATGCTGGGGCTAATGATATTACCAAAATCCCATTACAACAACTTAAACAAGACATAGTTGCTCTTTGTAACTTATTAAGCGAAGGGGATGTAACATCGGCATATCTGAAATTCTTCCAGTACCCGAGCCTCATATTCCATCAAAAAAATCAAAACACTAAAGCGAATGGCTCGGAAATGGTGTTTTAGGCAAGTCTAGCTTGTCTTACACATTGGGAGGAATTAACGATATCCTTCCTCTTCTGCTGGGATGGTCTGCACCTCAGCAAGGGAAGTTCTCTTCTTGTCACCAGTTTTTGTCATTCATTGACAAACATTTAAACTAAAATATAAGGGGAGGTTAGGCCAAAGAGCCATCTCTTAATACTATATACAAGCTGAGCGTCTTATCTTTTAATGCTAGAGCACTTAACAAAATCAAATGGCAGAATTAGAGTTGAAGATTCATGAATTCAACATTGGACTAATTGCTATCACTGAAACTTGGGAAATTTGGATAAACAATGGATAATGAACATCCCAGGGTTTAAACTTTATTATAAAAACAGAGCCAGTGAACAAAAGGCGGAGGAGTTAGTCTTTATGTTACTAACAATATTCCATCTTTTGAATCCTCCTTACCAACATCAACAGAAAGTATCTGGGTCTACTTGCAACCCAAAGGACATCCCCAGATTTTGGTTGGCAACTGCTGCCCTTCCTTCTTCGACATCGCATATCTTAATCAATTATCCTCAGAAATCACCTTAATAGCAGACAAAGGGTCAGTATAATTTTGGGGACTTTAATCTCCCAACAATAAATTGGGGCACACTTTCTGGACTCAGTCAGTATGATTCACAGTTACTTTCAACTATCACTGATCTTGGCCTTACCCAACAAGTCAGGAACCCACTGTGATAAGAATAACATTCTAGACCTAGTATTGATCAACATGAATGCTTCCTTATCTAATTTGCAAGTTTTAGACCCTTTGGGCAATAGCGACCATATGAGAATTCAATTTTCCATTCTTCTGGCTCATAAAAATTCTACAAACAACTGTATGATTAAACAATATGAGAAGGCAAATTTTCAAGAATTAATGAACATCTTGCAGTTATACCATGGGACTCATTATTCTCATCTCTTAATGTTAATGATGCATGGAGCATCTTCAAAGAAACTGTACACAATCTAGAAAAATATTACGTACCAGAAAGAAGGAAGTAAAACAAAGGCAAGGGTCCCCGCCTGGTACAACAATAAAATTAAAAACCCCAGTACCTACAAACTAAATTATTTATATCTCTAAAAAAGTGCCAACCTGAACAAATAGAGGGAAAACTAATCAAGTATAAGAAAGCACTTAAGGATCTTAAAACATCAATCACTTTGTCTAAACGGAATCTTGAATTCAGAATCGCTCACACTAAGGATTCATATAAAAGTCTGCATTCATATTTAAATAACAAAAAGGGAGACACAAACAAAATAGGTCCATTAATCATAGATAACATAACCATTCTTTCTGATAAGGTTACTGCAATTGAGTTTAACAAATACTTTTGCTCTGTCTTTGAACAGGATAAGGAACCTATATCATATGTCAATACAAGTATACCTCCTAGTTATATTGTTACCATTTCTGATACCTTAAACTTTTAAAACTTTGAAGTCAACAACAAGCCCTGGTCCCGACAATATTACTCTCCAAATTTCTTATGGGAACATATGATAATATTGCTATCCCACTTACCATTATCTTTAATAAATCTCTTAGAGAATCTAATGTCCCCTAGATTGGAAAACAGCCACTGTTACACCTATTTTTAAAAAGGGTGCACCATAAGGCTGAAAATTATAGACCTATCAGCTCACCTCTATTCCATGCAGATTATTAGAAAACATATTAAACACTTAATTGAAGGAAGAAAGGTTGGCACTAAAACTAGCCAATGTTGCACAACATGGATTCAAACCCGACACTCCTGTACAACTAACCTGTTAGCCTTTATAACTTAGTCAGCAGTAATCTCGATCTAAACATACCAGTGGATGTTATTCTGCTTGACTATAGCAAAGCATTTGACAAGGTTTCACATTTCATATTAATAAATAAACTAATAGCATTGGGTTTCTAATTGTATACGTGTCTTGGGTTAACAACTGGCTCTATAACAGAACTCAAACTGTCAGAGTAAATGGGGAATTATCAGATGAAAAATCAGTGTTAAGTGGAGTCCCTCAGGGTTTGGTGTTGGGCCCCACTTTATTTAGCATTTTCATCAGTGACCTTATCTCATCACAGAATACCTTATCTAAATTTGCGGATGACACCAAATTAGGAGGACGAGTTGATAATGAAACCAATAGAAGTTCCCTTATAAATGACCTCCAAAAAATTGAATCATGGGCGGCAACCAATAAAATGTTATTTAATGTGTCCAAATGTTCAGTGTTAC
This sequence comes from Neoceratodus forsteri, assembly GCA_016271365.2. Taxonomy (NCBI): domain Eukaryota; kingdom Metazoa; phylum Chordata; order Ceratodontiformes; family Ceratodontidae; genus Neoceratodus; species Neoceratodus forsteri. The sequence continues at coordinate 256,299,491 of CM057452.1, forward strand.
ATTTTGGTAAAAAAACCCAAACAAACATACCATCTTAATAATATAATACTTAGGAATCCCTCATCAAAAGACCTGGGTATATTGGTGACAACAGATTATCTTTTCAAATCATTATAATAAGGTTGCTAATCAAGCCAGTGCCCTCCTCACGTAGGAGTAATAATACTTTACCCTCAAAACTGAGGAATGTATTATGGCCTTATATAAAAACCCATGTTAGACCCCATTTAGATTATGGTTCACCGTTATGGAATCCCTATTTAGCCAAGGACATTACAAGAATGGAGAAAGTCCAAAGGAGGGCTACTAAGATCATACCTCATCTTTCTCACAAACTATGAAACTAGGCTTCATAAAACAAAGTTGTATTCACTTGAATTTAGAAGACTAAGGAGATCTCCTTCAGCTATTTAAAATTCTACAATCAGCTACATTAATGAGTTCATGTGGATTATCTTTTACATCTAGAAAATGGTAGCCAGAATACACAATAAACAGATTGAAATCAAGAAAACAAGAACAAGCAAAAGACAACAGTTTTTACTGTTAGAGCCCCAAAATCTGGAATTCTCTGACGGGAAATTGTTGAATGCCAGAATATTACCACATTTAAATTTAAAATTGATAACTGGCTTCTCGACAGAACATAATCTACCAATGATCCACACTGTGTGGAGGACATCCTCGATGGGCTTCGGCCTTCTTTTGTCCTAACTACCAAGTACCAAGTACCTTGAGCTAGTTAATTATGAACCTGCCTCTCTTTTAGTTCAGGAGGATCTGATCAGGTGGGCTAACCTGAAATTAACTTTTTTTCAAAGAATTGAAACCATACGCATGAATATTCTCCCCAGGTTGCTTTACTTGTTTTGGAACATCCTGATTTTCCCATCTGCCTTCTATCTCAAATGCTGCAACAGGATGATTTCCTCTTTTATCTGGGAAGGTGGTCCATTTTACTTAACTCTCTCTCTTCCGGACCTGAAGATGTATGCAATGGCAGCATTCCTAAAAATATGCACGGAATGACTGCACCAAATTTATCCAGCAAAAGAAATGCACCTACTTCAAGAATGCTCTCACTGACACCTGGGGTAATTGAAGAGATTTCTGGAACAATATTAAAGAGGTCACTGGGAAGCAGTCCAAGTCCTCCCCTACCTTGCTAAGCATAAATGGGAGTACTACGCTTCTCCCTAAAAATCATAGTAAATAGCTTCAACACCGCTGCTCATGGATCTCAGCAGTGTTCTCCCCTGACTTTTTCAATAATCATGATGCTCCCTTTCTCCCCCAGCTGCTCAGCCTCTGCTAGCCCCCCCGCCTTTCTAATTCAAAGCAGTCAAGATGCATGAAGTTTGCAAATATGTTACTAAAGCAATCAGCAAATTCAGATCTAGCCGTGATACACTTGATCTTATGCTGCTGTCCCTCACCCTTGAAGAGGTGCTAAGGCCGCTGACCAGTATTTTCAACCTCTCTCTTAGCCTCAGCTAGTTCCCTGACAAACAGAAATCTGCCACTGTCACCCTGATCCACAAAAGTGGTGACAGGGCCACCCATGGGAACTACCACCTGATCTCCATACTACCTCCCCTCCCCTCTCCAAGGCCCTTGAACGTATTGTAGCAGATCAGCCTCTGACTTTCTAGATAAATATAATATTTTGTGTACGCGGCAACATGGCTTCAGGAAAGGACATAGGACCTCTTCAGCCCTGCTGGAATTCACTGGTGCCATTCATAGCTCACTGGACAAAGGTCAGCTAACTGGGTCTGTCTTTATTGATTTGACCAAGGCGTTCAATACTGTCCACCACCGCCTCCTGCTTGTTCAGCTTCAGAATGCATGGTTCTCCCCTGACTCTGCAGTCTGGTTTAAAAGTTACTTGGAAAACCGGACACAAAAAGTGAAAATCGCAGATGCCCTCTCCGATGCCAGACCTGTCCATTCAGGAGTCCCTCAGGGATCCATTCTGGGCCCTTTACTTTTCAGCTTGTTCTTGAACACCCTTCCAGATTCCTGCCCTGAATAAATCATCCTCTACGCTGATGATGCTGTAATCCTTGCCTCACACCAGGATCCCAAACGCTACAAGATAACCTCCAGCTTGGCTTTGCTTCTGTTGAAAACTGGTTTACAAAGCACAAACTGATCCTTAATCATAAAAACAAAATCCATGATTTTCAGCAGCTCTTACAATAAGCATAAGCAGCACCCCTGTCCATCAGAACTAGCCATGGAGTCACTCTGGAACAGGTACAATCCTTTAAATACCTTGGGATCATCCTAGACCCTCATCTCTCTTGTGGTGCCCACATTGACTATGTAGCCAAAGCTGCTAATACCCCTCTTGGCCTACTTTACTGGCACAGGCAACATCTTACCCCAGAAGCCCTAGCTGTCACTGTCCAGAGCTCTATCGTCTCCATTATTGACTATGGACTTATTATCTATGGCTCTGCCACCGCTACCGCTCTCAGACGTGTATCCACCTCCCTCAATAAGGCATGTCAGCTCGTCCCACCGTCTCACTCATACGTGTGACCTCTGTGTGCAAACTGGGTGGTTGCAACTCACCAATTGGATAAAGTACCAAACCTGCACCATAGTGAAGAAAATAATTACGGGCCTAGCACCCCTGGAGTCTGTGCTCTTCTGCACCCTAGAAATAACCCCGCATATCAGGGGGTCTAAACACAAGCTCTGCAAGTTCCAACTGTCACATAACCACAAGGTCAAAGAGCTTTTGCTTTTAGGGCACCCACAGGCTGGCTAAATGGACTCTCCAGTGACATCTCCTCCACTCCCACACTTTGTGCATTTAAATCAAGGCTCCACCTCTCTCTCACTGCCTCCAGCTCCTGTGACTGCCTCAACTAGATGACCCCCCTTGAATATTGCTCTAGCATCTTTCACTTCTCTTTCCTATGTAGCACTTGGTCCCCCCACATGCCCTCTACCCCCTGCCTGCACTTCCCCAGTTTGTCTTGACAATGCCCTCGGCTGCTCTGATTCCCCTTGTTTCCCCTCCCCACTCTCTCCCCCTTACTCTCCTCCTCTCCCTGTGCTTCCTTCCCCCTCCTCCTACTCTTTTTCCCCTCTGTGCACCATAACCTCATCACACCTCTTTCACTATCCCCCTGTTACCACCCTCTAAACTTGCTTGTTTTTTGTATTTTTCGTAACTGCATGTTTTCAGATTATTGTTCCTGTTTTGCTTATACTGTTGTCTTTTTGTCTTACTGTATTCGAAATGTTAACCGACGTGGAATCTTTGTAAAAGAGTACCGGCTCAAAGGTATTTGTAATCCTAGACAGAAATAAAAATAAAAAATATTCTTCCTTTGGCTCTCTTCTTCTAACTCTCCTATCTGGAAAGATATTGAGTTTCTAATAAATGACCTTTATGATATAGAGAAAATGACTCTTTCCACACCTGAACTCTCCCCTCCTCTTAAAGACATTTCTCCCTACACTGCCCAGATTCTTAGAATATGGTGCAACTTTAGATATAAGAAACAATTTAAACAAATTAATTTTTTCTTTACCCTTATATCAGGAGACCAAAAATTCCTTCCAGCTCAGTTAGACACAGCCGTCAAGAACTGGCGCAGGCTAGGCTTTAACTGCTTCTACCAATTAATAAATAACTCTGCCATTTTGTCTTTTACCGAACTTCAACACAAATACTCTCTACCTGCTAGAGATGAATACCGATATATCCAGGTGAGAAACTCTATTTTAAGGCAAAGGGATTTTCCTATCTGCTGCCCCTCACCAGTGCCTACTCTCTGGGCTGTCCTGAGGGACACGTTGACGGGTGCCACCTGGGGGAAACTAATAGGCCACCTTTATAGAATAACACGAGACAGTCTGGGAGACTCTTCCAAGTCTGTCTTGGAAGCCTGGAATAAGGACCTAGAAATGAAAATACTTCTCCCACAGTGGGAAATGGCAACTTTGAATGCTATCAAAATTACTGCTTCTAATATCTGGTGAGAATTCACATGGAAGTCTCATTTCAGATTTTTCCGTTCCCCTGGTGTGTTCACAAAGTACATGCTGGCCTCCTATGGGCACTGTTGGACGGCTTATAAATGTAATATGGCTGACCTGGGACATATATTCTGGTTTTGTCCAGTCTTGATGCCCTTTTGGTTAACCTTACAGGGGGAAATGGGGACGTGTATGACTGAACCTATAGAGTTAACGACAGAGATGGTCTTGATGTCCATTTTTCCTCCACACAGTCCAAGATGGACAAACAGCTTACTTCCAATTTTTTATTAGCTGCCAGAAAAGCAATCACACGTCGATGGATGTTAAACAATCGCCCCACAGTATCAGAATGGCATAAAATAGTTTGTGATATTTACAGACTTGAATCCTTGACAGACAAGCTTTGTAATAAACATCAGCATTTTCTGAGGAAGTGGCAGCAGTGGATATTGTTCTTCTCACAGGTGGATCCCAAATTTGTTCCCTAGGTGGGAGGGGGTCCCTCCCTGGTGTTTCATATAACAGGACTCTTTTCCTACTATCCTCCCCAGGGTGGAGTGACCGGCCCTTGGTGAGGGCCCATTCCTTCATTCCTGGGAGTCGGGGTCCGTCCACCTGCTTAACAATTCAATGGGCTGCAGTTACAAAATCTAAGTATGAATGCTGATATAGCTCTGTTTCAGAATAGGTGTAAATTATTTAAATTGCTTCTCCCTTGATACCTAATTGTAACTTTTGCAGAACCACATCATATGATATATTAATGTTGTCTCTCATAATGAAAACAAAATTAAAAAATAAAGGATAAAGTACTCTGCCTTCAGCTGTGTGCTTGTTCCCTTGACGATCACATTATTGCCTCGTATAGTGAGCTAGCATGCACATTACCAGTTAATTCACTCCCTTTTAACCCCTCGTGTTGATCTGTTTTTTGTTTTTCTTTCCAAACCCATTTAAGTGGGGCCACATTTTCTTTTATGTTCTCCATGTTAAAACTTCCGTGGCTTGAAGTTAGTTCTGTTATTTCTGGTACTCTGTAAAATCAGTGAATGGTGCTGGAGGCATGCTAGTTCATCTTAGTCACGAGAAGAGTGATGTTAAACAAGGTGCTCAGAATCAGCTAAGAATAGTGATGAAAACTTGTAGCAGCCATATTTAATGGAGTTCTCCTTTAGATCAGATCTGAAACAAATGCAAATGCAGATTGAACATGGGTGGGGGATGGGCATTTTACAAGGCAGGAGGAAAGAGTTACTCTGGAATGGAACAAAAAGGTAAAGATAAATTCCCACCATAGCATGAACAGCAGCCTCAGGGATCTTTCCTGGGTCCTAGCCTCTTCAATATGTTCATTTGTGACATAGGAGAGGGCATCCGGGGCAAGCCGCGTCTCTTTGCAGATGACATGAAGTTGTGTGGTAGGGTAGAGTGTGACAGAGATCAGGGAAATGAAGAGGGATCTATAAAGGCTAGAGAGGTGGTTTCAGGTTTGGCAGTTGAAGTTCAATGTAAAAAATACAAGGTTAAGCACCTAGGTAAAAAAAAAAACCGGACAGAGCGCTGGATGAGAGGGGTTAAACTGAGCACTACAGTAGAGGAAAGGGATCTGGGAGTCATCATTAGTGACTCCTTCAAACAATCAAGCCAGTGTAACAAGGCCTATAGCAAGGTTAATAGGATGCTGGGGTGTACTGGAAGAGGTACTGACAGCAGGGGAAAGGAGGTGCTACTACCTCTATTTAGGTCACTGGTGAGGCTGCACCTGGAATACTGTGCTCAGTCCTGCAGTCTTCACCTAAGGAAGGACAGGGACAGGCTGGAGAGAGTGCAATGCAGGGTAATCAAGATGATTCAGGGCCAGCAGGGCAGATCTTATGAAGCTCATCTCAAGGCACTGAACATGTTCTCACTGAAGACCAGACGAGAGAGGGGGGATATGATAAAGACCTTCAGGTTCCTGAAGAGACTAAACAGTGTGAACTTCGGGGAACTATTTAACTGCAGTTCATAGTCAAGAATCTGAGGTCATGAGTGGAAACTGGCAGGGGGAGGTTTAAGAGGGATGCGAGAGGGCCAGCCCGGTGGCGCTGAGGGTTAAGGCACTGGACGCCACACCGGTGACCCGGGTTCGGGAGCAAGCTTGGGCACTGGGGGTCGGTGGGGGGAGAGAGGATTGAGTGCCTGCAGGCTGCTCTTCTCTCTCAGGGGGAGGACCTGGGGATGTCTGGTGCTACAGCGACTCCTGGTGGAAGCTGAGAGTGCTGTAATAGCACTAGACAGCACGTTCACTGCGTGGCTAATGCTGGCAGGGTTGCAGTGCACCGCAAGCATCAAGATGGGCACCACGCATTGGGGAGGCCGGGGATACACAAAGAAAAACCCTCTCACCCCGCATAGGTGACGGCCCTTCCAGTGCCTCTGCCATACGCCCAGTGCCGGATTCCTGCCACTGCCCCTTCGGTCTTTCCGGACTGTAAGAGCCTTGGGCCTGGGGAGATTCCATAATGACTTTGAAGATGGCAGGTATCATGGCAGGTGGTAGAGCGAGAAGGTGAACGAAGCAGCCTGAGAGAGTTCCGAATCGGAGCGAGAAATAGAGATGAAAAACAAAGAAGAGGGATGAGAAAGTTCTGTTGTATAGAGAGGATGATGGAGCTGTGAAACAGTATTCCAGAGTAGAGGGTGATCGCCAAGACCATAAATGGCTTCAAGCATGGCTGAGACAGAGTGAAGGGTTTGGTGGTTGCGTGAGGTCAGTAGAGGTAGGGAGGTGAGCAGGGTGGACTGGGAGGGATAAACCCCATATGGACAATAGGTCCCTGGCAGACTAGATGGACCTTTAATCTTTTCTGCCATCATTATCTATGTTTCTGCGCTCTGTGTTTAAAGGTGCTAGGTGAGATCCAGAGGAAGTGTTTCATGTTTCCATGCATTTAATCCAGGTTCGGGAATGAGCTCAAATCCCTGTAGCTGAGTGGGCAAGCTGGGAGGAGTGTTGCTGCTCAGCAGTACTTCCCAGTTGGGTTTGGACTGCGTGATTGCACAATGCTGCAGCTTGCCTTGTCATGAGGGGTAGGCACGCTTGTTTACAGCCAATGTGACACTTTAGGCTATGCGTGCTATGCATGGTGTCGAGGAGGTGGGAAGGACTAAAAAAGGGAAAGTCCCATGATCTACTTATGAAAATTGCACTCACAGACCTTACTCCATGGATTTCCCAGTCCACCAGATTTGTCTTGGGGGTGACCTTGCATCCACACACACATGGGATAAGCTACTGATGGCCATTGGCCATGGATAGTGGAGGACAGACCAGGGTGTTGGCTGTCAGATGCTCTAATCGTGGTGGTAGAACTGAGAAAAATCTTGTTTACAAAAAAAAAAAAGATGCTAGGTGCTGTGAAAACAGACAGCTTTTGTTTAGCAAAAGACTTGCATGTATGTATAATTTCTTGTAGAATTGCCATACACACGCACGCACGCACACACACATACATATATACACACATACACACATACTCAAATGTATACGCACATTGTACTTTCCTTGATTTCGAGACAGCACAACTTCTACTTGATTTCTGGGAAGTTCAACATGTGCTATTCTTGATTTCTGGGCAGCACAACGTGTACTGTTCTTGATTTTTCCAGACAGCAGAACGTGTACTGTTCTTGATTGCCGGACAGCCCAACATGTGCAGTTCTTGATTTCCAGATGGCACAAATTGTACAGTTCTTGATTTCCAGACAGCACAACTTGTACAGTTCTTGATTTCTAGACAGCACAACTTGTGCAGTTCTTGATTTCCAGACAGCACAATGTGTACTGTTCTTGGCTGTTGGACAGCACAATGTGTACTGTTCTTGATTGCTGGACAGCATAACTTGTTCTCCATGTCTGAGATGGAGTGAAGGGTTTGGTGGTTGCTCAGGTCAGTAGAAGTAGGGAGGTGAGCAGGGGGTGGACTGGGAGGGATAAAACCCCATATGGACAATAGGTCCCCTGGCAGACTAGATGGACCTTTAATCTTTTTCTGCCATCATCTATGTTTCTGCGCTTTTGTGTTTAAAGGTGCAAGGTGAGATCCAAAGGAAGTGTTTCATGTTTCCATGCATTTAATCTGGGTTCGGGAATTAGCTCAAATCCCTGCAGCTTGGTGGGCAAGCTGGGAGGAGTGTTGCTGCTTAGCAGTACTTCTCAATTGGGTCTGGACTGCATGATTGCACAGTGCTGCAGCTTGTTCTGTTGTGAGGGATAGGCACACTTGTTTACAGCCACTGTGGCACTTAAGGCTGTGCATGCTATGCATGGTGTCGAGGAGGTGGGAAGGACTTAAAAAAAGGGAGAGTCCCGTCATCTACTTATGAAAATTTTGCTCACAAACCTTACTTCCATGGATTTCCCAGCCCACCAGATTTGTCTGGGGGGGAAGTTGACCCTTACACCCCCACCATGGGACAAGTCACTGATAGCCATTGTTCATGGGATAGTGGAGGACAGGCCAGAGTGGTGGCTGTCAGATGCCCTGGTCATGGTGGTAGAACTGTGAAAAATATTTATAAAAAACAAAAAAAGATGCTAGGTGCTGTGAAAACAGACAGCTTTTGTTTAGCAAAAGACTTGCATGTATGTATCATTTCTTGTAGAATTGCCCTGTACACACACACACACACACACACACACACATTGTACTTTCCTTGATTTCGAGACAGCACAACTTTTACTTGATTTCTGGAAAGTTCAACATGTGCTATTCTTGATTTACAAGCAGCACAACATGTACAGTTCTTTATTCCCCGACAGCACAATGTGTACTGTTCTTGATTGCCGGACAGCAGAACATGTGCAGTTCTTGATTTCCAAACAGCACAAATTGTACAGTTCTTGATTCCCAGACAGCATAACGTGTACTGTTCTTGATTGCTGGACAGCGCAACGTGTACTGTTCTTGATTGCTGGGCAGCACAATGTGTTGTTCTTGAATGCTGGACAGCAAAGCGTGTACTGTTCTTTATTGCAGGACAGCACAACATGTACTGTTCTTGATTCCCAGACAGCACAACGTGTACTGTTCTTGATTGCTGGACAGCACAACATGTACTGTTCTTGATTGCTGGACAGCACAATGTGTACTGTTCTTGAATGCTGGACAGCACAACGTGTACTGTTCTTGAATGCTGGACAGCACAGCGTGTACTGTTCTTGAATGCTGGACAGCAAAACGTGTACTGTTCTTTATTGCAGGACAGCACAACATGTACTGTTCTTGATTCCCAGACAACACAATGTGTGCTGTTCTTGATTGCTGGACAGCACAACGTGTACTGTTCTTGATTGCTGGACAGCACAGTGTGTACAGTTCTTGATTGCTGGACAGCACAATGTGTACTGTTCTTGATTCCCAGACAGCACAACATGTACTGTTCTTGATTGCTGGACAGCAAAACGTGTACTGTTCTTGTTTGCTGGACAGCACAACGTGTACTGTTCTTGTTTGCTGGACAGCACAATGTGTACTTTTCTTGATTGCTGGACAGCACAATGTGTACTGTTCTTGATTGCTGGACAGCACAACGTGTACTGTTCTTGATTGCTGGACAGCAAAACGTGTACTGTTCTTGATTTCCAGACAACACAACATGTACTGTACACAATGTATACTGTTCTTGGTTGCTGGATAGCACAACATGTACTGTTCTTGGTTGCTGGATAGCACAAAATGTACTGTTCTTGATTTCCAGACAACCTGACATGTACTGTTCTTTATTGCCGGACAACACAGCATGTTCTGTTATTGATTGCCGGACAGCATAACTTGTTCTCCATGTCTTGGTGCGTTGAAAAGGAATATGTTGCATCTTGAAGGGATTTCAAGGAGAGTAGATGTTGGGTATTTGGGGGTTCAAACAAATTGATTGTGTTATTAATCAGAATGCTGGCTACTGGCTAAAGGCATTGGAACACTTGGAAATTTTGGTTCTGTGTCCCTGTGCCAACTAGGAAATTGCAGGCTGTGCCAGAGTGATTGAGAAGTAATATACATTTAAAGATGTGGCTCTCTGTGTCATTTCTTTTGACTTATGAAGGAATAGGGTGCTAACTGGTGACCTTCCCTGTATGAGGGCCATCACTTGATCAAATGTGGAGTACTGTGTCCATTTCTGGTCAGTGCAGTACAGAAAGGACACTGATGAGATGGAGAGGCTCTGTTACTGGGCTGTAGCCTGATCAGCAACTTCGGGAGAAAGAACTAAATGAAGAGATTGGACATTCTGTACTCAAAATCTTCAGTATAGAGAACAGAAGGATGAGACGGTACATGATCATTGAGTGCTAAATGCTAAAGAGAATGGTCAGGGTGGAATATGCACAGATGTTTGAGCTGGTGAGTGCAAGCAGAACTAGAGGGCCTACACTCAGATGGGGGGGAGGTGGAAGGCAGGATAAGGGGGAACACCAGACATTATCTTACACAAAGGGTAACATGTTGAATAGCCTACCCAGTGAGTTTGTGGCAGCTAGCACTGTTCAGGTTTTCAATAGCAGTCCTAGACATATTCCAGAGGTAGAATTAAACTGAAGGTTACACATCATGGGCACTGGTTGCATTCTGGCTTGTAATTTTGGATGTGCATCCGTACTCGGATTGGGTAATGTCACTGATGTGTGGCAGGAGAGGGCAAGATAGATTGTAAGTCTCTGCTGTCATCAAAGTACTGTGTTACACTCTAGTAGAATAAGCACCATCTGTCACACACAGTAGAATACACTCCCATGTTAAACTGTTCAATACAAAACAATTATTTGCCCGGCCTTGACAGGAGATAGCTAATTTTAAAAGTGGAAGTTGATACTAGCCCATTGACCATACTCATGTCCTGACTTGGGTTTTCTAACTCTGGAAACAATGTGGTGTGAGTGGGGTACATCACAAGGGTGAATTAATCCGTGTCCAGGCTGAGAAGAGTGCTTCCAGTTTGAGGAAAGGTGGGGTCTATGGCCTTCCTCAAGGTGGGATGGGAAATGGGTTAAAATTTGGTGGAAAACAGGGAAGCATTGCCACCCAACTAAAAGAGGCGGAGTGAGTGGATTGCAACTGGCCTTGGGACTGTGAGTGCTATAGGGCCCTGAGCTGTATGTGGTGTATCTTTTCATTAAAGTTTTCAGCATAAAAAAGGACATTAACAGTAGACATCAGACATACATCCTCAGCTGTTTGAAGGGGCTAGCCAGGGTGTAATCCTGTAAGTCTGAGCACACAAGGATGCAGTTGTACCATCACAAAGGATTTCCTGCAAGACATGTTGTCCACAACTTATTCAAGTCAAGAAGCTTTGGGTTTATTTGGGTGGATGGCACAGAACTGCTGCTCCCCCAGAGCAAAACAGACACAGCATATGTGTAATGTAATTTCTCTTAGACAGGAATCAGAGGGGACCTTGGTAAATTGTTTCAGCTTAATCTTCTGGAAAAGGAACGCCCTTTCAGTGACACTCTCGGGGGGAATCTGTTTCCCTGGACATCTTCACTGGACTCCACAGGCAGCATAACAGTAGTGAGCAAATACCCTAGTACAGGAGGAAGCCTCCACTCTGGAATGACCCTAAAGGAGTCCCAGCCTCAATAAAGGAGCACTTTAGGGGCCTCTATGCCAGCTCCACCTGCTGTCATCTCCTTTCTCCTTTTCAGTTTGATACCTGGGAGTCATAACAAAAATCACTACCTTATTTTTTTGGTGTCTCAGAAGGTTGAATCCAGACAATCTCCATGGGAAATGGCTTCTTTAAAGTTATTTGCATCCCTGAGGTGCAGCAACAATTCCACAATTCAAACTCTGGTTGGGGATGCTAATCTCTTAAAAAATGACAAAGTCACAACTTCTGTAATTCAGTTTTTCAGTCTTTATTTCCCCTGATGTTTTGCTCCAAATGATGAGCTTTTTCAAAGGGTAATTATATTTGAATCTGAAAATAATGTAAATAATATAGTACTCATATTTTGTACCTCAAAACATTTTTAAAATTATGTAATATATTCAATCAGTTCATGAAATACAATAGTTTTATGACATAATAAATTTACTTATGCACTTCTCTGTGCATTATTGCCTCCTTTATCCATTAAAAAGTGCATATTTGCTTCCACATTTATTTCTAGAAAACACAAAGGAGACTTTTCAGCATTCTAATTTTAAAGTTAATATTTTATACTACCACCACCATCATTGCACATTCTAATGCTTGGTTTACGCATAAATATTGTACCACAGCTGTGTAAAATGCATACCTATGAGGTCAAATCTCTGTATCCTTTTTAAGTATCTGGCTAGTTCCAGTGGAATGCTTGTTCACTTTATATTTTGTAAACCTTAAACAAAACAATTTTGTTTTAACTCCCTTTGTAATCAGTTAATAGCATATTGAATTTTTGTTTTATTGATATATAGCCGTCACCTTGGTTTTTGTATCAGAATATTCAGGTAATGCAAAACACTCCTCTAGAGTGTTTTGTGTGTAGCCCCTTGCTTTCAGTAATGCCAGTCGAGTGTTTATTATCACCTTGTAAAATATTAACATTTTAAGCACTTTATACTCTCTTACTCAGAATCTTAAATCCTTATAGACGTTGCCTACATTCAAAAGTGCAGTTACCTTTGATAAAGATAAACGCTAGAATTCCAGTTACATGGCTGCGGCGTCTTTCAGTATAATCCGTTCAGCATGTTGCCACCATTGAGCAAATGCTGTTTCCTTCCCTTTCCTTTTAATCCTGCTAGCTCATCACGGTCACCTGACACAACGTGACCTTCTTTAATTCAAATATAAGTTGCTAAGCTGCTATCAAAATATTATTATTGTGGAACTAGATTTAAAGGAAGGTCTTCGACTTTGTATGATGTATTGTGGGTGTTTAAATATTAACTAAATCACACATTTGTTACAAATGCCCACTGATTGTTTGAGAGTTTCACACAAACTATGTATTGCTTAAGATACTGTCAATTCATGATCTGGTCGCCTGGGAGGGGCAGGCGAGGGCAGGAGTGAAACAGGATGTTTCAAATTCTGAATCAGTTCTTGAATACTTCCTAAACATTAGAAGCACCCCCAAACAGTGCAGTCACTCATGAGGCAGTAGCCACCTAAACCCCCACTGCATCATGAGTGGCTACAATATGTTGGGGGTGTTCCCAAGTCCAGGAAAGATGCAGTGGGAGTTGATCAAGGAATGTAAACAAACCTGTTTTGGTGTGGTAACACCAATATGGTGGGCAGTCTGTTTTTCACTTTTTAAAAGAAAACAAGAATCAGAATCAAACTACTAGCTATATCAGCAGTCTTTACGTAATGTTAGCAATCATAAAATGTGTTTTTTAAACAAGGGACACTTTGAGGCCTAAGGGGCTTGGTGGTGTCCCTTTAAACAATACATAGTTTGTGTGAAACAATACATAGTTTGTGTGGAACTCTCAACCAATCTGTGGGCATTTGGAGCAAAATGTGTGATTTAGTTAATATTTTAAATACCCACAATGCATCATACAAAGTCGGAAGACTCCCTTCCCTTTAAATCTAGTTCCATAATAATGAAATTTGTGATAGTTGCTTAACAACTTATGTTTGAATTAAAGAAGGTCATGCTGTGTCAGGTGACCATGAGGAGCTAGCAGGATCAAAAGAACAGAGAAGGAAATGGCATCAATGGTGGCAACATGTGGAACACATTGTATTGAAAGGCACCGCAGCCGTATAACTGGACTGTTAGAGTGCTCTATCTTTACCAAAAGGTAACTGCACTTTTGAAGGTAGGCAACGTCTATAAGGGTTTAAGATTTTGAGTAAGAGAGTATAAAGTGCTTGAAATGTTAATGTTTTTCAAGGTGGTAATAAGCACTCAACTGGCATTACTGAAAGCAAGGGGCTACACACAAAAGAATCTAGAGGAGTGTTTTGTATCACCTGAATATTCTGATACAAAAACCAAGGTGATGAGTTTATGTCTATAAATAAAACAAAAATTCAGTATGCTATTGACTGATTACAAAGAGGGTTTAAACAACATCTTTTTGTTTAAGGTTTACAAAATATAAAGTGAACAAGCATTCCAATGGAACTAGCCAGGTACTTAAAAAGGATATGAGATTTGACCACATACAGCAGGTATGGCTTTTTCAAGGCTGTGGTATAATATTTACGAGTAAACTGAGCATTAGAATTTGCAATGATGGTGGGGGCAGTCTAAAATATTAACCTTAAAATTAGAATGATGGACAGTCTCCTTTTTGTTTTTCAGAAATAAATGTGGAAGCAAATATGCACGTTCCTAATAGATATACAGTAGGATGCAATACTGCACAAAGAAGTACATAGGTAATTTACTATGTTATAAAAATATTAGATTTTATGAACTGATTAAATAAGTTATATAATTAAAAAAAAAACTGTTTTGATGTACAACATACTTGAATAATATATTATTTACAGATTCAAACATAACCCTTTGAAAAAGTTCATTATCGGGAGTGAAACGTGAGGGGAAATAAACATTGAAAGATTGAATTATAGAAGTTGTGACTTCATCATTTTTTTATGAGACTAGCATCCCCAACCAGAGTTTGACTTGTGAAACCTGGCTGGATGATCCCAGACACCTAGAACTGTACCCTTTTCAGGTTGCTTTTGCCACTTCATCTCCAAGCTGCTTGGAATGTAACCTGCAGGAAAACAGTGCAGTGACTGTTTAGGTAGATGAGCATGCTTATAGGAAGACTGCCTTAAGTGTGGCTGTGAATTGAATACTAATTAGAACTATGGTTAAAGTAAGTAACCTCAATATTTTGCACTATGGGAAAATAAAATGAACAGTAGGAGTGGGACAGAAAACTAGATGGGTAAATAAGTAATGGTAAAATGGATCTGACAAGGAGGTATGCAGCAAGGTGCCTGGTAGATTGACAGGTAGGTACATAGTCCATAGATTGAAAAATAGTGGAGCAAAACTAATAGACAGGTAGGCAGACATAAGGAAGATAAGCTGACATGGTGGTTGGAATGTGGATGGAGAGTACAAGCTTTAATCTGCAGTGGCACCTGAGACTGACTTCCCGCCTGTCTTCCTAAAGAGGTGTAGCATCCCAATGTGAAAACAAATTAATGAATGTTCTTACAGAGCCTTCAAACTTCTAGCAGTATCAAAACTCTGTTGCCCAGAACCACATAGTGATTTCACCGAAATCAAATCTACTAAGAAGTTAAACATACCGTACCTCTGAAGTGCGGTGCATTTAGAATAATATTGCTTATGGTATACCTAATGTACTCAGTGCTGACAAAGATGTACTGATGTTCCACGTAATAGAAAGTTTTGTGAACAGTCTTTTTAAAAACTGAAACTAACTGTATAGAAGTATTCTTTTTTTCGGTATGTAGCTTTTTTCTCCCTCCGGACACACTTCACCCCACTGACCCTTGTTGACCACCCATGCCCATCGGCCACTAACCCCACTGTATCTTATGTCACCCATGGTAGGCTTTTGGGGTTTTGGGGTAAGGACCCCCCCAAAGAATTTCAAGGGTCTGGACTGGTAGAAGTGCTAAACTGTGTGTGTGTCTGAAATGTAACGTGCAGCAGCATGCATGGTGGCTTGGACTTTTCCCCCTTCCTTTTTTTTTCTCCATTCAGCCACCCTTCACCTACTTGATGATACCACTCTGTCCAGTGGAGGTCTTGAATGCCTCGGTGAATCTCCGGGGAGCACACTCCCTGGGCTGCAACGGGTTGCAATGGTGCCAGACATGGCACATCCCTCCTCAGATGAGAAATTTCCCCAGTCTGGCCTACATAACCCATGTATCCCAAGTCCACTCCTGGACAAAGGTCCTGGCACAGCAGCCAACAGGGAGCCCCACAGAAACATTCTTTAACACTAAACATTTGCTGCCCACTTTTTTTATTTTTTTTTATTTTCTGTATGCCCCATTCTCTGCCAAACTCCCATTCTTCAGGAGTCTCCATTGGCCTTGTTCGTCTCTGCTCCTTCTAACCAACGACCAGTGCAGTCCATCCCCCCATGGAGCTTCTGGTTATACTCCCCCCCAGGCAGGTACGGTGGGGCCTCACAGTCCGGTACATGTCTGTATTCCATTGGGGATGCCGTACTGGCGCCAGTAGGGGCATTGGGGATCGTGGCCAGGAGCTCTGTCTACTGGGAGTCACATGGGGTATTTCCTGGTTTTCTGTTGCCCTCCCCCCTGAGGACGTAGACACACAAGGAGAGCCAATGGATGAGGTACATAGTGATGTACAATCTCGTCCCGGCTCCCGGTCTACGTCCTCCCCTCCCACTGGCTGTCTCAGCTGCACCAACACCCGTGGTCACCCAGGTGGCGGTAGAGTAGCGGGACAGGCAATCCTCCCCTCCCCAGAGAAAGAGAGTGGCCAATGGACGCTCAGTCCTTCTCCCCTCAGTTGGCCCTCCAGTTACCCGAGTCCTTTCCCAAACCCGGGTCGCTGGCACCGCGAGCGGTAAACCTACCGCTGCGCCGACGGGCTGGCTGCTGCCCACTTTTTTAATGTTTATTTTTCTTTAAGTTCAGAACTATGCGACCCATTTGACTATATGCTCTGCGTTTTAAAGACCAGGGCTACTCATTTAGTTTTGACATCTTGAATGATATGGTAAACATACCTGCTCCTAACGAGACCTGTTTGCTCTCCCCCCTCCCCCTTCATTTAATGACTTTCCTCTTATCTTTGCACTGTTCATTCTACCTGTATTACAGGGAATGCTTCAATAAAATGTATTTATTTATTTAGATCTCGGATTACAAATACCTTTGAGCTTAGAGCTCTTTTACAAAGGTTCCACATCAGCAGCATAATACAACAGGTTTACAGAACAAAACATATGGCAAAACAGTATACATAGAGAAAGGAGATCAACAGGTTTACAGACTAAACAGGGTATGGTAAAATAATTGTAAATAAGAAAAGAAGCACTAGTTGACATTCACAGTGAATTAAAGAATAGAAACGAGTAACGCCAAGCAGTTTCATGCACAGGAATGCATACAGTAAATTGAAAATCAGTCAAAACAAGCTTTGCCTTTGTCAAAAAACGTTTTTACAAAACAAAACATGCTCCTCCTTGGCCTCACCCTTGCCTATTTGGCCTTGTATCCATGTGTAATCCCTGCTTAGCTGAAGTCCACAGGACAGAGTGGAGGCAGTCTTATCGGGCAGGTGCTGTGGAGTGTTGCATTCAAGCAAGTTGGTGGTGGTGTGCTCCACTGACATCTACTGGTAGAAGTGGTACTGCAGCTGTTGAGTGGGTGGTAAACCCACTGATCCAGCTGTGACTCCATGGCAGACCTCCACTGCTTGTAGTTAGAGGCATTTCTCTCTCTCTCTCTCTCTTTTCTTCACCTCCCCTCAACAGCGGGGCTTCTAGACCAGAAGTTTATGGGTTTGAGCTCTACGTTAAGGATGTAATTTCTGAGATTTTATAAACCAGGTTGTCATTTTGACAAGTTGGTTGTTCAAGGTGACCAAACATCACCCAGTGTTCTTGATTGACTCCCATTCACCCCATGGTCACTGTAGTCTTACCTTTTCTACAGATGAAGGGTTGGGCGAGGGGTTGCCTTCTGATCTGATATTAGTACTGCTGTTGGAGCACTCAGATGACACCGTTGGGTGGGGGTTAAGACCTTGGCAGCTGCCTGAGATTCACAAGACCAAGTTATTCCTTTCCAGAATGGACTGAGATTTTTTTGTGTTCTAACTTATTTGCACCACTAGATGATTATCACTCCTGACCAGACTAGTTTTCTACCCTTGATAGTTTGGAAAACAAGGAAAACAAATTTAGTTCATGTAAAATCCTTCCTGGCAGCCTGATGGTACAGTGCTTTCTTCTGGAAATCAAGATTCAGGAGTGGACTCAGAGACGTAATTGAGCTACCAAAGAGTGCTAAATCGAAACATAGAATTTGATGGCAGATAAGAACTGCTTGGCCCACCTAGTCTGCCAATTTTCCTACCTAACAGATGAGCTGCAGATCCTAGTTAACCAACAGCTTACTTTCTTCTACCCCCCCACTAGGACTGCCTTATGTCTGTCCCATGCATTCTTGAATTCCCCACTGTTCTTGACTCCACAACCTCCTCAGGGAGGCTGTTCCATGCATTCACAACCCTCTCTGTGAAAAAATGCTTCTTCACATTACCTCTGAGCCATCCCCCCTCTATCTTCAAATTGGGCCCCCTTGTTCTTGTTCATCTCTTTTTCTGAAAGATGCTACCCTCTTGGACTTTGTTGATTCCCTTGAGGTACTTGAAAGTTTCTATCATGTCCCCTCTCTCCCTTCTTTCCTCAAGGGTATACAGATTAAGCTCCTTCAGTCTTTCTTCATATGTCTTCTGGTGCAGACCCTGCACCATTTTGGTTGTCCTCTTCTGGACAGCTTCCACTCTGTCTATGTCTTTGCGGAGATGGGGTCTCCAGAATTGCACACAGTACTCCAGATGGGGTCTCAGCAACTGTCTGTACAGAGGGATAACAACTTCCTGTTTTCTATTATTGATGCCTCTCCCTATGCATCCCAGTATCCACCCAGCCTTCCTTACTGCCTTCTCACATTGCTTCCCACCTTTAGGTCATCTGATATAATTACCCCCAGGTCCCTTTCCATTTTTACTGTTTTCAGTCAGGGATAGAAATTAACTTTTTGCGATACCTGCACTACGGTGCATGTGGCTACAAAAGTTACTTGCACCACTGTCAGGTTACCTGACAAAAATGATAAAACTTGAAAAAAAGATACTGAATTTTGAAATAGTAGTATATGGAACAACTGCAGTCTATTTATATACTGTTCTACATTTCGATGTCTTCTTCACTTTCCCAGCCTTTTTCTTCCTCTTTTCTTGGACCATAAGGAGCAATCTGAGGTCTCCTTGTTCTCTTTCCTGATGTCCACCACCTGGCTATGGCATTATCTGGTGAGTATGTGGACACTGTCTCACTGCTCAGATTAATGGCCATTAAAGCTAACACAGTTTCTGGTCTCAGGTTTGCCCTCCAGTCATTTTTTATTCGTGACGTTAATGAGAAACCTCGTTCACATTCTGCAGTTGAAGGTGGAATTATAAGAAATATTTTCAGCAAAGCTAGAATATATTTGAGGTCATCCCTTTCTTCCGAGAGAACTCTACCCCACATAGCAGTGGAATCTAAAGGTGGATGGTAAGCTGCATTTAGGTTGTGGATATATGCTTTCAGTTCCGACCACTGCAAGAGTGCTGAAACAGCACTGTACCCCTTTGGTTCCAGAATGTCAGTGTAGTAAAAAAATAATGACTTGACTGCTGCGTCTCCATACTCTGCCAAGGAATCTTCAGAGTTAGGCCAGTTAGACAAGCTGAAAATTCTCATTTCAGCAATGACAGGATCACTGACAGATTCAGAAAAATGAATTTCCATTTGATTTAATGTGGAATCCAGCACTTTCTTTACAATAGACACTACGCTGCTCTTGGCACTGTTTTCATCTTCGTCAGGATCTGATCTGCTGCTGCATCTTGCTGAACCAGAGGAACTAAGCTCCACACCTTTGTAATGCAGCTTACCATCTACAATACTGATTCCTGTTTCAAGGCAATCAATAGTCTCTGAATCTCTAAGAGTTTTTAGTTTCTTCATGAGAGACAGAACTTTAGCTTGCACAGAGTCTACCATTAAGTTATTTTGCTGGAATGTCAGCGTTAGTCTGGACATGACTGCTATGTAGAATTCTAGGAAGTTGATGAAATATAAAACCTTAGGTGATTTTATCTGCTTCAGAATTGTAGTGGCCTTTTCTCTTTTATCCCCTGTACCATTTACTGATAGGTCCTCCAGATGTGTAACAGTAGCCGGATAATTTGTCTGCATCACTTTAACAGCACGCTGGTGGTATGGCAGCCACCTTGTTCCCCCAGTATTTACAGGGCGCAGTACCCTGATGCCCAGTGCCTTCGCAGCCTGTAAGCCTGACCAGTTTAAAGCAGAGTGCTTATAGAAACTGTGCAATGAGGAAAGCAAATCCTCCACTGCAGAGTACAGGGTGTCCCTTGATCAATATTTAGTGACCAACTTAAGTCTATGTGCACAGCAGTGCACCACTTTTAAAAGTCTGGTCTCCTCTTTCAGCCTTGTGGTACTCCCGCTTTGCTGCCCATCATGACTGATGCCCCATCAAAACAAGCAGCAACTAACTTATTTCTCCAGTCTGGTATTTGGAGGTCGATTTCCATGGTATTTTGTAATGTTGATGTTATACTTTCAGTCTGCCTTTTCAAGAGGCTTAAGCGTCACAAATTTAGTAACAGGGATGCCCTTCTCCAAGATGCGGAGATAAACTACCTCCTCTTCTGTAATACTTTTGTCTGTTGAGCCATCTGACAAATAGAAAAGAAATCTTAGCGATTTCACCAATGTGATAAGATTTTCCATCTTATCTTTGTAAATATATTCTGTGAATACCTCGCTTGTTTGTCATTGCAGTAGGTGTCACTGACCGAGACCCCATTCTCGCACGTAATAAGTTTACATTCATCTTTTAAATCAGTAAAAGGCTGTGCTTTCTTAGCAAGAAAAAAAGTTGTTCTGAAGAGAACCTTCATTTGTTCAAATTCTTTTTCTTCCATTTTTTGGACAAGTTTCATTAATGGCTGCTCTACAGGGGTTATAGAATGAGCAAAAAATGCTTTTCTGGATGCCTCATGTAAATCAGATGACTCATGAAACTCTACATTTGCCTTTCTAAATGAAGAACTCCCATTCCGGAAGGAATTATTTTTTCCAGATTTATTAAATAGTTCACACCACTCACATTTCATGATGTTCGATTCACTGTCATACTTTAGCCACTTACAATTCTGTTTCCATGAGTCCACAAATTTATATGTTTTTTTTCTTTTTTAAGGGGGGGCTTTCCATCAGTTGTCTCATTAGTAGTAGCAGGCTGTGGAGGAGGCACTGAGGAGCACAGAGAGACAACAGTGGGGCTAGGACTAGGCACGGGCACTGGAACATGAGAAGGTGGGAGAACACCAGCACATTCAGAAGTACCACATGAGTTAGATTCTGCTATAGACAGGCTGGAAGTGCCAGGAATCGAGTCGGATTCATACACCAGAGACTTGTCAGTGCCAGAAGACTGAGAAACTGTTACTATCACACAAGACTCGGACTGGATCTGGCTTTGATTTTGGTCAGCTGCAGGAGCTGCTGCAGCATCTGCTGCAGTTTTAACGTTTGTTTTGCTAAACTTGTAGTGAAAAAGAGTATTCACTGGTTTGGGTAAAACTTTCTTGGGTGGCATGGTATAATTTTAATAATGTCTAATAAACTGAGCTTTTTACAATTTGACGTCTCTTTTATGTTTTAATTTAAATGTCAATAAAATTGTTGTCCGTCAGAATAGAAAGTGTGTTGTGTATTTTTTTATTACTTTGTAGGTTAAATTCTTTGCACCACTGATTGCACACATACCAAGTCTACAAGGCTTAGCTGGATCAGGCAGGATTTTTTAAATTTTCTCACAAAATTAGTAGTATCCAAATCCCAGTTAGACTAGGCTGGCGTAGGTAGTGGACAGGACGGTAGGTAGCACACAAAGCACAGGGGACGCTCACACTCACTACACAGCAGAGATTCTACTCTGCAACAATTATGGTAGAAGGCAAATTCCTTAGAATACAGTAAGTCTGTCCTGACCTGACCTTAGTCCACAATACAACAAGGCTCTTTCTTAGGCTGAGCCAGGGCCAGGTTAGGTAGCCAGTGCAGTGGTGGCACTGTGACGGTAGTAGTAAATAATGTACTGTTACTGTATATTTATTTCTATCAGTGTCTCACACAAAAAAAAATTGTAACTTTACACTCAAGCTACAGACAGAGAGTGGACACTAGGTCAGGACGATGGTTAGGTCATAATAAACAATTTAAAACAGACACAGAGACACTATACATACACACAATAGTACAGTACACCATAGGTGCCGGAACGGGGGGGCCACTAGGGCCATGGCCCTACCACTTTTATTAGTGGCCCTATTACTTTTTGCTATCATGGTAATATATTTAATAGGGGAAAATTTGCCTCTTACGTCCTTGGCCCTACCACTTTTCAAACCATTCCGGCACCATTGCAGTACACACATACAGTAGACTAGGCAAGCCTTAGCCAGCTTGTCCTATCTGCTGTCAAAATCAGTGTTTCCACATGCAGTATATTACTGCTACTGCACACACACACACAGATAAGCCTGTGAGCAAACTGCAATCTCACGCTTTATTTATAACACACACACACTCAGACACTGACTGGTATTTGTTTAATGATTTCCAGGCTTTTTTCCCCTCCTCAGCTATTTAGCCACAGAATAACTTTACTGGATGGTTACTGGAGGAGGACTGGACTGAATTTGGAGGTTGGAAGAGTCAATGCTTTAATCAACTGTTATATAGCACTGAGCTGATCACTGACTGACCAGACCTACACCTCTGCTACAGCTAAGCTCAGAGCTCCTGTTAATATATATTTAAAGAACTTTTACACAGACTGAAACACCCACTGACTTGAAGTTAATGCCAAGGTTGTTTTTTTTTTTTTTTCTTTTTACACAAAAATAAATGACTGGGGATTGGAATCAGTTCAGAGTGTGGCTATTGTCACTACTGGCTAGGCTAGCCTAGGTAGGCTCTGTGAACCCCACAGTATTCCTTTGCTTGCTTGCTTGCTACCTCAACAGGCAGACCCTTTCTTTAGATTAGATTGGAAAATAAACAGCAACTGCTTGGGCTGCAGGAAATCTGACACTGAAAGGCAGTCTTTGCTTAAACTGCTTATTTTTTCTATCACACACACACACACACACACACACACTTATTTTTTTATTTGTTTATGATTTCCAGGCTTTTTCCACCACACACATCTAGGCAAACCGGACTGGTACTGCTGCTGGACTGGAGACAACGGTGCTTCCTTTGATTAATTGCTTTTTGTTGAATGTCTGCTGGCCTGGGATTGACTGACTGACCCACACACACTCTGAGGGATTTGACTGCTGCAGCTCCTGCTGCTAATATATTAACTGCCCCCACAAACAAAAGCAAAGAAACACCAGGTCCAAAGTATTTTTTGTTCCACAAAAAAAAAAAAAAATCAGGGATCAAAATGTGGCAAGGCTGTGGTAGTTAGCTAACCACAAATTTCACTAGTACAGATAATCTGAGTCTGAGACAGATAAATTTTAGTTTCTTTACCTTTAGATACTGTATTCAACAAAAGCAACTGTGGTACTGCTCTCTGTGTAATTAAACCATAGTATTGAAAGTCCCTCCTTGCTTTGGGGTCGGGAGGGGGTGAAGCCCCAATTTACTTTTGTTCTGTCTCTGACAATCTCCAGATAAAGTATATATATTTCCCTTCATATGCAATCTTTAGTTTGCTAAACACCTCTTCCTGCCTACAAATAGCTAGAAATGCTGTTTTGTTGGCCCAGAAAAAAAATGTCACTTCCTTCATGGAGCTTCCCACCTAACGACTGCACTCTATGAAAGTCTATCACAACTGCGTAGTTACAATGGATGCGCATGCCTATGTGAACCTTATTGTACCACGTGTGTGACAGAAAGAGACACACATGGTATAATATGGTTCACATAGCATGCCAGATGCCAGTCAATTCAGATTTGGATCCACCTTTTTTGTCACAGTAGCTAGCTCCCCGAGTGACCGTCTCACCCCCCACCCCATTGGCACAACAACTCCCTCCGCCTCCACTCTGATGCAGCAGGCAGCATGCCAGCCCCGCCCCAGTGCAGTGCACACCCCCACCCCTAAACCTTCCTACCCAATCACCAACACCAAAAGCATCCCCCTGGCAGATCATTATTATAAAAGTGCCCCTGCCAGCCCAGCCTACTTTAAATGCGGCATTCTGATAAGTCCTCCTGCTGCGCCGTGTCCCGCCTCCTTCGTGGCACTCCTTCAGGCTCCGGCTTGTGTTGCTCCTGCTGTTTGGGAGGCAGGCTCTCTAAGATGCCGCCTGCTCACTCCGAGTCGTCCTCAGAGTTGCGCACACTCGTGCGTGCGCGATCGCGTCATCCAGTCTGCCTGTGCAATCAGTGCTGTGCCCCCTGTGGTACTTCTTGGAATTACAGCCTCAATAGCACTAAATAACACCACATGCACTACGGTGCAGGCACAAAATAAAACTACTTGCACCAGCCTGTTCCTACTTGCATTCGGAACAGGCTGGGTATGTTAATTTTGACCCCTGTTGTCAGTATCTCACCCCCCCATTGTGTACTCTTCCCTTGGGTTTTCGTTTCCCAGGTGCATTACCTTGCACTTCTTTGCATTGAATCTGAGCTGCCATACATTTGACCATTCCTCCAATCTTGCCAAGTCCCTTCTCATCCTTTCCACTCCATCTGGTGTATCAACCCTGTTGCAGATCTTTGTGTCATCTGCAAAGAGACATACTTTTCCTTCCAGTTCCTCTGCAGTGTCACTTATAAAGACGTTAAAAAGGACCGGTCCCACTACTGAAACCTGCTGTACCCCACTAGTAACCCTCCTTTCCTCACTGTGGATTCCATTTACTACTACCTTGTGTCCTGTTGTCTAGCCGATTTTTTATCCAGGCTACCACCTTGGGACCCACTCCAAGGCTGGCTAACTTGTGTATAATCTTTTGTGTGGGACTGTATCAAATGCCTTGCTAAAATCTAGGTAGGCCATGTCCACAGCCCCTCCCTGGTCTACTACTTTGGTCACCCAGTCAAAGAAATCTATTAGATTCATCTGACACGACCTTCCCATCATGAATCCATGCTGCCTTGGGTCCTGTGCCCCACTGGCCTCTAGGTACTCAACAATTCTTTCCTTCAGAAGTGATTCCATCATTTTCTCTACCACTGAGGTCAAACTAACTGGTCTGTAGTTTCCTTCCTCTGTCCTGCTCCCACTTTTGTGAGGAGGAATCACATCTGCCCTACTCCAGTCCCTTGGTACCACCCCATCCTCCCATGATTTGTTAAAGAGAGTAGTCAGTGGTGTCACTAGTTCTACCCTTAGTTCTTTTAGAATTCTTGGGTGAATCCCATCAGGCCACATTGCTTTGTCCACCTTCAATTTTATTAGTTCTTTCAAAATCCTTTCTTCTGTAAATGGACTGGTATCGACCCCCATCTTCAGAGTGTTTCCCTTGTTTGGTTTAGGTACCTCCCCCTCCTCTTACATTGTGAATACTGAGCAGAAATATTCGTTCAGTATCCCTGCTTTTTCACTGTCACCATCTACCCACATTCACTTCCCTTTATTAAGCCTCAGTATCCCTCCTTTCATCTTTCTTCGCTCCCTAATGTACCTATAAAAGGTCTTATCCCCCTTCTTAACAGAGTTGGCTATCCTTTCCTCGGTTTGGGCCTTTGCTATTCTGACTGCCTTCCTAGCCTTTTTCTGCTTTAACTGATAAAGTTCTCTGTCCTGCTCCTTCTGTATTTCCTTATATTTCCTGAATGCTATCCTTTTCTCCTTAAGCTTCCCTGCCACCTCTTGAGAACCATAGCGTTTTCCTTCGTTGTGTTTTGTTGATTTGCTTTACACAAAGGCTTGTTGCCTCTGTGATGGCTGTTTTGATTACTCCCCATTGTTCCTCCACCCCTCCTTCTTGCCTGTTTGCTAGTGCTTTTCTGAGGCACTCTCTCATTTTCCCAAAGTCAGCCCTCCTAAAGTCCAATACTCTTGCTTTGTATGGCTGTGTTTATCGTGAACCACACTGTTTGGTGGTCATTTGTTCCCAGATGGCTACCCACTTCTAAATCTCCCCACAAAGTGAGCCAACCCAGACAGGGAAAACTCTGTGCACAACGACGCAGTATCACTTTATGGGCAACTTAACTTGCACCTGCTGAGGGGTTGCACTGTGCCAAGCAGTGTTGACAGAGGCTGTTGTTGAGGTCTGGGGAATGGGAAGTGGGTAGAGGGGACAGAAAACATGTTCCATGCCATGAAGCCTTCTACCATATGGCTCCTTGGTACTGGGGCAGGAGGTTGGAGGACCCTTCCTGGAGCCACCCCTTAGGGGGCAAGCAATGGGATGTTAAAGGCAGATAGGACTAGGTAGTTGCCTGGCTGGAGAGGGAACCAACATGTTAGTAGTTGAGAGAAAGCCATACATATAGATATATAAACCTTCCTGAGGTCTGGTCTGCTTTAGCAATATTATTAACTCTTTCTGTACTAAGAAATCAGAATGCCATGCATTGTGTAAGGGCATAATACCTCATGGTGTGTGTATTTTTTTAACTGATTTTTTTATACTCCACCATGTCCTCCTGTCTCCATTTGCCATGGATGTCCAGTCCTCCTTTCTTCTCCTCTCATGTATTGTTGGCATTCTCACTGCCACTGGTTCAGAGCCTTTCACTGCTGTTACTCCTCTGTGGTTTTACCCCATATGTGACTGGCGGTACATTCAACTGCACATGCTGCTAGTCCTGGGAACAACCCAGGTCATCAGGGTGCTTAGGAGGAGGTGGCGGTGGACCCGCTTGATGGTGCAGAGTGAGAGTGGCAGTGATGAATGTGGGCAACATTTTTCCCTTTTACCTTATGTTTACGCCCCCTCCACCCAACTGAACTTATTGGGCTACCTGAGCTCCAACCTGTGAGTTGGGGGAAGGGGGGCTGGCTGTGTAGTAGTCACCCATAATGTCGAAGCCAACAATGCTATGCCAACCATAGGAGATGCTATTGTAACAGTTGGCACTAGACCTTCCCCCTGGGGCCAGCAGATAATGTCTCTACATTCATGTCCTGAATCCATTGGCCCAGAGCAAGAGTCTCCGGATTGGTAATGGATCCCTGGTTGCTTCTTGTGGTAGTGCACTATCAGCCTGCGCCACTGGGTTGGGCACTCTGTGGTTCGTGTTTGAAGAAAAAGATGACCACTTCCATCATAGGACCCTCATTAAACTGCCCCGGGAAGTCTCACTTTGCCCCCCAGAAAAAAACAATCTTAAATTAGCATGTCACTGCAAAGAGCTGCCCTGTCTAAATATATATTGGAAATTTTCATCAGGAATGTGTGACCGATTGTTTTATTCTGTTGCTTACTGTTGCCATAGTCTGAGTGCCTAGAGATTTTTAATTACAGTGATGCAGGTGTTTGGGCCTCTTGCTGACCTGTTCTAGGTGAGCTAGAGGTTTAAAGATGGAAGAACATCAACTTAGCTGTGTGTGAGTGTGAGTGTGTTTGTGTGTGTGTGTGTGTGTGTGTGTGCGTTTGCATTGCCAACCTGCTAAATACCATTTGCAGATGAGCCTGAGGTGGATTGCCAGTGTGAAAACTTAAAAAATTTAATTTTAGCTTCTTGTAGCACAGACTGTCATAGGCCTGAAGGGAAAAGCTTGATTCCTGATGATTATGGAGTATAAAATAAACAGGGATGAAAACCCGTCTTGAAGCACACTTAAGAAAGACTCATCACTTTAATATTCTCTAAAATTAAGATGGTGGTTCTATTGAAAATTATAAACCAATAAGTATTATGGTTGCAGGGTACTAATGTGTACACATGTGCTTTTGCCTGCAGACCAGGTCATTTGCCATTCTCTTGCTGGAAGACCGTTAGTCATGGGACTCTGACTTTTACAACTCACAGGGAGAGGAACCGTACGAATTCAGGACAGCAAAAAAACACAGAGGAATTTGGGGGTGGTGTTAAATAAAGCCATGAAATCCCCCCAAACGTAAAATTAAATATCTCCTTTTTTTTTAATTTTGCTTTTTCCAACCCTATCATTCAGCACTTGGTAGTGACCTCCCAGTCCCATTCTAACTGACTCTTCTCTGGGGCTTGCTGTCAATGGCATGGCCCTTGGCTTATGGGTGCAGTCCTGCCCCACCTCCTTCAGTCTGTCCAGATCTGATGAGGAGGTGAGTCAGCCGATCAAGACTGGATTTTGCCAGTCATCCCACCATTGTCTCTAATACAGGGGGTATTTTTAATACAGTATATGCCTGTCATGATGGATACTGGCACAGTTCAGTAAGTAGTCCTCCCACCCCCATCTGACACTGTGAGCATGCTTTGTTTCCACAGTGCCCCTGTGTAAGCGCTGCAACACATCAGTCATCTCCTGTTATGCCACAAGGGCTGCTGTTGGAGTGGTCACGTAGCAACTGCTATCTGTGCCAGTAAGTGCTGATTACAGGGTGATGGGGGCTGGTATTGTTTTTTGAAACAGCTGTTAATGCCTCCTCCCTGTTTTATTTACTACAAACACAGTAATGATACTGGGCAGAGGGAATATAGTGAAAATGTAAAGGAAACTGCTGAGAGCTAAGAACATCTCCTTACACGTCCTGCATAATTTTATTTAGCATGAAACAGCCACTTTACAGAAATTTAAAGTCTAGGCTCGTGTCTGAAAGCAGTCTGTTTACAAGTGGAGATGCTGCACATACCCATAATCCTTTAAAACAAGCCATTTACAGTCTATAACAAAGTGGCTACTCTCAGATACCCAGCGGCCTCGGCATGCCAAACATAATGACCATCTGGGAGAAGTCAGGCATCCAATGTGGTCAGGCAGCTGTCAACTGGCTGAAGTGTTGCACTGAGCTGCCTGATGATGGGTAACGGAGCTGACACTGATTGGTGGGGATGGGAGTCATATCAGCCTTGGTTCAGAGTCCCAGTACTTGGGCAGGAAATCGGATTTGTACAGATGACAGAGGACAAAAGTTTGTTACACCAGCGGGTAATGCGATTTATTTTCTCACTTTGTGCAGATGACCAATGTGACAAAAGAATACTGCTTGGAGATTGTTGACAAGTTTGAGCCCTGCCCAGATAACAAAAGCAGGGGTCCTTGGAATCGATGGTAAGTCAGTTTCCATGCTAGTCTTTATCAGATTATTTCTGCAATAGGGAAAGTGATAGAAATTGATTTTGCACACTGAGGTACTGTATGGGCTGCATGCAACAGGCGCTGTGCTGTCTCCTGCACCAAGATGTGCTGAACCAGAAAAGAATGGATTTCAGTCAGTGCGACTGTTTTTTTTTTTTTTCTATACAACTTTTTGGCCTTCAGCTATGTCATTGTCAGGGATATACCCTGGTCTCGGGCTGTACCTATTCAGACCCGATGTTCCCTTGTCCCATGGAGTGTGCTGCTGCCGCATGGCTCACACGGCTCCCCCTCCATGAGTAGGGGCTCTAGGTGAGGGCAGTCCTTCCCCCTGAGGCAGTATACCAAGTAGACAGGGTCAGTGTCTGGTTGCTAGGACCCAGGGAGCCAGGAACCACAGCCGTCGTTTAGAAGGTCATGGGATTGTATCTCCTGTTTCCTTCCCAGACCTCCATACTCCCCTGGGGTGGGTGGAGCCTGCTGAAGGCCTTGGATACACATACCACCGCCGGGGGAAGGATCAGGCTTCTCTGGTTCACTGCATGAGTCACTGCTGGACTGGGTGCCCAGTTCCTTCCTCTTGATTGCAGCTCACTGCTCAGTGGTAGCTGCTGTGGTCTGACCTTCCTCCCAATGCAGCTGCTCGGGTCAGTCCTGAACCCAAGTAGCATGCATGGCAGTGAGGCACTGCCGCTGGGTCATTGTGGTGGACATCAGTTTGTCAGTTAGTTAGTCCATGCCTCTTTCATGTTTGGCTGCCCTGCTGCTCTTCGTTTCTGTGTTTAATGCACTACTACTCTTTATTGACCATAATTGTAATTGTACTCTCCTGGGTCGGTGTCTGAAAATAGGCATTTTCTATGTCTAGTGCACCTACCTGGTAATAAAATAAATAAATCAGCTTTTAACATGGTTGCCAGACGGTTTTGGACTGATAAGTGGGGAATATCACACTTAGAACAGGAAATACTAGATGAAAAAAGGGAGCTGTGTAGCCAGTGTTGAAAGGGAAATGCTTTCAGTACATTATATGAACTTGCGTGATTGGTCTGATTGATTTAAGTTTTGACAGGAAAGGCAGACAGAACTGGGAACCATTTGTTTCCAGATGTGTCCTGTGGGGAGTAAGAAAGGGGGACCTTACAAGACAATAATACAACCGATACAATTATTAAATGGTGTGTATCAAGTGAGAGAAAGGAAACATGACAGCAATGGGATAAATGTACTGCCATCCAGACACAGAGCTACATAAATATTTGTATTGCGAAGATGTATTTAAAATGTACGGTGCAAGGTGGATTATGAGGAAAGTACTGAAATGTAAATTATTCACAACAGTCACAAACATGGTATATTTTGTATACTTCGGCACTCTGCTGGAATGGGAAAACTGACAGAGCTGGAAACCCGAGGCCAAGAGATTCACCATTTCGTCCAAGGCATACTCATTCTGCAATGAGGTGTGCTCTTTCCAGTCCTCCATGAATGTTTTTTTTTTTTCAGTCTACATTTTTTGGTGCCTTATTGAAGTTGGTGGGCAGGGGTCTAGTTCCCTGGCTGCTATCCCCATCGTCAGGAACGCCACCGAGCCATCATGGAGCCCGCCAGCTCCATTTTTCCCCCACCTGTACCATGGCTGTGCATACGCATGTGGAGGCATGCCGTGCCATCCCTGTTCATGCCGCCCAGCAGTGTGCACTACCCTCAAGCCTCCACCTGGGGGCAGTTTATTGCAGGGTGACAGGAGCCCTCCTCAGGAGAGGAGAGCTTCCTTGCAGCTGCTCAATCCTGCTCTCTCACCCTTTCCCCAGCTGACCCCCGACGGCACCCAGGCTTGCTCCTGATTTTGGGTTGTGGCGAAGCACAAGGTGTGGTGTCCAGCGCCAGACCTCAGCACCACTGGGCCAGCTGTGATGAATTAGGTTTATAGTTTATTTTGATCTGCTGGTAAGCATACTGGTGCTGAAGCACCTTTTCAGGCACCACCCAGTGTACTAAAAAGTACAATCACAAATAACATAAATACAAACATTGTACAAAATATAATTGTGCAAAACTTTTAAAAACAGGAACAGTTATTCCATTCTTTAAATATTCATACAAAGCAGTGATAAATGCATCAGCAGAAGACATTATAGGAAGTGTTACAGGTATATTGTTCCACTGTGAGGTTGCTTGATAACTAAATACTAATAAGCACATATTAGAATGTGTATGGGGGGGTTGTGAGACAGTTTTTTTTTCCTGAAGACTGAGAATCATAACTGTATGTGGCAGGTTTCAGGAGATCTGCTGCAGACTGTGGTCACTGTTTATGTAAGATTTTAGATATGAATCTGGTAGCTGGCCCACCGTCCATTCGTGATGCTGACAACCAGGGTTCGGGAATGAGCCCAGAGCATCAGAGGGCAGGCCAGGAAGAGGCAAGATGAGCATCCGCAGGACTAATCTCCTCGGGGGTTGTGGATCCTGGTGTAAGTGTGACTCCCAGTAAAGGCTGGGAGTCCATCGCCACTCAGGACCATGTTTTTGGGGTGTTTGGAGGACTATAACCTCGCAGGTTCTTGGTGGTTAGAGGCTAACAGAACAGACAGCAGACAAATGGCATCAGTGAGTAATAAACAAGTTTATTACACAAAACCAGACTAATGCGCTACACAGAATCTTACCTAGACACTGGGAGCCAGAGTTTTCCCTATACCCCTGGATAGGAAGATGGACTTGGGGGAAGGGGGGATGGAATGTCTGACAACAGTTCTTATAGTGGAGATAATTACCTTAGTAACTTATTCTTGTTATGCGTGTAACCCCCCTGCAAATGGGGGTTCCCAAAAGACTTCCAGGAGCTTGCTTGAATGCTCCAAGCCTGAATGGTGTTTGGCGTTTAAGCCATTTATCAGTGAGTGTTTTTAGAACCTCTGGTACTGTCTCTTTAAGAGCTGTCTGCTTGCAGACATAATTAGTTTGTATGGGGGACTGTGTGTTTCTTTGATTGAGTACCACTCAAGCTGCTGCCAATTCACCCCATTTTGCAGTCACTAGAGTGCAAAGGAACCTGTCTGAAAGATGTAACTGATTGCCAGAAATCATTTACAGTAATAATAAAATTACAGTTTGTCTAACCTCTTTCTTTGCAGTCAGAACTGTCTGCCTAGTTCCCCATTCTGGTTTTGAACTGCTGAACTGGACCAATCAGTGTGGGTAAACTAGCTCTAAAATGATGCCTGGACGAATCAGAACTTGGGACTCATAATCTGAGCCAGCCACAAGAGGATTGTATGGGCAGTGACTCTGGGAGATGTAGTTTAGACTGGTGCCTTTTGGACCAACAGCAGCAGTCTATTGGAGTGACAGCCAATCCAGTCAAGAACTGGGAGGAACTCAAAGGAAGTGCCCGGTTTTTGTCTGTTGGGAGTTTCAGTTTGAGATCTGAAAGTGAAGGGAAAGAAACCCTGTGCTCCTTCAGTTGCACAGTTTCAGTCAAAAACGTGTGCAAGGCCCAGAGTTCCGGTCTACAACTTGTGTAACTGCTTGTTAGGACTGAATCCATCCTGTGAAAAGAATCAAAGGATCTCTGAAGAGTAGAAACCAGGCTCACCCTGTAGAAGACTGAAGAAATTGTTGAATTACACTCGGGTCTGTCAGGAACTGAATCTGCTGTGTGTTCTCCTGGTTATTGTGCAGTAATTGCGATTGGGATACAGATGCAGCCTGCCTGGTATAGTGCTTTCTTTTTACCATATAAATGTGTGAGGAGTCTCTTGGAGATCAAAAGTAGCCCTGCTGACATTGAAGGACCATATCTTCTTTGGAGGTCGTGAGTACTAATTAGGGTCGCTCCTGTTGAATTGCCACATTAAATCCAAATGGAATTACTGTACTGCTGACTGTTTAATTTTCCTTTTCTCTGTGTGAAAGAGGCCCCTACCAGCTGCCACGGTTTGGACTAGCCACTAGGGCCTGGGTACCCAGGGACAGTAACTGGTAAGGGATAGGCCTGTACACAGAGCCATAGGTAGATAGTAAAGTGATAAGCTAATTAACCTGATTTCCCCTGTCCTTGTTATATCCCCTAAATAAATCAGAGCTGTTTGTTTCAACAAAGTTATACTGCCTGAGGTATTTGTCTATGTTAAAGTACTGTACTGTGATTGTTGCACTGTATCTTATTTTACAGGATGTCCCGGTGCCTGAACCAGCCTTGGGGTAAGTGTATACTGTGAAGGTAATTCTGCTATATTGTGTGGGCCACTAGTGGAAGAAAGGGGTTGCAGTGTCCCAGAGGGCTGTGACCAAGTAAGTTTAACTATTGCAAACCCTGACCTCTGGGTGGAGGCACCGCCATTGGATCCAGGCCCCTCAACCTGTGGTGGCAAATCAGGCAGGGGTAGTAGCCCCTGGGATAGCGCCATCTAGGGGTTACATCTTGGAGGCTCACCGCTGGGATTGTGTGTCCTCTAGTGGCCATATTTACGAACCACTGTTAAGAAAAAATGGGTACCCGACAGAAGTGGCTGTGCACGGCTGGTGGAGTGGTGTACTGGGGAGGAGATCGACCTCAAAATGCTATGCTTATCCTGGACATCCCCTGGGTATCAATACGGACACTGCAGGAGTACTTTCCAAGGTGGAAGGTTTACAAAACCCTGTGGTGGTGGGTCGACACGCTAATCTGCTCACCCACACTTTCCTGGCCCTAGTAGAGTTTAAGGATCCCATAGATAGCTCAAAGTACCACAGACCATTACCCCAGGAGCCCTCACTGCTTGGAGAGTGATAACTAAGGACAGTAAAGACCGGGGAATGAGCCCCACCACTATCTGAAACTTTGAGGAGAAATTTGCTAAATGGTTGCTGGGAGAAGGAAAACTGTGGAGGACTTGAAGAAACTATTCTTGCCACCTGGGGTGATTCCTCCCCAACACCCTCTCCTGCTCCAGTACCATAATGGTGGCTGAACCAATGCAGACTCTATTTCTGCACCTGCCATTAGTCACGACTCTTACAAGGTTGAGGATCTTCTCTGGCACCCTCCCACCCCCAAGGGAGGATGACTGGGAGACCTGGATGAACTATGTTGCCCCAAGTGCTAGAATGGCAATGCTCGGGCTTGACAAAGAAGAGGGTTAGTGAGGCCTCCAGTCTCTAGCTGCTACCATCCGTGCTAAACGAGCCAGTAACCCTGAGCGACTGCACAAGCCTATCTTGAGGCCTTGGAGAATGTGTATGGAGCCCAGATTCTGATGAGGACCTATGGTGGAGTAAGAAATGCACAACAGTACCAAGGGAGGAGTTGTCTGTGTATGTCTCTCGGCTGGAAAAATTGTTGCAAGAATGCCTCAGAAAGGGTAGTTTGCCAGCGATTGAACTGGACCGAACCAGACTGGACAGAATCCTTAAGTCTGCCCCCTTCTCAGAACTGCTGTTGCTTCAGTTCACGCCTGGCAAATCGACTGGAATCCCCACCCTCCTATGATGAGTTAATGAGAGAAATTCGAGGAGTTGAGAAAAAGGCGACCTCGGGAGGGACCTGCACCAATAGCTGTGGCTATGACCAGTGACTGAGTGGCCCATCAAGTGAAGTTCAGGGGCAGAGGTTGGCAGTCAATGAGTGCTCTGATAAGGAAAAGATATGCCACAATGGGGCGAACTGTTGAGAGATCCAGAATTCAAAACAGTCCCTTTATGAAGGCCACGCCTGCAAATCTGGCCCCGACCTATATCCGACTGCATCTACTATGGGGGTGGGATACCCACCCATGTATCTCCTGCTGATAACAGCTCGAACTCGATTCCTTGACCATGGAAGTGGAGAAACTGACGAGATGTCTCCAAATGCTTATCACGCCAACAGACAGAGATGGCACCAAGGTTTCCAGTTAGTAATACCCCGCCCTGGCTCCCAGTGTGGCACCTCGGCCAGCTCAAACTCCAAAAGTATGTTTTGCTATAATTGTGGGAAGGATGGGCACATGAAAAGGAATGCCAATCCCCAAAAGACACTGACAAAGTTGCATATAGGCTACAAGGAGAGCTTGGAGAACAAATCAGTGGTTAAGAGGTGTACGAAATGATCCCAGTGAGGGCACCAAAAATGCTAATTCACGTCCTTTTGGCAAGGTCAGTTGCCCAGGCCCCCTACCGCCTCTCAGACTGGTCCAGAATAGTGGGTCCTCCATGGAGACCACTGTAAGGTAAATGGAGTGTCTACAAGAGCTGTATTAGACAGTGGCTCCCAAGTGACAATTATGTTTCAAGATTGGTATCAGAAGCATTTGTCAGGCGTGCCCTTACAACCATTAGAAGGACTGCATGTATGGGGTTGAAGAGAAGGCCTACCCTATTCTGGTATATCCAATTTGGCTGTCTTTCCCCACCTCCGTGGCTGGGTGGCCGAACAAGTAGAGACCTAGCCTTAGTGTGTCCCCCACTGGACTGTATGATGGTGTCCCTTTGTTGATTGGAACAAATGCTCATATGTTCAGAAGGCTGGCACATTTGTGTTATGAAAAACAGGGGTCAAAGACTAGTAGAGCTTTAAGAGTTCCGGCTTTAATTAAGAAGCTCATGAGGCACAGAGAGATGCTGAAAATATAGAACCAGAGGAACCGGTCGGAATTGTATGGAAGAAGGATCCTGAGTCTCTGATCCTGGCACCAAATGCCCAGTGTACCTTACAGGGAGAGGTCCGTATCAGAAGGATGTTAAGAATAAAATATTAATGTTGGATGCACCGAGGCGATGGAAAATTGCCAGAGGGACTGCTGGTCAAGCCTAGTATTTTGCCGCTAGAGCCCATGCTTATGCCAGAAGGTAATGGTCCAAGTTCATAATGTGTCTGAAAGAGACATTCGAGTAAATAGAGGTTGCATCTGGCTAATGTGCATTGTGCAGACACTGCAGTGCTACCCAGCAGCAAGAGTTCAGGAAGAATGACGGAAGTAACGCCTGACTTGTTTGATTTGGCAACTCCCGCTGCCAGCTGAATGGAAAGTGAGGATCAGTGAGAAGCTTGCCCAGAGAGACCAGGTGTTTTCTTTAAAGGAATGGGGCGTGGGATGCGTGCAAGGAGCTGAGCACAATATCGGCTGCATGACGAAGACCATTTAATGAGAGGTCTCGACGCCTGGCACCTGCTGATAGATGATGTGAGGCAGCATCTGCAGAAGATGTTAGCGGCTGGTGTAATACAGAATCCAAGCCTTATGCTTCCCCATTGTGGTAGTGAGGAAAAGAATGGGACAGTAAGGATGTGGTGGTTATCGCACCTTAAACGTGGACTATCCTGATCAGTACACAATGCCCCGCATTCAGGATGCTTTGGACTGCCTAAGCAGGAGCAAGTGGTTCTCTGTGCTGGATCTCAAGCAGGGTACTACCAGATCCCGATGGCCCCAGAGGACCGTGAGAGAAGACAGCCTTTATCTGTCCGGCTTGGCTTCTATGAATTCATGAGGATGCCTCAAGGGATTTCAGGTGCCCCAGCCACTTTTCAACGATTGATGGAGGCGTGCAGTGGGGACATGAACTTACTAGGTGCCTGGTATACCTAGATGATGTTATTGTGTTTGGCAGCTCACTGGAGGAACATGAGGCAGATTATTTAAGGTATTGGATCGACTGGAGGACTTTGGCCTTAAACTGTCCATTGATAAGTGTCAATTCTTTCAAACATCAGTAAAGTATGTGGGACACATAGTATCCACCGAGGAATGAGGGCAAGCCAAAGTAAAGTTGAGGCCTTGACCACCTGGCCACAGCCCAAAATCTAAAAGAACTGCAAAGATTCCTGGGATTCTGTGGTTATTATCGTGATTTCATCAAGGACTATTCAAAGTGATCCGCCCTTTACTTAACCTTACTCAAGGGTATCCCCAACCCACAAAAAATACCAAAGTCAAGCGTCCTCAAGACTGAAAGATGTATTTTCATCGGTGAAATATTTGGGGCCGCTGGACTCTGATTGTGAGACCTTTTCATGAGATCATATATCAACTACCCATGCTCAGTGCTGGCCTATGCCGATCAAAGAAAACCTTACGTCCTGCACACTGATGCTAGCTTGCAAGGGTTGGGGGCTGTTGTACAAAACACGAGAATGGCCACGGACCAGTGGCCTTTGCCAGTGAAGCCTGACCCCATCCGAAAGAACTATCCTGTACATAAGTTAGAGTTCCTAGCTTTGAAGTGGGCTATTGTTGACCAATTCCATGAGTACTGGGCGTAAAATACTAATAAAACTGCAATAATCCTTTGACCTATGTGCAGACCTCAGCTAAGTTGGATGCCACTGGCCACAGGTGGCTTTCTGCATATCTACATATGACTATGCTCTCGAATACCGAGCAGGTCTGAACCACATAGATGCTGATGCTCTCTCCGGAGGCCTGTTCCCCAGAATGATTGGGTCCGATTGGCAGAACCTGACATTCGGGCACTCTACCGGTTGACGAGGAGGAACAAATGTCCCGCAGGCCATGATGGACTGCATGAGTGGATTGCTTGGGACCCTCTGAGAATTGCATACCTGCTGCTTATTGCCACTTTTCTGCAATGAACATTGGTGCACTGCCTCAGCTGGACAATGACAGTATTCAGTGAGCTCAATCCGCGATCCTATGAATCAAATCAACTTTAGAAGCCCTCTATGCAGGAAAAGATGTGTCCAAATTACGCTCCACTGATTTGAGAACTGCACTGTTATACAAAGAAGGTCCTAAGTTGAAACTGATCAATAAACTGTTATATAGAGAAACAGTAGACAGAGGGGACAAGTAGACAAACAACAACTGGTGCTGCCCACTGCCTTTCGAGACTCAGTATTGAGGTCCTTGCACAACCCACATGGGGCACCTTGGTATAGACAGAACACTTGACTTGGTGAGATCCAGATTCTATTGGCCTAAGATGGGGGCTGATGTGGAGCACACACATCTGAACTTGTAGTCGCTGCTTACAGAGGAAGCTTTGCCCCAGAGGGCTGCCCTTGTTAACATAACCACCAGTGCACCCATGGAGCTGGTCTGTATTGATTTTCTGAGTTTGGAGTCAGATCAAAGAAATATCAGTAATGTGCTGGTGGTCACTGACCATTTCACGAGATATGCCCAAGCTTTCCCCACCAAAGACCAGAAAGCATCCTGTAGCCAAAGTACTCGTAGAAAACTTTTTGTTCACTATGGGCTCACAAGAATCCATTCTGATCAAGGGAGAGACTTTGAGAGTCGTCTGATCAAAGATGCTTTCTCTGTGGGGAGTGAAAGTCCAGAACCCTCCTTACCACCCCAGGGGACCCACAACCTGGACGTTTCAACCGCACTTTGCTAGATATGCTGGGCACCCTGCACCCAAAGGACAAGCCTAGATGGAGCCAACAAATTAGCACCTGGTACATGCTTACTGCACCAAAAGTGATGCACTGGGTTCTCCCCTACCGCCTGATGTTTGGAAGAAAGCTCGACTACCGGTAGATGTGTGTTTGGGGTCTCTCCTGATGGGGTTCAAGCTGACAACTATTTACAGTATGTGCAAAGTTAAAGGCCAGCTAACTCATGCGTACCAACTGGCTCAAACCATGGCTGCCAAAAGAAATCTGGCCAACAAAGAAAGGTATGATAAAAGGTGAAAGCACAGGAACTCCAGGAGATCGGGTATTGCTAGAAATCTGGGACTGCATAGCAAACACAAGATTGCTGACAGATGGCACCATCTCCCTCACATTGTGAGTGAGCAAACTAGATGATCTGCCAGTGTACAAAGTAAGGCCTGAGAACAATTCAAAGATGTAAAACAATGCATAGAAATCATTTACTACCCATTGGACAAATCCTGATTGAGTCTGAGCCCCAGAAGATGCCCTCTGGACCAGTGACTAGAGCTGCTGCTAAGAAAAGATCAAGGAAGTCTGCACCTACAGAAGCAGAGTTAAAGTGTTCCCCTGCACAAGTCCCAGTTGAGCATGACTGTCAGTCCATATCAGAAGAAAGTGAGAGTGACTTTGAATACTATCCTTCTTACGAACTGAGTCAATTGTTCGGGCAATCCCTAGTCAATACTGGAGACAAAGCTGGGCCTTCTGGACTGTCTATGCTCAGCTTCATCCCTGGAGCCATGCTCCCAGAAAGTGAAGTGCAAAGCATCAGATCAGATGAAATGGAATCATTGTGCATGGTTGAACTGTTTGAGCTTTCAGGGAGGAAAATGATAGATTGGGGCAGACTGGTGATACACCCGAACAAGAAGAGTATTTGAGTGCCCTGACAGTCCCTGCCAGTGTCCAAAGCTCTCCATGCGAGCCAAATGTTGTGGACTCAGAAACTGTAACTCCTGGAGCTGAAAGTGCCTGTTCCCAGCCTCTCTACCCCCATGGAGACTCCCCTGACAAGTGTGGACAATGCTGAAAATGAGGCTCAGAGTGCAGAGACTGTAACAGTTCCCCCTAGAAAGACTGGTCGAGCTGTAAAGCCTGTGGTGCACCTCAGTTATGATTCCCTTGGGAGGCCTGTGGATTGCCTCTCAATGTTGTCCATAAAGGGTGTGTGTTCCCGAGCTCACTGCCCAAACTGAGCATCAGTGCTAACTCAAGTTACTTGTGTTGCCCTCTAAGTATGGTGCCCACCCTTCATCCAGCCCCAAGGTAACTGATAGGGAAGGGTCCCCCTCTTCAGGTTTCATGTACAAGAGGTAATAACGTAGTTATGGTACAATGTGTGTTATACTGTGTAAAGTGGCGTACTGCAATGTTTCAGAAATGGTTCTTGGTAAAATGATGTATTGACTGATGATTACATGTGTGAGCCTAATGCAAATGTATATGGTTGCAGTTGAAACTTATGGGTACTTGCTTGCGCGGACGTCAAGCTTTCCCAAACCAGGAAGGGTGTAACCCCTGCAAATGGGGGTTCCCAAAAGACTTCCAGGAGCTTGCTTGAATGCTCCAAGCCTGAATGGTGTTTGGCGTTTAAGCCATTTATCAGTGAGTGTTTTAGAACCTCTGGTACTGTCTCTTTAAGAGCTGTCTGCTTGCAGATTATAATTAGATTGTATGGGGGACTGTGTGTTTCTTTGATTGAAGTACCACTCAAGCTGCCGTAATTCACCCATTTTTTGCAGTCACTAAGTGCAAAGGAACCTGTCTGAAAGATGTAACTGATTGCCAGAAATCATTTACAGTAATAATAAAATTACAGTTTGTCTAACCTGCTTTCTTTGCAGTCAGAACTGTCTGCTAGTTCCCCATTCTGGTTTCGAACTGCTGACCTGGACCAATCAGTGTGTGGGGTAAACTAGCTCTAAAATGATGCCTTGGGCGAATCAAGAACTTGGGACTCATAATCTGAGCCAGCCACAAGAAGGATTGTATGGGCAGTGACTCTGGGAGATGTAGTTTAGACTTGGTGCCTTTTGGACCAACAGCAGCAGTCTGTGGTGACAGCCAATCCAGTCAAGAACTGGGAGGAACTCAAAGGAAGTGCCGTTTTTGTCTGTTGGGAGTTTCAGTTTGAGATCTGAAAGTGAAGGAAAAGAAACCCTGTGCTCCTTCGGTGCACAGTTTCAGTCAAACGTGTGCAAGGCCCAGGTTCAGTCTACAACGTGTAACTGCTTGTTGGGACTGAATCGATCCTGTGAAAAGAATCAAAGGATCTCTGAAGAGTAGAAACCAGGCTCACCCTGTGAAGACTGAAGAAATTGTTGAATTACACTCGGTCTGTCAGAACTGAATCTGCTGTGTGTTCTCCTGGTTATTGTGCAGTAATTGCGATTGGGATACAGATGCAGCCTGCCTGGTATAGTGCTTTCTTTTTTTACCATATAAATGTGTGAGGTCTCTTGGAGATCAAAAGTAGCCCTGCTGACATTGAAGGACCATATCTTCTTTGGAGTCGTGAGAGTACTAATTCGAGTCGCTCCTGTTGAATTGCCACATTAAATCCAAATGGAATTACTGTACTGCTGACTGTTTAATTTTCCTTTTCTCTGTGTGAAAGGGCCCCTACCAGCTGCCACAGTTTGGACTAGCCACTAGGGCCTGGGTACCCAGGGACAGTAACTGGTAGGGATAGGCCTGTGCACAGAGCCATAAATGAATAGTAAAGTGATAAGCTAATTAACTGATTTCCCCTGTCCTTGTTATATCCCCTAAATAAATCAGAGCTGTTTGTTTCAACAAAGTTATACTGCCTGAGTATTTGTCTATGTTAAAGTACTGTACTGTGATTGTTGCACTGTATCTTATTTACAGGATGTCCGGTGCCTGAACCAGCCTTGGGGTAAGTGTATACTGTGAGTAATTCTGCTATATTGTGTGGGCCACTAAGTGGGAAGAAAGAGAGTTGCAGTGTCCCAGAGGGCTGTGACCAGTAAGTTTAACTATTGCAAACCCTGACCTCTGGGTGGAGGCACCACCGTTGGATCAGGCCCCTCAACCTGTTGAGTGGCAAATCAGGCAGGGGTAGTAGCCCCTGGGATAGCGCCATCTAGGGGTTACATGCGCATTAGCTGTACAAAACAAGCCCCATTGGCTAAAAGTTAGGTGGCTCCTCAGTTTCTCTGATATACAGTTATTGTAAGGACAGCTAAAAGTGTGATTACAAAGGATTCTCACAAATCATAGAAAACAGGTGTGGTGTTACATAAATCCACATCATGGCAGTGTAAGCATACATAAGACTTCTTAGAAG
The DNA here is from genome assembly GCA_016271365.2 of Neoceratodus forsteri. NCBI lineage: Eukaryota > Metazoa > Chordata > Ceratodontiformes > Ceratodontidae > Neoceratodus > Neoceratodus forsteri. Next base: position 256,341,151 of record CM057452.1, read on the forward strand.
ATCAGAACTTGTGTTAGAGTTAGAACACAAAGATGGTGCGTTACATACATATATATATATATACATATATATATGTAAATCGTAACAGTAATCTTGCAGTTTGTACCTGATACCTTACTCTTGTATGGTAGCTACCTGTGCCTTATAGGTTAGCAATGATTGAGGCTCATATTGGAGCCATGATTAGGTAATACTGTACTGTGGATGCTGTCAGGGGTGTACTGTGGGTTTCCAGTATAGGTCAGGGGACCAGGTGTAACAATCCCCCCCCCCTCCGTTTCCTTACTGAAAAGTGAGACAGTGAAAGTAACGAACATAGTGTCATGAATGCTCATTTTCTAGCTGTATAGCAGGGGCCCTGATTTGGGTTGGGTGTTACATAGCCTAGAGTTCTAGCAGTTGACAAAGGTATAGAAACAGACCTAGACATGTATAATGTGATACAAGAAACAGATCTACAATGTGGACAACACCATTTGGCTACTCGCCTGTCATGGGTGATCAATCAGTCAAATGTTATTTATAAAAAGTACAATTCACAGAGATCAAAGCACTTGTACATAAAATAACACTTAAAATTATAAATATCACATAACTATTATGTAACCCCTAGATGGCGCTATCCCAGGGGCTACTACCCCTGCCTGATTTGCCACTAACAGGTTGAGGGGCCTGGATCCAATGGCGGGTGCCTCCACCCAGAGGTCAGGGTTTGCAATAGTTAAACTAACATGGTCACAGCCCTCTGGGACACTGCAACCCCCCTTTCTTCCCACTAGTGGCCCACACAATATATCAAATTACCTTCACAGTATACACTTACCCCAGGTCTGGTTCGAGCACTGGGACCTCCTGTGAAATGAGATACAGTGCAACAATCACCAGTACAGTACTTTAACATAGACAAATACCTCCAGGCAGTATAACTTTGCTGAAACAAGCAGCTCTGATTTATTTGGGGATATAACAGGACAGGGAAATCAGGTTAATTAGCTTATCACTCTAATAATCTACCTATGGCTCTGTGCACAGGCCTATCCCTATCAGTTACTGTCCCTGGGTACCCAAGCCCTAGTGGCTAGTCCAAACCGTGGCAGCTGGTAGGGGCCCTTTCACACAGAGAAAGGAGAATTAAACAGTCAGCAGTACAGTAATTCCATTTGGATTTAATTGGCAATTCAACAGGGAGGCGACCCTGAATTAGTACTCACGACCTCCAAATAAGATAGGGTCCTTCAATGTCAGCAGGGCTCACCAGAGGTACACAAACCTCTTACACATCCATATAAAAAGCACTATACCAGGCAGGCTGCATCTGTATCCCGATCGCAATTACTGCACAATACCGGAGAACACACAGCAGATTCAGTTCCTGACAGACCGAGTGCAATTTTCAGCAATTCCTCCAGTCTTCTACAGGGTGAGCCTGGTTTCTACTCTTCAGAGATCCTTTGATTCTTTTCTAGGACGGATTCAGTCCTAACAAGCTGTTACACAAGCTGCAGACCGGAACTCTGGGCTCACTATACGCTTTTTTGGACTAAACTGCACACTGAAAAGCACAGGGCTCCTTCCTTCTTCACTGCCAAAGCTCAACTGAAACTCCAACCCGACAAAACCGGCACTTCCTTTGAGTTCCTCCCAGTTCTTGACTGGATTGGCTGTCACTCACAATAGACTGCTGCTGTTGGTCCAAAAGGCACTGAAGTCTAAACTACATCTCCCAGAGTCACTGCCCATACAATCCTCTTGTGGCTGGCTCAGATTATGAGTCAAGTTCTGATTCGTCAAGGCACCATTTTAGAGCTAGCTTACCCCACCTGATTGGTCCAGTTCAGCAGTTCAAAACTAGAATGGGGAACTAGCAGACACAGTTCTGACTGCAAAGCAAGCGTTAGACAAACTGTAATTTCATTATTACTCTAAATAATTTCTGGCAAACAGTTACATCTTTCAGATAGGTTCCTTTGCACTCCTAGTGACTGCAAAAATGAAGTGAATTGGCAGCAGCTGAGGGTACTCAGAGAAGCACACAGTCCCCATACAAACTAATTATGTCTGCAAGCAGACAGCTCTTAAAGAGACAGTACCAGAGGCTCCAAAACACTACCGATAAATGGCCCAAATCCAAACACCATTCAGGCTTGGAGCATTCAAACAAGCTCCTGAAGTCCCCTGGAACCCCCATTTGCAGGGGTTACACCCTTCCTGGCCTGGGAAAGCTTGGCGTCGCGTCAAGCAAGTACCATAAGTTTTCAACTGCAACCATATACATTTGCATTAGGCTCGCACATGTAATCATCAGTCAATATATCATTTTACCAAGAACACATTTCTGAAACATTGCAGTCGTCACTCTTTACAGTATTACATACACATTGTACCATAACTCAGTTATTACCTCTTGTACATGGAAACCTGAAGGGCGCCTTCCTATCAGTTACCTTGGGGCTGGATGGGGCAAGGGCACCATGCTGAAAGGCAACACAAGTAACTGGTTAGCACTGATGCTCAGTTTGGGCAATGAGCTCAGGACATACATACTCCTTTATGGACAACATTGAGAGGCAAGTCCACAGGCCTCCCAAGTGAATCATAACTGAGGTGCACCACAGGCTTTACAGCTCGACCAGTCTTTCTAGGGGGAACTGTTACAGTCTCTGCACTCTGAGCCTCATTTTCAGCATTGTCCTCACTTGTCAGGAGTCTCCATGGGGTAGGAGGCTAGAACTTGGGGCACTTTCAGCTCCAGGAGTTACAGTTTCTGAGTCCACAACATTTGGCTCGCATGGAGAGCTTTCCGGACACTGGCAGTGGACTATCAGGGCACTCAAAATACTCTTCTTGTTCGGTGTATCACCAGTCTGCCCCAATCTATCATTTTCCTCCTGAAAGCTCAAACAGTTCAACCATGCACAATGATTCCATTTCATCTGATCTGATGCTTTGCACTTCACTTCTGGGAGCATTGGCTCCAGGGATGAAGCTAGGAGCTTAGACAGTCCAGAAGGCCCAGCTTCATCTCCAGTATTGACTAGGGGATTGCCCCAAAACAATTGACTCAGTTCGTAAGAAGGATAGTATTCAAAGTCACTCTCATTTCTTCCGATATGGACTGACAGTCATGCTCAACTGGGACTTGTGGAGGGAACACTTTAACTTTGCTTCTGTAGGTGCAGACTTTCTTGATCTTTCTAGCAGCAGCTCTAGTCACTGGTCAGAGGGGCATCTTCTGGGGCTCAGACTCAATTAAGATTTGTCAATGGGCAGTAAATGATTTCTATGCATTGTTTTACATCTTTTGAATTATTCTCAGGCCTTACTTTACACTGGCAGATCATCTAGTTTGCCCACTACAATGTGAGGAGATGGTGCCATCTGTCAGCAATCTTGTGTTTGCCATACAGTCCCAGATTTCTTAGTAATACCGATCTCCTCCTGGGTTCTGTGCTTTCACCTTTTATCATACCTTTCTTTGTTGGCCAGATTTCTTTTGGCAGCCATGGTTTGAGCCAGTTGGTACGCATGAGTTAGCTGGGCCTTTAACTTTTGCACATACTGTAAATAGTTGTCAGCTTGAACCCCATCAGGAGAGACCCCAAAACACACATCTACTGGTAGTCGAGCTTCTCTTCCAAACATCGAGGGTAGGGGAGAATCAGTGGCATCACTTTGGTGCAGTTATAAGCATGTACCAGGGTGCTAATTTGTTAGCTCCATCTAGAGCGTCCTTTGGGTGCAGGGGTGCCTAGCATATCTAGCAAAGTCTTGATTTAAGCACGTTCAGGCTGTGGGTCCCCTGGGGGTAGTGAGTGGTTCTGGATCTTTCCCCACAGAAAGCATCTCTTTGATCAGGCGACTCTCAAAGTCTCTCCTTGATCAGAATGGATTCTTTGTGGAGCCCATAGTGAACAAAAGTTTTCTACAAGTACTTTGGCTACAGTGGATGCTTTCTGGTCTTTGGTGGGAAAGCTTGGGCATATCTCGTGAAATGGTCAGTGACCACCAGCACATACTGATATTTCTTTGATCTGACTCAAACTTGAAAATCAATACAGACCAGCTCCATGGGTGCACTGGTGGTTATGTTAACAAGGGGCAGCCCTCAGCAAGGCTTTCCTCTGTAAGCAGCGACTACAAGTTGAATGTGTTGCTCACATCAGCCCCATCTTAGGCCAATAGAATCTGGATCTCACCAAGTCAAGTGTTCTGTCTATACCAAGGTGCCCCATGTGGTTGTGCAAGGACCTCAATACTGAGTCTCGAAGGCAGTGGGCAGCACTAGTTGTTGTTTGTCTCTTGTCCCCTCTGTCTACTGTTTCTCTGTATAACAGTTTATTGATCAGTTTCAATTTAGGACCTTCTTTGTATAACAGCGCAGTTCTCAAATCAGTGGGCGTAATTTGGACACATCTTTCCTGCAAGAGGCTTCTAAGCTGCTTTGATCATGGGATCGTGAGTTGAGCCTGCCGAATACTGTCATTGTCCAGCTGAGGTGCACCAATGTCTAGTGCAGAAAAGTGGCAATAAGCGGCAGGTATGCAATTCTCAGAGGTCCCAAGCAATCCACCATGCAGTCCACTGCGTCCGTGGACATTGTTCCTCCTGTCAAACTTCGGCAGAGTGCCAGATGTCAGGTTCTGCCAATCGGACCCAATCATTCTGGGAACAGGCCTCCTGGAGAGAGCATCAGCATCTATGTGGTTCAGACCTGCTCGGTATTCGAGAGCATAGTCGTATGTAGATAATGCAGAAAGCCACTGCCTATGGCCAGTGGCATCCAACTTAGCTGAGGTCTGCACATAGGTTAAAGGATTATTGTCAGTTTTACTAGTATTTTAGCCCCATACAAGTACTCATGGAATTGGTCAACAATAGCCCACTTAAAGCTAGAAACTCTAACTATGTGCAGGATAGTTCTTTTCAGATGGGGTCAGACTTCTACTGGCAAAGGCCACTGGTCTCAGGCCATTCTCGTGCTCTTGGTACAACACAGCCCCCAACCCTGCAAGCTAGCATCAGTGTGCAGGACATAAGGTTTTCTTTGATCGGCATAGGCCAGCACTGGAGCATGGGTAAGTTGATAAATGATCTCATGAAAAGCAGTCTCACAATCAGGGTCCAGCGGGCCCCAAATACTTCACTCGGATGAAAATACACTCTTTCAGTCTTGAGGGGCTGACTTTGGTATTTTTTTGTGGGTTGGGGATACCCTTGAGTAAGGTTAAGTAAAAGCGGATCACTCTTGAATAGTCCTTGATGAAGCGCCGATAATAACCACAAGATCCAGGAATCTTTGCAGTTCTTTTAGATTTTTGGGCTGCGGCCAGGTGGTCAAGGCCTCAACTTTACTTGGGTGGTCTCTATTCCTCGGTGGATACTATGTGTCCCACATACTTTACTGATGTTTGAAGAATTGACACTTATCAATGGACAGTTTAAGGCCAAAGTCCTCAGTCAGTCAATACCTTAAATAATCTGCTCTCATGTTCCTCCAGTGAGCTGCCAAACACAATAACATCATCTAGGTATACAGGCACTCTAGTAAGTTCATGTCCCCCACTGCGCGCTCCATCAGTCGTTGAAAAGTGGCTGGAGCACCTGAAATCCATGAGGCATCCTCATTGAATTCATAGAAACAGCGGACAGATAAAGGCTGTCTTTCACACGGTCCTCTGGGAATTACGCCAGGATCTGATGGTACCCACTCGCGGAGATCCCGCTGAGAACCACTTGCTCCGTTTAGGCAGTCCAAAGCATCCTGAATGCGGGGCATTGTGTACTGATCAGGGATAGTCCGCCCGGTTTAAGGTGCGATAATCCACACATCCTTACTGTTCCATTCTTTTCCTCCACTACCACAATGGGAAGCATAAGGGCTTCTGGATTCTTGTATTACACCAGCAGCTAACATCTCTTGCAGATGCCGTCTCACATCATCTATGTCAGCAGGTGCCAGGCTGAGACCTCTCACGAAATGGTCTTCGTCATGCGGCGGATATTGTGCTCAGCTCCTTGCGCATCCTCAGTCCCATTCCTTTAAAAAAAACACCTGGTCTCTCTGGGCAAGCTTCTCACTGATCCTCACTTTCCATTCAGCTGGCAGCGGAGTCGCGAAATCAAACAAGTCAGGCGTTACTCTGTCATTCTTCCTTGAACTCTTGCTGCTGGGTAGCACTGCAGTGTCTGCACAATGCACATTAGCCAGGATGCAACCTCTATTTACTCGAATGTCTCTTTCAGACACATTATGAACTTGGACCATTACCCTTCTGGCATAAGCATGGGCTCTAGCGGGCAAAATACTGAAGCTTGACCAGCAGTCCCTCTGGCAATTTTCCATCGCCTGGTGCATCCAACATTAATATTTTATTCTTAACATCCTTTCTGATCTGGACCTCTCCTGTAAGGTACACTGGGCATTTGGCGCCAGGATCAGAGACTCAGGATCCTTCTTCCCATACAATTCCGACCGGTTCCTCTGGTTCTATTTTTCAGCATCTCTCTGTGCCTCATAGGCCTTCTTAATTAAAGCCGGAACTCTTAAAGCTCTACTAGTCTTTGACCCTGTTTTCATAACACAACTGTACCAGCCTTCGAACATATGAGCATTGTTCCAATCAACAAAGGGACACCATCATACAGTCCAGTGGGGACACACTAAGGCTAGGGTCTACTTGTTCGGCCACTCCAGCCCGCGGAGGTGGGGAAAGACAATAAGTCGGATATACCGAATAGGTGAGCCTTCACTTAACCCCCATGCAGTCCTTCTAATGGTTGTGAAGGTACATCTGACAAATGCTTCTGATACCAATCTTGGAACATAATTGTCACTTGGAGCCACTGTCTAATACAGCTCTTGTAGACACTCCATTCACCTTTACAGTGGTCTCCATGGAGGACCCACTATTCTGGACCAGTCTGGAGAGGTGATAGTGGGGGCCTGGGCAACTGACCTTGCCACAAAGGGCGTGAGTTAGCATTTTGGTGCCCTCACTGGGATCATTCGTGCACCTCTTAACCACTGATTTGTTCTCAAGCTCTCCTTGTAGCCTATATGCAACTTTGTCAGTGTGTTTTGGGGACTGGCATTCCCTTTCATGTGCCCATCCTTCCCACAATTATAGCAAAACATACTTTCTGGAGTTTGAGCTGGCGGCGCCACACTGGGTGAGGCGGGGGTATTACTAACTGGAAACCTGGGTGCCATCTCTGTCCTGCTGGCGTGATAAGCATTTGGAACATCTCATCAGTTTCTCCACTTCCATGGTCAAGAATTGAGTTTGGAGCTGTTATCAGCAGGAGATACATGGGTGGGTACCCCACCCCACTAGCAGATGCAGTGGGATATAGGTCAGGGCCCGTACTTGCAGGCGTGGCCTTCATAAAGGGACTGTTTTTGAATTCCGGATCTCTCTCAACAGTTCGCTCCATTGTGGCATATCTTTCCTTGTCAGAGCACTCATTGACTGCCAAACTCTGCCCTGAACTTCACTTGATGGGTCATCCTCAGTCACTCGGTCGTAGCCGCAGCTATTGGTGCAGGTCCCTCCCAGTCGTCTTTTCTCAACTCCTCAATTTCTCTCATTAACTCATCATAGGAGGGTGGGATTCCAGTCGATCTGCCAGGCCTAACTGAAGCAACAGCAGTTCTGAGAAGGGGGCAGACTTAAGGATCCTGTCCAGCCTGGTTCGTCCAGTTCAATCGCTGGCAAACTACCTTTTCTGAGGCATTCTTGCAACAATTTTTCCAGCCGAGATACATACACAGACAACAACTCCCTTGGTACTGTTGTGCATCTCTTACTCTCCACCATAGGTCCTCATCAGAATCTGGGCTCCCATACACATTCTCCAGGGCCTCAAGATGAGGCCTGTGCAGTCACTTCAGGGTTACTGGCCCGTTTGTACGAATGGTAGCCAGGGCAGGACCTCGGAGGCTCTCACTAACCCTCTTTCGCTTTTCGGCTTCCGAGCATTGCCATTCTAGCACTTGGGGGGCAACATAGTCTATCCAGGTCTCCCAGTCATCCTCCCCTTGGGGGTTGGGGAGGGTGCCAGAGAAGATCCTCAACCTTCGGTAAGAGTCGTGACTAATGGCAGGTGCAGAAATTGGAGTCTGCATTGGTTCAGCCACCATTACGGGCACTGGAGCGGGAGAAGGTGTTGGGGAGAACACCCCAGGTGTCAAGAATAGTTTCTTCAAGTCCTCCACAGTTTTCCTTCCCCAGCAACCATTTTAGCAAATTTCTCCTCAAAAGTTTCAGATAGTGGTGGGCTCATTCCCCGGTCTTTACTGTCCTTAGTTATCACTCTCCAAGCAGTGAGGGCTCCTCTGGGGTAATGGTCTGTGGCACTTTGGAGCTATCTATGGGATCCTTAAACTCTACTAGGGCCAGGAAAGTGTGGGTGAGCAGATTAGCATGCCGACCCACCACCACAGGGTTTTGTAAACCTTCCACCTTGGAAAGTACTCCCTGCACAGTGTCCGTATTGATACCCAGGGGGATGTCCAGGATAAGCATAGCATTTTGGGGGTCGATCTCCTCCCCAGTACACCACTCCACCAGCCGGTGCACAGCCACTTCTGTCGGGGTACCCATTTTTTCTTAACAGTGGTTAAGTAAATATGGCCACTAGAGGACACACAATCCAGGGTGAGCCTCAAGATGTAACCCTAGATGGCGCTATCCCAGGGGCTATACCCCTGCCTGATTTGCCACTAACTGGTTGAGGGCCTGGATCCAATGGCGGGTGCCTCCACCCAGAGGTCAGGGTTTGCAATAGTTAAACTAACTTGGTCACAGCCCTATGGGACACTGCAACCCCCCTTTCTTCCCACTAGTGGCCCACACAATATATCAGAATTACCTTCACAGTATACACTTACCCCCAGGTCTGGTTCCGGCACTGGGACCTCCTGTGAAATGAGATACAGTGCAACAATCACAGTACAGTACTTTAACATAGACAAATACCTCAGGCAGTATAACTTTGCTGAAACAAGCAGCTCTGATTTATTTAGGGGATATAACAAGGACAGGAAATCAGGTTAATTAGCTTATCACTCTAATAATCTACCTATGGCTCTGTGCAGGCCTATCCTTATCAGTTACTGTCCTGGGTACCCAAGCCCTAGTGGCTAGTCCAAACCGTGGCAGCTGGTAGGGCCCTTTCACACAGAGAAAAGGAGAATTAAACAGTCAGCAGTACAGTAATTCCATTTGGATTTAATGTGGCAATTCAACAGGAGCGACCCTGAATTAGTACTCACGACCTCCAAATAAGATAGGGTCCTTCAATGTCAGCAGGGCTCACTTGAGGTACACAAACCTCTCACACATCCATATAAAAGCACTATACCAGGCAGGCTGCATCTGTATCCGATCGCAATTACTGCACAATACCCGGAGAACACACAGCAGATTCAGTTCCTGACAGACCGAGTGCAATTTTCAGCAATTCCTCCAGTCTTCTACAGGGTGAGCCTAGTTTCTACTCTTCAGAGATCCTTTGATTCTTTTCACAGGACGGATTCAGTCCTAACAAGCTGTTACACAAGCTGCAGACCGAACTCTGGGCCTTCACACGTTTTTGACTAAAACTGCACACTGAAAAGCACAGGGCTCCTTCCTTCTTCACTGCCAAAGCTCAACTGAAACTCCAACCGACAAAACGGGCACTTCCTTTGAGTTCCTCCCAGTTCTTGACTGGATTGGCTGTCACTCACAATAGACTGCTGCTGTTGGTCCAAAAGGCACTGAAGTCTAAACTACATCTCCGAGTCACTGCCCATACAATCCTCTTGTGGCTGGCTCAGATTATGAGTCCAAGTTCTGATTCGTCCAAGGCACCATTTTAGAGCTAGCTTACCCACACTGATTGGTCCAGTTCAGCAGTTCAAAACTAGAATGGGGAACTAGCAGACACAGTTCTGACTGCAAAGAAAGCAGGTTAGACAAACTGTAATTTCATTATTACTCTAAATAATTTCTGGCAAACAGTTACATCTTTCAGATAGGTTCCCTTTGCACTCCTAGTGACTGCAAAAATGAAGTGAATTGGCAGCAGCTCGAGTGGTACTCAGAGAAGCACACAGTCCCCCCATACAAACTAATTATGTCTGCAAGCAGACAGCTCTTAAAGAGACAGTACCAGAGGCTCCAAAAACACTCACCGATAAATGGCCCAAATGCCAAACACCATTCAGGCTTGGAGCATTCAAGCAAGCTCCTGGAAGTCCCCTGGGAACCCCCATTTGCAGGGGGGTTACAATTAAAATCCTCAAATTAAACAACAGCCAGATTTATCAGTAATCGGGGAATGCCATATTAAAAAGATATGTCTTTAGTGCCAATTTAGAATTCTCCACGGTCAAGCACTCTCTTAACTGACGAGGCAGAGTTCCACAGGGTTGGGGCCACAAATGCCCAGGTACTAGAAGACTTCAAATAAACCCTGAGAACCTCTAGCAATCCCTCATCAGAGGAGCGGAGAGGATGTAGGTGGCTATAGGAGCAAAGGAGGTCTTGCAAATATCAGGGCCCCTGTCCATGTAGGGCCTTATAGGTCAGTAAACCGACCTTAATCAAATCAAAATCAAATCAGTATTTATTTATATTGCGCTTTTTGAAGTGCCAAAGCGCAGAACATAGCCAAAACAGCATACATCGACAATAAATACAAATATAAAAACAGCTTAAAAAGCAGTGAAATACTTAATCAAAAGCTAGTGCAAATAAGCAGAGTGCAGTATGCAGTGTCAGTGGCTCAGTAGGTAGCACACTCGCCTCTGAGGCCGGGAGATCAGAGGGCTGTGGGTTCAGTTCCTACATCTGGCACTTGGGTTAATATCCCAGTACTGACACTGTAGTGCAGCATGAGAGGGGTGCTGCACTTCTGAGGTGCCGTCTTTCGGATGAGGCGTTAAACCGAGGTCCCATCTGCCTGGATTGGTGGTAGTTCAGGTGGATGTTAAAGATCCCATGGCACTTATCGAAAAGAGTAGGGAATTTCCGGTGTCCGGCCAATTTCCCTCATTCACTAAAAATACCACCAACAGCTTCATCTGGTTCAAGGTCAGTTGGCATTCATCTGTATCCCCTCCCTGGGTCATGCCTGAAAATAGGCAGGATTTGTCTAGATGCACTTACCGGTCTACAAAACTAAATAAATAAGTGGCTCTTCAATGATGCTTTAAATGACTCTGTGGACAGGCACTCTCTAATCCGACAAGGTAGAGAGTTCCACAGGGTTGAGCCAAAAAAAGCACTGGCCCCAGATGACTGAAGATGAACCCTGGGAGTCTCTAGCAATCCCTCATCGGTGGAACAGAGTGGGCAGAGAGGCGTAGGCAGAGGAGATCTTGCAAGTAGCCGGTCCCTGTCCGAGTAGGGTCTTATAGGTCAGCAACGCGACCTTGAAGATGATTCTCCATCACACTGGGAGCCAGTGCAGTTTGCACAGCACAGGTGTGATATGGCAAGTTCTCGATAGCCCAGTCAACAACCTGGTTGCAGTGTTCTGCACCAGCTGCATGCAACGGAGATCCACCCCCGGCAACCCTAGATAAAGAGCATTACAGTAGTCAAGACGTGAAGAAACAAAGGCGTGGACCAACACAGGAAGGTCGTCATGAGGAATAAGGTGTTTTATGTGGGCTATATTCCTCAGATGGTAAAAGGAGGACTGTGTCTTAAGCGTCAGCTCGCTGTCAATTATTATGCCCAGATTCGCACCTGTTCAGAAGGTCTCAACTGGTTACCCCTAACACAAGGCCAGAGGAGCCAGGAGTCAACTTCTTTGCCGGTGACCTGGATTCACACCAGCACTTCAGTCTTGTCAGAGTTCAGTCTCAACCAGTTAGCACTTATCCAGTCCTGAATCTCAGCGAGTTGTTAAAGACAGATAGTCGTCATTCTGTTCAGGTACAAAGGACATATAGAGCTGAGTGTCATCTGCATAGCAGTGAAACTCAGCCCATAATCCCTTATGATGCCTCCCAATGGCAGCATATACACCGTGAACAACATGGGGGAAACCACAGAGCCCTGCGGCACCCCACAAGGCAGAGCAAAGGCAGCAGAGGAAAAAATTCATGATACTACCCTCTGAGTTCTTCCCATGAGGAAGGAATGAAACCATCCGAAGACTGTCCCTGACAGTCCACAGAATAGCCGCAGGTGTTCTAGCAACATCCCATGGTCCACGGTATCAAACGCTGCAAAGAGATCAAGGAGAACCAAGATCGAATGGCTCCTCCGATTTCTCGCTATTAGGAGATCATTCAGTTCCCGAGCCAATGCCGACTCTGTACTGTGCCTCTTCCTGAAGCCAGACTGGAGAGGATCGTAGATTTCATGGGTGGTAAGAAAGTCATTGAGCTGCAGCGCGACTACTTTCTCAATAACCTTGCCCAAAAGGGCAGGTTAGAGATCGGTCTGTAGTTGCGAGACAGTCAAGGGTCAAGGAAGGTTTCTTCAAAGAGTCATGACAGCCCTTTCGAGACTCTGGAAACACCCATGGTCCAATGAGCCCAGACTATCTCGGCAAGGACTGGTCCGATCGCATCCACGTATCCCTCAAGGAGGCACATTGGACCAGGATCCAAACTACAGCAAGTTGGCGCAAGCCCTGGACAATCTTCATGATATCCACAATGCTGGCTGGTTGAAATCTGTCCAGGCAGACCGAGGGCTTGTAACCTCCGTGATCACTGCGTGCCCAGTTGAATGCATTTGCGGATCTCCGACCTGATCAGTGACACCTTATCATCAAAGAACCGAGCAAACTCATCACACTTTATTGTGAATAAGCTCTCCGACCCACAGACAGGTTGTATTGCACAGCCTGTCCATGATCGGAAGAGGTGAGCTGGTCGATTTCTTGATGCAGCTATCTCCTGGACAGAAACTCTGCCTTCCTCACGGATATTTCTGATTGATAGTGCGTATAATGGGCAATCAATCTAAGCCTGTCACCTTCCAGGCCGGATTTCTGCCAACAGCATTCTAATCTTCGCCCCACCCTCCTCAACTCCCTCAGTGACCCATCAAACCAAGGGGACCGAGGGTGGAGGGAGAGGGGGTGAACACGGACAGATGCTATGGAATCCAGAGCCTTCAGCACCATATTATTATAGTGCACCACTAAGACATCTGGTTCCATGCACTCCACAGGCCAACTCGATAGGTCCAGCACCGCCATCAGACCCTCAGGGGTAACACCCCTCAAAGGGCAGTACTGGACCATCTCCAAATGGGTTGGTCTAATGGGGGCAAAAATTGAACCTTATAGAGTGATGGTCAGACCATCCAACTGGTTCCACCACCAGTTCCGGGATCTCCATCCCCATGGTGAACACCAGATCCAGAGAGTGACCCTGAATATGGGTTGCAGTGGTAACAACCTCTGTAAAGCCCAACAGAATCATTAGTTGGAGGAAGTTTTGACCAAAATGCGAGAGTTCATCGTCGAGCCAGGCATAGAAGTCCCCAGGACCAACCACCTGGAGGTTCCAACACCAGGTTGACAATGAAGTCTGCAACTTCCTGCAGAAAAGCTTTCTCATCACTGGGTGGATGGTAAATGAGTAAGGTTCTGCTTCCCACACCTGCTCCCATGATACACTCAAAGGATCTAGGGATCACCACTGGAACCTCTACAAGGTCCAATTCTGATTTAAAACAAATAGCGACCCCCCACCACTCCGATCCAGTCTTGGACTGTGTATCACAGAGTAGCTGGCTGGAACAGCTGACTCCAATATAGGACCAGCATTCTTATCCAGCCAGGTCTTAGTGATGCAAGCCAGGTCAGATGAATCAACAAGATCAGCAGTAATTGCTGTCTTGTTCCTTATAGACCTGGCATTGCATAACACGCCGAGTTGGATGAGAGGTCTTGGAGGAGCAGGCCACTTGCCCACTATCGGTGGAGCCCTTGGGTATGGGAACCAGGCATACATAAGCTCCTATCCTGGACCCATTTCACCCCAGGGCATCTCCCCAACCTCACCACCCTTATCCCCCACTCCGCTCCCCAAGCTGAGGAACCCCTCCCTCCTCCCGTACAATCCCCAAGGCATGACAATACCTATATACATAGAGGTTGCAATGGGGGAGAGGCTGATGAAAGGGCACAGGTCCCTCAGCCTGGAGGGGGAGTAGCGCCTGCCCACAGAGACTCGGTCCCAACACATACTACCAGTGTTGAAACCCCTGTTAAGCAGCGGAATCAGTTTCTCCAGCAACACCACTAACTTATTTAAAATAGCTTATATATGCAGCTATTCACTAAAACACAATAACAGCAGTCACAACAATCACCCAGAAACTTAAATAATAAACAAAATAATGAATAAAACTAAAATGAAATCCCATAAGTAACAAAAACCCACACTAACAAAAAATAAACCTATTTCTAAATATACCCTGTCTCACAATGTTGAATTATTTCCCAGGACCCACAATTTTAGTGAGATACTGCATGCCTCCTCAGAAAATGAATAATAACAATCCCCTCCCAAAGTCCACTCAAGGCCCAGGAGATGGGGCTACAGGCCCTCACAGCCTGCAGAGTCTGAGTTCAGAGAGGACCTACCAATATTACAATCCCTCTCATAACTAATCAAGTATTAATGTAAAGAGTAAAATTTGTCCTCCCCAAGTCCTCTCACAACCCAGAAGGGAGGAGTCCAGGCACTCTCACTGCCTAAACCACAGTCGAAAAAAAAATACAATGAATCAAAAAGAATTTATGGACCCTGGGTCCTCTCACCACCAGGGAGTCAAAATTCAATCCGGCAAAGGGAGGAAATGCAGTACATTCTTGCTGTTAGCTATTTTCATCCTTGAAGAGCCATTGGTCCCATAATCAGCATAGGAGAGAGGGCAATAAATGATATCCCAATCCAAGTCCCAAATTTGCAAAAGAAGCCACATAATGTAGATCTCTAACTGTCCTGGGCTGTAACCAACTCAAAATCCTAGGGCCAGATGTATAGATCAAAAAACAGATTGAGGAAAAGTGGGATACCTCCCCCCACCCCGCCACAAACAGATCCCAATCACACTCACCCGTGACCCGCAGTTGTAGAAGCCTCAAAGCGGGCCAACATGACCAGCCATGAGGCCCCTTAGGACAAGCTCCGGATAGCACCTCCAGCTTCCTGGGGCAAACCTGGACAACTCCTTCTCGGTCACGGGGGCTGAGATCGAGTGTATTTTGAGACCAGTGGAGGACAAGAGAAAACCCCCCTTCCCCAGATACTGCCCTCAGTCTCTGCAATCCTACGTCAGTGCTCCACAGAACTTGTCAGGCACAGACGAAAGCCCGCCAGCGTATGGTGACAATCCCGGCAACAAGCAACCGCTGCACACACCAATTCTCCACCCTCGGTCTCCATGCTGCGGCCTCCTCAGGATGCTAATCCACCTCAGCAGTTCTGCGGGTGATTCCACTTCACAGTCTTCCACGGCACCAATATTCAGAACCACCCAGGGGGCTAGGGTCATGGCTGATTGCCGCTTCTAAACACACAATCCCACTGTAATCTCGGGAAAATCTCCAAAACAGCGTATAATCCAGAAACAATAGTCCAGAAACAAAGCATAAAAGCATAAAGCATTAAAACGCTACAAAAACTGCTGTGATGGCTGGCTCAGCATTGCCGCCATCTCACAACAGAAATAGGGGTGAAAGTTAGTGATCTGTCACTGAATGGGCATCCAGTGCAAACCAATGATAATGCTGATGATGTCTGGAATGCAACCTGATACTAAATCCCGGAAGAGATTATTCATGGTAGTACTTACATAAGAGCCATAGGCAGAACATAAAATTTCCCTGGCAATATATTGCTTGTCTGCTTTCCAGGGAACACAAGTTCATTGATTTTATTTCTAGTGTTGTTAAAACTTTTGGCTATATTGTGCATGTTATACACGGTATGTCTCTCTTTCTAACTAAGCCCATCTACACCATGCAATAATGGGGTAAATATTCTTCATGCCAGTCTGTAATTTTACAGTTTGGCTTTTGATGGCAGCTATCTGCCCAGTTCCAGATGGACATGTCAGATCGAAGATTCCGGAAACCATACCAGTGGCACCTGTGATAACAGCAGTAGCATGTCTGCGGCACTTCTTGGTGTTGTGGTTTTGTCTTTTTTATGAAACACACCTAGGTGTTCAGTAGTATGTGGCCCTGCTACTGGGTCTGGTGTACGTGTCTGGTATGCTGCAAGAATGTCTAGTAACATGGTACTATGAAATCCAGATGTGTTTGTTCTGGAGCACATGCTGAATTCGGTCATGTTCCATTGTGAAAGGTTAAAAATCACTGGGACTTTCATGAATTGCACATTGTTTACAAGTGTACCTGGGAGTGATGTGGCTGCCAGGCCACTAGCTGGTCCTAGCTCCTGGATGGGGCACTCTGTGAGTTCTGCTTCAGTAGGGGGAACTACTGATAAAAATATAGCAGCTGTAACAATATAATGTTGTGTGCAAAAGTCTTTGGCAGAGTCTTCTGGAAATTTATCACAAAAGGTTGGATTGATCAGAGCAGCTGGGTTATATAAACCTGTGTATCTGTAGTTAGCCTGACATATAGACAGGGTACCATTAGGTGTAATTCTGGTGTTAGGCCAACTTTGGGAAGTGCCTTTGGAGAGGCAGGCAATGGGGATTTGTTGTCTGTTGCTATCAGTTTGCCATTTAATTTGGAGTGATGATTTGTCGGGTGCAACAACCATGGTGTTCAGATAGGCGTCTGTGCCCTCCTGAACAGTAATTAATTTGCTGGGAACGTCTTTGCTGACTCCTTCAGGGATGGTGGTGGGTACATTACATGGAAGAAGGTAGCGGTCTTCTGCTGGTTGGAGAAGTGGTAGCAGCCGCCTTAGATGTGTGTGGGCATTGGAAATGTGGATCACATCCTTGGAATGGATAATGGGAAGTATTTCTGTAGTGAGGAACAGTAGCAAGATAGCCATCTTGTGGGTATACTAGTAAGGAAGAAGAAAATGATCAGTAGGTACTATTCAGCAATGGGTTAAGAAAAGTAATTATGCTCCTTTATACAGTTTAATTTGGTTAGCGTGTAGCCACTTATCAGTGGTTTTCTTCAAGTGAGTGATTCTAACTTGATAGACTGCTGGGCTCAGTCTGTTGATGATGGGGTAGGGTCCTTCCCATTTGTTGGTGAAGGAGTGTGTAGGATATGCAAATTTCAGTACCATTACCTGGTCTCCAACTTGCCAGTCCACTTCTTTTGCCTGTTTGTCAAAATGAACTTTAGAGCGTTGCTGGGCTTTACCTATGTAATGAGTTGTGTATAGATGGGTCTATATAATATCCGTCCTAAGTTTTGCAACGTAGGTGTCTACAGACGCTCTGTCTGCAGTGGGTGTGTGTAAGTCAATCAGCAAGTTTTCAGGTAGTCTCATAGTTCTACCAGTCATAACCTCGAAAGGGGTACACTGGAAAGTGGCTGCAGGAGTACCCCTAATTGCCATAAGGAGTAAAGGCAATAGGGAATCCCAATCCTTGGGATCGTCCTCAATGAATTTGGATAACATGGTTTTTATCAGTCTGTTGGCTCTTTCTACCTGGCCTGAAGGCTGAGGGTGGTAAGGAATTTGAAACTTCTGGTGGTTGCTGAGAAGTTTGAGCGTTTCTTATATCAACTCACCTTTACAGCTGGTTCCTTGATCAGAGTCTGCCTTAAGAGGTAGGCCGAACCTGGAGAACAATTGTTCTACCAGGATTTTGGCGGTTACTTTTGCTGTGCACATACAGGTGGGAATGCCTCAACCCATTTTGAAAACATATCAGTGATTAAAAGAGCATACTTGTTGTTTCTGCTTGTATTTGTCAGTGGTCCAGTGGAATCAATTTGGATTGCATGCCAAGGCCAGATTGTCTCTGGGAGTAATTTATCATTCCTTTTTAGTTGAAATTGGATTGTTTTGTGCACAGATCAGGCAATTGTCAATGTAATGTTACCATCTGTGGTCATACAGGCCACCAACCCACAGCGTTTAGTCTTTTGACTGTGTTTTCCACCCCCTGGTGTTCTCCAGTTGGGGTGTCACGTACCTGATGGATAAACTCAGATCGCTCAGAAAATGTGTCACAGCCCAGAAGGTAGCCAAAAGGCTTCTTTCACAAAGACTGTACTTCAGCTGTACTGGTAATAACATCTGGAAAGCATATGCAATGGGCCTGAAAATCCCATTAACCTTTTGAGCCAGCACTGCTGACGTGGCAATGTTAGAGGTATCAATTTCCAAATGGAAAGGTAGTGTTGGATTTGGATTGACCAGAGCTGGGGTAGAGGCCAAAGACTGTTTCAGCAGGGTCACTGCGTTTGTATGAACAGGACCCCATGTCCATGGGACATCTTTCTTGAGTAGCTCATACAGAGAGGCGGCCTTTGTGCAGTCACAGATAAAATCTCTGTAATATTTAACCATTCCCAGGAAACATCTGAGTGTAGCCATACTTGGGGCAGTGGCAGATCTTGTAGCCCTTGGATCTTGTTCCAGTTGGGCTTTGGCCTGCCTCAGTGATGTGCAGGCCAAGGAAGATGACTTCCTTTTGCAAAGTTGTGCATTAGCAGGGTTGCACTTGAGGCCTGCTGTCTGCAAGAAGGTCAGTAGTTCATCAAGGAGATGCGGCCTGGCCAGAGGAGGTTCTGGTGTCTCCTTAGCCTAGTGAAGGCAGGGCCACAGGTGCAAGATACTGCTGTAGCCTGTTTTGGAATAGACTCTGCCACTGACTGAACTTGTCCAAAAAGCTTCCAGAGGCTTTTATTTTCTTCCACTACCTGTGAGTAGAAGGGGCCTGTACGGTAATTCCAGTAGCCTTCATTATTGTTTTGGTTGGAGTTGTTCCAATTCGTTCATCTGTTTTTGTGTCTATTTCATCGCCCCCACCCCAGTGGGGTTGTTTGTTGTCAGAGGCAGTGGTCTTGCCATCCTGGGCCTTGCCTTACACAGTATAGTGGGTTGTGGGCTCACTGGCATGTTGTACCGTGGCCACCTTGGGTTTGGAGCCAGAATGATATCTCACAGGCAAGGCTGGAAAACTCATTCTGTTTCTATGTCCTCGAATTTCTCAGTTCTGGGAAATACCAGGTTCAACCTTGACATGGACTGCTGGAAGCATCTTCTGGATAAACAAGGATTAGTACTCGATCTGGTCCTCATTGGCCCCCTCTTGTGAGAGGCCTTTGCCGGCATGGTAGGCCAACCATAACTGCTGATGGTATGATGCCGGACTTTCCTTGGCGTATTGTTTTACAGGGTAGGCCTGCATGATGCCGACCATGCCCGGGGAGTGAGCAGAAATGAGGGCTGTGGCAGTCTCATTGACAGTTGCATTCCTGAGTTGTCTGACTTCTTCTGGGAGTTTTCCCCAGAGACCTGGGTCGACAGTTTGTTGGAGAATCTGTACTCGGTAGTGTGTGGGGAGACTAAGCATTTCACACTTAGAACAGACCTTTTCCAAATGGCAGCTAAAGTTATCATTTGGGCCCATTCGGCCTATGCTGTAAGCGATTTGCTGAACAGAGTGGGCTGCCTGAAGAGGGTTTGCGTTGTGGGTCGGGAAGGGATGGAAGTCCATGTGCACCACGAAGGTCGGCCACAGTGCGGAGCAACGGTTCACAGGTAGCAGCTTCTGTTTTCATGATTCACATGTGTTCCCAAAAGAGGTTTTGCTGTTCCTGTGTCATTCGGGACTTGGAGATGGACATCTCGATCATAAGATTGATCTCCGTTTTGTCTTCCTTTTTCAGGACAGCAATGGGTGGAGGACATATCCACCCCCCCTCCACTGTCATGGGGGTCGCCATCTTTGCATCGCACATGGGAGTCGCCATATTGGGAATGACATGGGGGACTGCCACCGTGTGAATACCAGGTACAGGGGTCGCCATCTTGAGGGTGGTGCTGGGCGCCGCCATCTTCGGTGCTGTCATTGTCCGTATTGCCATCACCTGATTACACAATTTCAATGGGTGTGTAATAGACTCTGCTGGTGGCTTTGACATGATCAGCCAACACTTCTCTTTGATGGCGCAACTTCACCATCTTGGCTCAACATTGCGTATGACTAGCTTTAGCATTGTTCTGTCCTATACCTCTAATAATCTTCTGACAAGTCCCCTGGGCTGATGCCATCCCTTGCCTTGTTGATTATTAGATATTAGGCTGAGTCTGTTCTCATTTTCCTGTAAAAAGTTGTTTCATAAGGCCCCACCCCTCTAATATGACCCTTTGAATTCCAGGTTTTAATCAAATATGTACCATGGCATACATTGTACAATGCCACATGCATTAGAACTTCTCTAGTTATATGCTCTTGTAATGTCTTGTATAATTCCTTGTTTTGTTCATTCTCCATCTCATACTTTTCCAATATGTATTGTTCTTCGATGGAACCTATGAAATGAGCTTGTTCTCAAAGATGTTACCCCAAATTTCAATAAATAAAATAAGTAAATAATCTCTTTCCGCCACTTACCCTTTTCAGATCCTTTCATAACTCCTCATTCTCATCTCGCAACATCTCATTTGTTTCACTCAACAAATCATTCATTTGTAATATCTGCCTCTTATCCTGCTTCAACCTGTCACAATCCTCCCTCAGCATACATAAATCTCGTTCATCATTCTCTACAGCACAATGCAAAAGTGTCTTATACTTACAGAGCAGAGTTTGGAATTCCTTGTCTGTTTTTCTGCTGCTTCCTAATCATTTCAGTAGCCTGCAAGACCAACTCTTGTTTTAGACCTGTGTTTTGCAGTTCAAGGGAATTTTGGATGCTTCTAAAGCAGCGAAAAGGGCCATGACTAACTGTTGCTTTTGGGTAGGTTTCTTAGCTGTTAGGTGCATCTCCAAGTACTGGGTAGAAATCACTAGTACCGGGTTGTCTAAACGTTTTGTGTCTCGTGTGAAATTGCTCCAACTTCCATGGGAGTCGAGAAAACTTGAGACATCAAGCCTCAAATCTGTGCAGATATTGGACATTGTAGGGAAACTCAAATTAACCCATCAGTGCTGCACCAATTGTGTATCAGTCCACATCAGTTAAACCAAAAGATGGTTGGGCATCTGAACTCACGCAATCCTACAACTCAAAACTGTTGTGAGACGAGGCGGACAACAACCGTACCTGCCTGGTATGCAGCCAGATTTTGCAGGGTGCTATAGAGTTATGGACAGGCGAGGGCGAACCTACTTAATACCCATCTGGATGCCAGCGAATACGGATTTTCTGTTAACTCTGCTGACCACCTGCGCACGGTTGCCAAAATGTGGCAACCTCTCAGGTTCTTGGTGGTTAGAGGCTGACAAGAGACAACAGACAAATGGCATCAGTGAGTAATAAACAAGTTTATTACACAAAACCAGACTAATGCCCTACACAGAATCTTACCTTGACACTGGGAGCCAGAGTTTTGCCTATACCCCTGGGATATGAAGATGGACTGGGGAAGGGGGTGTCTGACAACAATTCTCATAGTGGAGATAATTACCATAGTAACTTATTCTTCTTACGCACATTAGCTGTACAAAACAAGCCCCACTGGCCAAAAGTTAGGTGGCTCCTCAGTATCTCTGATATACAGTTATTGTAAGATCAGCTAAAAGTGTGAATAAAAAGGATTCTCACAAATCATAGAAAACAGGTGTGGTGTTACATAAATCCACATGATAGCAGTGTAAGCATACATAAGACTTCTCAGAAGATCAAAACATGTGTTAGAGTTAGAACACAAAGATAGTCCATTGCATATAAATATATGTGTAAATCGTAACAGTAATCTTGCAGTTTGTGCCTGATACCTTACTCTTATATAGTAGTACCTGTCCCTATAGGTTAGTAATGACTGGGAGTCATATACTGTGGATGCTGTCAGGGATGTACTGTGGGTTTCCAATATAGGTCACAGGACCAGGTGTAAACACTGGCAAATTTCTGTAGGGGCATACAGGAGCACACACACCCTGCACTAACATCACTGCATATCTTCATTTCCGGGGCAACCTTATGCAGAAAAACCCTGAAGCAGCTGCACAGTAATGCCAGGGCCTTGGCAAGTGCCACCTCTAGCTCGCTCTGGAGGATGCCGGGGTAACTGGATTAGTATCTTAGTCGCCCCCTTGGGTCCAGGGGGAGCCCCACCATGGAGACAAGCCATGGTCTCCCAGATTCCCCATTGGTCCCTGGAGCTGGCACGAGCATTGGGGCAAACCTGAAAGGACCAGACTGCATGAAGTTGGGAATATCCCCAGGCTCCTCCAGGTGATTATATAGAATAACAAAATAAAATGTGACTGGACAGTTGCAGGATGGCAGAAAGAGCAAAAAGAGCCGCTTGAACAGGGAAGGAGCTCTGCGTGATAGAATATGCAAAGCAATAGTACTCAATCACAGAACTCACCCCAGCATAAAAATAACTGCTGTCCACACACAAACAAATATGTTTTAAGCTTCAGTAGTTTACTTAAGGAGCAAAATTACAACAGTGTACTCTCGCACTTGAGTTCTGTGATTGAGTACTATTGTAGTCTTAGGATGGCCCTAAGTTCTGGAAGCAGCACAGTGCTGTGCTCAGTCCAGCAGTGTTTGGGTATGTATCTCTCGGCCACCAAACCACACACCTGCCGTAGCCTCAGACTCCATACTAAGTGCTGTGGGTATGCTGATCCTGGTGGAAGGGCAGCCTGACAAGGTTTCACCAGAACAAAACTCTCCTTCTAAACATACTTTTACATAGATTCCATTCAACACTGAGAACAACAAATTATGGACACGTTTTGTCCTGTTGGAACTGCTTAGTGAAATGCAGTCACTATCTTAACCAAGAACCAAGTCAGCTGCTGAGCCAACTGGGAATGTAATACACTCAAAGGCAGTGTTATTCTCCATGTTCTTCATGAGAAACTGATCCAACTTGAGCCTAAGAGTACCAGTTGTGCTCTATATCCAGTAAATAATAAGCATTTGTCAATGCTGAGCGTTGGCTGCTAGTTAAATAATTTGTTTTTTGCAATTCTGACCCCAGGTTTGAAGACACTTGTTTTGGGATTCACCTTATAGACATGACATGTGCCATTTATAGAATATTGGCCAAAATGTCATTTCACACCAGAGGTGTGAAAACACATCTCATCCAGGATTTTAAAAATAACACATCACATTTATGAGGTAGTGTGAAAAAATGGCTATGTTGAAAGGTTGGAGTCAAAATATTGAAAATTAGTGAAGTTATGAGTGAACGTTGAAACAGTTTAATGCTTAGTCATAGTCTGGGCATTTTACCATATTTGTACACATAATTTTCAGCATAGCCTTCTTATTAGCCCACCTAATGAACACAGTAGTTGAACATTTTCAAATCTCCAACAAAATGTCATTCTGTGCCACAGGTACGAAAATGCATTTTGGCCAGGATTTGAAAAATGACATTCATAAGGTGCTGTAAAGAAATGGCTGTGTTGAAAATTGGGGTCAAAATATTGAAAATTAAAAGCCGACCTGGTGGCGCTGAGGGCTGAGGCACTGGATGCCACACCTTGCGCCACGCCAGCAACCTGGGTTCTGGCCTCTAGGGGCCAGCTGGGGGAGAGGGCAAGGAGCAGATTGTAGCAGCCGGCAGGCAGCTCTCCTCCTCAGGGAGGGATACAGGTGTTTCTCCCGGCACTTGACTGCCTCCAGTAGAGGCTGGATGGCAGTGCCACACAAGAGGGTTAACCTGGCAATAGGTCGGGTTGGCAGAAGAGGCCTTCTCTGGAGCTGCGGTGCACATGCACACCTCCATGCACATGGACAACCACGATCTGGGGCCTGTGGTTAGGGGGAGAAAACTGGTGGAAATTGGGGCGCCGCGGCTGGATGAAGCCCTCAGGCCAGCTCCGTGAACCACTGGGGCACAAGTGGTAAGGGTTGGTATTATCAGCTGACACAGGACACCAAGAAGATGAATTAATCCTTGCCTGAAAGGTGATTTGGACAACGAATACAAAATCACCTTCGTGGCATGAAAACACATTTTGGCCAGGATCTGAAAAAGAAACATGGTACTGTACACAGAGAACCATGACTGGGATGTCAACATACCAAGGTACACAATCTACGATAGGGACTGGGAGGGTAAAAGAGGAGGAGGAGGAGGAGGAGTAGCTCTCTTCATAAGGGAAGGGATCAAAGCAATGGAACTAAAGTGTACACAGGGAGGAGTGGAGGCACTGTGAGTCACCTTGGAGACAGGAAATGGCACCACAATCTGCATGGGGGTTGTATACAGACCCCCATCTCGGGGAGGAAATGGACAAGGAAATGATAGAAGGAATTCTTAGAATGGCAGAAAAAGGGGAGATATTGTTAATGGGGGGGACCTGATTATGCCAGATGTTAACTGGAACACATCTGCTGCAGCCACATCTAAGAACAGGGTCATTCTCGATGCCCTACAGGGGGCATGCCTCAGACAGCTAGTGTTGGGACCCACTTGGGAGGGAGCAATCTTAGACCTGGTACTATCAAACGGGGATGGAGAGAGGAGCTCGGATATAGAAGTGGGTGCCATCTGGGAGCAAGCGACCACCAAACAGTGTGGTTCACGATAAACACAGCACAGAGTCCAGCCATACAAAATTGAGGGTACTGGACTTTAGGAGGGTGGACTTTGCAAAATGGGAGAGTGCCTAAGGAATGCACTAGCAAATGGGCGGGAAGGAGGGTGGAGGAACAATGGGAAAACATCAACCTGCCACCACAGAGGCAACAAGCCTTTGTGTAGGCGAATAAACAAAACAAAACTAAGGAAAAAACACTATGGTTCCCAAAAGAGGTGGTGGGGAGGGTTAGGGAGAAAAGATAGCATTCAGGAAGAATAAGGAATCACAGAAGGAGCAGGACAAATAACTGTATCAGTTGAAGCAGAAGGAAGGGAAAATAGCAAAGGCCCAAACCGAGAAAAGATAGCCAACTCAGTTAAGAAGGGGATAAAACCCAATGTAGGTACATTAGGAGCAAAGAAAAGACCAAGAGAGGATTTGAGACTTAATAAAGGGGAGGAGGGTGGGCAGGGTGACAATGAAAAGACAGAGATACTGATGAAATACTTTTGCTCAGTATTCGCAAAAGAAGAGGAGTGGGAGGTACCTAAACCAAACAATAGAACCACTCTGGATAGGGGGGTTGATACCAGCCTATTCTCTGAAGAAAAGGCCCTGAAAGAACTCCTAAAACTCAAGGTGAGCCAAGCAATGGGGCCTGATGGGATTCACCCCAGAATTCTAAAAACTAGGGGGAGAACTAGTGACACCACTCACTACCCGTTTTAACAAATCATGGGAGGATGGTGTGGTACCTGAGGACTGGAGGAGGGGCGGATGTGATTCCCCTTCACAAAAGCGGGAGCAAGGGAGAGGCAGGAAACTACAGACCTGTTAGTTTGACCTCAGTGGTAGGAAAATGATGGAATCAATTCTGAAAGAAATGATTGTTGAGTACCTAGAGGCCAGCAGGGCACAGGACCCGGGGCAGCATGGATTCACAATGGGAAGGTGGGAAGGTCGTGTCATATAAATCTAATAGACTGGGTGACCAAAGCAGTATACCGGGGGGGGGGGGGGCTGTGGATATGGCCTACCTAGCCTTTAGCAAGGCATTTGACAGTCCCACACAAAAGATTAATAAGTTAGCCAGCCTGGATAAAAAACTGGATGGACAGCAGGACACAGAGGGTAAAAGTAAACAGAGTTCACTCCGAAGAAAGGGGGTTACTAGCTGGGTACCGCAGGGTTCAGTACTGGGACTGGTCCTTTTTAATGTCTTTATAGGTGACATTGCGAGGGGCTAGAAGGAAAAGTATGCCTCTTTGCAGATGACACAAAGATCTGCAACAGGGTTGATACACTGGGGGGGGGGGGGTGTGTGGAAAGGATGAGTAGGGACCTGGCAAGGTTGGAGGAATGGTCAAAGATATGATGGCTTGGATTCAATGCAAAGAAGTACAAAGTAATGCACCTGGGAAACAAAAACCCAGGGGAAGAGTACACATTGAGGTGAAGGTACTAATAACAACAAAATGGAAAGGAACTGTGGATGGTCATACCAGATGACCTAAGGTAGGCAGACAATGTGAGAAGGCAGGTAAGAAGGGCTTGGGGATGCTGGGATGCATAGGGAGAGGCATCACCAGTAGAAAACAGGAAGTTGTCATCCCTCTGTACAGACAGTTGGTGAGACCACATCTGGAGTACAGCGTGCAGTTCTGGAGATGCCATCTCCAAGAGACATAGACTGGATGGCGGCAGTCCAGAGGAGGGCATCTAAAATGGTGCAGGGTCTGCACCAGAAGACATACAAGAGAGACTAAAGGAGCTTAATATGTATACCCTCGAGGAAAGGAGGGAGAGGGAGGACATGATAGAAACTTTCAAGTACCTCAAGGGAATCAACAAAGTCCAAGAGGGTAGCATCTTTCAGAAAAAGAGATGTGTAAGAACAAGGGGGCATAATTTGAAGACAGAGGGTGGACGGCTAAAGGGTAATGTGAGGAAGTATTTTTTTCACAGAGAAGGGTGGTGGATGCATGGAGCGGCCTTCCTGAGGAGGTCTTGAGGTCAAAAACAGTGGAAGAATTCAAGAATGCATGGGACAGACATAAGGCAATTCTGGGGGGTTAGGAGGAAGTAGGCTATTGTTTAACTAGGATCTGCAGCTTATCCAATAAGTAGGGAAATGAGCAGACTGGGTGGGCCAAGCGGTTCTTATCTGCTGATAAAAGTCTATGTTTCTGTGATAGCTGTCACATTCATGAGGTGCTGTGAAGAAATGGCTATGTTGAAAATTTGGCGTCAAAATATTGAAAATTACCAGAGTTACGAGCCTGCATTTGCAAATTTCAACATACTGTAGTCTCATATCTCTGCTGTTTTTAATATTTTTGCCCAAAGTTTTCAACATCGCCTTCTTATGACCCCACCTCATGAACAAGGGCAGAAAATGTTCAACTCCTGCATGAAAGGTGATTTCACACAGCAACCGTGAAATCCCCTTTCAGGATAGATTTGCCTAATGTCACTGTAATTGTTCATGAGGTCGGGTCCCAAAAAGGTATGTTGAAAAGTTGGGGCAAAAATATTCAAAATGGCCAAGTTATGCCACTGAGTTAAAACCCATTGAATACATTGAACCACATACCTGGTTTCCTCAGTTTGTGGTCCGGCTTTGAAAGTGAAGATGTCTCTGTAGTCAGAAGATTATGGCATTGGACTGCCTCTGGATAAGTAAGGGCTTGGGGCTTGGGGTGGGGGCTGATTGGGGAGGGTTGGGCGGAAGGACTAACATAAGAACATGAAGTAGTCAGCAGAAGGAAACCATGTGGTCTATCTTGTCTGCTCGAATTGTTGCAGGGTCCTTGCTAAGGGCACAATAGACAATAATGGACTGTTTTCTGTTCTACAGGGTTAAAAAAAGACGACGTGGGATGGTTTCCTATATTTCAGGTGATGGCACAGGGGGGATTGGGCATCCCCAGTGTCACTGTTACATTCATCGCTTATGGGGGTGCTGAGAGGGAGGGCTGTGTGGGAAACAGTTATGGGGTGCCTGCAACAGACATCGAGGCATGGTTTCCTTGTTACAGGCAATCTTATAAATAACATGAAAAAACTACGAGGGGCGACACTGGGAGTTGTTACCCCAGTGTCAGTGTTCGTTATGGGGGTGCTGAGAGGGAGGGCAGGGGCAGTTATGGGGTGCCTGCAACAGACTTCAAGGATGGTTTCTTTGTTACAGGCAACCTATGTAAATAAAAGAAAAAAAGAAAAAAACTACAAGGGACAACACTGGGTGGGATTGAGCACCCCAGTGTCAGTGTTATATTGTTGGGGGTGTGGGTGGTGGGTGCTCAGAGAGGGCTGGGTGGAGGGACCAGTTACAGGGCGCCAGCTACAGACATCGATTGACAATTTTCTGCATTACAGGCTACAGGTACAAAAAAAAAAAAAATTACGAGGTGGCGACACTGGGGAATTGGGTATCCCCAATGTTATTTTATGTTTAGATGTGGTGCTGAGAGGTTGGGTCTGGAGGGGTGACAATTACAGGGTTTCCAGCAACAGACATCGATAGATATGTTTTTTGGTTTTGTTTTACAGTCTGACAGGCTCTTTGAAAGCTGCTCAGCTGTTTGCTGACCAGCTTCATGCAAATCAAAGGACCGAAGCCCTCTCTGATTGGAGCGGCTTCAGTCCTTTGAAGTACACAAAGTTTCAGCCCACCAAGCCGAGAGTGATGTCGAGACCACAGCGCATCATCATTGGTGTAGACTGCCGAGCCCCTGCTTTTGGGAACTGCAATGGGCTCAGCAGTGACACACCCTGAAGTCCCATATCCTTGCCATGAAACATTGATGCAAGCTCAGCCAATGTAAAATGAGCATTACCTCCTGGCAAAGCAGTACACGTAATAAACCAATATTTTTTTTTAGCCATTTTCAAAAAGGAAAGGGTCATATTTGGGCTCCATCGAGCTGGCAGCCTGATCACTTCAACTTCCTCTTCCACTTCCACCTTCTTATCAGACAGCAAGTGTTGTGCTTCAGATAATTCATAATGTTTAACCCTTGCTGTGCCATGGACTGACATATCAGTCCAGAATTCCTATATGTTCTAATTCTGTCGTCAGCCTAACGGTTAAGTTCACTGATGGTTATAGAGCTATTCCTTGAAGAGAATTGGGGCATCTTTTTAAATCTGTATTTTATTATTGTCTTACTGGTAAAGTTCTGAATACTTGGAAGAAGTCCAGGTTCCATTCACTAAAAATACCACCAACAGCTTAATCTGGTTCAAGGTCAGTTGGCATTCATCTGTTTCCCCCTCCCCCCATGTCGTGCCTGAAAATAGGCGGGATTTGTCTAGTGCACTTACCCGGTCAACAAAAACTAAAATAAAAAAAAAAGTCCAAAGTTCCCCCTGCACAAAACTGGTGACCCATCAGCTTGAGGTTACAAACGTATGAAAATCCAGGAAAAGGTGGTGCTCTTCCACTTCTCCTCTTTTCTCAGCCCTGTCCAGTTTGGTTTAAGAAAGTCCCACTCCACCATCACTTCCATTCTCTGACTCTCTGATACCATCCTGAAGAGGATGGGCCAGAGAATAATTACTTCTGCTATCTTTGTGTACCAACCAAGGCCTTTTACACTGTGGCACACCCACTCCTATTCCACACACATACTGGAGACAGATGGTCTCTAACTTAACAAGTCAAATGGTTTGGCTGTTATCTGGCTGGAGGATCCAAGATGGTGTTTGTAGGAGATTCACTCTCTCCCCCTCTCTCCATCAAGCCTAGTGTCTCCCAAGATTCTGTTTAGGGTTCCATACTGTTTCAGATCTTTTTACATGTCTTTCAAAGCCTGTATCACTCTCTGTACATCTATGTGCACACAGATCAGAGAGTCTTTGTCTCTGTTTACACCTCTGCTGCGCTCCGAACTTGGAGTGCTCCACTGCTGCTGTGATGGTTGTTCACCCCACTCCTGACCTAGAATGACAAGCAGGTGACGTACTCGCGGTGCAGAAGAGCAGGAAGGCTCATTTCTTATAGCACCCGAGTTCAGCAAAGTCATTTTCAACAGCAGATGGACAGCTGAACTCGAGGGATTGCATAAAAATGAAAACTGAGGGCTAAAGTATTGAATTAGGTTTGCAAACTGAGACCGTGAAGCTGGGCAAGTGCGAATATATATATATATATATATATATATATATATCTCCCTGGGATATGCATATATATTCAGGCCTGCCCAGCTTCATGGTCTCAGTTTGCGACCCTAATTCCGAATAATTTAAGCCCTCAGCTTTCATTATACACTTTCTAGTTCAACCGTCTATCTGCTGTTGAAAATTACTTTGCTGGACTCGCTGGCTATGTCTTGCCTTCTAAATAGGAAGTGCTGGCGGAGTCACTGGAGGATGCCAGGAGGGGACACATTCAGTCAGAGCGGTGCTGTGGTCTGGCTACATGGCAGGTAAATTTGCTGTTGACTAGCTCACTCCGATACACGTCCCCTCTCCTAAGTTGCTTCAAAAACTGGAAGCAAAGCAGTGGTGGAACACTGCAAAAAGCCAACTTTGAAATGCATCAACCCATGGTTTGTTGTGCTTT
Source organism: Neoceratodus forsteri (assembly GCA_016271365.2). NCBI lineage: Eukaryota > Metazoa > Chordata > Ceratodontiformes > Ceratodontidae > Neoceratodus > Neoceratodus forsteri. The sequence continues at coordinate 256,371,352 of CM057452.1, forward strand.
AAAGTTGGCAGCAGGGGTGTAGCTAGCTTTTTTGATGGGGGGCAAAGACTGGTAAAAGTCCTGGTTGTCCCGAGAAATAGTAAAGCAATAGGTCAGAAGGTTTCAGGTTTTAGATGCATTCTGGTGCAATTTAAGGGTCATTTTAAAACTTTTTGGCTGCTTTTAAAGCTTTCTTTGACTTGTTGCAAACAACAGATATTACCATACCTCTCAGCATTAAAAATCATAGCACTGGCCTTCAAAATTCATAGCTAATAGCCAGAATGTGTCACACTTTCTTATTTTAAAGCATAATATGTCTAGCAATAGTGGGCCCCATATATTTAGTGCTAAGAATGTTTCTATCAAGTTAGTTCAATGATGTAATAGTTTGTGTGTCCAGAAATAGCTCTAACATTATTAACAACATCACTAAACCTTTGTAGGGCAAGGGTAAAATTTGAGTGCAAAAATTGTAGTGCTCTGTAAAATTCAAAGTAGTTGAGAGGTATGCATATTACTACCAAAATGGGTATCTTCTCATTTTCATTTTAAAACTGGCAATACTCAATCTCTTGATTAAAACCAAGGAGCAAAATCTGCATAGTTCTTCCATCTAGAAAATGCAACTATAAATACTTCAATTCAGCCACAACAGCCATGCATCTTGAACTCCAGGAATCAAACAACTGGTTACATTTGCAGTCTCTACAGAATGTGAGCCGATCATAACATGTTGTTTTAACTTGGAAAATGTGAGGCCTAAGGGAGTTGACAGCATCCCTTAATTTCATCAGCATTTCATACAGCACCATTTTAGTATTCTGTAACAAAGCAAAGATATTGCAAATACCTTGCAAATACAGTTTCTCAGAGCATGGATCTCAGTGGAAAAGGGGCAGACTAAATGGACCTATGGGTATGTTTCTGCTGACACAATCTATTTTTCTGTATTCCAGTTTTTACCATTCATGCAATTTTAACAGTTCTGGCAAATACCACATCCCCAGAAGAAACAAGCATACCAAGGTGGCACTTTAAAAATCTAGTATTTGTATTAATACAAAGTACATCAAAATGTAAAACTGCTAGCTGGCTATACTCAGAGCTGAAGGTAACAGCCCACTCATCCCAGCACAGCTTTACAATTCTAACCCCCCCCCACCACCACCACCACCACAACCACCTTTTTGTACACTCCACCACCACTGCTCATTGGGAACAGGCTACAGTATATGCAACATTTTGCCTACAGTCGCATAAGTCAAATGCAGCTCGTCCACACAATTTAAAAATAAAATTCTCCCTGCTGACTGCATCTGCCAGGACCAGGATCTAATCAGTGTGCACTTAACTTTTGTGGGTGTCCTGCCTGCTGTATTGCTCACATGGTACCATTTGTGATTTGATGTGTTACTATGACACACTGCACCCAACCATACATTCAGATTATAGCAGCTTCTGTTCAGATGACCCAAGCATGAAATATTTCACAATGATCAAAAACAGTCCTAGATGCCAAGAAGCAACAGAGTTTACACTGCCACTGGTCAAAGCTTTTTTGCCAAGCAGTTCTGTGGTTGTGTCAATAACACACATAGTTAATTAAAATACTTTGTTTCACACTTTGATTTCTCATATCTTTGGCTTAGCTTCTTGTCATGTGGCTAAAAGGTTTTGAGAGCAATTAGCCCAAAGCAAATACACTCAATATTTTGAAGCCCAAAGCAAATATACTCAGTATTTTGAATCCAGCAGAGAAGTAAAGCACTGCACAAAAAATGGTTATATAAAATGAGAAAAGGCGTGCAGCAGCATATTTTAAATGTGATCAGCATAGGCATAGCTTTATGGAATAACTGGAGAAAAACAAAGTTTGGTGCAGGTGGTGCCACCCCACCCCTGCCTTGCAGATGGAGGCAGCATAATCAAGCCATCCACCAGCGCCAATCTAAAAGTGCAGCAGAAACATCCTCAAAGTTTTTTTTTGTTGGTTTTTTTACTTTCTGTTTATCTTCCTACCTTATCCCCCATTTACCTCACTCTTCGGGGCCTCAATGATGGCCCATGTTGGAGCTCTCCGAGCACCGCCCACGCACATGTGTGCCCCACTCGAGGCCCTAGATCCTCCGGATTGCCTCCCGGCTGGGGTGGAGGAGTCCCCCCTCTGACTCTCCCAGATACAGATGGTGCGTACATCTTGCGTCAGGAGCCCCTGGACTTCCAAACACTGCCCTCCAAAGCCTGTCTACCGGCGTCAATTTGGGGAGTTTTTTTTCTATTTTATCTCCCCGCCCCCTGGATGTCAGCGTGCAGTGAGAGCCAATGAGTTCTGAGCATGCTGAGACGTCCCCTGCCCCAGTCCTCAGCTGATGTCTGCCCCCCCTCCCAATGCTACTACCCTCCTGCACCTATCACCCAAGTTCCCCCAGGTGGCAGTATCGCACCAAGGCCTGCAGGTCTCCCTTCCCCTCCCCTCCCCAGGAAAGGAGAGCAGCCGTCGGGTGCTCAGTCCTTCCCTTCCCTACCTACCTGGGCTCATTCCCCGAACGCTGGGATTGCTGGTGTGGTGCGAGGTGGTGTCCAGCGCCCAACCCTCAGTGCCAACGGGCCAGCCATCCTCAAAGTTTTTTTGTTTTGTTTTTCTTTCATAATGCCAGACAGTCCAGGACCCATTCATAACTTCTTTAAACAAGTACCAGGCCAGACCTGGCAGATGTCTATGGGACAGGTGCTACAGCCATACTGGATAGCTGTAGCTAAGCTTCCTTCCTTCCTTGGAGCGATTGCCAAGCTATTTTAACACCTGAACATGGTAGCATCAGTCTCTAGCAGAGACTGGCAATGGCTGATGAATGCCAGTTACGCAGCAGCAGTTTAGTCACCTTTGCAGAGAGACAGAGCGTGGAGCAAACAACATATGAAGAAACCATCAGAAGAAGGCCATTTGGTCTATCAAGTCTGCTTGTATTGCAGGGTCCATTGCTTGAGCTAATGTCCCTGCCTCCCCTCCCATCCTCCCTACCCATGGACCCTTACCTTCCCCCTATGCCTGTCCCAGCCTCTCTTAAAGCCGCCCACTGTCTTCAATGAGATTACCTCTTCTGGCAGTGCATTCCAAGTCTCCACCACCCTCTCTGTGAAGAAGTGCTTCCCGACCTCCCTCCTAAACCTCCCACCCTCCAATTTAAGACTGTGCCCACTCGTGTTATGGTTGCCACTCAGCTTAAAGAGACTCTCCTTATCAACCTTATTTATCCCTTTCAAGTACTTGAAGGTCCCAATCATGTCCCCTGTCTCTCTCTCTCCCTCTCCCCTGTCTTCCAGGGAGTACAGTACATGTTCAGTGCCCTTAGCCTCTCTTCATATGCCTTACATTGCTGACTGGCTATCATCTTTGTAGCCCTCCTCTGGACCTTCTCCAGCAGGTTAATGTCCTTTTTGAGGTGTGGGCACCAGTACTGAACTCCATACTCTAGATGCGGCCTTACCAGTGACCTGTACAAGGGCAGTATAATCTCCTTTCTCCTACTACTGATCCCCATATATATGCAACCCAGCATCTTGTTTGCCTTTGCTGATGCTTTCTTGCACTGTGTGGAGTGCTTCAGGTCACTAGTGATCATCACTCCCAGGTCCTTCTTCTCTGATGCAGATACTCAGACTCCATCCAAGTAGTAATCTGTCCTAGGATTCTTGGCTCCAACATGCATAACTTTGCATTTCTTGGCATTGAAGCCAAGCTGCCATATCCTGGACCACCTCCCTAGCTTTTCCAAATCTTCCTGTAGGTCCTGTATCCATTCAGCTGTGTCCACTCTCCCACAGAGTTTGGTGTAATCCGTGAATAGGCAATTCTGCCCTTAATGCCATCTCCAGTGTCACTGATGAAGATATTGAACAACACCGCCCCAGCACTGAGTCCTGTAGGACCCCACTGGTTACCTGTCTGGTGCCAGATAACTCTATCCCACAACCACCCTCTGGGTTCTGTCCTTCAGCCAGTTTTTCACCCATCTGGCTATCTTTTCCTCAACCCTGAGATCCACCAACTTCCTGATCAACCTTTGTAGGTCACAGAGTCAAAGGCCTTGCTGGAAATCAAAATAGAGGATGTCTACCACTTGGCCCCTGTCTATTGTCTTAGTGATACATTCAAAGAAGTCAAATCAAATTTGTTTGACACACTCTCCCCTAAATAAACCCATGCTGCCTTGCATCCTGGAGACCATGCTCCTCTAGATATTTCACCAACTTCTCCTTTAGTATGGTCTCCATGAGCTTGCCCACAATGGAGGTCAGACTGACTGGTCTGTAATTCCCTGGGTCATCCTTGGGACTGCTTTTGTGGGGGCGACACTACATGTGCTGTTCTCCAGTCCTGTGGTACTATGCCTTCTCTAGTGAACTATTAAATAGGTCTGCCAGTGGCCCTGCCAGCTCCTCAGCCAGTTCCTTTATTACCCTTGGATGTACTCTGTCTGGGCCTGGTGATTTGTCCACCTTCAATGCCAACAGCCCTCCCTCACTCTATCCTCCTCTATCACTACATCTGTGTCCCCCCACTCCTCTTTTCCCTCCTGAAGGCACTATTCCGTCCTTCTCCCTGGTGAAGATGGAACAGAAGTATTCATTTAGTATCTCTGCCTTTCCCCCATTATCTTCCACCCACTCCACCCCTTTCCTAAATCTAATGATCTCTTCCTTCTTGTCCCTTTTCTCACATATATAGTGAAATAAAGCCTTCCCCCCTTCTTAATTCCTTCAGCTATCTGCAACTCCTTCTGTGCCTTTGCTCGCCTGACTTCCTTACTTGCCTCACTAACCAACCTTAGGTAATTTTCCCTATCCACCTCTCTCTTGTTCTTCCTGAATTTTCCATAGGCCAACCTCTTTTCCCTTACTGCCTGGGCAACCCCAGAACTGAACCAACTGGGCACTTTGGCCCTTGTGTTCTTCCTCATGAGCCTAACACACTCATCTGTGATAACCAGTATTCCTTCCTTAATGATGGACCACATTTGTTCCACCCCCATATCTGCTCTGATGCCCGCCAGATTCGCCCATTTTCCGGAAGTCTGCCCTCCTGAAATCCAACATTTGCCCACCGACACCATGCTTCACATGGCGATGGTGGTGCACTAGTTTGTGCTAGCCATGCCACTGGCTGGCCGCTGTAATTGGCTGATGAGCACTGACAGCCCTATGCAGATGTCTCGCACTCGGAACTTGACTCCCGAATTGACCAGTCCATGTCCTTATGGAAAAGAAAACACTCATAGCTTCAAAAGTCCCACTCTGAGTGCTGTGCACATCTGGGGGGGCAGCATGCCCCCCCCGCCCCCCATAATCTATGCCACTGGTTGGCAGTGTAAACAAGGCCTTTATGCCTGTGTTCCCTCTGTCCACAAGTTAGCAGCAGAGCTCTAGCATAACTTTGATAATGTTCAACTCTGGTTCTATGCTAACCAGTCACCCTCAGTGCTAAGACTTTCAAAACCAGGAAGCAACTGACTGAACTACAGTCCAGTCTGATTTTCCCAGCCCTGTATGATGCTCCTCTGGAGGATGTCTCTTCCTTTTAAATACTTGGCAGTCTGACTGGATTACTTGGCTTCTCTGGCACAATGACACTGTCCACAAAAAAGTCCTCCCTCAATATACTGAAACAAATCTTGCATCCTCTCTTGCTCACCATGAGATCCTTGTGATTATGGCTCTCCCAGCTAGTGATGTGTAAGCTGGCTAACTTTGCTTCAAGGATTATATTGCGAATTCCTGCAATTCTTTAAGTTAATCCTCCAAGTGAAGTTCCAATTCGCAGTGTGGGGCTATTTTTGTGAATGGAAAATTTGATAACTTCACTGGCAAAATGGGCCCGAAGGTGAAGTTTGCAGTGTATAATGGGACTGGTGGCCACATGGTACTGAAATGAGCTGAATGCCAAGTAAAGGCTGTTTACAGTGCAGTCTTATGAAGAGAGAGTTGGATAGGTCTGTCCCTAATTGTCTGAGCAAAAACCCTTTAACGCTATTCTGAAACCAGAGCAGTTTGGACCATATCACTCACAGCAACTATCTAGAATGCCTTGTGTACCTAGACTACCATTGTTTGTTTGTAGATTTCTTTAGTTGAAAGTAGTGATTTTGTTTTATCTAGTGAAGTAGTACTACGTCAGGGAGTTCAGTGTTTCAGCTAGCAAACAAGGCAACCATGTGAGCACTATGATTTGTTTTCCTCAGTCTGTCTTCTTAAATATTTATGATTTATTTTTGTGGTCTGTGATTTATTTTATTACTGTAGTGCAGTTTTGTGTGGCTAAGTGAATGATGTTTGTCAGTCTGTTTATATATTAATTGTAGTTATTTCGTTTAGGTCTTGATGTGATGGTGTTACTTTTAGTAACTCGTTTTGAATGACCCCTGTTGCGTGTGTCTTCTTGTTGGGATGCTCAAGTAAAGGGATGGGTACTGTGAGGTGGCCAAGACGTGGGTAGGTTCTGTGGCACAAAAGATTGTTGCAGCTAAAATGAAACAACCTCTGCTGTAGCTTCATCCATGGGCTCCGGGGCCAGTAGTAGCAAAGGAGTAGTTTGGTGGAAGTGGCGGTGGCAGTAGTGCTGCCATATTATTCTCTACCACATCGCTGGCATCCATGGTGGGGGGTGCTGGGGAGCCGGTGAAAAGTGGATCAGTCCAAGAGGTAGCAAAATCTTTGGTTCAGGAACAGTGTACGAGGAGGAGGCTGCTGGTGTCCCCCTGACTACTGGTGGTGGTGGCATGGTGGTGGTGGTGGTGACACTGAGCCTGACCTGGATAATAGGTTCCAATTCCCAATCAAGAGTGTTGAGCTTAACCATGTACCAGAGTCTGAGGAGGGAGATCTGACTGTTGTGCAGTGAGAAACAATTAAATTTAAAAATGATTCTCTCACTAAGGGTGATGAGAAGGAAAGAGTGTTGATAAAGTGAAGGCGAGGAGGACAGAAGTCAGGAGGAGGAGGAACAGGAGCTTATCAGCTTCAGTGGGAATGAGGATTTGGACCCCATATGGGGCCCCCCCTTATGAGAACTTGAAAACAAAAAGGCAAGGTGATGCTGCTGAACTTGTGGTGCTTTACACACCACGATTATGCCGCAGAATTACTAACCCCCCAGTATTACAACTTTTGTTCCTGAGTACCACTGTTAAGCCCATTATGCTAGTGAATTATCCACTGAAACAGTGCAGAAATCATTACAAAAAGCATCCATTGCCCCCCTCCCCGTCCCAGTCCCACTACTATGTAAAATTAAGGGGTACAAAATCTCTAGTTTTGGATTTTTATGTAGTGGACCAAGCTGTTGAAACAGCTGCTATCTGCCATCTATGTTAAGCACGAGTTAATCATGGAAAAAGGGAGCCACCTAAGCACTGATAGTCAACACACACACACACACACACACACACACTCTCACTCTCACTCACTTCAAGTCCAGGCACCTGTTATGCTGTACTGAGCACCAACGTGAAGATGGTGCAGAGGGGCCCTCTCCCTTATCAGCTTCATTTGCTAAGGCTTCTCAAAACAGAATGGAAATAGCCCCGGTGAAGGAAAGACTGACTCAGGAGGACTGCTACAGAGATGAGGAGAAGTCTGTGGGTTTGCCTAGTGGTGGTCATAGGAGCAGTGGTGGGTTGAGTATTAGCACCCAGAGGTACCAAAACACATCAACTGCTGTTTGTAAAACACTCAAAATCACTGCTTTCATTTGAAAAGCATCCATGAATCCTCCTGGGTTAAATGCTACACCACCAGTCATGCTGCCATGCCGAGACCAGCAGTTTAGTAGCCCAGCACCCAGAAAGGTACAGCCTACATTGCATAGCATGTTTGAGCATCATGCCAGAGACCCACCCAGTCATGTTACTGCAGCGGAACTGAATACAGCAACCACTGAAATGCTGGCTATTGATCTACTGCCATTCTCCATTTTGGCAAATATGGAATTTAGAAGGTTGATGGCGTGTGCCTGTCCCAAGTGGCAGATTCTCCTCACAAATGTTCTTCTCCACCTGTGCCATTCCTGAGCTTTATGTGACTATGATTTTGGCTCAACCTCGAGGGTAAAATGTGCCATACTCCTTTGACAGTATCATGTGTGGACGGATCCTGTCTTACCATGGTTTCTTCCTAACTAACTGGGAACCATGCTTGGTGTATCACGGGACCTCTCAGCACAAACCTCTGCTATGACATAAGGCTGGGAACACCAGACTGGGACTCTCCTACAAAATTAGAGAGAACCTTATGCCTAAAGCTCATATAGTCATTGCCTGTGGCAGTCTGCTCCCCAAATTGACCTACGGGATGGCCATCTACTCTTCAGCCTCCAAAACTTGTACAAAAATTGGATATGGCCTATAATGACATCTACAGATTTGCCTTGGTCGCAAACTGATATACACATCACTGCAACCTTTATTCCAAACAAGGTCGGCTTCCTCCACTAGCCTTGCATAAATTTACTGTGTGGTACATGATATAGCAATTAAGCAGACCTCCTTGTCCCTTTCAGCGCTTCTTATGCTTGACAGCTAATCCTATCCACTAAAGTCTAATGTCCCTGATTTGTTAACCATACCCAAAACTAAGACAAAATATGGGGAAATATCCTTCTGTTACTCTGCCCCATATCTTTGGAATTCCAGGAATTCCATCCCATGATGATCCATCAGTGTACCCCTAGCCAACCCTTTGAGAAAGTATCACACCCTTCTACTCAAGTCATCTGTATATACTTGTCTGTAGGCTGCTAGCAATAGCTCTAAGTTGTTTGTGCTACTGCACTTGTTTGTCATGCTGATTGCTAATACCAATCAATGTAACCTATTCCTGTGCTTGTTATTTGTGCCTTACTGATCTATCTTGCCTTGTGTCTACATCATGCTCTCCTCATATTGTTTCCTTGATTTATTGTTCTGTGTAACTGCTTGGTAAGTGTATAGAAAATGTGTAGACCCTTGTATTCTTGTATGCTGCAGTGACGACCTCGTGTAGTGTTCTCCCGTGTTGTGACTGAAAATTGGCAAATGTTTTATATAGAGCACTTACCTGGTAGATAAAAACAAAATAAATAAAATGGTACTCACTTGGGGAAGGGGAGAGTGACCAGCAAGGGTACCTTAAGGCTCGGTACAGGACTTGTCCTCTTCAAGGTCTTTAGAAGTGACATTGCAGAGTAGCTAGAGGGGATGATATTCCTCTTTGTACATGACACCAAAATCTGCAATGGGGTAGACACTTCAGAGAGGGTTGATAGAGAATGAGAAGAGACCTAAGAAAAGGTAGGAGTGGTAAAAATCCAGTCCCCACTACCATGCAGCATGATCCCCCCGTAAGGGAGAGAATGGAGCCCCAGATGGTTAGCATAGCTGCCACCGAGCCCTCGGCTAGGAGTGGGTGAAAAACTGTACTATTAAAATAAAAAAGTATGGCAGCTCTGTGTCAATGCAAAAAGTACAAAATCCTGCCTAGGACACAAAAACTCAGGGACAAAGTATGAAATGGGGGAAGAGGCTTTTGACAGTCACCAAACAGGAAAGGAACCTCAGCACAATCGTATCGGATGACCTCAAGGTGACAAGGCAGTGCGAAAAGGCAGTGGGTGGGGCCAGTAGGATGCTGGTCTGCATAAAGAAGGATGTTGCCATCAGAAGAAAGGAGGTGGTGTTACCACTTTATAGATCATTGGTGAGACCCTATTAGGAGTACTGCATCAAGTTCTGGAGAGCACATCTCCGGAAGGACATAGATAGGATCGAAGCTGTCCAGATGAGGGCAACTAAAATGATGCAGGGACTGCACTAAAAACCCTATGAGGAGAAGTTGGGGGTCTTAGTATATACACCCTGAAAGAGAGAGGGGAGAGGGAGAACCTAATAAAGATCTATAAATACCTCAAGGGGGTTAATAAAATGGTACAACGGGGAATAATTTTCAGAGGAGAAGGTGCACGGAAGGCATGCAATGAAGGTGAAAGGGAGGATTTAAGGGGGATGTGAGGAAGTACTCCTTCACTGAAAGAGTGGTGGATGCCTGGAACAGCCTTCCATCAGAGATAGTGGAGGCAAAAACAGTGGTGGGCTTAAAGCATGTATGGGATAGGCACAAGGGAATCTTAGCAGGGAAATGGGAGGGGGCAGCTGATGATCAGATAAGGTCTATGGTGATAGTATAGGTAGAGAAAAAATGGATACAGTAGGTGGGTCAACAGTTCTTATCTGCTGACAAATTCTGTGTTTCTATTGGTACGTTTACACGTGCCTGGCAGTTGCGCTTCCACTTGTGCCACTCACCCTCTGCGCCACTCTCACAGCTGGTGAACTCCATTTACACAAGAAGAACGGTGCACCGTTGTAGGGTGGCAGACAGCCCTTTTGTGTTTCTATCACAGTTCCGCTGGGGCAATGTACAGTATCTGTGTTTGAAAGGAAACCTGATGCTCAAACACTCCATGCATCAGTAATTTGCTTCCATTACCACGTAGCAGAATATCAAAACAAGCCCATCCTCTATAAGGGACAGCAGAGTGATGTTTATACTGAAAAGGACAAATTCTGGTACCCAATCAGGTGTGCAAAGTAGGCTGTTATTTAGACAAAATATCAGTGCACAATATCAGCTCGGTCCACACAGACACCTCAACCAATTTCGCTCTAGCAGATCATCATCAGGAGATCCTCCTGATGACCCTCTACTAGGGTGAAACTGGTTGAGGTGTCTGTTGTGGACCGAGCTGATACGTCGCACAGATACTTTGTCTAAATAAAAGCCTACTTTGCACTTCACCTGTTCTGGTGCTGGAATTTGTCCTTTTGCTGTACTTGACTGCTTCTAGGCACAGACCGCAGCTGTTGGGAGTGGAGATTGTGAACTTTCTCAATGTTTTATACTGAGCTGTTCTTCTTTTTACTGTGCAAAGAAGCGACATACTCTGCAAAGGAGTGGGTTGTAATACTCCAGCAACTGTTTATACTGTTGGATTTGTACTGGTGCAACTCATCTGCACTGCTGGCAACAATGCAGATCTGGTAGTGTAAACGGACACCCTATGTTTCATATTCTGGTTGTATTTGTTTTCTCCCTCCACCCTCCTCCCATGAGGGTGTTCATGTCATGGTACCCTAGGAGGGGCACAGAGCAGCATGTGGTCACCACTGCTGCAAAGCGCACCACCTCTTAGCTACCACCAGGAGCTGCTCTAGGATCCCTGCATGAGGAACCTTCCCCCAGGAGGACAGCAACTGCACTGATACTTCTTCACCTTCCTGCTGGCCTCCATGGCAATTTTCCCATGCTCGGGTTGCAATCCTGGGTCACCAACATGCTGAGCAAATGCCTCACCATTTGCCATTGCTGGGCTGGCTGGAGCTTTCTGCTTTAATCTCCCTGGTTCCTTTCCACTGAGGTTGGGGGTGGGACCATGGGAGGGACCTGCACTGGTGTCCTAGTCTTACCAGTGTACAGTATGTCCCTGTGAATATCAGCTTCAGAGTTAATCAGTGCTGCATACTAGAGGTGGGGGGTGGGTACTGTAGGTCCAGGAAATGCAAGATATATGGGGGATGAGGGCTAAAGCCTTATCTAATTACACCTTTTACAGAGTATTTTTACCTCTGGATATGGCTTTCTTCAATCTACAGCGATTGAAATGGGGTGGGGGTACTTTGTTCCAGGAGTGACATTAAAAGTGTACCTCTGTTCTAGGACCAAAATGGGAAGGGGTTGCTGAATTGTAAAATGTAGCCCTCTGAAGGTAAAAATACAAACAAACAAACAAAACAAAAAAACTGCCTTAACTAAAACTGCAACATATAAGGAAATGTGCCTCCAGACCCCTGTCATGTATGCTTGATCCTGCATCAAAGGTGGTGGTTTCCCTCAGTGAATTGTATCCATTTCCAACACTGCCAATCCATCTTTGTAAAAGTCATGCAGTGGGAGAAAAGGTCGTGTAAACTCATGTTCGCTCTTGATGTTAAATAAGCAGATCAATACCTTGTCTCTTGTTGCGGCTGCTAATGCTGTCTCAGATCTAAATGATTCACTACAAATTCACCTCCTGTTTTTTTTTATGTGGTGATACAACTGTTGTAAAGATATTCACAAGTACTTAGTGGTGTTTGATATGGGCAAAGAGAAGCGGTCCTTTCCAGATGTACCATTATGTCATGCTGCTGTGTGGGGTCACTTGCATTAGGGGCAAGATTTTTTTTAATCAGTTTGTGAGCCTACACGTCATATTACCAAAACACTTGGTTTGCAGTGGTGTGGGCTGCTTATGAAGATAAATGAGGGGGGCATGATGCCTTAAAAATTACTATGACCAGATGGCCCAGCAGAACAGTGGGTGGAAACATCTAGCTGTACTGGTAACCCTGGTTATGCCTCGAGCACGACCACCACTAAAGGCTAGCAACAGGTTAGGAGGCCTGACCTGGACCTGGACTTTGCAAACAACAAAGGAGGGTTCCACTCAGTATTCCCACACCATTTGTTTTTTATAAACAATTTAATTTATGGTCTTGGGTTTGAGAGGCTGAGGGAGCCGAGCTACAGCACGCCAACAAATGACATTGAATGTAATTACATCAGAAACACTGAGAATGAAAGAACTGTTGGCTCAGGGTAATGTCATGGCCATATTCAGGTTGGCTAGACAAATGCATTTCAAAAATCATTTTCAGGCTTAGAGAGGCAACTCAGGATAAGAGACAATGGAAGAATTTGTTTTGGGCTAATGTAACAAAACAGTTTATTTTGGAAAGAGTGGAGATCATACCTCTCAACTGTTCCCGATTTTCAGGGACGTCCCTGATTTTGTATTTTTGTGACAGAACAGTGGGGATTGAAAGTACAAAATAATGCCAAACATTAAAGTTACAGACTTGTTCTTCATCAGAAAATGCATCTTACTCTAATCCACTTATTCTATCAGCTTTCTAAGTGAATAGTACCAATTTTTAAGATGTGTCCCTGATTTTTTTAAGCTTTGTCCCTGATTTTCAAGTAAAGAGGTTGAGAGATATGGTGGAGATTCAACATAAGAGAGCATAGTGGGCTAAGACGGAGTGACTCTTCCAGCCATGAAACGTTGCCTTGTCTAACACTATGATGTGAGAAGAATAAAAAATTAAGAACAAACTATTTGAATGGAATGAGCCTTACTTAGAAGGGACCTAGAACTAGAAGGAGAATTTGCCTGTTCGCTGATAACACAAAGCTCTGCATCAGGGTGGATATGCTGGAGGGTGTGAATAGAATGAAGAGAGAGCTACAGAAGCTTGAGGACCTGTCAAGGGAGTGGCAGTTAATATTTAATGCAAAGAAATGCAAAATAATACACATGGGGCACAAAATCCCAGGAACAACGTATCAGCTGGTGGGGTGGGGGTGGGGGGAGACTATAGAATCCTTGAAGCAAGAAAGGGACCTAGTAGTTATCTCTGATTACCTCAAGGTAGGGAGTCAGAGAGACAAGGCTGCAGGAAAAGCAAACAGGATGCTTGGTTGCATTAGCAGGGGTATCACCAGCAGGAAAAGGGAGGTCATAATTCCACTATACAAGACACTAGTGAAGCCACACCTTGAGTATAGTGTCCAGTTCTGGAGGCCTTACCAACGTAAGGACATAGACAGAATGCAGGCAGTTCAGAAGAGGGCAACCAGGATGGTGCAAGAATTACATCACAAAGCCTATGAGGACAGGCTGAATGACGTGAAAATGTACTCCCTAGAGGAGAGGAGGGAGAGTGGGGATATGATTGAGACATAAATACCTCACAGGGAGGGAGCAGGTGCAGGAAACACAGTCTTCCATAGAAAAAATGTTCTGGGACTAGAGGACATGGGATGAAACTGGAGGGAGGGAGGTTCAGAGGGAACATGAGGAAGAATTTCTTCATGGAGAGGGTGGTGAACAAATGGAACGCCCTGCTGGAGGAAGCGGTAGGGGCTGAAATGATTACAGGATTTAAGAATGCATGGGATAGGCATCAGGGGATCCTGATAGTCAGAGGTAGGGGACAACCTAGTTCTAGAGAAGCTTGAAGAAGTTAAGTACTACTGTCTACTAACTTCCTACTAACTCTAACAGGTTGGTGCCATCTCTGCTCAGTAGTAAGCCTTCCTTTTCACGTTCGCTTGCGTGCATGCGCAAGGAACGTTTTGGGAGAGTAACACACTTTGGAGGTGTGCCTCTCCCGTTCAGTCCAGTGCTCTGTTGAGCAGGCGTGGCGGTCCTGCACCAATGGGTGCAGGAGCTCTGTGTGACAGCGGTGGTCTCCAGCTCAAAGAAAACCACTGCTGTCATACCGGACACCGTCACGCGCCCCCTCGCTCACATGCTCCCCAGCGTCGTCACGCCACCCAAAGCTTTGGTGCCCGCTGAGGCCACCCCAGGCGTGGCAAGCGATGTTGTCACCGGGTGCCTAACTCGGTCGGATCCTCGGCCCCCAGCCATCTTCTGCCACGCTGGGAGCCCACCCCAGTGTGGCAAGCGTCCACATAGTCCGCTTTTTTTTTAAACCTGTAAAGAAAAACGGTCCCACGTAGGTCTCCCAGTTCCCCTCTCACAACCCGCACCCACCCACTGTGCACCCAGCCTCCCACACACCCCTCACCCCATACTTACCTCGAGCTCGGGCGACGATCTTCGTGGACTGGGAACACGCCTGCACTCTTCAAAGCCGACTCGCTAACTGAGGAAATGCCGTAAGCTGTATAATGGGCCAGATAGGGATTTCAACTTTATTGATATCTCAGTCACTTTTTGAATTTTGCACTATTTTAACGTTTTGGGACTCTTCATGAGTGATAACTGTCATGAGCAAGAGCCTGGGCTCGAGGGTGATTCATGAGTCACTGTGCGAAATCACCCTTTCGGGCCCGAATAATGCCATGACAGTGACATCATTCATGAGAAGGGGTCCCAAAACCCCATGTTGAAAACTTGGGCAATAATTACAAAATGACTGTTTTACTGTGCCAAGCAGCAGTTCCTACGCAGGCTCGTAAGTTCGAGACCTCACTTCTTTACCCACATTTTCAACATTGCCATCTTATCACACCTCCTTATGAGCAGTACAGCTGTCATTTTCACATCCTGCCCAAAACGTGTTTCCGCCCCATGTAGCGCATAATGGCGCAGTCGTGTGCAAAATCAATGTATGGGATGCACAGAAAATCACGGTGACACTGTTCATTAGCAGAGGTCTTGAAATGGCTATGTTGAAAATTTGCGAAAAAAAGTCCTAGAAATGACTGTTTCATTTGAGCGGCGTTATGCAGTTCCTACGCATGCTCGTAGGGTTTGAGAATTTTCAATATTTCTACTCCAGATTTTCAACATTGCCATTTTACCACACCTTCTTATGAGCAGTACAGCTGTCATTTTCACATCTCACCCAAAACGGTTTCGCCTATGTAGCGTACATGAAGTGGCACAGTCGTGCAAAATCAATGTATGGGACACATTAGGAAAATTGCAGTGACACTGTTCATGAGCAGAGGTCTAAATGGCTATGTTGAAAATTTGGTGAAAAATTCCTAAAATGACTGTTTTACGAGTGTGCGCTAGCAGTTCCTATTTACGCCAGACGCTTATGAAGTTTTCATTATTTGCAATCAGATTTTCAACATTGCCATTTTACCACACCTCCTCATGAGCAGTACAGCTGTCATTGTTCACATCCTGCCCAAAACGTGTTTCCACCTGCATGTAGCGCATTAATGGCGCAGTCGGTGTGCAAAATCAATGTATGGCACACAGTAAGACAATCACAGTGACACTGTTCATTAGCAGAGGTTTTAAAATGCCAATGTTGACAATTTGGTGAAAAATTCCAACAATGACTGTTTTACGAGCGTGCACTGCACAGTTCCCACGCACGCTCATAGGTTTGCGAATTTTCAATATTTCCACTCCAGATTTTCAACATTGCCATTTTACCACACTTCCTTATGAGCAGTACAGCTGTCATTTTTC
This sequence comes from Neoceratodus forsteri, assembly GCA_016271365.2. Classification (NCBI taxonomy): domain Eukaryota; kingdom Metazoa; phylum Chordata; order Ceratodontiformes; family Ceratodontidae; genus Neoceratodus; species Neoceratodus forsteri. The sequence continues at coordinate 256,387,358 of CM057452.1, forward strand.
ACATCCTGCCCAAAACATGTTTCCGCCTATGTAGTGCACAATGGGGTTAACAAAAAGGTCATGCTGAAAATTTATTGTGCAAATACCAGCAATCACACAGGGCATTAGGGTAAAGCACCATACATGCTGCCAAACACCACTGCAAATACCTGCAAGCGAACGTTCGGCATTGACACATGCTTTTTGTGACTTCAACAGCCTACCCTTGCACTAATTTGCACCATGCGTGACCTTAGCACTAGCCTCTGATCATTTGACCAGCAATACTGCCTCCTAGGTTTTGTCCTTGTATTTGTGTTTTTATACCTCTAATGTGTACAGTCTTTCACTATTGTACCCATGTTTTTGCTGTAACCCTTATAACTTGCTGTATTTATTTGCATTATGACTTTATGCACTGTCCATACTTACTGTACCCTTGTTATTGCACTGTAACCCTTATAATATGTTGTCCTTAACTGGATGCTTGTAAAAACAGGCAATTTTGCTCACATGCCTTTCCTGTATATATAATGAACTGAAGTGAATGGCAGCATGGGCAGACTAGGTGGGCCATAGGACCATTATCTGCTGTCACCATCTATGTATCTATGTGCCTTCCTTTAGTCCATCTGCAGGAGGTAGGTGAGTTGCATTATTTGTTACTTTAGACTGGGTCCCCAGGAAAGTAATAGGATGCTGTACAGTGGAGGGTGGGGGTGCCAACTTGTCCCGTGTTGAATGCCAGTGCATGCATGCATTTGGTACCTCTCTGACAGTGTTCCTTGGGTAGAGGTGGAGGACACAGGAAGAAAAATGGTTGGCCATTGGATGGTCCTCTTCCATTGTAGATTCTGTGCTGGAGAGTGGGTGCCACTGAATGCTCCATTAACAGGGAGAGGGTAAGCCATGGAGGACACTGTCAGAGGTAGATGGTCATCATGGCTTGGAGGTTGGGGTGGGAACCCAAAGGAGATGAATGAGGCAGGGAGAATGAAAACTGTATATGGGGAAAAAAAATTACAATGGTAATTCGGCCACTGTATTTTGAGGTTGGTGGGTCACATAAGTAAAATGTGAACAATTAGTTTGCAGCTGCAAAAATCTGTTACTAATTCAGAGCAAAGAGGTCACTCCAGTGGCCAAATGGCAGTGCATTGCGCTGTCACACAGGCGACCTGGGTCTGGGAGCAAACACGAGTCACCACATCTGGAGGCAGGTCAGGCTGGGGCAGTTTGCATGTCTCAGTATGCCTCGGTCAGGGAGAGTTGGCAGCAAACTGCCATGTCTCAACAACCCCTGCTGTTGCTGCAGGAATGTGCTGTGTGCATGCAAGGCCAATCAGATTGCTGTTCGCACATCAGCGGAGGTGGGCCCTCAAAAAGGCAGGAAAACCTATGACCATCTTTATGGCAGTCTGTACCTATGGGATTTCTCTGTGGTGTTAGTGCCTACTGGCACAGGACCCTAGTCCAGGTAGTGGAGTGTCTCGGGGAGGAGGACGTTCCTCCTCTTGGAGCCCTTACCATGGAAGGTAAGCCCTGGTGGTAACCAGTGGGTTACTGGACATTGGGAGGGGGCCAGAGATGCAGGCCTGAATGGGGTTTATTTTTGGGAACAGGGTATATATATCCTTGAACAGATGTGTGGCCAGGAGAAAAACCTCTGAGGGGGATAAAATTCAGAGCAAAGGAGGCCCCATGGCACAGCTGCCACACATCAGCCTGACACCTGGAAGGCCAGTGTTCAGCACTGATCCCTGGAATGCCACATTAAGGCTGGCTGGTGGCTGAGTAGATCACGTAAGTGAGGTGTCCAGCTTTCCGGGAGGGAAGGTGAGGGTCCTCAGCATTTGCACATCCCCTGCTGGTGGACTCAGAGAGCAGCACTGGCATCGGCAATGAGTAGCATCTTTCTTGTGCTCCCAGTCAGAGGAAGTGTGTAGCTATGGTGATGCCAATCTTTCAGGTGATGCATAGGAGAATCATAAGGGAACATTGGGAATAACAAGAAAATGGTGTGTAAAAAAAAAAAAAAAAAAAAATGTTAATTGGTGGTTGTAACAGAATGACAGGCCCATTGCCCATAAACACTTTGAACATTGGGCCCCAGGTATAAATCTCACTGAAGCAGGTCACAGATACATGTAATCACCATACACATTCATGTATCCACGTAATCCGCACATAATGCAAGTGGTCATCTGGCAGTGCTACTGTACTGCATGCAGTCATCCTGCTTGCATTATGCAGACAGTGGAGCATGCATGGCAGTTATATGCAGTAGCACGTCACTTGCCTCAGTGATGGTGGCCAGTGTTGGAATTATGGGAGGAGAGGCTGAGCCCCGGTGACTATGAAAGGAGCTCCCGTGAAGCTTATGCATCACTGCCATTTACTCATCATAGTATTATAGGAAGGACAGACTCGATGGACCGTCCACCTTCTTCTGCCATCATATTCTGTGTTCCTATGGGAAGGAGGCACTGTTTTAAATTTAGGGTTCCTGTCACTCCTCATAGTTCATATGTCAGTGCAATAGTGCAGATTTCCTCTGCTTCACTGATGGATGGACAATACAGGCACACTGCTGTCTTTATTCTTTTATTTTGGAAACGGATTGCCTGCCCCTCCCGACCCTGGTAACCCTGCAGGTCCTGCCCTGTGTTGACATAGCTGGGTACAGATGGATTTGGCAGTTTTGATCCAGATGTTTGAACCCGCTTCCTGAGAAACTCATAGAGGACCCCCATTAAGAACTGTGTGTGTCTGTGGTGTATGAGCCCAGAGACCAGCTTCATGTGGAGGCAGCCTTCAACTGTGAATACTAGCAGCACAACATTGGACAAAACTCCTCCCTCCTCCCAAAACACTGACACTGGGGATTGAACCTGTGTCTTTGGCAGTTAGGCCGGTGAACCAAAGCCATTTGCTGTTACCCCTTCAGCTTTCATTCCTGTTGGCTCTCTCCATTCTGTATAACAAGAATTGCCTATATCATAGGTCCTCCAGCTTCTTCATCGTGAGCATCCACTAAGCTATGGAGAAAATCTTGGACTTCCCTGTTTAAAAAACATACCGAACTTTGTTCAGTGTATCAAATAAGTGAAATGCCTTTGACTAGATGACTGGGTTTTAGTTACAGCATGCATTCGTATTCATTGCATTGGATGCCTGCAAAAATACAGATTTTCCCCAAGTAATTCTTAGAGGCAGAGTGTCAGCACTTTCCTCTAGACAACCAGTTGAGGCCATTTCTTGTCTTCATACAAAACAGCAAACAGTGTAATTGTAGTAACTTGGTGCATTCTCAGGCTTGTGTGGGTCTCCTCTGGAAAATGTTAAGGTTCCCCTGGGAGGATGGTCTTGTGGCTTGAAAGACAATGTTCTGCATATCAGCAGTACTATCCCAGGTTCTAGTGGTGCCTTTGTGCTGATTACATCCTTTCTCTTTGACAGGCTTCACAAACTACACACGGAGTCCGGCTGGTGACATCTTTAACCCTGAACATTCCAAGGTGAACCAAGTTATGACCCTTCCTCTCTGTAACTACTACATTGCCTCCTCACAACACCTACCTAATAGGGACCAGCTCATGTCCCAGTCCCGTTGACATGTATGCTTTGGTATTGCAGGCTGGCTGCCGCTGTGTGGAAGGTAAGGACCCAATTCAAGCTTTCATAGAATCTTTGCATTTATAGTTTTGTTTTAAATTGATTTGTCCCTTCAGCTGATCCATTGGTGCCGCAAAAGCACTACCACTCACAATGTCGGCAACCCAAATTCTGAAATGAGCTTCAGTTGGGTGGGGGGGATGCTGCTGGGGAAAGGAGGATTGAATGTCTCAGAGGTTGCTCTCCTCCTTTGGGAAGGGAGGGATGCAGTCCTCCACTGCTATACTGTCACCTGGGTGACCACATGCAGCAGTGCACCAGGGAAAGCATGAGTGGGAGGATGTTGGCCAGGGCTCTGTACAGCATGTTTGCTTGTGTGCGCTTGGGGTTCCTTTTGTGCCAACGTCCTGGGGGAGTGGGGAAAAAAGAACCTAATATACACAATCTTGGAGTAAGTAGGTGGATCCCAGATATGTTTGGGCCGCACCACCAGCCGCCCTCTCCACCTGAGGTTCCCCTGCTGCACCAGAGAATGAACATGAAATGTAAACATAAAATCATTTCCCAATGGTGTTGTTTGGCCTCACCCCAGCTGTATCTCTCCTCCTGCCTGGGGGTGGGCAAGCAGCTGCCTTCAGAGGTTGATTTCCATACAGTTCAATGATCGGCCAGCAGGAGGTGCTGGAAAACCAGGAGGCCTGTGCCATCTTTATTTGTTAGGCATCTTACCTCTGCAATGCAGGTGCACCCCAGCCGGCCCCCGTATGGGATTCCAGGATTTGTGTGTGAACCTTGGTCTCCCACATCACTGTTCGGTTAGCATTCCTCATATTTGTTTTACATACCTGCAGAGGATTTTGTACCCTCCCCCTACTACACCCTGCAACTACGAACCTTGGTGGTATGTTCCACAGTACCTGTATGAACTCTTGTACAGTCATTGCCTGTGGATGCTTGCTTTTCCAATGTGCTAAAAATTATACCCTATTTGTATGTTTCTCCTCCCCACATGGGGGCATTTGTGTAGGTGAGTGCGAAGGAAAGGGATACAGAAATCCCTGTCTACTCATGTAGCATGACTGAGTGTGGACACCCACTAACACTGTCGTAACCTATTCTGAACCAAAAGGATTTTTTGATTCCCCTATTGCCACTGTTATAGCTCCCCCTAAACATCAACTGCGCAGAGTGTGCCATTTGGGAGAGAGGGGGGTACAGCTGAAATTGTCCACAAGGCCAAACATTTTCCTCACCAACCGAGTCATCATAGTTCTGCAACAAGTGGCATCTGATTTTTTTTTTTGGCAAGGAAGAGGCGGGAGAGACTACCATCATAAGGCAACGTGCTGTAGTGGTGAGAGCACTGAACTGTGAAATAAATGATCAGAGGTTCAAAACCCACCACAGCCACTGGCTCAGTGCATGACCCTGAGCAAGTAAACCTCCATGCGCTGCAGTCTTTTCCAACTGTAAAACTGTGTAGAAACAGGACCCTGTTGTAAATGAGGTGCTGAATCTCAGTTTAACTATTCTAGGTAAATAAATAAAAAAATTACAACACCCCTTCCCCCCTCCATACCTCACTGCATTAAATGGTCTTGTCAACTCTGAGCATCAGTGTTGAGGCTGATAGTAGATTTGGTGTTGTGGTGCAGAAGGTGTCATCCAAGCACCAGTATTAAAATTCTGGGTCTCCTTGCGAGACCACTGAACAAAAGGTGTAACAAATATTGATTTTCGTTTTTAATTTAGAAAAGACAAAATGTGTAAAATGGATTAATAGTAAATGCAGGCTTTCCATCTTCCTTCTCAGTTGACTGCTGGGATGGGCCAGACGGAGAGCCGATTGTCCACCATGGGTACACCTTGACCTCGAAGATCCTCTTCAAGGATGTAATTGAAACCATCAACAAGTATGCCTTCATAAAAAATGAGTAAGTACCTAGCCCTGCTCTTTTCTGTGCCATTTTGTGATTGGCCAGGCTTAATTTACTGAATGCAAGGTGTGCCAGGGAGGGAGGGGAGGGAAGGGGAGGAGGAAGCTGGACCCATCAGTCTGCCTAACATCGTCAATAATGCTGACCACTCCTTCCTTCGAGGCATGTGCTGCTACAGTCAGATGATTATCTACTGTCAATGCAAAAGGCATGCTGTGTGTTGGGAGGCGGAGGTGACAGACTGGCTAGCTGGATTTGGATTATTGGCCACACATAAAATCTTGGATCGATCGGGAATCAGGAGGGGACCCTTGCTGTAAATTACTCGTTGGACCAAGAGATGTTGGGCCAGGGAGGGAGGAGTGTGTCATCAAAAGATGCTGTTGGATTCAGACACCTGCAAAGAGCCCAGCAACCTTTTATTTAAATCAGTTTTTTTTTTAAATAAATACACATTTTAACAATAAATGTCAGGTTACAGCAGGAAGAGATTGTAGTTTACAGACCTTTATTATATAGTTGTACCACTTGTGTTATACATTGTTCTACTTGTTTGAATAAAACCATCATTGGTGTGATATAGACTTAACCATATCTTGTTACCTCAGTCATAGTCTCTTGTATGTGTAACAGTTTCAACTCTATTGCTAAGTCCGATTCATCATTGCCCTTTTAGAAAGAGGATACGGTAGAACCATGGGTGTTAGAAGAGCCTTGTACTCTGCATTGACTTACACTGACTCTATGCTAGTCACTGTCAGCTAATTTTTTTTTTGGTCAACTTTCTTTATCACCCAGCCTTACGGACTCTCTCCGCATGGATTTTTGGCATGGTTCTCCTGTCTGCCTGAAACCTCCAACCCTCTGCCCCTCTAGTTGGCCCTTCTCCTCCAGTCTCTACCCAGGCCTTGACCCCGGCTCGAACTCCCGGGGCAGCCAGCCTCCTCGGTGCTCTATCTATAATCTAGTGGAGCCGACCGGGAGGAGGAGGAGACAGGATGCAGGGGCCAAGAGCCTAGCACTGGACATGGGCCAACCACAGATCTCGCCTTCGCTTACCGGCAAGGTGGGGGCTTTTTCTGTGGTATAGTTGCCCCAGGAGTACGAACGTGAACTGATGCCCTGCACATGATGGATGCACTTCTGCACCCGTGTGTAAGGTGTCTGCTGCTGCTCCATCCCCTTAAGCAAGCCGCAAGTTGCGGTGCCTCCCAGCCACCACCAGCAGATGCTCGAACTGTGGCAACCCCCCAGGAAAGGAGAGCAATCCTCCAGATGCTCAGTCCTTTCCTGCCCCTGCCAACCCCCGATGACCCAGGATCGTTCCCAAACCCAGGTCACCAGCGTGGTGTGAGGTGTGGCATCCAACTCTCATCTCTTAATGCCAACGGGCCAGCCACTGTCAGCTAATTGACTGAAATTGACATGTGGCAACTTTTTAAGCCTGCTGTATGGGAATGGGGAGAGGAGATGTGGAGGGCGTAGATGACAAGTTGTGGGGAGAGAATTGCCACAGGAGTAGCCCATGTCACCTGGGAGGTCTAGAGTGGTTTAAAAAATTGTCCTGGATCTTGGGGTTCAGTAATGAACACTGAGTATCTGGGGGTGCAGAGTATGCATTCTTACTGGATACTCAAAAATGAAAAGGAACTTGCACACCCCTTTCTCTTTACACTAGCAGTGCATTACCTGTGGGATGAGGGTAACATTAGCTAACCAATCAGAATGCAGAATTCTGTGATCTGTGCTCAATGAAGTTTATATAAACAGTATATAGAAGAAGTGCCTGGAAGGAGAGCATGGCCTGCCCATTAAACATTTGAGACATACTCTTACAATTATAACACTCAATAAATATTGGACCCAGGAACAGCAGGGATCCAGTGCTCAGTCATAAAGGGTAGAGTTACAAAATGGGGTGCAGATGGCCTGCCTGTTACCCTTGTCCCCCCACCCCGATGGCTACATCCCAAAGCAAATAAAGGTTGTCCAATTAGTGCTCTTAACATACTGGTTAGTGTCTACCAAGGAGGTTTGGGTATGGCATAGTGTGAGTCAGAGAAAGGAGAATTGTTTAACCAGGAAAGGCACCTAAGTCTAAGCTTGTTTCCAGGTGCGACCTGGGAGCACAAGGAAGTTAAGTGACTTGTTCAGAGTCACACTGTGTGCAAGCGGGGGATGTGGGATTCAGACCCAGGTCTCCAGGTTTGCAGCTCACAACCCTAAGTCACTATGCTATACTGCCTCCTACACATTGTGCTATGCTAGGTACAAGACCACCTTAGCACAACAAATCTGCCGAACTCGCCACACCCACCCATCAGGCAGATAGCTTTTGGTCTGCTTCTTGACAAAAGTTTTACATACTCCTTTTATTAACCGGACCAGTTTTCTGATGGCCTAGTGGCCCCCCAGTCGTGCTCTGGCCCTCTAAAATATCCATGGCTTCCAGTAACACTCCGTTCCGTAGCCCCTTCTCCTGAACCATCAGCTTGAATGCCTGGTCCCATGTTAATCTCCATTCCTGCCAGCTTCATTCTGGGCTGCTGCAGAGTTTATTTATTGAAAATTTTGGAGAATACCTTTGAGCACAGGTGCTCTTTTACAAAGATTCCACATCAGTAACAGAGATTACAAGACAACGTAACAAATACAGTGAGTTCCAGTGGAATGAAGTCAAATAAGTATAAATACAGTCAAACAGGTGCAAATAAATAGGTTGGAATGAACTGCGTACAATTTTACTATAAGGCAGGTAGACAGAATCAGTGTAGAACAAGCGTAGTAATGGTACATGGCCTCAAAATCCGAGTCTGACACAGTTCAAAGAGTGTGCCATGGCCCGCCTGTGCAGCAGTTGGATTTCCCTTTGCGGCGCCGATGACTCAGGTTCAGGAACAGACCTGGGTGCTGGCTGGCCGGGGAAGATGGCCCGAGCATCCCACAACAGCTCGCCATCTCCTGGGGTCTGTTGCCTGATGTTTGCCAACCTCTGGTGGAGACCAAGGGCATGGCAGCACATTGTATCTGGCTGCGTAGGTGTGGATGGATGTCAGCTCTTGCTTTGACATCCTGGATGTCACACCTCGAACAGAAAGCAGAAAAATGGCTCCCGGCCAGCCAGATGATGGTTGCGGCCCCTCATCGCCATGAAGCCCCAGACAGCCCGGACCACCCCAGCAGCACCTGGGCCAAATAAGTAGAGCTGGCCAGCCCCACGGGCGCCTTCCCTCTCGTTGGGGGGGGGACCCATCTGATGAGGGGATACATCAGGTTACCCGGGCTGCAATGTGGGGTGGTGGCTGGCAGCAGGGACAGAGTGCCGGTGGGGGTCCTAGGTGACCCAAAGGAGTGGCTGGCCCGGGGAGCGGGGAAGACCAAAAAAAAAAAAGAGTGTACCACGGAGGGTCCTAGGATGATTAGCAGTTACAGTTGCACTGAACTGTTACAGCTGCCTGTAGTGCTCTCTTAAACTGATCAAACTTGAGTAGATTGAGCAAGGTATCGGGCAGCTCATTTAACCAGCCAGCCAACCTTAACTGTGAATGAATGCTTTCCCAGCTGAGTATGGCGGAAAGGCAGTTTGAGGCATTCTGAGCCATGCTCCTAGTGTTGCAGAGACTGGTGACAGGGCAAAGGGACAGCGTTAAGATGCACTTACCACCAGTCCAAGTTTTAAAGGCAGAGGGGGCTGGAAAAACTCTTTGGCACCCACTGTGGAACATTGGCATAGACCCCCTGCCTCCTTCCCTACACATTGTCGTTAGAAGTTTTACTTTAACAGGACACTGTTGTAATCAAGCTCTGCTCAATGATTTTATCCTGAATGAAACTAAATTGAATTTACAGAGGATTTTATGAATACATGGGAAAACCTTGCACCCTCACTAAGTATGGCTAAGGAGATCTCAAAATACACAGTAGTGAGGGAACATTTAGTGACAGTCCCTTGCATCTTAGAACTGGGCCCAAGGTGTTTTTTTGTTTTGTTTTTTGCCACCATCCATGCCTCTAGGAGCCTTACTCTTTCAGGACCCACATTGTGTCATTCCTCTGCCAACTGGACTCACTGTCATCTGCATCGTCCACCGTTGGATCACATTGTGTCCCTCTGGTGCCTAGGTGAGTTATGCCCCTCCCCAGTGGCCCCTATCCTCCTCAGTGGGGTGAAGGAGAAGAGTGCCGCTGAAGCTGATGTCTAAGCACCATGGGTTGATGTATCTTCTTTTTTTTTTCTATTATTTGATTTTGCATCCTGAAGCCTGGCAGGTGGCTATGGCCCTCTCTTAGAGGAACTCATCCTCCTGCCCCATACGTCCCTGCTCAGCCAACCCCTGTTAGTTCCTCCATGGCTTGCCCCCTGTGGCAGGGCCAGAGAAGAGAGCACTGGCTTTCTCCCACCCCAGAAAACACATCCAGAAGCTGGGGCGGCACAGGGATGCGGGAACATCAGGAGACCACCAGCCTCCTTTCCCCTTTTCTCCTGTCCTCCCTCCCTATTGATGTAAGGACATCAGTATGTGCCTCCTATCTGCATTTCGCCCTCCAGCTACCACCAGAGGGCAGTCATCAAGTGGGGACAACAGTCCCCCCCCAAGAGAGGAGCAGTCCTCCGGATGCTCGATCCTCTCTCCATCCCTGCCAACCCTGGTGGTCTGGACTCGCTCCCAAACTCAGGTCGATGGCATGGCACGGTGTAGCAACCAGAGCCACTGGGCCGGCCGCTGATGTATCTTCTGTGAGGGTCAGGTGGCGAGGTGGGTGAAGATGGAGGCTGTCACCCAAGACTGCCTTGGCTGGGCATTCTTTTGTTCTCCATACCCATTCTCACCTCTTCACATGTAGCGTGCAGCACCTTGGTGCTCTGGGGCATGTGGTCTCTTATGACAGCAATGGCTGATGCAACCACCAAGTGTCTCTCTCTGAGTGGTCTTGTCTCCTCCCTCTTTCAGGAGCAGAGTGTCAGCATGACATTCCTTTACTCTCCATGCAAGCCTTCATTCCTGATGTCCCATGCTCGGGGTGTGAACCCAAGTTACCAGTGTGCCAACCCAAGCCACCAGCATTTCAGAGCAGTTCCCTAACACTTTGCAGCTACAGAGCCGGCCAAGGCCCCTGAGTATTAATGTCAATACAGATATTTATAAATAACTACTTGTGATAGAATTCTTGAAATTGTCTAATGAACAAGACAACATTACATATTGGTTGTATACAGTTGTTTCAGAGGGCTTTACAGCAGGGATGGCATGCACACACACTGACTGAACTGACATTTTGCCAGGAGTGAGTTAGCTTGCTTTTCTAGGAGCTGCCTTTCTCCCATGTGTATCTGTCTGCTGTACCCCCCATTTTCAGGCAGCTTGATTAAACTTCCATTTTGAACCACTCTTACTCTGTGGCCTGGATATATGGCTGAAATGGAGGCCTTTTGAAGTGCAGTTAATTCAAAGGTACACCTTTTCCTATGCATTGTTTGTAACTCATTTGTATTGTCAGTTGGCACTGAATTAAAGGCATATTTTCTGAGACGGTAAGCCAAATAAAGCTTGTAGTGTTTTTCCATATGTGCTGGTATAGCCTCCAAAGACTCTTCTCTCTGTGTGCCAGTATAACCACCGAGGCTCCCTCTCTGTGTGCTGGTATAACCTCTAGAGACTCCCTCCCTGTGTGCTGGTATAACCACTGGAGACTCCCTTTCTGTGTGATGGTATAACCACTGGAGACTCCCTCCCTGTGTGAAGGTATATCCACTGGAGGTTCCCTCCCTGTGTGCTGGTGTAGCCACTGGAGGTTCCCTCCCTGTGTGATGGTATAACCACTGAAGACTCCCTCCCTGTGTGGTGGTATAACCACTGGAGACTCCCTCCCTGTGTGATGGTATAACCACTGGAGACTCCCTCCCTGTGTGATGGTATAACCACTGGAGACTCCCTCCCTGTGTGCTGGTATAACCACTGGAGACTGCCTGTGTGCTGGTATATCCACTGGAGACTCCCTTTCTGTGTGATGGTATAACCACTGGAGACTCCCTCTCTGTGTGATGGTATATCCACTGGAGGTTCCTCCTGTGTGCTGGTGTAGCCACTGGAGGTTCCCTCCCGTGTGATGGTATAACCACTGGAGACTCCTCCCTGTGTGATGGTGTAACCACTGGAGACTCCCTCCTGTGTGATGGTATAACCAGTGGAGACTCCTCCTGTGTGGTGGTATAACCACTGGAGGTTCCCTCCTGTGTGATGGTATAACCACTGGAGACTCCCTCCTGTGTGATGGTATAACCACTGGAGACTCCTCCCTGTGTGATTGTATAACCACTGAGGATCCCTGTGTGCTGGTACATGGATGAGGTTTAATAACTCATTGGTTGTTCATGAAATCATTATTAAACCTTAGTAAACTTTGTGGCACTGTCATCATTGCTACGTTTTGATGACAATAGTGAAAGTCATGGAAGTCCTGAATAAAGACCAAATGTCATGGAATCCATGATGTGTATGACTGCCATGACAAACTTACATCCCTAGATATAACCACTGGAGGATCCCTGTATACTGGTATATCCACTGGAGGCTCACTTCCTGTGTGTTGGTATAACCATCAGAGGCTCCCTCCATGTGTGCTGGTGTAACCTCCAGAGGCTCCCTCCCTATGTGCTGGTATAACCACCAGGGACTCCCTCCCTCTGTGCTGGTATAACCACTGAAGGCTCCCTCCCTCCCTGCATGCTGGTATAACAACTGGAGGCTCCCTCCTGTGTGCTGGTATAACAACTGGAGGCTCCTCTCTCTATGTGCTGGTATAATGACTGGAGGCTTCCTCTGTGTGTTCTGTATAACTACCTGAGGCTTCCCCAGCCCCAGTGTGTAATCCTATTTGCTTGGCTACTGGACATGCAGACAGTGCGCTATTTGTGGGCATTCTTTAGCATAATTGATTCGGGTAGTGCACAATGAGATCAAAATTCTCAGACATGGGGTACTCCCTGAACTATTCAATGCTGCATGCAGAGTATCCGCACAAAACTACTGCAAAGTGCTATAAGCAGCAGTGGTAGCTTCAGGATTTGGTTACATAGAAACATAGACAATGACAGTAGAAAAAGACCAATGGTCCATCCATTTTGCCCATAGTATGCTATCTAACCCCGGGACCTATTGTCCATCCAGGGTCCTAGCCCTTCCCATCTACCCCTCATCCCCTCCCAGTTTCTGTTGTCCTAGCAACCACTATACCCTTCACTCTGTCCCAGCCATGATTGAAACTATTAATGGTTTTAGTATCCACAACCTTGGCTGGTAAACTGTTCCACCAGCCTTTCTGTAAAATAATACTTCCTCCTGAACCTCCCTCCTGTCAGTTTCCACTCATGCCCTCATCACTTTGAAATGTTACTCATGCTGAATAATTCCTCGCAGTCCACCTTGTTTATTCTTTTCAGAAACTTGAAGGTCTCTATCATATACTCCACTCCCTTCTGATCTCCAGTGAGTACGTTCAGTGCACTGAGGCGCTCCTCATAAGCCCTGCCATATTGGCCTCTGAATCATCTTAGTCACCCTTTGCTATACAATCTCCAGCCTGTCTTTATCTTTCCTGAGGTGAGCACTCTAGAACTGGGCACAGTACTCCAGGTGAGGTCTCACCAAAGATCTATAAAGGAGTAGAATTACCTCTTCTCTGCTGCTGTTAATACCCCTTCCGATACACCCAGCATCCTGTTTGCCTTACTATAGGCCTTGTTGCACTGGCTTAATTATTTGAGGATGTCACAATGATGACTCCTAGGTTCCGGTCTTCATCCGTAGTGCTGAGTGTTACCCCACCCATCTGATACTCAGCCCTGGAGTGCTTGTTCCCTGGGTGCTTCACCTTGCACTTTTTGGTGTTAAATTTCAACTGTCAAATCTTAGACCACATCTTTAACCATTGCAGGTCACTGCATTTCCCTGATTCCCTCATTACTATCCACCCTCCCACAGAACTTCGTGTGATCTGCGAAGAGACACAACCGGCCCTGGATTCTCTCTAGTGTTGCTTATGAACACATTGAAGAGAGGACTGGGCCTCAGGGCAGATCCCGTGGTGTCCCACTCTTGACTCCTCTCTACCAACCTGTCCCCATTTATCACAGTCCTCTGCTACCTCCACCTTAGCCAGTTACCTACCCATTTTACTATGTCTCTAGCCATACTCAGATCCTCCATCTTCTTCAGCAGTCACATGTGAAGCACTGAGTCAAAAGCCTTTCTGAAATTGCAGTAGAATAAATCCACAGCATGGTCCCTATTCAAGAGGATCTTCTTCAGCACTTACCTGTGAAGCACTGAGTCAAAAAGCTTTCTGAAGTTGCAGTAGAATAAATCCACAGCATGGCCCCTATCCAGTGCCTTTATGACCCAGTCAAAGAAGACTACAGGTTAGTTTGACAAGACCTCCCTGCCATGAGCCCATGTTGTTTACTATCCTGGAGACCATTGCTCTCCAGGTAGTTCACAAGGTCCTCTTTGACCAGTGACTCCCATCAGCTTCCCTACAACTGAGGTAAGGCTGACAGGTCTGTAGTTCCCTGCCTGTTCCTTGCCCCCCCACTTATGGAGCAGAACTACATCTGGCACCCTCCAGTCCTCTGGTACTAGCCCTGTAAGTAATAAGTTGTTGAATAGCCCTACCAGGGGTTCATCCAGTTCTGCTGCCAGTTCCCTGAGCACCCTTGGTTGCATCCCATCCAGTCCTGGGGTCTTGCCCATCTTTAGGGCAAACCTTTCCGGACCTTTCACTTATAAATACTGGCTGTCTCATCTCTGGACCCCTTTGTGGCTGCTTTTAATGCCACTCTCTGGCAAGGGCCTGCTGTCCTCCTAGTGAAGAAAAACAAAGTTATCATTTAAGATGGCAGCCTTTTGCCCATCTTCCTCTATTGAGCTACTCCCCTCTGATAACCTAACAATTCCCCCTCCTTTCTTCCTTTTTCCCTAATATACTGGAAGAAATGTTTTTTTTCCCCCTATCCTTGACCCCCTCTGCAGTATGTAGCTCCGTGTCTGCTTTTGTCTATTTATTTATTATTCATTTGTTAACTGGAAAGGTGCACTGATCCAAGGACCATTTTCAGGCACGACCTGAGCCATGGAGATGGCATAGGAGAACACAGTAAAATTTCACACAGTACAAATTTCAGGTTATAATGCAGAGAAATAAATCTGGAGCACTAGGCAATAAATGAAACAGAAAGGTTATACAAAGTTGGTATAGTGCTAGAGTAAAATGGAGGGGGGTAGATGATATTCCCAACTGTCTGGAAGCATGCCACTGTCCTTCCCTTGCCTAAGGGTGGTGGCCCTTCCATTCCTGCCAGCTGCCATCCCATCTCTCTCCTTCCTACCCTTGCTAAACCCCAGGAGCATCTAGTCCTTGCTCAACTAAATACCTATCTCTCTAAAACTAACTTTTTCATTCCGGTCCAATCTGGCTTCAGGAAGAATCATTCCACCACCACTTCCTCCCTAATTAGGCTCACTGATTCCATCCTCTCAGAGATGGACAATGGTCAAATCACATCTGCCATCTTTGTTGACCTAGCAAAGGCTTGCAGCACTGTCTCCTACACCCTTCTTCTTGACTCCCTCTCCTCGCCTGGCCTAACTGTCTCTGCCACTAGTTGGTTCAAAGCTTACCTAGTAGGTAGGACCCAGTCAGTCAGAATAGCAGATGCCATATCTCCTCTCCTCCCTATCAACACTGGCGTACCCCAGGGTTCCGTACTGGTTCCTATTCTCTTCTCCATCTTCCTAAATTACCTTCCCTTAGCCTGCACAACCACCTCCATCCTTATGTACGCCAATGATACAGTTCTCTTCACCTCAGGCCAGTCCCCTGCTGATGTGGAAACCAGACTTCAGCATGACTTCAATCAAGTCCAGCTCTCACCAACTCTCACTCAGTGCCAAGAAGACAGTTTCAATGACCTTCGGCACTAAGCAGAGACCCTCTCGGCTCCCCCCCACTCTCTTTCCACACCCTTGATGGGACAATTCTGGAGGACACCTCCTTTAGGTATCTGGGAGTCTGGCTAGACCAACACTTCAGTTTATCTGGGCATGTTGACGCCATCCTGAAGAAGTTGCACCCCAAACTAAGGGCATTATACAGGAACTGTAGCTGCTTCCCATTACTGGCTAAGTGTGAACTGGTCCAGAAGATGATACTACCTATCTTTGACTACTGTGATGTAATCTACAGTGCCACTCCTAAGTCCTGCTTGACCAGATTGGATTCTCTCTTTAAATTAGTTTTCACACGTCATACTAGGTCCTGTCACTGTCCTGGGAGGGTCCATTTCATGGTTGTTGAAATCTCATTGTCCCTGAGAGCTGTATTAGCTTATGAGAACATGATGTCTGATCAACTATTTATATCATGTATCTCTATGCTGAAACAACAAATTCCCTGCAAAAACTCTCTGGAAACTTATAAACCGAATGGAGTTTAAAGGGGAAAAAACCTGCTTTATAACTCAGATTGCTTGTAAAACTCATTGAAGATAGATGTGGTATTTCACACCTTCTTGTACCTTGTTTCTTTTAAAAACTACTTAAGCAGACAGGTATACTGGGGAGTTTAAAGGTTGATTACGCATCACATGCTCACATGCTAATGCAGTTCTCAGGAACAATGAGATTTCAACAACCACATACTGGACCCTCCCAGGACAATGACAAGGCCTAGTATGAAGTGTGAAAACTATCTGAAGCAGTTGCATACATCTTTAACAGCTACATGAAACGAGTTGTCTGTTGACATGGAAACAAATGGCATTTAGATGATCTGAGGGTGCAGTTTTCCTTTAACTCCTTCTGTCATTTCGCTCTTGCTACCTCTCCCTACACTCACCACTGTTCTCGCTCTACCACTCGTTAACGTTCTCCTCCCGAGAAAATCATTAACTTTTACACTTTGCCAAATTTGTGTCAAAATTTTGGTTTGGCTCGCTCCCCCATATCTCACCTCCTCCTTACTAGTCTCTCCCACTGGCCCCTCCCTTAGGTCAAATGACTCTCGACTGCTAGCAGTTCCACATCAGTCCACCACTGTTGGACAGATGGCTCTTCATCACCTCCCTAAGCTATGGAATAACCTCCCACCTCAGATTCATCACTCCTCCTCCTCTCACACTCCATATTGCTAGCCCTACAAAACTTTCTGTCAGTAAACTGTACCTGTGGCTAGTCCTTATTTTCTCCTGTTCAAGTTGGCTCACTGCTTCCTATCTCCTACTCGGCTAGCTGTTCATATAAAGGTTACACTTCTCTTTCATTACTATGCTTAACTGGTCTTCTTAACACTATGCATAATGGTCTTCTACACAGCACTTCAATGTACAGTCATGTATACTCTGCACTTTATATCGCGGTACAATGTGATAATGTCCTTGGTCTTAATGTGGCCGATGTATATATTGTGTAGTATGTTGTATGTCTACACCATTAATCTGTTCATTTAATCTGTCAACTGTTATGCTACTCTTGTGTATGCACTTTATTATGCATTCTCACTTATGCCCTTCCGGAAGCAACGTGAGATGAGTAACATGTTGCTCAGTGTGCCATTCCTGGTGAAACATTTCAATAAATAAATAAATAAAATATACAGTGAATAAATACACGTTACAAATAGAGCAATTTATGTGGACCAATGAAGTGAAGGTACAACAAAAGTTTTTTGAATATACAACAAAAGCTTTTGCCTCCTAACCACCTACTTTGCCCCTTATTTCTTAATAAACATTATCCCTGTTTTTCTCCCCTTGCTTTTCTTTGTACCTGTAAAATGTCTTTTTATGGCCCTCACTGCATCCCTGACCTTAACTGAGAACCATAATGGTCTCTTGAACGTGTTCTTTTTGGTTATCGTTCTTGTGCACAACTTAGATGCCTTGAGAATGGCTCTCTTTATTGCCCCCATCTCTCTTCCACTCCTCCTAATTGGCTCTCGATTGGGGTTTTCTGCTCTTAAGGGCCAGTTTGAACCAAAGGAAGTTGTAGCTGCTGCTCCCCAGTGGCTCCCCAACTCTCACAACTCCTACCACCTCTGAGCTGGTGAGCACCACATTGAGAATGGTCTCCTGCCCAGGTTCCTTAACTAGCTGTACCAGTTCATTAACTAGCTGCGCCAGTAGACAGTTCTGGAATGTGTCCAGAAGGGCTTGACTTCTGGCTTTCTGGGTCACTGGAACACTCCAGTCAATGTCTGTCTGGTTCAGATCCCCCACTACCTCCCCCCTTTGGTTATATGGGCATTGATTATGTTTAGGGGACAGTTAAGGGTTTTTGTAAAACGGGTAACATTTTATCGATAAAAATACAGAACAGGATGTTAAATTTAAATGTTATTCTTTAATAAAGAATGCAAAACAACAAAAACACATATAGGATACTTCATGAGACCTCTTCAACAGAGTAAACAGCTCCAGCATCATTTGGTTTACAATCCATAACCACCAGATATCTCTTACATCTTGTATCAGGTACAGATGTTCCAGTACACTTCACCATATAAATGAGCAAAACATGATTCAGTGCATCCCCGACAAAAACAAAATGCTGTCCAAAGTGCCTGAAAATCACTATTTATTTATTTTTTTTACTTTTCTTTTTTCTTTCCTCTTACTCTGATTTATTGTTATCGTAGTTCAGCTGAAGTGAGAGTCCACACGATCACCATAAGGTGATTCCTCATAGTCCAAGTCCCACTCTATCATTGTAATCCACTAAAATGGATGGCTTTTCTGATACACACACACTCTCTAACTCACTCACTCACTTTCCACAGACAGCTCACAAGTTGCAGTGTCTCAGACTTATGGTGCAGCCCAATAGCAGTTCCCAGGTGGCCAATCAAGGAACATATTAAATGAAAACAGTAACACCTCCCCATATTCAATTTAATAATTTAGGATGTAACAGGGTTGAGCATGTTACATCCTAAACTGCCATATAAATGAGCAAAAGAGCTACATGGTATGAGGAAAATGGGAGCACGTCAGTTCGCTTGGGGCAGTTCGCCCCACGACAGTTCGCTTCCTCTTTCCTGCTGAAATGGAATAGCGCAGCATGATTTTATTTAAATATTTGAACCCCCCGTGCTGGCCCGGTGGCACTGAGGGTTGAGGCGCTGGATGCCACACCTCGCACCACGCCAGCGACCCGGGTCTGGGAACGAGCCTGGGTCGTCAGAGGTCGGCAGGGGAGGAGAAGGATTGAGTATCCGTAGGACTGCTCTCCTTCTCCAGGGAGGAGGGTATACTGCTACCAGTGCTCTGGTGGCCCCTGGCAGTGGCTGAGGATGATCACTAGAGCACTGGTAGGACCTGTGAGGATGTACTGCAGCTGACGCCTGGATCAGGGTGCGTGCGGAAGCGTGCGCACTCAGGACCTTAGGCATCACTGCACGCTACAGATATCAAGGGAGGACAAAGTGGAAAAATAGGGCACCAGTTGCGGCGGCATGATGGCCATCTCCAGTGGGGACTAGTTCGGCGCTGAGGGTATGCGGCATTACTGGATCCTGACCCGGGGGGTCAAGCTAGGGGGAGAGCTCCCCTCCACCCCACCACAGGGGTAGCTGCGGGACCCGTACTAGGAGCCGAGGAGAATCCCCAGAGATGGCAGCGCCGGAGACCCGAGGAGGATGCCTGACGAACAGGTAGGCAGACTGGTGGCTCAAGGGGTTAAAAAGCATCAATGAAAAAAAAATATATATATATATTTGAACCCCCTAAGTTAGTAACTTACCATATGTAACCCCTTCCCCTCCGTGCCCCCGTCTAGGGGCATAACTTTCCTTCACAGATGTTCCAGGGCAATTTGAAAGGCGGAACTCTATAGCACTAACATCAAGACAAATGCACTTCCAATTTAAGGCAAGGAAAATAATATTGCTACCTCTCCGTCGTCTTCAGCACATGTGCACTTTATCTTCTCCCTCAGTATTTGATTTTCTCCTCCCTGAAGCTGCCCACAGGACCAGAACCTCAGCTCTGCACCTCGGATGTTTCAGGAGCCCTTACAGTCCCAACCAGACTGGATGCATACTGCAACTGGAGGATCCCTTTCCCGTTGTCTGAGACCCCTGCCCCTCCCTCTGCCAGGGGGATAGCCAGTAGCTGGCTGCAGGGAGCAGGGTAGATGGCTGTGCTCCCTGTCATCTTCTTCCTTCTCTGGTGCCTCTGCACCCTCCTCCTCTACAGCCTCCAATATTACATCCAGGGATTGACTTCAGGTTTCATCCACGTGGGCACAGGTGCTTTCTCCCAGGGACAGTCTCTCAAACCCCACTGAATCCCCACTGGCTGGTGACCGTAGTACAAATGAGCTGGCGGTGGAACTGGGAGCATACATCCCCAAACTTAGAACTGGCAGACTGCCTATTCAATATGGGCATATAGGCAACCTGGCAACTGCCTCCCCCATTAACCCACACCTTACACAACATTCATGTCCTTTGCATTTTCCCCCAGCTTTCTAGAGCCAGGAGAGCAGTGAGGCAGGAACTGTAGCCAGGGGTTCCTCCTGAGGGGTCGCTTGGGTCTCTACATTTCCCCTGCTACCACTTGCTGACAATCCATGGTGGATGCCTGTGTTTGATTTTCTCTCTCCCAGTTCTCACACTCATAGGTGGCTCAAAGTTCATTTGCTTCAAATATGTGCAGCCCAGTTCACTTGCCTGCACCCTAAATGTGCTCAGGAAAAATAGTATTTTTTATTTGCCTCTCATCATCGATATTTGTCCTGCTACTGCTGGTCTCCACTTCCTCAGCTCCACTAACTCCGATCTCCCTAAGATGGCACATCTGCTCGCAGCTGCTGTAGCGCCTTTTCTGCCATCCTCCAATCAGAACCCTGCCTGAGGGTCATGTGACCAGCGAATCACATGTGCACATCCACACCAGCAGGCTGAGGCCTATGCCTGCTCCAGGCCCACTCCCACAGCAATTTTTACCGCTCAACCAGGCCCAACTAGGCCGGGAAGCCTGGCACTGCAGCAGACCGCAAGGCTCAGGGTCCGGCAGCATTTTGGGGTTCGGGGAACATCCCAGATGAGCCCCCGTGAGTGTAACACTCCTCCATGCCCCATCTAGGGCATAACTTTCTTTTGCAGATGTTCTGGGGCAATAGAAAGGGGCACCTCAAGCACTAACATCTAGACAAATGTACTTCCAAATTAAGGCAGGGAAAATAATATTCCTACCTCTCAGGCATCTTCAGCACTTGTGCACTTTACCTCCTCCCTCAATATTTGATTTTCTCCTCCCTGAAGCTGCCCACTGGATCAGGACCTCTGCTCTGCACCTTGTCTGTTTCCGGAGCCCATATGGTCCCAACCAGACTGGATGCATACTGCAACTGGAATGCAACTCAAGGAAACAATTAATCAAACTGAAGATAAAGGGGGGAAAAAATGATTTCATTTAATTTGCTTCCTCCTCTTAGTTTAAACAAGACGCATCACTACCATTTCATCCTCAAACTCACTTTTATTCTAGCCTGTACTGCAAATGATTTCAAGAAATACAGAGGTCACATACTTCATTTTAAATAGATAAGCAGCTCCATGGGGTATTTAACTTTTTACAAATACTGGCTGGACAATTTAAGGCAGCAGAAATGATGGATACAGGCGGACACAAGCAAGGATTTCCTGTTCCTACTCTCCTCTCCGATGTTCTACCGAGACCTACTTGAACTGAGATCCCTGCAATCTCCTGGCTTCTGTGGATCTGGTAAGCCAACTTTTTTTTCTTTCTCGGGTCACTCTCTTGTTCACTGGCACTGGTCATCCCCCTTAAACTCTGGCGTGGAAAGCGAGCAGTCTTCCCACCTAGGCTCCTGGGCTGACCCAAGCCACAGGGACTTCCAGGAATTTTCCTGATGACCAAGGCCCGACCCTCTTACAAATGATTGGCACTATCCCGGTACTAATACAACACCTATCGCCTTCACTCGGCTCTGCCTCAGCACCTGTCCTCTCACAGGTGGCCCAAACTCACTCTGGGGACTCCACTGGTCTTACTTCCTCAGGGTCCCAACCAGACCCACATTTCTAATTTTACCACCTGGGCTTGAATTAAGCTCCAGCATGGGGCTACCCTCCACGGTCTGCCATCTCAGCCTGTGACCCACCCGGACCTCAGTGAACCAGCACCCCAGGACCTGCCCCTCCAAAGCTGGCCCCATATTTTTGGGTGAAGGGCCCCTGGCTTCCTCTACCACTCTGAACCACCCTACCACACCAGGTATGAGGGGAGCCCCTGCCACCAGCTCCTCTCAAAGGAGTACACTGTCACCTGCAAGGGGTCTTTAATGGCCGCTACACTTTCCTGACCTACCCAGCCACCTACTGTCCCTGCCCCAAAGACACAGGACCTGGCTACCTAGTTTTCTGCCATGGAGCTCCATACCCCCACTCCTCATTGACCACGAGGCATGGAAAAGTTGTCCTGACTGTACTCTTCTTAGGGGGTTTCCCCACTGGCCCTCCTGGATCACCGAGCTTCTTCCTTTGCTCACCTCATCTGCTCCTATCTCTACGCTTCCAGCCTCCCTCTTCCAGCCCCAGGCCTAATGCCCAGGCTGGAAAGGCCCAGATGCTTCCCGTCAGTCTCCTTGGCTTATATACTCGCTAAACTTACTCTCTGCTGCCACCTTGAGGCATCCAACAGACAATATCCCCAGAGCACTAACCCATTCCTAGCTCTTGGGGGGTAGGAGAGGGGAAAGGTTGCCTAAGATGGAATACAAGCCCCTCTTTTACAGGGACTTACACTTACATTGGGAAATACTCACTTTCTTTGTAATGGTTCCTAGAGAGCAACGGTCACGTGGCAACAGCCCGTAACGGATTGTCATGTAGCTGAGGAAATATACAAGTGTACGGGCTATCATTTGAAAGTAATGTAGACTTATTAAACTATGATTAGACTGAAACTGGTGCAGCCTCGCTGGCCCAAGGGGATAGCTGGTGCTTTCTCACATACTCAGACTAAGAACTCACTTCTTATTTATTGCATTCATTTCCTGTTCCTGGTCATCCTTGAGTTGTTCCTGCATCTGGTGTTCTTGCTGGAGTTTGTGGAGGTTGGCAGGGACCTTCTGATTTTGGTAGCTCTGTCTATATCGGAGGAGGAAGAGCACAGTATGGGGTCTGTGTGTTCTAGATTCCCATCCTGGAGAGACCTAAAGGTTTATGGTTTTGGGTGGTGGGGAAAATGAAGTGCAAACTAACATGGCCTCTTTGTCAGTGTGAAACCAGTATAAACCACAACAGGCTGATGCAGTATTGCCATATAGTTTTGAATGGTTTAGAAAAGGCAGGATTGTCTGAGGGTTGTAGTATTGTGCTGTGAAACAGAAGATCCCAGGTTCATATCTCACCACAGCCCCTGACTTATTGTGTGACCTTGAATAACTCACTTGACCTCCCTGTGCTTCACTGCACCAGCTGTAAAATGGGGTATAAGCTGGACTCCACCCCACACACATTCAGGGCTGAGCTATCGTGGGGAAATAAATTGTTAACAAAAGAAGTGTGCTGACTTGTGTGCTTTTTAACTCAGTAGCTCAGTCGAGTTCTGATGAGAGGATTGTACAGCACAGACTGTCCTCAGTAAAAGTACCAACATTATTGACATCTCATCTGTTTAATGGCTGTGATATGGAATGAGTTTCTTGATGATAAATGCCCCACAGGTAAAAATAATTTGTATTACATTGTAAAAGAAGGTACCCTCATCCCTGCTGAATCTCTGCTGGGTGCCGGTGGCTCAGCATGGCTAATGGACAGCACTGAGAGACCAGCTTGAACAGTGCATCAACAAAATTGATAAATCCCTGTAATATAGATGCTAAGGTGTCTCCACGGTTGGCTTTGGGGGCCAGAATCGCTTACCTTCAGTTTTCTCTTGTTTAGGGAAGGCAAGGCAGTCTGAGGAATAGAGCATTACACTGTAAAACAGATGTTTATTTATTTATTGAATATAATCGGAATTACAATCCTTTGAGTCACAGACTCCTTTGGAAAGGCTCCACCTCGGTTACAGGGAGTGGAGGGTAAACAAATACAGAAGAAACGTACATAAACAAGCAGTATTCACATAACAGTACTGGTAGTGCAGTCCAGGCTTTATCTTAGTTAACCGGTGGCAGTAATAGGCAGCATTCTGGATATCTCTTGACAGAGACGTGCAGGATGCTGATTCATGTGATCTAGAGAGACCCTGTGTCAGGTATTTGGAGGATTTGGGAATACAAGTGGTAGGCAGTGTTAGCCACAGTCACATTTAGCTGACTCAAGTAGTTGAACTTTGAGGCCTGTTTTGAATAGGGAGATGCTATGGGTCTGAGAGAGAGGGGGTGGTAACGTACTGAGCCAAAGAGGAGCACGGTAGCGGAAGGATCTTTGGCCAAGGGATGTTCTACAATGAGGGACCAGAAATGAGGAGTTTGCTTAGGTGTTGAATCCCACCTTGGTTCTGGCTCACTGTGTGACCTTGAGCAACTCACTTAGCCTCCTTGTGCTTCGGGCATGCCAGCTGTAAAATGAGGTAGGAGCAGGACCCTCCCTTTCTTACATGCACGTGTTCACGTATACACATACACACACACACACACACACAGCATATATTCTGGGCTGGACTAACCTGGGGAAATGATTATTATTTTGCTTTTTTTTTTTTAAATCTGTCTTACCATGTGAGCAAGCAGGATCCAGGAAGTGATCATTTCCATTTGTGACCTGTGGGAGGGGAGGATATGTGGGGAAAGTAGGGAGAGCAATACATGATACATGGTGGTTGAAATATCCAGTCAGATATCTTTAGATACTGTATAACTTCATTTATCTGAACCTTGATTATCTGGATCTTCTGATTATCTGATCATGGACATTGTTCCCCAACACTAGTTTGTCTTATGAACCCTCGATTATCTAGACCACTTAGTTATCTGAAGCCAGAGTGTTGGGCTAATCGGTTTTACTTACAATGAGATTATAGCGTGAGAACAATTTTATAGGAACCAGAAGAAGCAGGAAGAACAATTTCCAGTACACAGCATGCATAGGGTCAACTCCATGGGTGGCTGGGTGCTCTAACACCCACAAAGTTGACATCACGCACCCTCAATATTTTGGGCGCAAACCTGCAACAAGGGATTATTAGGAACCTGGTCACAGGTAAAATACTATATCCACTATCAATGAGCACCCAAAAGATTCCTAAATGTTGGCATTCCTGACAGCATGCCAAAAAATAAACAGACACGTGGCTGTCTGCTGTATACAATACAATTAGGCTACAGAGGCAAATATGCAGGAATCGTGCAGCAATGCAAAGTCAGTGTCTGTTACGATATGATCCAGTGACATAATGAAAATGTGAGAGATGCCCATGATGAACATCAGGGATAACCACCTTAAAGGCAGGTATGGCATGTCAGAGGAGCCATGTGATACTACTTGAGCAGGCCCTTTGCAGAGTGGTAGCTGGGGGAGGTAATTAGGAGGGAGGTGAGGCTATTTGAAATGCTTACGAGTGTATACCTAATAGAGGCTTGACCCTCATAATGTCTGCAGTGAGGGATATGGAATATAGTTCCCTGGTCCGATCCAAGGCAGTAAGAAAGGTTAGAAATGGGAGTAAAGATGCTATTTAAATATCCAAAAAGTTTAACCAATTAGTATTTGGCATCAAGCAAGGCAATATGAAGAGAATACCTCACTGAGGGGACAGCCTAGCTCCGTGTACATTGGGCAGCCAGTGAGGGGTGGCAGGCAGGCCAAGACAAATCTACATAGGGAATTGAAGAGGGTGGTGAGTTTGGAGCAGGCAGAATTGGAGGCACCAGAGAACACAACATCACCATTTTCCAGTAGTAGAGGGAAGGTCTAAAATAAATTGTATTTATAATTAAATAATGGGAGTGCATACTTGGGTGCCTTTTAGTTCTGCAGCTCAGTCGAGTTCTGATGAGAGGACCATACAGTACTGATTGTCCCTTAGTGAAAGTACCAGCATGCACCTCATCTCATCTATTTAATGGTTAGGGTATGAAATGAGTTTTGTGACGACAAATGCCCCACAGGTAAAAGTATTTTTATTATATTTTAAAAGAAGGCACCCCCATCACTGCAGAATCGCTGCTTGGGTGCTGGTGGCTCAGCAGGGCTAACACAAGGCACTGCAAGACCACCTTGATCAGTGTGTCAACATAATTGCTAAATCCCTTTATTAGAGATGCTGAGGCATTCCCACAGTATACTATGAGTGTCCAAATCCCTCACCTTCAATTTATTGTCCTCTCACCCAAGGAAGCTTGGCGACTCCCTTGAAGACTGTTGCCACACTGTGGCATCCTTATCTACATATGATCCATGCCACTATTAGCTTTCTGTGTGTATCCTAGTGTAGTTTGATTAAAGGTTGCCAGCTAGCAGTTCTGATATACCAACACTCAGAGCATGCTGGGGCTGAAGAGGCTTATATTTTTCAGTTTACTTGCCACAGATAGCTCAAAAGAGATGCAGCATCTCAACGGGGCTGCCTCTACCTTGCTTTACAGCTGGCAGAGACTGAAGAGCATGGAGATCAAGTGATCCGAGGTGACAGACAACCCATAGATTTGGTGGGATTCAAACATGTGATCTCCTGTTTAATAGTTCTGTGTTCTAGCCACTAGACCACACTGCTGGTCTTTCAAGGAGATCAGGCAGGGCAGGGACTTCATTCTAGTTTTACCAAACTGTGTTACGTCAGCTGACCCATTTCTTTGGGGAGGGGTCTGGTATAATTTTCCTGTGTTATCTTAGTAAACCTTTTTATTCACACAAGTACAGTAAGGGCGTGGAAGCAGGGCTGTGCCAACAACTGTAAGGGCCCCCCTGCAAAATATTTGTGGGGCCTCATCCGACCATAAATGTAAAATAACCATTAGCGCATATGACATTTTTATAGCGTAAGTTTTTTTGTATCAGTCGTCCTGAGTATACATAGTTTGTCCATGCTGTCCCCATCCCTCTTGCTGGCACCATGATCAAAGAACTGAACAATGTAATTTGTTCCTGCTCCTGCTGGGGACATGAGCACCAAGATAAGATATTTTGAGTAATAGGCCCTATTGCTTTTTGTTCTGTACTCCCCCCAACCACGTGAAACCGGAGTTGGAATCTTCTGACCCCACTGCTGACAGACCCAGTTTCAAATGGACAAGCAATTTCCAAGAGAAACTTGCAATTTTGTCTATTAAAAAAAGGTTTTCTTAATGCTGACCTCTGAGGCAGTGGGCCTCAACACTGTGGGCTCTACTGCAGCCGCAGCTCTTGAACCCCTTGTTCACTGCCCTGCGTGGAAGTCACACTGCTCTTTAATGCCTTGAGCTGAAGAGACACAGTCACATACACTAGAGGATCCAGCTGTATAATAAAGTGGCATTCACTCCACTATCCCACTAAAAACAGCCATCACTCCAGTGTATGTCATTTACATACTTGTATAAATACAGTACATGGTAGAGTTTGCCATTTCAGCACTTGTGCTGTTGCATCTGCTATTGTATAACACTGTGAATATGTCTACCAGGGTTGCTATTTCTGTACCCCTCTATTGTTGTGTAATACTGTTATGATACATGGGCTGTGCATATTGTTGCTTGCTGTCTCTTTGCCCCATCCCCCGTTTGCATCTGTCTATGAGAGCTCCTTATTATCTCTATAAATTTACCTGTTCAAACAGTTGTAATACATTTGAATAAATAAAAATATCTCTTTAGGCCAGCTATTTGTAGCTATTTTAGCATAAGCAATGTTTAAAGGGGAAAATCTTTACATTTGGGGTGGTGGTTGCTGCTGCCTCTTTGAAAGAAGCCCTGGATACACTCATGCTCCCATACATTCATATGTATGCACCTTCACATGTGTACTCTCAGTGCTCACTAAGCTTTGATGCAGACGATGTGTGGTGTTTTTAAGGTGCAAACTGCAGTCGGCTAGGAAAGAAACTGAGATTAGCCAAACTCATTTTGCATGACACAAGATCTGAACGTCAGGTCTCTCCACTGCACCACCTTAACTAGCTTTGCAGTGATGACCAACAACTAGCAAAGCCTGAGCTGTACTGCAGTTTGTCACCACCAGTTGGGCGTAAGAGAGGACCTAATTGGTGGGTGTCAGGGAGAAATGAAGGTAAACAATATTGGACCATTAATGACCTATGATGGTTCCGTTTCTTGGAGGAGAAGTCTAAAAATTCTCTTCTATACTTCACCAGCCATGATGGATACGCAATGCTGACGTTTGTGAGTGGGGTGGTGGGCTATCAGAGCCAACTGGAGCCTCAGGGCAGAATACTTTTTTTTTTTTTTTTACAGTATACATTAACCAAAATAGCCCAGTTGCGATACAACATCTCATTTCCACTGCGGTCCTGCTTCCACCCATTTCCGCAGCTGGGTGGAGTGGAACGCTGGAAGGTTAAGTGACTTGCCTAAGGTCATGCAGTAAGTATCTGGCTCAAGCAGGGTTTGAACCTGTGATCTCCCAGTTCCCAAGCCGGTGCTTGAACTACTAGCTGCCTATGGATCTACAACTCCGGTTTGACAAAATATATGAGCCCAATGTTATAGCGATGTGCCGTATCAACTGCAATTGTGGTTGGCATTGTGCTGTCGGAAGAATAAAGTGTGCATCCCCCCGCACCACCCATATTTTATTATACTCAACTCTGAGTCAAAGATGATTTGGGGAGGGGGTGCAAGACCCCGGGAAGCTGTGCTGGGGCCCCGAGCAGACTTTACAGCGATCCATCAATGTTGTTGCTGTCGACAACATCGCTGTAGAGTTGTCGCTGTGTTGTCGGCTGCATATATAGTGTATGGATTCCACTTTCTACATTAGTTTTTGTGTGAGGCGCACCAGTCCCATGCTGCTGAAGCTCAGCATGCTCGTTTGTTCTTGCATTGTCTCCTTATTTTTGTACAGATGTTGTATTACTTTGTACAGCTGTTTGTACCTTCAATATTTGCAGACCCCATGGAATGTTTGTGCTCCTCTGTACCCTTCAGCAGGACTCATCTGGAAACAATCTGTTCTTGGCTTAGTATGCTTGACTGGAGAATACTGTAAATTAATAAAATTTATTTTTGTCTGGTCTCTTTCCCTGTCTGTGCCCCATCACATGAGTTTCCCTACCCCAATGATCGGGGGGTTACAACAGCTGCACCTGCCTGGAAGGGCAATAAAGTGGCAGCTTCACAGCAGATGCCAGTTCTGCTCCTTGGTTGGCAGGAACACTGCGTATGATTGCTGGGTAGCCTGCCTGTATCTTCTCTTCCCAGGGGCCGAGTGCCTCACCCCCATTGCGCACTTGCATCGCAGCTGGCTCAAGTGCGGGACGCCGAGACTCACATGTGTACCCTAGTCTCCCAGGTGGCTGGGCCAAACCCATCCCAATATTTCCTGAAAAATGTAAAGAGGGAATCTGTGCTTCACCCCTTCCCCCAAAACTGAAGTACCTCCCTCTGCCTTTCAAGTGGCCCACATTATGAGGGACATCCTTTAAGCCTTTTAAAATTACTGTGTCCTACACCAATCCCACATAGAAAATATGCTGCCCACACAGAGAAGGTGCAGTAACTCAGTCTTTAAAAAATTCCTCTTGTTATAAGATGCTAAATCAAAATTACATTATAAAACAGTTAAGGCATACAGTGGTCTAAGCTTGTATCTCCTTGTTTGATGAGGTTATAAGGCCAGTGTCCCTCATTGTTCCACATGTTGAGTGATTGTCCCAAACTTCAGTGAAAATTGATTGCTTTGGCACCCAAACTCTGGAACTCTCTATTGCTTGCAGTTCATAGCTCCTCCTCGCCCTCAATTTAAAAAGCCTCTGTGGGTTCACCTAAGAGCCAACATGAGTTGTTCCTGCAGATGACCTTCCAGGTGTCTATCCCTGTTCTCTGGCTGTTTAGCCTTGCAATTAACAGGTTCAAACTAAACCAGTCCATGCACATTTCCCATCACTAAGCAAAATGTGTTAGAAGACTGTACATTTTATTTGCTTTTGAGTTCTTGCAGCCTGTGCATTCAAGTCAGCCTGTAGCTCCCTAGCTTTCTGCCCTGCTCATGAACTATTGTACCTTATATTTGTGTTTTTATCTTTCTGCTCCACAACATGCCTTGTTGTATTTGTTAATTTGTTGCATTGGTCCTTATTGTAGTGTGATTATTGTATGTATGGTCCTTACTGTTTTGCAATTTGTTGTTCTGTGTATTGCTGACGTCTTGTACCCTTTTAGGTTGTACCTGAAAATAGTACAGCTGTGTCTAGTGTACTCATCTGATCAACAAAAGCTAATATAATAAAAAAAAAGTTGATGGTATGATTTAGTTGGTGTGAGTTATAATAGAAATACTTGCGCTGCAGCTGTTTCCCCCCCTACATACAACTCTTTTTTCACAAAGGAGGTATAACCTTTCTAGTAATTTGTGGCAGTGAGAGGGGAAGAGAAAGGTAATTTTATGAAGAGGAGATTTAGGACGCTCATTCCACTACAGCTGAAATAATGTCGTTATACGAACAATGGCAGTCTTTTTCTTTCTTTCTCTCTCACACACACACACAAAACAAAGAGAACCTACACAGTTGACCTAATGTCAGAAAAAAAGTATTGTCTGTTAAACATTGCATTTCACGATCACTCTTTATTCACAGAATGTAACCCTCACCACTACCCCCACAACCACTTTTAGATGGGCTTTCCAAGCCAAAGTATTGCTCATCAGCTAAGAATAGATTTTAATTAGATTTCCATTGCTGGAATAATCACTCCCCCCACAGACACACACACACCAAGTCTGAGGTGTGATTTTTTATTTAATTTTTAATATGAGAATACTTAGATGGTTAGTTGAGGAGTAAAACAAGCTAAAAATGCTACTGGCTGCTTCAAAAAAGGGAAAGATTCTTCATGACTATATACACTGATTTTTTGTTACTTCACTAGTAATTGAGATTTAAATTGCATTGAGCTGGATGGTAATTGGCAAGAAACCAATTTCAGAGGCTTGTTATCTGGCTAACCCAGCTGGTTGCAGTAGGCACTGGACACAAGCCGATAAAGTCATACAGATTCCAGATAACCACACACATCGTACATCTCCTTCTGTATCTCTCTCAGTGGGTTTCAAAGGTCATGAGGCTTCATCTTCCATTCCCTTTAAACATCAGTATTCAACTCTTATTATCAAAATGTTACAGGGGGTGGTTTCAAGATACTTTTTTTCAGTGGGTCACCAGTTTGTCTTATTGTAATTGTCAAACCAATTTAATAACATTTAAAAAAAATGTTTTGTGAGCCTTTGGCAACTTGGACAATTTTTTCTAGTTGCCAAGTTCCAACTATATATGTAGTGCCATTTGCCACCAAAGTGTACCTTGTTGTGAAGGGTGGCCTTTATTTTTTTAATTCTATTTATCCTCCTAGCCACCTGTTGGCCCCACGGTACTTCTCGCATCCCATCCGGGGATCCATCCGTCTCGTCTCCACTGGCACCCTGAACTCCTGTGGTTTGCCCCCTGCAGCAGGGTGGCAGGGAGCCCCCCCAACTCCCCACCCTCATGGATCCAGTACGGGTGCCAGCTCTGACGAACACTCATGGATGGCCACCAAGCAGCGCAGCAAGTACCACCTTTTCTCTTGTTCGCCACCCCTTGCTGGAGCTCTGGGCATGCAATGATGCCAGTGGGGGCAGGGGCACATGCGTCCACATGCCTCTTCCCCAGGCCTCTTGCTCAGACTCCTCCCCGATGCTGTCACCCCGTGCCCTGACCCCCAGCCTATGCCATGGGATAATCTGGCATCGGGAAGTGAAACTCCCCCTCCCTGGAGAAAGAGAGCAGTCTAGTGAATGCTCTATCCTTCTCCTCCCCGCCAACCCCTGACAACCCATGCTCATTCCCGAACATGGGTCGCCGGCGCAGTGCGAGGTAAGGTGTCCGTGCCTCAGCCCTCAGCGCCACCAGGCTGGCCAAGGGTGGCCTTTATTTTACTCTTTATGTTCATGTTGTGTATGTCCCCCCTTCTCATTCTGGCACTGGACCCCCATTGCCACTTACTTATGAGTTATCCCTGAGTGCAGTGTTTCTGTGGTTATGCCCCACCAGATGGGGTCAGGGATGGGTTATCCCTGAGCTCAGTGTAGCTGTGGTCATGCCCCACCAGGTGGAGTCAGGGGTGGCAGGGCCCCCCCCCAACAAGAGATGCATGTTAGCCCTTGAGACACCATCAGTCGAGGTTGGGGGCTGGATGTACCAGGGCTACTGGCCACCAGTGCTCCTGCTGTTTCCATTTTCTGGTCCCTGAGGTGGTGCCAGTCATGACATTATGACGCACTGATGTCCGCATGCTCCTCCTCCTCCTCTGTGTGCTGCTTTAGTGGCAATACCACCTGTGGTCTGCCGGGGGTGGTGCTGTAGTGCAGAAACATCCCTTTATCCCTGGAGGAAGAGTGCGTTCACTTGGACACATGTTCCTTCCCTGACAACCTGAGATCATGCCTGATCAAAGGTCTGTGGCATTGTGAGCAGTGGCACTACCACTGCACATACAGGCCGGCCCTGTTTTACCCTTGGTAACAAATCCTTAGTGTGGAGAGGAGCCATGCTTCCTCAAAATGGCTTGACCAATGAACTGGTATTAGTTGGGGTACTCAGAGTCCAAAAATATGGACTTCAATCCAAGACACACCTATAAGAATGAAATTGGTAATATTCATTAGTTTAGTTTTTAGGTTAGATTAGAATAAATGCTTATTAAAATGTTAGATATAGTTGATATATTTCACTTAGTTTTTCAGTGTTTATTTATATGTTCTGAGTTATAATAATGCTGAAAGAGTAAATAACTGGATAATAAATGTATAAATATGTTTGTTTACTGTTATTGTAATTTTATAATTATGTGTAGGATAAAGTATGGGTTGGGGTGTGTAAGTTTACACACACACACACACACGAGGATTTATGCAAAACATCTAACCCGAGGATATGTATAAATCAGTTTACACCCCAATATATTTTGTTTTATATAATTGCTGGTTGCTCTTTTTACCTCAGCAATTATACAAAATAGAAAAAGTTGCAGTGTGGCTGTGGCTCAAGGTACATTAGAACAAAGCAGTCTCCAGTCATGTTTCACTTTATTTAAACGTTTTTTTCCATTTTTGTGTGGGTGCTTGATTCGGTAATGTCTTTGGCAGCAGAAGTACTTTTATTTAAAATGGCTTACTGTACTGCTGAATCTCCATGGCGGTTTTGTGTCCATTTTGTTTAGCGGTTTGGAAGGAAGAGGACAGCGGTTGGAAAGCGAGTAGCTCGAGCGAGCACATGCACAGAGTGAGGGAAATTATGCGCTTGTTTGCCATAATAAACACTCCTTTATTACAACAAATAATGCCATGGTTTCCTTATGGGGAAAAAGAGCAAGCCATTAATTATAAATAAAATAATTAAAAAAGAATGACATTTCAATTCAAGTTTTTATCAGAATAAAAACCACTGAGCAGAGCTCATTTACAAAGATATCCTGTTATTGCAAAACATTGATAACAAGTGAATTTTAAGGAAAAATTAATGACTTGAGGGGGAATGTTAGGCTAACATGGGAGGCAGGATAATAGAGGAAGAAGAGCAAAAATCAGTCATTCTGAATGACTACTTCTGCTCAGTATTCACTGGGAGTACAGCAGACCTTTGCTGAAGAAGCGGCATAAAGGCTGTTAAAAGGGGTTCTGGAAATGAGACAGCAGGTATTTACTAGTGAAAAGGTCAGAAAAGGGCTATCAGCCCTGAAGATAGTTAAGACCCCAGGGCAGAGAGGATGCACCAAAGGGTGCTCACAGAACTGGCATTGGAATTAGCTGAATCCCTGGAAGGGCTGTTCAGTAGCTGTATTCAGCCAGGGGTGGTTCCAAAAGACTGAAGGGTAGCAGGTGTAGTTCTACTACATAAGAGTTGGGACAAAGAGCAGCCAGGTAACTACAAACCTGTGAGTGTTACCTTTGCGGTGGGTAAATTGATGGAGACACTAGTCAAAGATTACCTATTGAACTGCCTGGAGAGAAATGGGTTCCAGGATAACAAATGGCACAGGTTTGTGGCAGGAAGATCTTGTCAGGCGAACTTGACAGTATGCTTTGACTGGGTAACACTGCGACTGGTGCCGTTATGTTGGGGGGTGGGACAGATGCTGGATGCAATTGCACGTCCCTGCCCCTAAGGAGCAAGCATCGAAAACAAAAGGCCGGCCCCCCAGCTTTATGATCTGCTCTGCTGCCACTATCTCCACTGCCTTCGATGTCTGCAGAGGGTTCCCGCTCCTGTGGACCCAACCTGGGGAGTAAGCCAGGGCTTTCCAACGGTGTCCATTGGGAGGGGGAGCCATCCCAACAGGCCCCACTCAGGGAGGCAAGCCTAGGCATGGGAGGACAGCAGGCAGGGCGGGTCTGATTACTGGGGGGAACCACCAAATCGAAACTAAAAAAGGTAAAAATAAGAGTTCTAGAACAAGAGGACATGACATGAAATTTGAGGGGGCAATATAAGGGGAAATGTGAGGAAGTTCTTTTTTTACTGAGGGGGTGGTGGATGCATGGAATGGCCTGCCCCAGGGGGTGGTGGGACCAAAACTGTGGCATGATCCAAACATGCATGGGATAGGAATAAGGGAATAATAAAAATTGAGAAGAAATAGCTTAAGCTGATAACCAGCTATTGTCAATGCCTTCTAGGTAGGGTAGATGGGCAGACTGGATGGGCCTGGCAGTCTTTTTTATTTTTATTTTTTGGATTATTATTTCAGTTTGGGATTAAAGAGCTAGTGTACTGCTTGCAATTAATAGTAGTTTCAGATGCAGTCAGCTATCATTTCCAAAATCTGAAGTATTTTTTATTTTCTGTTTGCTAATTAAAGATTTTCTACCTGGCAGTACTGGGGTAATCGTGGAGCAACACTCTGTCTGGAGGAAAAAAGTCAGTTCTGTTCCTCACTACATCATCAGAAGTGAGACAAAACACCTTGAGGCACCTCAATCCTTGCAACCTGAACAGTGACTACCAATCAAAATACAGGAAATTGTGACATCACTAGTAACCAGGGAGAGTCAGTCTCTGCTGCTTCATGTGAAAGTGAAACCTGGCAGTGAGAAACGGTTCTCACTGGTTACTAGTGATATCATAGTCAGTGTGCTTCAGTGTTGATGTAGTGGAGGAACCGAACTGACTTTTTCCTCCACACAGGTGCTGCTCCCACATCACTCCAGTACTGCCAGGTGGAAAATCTTCTAATTAGCAAACAGAAAAGAAAAAAATACTTCAGATATAAGAAGTGATAGCTGACTACATCTGAAAGTTACAATTAATTGCAGGCAGTTTCCAGGCAGTACAATAGCTCTTTAACACCTTTGAGCCAAAGACTCATTTACAAAGGTTCCAAGTCGATACATATAGTTGGGCAGACAAGACAGCATGAGACAGTACATATGCAAGCAGAAACAGTAACGTATCCGAGATAACTTGATTTCACATTACAATTGTGCTTTGTTTTCAGGTTACACATTGTTTGTTGTTGTTTAAAGTTTTATTCAAAATTCATGAATTAGAAAAGTTGTTACATACGCCATTGAGCAAAGCTCATTTCAAAGGCGGTCCATTTTTCAGGAATATAAAGCATACTAATTACACAAGCGACACTGTATATAAAAACACATTTAAGTACATCATACAAGATTATATATACACAACATTTTTAACATTTTGACACAATACGCATGGAGTTACTGAACAAGTATAATATAATCTTTACTAGGTAAGTACACCCATGCAGCAGGGTAGCATTGTACCTGATTTCGTTTTATACCACTGTTTTATGGTTTCCAGTTTGATTACTTGATTACTTTGACATAAGGAGATGGGTAGTAAATTCCATATTTATTTCCACTTTAGTTACTAGTTGTCTAGAAATTTTCACAAACTTTCACCGTCAGTTTAAAATATATAGAGAAATGCCAAAGTATTTCAGATCCAGGAGGTAAACTGTCCTGGAGTTGCTTGCACAAGTTGGCAACAGGTTGCAGGGTCACGTGCTAGGGAGGATAGGGCAATCAGGGAGATAGTTAAATGAGGTTGGGCTTGCTTGGCAGCCTGAGAGGGGCTTTGTCCTTGGTGGTGATGGCGAGGGGTCATTGGGGAGGGGTAGGGAAGGGAGAAAAGATAGGAGGGATGGGGAGAAGGAGGAGGATGTGATGGGTGTTTGGGAGGGTGGCAGTCTAAGGTGGGCGGGGAATCATACAGGTGTGGGTTGGGTCAGGGGAGGGCAGAGGATTAGCAGGGGGGTGGGGTAGGGTGGAGCAGAGGAAGGGACCAGGGGGTAGAGGAGGGGGGTAGGTCACTAGTAGTGAAGGACATGGGAGAGTTGGGGGCATTAATTGGCCTATCCAGTGCTTGATAAAGAACATTCTGAGAGCTCTAGGTAGCAAGTATTGGATTAGGTCTTGTTAGGGCATTCGCAAATGCAGTCGAGAGCTAGGAGTGCTCGGAGACCTGTTTTGAAGTTGCTTATCTGTCTACATTCAGTGAGTTCTGATGGGAGAGCATTTACCCACATGGTTCTTCTGTAGGAGAGAGATCTCTGAGCTATTGAAGTCTGCTTGAAAGTTACCACAAGCCCACCCTTTGAAGATCTGCATGTACTTGCAGTTGGTTGGATTGGCTTGAATAGGCAGGAGGAGGATTCAGGAGCTAGCCCAACTAAAGCTTTCTTTGCCAGAAGGCAGGCCTGGTATTGAGCTCTGAGTTGAAGAGGTAACCATCCAGTTGCTTTGTAGAGATTACAAGTGTGTGTCCAGCAGTCTGCACCCAGGACCAACTGGCATGCTTTGTTGAGTAGGGTTTTTACCCTCTTGAGAGCTGAGTCAGTGCTAGCACCGTAGATTATAAATCTGTAGTCTACTGTAGTTTGTACAGTGCTGCTTGTGACCAGCTATAGGGCCTCAGGAGACATGTAATGGCGGTGTCGATAGAGAGCTCCTAGTTTAGCATTGGCAGTTTTGACAACATGGTCAACATGTGTAGTGAATGAGAGGGCATTATCCAGGTGTATCCCAAGATATTTAAAGGCGTCGACCTTCTCCAGTATATCCCTTCAGTGCTCAGTACCTGCAGTTTCCCAAACTTCTTTCAGTTCTGAGGAACCGTGAAAAGCATGCTCATAGTTTTTTTAAAGTTAAGCAGCAATTTATTATTAGAGAACCATGCCTCTAGTCTGTGCAGATTTGCTTTCAGTTCATGAGTGATGGAGATTTTTTTTTCTTCCAGTAACTGAGATGACCGCATTATCAGCATATAGTACGATATGTGCTGTGCAGACCGAGGGCAAAGAGTTGATGAAGGGGCTGAAAAGGAGCGGTCCCAATATTGAGCCTTGTGGGACTCCAAGATTCACCTCTTTAGGCTCAGAGAGGGTGCCTTTAATTTTAATGCATTGAGTCCTTCCTGTGAGGTAGCTCTTGAACCAAGTAACCGTGTCTATAGACAGGCCTATAGAGAGGAGGCATTCCAGAAGGAGATGATGGTTGACAGTTTCAAAGGCTTTTGTAAGGTCAACAGAATAGACTCCACTGCCAAACCATCATCAAATGCATTGTAAATTTTGTTGGTGTAGTCAGTCAGGGCAGTGATAGTGGAGTGGTCTTTACGGAATCCATGTTGTTTGGTGCATAGAAGGTTGTATTTTCGGTAGGAAGTCCATGAGCTGGTCAGATACAATGTGTTCAAGGGTTTTAGACAAGGGAGGAGAATGGAGATGGGCCCGTAGTTTGTGGCATCCCAGCTTTGAAGACGGGTGACGGCGCCTTTTCCACTTGTCTGGGAAAACCCCTGACCTTAGTGAAGTATTGAAAACTTTAGTAAGCAGGTCCACCAGCTTGTTAATTTCTGTGTTTGTATACTTCTATGTAACTAGGACAATAGCTAAGGGTCATACAGTGGATTTACACTACTGCAACTTCTGTAAGGCATTCAACTCAGTGCCACACAGAAGGTTGCTGAAGATGCTAGAGGATCTGGGTGCAGCAAAGGACATAGTTTGATTAGTTGGAAGTTGGCTGGAAGGGCAGCAGAAGAGGATAGTGGTAAACAGATACAGATCCGAGGAGAGGGAGGTCACCAGTGGAGTGCCACAGGGATCAGTTCTGGGTCCTGTCCTTTTTAATATGTTCATCAGTGATTTAGGGGAAGCAGTACAGGGCAAGATACTGTATGTTTCTTCACAGAAGTCTGTAAGCTCTGTGGTAGGATAAACAACAAGGAAGGGGCAAGAGAGATGCAGAGGGACCTGCAAAAGCTGGAAGGATATTCCAGGGTTTGGCAGCTGATATTTAACTGTGAACAATGGATGGTTAAACTTAGACCAGTGAACAAAGGCAGTTCCAATCAGATTTTCATTTGTTCATTTTCTTTTCTGCTGTGGCCACTATATCAATTTCCCAATGGCATTTTGCTGGTTACCCTCCAGCTTTATTAAGTGAAAGTGGTCCTGTAGGTACTGCATCAACTCATCAGGATGGCCACATGTTGGACCTGGTGTTCTCACTGGGGCTTGAGATCAGTGATCTCAGGATTGATTGAGTACATTGGTCCGATCACTGCACGGTGCAGTTCATGCTTGGGGCTCCTGCCATAAGTCCTTCCCCTGCTGAGATGATTAGCTGTCGCCCTTTGCGGGGTTTGACCCCTGAGGGTTTTTTGGCAGCAGCTAAATTGTCTAGTGTGGGTGCTGCATGCGTCAGAGGAGTTGATGTCGGGGTTGATACCTATAATAGGGTGCTATCTGACACCATCAACTCCCTCACACCTGTCTGTGTATGACCCAGAACTTCATACCTGAGGTCCCCGTGGTTTGATGGGGAGCTCAGGGAGATGAAGAAGATGGGTCGGAAATTAGAGCACTGCTGGAGAAGATCCTGCCTGGCGGCGGACAAACTGGTCCTGTGTGTGCATTATAGTGGGCACCAGGAGGCAATCAACCGTAAGAAGGCAGTGTTCCTGTTTAGGGAGATTGCTGCCGGGAAAAAATGACCAGCTTTACTCTACCGGACTGTGGACAGGCTTCTTCATCCTGCCTGCCTGTCTGCAGCCCGGGAGGGTTTTTTCTAATTTAGATTGTGAGGAGTTTGCTCATTTTTTTTCAGACAGGGTGTCCTTAATCCGGTGGTGGCTTCTTCAGCTAGTAATATTATTGCTGACAGTGGTCACCTGATGTGTTCTGAGAGCACTCCGCCTAGTTGGGGAGAGTTTAGACCAGTGGAGGTTAGTGAAGTTATTGAGGTGGCAGCCAGCATGAAGCACACCTTTTGTGAACTGGATCCAGTGCCAAAGCATTTTTTAATGAGATGCGTTGACTCTGTTGGCCCGGTGTTTGCCTTGATTGTACGGTGCTTCCTTTCTGAGGGGGTCTTTCTGGATGCCTTGAAGGAGGCTCTGGTGAGATACCTCTTAAAGAAATCATCTTTGGACCTGGAGATCAAGGCAAATTACCGTCCTATATCCAACCTTCCATTTTTGGGGAAGGTGGTGGAAAAGGTGGTAGCGCTTCAGTTGGAAGAGCATCTCGTGACTCACGAGTTGTACAAACCTTTCCAGTCGGCATTTCGGGCTAGACATAGCACAGAAACTGCACTTGTTCGGGTGCAAAATGATCTCCTCAGGGCAAGAGAAGAAGAAGAAGAATCAGCATTTCTATAGCACTTTTCATACATCCAAAGCGCTTTACAAGCAATGCTAGACTGATAGTGAAGTGACTGAATGTGTGAGATCGGGGGGACAGGACAATTCTTGTTCTCCTTGATCTCTCTTCTGCATTTGACACTGTGGACCATAGTGTGTTGCTTGTCCGCCTTAGGGAGCTATGTGGACTCACTGGTACTGTCATCAACTGGTTTGAGTCCTTTCTTACCAACAGAAGGCAATGGGTTATGATGGAGAATTCTTCATCTATACCCAGTCTTCTATTTTGTGGAGTTCCTCAAGGATCAGTACTGGCCGCAATGTTGTTCACAGTGTACATGCTGCCCCTGGGAGGGATCATTAGGAAGTATGGTTTGAGTTTTCATTGTTATGCCAATGACACTCAGCTATATTTTTGCTTTGCCCCAGGAACATCTAATGCAGTAGATGTGCTTAACATCTGTCTGGCTGAGATTAACGACTGGATGGCCTCCAGTTGGTTGCGACTGAACCCTGACAAGACGGAGGTATTGGTAGTGGAGTCGAACAGAGTTCATGATAGGATGGCCTTTGACTCAGAAACTGGGCTTGTCCTTGGAGCTGTGTCATTGAAGGCCTCCTCTTGGGTGCGAAATCTGGGAGTGATTCTGGACAGGAACTTAACCATGGAGGCTCAAATATCCTCCATGGTTCATACCTGTTTTTTCTATCTCAGAAACATTGCCAGAATTAAACCCCTTGTTCCGCCTCTGGACCTCCCTACCTTGATACATGCCTTAGTCATATCTAGGCTTGACTACTGTAACGCGCTCTATCTCAGGGTCTGGGAGGATCTCCATGAACTGCAGCTGGTGCAAAATGCAGCTGCCCGGTTGTTGACTGGACAGCAAGCGTTTTGTCATATTACACCGGTTTTATGCAAATTGCACTGGCTGCCAGTCAGGTGGAGAGTCCTCTCTTTAAGGTGGGTCTTCTCACCTATAAGACCCTACACGGGCAGGGCCCTGGTCACCTGTCAGACCTTCTGTTACCTACCCTTCCCACCTGCCCAGTTCGATCTTCTAGTGGTGGCTTCCTGACCATTCCCAGAACTAGGCTAAAATCAGCCGGTGATAGAGCCTTTAGTGTTGTGGCTCCCGTTCTGTGGAATTCTTTGCCAGCTTTGGTCAGGGAAGCCCCCACAGTGGATACTTTTAAGGCCGCCTGAAGACTTTTGATATTTAGATTAATATATACAGTAAAGACTGTGATTGTATTAGATTTATTTATTCAATCTGTATAAAATTTGTGTTTTAAATTTTGTGCTTTTAAATTCTGTCTAAAATTTGTACGGCATCCAGAGCCTCTGGGATTGTGCGTCTTTAAATAAATTTTGCTTTGCCTTACATAAATTAACAAATACAGTTCATTAGTAGCTGCAAATTGCAATGTTAACAGGCAACTATGTATTCATTTATACTTTATGCATTCTTGAAGTATCATGCATCATTTCATATAGTGCTTAGGCAGGTTTGTTTTGTAAAGTTTTCCATGGAACACAAAGCTCGTGCATGCTTTCTGCAGCTTAGCCCTCTAGCAGTGCTAACAGAGTTATGCTGCACCTCAACATTCAGCTATTGTTGCTGCCCAGCCAAGTCCTGATGTTTGAATGTGTGTGTTAAGTTCTCTCTCTCTAATCATATTCAGCAGGCGATCTAACCACTTAGTTACCTGACCCTTAACCCTGCTAGATGTACATGGGACATGTTTGTCTTGAAGCCCAGTGAAATGAGAGACCACTAGGTTGACAATGGTGTTCAATAAGCGTGACCAATCTGTACCAGCAACATCTTGTATAAAAGAGGCATAAAAACATACAATTTGTCAGTAGAAAAGGATCACATGGCCTCCCAGTCTGCCCCCAGATGATCCCTGCCTAGTCTGTCTCCACAGACCCTAACTGGTCTCCGGTGACCCTCTCTCCTACCTGCCTTTTTATTCATATTACCATATGTCTATCTCATGTGTGTTTGAAGCCCTCCACTGTTTTTGCCTCCACTACTTCGGCTGGCAGTTGGTTCCAAGTGTCCACCACTCTTTCAATGAAGTAGTATTTCCTCACATTCCACTTAAACTCCTCCCTCCAGTCCTGGTGTTGCTTCTCATTTGAAAGACTCCCTCTGCACCTTGTTCAACCCCATCAGGTACATGTATGTCTCTATAGATGTCCTCTCGCTATCTTCTCTTTCAAGGTATACATGTTGATATCCCTCAGTCTCTTTGTGAGGGTTTTAATGCAACCCCTGCACCATTTTAGTTTCCCTTCTCTGGATGGCCTCCATCCTGTCTATGTCTTTTCTGAGGTGCAGTCTCCAGAACTGGACACAATACTCCAGATGGGGTTTCACAAGTAAGCGATGCAGTGGTAACCTCCCCCCTTCCTGCTGGAGATACCGCTCCCTTTGCATCCCAGCATCCCACTGGCCCTACACACTGCTTTGTCACACTGCCCACCACTTTGAGGTAATCAGATATGATAACCCCAGGGCCCCTTTCCTGCTTAGTTACTGTCAGTACCGCACCCCCTCCAGCATCCTATACTCACTTTCTGGGTTCCTGTGCCCTCGTTGCATGATTTTGCACTTTATGGCGTGAGCCCCAACTGCCATGCTCTTGACCACTCCTTGAGTGTTCAACACATTTCTTACACATTCTCTCCACTCCTTCCTGAGTGTCCACCCTATTACAGATTTTGGTGTCATCTGAAAAGGCATACCTTTATTTCCACTTTTTCTACAATGTCTTTTATGAAGACACTGAAGAGGACCAGTCCCAGTACTGAGCCCTGTGGCACTCTGCTGGTCACTCTCCCCGCATTAGAGTGAGTGCCATTAACCATCCCACTCTGTTGCCTATCAATCAACCAGTTCCTTATCCAAGTCACTGTTTTGGATCCCACCCCTAGACTGCTCGGTTTCTTAATCAGTCTCCTGAGAGGCAGTGTGGCAGGCCTTGCTAAAGTCCAGATGGGCCATGTCCACTGCCTTCCTGTGATTTGTTTCCCTAGTCACCCAGTCAAAGAAATCAGTCAGTCATCTGGCATGACCTCCCCTCTGTGAATCCATGATGTCTTTGTTCATGTAGCCCACTGGATTCAGGATACTCTATCAACCTTTATTTAACAAGGTATCCATTAATTTCCCCACCACTGATGTGAGACTGAATGCCCTATAGTTACAAGCATCCTCCCTGCTGCTGCTTTTATGGAGAGGGACTGCATCTGCTCTCCTACAGTCCTCTAGAACCCTACGTATCTCCAGTGGGCTATTGAGTGAAGCCATCAGTGGGGCAGCTAGCACCTCTCTGTGTTCCTTTAGTCCCCTTGGGTGTATGCTGTCCAGTTCCATAGCCTTGTCTACTTTCAGAGCTGCAAGTCCCTTCAACACTCCTTCCTCTGAAAATGGACTTGTGTCTACCTCCCCCCCCACTTTGTTTCTGCTGCTCCCTGTTAGTCCTTCTCCCTCTCCCTCTCCTTTCACTGTGAAAACTGAGCAAAAGTACCTGTTCAGGATGCCTTCTTTTCCTTGATCCTCTTCTGTGCAGTCTTCCACTGCCACTCTCCTCATCCTCACTATCTCTCCCCTTGCTTTCCTCTTCTGACTTAGGTACCTAAAGAAAGTCTTATCCTCTTTAACTACCCCTTTGGCTATTCTTTCCCCTATCTGAGCTTTTGCTCTCCTCACTGCCTTTCCTGCTTCCCTCTGTTTTACTTGGTGTATGTCCCTGTCTTCTCCCTGAGCATTTCCTTATACCTCCTAAATGCCACCCTTTTTCCCTCACTACCTTGGCCACTTCTCTAGAGAACCATAATAGTTTCTTCTTCTTCTTTTACTCATTTCCTTTATGCAGAGATTGGGTGCTGTAATTATGCTCTCTCTTATTTTTTTCCCACTATTCCTCTACAATCCCTCCCAACAAGTAAGTTCTGAGGCAGTCTCCCCTTTCTTTAAAATGCACCCTCCTTGATTCCAGGACCCTCGTCCTCATGTGGTTGCCTCTGTTCCCATCTTCCAGTAATGTTAAACCATACCATATGATGATTATTGGTACCTAGGGGACTACCCACTGTGACATCTGCAACGCCATCCTTGTTTGTAAGCACCAGGTCCAGCACTGCCCCATCCCTAGTGGGTTCCTTGTCTAGCTGCCTGAGAAAAGCCCCCTATTGAGAGTTAAGGATGGCCCTGTTTCTTACCAAAGCTGCAGCTGAAAGGCTGCAGTCCACATCTGGCAGACTGAAGTCCCCAATTAGCAGCACCTCCCTCTTACTTGCCATCCTAATGATGTCTTTCCAAGTGCCTTATTTAACTCCTCTTCCTATGCTGGAGGTCTATATATCACCTCTGTATGGACATCAACCCCAGTACCTGTCTCCAAGATGACGCACAGCACCTCCAGCCCTTCTTTTTCCTCAGGGTGCTCCTGTACTTCTGTTACCTTGAGTCCCTCCTTCACATATAGTGCAACCCCTCCTCCCTTCCCTCTCTCTTCTGAACAGAGAGTAGCCCAGTATGGCCATGTCCCAGTCATGGCTGTCGGTGCACCATGACTCTGTTATGGCTACCAAATCCAGGCTAGCCTCAGCCATGATGGTCTTCAGGTCTGG
Organism: Neoceratodus forsteri; assembly: GCA_016271365.2. NCBI lineage: Eukaryota > Metazoa > Chordata > Ceratodontiformes > Ceratodontidae > Neoceratodus > Neoceratodus forsteri. Next base: position 256,431,363 of record CM057452.1, read on the forward strand.
AATTTATTTGCCAGTCTCTCTGCATTGGCAAGATCAAAGTGGGAGAAATCTCCAAAGTGGTTAGTCTATGCAGCACTTTTGGGAGTTTAGTTCTCCACACACAGAATACTGGGGAGTGGTCTCTATTAGCATCAGGGAGAATACCCGAACAGCACATCCTGTCCTCAGGAGTATGGATCCATCCAATAATGTGGCACATTTGCCTGCATTAGACAGTCTAGTGGGTTCCGTAATGATTTGGGATAGCTGAAGTTTGTTGAGAGCTACCTTGGTATGTGTTTTTTTTTTTTTTTTTAGGATTCAACCAATAAATGTTAAAGTCCTCAACAAGAATGAATTCATTGTTTTAGACATGTGAGAGCCAAGAGACTGTCTACAGGGGGGATATAAATATAGAATATGCATAATTTTGTAGAATTATCCAAGCTACTGTAAGTTCTACATGACATAATTCTAAATTAGTGTCAGTAGGAGCAGATATTGCTGTATTTGAGACATAGAATCCTTCAGGTTCCTGAAAGGAATGAATAAAGTGAACTGTGAAGAGCTATTCAACAAAAGTCATGGTTATGAATCTAGACCACAAGGTCACTAGTGAAAGCTGGGGAGGGAAGGGAAGGGGAGGTTCAGGTGGGGCATGAGACCGTTTTGTTTTACAGAAAAAGTGGTTGAGCCATGGAACAGTTTGTCAATGGAGATGGTTGGTCACCAAAACCATCAATAGTTTCAAACACAGTTGGGAAAGATTTAAAGAGCTGGTGACACATTCAGGAGAACTTTAACAAAACATAATATTTAGGCACTGCCCATCTTGTATTTCCCATTAGTTTTGTATTCCTCATCCCCATTATTTAGTAGTGAGGTCATCTACATGAAAACAGGAACTCTGTTCCTGAAGAGTTTGTCTATTCCTGCTGCTTTCTCCCTACCTGAAGTCATAGAGCATGGCTTGTGACTTCACAGTTACTCCCATGGCAACATATTGTGATGTCACAACAGAGGATTATGACTTGACATAGGGAGTAAGCTATAGAGACAGATGAACTCTAAGGGACAATGATCATATATTCATACACATTCCTTTAGTAATAAATGATGGGGAGGAGAAATTTGTAACATATAAACAGAATGCAAGCAGAATTGTACCTAATTATTATGTTTTTTAAAGTTTTCTTTGAGGTGTCAGTAGCTCTTTAAGTGCTCAGTTGTTGCTCAGCAGGGTAGCAGTAAAACAAGGATCAAGGGCTGGATAGTGTAGACAAAGACCCTGTATGGACAAAAGGTCTCAGGGTATGATAAGGTGTTACGGGTAGACTGGATGGACCATTGGTCCTTTTCTGTTATTATTATCATTGTCTATGAACATGGTACAGGTGTAAAGATACAGTGTACAATTTACAACGCATTGTATGTTTACATAAGTACATCTAAACAATTAAAGCAGCAGTACAAATCATTTGGGGGCCTTGGGGACTGTTGATATCACATTGCTATCTGACCCCCTTCTGTTCCCACTGTTGACACAGGTGCTCTTTTTAATATTGTTACGTCGTATTCAAAAGTTTCAATGATTTGAAAATACCTTGTTGTGTGTGCGATAAATGGGGAGCTGATATTTGACCATGTAATGTGTGTCCCACTGGTGCACGCTCCCAATAGAAAGCTTACCCTCTCAATTTGACCTTTTTCTTGACACTGTAAAAATAACAGGAGCAGGCCGTGAAGGAGGGGGATAGCAGTGCAATCCTAAGTGGTTGTACCGATTCTTTAAACAAACTTTAATTCGACATGAAAAAATAAAGAAAAAATTGCCTACTTTATTTGATCAAATTTTTTTTCTATACAGTCAAAGATATGCAAAAAAAAAAAAATACTGGATGTACTATTGTAACCTGGGCCACGAAGGGAACCTTTTCATTTTATTTTTTAATGCCCATTACACTCTGTTGGAGACAAATCTACTTAACACAATAACTACATACTGGGGCTCACTAGAAACATGCTTTGGAATCCTACTGAAACCTTTGGATACTATGTGGCAAAAATATGATCAGATTCTTTAGAAGAGTCTTTAAAACTAGAAAAATGGTGATCAGCCAGCAATCAGGGAGGCAAGCTAATATTAGCATACTGTAAAGATGAAAAGAAAGGTTCTACACATATTGAACTTGTTCATCTGAGAAGTAAGCGTGCACTTGCTCTTTGAATAGAAACTATCTTTATCTTGTGCTATGCTATTTATATAAGGTTTTCATGTGTATGTCAAATCTTTTCTTTTTTTGTCATACTGTTGATAATTGTTGTAAAGACCTAGTAAGTCGAACAAATAAAGAATGAACTGAACATTCAAATGTGTTTAAAGGATTATCCTAGACAGCGTCAGTGCACATGCTGACTGCTTAGTCAAGGCTGTCAATTCTAAGCTTGGATTCCTCTATAGCAGGGGTTCTCAAATGGTGAGGCCAGCCTCCCTGGGGAAGCCCCAACCTGTTCCAAGGGAGGCTCAAGCAAGTCTGAAAAAGTACTGTATTTAAATTTTGGATTTTACATATTTTGTATGAAGAGATGAAGGCAAACTGAAAGAGGATAATAACAGTAGATAAATTTTACTTATTTACTAATAGGTGACAAGGGGAGGTGAATGAGCCAAGGCTCATTTCAGGTGTACCCAGGGAAGGGTAGGGAGTGAATACACTTCAAAAGGTAACTGCAAAACAATCAATAAATATACAATGAGCAATAGTGCAAATAAATATGAACGTGTGCATAATGAGTGGTGGTTATTGATCAGTTTGTAAACGGATGGCAAAACAGCCCAAATACAAAGGTTGAGCATAGAAGTGCTAAGAGCAACAGCAGGAAGGAGCAGGGAAGGAGGGGGAGAGGCAAAGTATGTAGGAAGGCTATTTCATATAGAGAGGAAACAGAGAAAGCAGTCTGACCCAAAAGTTCCAAGTCAGTATAAGACAAAGAACTGAATGTGAGCCAAGTACTCAAAGGGGTTTCAATTTATTCATGGTGTACTGCGCAAAGTACAGTGTGTTATTTTTCCTTGGGGAGGCCCAAGATTATTTCAATTTTTGGGGGAGGCTCAAAATCTTTTCCATGGATTTGGGGAGGCTCACTGTGACAAAGTCTGAGAACTATTGCTCTATAGGCACAGAAACACAGACTTTGACAGCAGATAAAGACCGCTTGGCCTATGCTGTCTGCTTATTTTCCTACCTGTTGAATAAGCTGCAGATCCTAGTTAATCAACAGCCTACTTCCTCCTACCCCCACCATAATTGCCGTATGTCCGTCCCATGCATTCTTGAATTGCCCCACTGTTTTTGACCCCATGACCTCCTCAGTGAGGCCATTGCATGCGTTCACCACCCTGTCTGTGAAAAAACACTTCCTCACATTGCTCCTGAGCCATCCCCCCTCTATCTTCAAATTGTGCCCCCTGTTCTTGCACACCTCTTTTTCTGAAAGATGCTACCCTCTTGGACTTTGTTGATCTCCCTGAGACACTTGAAAGTGTCTATCAAGCAACTTCCTGCCAGAGATAAAGAAGCTCCTGGTACAGTGCTTCATCACAAGTATTATTGGCTATGGGATTGTGGTCTGAGACTGACCGTACAATGTCCCGGGTCAGAAGCTTACTTAATAGGGCCTGCTGCTTTGCACTAGGCATCAAAAATGACATACACACCTGTGAATTGTACAGTAGCCTGAACTGGTTAAACCTCAGCTCGAGGGTCCTCTACCACACCTTGGTCACAGGCAGTAAAGTGCTATTAGGCTTGCTGTCCCCTGACCTACACTCTATGTTCAATTATGTTGGCAATAATTATGGTATAAGGGGTGTGTTGTGACACTCCCAACTGCTTCCTCACAGGAGAACTACCTTGGGTCAAACTGTTTCTCATATCATTTTGCAAAACAATGGAATGATCTGCCTGACATTCTAAGAGCCTACAGCTTAGCTGAATTGTTTAAAACCCAGCTGTTGTCCTCGCTCACACCACCTGGATTATGTAACTGCTACCAGTGATCATCTCCTGTATTCCTGTAACGTATACTGTGTGCACTGTACTTGAAACATACATACGAACATGTGAATCTGCCAACAGAAACAGATCTCATGGTCTATCAAGTCTGCTCGAGTGCGCAGCTAACACCCCTAGATTGCAGCTGCCCCACCCCCTCCCCACACCTCTTCTATTCAGGACGTTCTCAGCTCTACTCACCCAGACCCTCCCCTGTACCCTGTCCCATACCCTTTTAAAATTTCCCACCGTCTTACATGATATCACCCCCTCTGGTAGGGCATTTCACTTCGACACCACCCTTTCTGCGAAGTAATGTCTCCTCATCTCTCTCTCCTAAATCTTCCACCCTCTAATCTTAGCTTGTGCCGTCTCGTGTCCCTATCCTGCTTTAGCTTAAACAACCCATCAGCACCAGCTTTGTTTATCCCCCTCAGGTATTTGAATGTTTTAATCATATCCCCATAACCCTCCCCCCCCTCTTTCCTGGGTGTACATACTCAGTTCGCTTAAACCTTTATACCAATGTATTGCAAGTCTTATACTGACACCAACTGCACAGCATTGTTAACCCATGTGTGCCCCACTGCACACTTGTAGATTTTGTTCTAACAGATCCTAAACCCTTTGAAATTAGGCACCACCTGAACAAAACTAACCTAAACTAGAGTAAAGGAGGGCTGCATTGAACCTGTAAGTTACGTTTTCCTGTAGAAGTTGTTTTCCCAGTACTGGTTCCATATCTCTTATTGCATCATCATTAGAGACCTTTAACTGTGTTTCTGAGTTATAGTCTTATGGTAAAGGATCATTAAGAACTGTACAATATAAAAAGACAAAGGACCTTAGCACAAAAGGACTGTGGCAAGGGTTACCTATAAAGGGCATTGGCAACAAAGTCTGGCTTTGTTGCCAATGCCCTTTTTGGGTAACCCTTGCCTCAGTGCTTTTGTGCTGAGGTTCTTTGTCTTTTTAGCTTACTTCCTTATTTTGGGCCCACCATGACCCAACCCCCATAAGACCACATTAGGGCTGGCTCATTTTCCCCTGGGGTGAAATACAGATGAGGCACATGACTGTGTCTTCTGTTCTCACTCTTTGCAGATTGTAGGAGAGGCCCTTTGGCACCATGCATTCCTGCTTAAAGCAGAACTGACCAACATTTTCTTGGTGATTTGCATATATATCCTATGATGCTTTGCATTATGGGGGTATGTGTGATTTTGTATTTCTTGTATAGTATAACGGACATTTCCCTTTCAACTGTAGCATCCTCTAGTAGAACACTGATGCACTGTGATAGCAATGCAAGACAAAAGACATTCAACGTCGTGCAGACAGTCTCGAAGACCACGGGTTACTGCACTATGGTGCATGGATTTTTTAGTCAAAAAATTTTTGTTCTCACCTTATTTCTTGTAAGCAACTTTTAATTTTCAACTGCAAAACATCCAGTACAAAAATTTCACAAGGTTGATCGGCATGTAATTCATGTAAGTGAAGATTCTTCTCACCAGATCAGGAGAGGTGCACATGCGCTGACCATGTGCACACACAAGATGCTGACTTTTCAAAGTGCATGGGTATGCATGCGCACTTCTTCTTTAAAGTCTTGCAGCTGAAAATAAAAATTTCTTTACAAGGAGTAAGGTAAGAGCAATTTTTTTTTGTCGAGCACATTCATGCACCATAGTACTGCTACCTGTGGGACTCTGAGCCTGTCGGCACAATATATTCATCCTCATAGCATGCATTGGACTGATGCTCCATTTATGAGCTGAGCATTGACTACCGCTGAACTGTGCAAAGGATGTCCTACATCACAGAGTTCTAAAATGTTACTCGCCATCTGTGTGTAAAGCAGTAGCACTTAGTGTAAAGTAAGGATGGAACAGTAAGAATTGGAATCAGCATTTTAAAAACAGCGACTACAGGAAAAAAATTAGTTACAGGTTCAGTGGAGCACTCCTTTAAGTTGATTTATTCATCTTAATTGTTTGGAGCTTTGCCCAATAATTTTCTATCAGGACTTTACATGCATACATATGTAGGGATGACAGATGACTATTGATCCATCGAGTCCCCCTTCCCCCCACCAACTCTGTGGGAAGATCCAGTCACCAATTTTTCTTCACAATACTTACCTAGTATGAGCTTGAAGGTAGAAACAGTGTGGGCTAACACCACCTGTTCTGGAAGTCTGTTGTGTTCATCGCTAACTCTGTGAAGTGATTCCTCCTAACATTTCCACTTATCAAAGACCTTAAGTACCCTCTTGCCCATTTACCATTTGTACAGTTTGAGTTTCTCCTCCTACCAGCTCAGTGGGAGTACCCTGTCACCCCTTTTGCTTTAAAGGACCTTTCAAGTCTGAGCTTGAAGGTCCATACTGTATCCACTGACACCACATTCTCTGGCAGTCTGTTCCACGTGTTTACTACCTGTTCTGTGAAGTAGATCCTCCTGATGTTTCCTGTGACTCTTTCTCCCCTCAGTGACATTGAGTGTTACCTTGCCCTTTCATCCTTATGCACTGTGGGATGTCCCTTATGATATAAGAGACTCCACGCATGAGGTTAAGTAAGAGGACCATGAAGCAAAGCTGAACTGCTAACGTTCCTGCATGAAAAACCACTTTACGCAGGATAAGACTGGGTCTGTGCGGTGGATCTGTGTGATGATTGGCTGAAATCACTAAGTAATTTATAAATATAACTGGATAAAATCACATACTCACAAGAATGACTCACATCCTGGACAAAAAGGCAACCCTTTTCCATTTTGCCCGGGATGTGGGTCGTGGTTGTGAGTATGCGATCTTATCTCCTTATGTGAATAAAGTTGTTATATACATCTTATTTGAGAGTGCTGGTGCTGTGCTTTTGCTTTATCCTGATTTGATATTTGCATGAGCACAGCTAGGTCTAGAGTGGCTTTTTTTCTTCTGGCCTAGTAAAAATATGGCTAATATTTTACAAGAGGTCCATGACCTCGTGGCATCATAAGTGGTGAAGCTACTGGTCTTTCCATCATCAACTCTCATATCTAGTCCATTCTTCTCCATGTTTTATTTTCAGATTCTAAGTGCGAATGGTATGTTCTAAGTGGAATTAAAATGGGCTAAGAAATCTCTGGGCTGTGGCTGGCTGATAGCTCTGACAAGGTGGGTGTCTATCAGACAACAGAGCCCGGGTATTAAAAGTGCCAGTATCAACCAACCTGATGACCAATATCAATGTGCTCGTCGAATTTTCAGTTATAAATAGCCGCCATTTTTTCTCTTGTTTGGTGAGAGATATGACCCCCCATACTGTGTAATCTGTTCACTGTTCCTGTTTTTCAAATTTTACCTTGCCAGACAAAATATTTTTAAACATCGTATTTCTTTTCGGTAGCACAGATCGTGCTTACCTCTGAGCACAAACATAGCCAGCTGCCAGATCGCTGACTCCACTACAACTCTTATTTATCCTGATCTCTGGTCCCTCTCAAGGTACATTTGCAGACCACATTACAACAGAAAAATGCAACAACAAAAAATGCAAACAAAATAAAAACTTTTTACTGGAATGGTTGCTGGCAACACTTTTGATGTCCTGCTCGCTGCACTGCTTTTTACACCTTGGTGAACTGAAGTCTGTTAGCCGACGCTGTTCACATTCCATCCCGACTGCAACAGATCCTGAACTGAACACAGGAGCAAAAGCCTACTTAAAAAAGAAATACACCAGGACAGGACATGCAGGACAAGTTCATTTTTTTTTTTCACTTTTGTATTGTTGGACAATTTGGGAGGGGATCCATAGTCCATCATTGTGGGGAGTCAGCCCGCCCGTCCACGCACCTCTGATTGCAGTTTTTTAAAGAAAACAGTCCTTCGAGGTACAATCGTGCTCCTGCTGCCATCCTATCAGGATTGCTGTCTTCCAGCTGCGCTTATCCACTCTATTGATTGTCTGTGAATGATGATTCAGTTTATTATTTTAAAATAAAGTAAAACACATTCTGTGTATGCCTGCAGTGAAAGTGCTGTGGGGGTTGTCTTCTACTGTGTGTATTGCAGCCCCAGTTGTGGGGAAGGGTGACAGCAAACAAACAATAGCTTCTATCAGCAATGATATGAGACACTAGCTTGTATCTTTATTACATTAAAAAACAAAAGTGCTGCGTGTGTGAGTGTGGTTTGGGGGGAATAACAGAGACACTACAAAAGACAAGCAATTTAATTAATGTGTGTGGGGGTAACCATGACAACCATCTCTAATGCAGGCGGCGGAACTATTTTATTATAAAAACAACAGTTTTAACATTTAAAAAAACATTTTTTTTTAAACACACATAATATAGTGGCCAATTTTCTAAGCGCAATAATGCCCTCCAGGGTGGGCGGTATTGTGCTATATCAGATCCTCCAGGGGCTATAAGGCCCTCTGCCTGCGGTGTTGGGCTTCATTACGCCCCTGGGCGGTCAGGTATAGAACAATACTGCCCACCCTGTTGGATATTATTGTTTACATGACATTCTTTTTTCCCCCTTCCTGTACCTGGCACTCCTCCCCCTCAGGAGCTCCCAGGGTACACCTGATCCCTCGCACCATCTGCATGCAAACACCTGGTCTTTACAGGGCCTTTATTTTTGCCCCGGGGGGTCAGGGTCTGGTGATTTAACTTCTGTTATGTCAAGAGGTATTGTGTCAAGGGTGCAGGGCCTGGATATGTCAGGGTCCATTGCTGCCAATTCTGGGGCCATTTTTTATGTTTCTCCCAGCCCTATGAGTCAGTACGCTAAAGCAGTGGTGTAAGGTATGCACAAAAGCCATGTCAGCTGCACACCCAGCTAATATCACCATCTCCCTTTCTGCCTAATATTGCACTGTCGCCAGTGGTCACCCAGATAACAGAACTGCAGTGCAGTCAGTAACCCTTTCTCCTCAAAGGAGGAGCGCGTCCTCTGGGATGCTCCATCCTCCTCCCTCTGCCAGCCTTCCAGCGACCCAAGCTCATTCCAACCCCAGTTGATGGCATCTCAAGCAGTAGCCCTACTTCTGAACCGATAGGCTGGCTGGAAATAATGTATTCTAAGTGAAAGTAAATATTTATCCCAAAAGAACATGCCTTATGTACCAAATTTATTCACCACTGGTGTGGTATGTTGCTGAAATCTGTAATGTCTCTCCCGAGCCTTCTCTCTTTGCATGGCATGCAGTCCCAATTCTGCCAGTTGTTTCTCATAACCCATGTGTTCCAAGTCTTTCACCATCTTTGTTCCTGTCCTTTGTACTTTCTCCATCACGGTGCTGTCCTTTCTCAGCTATTGCCTAGACCTCACCAACAATATTGGTACCCTAGTTTAAAAAGCTCCACCCCAAGCTCAGTTCACTGCTCTGCACCACACCCTGAGTCTTGCCTGCCATTGCTGGTCCTCCACGAGATCATCTTATGGCTGCACTTTCTGGTGTTTTACTACCCAGAGGTGGTTATCAGTGCTGCCACCAAATCTGCCCTTGCCAGACTGGACCCCACTTTCCACTCATGCTGTCATTGTGCTCTTAATCCCCCTCCTCTCATGCATCTCTGATCTCTGTTCCTAAGTCTTTCTCTCTTCCCCCTCTTCTTGAATCTTGTTGCCACCTTCGCAGCTCCTCCTTTCTTGACAGATTTTGTCTCTTCACCCTTCCCTCCTATCTGCCCACCTTTAGTTTTCCATCCTATACTCATATCCTCTTTGCTCCAATGACTGCCACTTTTTCCATCCCTTACTGCAAAACATCAGCTAGTCAGTCTGTCTTTTCCATCTGTTTCCCTCCAGAGGCGGTCTTGGGTACAAGTGAACAAAGTGACCCCATGGGGCACTAGCACAGAAGGGGTGCATTAAAGTAGAAAGTATAAGCAGAGATTAAGTTTAAATGCAAACAGTGTTAATAAAAAAACTGTTGTTGTCACCCCTGTATTCACAAAATATTTATCACTTTTTAGATGTGCAGAGGGACAGTCACAGAATGGATAAGAGGAGGTGGTGGCAGTGGTGAAGATGGAGCCGAAAATATTTCTGCTAGGAGCACCATCAGGTCTGAAGCCAGACCTATCCCCTTCATCTCTGGAACAGTTCCCCCCTCCCATCATCACCACCACCACCACCACCACCATTTGCGTCTCCTCTTCTTTCCCCTCCCTGAAACCTCTCCTCTTACCTTACTTCACCTCTTCTTTTGCCTTTTGCTAGTTTTCTATGCAGCTTTTCCTTCTCTTCTTACCCTTCTGCCTTCTTTTTACTAGTGCCTTCTAGCTTCCAAGTTGCACCCTCCTCCTTCTGCCCCTTTCCTGCCTTCGTCAGCAAACTACACCCTTGTTGGGACATGTTGCACCCTTATTGGGGGTCATGCTGCACCCTTGTCGGTGTAATGCTGAACCCTTGATGGGGTCACGAAGCACCCTTGTTGAGTCAGAGCAGCACACATGCACACGCATACGCACACGCACATGCACACACACACACACACACACACACACACACACACACATGAAGGATGCTGATGCTAAATAAGGCAATGGATCCAAAACAAAACATAAAAAGAAGCAGCACAGATACAAACTGTAAATAATACAAAGCTACAGCAGATTTATTGAATTGAATAGCCATACTGCCATAGCCTCAGTGCTTCAAGGTGCACTGCCTCTTCATCAGGGGTAGGTGATGAGGATGCGCAGTGCACCTTGGGAGCACTGGGGTTACGGCAATATGTTGGTTCAGTTCACTTAATTTGCTCTAGCTTTGTAATAATTACAACATGTGTGTGTGTGTGTGTGCTAGTTCTTTTTTTGTATTGTTTGGGACCTTTGTTGGATCATGCTGCACCCATGTTGAATCATGCTGCACTGTTGTTGTGTCATGCTGGACCCTCATCGGGACATGCTGCAGCCTTATTGGGACATGCAGCACCCTTGCAGGGACACACAGCATCCATATCAGGACACACTTCACCCTTGTGAGACATGCTGCACCCTTGTTGGTCCATGCTGCACCCTTGTTGGTCTGCATTGCACCCTTGTTGGTCCACGCTGCACCCTTGTTGGGACATGTTGCACCCTTTTTGGGACACACTGCACCCTGGTTAGGACACGCAGCACCCTTGCTGGGTCATACTGCACCTTAGTGGGTCACGCTGCTCTCTTGTTTGATCATGCTGGACCCTTGTTGGTTTAGCCTGTAGAGGAATTTTTGCTTCATGTGAATCTTCACTTCCTGTGTGGTTGTCTGTATTTGTGTATTAGTGAGTGGGAAAGGGAACACTGTTTAACCAGGAGTAGCACACTAAGCTGAAGGTTGTTTTCAGATGCAACCTGGGAGCACAAGGAAGTTAAATGACTTGCTTAGGATTACACAGCATGCCCCTAGGCAGCTGTGGGATTCAAACCCAGGTCTCCAGATCTGCAGCTCAGAGCCTTAACCCACTGCACTATACTTGCCATGTTCTTTTCTCCATTATGTATATACTGCAGGAATTAGAAATGTACACTCTATTAATTGTGGAATTGCCAAGGATCTGTAGAAGGGAATTACAGTATATCTCGAGCTGCTTATAATGTTTTTCTCTTAATGTATGCCATGATTTTCTTTGCCTTGCTAGTTGCTGTCTCACACTGCTGTTTCCATTTAAAGTTACTGCTGATCAAAACGTCTTGATTATTGTAAGCACATGAACCCACAATTTGATTTCTGTGGAAAATTTTGAATGAATTTGTTTGCAGGAGAGAGAATGGACTGACCACTCTCCAACGGATAGTACCACAATTTGCATAACTATTATTTTATTTGTATTGTACAGTATATAGGTTAGCATTGTCAAATTTCTGCTTACCAAGGGAATTGCAGGTTGCTCTGAGTAGTAGAGTGGGTGAGGCATCCCTATTAATTAGTACCTGTTTGCAGTATAATGGTAGTTCACTTATCTGGCAAAGGTGATTGTGTTAGCATATATCCATAGCACTCCCATTCCTTACAGACTGGATTATGTTCACCTTATAGGCTGATGATGGTGCACATGTGACCTAAGACAACATTTTAACCACACCTAAGCTTTCTGTCCTCCCATACTCCTCATTTAGATTCTTCCCACGCTGTTGAGGTATAAGCTTAGTATCGCACTGATGACCCTTGCAGACTTTTAATGCTGGAATTATGAATGAGTGAGACCAGTCCAAAATGTACCCTACAGAAGCTCTTTATACACTTCAGAAATCACACTGTCACACACAATACCAGACGATACGGCATGCAGGTTAAGAAATATCTCTCGTTTATTGACTTTGGACACTTCGCTTATAATGTCTGGGTGGGCCATGGAGTGCCATCGATATATGCCAACACAATCACCTTTACCTGGTGAGTAAACTGTAACTGTGTTTTGTATGTATCCATGGCACACTAGTTCCTTACAGATTGGGTTTCATAATGAGCAGTACCCATAATCAGAGTGGGTTTGAGTAGGTGTGTTCGGTGACTGTAATGGTGGCAGCAGTCAGAACATTGTTTCCAAAGCTAGCTCTTTGGACAACAGTCATGTCCATCCTGTAGTACTCACAAAATACATATGGTGGACCACATAACTGCCATGCAAATTTCTGAGGAGGACGCTTGGTTCCCCTCCACCCAAGAGGTGGCCACCACTCTGGTGGATTGTGCTCTGATACCTTCTGGGATCAGGTCATAGAACATAGAAACATAGAAACATGTTGTTTGTATGTCTCTTGAATTTCCCTCTTTAGCTAGCTAGCTATGGTGTCCTTTGCTGCTGCCATGCCTTTCTTGTGTCCTTGTATGATTATGAATAGTCTGTCAGACTTTTGGAAACTAGTTGTCCTGTCCAGGTATGTTGATGGTGCCCGTTTGACATCCCCTGTATATAAGGTGCTTTTTTTATCGTTTGAATGTTCAGAATAAAATGTTGGCAGCTCTATTTGTTTTTTTGTGGAATGGTGATGATATTTTGGGTGTGAATGCCAGAACTGTCCTCAGAGGATGCCCTCCTGAGTGAATGATATTTATTTATTTATTTGAATCTCGAATAACACCTTTTGAGCTAAAGCTCGTTTACAAAGGTTCCACATTGTAAGGCAATAGACAAGGTACATAGACATTACAAAACAGATAGGGGTATATACAGTAGGCAAGAACATTATGGTCCATACACCTACAGATTCAAGCAAGTACAGCTAAAATACATCAGGTAGGAGAGGTCAACTTTATTGCAACAGTACTAAGAGCATACCAAAGGTGGACAAGCAATTTATAGTGGTAGCAGAGCTTTAGAGTGTGCAGGTAGAGTTATGGAGGGTCAGAAGTGGAGGTGACCAAAGAGGGAGGACAAAATAGATGAGAGCAGGGGAGGGTGGGGCAGAGACAAAGGGGTGACAGAATAAGGAGATTGAGTAGTCAGAGGGTGGGATTGGATAGGAATCTACCCAGGGTTACGTAAATAGGTGATAGGGCAGGGCTGGGTAATGTGGGCGGGGAGGAGGGGTATGGAAAGGGTTTTAAAATGGGGGTGAGGTGAGGGGTAAAATTGGGGGATTAACATTTGTGAAAGAAAGCAGGAAGGTGGGGGGATAAAGAGGGCATGGGAGTAAGTCCTCAGTGGGGTCCACCAGGCAGGAGGAAGTGGGGGGAGGTGGGTGCTATGCAGGACTGATAAGCTATCAATCACAGCAGGATTATGCACAGGTGATGCAGTCGCATTTACTAAGAGTGACCAGGTACTGCAGCAGCTTGGCCTTAAATGGGCGTAGTTTCATTTCCTCAATCAGTTCAGAGTTAAGGGAATTTAGCTGTCAGGGGGCCCTATATTCGAAGGACCATTGCCCTAGTGAGGTCCGGCAGAATGGGATAATGAAGGCAGCTTTACTCGACCCCCTAGTTAGTCTGGAGGAAGTGGAGTTTCTTAGCAGTTGCCTCACTCCAGGAGGAGCAAGACCTAGGGTGGATTTTTTAGCTAATAGACAGACTTGGTGCTGAATTCTGCTATTCAGGTTTAACCAACCAGTGCTCGAGTATAGTTCACAAGTGTGAGTTAAACGGTCTACACCCAGGACTAGTCTGAAGACTTTGTTTAAGATAATCTTGATTTGCCCAAGTGCTGTATCATTTGCCAAGTGCTCCATAGACTACCAGACCATAATCTGTGATAGAGAGCACAGAGCTGTTAACTGCAAGCTCGATGGCACTTTCGGTGAGGCGCTGCCTATGCCGGTAGAGCTGACCTAGTCTGGCCCTAGCTGCCTTGGCAGCATGGTCTATGTACTGGCTGTAGGAGAGAGAGCTGTCAAGGTAGACACCAAGGTACTTAAAGGTGGTGACCATTTCGAGTGTATCAAACTTATCATTGTAGATATTGAGGTGATGGGAAATATGACGGTTTTGATGGCAGGTGAACAACATTGTTTTAGTCTTAGTGTAGTTGAGCAAGAGCTTAGACTGAATGAACAGTTTTCTCCACAGCAGTAAAGTCATCTTGCATGCCTTTTTCCAGCTCTTCTGGAGTAGAGTGACACATATAGAGAACAGCATCATCTGCATATAGAAGGATCTTATTCTGGCAGACTTTGGGGAGTTCATTTAGAAACAGGCTGAACAGCAGGGGGCCCAAAATGGAACCTTGGGGCACCCCTGTGTTGACATGCCAATGGTCGGATAGAACGTCAAGAATCTTGACCTGCTGGGTCCTGTTAGAGCGGTAACTCTGGAACCAGCCTAGAGAGACAGAGGATATACCAATGTTAGAGAGTTGTGTGAGAAGCAAGTCATGGTTGACCGTGTCGAAGGCCTTGGTGAGGTTGATGAAAGTGGCCCCCACTAAGAGCCCTTGGTCAAGTGCTTCATGGATGTGACCGTAAACTCAACCAATGCCATTGAAGTACTATGTGCCTTCCAAGCCATGCTGTTCCTGGCATTGAATGTTGTACTTATCAAGGTATGCACTCAACTGATCATGTACTATCCTCTAGTGCCTTGGAGAGGGAGGGCAGAATTGATATTGGCCTGTAGTTTGCCAAGCAGGTTCTGTCCCCACTTTTAAAGACTGGGGTGACCACGCAGCTTTCCAGCATTGAGGGAAAATGCTTGTGGTTAGTGACAGATTTAGGATCCAGGTTAGAGGGAGAGTAACACATCCAGGATAAGAGACACAATCTTTAGGTCCACGGGTCCCCACTGGATCTAGTGTTACCAAGAACTTTTTCCAAGTATTTTTGCCTCAGTTGTAGAGATTACCTTCAGGTAGAAGGGAAGTACTGTGTGTGTTGAGGGATGTCATTACAACTAATGGCTGGAGATAGGCACAGGTCGGAGGCGGTCTGGAGGAAGGACCCCACTAAGGTCTGTGAAGGACTTGTTGAAGCCTTATCGATTGTTTTGGGATCCTGGGTAATCGTACCTCAAAGGGTTTTGTGATGGTGGTGATTTACTTGCTCTGCCTGTTAGGGTTTTTATATTGTCCCAGAATCTGTGGCTGTCGTGCCAAGAGTTTTCCAGTTCACTTTTAAAGTGAGATCTTTTGCAAGGCGGATGACTTGAGTGCACTTATTACATACTGCTTTGTATTTCTGTATATGAAGGGCTCTTTTCATAACAGAGTACTTAACTTGTGGCAGCAGGGAGGATGCTGGAAACTATAGACCAGTCAGCCTCACCTCAATAGTGGAGAAGATTATAGAATCACTACTTAAACAAAGGATAGTGAAACCTCTTGAAGCCAGTGGAGCACAGGATCCAAGACTGCATGGATTCACAGTGAGAAGGTCATGTCAAACAAATCTAATTGATTTCTTTGACTGGGTGACTAAGGCCATGGATCGAGGGGAGCAGTAAATGTGGCTTACCTGGATTTCAGTAAGGCCTTCGATACTGTTCCACATAGAAGACTTGTGAAGAAGCTGGGCAGCCTGGGAGTGGGTCACAAGGTGGTAAATTGGGTTATAAACTGGTTGAGTGATAGAAGACAGAGGGTCATAGTAAATGGTGCTCAATCTGAGGAAAGAGGGTGACCAATGGGGTGCCACAAGGATCAGTCTTGGGCCCAGTCCTGTTTAATGTTGTCATAAGTGACATTGCAGAGGGGCTGGAGGGAAAGGTGAACCTCTTTGCGGATGACACTAAGATTTGCAACAGGGTGGACACTCGGGAAGGGGTGGAAACAATGAGGAGGGACCGAGGTAATCTGGAGGAATGGTCCAGAGTGTGGCAGCTGAGATTGTATGCAAAAAAAGTGCAAAATCATGCATTTGGGGCACAGGAACCCAGGGGAGGATTGCATTATGGGGAGGAAGGAATAGGAAAGGGATTTGGGAGTTATCATAATCTGATGACTTAAAGGTGACCAAACAATGTGCCAAGGCTGTGGGGAGAGCCAGTGGGATGCTGGGGTTCATACGGAGAGAGGTATCACCATTAGAAGGAAGGAGGTGGTGATGCCACTGTACAGATCATTGGTGAAGCCTCATTTGGAATATGATGTCCAGTTCTGGAGGCCACATCTCCATAAGGGCATAGACAGGGTGGAGGCAATTCAAAGAAGAGCAACAAAGATAGTGCGGGCCCTGCACCAAAAGTTATATGAGGAGAGACTGGGAGACCTCAATATGTGTATCCTGGAAGAGAGAAGAGATACAGGGGAGATAGGATAGAAACCTTCAAATATCTAAAAGGCATAAATAAGGTACTGGAGGTAGTATCTTTCAGAAAAGGAGATGTCCAGGATTGAGGGGGCATGACATGAGGTTGGAAGGGGGTAGACTAAGGGGTAGTGTGAGGAAGTATTTCTTCACAGAAAGGGTGGTGGATGCATGGAACAGACTCCCATTGGAGGTGGTGGGGGAAAACACAGTGGGGGATTCAAGCATGCATGGGACAGGCATAGGGGAACCCTAGTAATAGGAACAAGAAGGTAAAGTCAGAGATCAGGTAGGGTCTGCGGCTTTTATGGTAGGCAGGGAAAATGGGCAGGCTACAGGGGCCTAGCAGTCCTTATCTGATGTCAATTTCTATGTTTCTATGTTTCTGTATTCTACATGCAGAGCAAATGGGCACTACAAAGTAGCTCTTTAGTCCCATCCATAAGTCAGTGTCCTTTACTGGTTCAAACACTCACTATGTGAGGGCATTCAGAACTAAAGAGAGGTCCCAGGGCACTGTTACTGCTTTAGTTTAGGGTTTGATATTGTCTGTGGCTTTCAGAAACCTAATGACGTCTGGGCGTGCCCCTGGTCCGTGCCTCCTATGGGGCTTGTCGTTGCTCTTAATGTGGATAGTCGAACCATCAGTGAGGATGGTGAAAGTCCTTTGTCCAGCCCCTGTTGCAGATAAAGCAGCAGTTGTGATATTGATGCTGTATCAGGTGCTATGCCATTTGTCTAGCACCATTTCGAGAAGATCTTCCATTGTCTTCCATAGGTGGATGTGATTGCCTTTCTGGAGTGCAACATGGTGTTTATGACAGATTCATGATACTCTGCTTTTAACAGTCTCTCACTTTCAGGAGTCAGGCCATAAGCATCAGTTTGTGTGGACTGGGAAGTCTGATGGGTCCCTTCACCCAAATATCCTCTGCTGTGGACTCTTCTCCTCTGGATTCATGTTCAAATTCATCTGTCTGGTTTGGTTCCCTCTGAGGAGATTTGAAAGGACAACATTACCCTATAAGACAAAGAACCTTAGTGCGTAAGCAGTGAGGCAAGGGTTACTCCAAAAGGCATTGGCGGGAAAGCCAAGTTTCAAAGAAATACAAAATCACACATACCCCCATAATGCAAAGCATCATGGGCTGTATATGCAAATCACCACACAATAGTATGCTGGTTCAACTTTAAGCAGAAATGCATGGTGCTGAAAGGCTTCTCACACAGTCTGCAGAGGATGCCAACAGAAGACACAGACATGTGTTTCGTCCTACCAGGACTCATCAATGTGCCTCATCTGTGTGACACCCGAGTGAAATGAACCAGCTACCCTAAGTTGGTCTATCGGGTTTGGGTTGTGGTGAGATGAATAAAAACAAAAAACAAGCTAAAAGACAAAGAACCTTAGTGCATAAGCACTGAGGCAAGGGTTACCCCAAAGGGCACTGGCCAGGAAGCCAAGTTTCAAAGAAATGCAAAATCACACATACCCCCCATTATGCAAAGCATCATGAGCTGTATATGCAAATCACCACAAAATGTTATGCTGATTCAACTTTAAGCAGAAATGCATGGTGCCAAAGGACCTCTCACACAGTCTGCAAAGGGTGCCAACAGAAGACACAGACACGTGTTTCATCCTAGCAGGACTCATCAGTGTGCCTCATCTGTATGACACCCCAGTGGAATGAACCAGCTACCCTAAGTTGATCTACCTTTTGCCATTTAGGGCTCTGGTACATACTCTAATGCTGCCACTATCCCTTGTTCTGCCCCTCTGCTGGAAACTGAAGAGGGCGGGAGTTGGAGTGGCGTCTCATCCTGGAGCCGCTCAGTGAGGGCATAGGGGAGGATGCCATGTGTGTGCAGGTCCCATGTCAGTTCAGAATATCCTGCCGCAATTGGGAAGCATTCATATTTAAAGAAGTATCAACTGCTTACATAATCTGAGAGGATGTGGCCTACTGTATCTCCCACCACTCACCAGTGTTGTTTCAGTAATGGACATCCCAAAAATATATTTTCATGGGTTCCTACTAGTCCACAGCCTCACCAACATAAGTCAGATTTGTGTGGCCCATAATGTTTGGATATGGTGGGTGTTTTGAAAAACTGGATAGCTACCCTCATAGTAAATTCTTTCAAATTAGGAGAAGCTGCTGTTTTGTGACTCTGCCCCAACACAGCATCCCAGTCCTTATCAGAAATATTATTAGTTGTCTCTAGTGCCTGTTTTGCTTTA
Organism: Neoceratodus forsteri; assembly: GCA_016271365.2. Lineage (NCBI taxonomy): Eukaryota > Metazoa > Chordata > Ceratodontiformes > Ceratodontidae > Neoceratodus > Neoceratodus forsteri. Next base: position 256,450,308 of record CM057452.1, read on the forward strand.
ATGTACTATGTTTTGTCCCCCTTAAATCTTTTAAGGCTGCTATAAATGACCAAAATAAGCTTGTGGGGTTGGGCCTGTGAGGCAAGAGTAAGTATGGTTATTCACTTGAGGATTTTCTTCTAACTTGAGCATTGATGAGCAGTACTCTGAAATTAAACAGTTGTCTCACTTGCAAATGCCTAAACATGTCTTGCTGGAACAGTGCAAATTCCATGCACCATTGTTGAAAAGTCTTAATTACCTGGCCATCTATAAATTAACCTAAGGTGTGCAGGCCTAACCTCAGTATGCCATCTGTATGGCGACACCAGCACAGCGAACCCCACCACTGAGAAACCTCAACTGTGCCTATATCAGCAGCGACCAGGATTTCACTTTGATGGACTTTGCGATGACAGGGGTATATCCTTACCTCTACTGTCTTTGCAACGTGGATTTAGGTATCTAAAGTAGGGGGGCAAGGGGGGGCACAGCCCCCTACATGGGGAGGTGGAAGGGGAAATAGCCACCCCCCACATTGGGCATTGCAGTGTTGCCGGTTGTTGCGGGGATGCGTCAGTGTCTTGAGGTGTCGACGGGTTTCCAACGCTGTCAAGGACGTCACTGTGGGGGATGTCACACCAGCATCGTAGATCCCTGTCCTCTACCATCTTTTATAGGCTTGATCTAGGCGCGCAGGAGGAAAGTCGTGGTAAGCTCATGACAGTGTGAGTTTAAGGTCCCAGTTGGTACACATATCTGGCCCCAAATTTGTAATGTGAGTTTTGCCCAGAGTTTTTTTTTAACTGAGAAGGGATCCCTTTGGTCCCATTTAATACAGTATAGTTAAAGTCTGCCACTTTGCAGCTGGTGTAACTGAATTGTTCCAGGTTAGTCCAGCTGGGGGCATGGTGCACTAGCTTCATTCTAATTAAGTTTTCTAGTCGGGTTGCACGTTAATAAACTTTTAGGTCAGGGACACACAGTCCTCCCTTGTATTTCAGGGACAGCATGAAGCTCCATTTGACCCTAGGGCTTTTACTTCCCCAAATGAACGTAGCAAGCAGTTTTTTGTAGCTGCTTCCAGGTCTATGCTGGGATTCTAATCAGCAGTGTGGAAAATAGAAAATTTAACATTGGTTGGGCATTTTTAACCTTGGTAGGGCATTCATACCAATGATTTCCACTCCCCCCCCCACACACACATAGACAGGGGCAGCTAATTTCATCTTGCACAGTCATTTTGGGGTTTCTGTTAGCAGTCTATGGCAGTTGAGGTGAAATAGTTTAGTAGCGTCTGGAGAGACCCACACGCCTGGGTATCTGAATCCTGTGGTCGCCCATTTCAAATTGCATCAGTTCTTTAGAGCTTGAGTCATTGGGGCCCTTAGGAGCATGACTTCAGACTTTTCTTCATTAATTTTAAAGCCCAATGCCAGTCCAAATATTTTTAATAAGTCCAACATCTTGGGTATATTCTGGCCCGGGTCAGTTACATGCAGTAAGGTGTTATCTGCATAGAGTGCCAATCTAAGTTCTTCCCCTCAGTGTCTGAGTTTGTAATTAAGTCTGCTAGTGGCTCTAGACTTAGGGCTTTTGTGTTTTGCTGGTTGCGTCAAGTCCATTGAGCTAGGTCCCCATCACCTTTGAATTTATTGGAACCCCTGGAGATGAAGTTGCTATTCCCCTGGTAGGGGGGCCATTTCAGCTTTCAATGGGGGGGGGGCAACAACTGGTCGGAGGGACTGTAGGGGTGGAGCTAGGGGCTGAAAAAAAAAAAAAACAACAACAATGGCTTGCAATGCAGGGATGGGGACTGCCCCCCCAAATGGCACCCCTGTCCCCTAGTGGATTTGCTTTCTGCTAAACCAGTCTGCTGTAGTGTTCAGCTTTCTTGCAAAGTGAACGGCTGTGATGGGCAATAGGTATTGTTGGGCCCATACCATCAGTTTGCATACTTCCCCCAATAGTCTCGTGCTCCGTGTGCTGCCCTGTTTTGTGATGTACAGTAGGCCACCATCACTCTGTTGTTTCAGCAGATGAATATTGACTTGTTCACTAGGCCTGATCTGAATTGAATCAGAACATTGAAAACTGCTGTGATTTCCGACATGTTGATGGGGAATGATGCCTCTATTTTGCTCCATTTTTCTTGTGCCACTTTGTTCCCCATGGAGGCTCCCATCCATATACAGTAGGCTTGTATCTGTGTCTACTACTATGTTGTGTTGGCTTCCCAATCATACCTTTTGAGAAGGTGACCTGTTCTGTCCACCAACGGAAGGACCAGATCACTCTGCTAGTTATTTTCATCTCCTGGACCAGATTTTCTTCTGCTATCATGCCATATTGGATGGCTAGCATCTACAGTGGATGCATATTCCATCTTGCCAATGGTAGTAGATCTATGTAGGATGTAGTAGATCCCAGTACTTGTGCAATCTGCAACAGTGGAGCTGATCGTTTCCCTCTTAGCTGAGCAATTTGTTTCATCATGTTCCCTCTCCTCTTCCGAGATCGTTGCACCAGACCCCTGAGCATGTGTATCTCTGTCTTCAAATGCCTTATTTGTGGGGTTGGTGTGAGAGAGCTGCTGCCCTCATTGACTACCCATCTGACTTAATTATCTTGAATACTGTCCATGTGTCCCTGTCTGACTGTGCCTGTGATCTGGTCCTGATCAGCCAGTCAGTTAAGTATGGTATTATGTAGATATCTTGCCCATGCAGACTTGCTATGATCACCACTGAGATATTCATGAAAGACACTTAGTGCTGATGCCGACCTAAAGGGTAGAGACTGGTCTGGAAGTGTTGTCCCATTGTGTGAAATCTCAGGAAGCTGTAGTATGATGGGTGTATGGATACACAGAGGTATGCGCCCATGAGGTTGATAGATGTTTGGAAGTTGCCTTACCCGATGGCTCTCAGTGTAGAGCTGATGGTTTATATTTTGGATTTGCGGGCTTCACAAATTGATTTAAGAATTTGAGATATAAAATGGGACATAGGTCTCCCATTTCCTTTGGTACCATAAAGAAGATGGAGTAGTTTCAGCTTCCTTTCTCTTCCTCCAGCACTTGCTGAATGGCTTTCCTTACCAATAGCTTGTCTAGTATGAGACAGACCTGTTGCAGTGATGCCTTTTTCTTTGATACTGGGGATATCATGAGTCTGTCTCTGACTGATTTCTCTTTTGAATTCTATTGCGTAGCATTGCGTTATGACCTCACTTACTCACTTGTCTGTTGTGGTTGACTGCCATGTTTCTTTAAAAAATGACAGCTGTGCCCCTATTGAAGGGTTGTGTTCTGTCTGAATTTGGGAGGTGTGACTGGGATTGGGGTAGTCATTGCTGGGTCTGTTATTTCTCCCACTGAAGTTGTTAAATTTGCTTCTTCCTCAGTTACCTTCCCTTCAACCAGGGGCCATTTTGACTTTCAGCAGGGAGGGGCAACAACTCGTCAGAGGGGCTATGGGGTGGATCCAGGTGCTGAAAACAAGAAAAACAACAATGGCCTGCAGTGTGGGGGCGCAAGTGCCCCCACCCTCAAATGGCGCCCTGCCTTCAACTTGTTTTTGTTGTGTCCTTTCAACCCACCATTGGAATGGTGTCTTCTGTTCTGCTGATTTCGGTTGTTTCAAAATCTGCTCTGAAAGGACAGCAGATAGGTGCATTTTGATGACTTGTCCTTTGCTAAATTTTTTCCTTCCTTTCTCACTTTTAAGAACTCCTTGCGGCTCCTGCTGAAACATTGTCCTTCTTTGAACGGGAGTTTTTGTACTAAAGTCTTGGAGTTGTTTTCCGTGTCCTACAGCTTCAACCACAGCAACCTTCTTGTCCCGTTGATCACCGTTGCCATTCTCACATTAAGCTTAAGGTTGTCCCTGCCATGTCCCCCAAGTACTTCACCATTTGAAGTGTGCAGTCCACTAGGTCAGCCTCTGGTGGCTTGGGGGTTTGATTTTTAACAGATCTTCCATTCACCTTACTTGTGCCCTTGTCACATATTTTATTTATTCATTCTTTTGGTAACTGGGTAAGGCCCACTAGGCCCAAGTGCCTGTTTTCAGGGGTTACCTGGGAGCACTTGGGAGGTTAAGTGACTTGCTCTGAATGCAAGTGGAGGTTGGCAGGAATCAAACCCACATCTGCTGGATGTACAAAGCTCATTCACAGCTTGTTACTTTAACTTCTAGGCTATACTGCCAGCCCATGTATGTGCCCATGGTAGCGGCCCTGGCTGCCAGACTCACCATCTCAAAAGTCTTTTTGAGTATCTCATCTAGCTTTTTATCAGCTGGATCCTTCAGGGCTGCCAATCCTCTGGCTAGTGGCACTATTTTCCTACTCAGGGCTGCAATTTGCAGATATGCTACAGGGGTGGTACACCATAATCTGAGTTTGTACTTCTGTATGGACACATAATGTAAAGAGACCTTCACTCCAGTGTGTGGGCTGGGTTAGTAACTTCCCATTCCTTAACTATGACCTTATCTATGGCTGAGCATATAGCGAAAAAGTCTGTTTGCTTGTATTTGGGTTGTATCATGAGATCCTGTTTGTTCTTAAGAATAGGAAGTGGTAGCTCAAACGCCGTAGTAGTCTTTTAGATTTCATTAGTTCCAGTATGGCATCCAAGAACAGAGTTTTGAGGTTAGTGAAAGTATTTCTTCTCTGGATTCATACTCTGCTTCATCTCCCAGGTTTGATCCCATCTGAGGATGTTTGAAAGGGCAACATTCCCCTATGCCTTTTAGGGTTCTAGTACGCACCCTAATGCTACTAATATCCCATGCCCCTGTGCTAGAAACTGAAGAGGGCAGGAGGGGGAGCAGCATCTTATCCCAGAGCTGCTCATTGAGGGGCTGGGGAGGATGCCGCATGCACATGGCCCTGCACCAGTTTAGAATGTCCCGCTGCAACTGAGGGGCATTCATATTTACTTTGCAGTAACAGCTACTCTAGAGGTTACAGGAATGCAGATGCCAGGTTCACTCTCACTCATAAGGGGGACAGCTAGTAGCATGAGTCATGCTAACATCGGAGCAGTACACAATTTTTGAAATTTGTAAAGGCACATGGAAAGAGGAAGCAGTGACAAATCATGCAGAAAGAGATTCCCTCTTGAAAGATCATAGATCAAGGCCCTAGGGGTCATGTGGCAAAGTTAGCTGAACACTGTAGTCTCTGTATTGTATCACTGCAACTGCGGTTTCCAGCAAGAAGGGATAACACCTGTATAAATGCTGAGATACTGTGAGTCTCTTACAAGTTTGTAACCATCTATTTCAAGTGCCTGCTTTCCCTGGACTCTTGCATGCAGAAAGTGAGCCTGAAGTTTTGCTAACTGTTTGCCACGACTACGAATGTGGTTCCATGGATTGATGGCGTGCATCCATGGTAGCAGAACTTCAAAGGCCAGTAAATAGCAAAGCATAGCCAGAAATTGGCTGAAAATGATAGAAACAGTGTACCTACTGTAACAGGGTTCATCAATAAAATGGGAGTTCTTACCTTATTAATCCATTATGTAATGATTTCAACAAGCTGTAAAACGGGAGATAAAGTGTCTGTGCTGCAGTCTTAACAGATGCACAAGATTAACTGAGGAGTATGGAAGCACAGTAAGCTTAGGTGGGGTTGAAATTTGATCCTTGGTCATATGTGCATCAGTCTATCTGGTGTACATAACCCAGTCTGTAATAAATTGGAGTGCTGTGGCTATAAACAAAACACAATTCTTAGTCCCTGCTTGAAACAGGAGGAAAGGTGGACAAGATGACCCAGAGTCTCTTTTGACCTTAAATTACGATGTTACTATGATGCCCTTTTATTGGACTAACAAAATTGTTTTTGAGACTAGCATTTGACAGTTAAACTGGCAACTAACTATTGAAAGCTATACTTGCAACCAATTTTGTTAGTCCAATAAAAAGCATCACCTGCAACATTTTTCTCTTGTATCTTTCACTAAGATTTCTACTATCTAGACATCACCACTGAATCAAAATTGGGCTGCATCAGCACCTAGTTGCGAGCAGTATATGTGACTATTGACCACTGCAGTCTGTCTAACTACCGATACTATACCTAACGGCACTTTACCCCACCCCAACATATTAGCCTTGTATTCTACCACCCTCTGTGCACTCCTAATCTGCTTTCCTCCCTTTCTCCCCATTTCCCCTCTACCTCCACCCTCTTTTTCTTCATCCCCTGACACCTCTCTTGCAACCTAATCTGCTTCTTCCCCTTCCTCCACCTCCACCCCGTTTCTCATTATCTCCTGACACCCTCTCATGCAACCCCTACCCTTTCCTTCCCCTTCTTGATCCTCTCTCCTGCCATCCTACCCCCCCAATTACCTTCTCCTGCTGGTTTTGATAAAGGCTGCCAGGCTGCTCCCCCATCTGGTCTACTTCTAAATCCTCTCCCTTGACTACCTTTTGATCGTCTGCTCCTTTACCAATGTTTTGCTCAACAACCAGTGTTGTTGTTCAGCATACTCACAGCATTTATGTTTCAAAGCATATTCCTGAACGTTTAGTTTTCATGTTGCCACTGTTTGTTTGTATGTCCTACACTTCTGACGTGGAACCTTTGTAAATGAGCTTTTATTGCTCAAAGGTATTATAATCCAAGAGTTAAATAAAATAAAAAATAAATACTACATTTCTTTATGTCTGTTGTATATTCTAGTGGTGTCCCATTAAATTCAAGATTGGTATTTTACTTCCAAAAATGTGCCACCCAGTTTGCTGAAGCAGTCCGTTTGCACATGCAGATGTTTTTAGGATCTGGCCCTTAGTTTCTGTGAAGGAAGAGGGTCTGATGGCACTGTGAACTGATGGTTTCTCTCTCTGCTGAGATCAGATACTAAGAAGGCAGCTGCAGCAATTCAAACTTTACCACAATGCTTGAACATTACATTACTGACTTCGGGTGGGCCCACTTTCTCTTCTCCCCCCTCCCATCTATTCTCACTCAATTCGTTCTTGAAATCATAGTGGATCATTTGCAGTGGGTCCAAAATTCCCCCTTCCATGACTCCCCTCCCCTCTTCCTACTGTAAGGGACAGATCCAGATTTTTTTTTTTAATTCCACCTCTGCGAAGGGATCAGTTTGTACTAAAGTTAAGTGATAGAATGTTCAGACTTCTAAAAGTGCAGTTTTAAGGGCACCAGTTTTGTGAAGGGTTGTAGCACTTCCTCTAGAAAAATCAGTGTTCCCAAAGATGATTTATTCATTATAAGTTTTGCACATCTGGATAGCTATATTTAGGCAATTCACCTAGTTTTCAAGTGGGTCATGGGGAAACAAACAGCAGCAGCAGAATTGTTACAGTTTTAGAGATGGAGTTATTATCTTATAAAGTTACAATTTTCAAATTCTGTTGAGGTAAAATATCTACATTTTGTTGATCCAAGGAGCTGTGGCTACTACTTTTGTATATAGCTTTCTACATCACTGGTTACTGGTCAGCTTTCATTGGCCAGGCTTGGACAAGGCCAGTCCCTAATGACTCTATTGTGCCCTTCTCAGGTACCCAGTGATCCTATCCATTGAGAATCACTGCAGCGTTCCCCCAGCAGAAGAAGATGGCCCAGTACCTCATCGAAATATTAGGGGACAAGCTTGACCTCTCTTCTGTGATCACTGAAGATGCTTCCCAATTGCCCTCACCAGAGAATCTCAAGGGAAAGATTCTTGTTAAGGTATGAACAGGATTTTAGTTAACTCCATTTTGAAAGTATCTGGCATTCAAAAAAATAAGGTAAAGCTTCCAAAATAATGAGAGAGAGGAAGTATCTGAATCCCAAAAAGGAAAAATGATTTTGTGGGCAGGGGAAATCTAAATGGTTGATTTTTCTGAAAGAAATGGTATTTAACCTGTAATATTTTCACTCTTATGGGGTTAAAACTGTCATTGTGCAACTGGTACTTCACCTAAGGGATTATACAGTGGGACCAATGAAAATGAGTTTTTCAAAGCTCCACTGACCATTTATTTTAGTTGATCTTCCACTGCGAGGCATTTTGGGATGTGCCTGGAGTAGCACTACATGTCCAATGTCGGGGCTGGGGAACTGCAGGATCGACCAGACGCTTTAAGGTTTAAAGAGCAAAGCAAGCATTATTTAACAGGAAATCTCCTACTTGGGGGCAGCCCAGCTTTCATGTGTGGGGCTTTGTACTGCACGTCAAACCCAATTTTAGTCTAACAAAATATTAACTGACCTCAAGGGCATAAGCAATCCTTTCTCTCTTTTTTTGGTTCAGATGAAATTTGAGACCCAGTTCTCATCTGATTAACAATCAGCAGATATGGCCATATTCATCATCAGTACTTTGGGGTCCAGGAACTTTTACTTACCTGTATATCCTTTCTCCCTCTATATGTTCAGATTATGCCTTGCATTATTATATCGTGGAAAGGTGTCCATATTTTGTTGAATATTTTTGTTTGATAATTCTTAATAAAATAAATGTTTCTAATTTCATGATATCCATCATTTGGTTCACCCAAGTTTCATAAACAGGAGGGTTATGATCCATCTCATCAGAATACATTTTTTTTTGCAATGACTGATGCCATTACTAAAAACTTATTTTTGTTTAATTATTTGAAATGTTTCACCAGGAAAGGCATACTGAGCTGCAATAGCTCATTTCCAGATGCGTCCTGGGGGTAGGGGGCAATGGGGATACAGATGATATAGCGATACAATAGATACATAACATATTCAGAGTGACAGGCAAACAGTACATGCCATCCAGTTTGACAAGGTAAAAGTATGAAGTTTACATATACAAACATTTAAGCTTAAACACATACATTTACTGTGCAGAAACTCAAATCACATATAACATGCACATATGCAATGATATACCTGTACATTACATACGAACATATGAAGAAACCAGCAGAAGAATACCATTTGGTCTATCAAGTCTGCTCATATTGCTGGGTTCACAGCTTGAGCTAATGTCCCTGCCCACCCTCCCCATTCCTCCCATTCTCTCTACCCAGGATCCTTACCTTCCCCTATGCCTATCCCAGCCTCTCTTAAAGCTGCCCAGTCTTCAACAAGATGACCTCTTCCAGCAGTGAATTCCAAGTGTTCACCACCCTCTCTGGGAAGAAGTGCTTCCTGATCTCCCTCCTAAACCTCCCACCCTCCAGCTTAAGACTGTGCCCCCTCATGTTATGGTTGTCGCTCAGCTTAAAGAGACACTCCTTGTCAACCTCATTTATTCCTTTCAAGTACTTGAACTTCCCAGTCATGTCCCCCATCTCTCTCTCTCTCTCTCTCGTCTTCCAGAGAGTACACGTTCAGTGCCCTCAATCTCTCCTCGTATGCCTTATACTGCTGACCTGCTGCCATCTTTGTAGCCCTCCTCTGGACCTTCTCCAGCAGGTCCATGTCCTTTTTGAGGTGTGGACACCAGTACTGAACTCCATACTCTAGATGCGGCCTTATTGTGACCTGTACAAGGGCAGTATAACCTCCTCTCTCCTACTGCTGATCCCCCCTAGATATGCAACCCAGCATCTTGTTTGCCTTTGCTGCTGCTTTCTTGCACTGTGTGGAGTGCTTCAGGTCACTAGTGATAATCTCTCCCAGGTCCTTCTTCTCCTCCTCCTGCTCTGATGCAGATACTTGGACTCCACCCAGGTAGTACTATGTCCTGGGATTCTTGGCTCCAATATGCATAACTTTGCATTTCTTGGCATTGAAGCCAAGCTGCCAGATCCTGGACCACTTCCCCAGCTTTTCCAGATCTTTTGTAGGTCCTGTATCACTTCAACTGTGTCCACTCTTCCACAGAGCTTGGTGTCATCTGTGAATAGGCACATTTTGTCTTAAAGTCATCTCCAATGTCCTTGATGAAGATATTGAACAACACCGGGCCCCAGCACCGAGCCCTGAGGGACCCCACTGGTTACCTCTCTAGTGCCAGATAACTGTCCCCCCACAACCACCCTCTGGGTTATGTCCCTCAGCCAGTTTTCCATCCATCTGGCAATCTTTTCCCCAACCCTGAGATCCACCAACTTCCTGATCAACCTTTTGTGGGGTACAGAGTCAAAGACCTTACTGAAATCAAGATAGAGGATGTCTACCACTTGGCCCCGGTCTACTGTCTTAGTGACACAGTCAAAGAAGTCAGATAGATTTGTTTGACACAGACTCCCTCCCCCCCATGAACCCATGCTGCCTCGCATCCTAAAGATCATGCTGCTCTAGATATTCCACCAACCTTTCCTTTAGTATAGTCTCCATGAGCTTGCCCACAGTGGAGGTCAGACTGACTGGTCTGTAATTCCCTGGGCCATCCTTGGGACCACTGTTGTGGAGGGGCACTACATGTGCTATTCTCCAATCCTGTGGTACCACTCCTGACCCTAGTGAACTATTAAATAGGTCTGCCAGTGGCCCTGCCAGCTTCTCAGCCAGTTCCTTTAGTACTCTTGGATGTACTCTGTCCGGACCTGGTGATTTGTCCACATTCAATGCCAGCAGCCCCATCCTCACTCTATCCTCCTCTATCACTACATCTATGTTCCCTTCCCCCCACTTCTCTTTTCCCTCCTGAAGGCACTGGTCTGTCCTTCTCCCTGGTGAAGACGGAATAGAGGTATTCATTTAGTATCTCTGCTTTTCCCCCATTATCCTCCACCCACTCCACCCCTTTCTCAAGCTTAACAATCCCTTCCTTCTTGTCCCTTTTCTCACTTATATATCGAAAGAAAGCTTCTTCCTCTTCTTAATTCCTTCAGCTAACTGCAGCTCCTTCTGTGCCTTTGCTTTCCGGACTTCCTTACTTGACTCACTAGCTAATCTTAGGTAATTTTCCCTATCCATCTCTCTCTTGGTCTTCCTGAATTTTCTATAGGCCAACCTATTTTCCCTTACTGCCTGGGCAACCCCAGAACTGAACCAGATGGGTGCTTTGGCCCTTGTGTTGTTCCCCCTGAACCTAACGCCACCCCCATATCTGCTCTGATGCCCACCAGATGGCTCCTTAGCACTTCACTCTTTTCCTGAAGTCTGCCCTACTGAAATCCAAGATTTTGTCTTAGTCGGGATGCTTTCTCTGCCCATATCCAACTGGAACCACACTGTGCAATGGTCACTTCCACCCAGTGGCTCCCTGACCATTATTTCCTGAACATGCTCCCCATTTGTGAGCACCAGAATGAATGATTGAAAAGTATCAAGTTACCATATACAAACATTTAAGCTTAAATATATACATACATTTACTGCAAAGAAAACTAAATCACATAAACGTGCACATATGCTATGATACACATTTCATGAATGAACACACAGGGATGAGTACTAAAGCCAAACAGCTTAGGTAAACCTTCATGTTGGCATTGTTTGATAGGCTAAGAGAGAGCAAGGGGGAGGAGATTTGGACACTCAAAGGACCATCACCCCTTCGGATGTTTTATTAACCATTGGTGTTGCTAATAATGTGAACTGTGGTGTAAATGGTACATTGTAGTTTGGCATTTTATTTAGAGTTGATATTATTTTGTACCAGAAATTTGTTAGGTGTGGGCATGCATGTATAAATGTTCATGACATGCATACACATCTAGGGGCATTTATCTAGTATAGTATTGTTAAAATGGTGTAATTTGTAATGTATGTAATGTAAAGTTTATATAAGACACCCTTCCTGAGCCCAGGGCGCTGTTACAATAATCATCACAATAATTTAAAATCCATAATCATTATAAAAACATACATACCATACATTAAGTGTCATGAAATGCTTGATGAAACAAAAAGGTTTTAAGGGATTTTTTAAAACTTTCTACAGTCAGGCTATCTCGTATCTAATTTGGAAGGGGTATAGTATGTTTTGCTATATTGTATTGAATTGGATTTGTTGTAATTTGACTGATTTAATTTTTGTATTGTATGTATTTGTTATATCCATCAATAATTTGTCTGTACCCCTAAATATTTTTCCCATTTACTTTTTAGTTCAGCCAGATTTATATTTATGTTATTGATTATTGTTTCGTAAAGCTTAGATATAATTTTTTATCTATTTTTTTTCCATCATTATCTGAGCCAGTGGGGGATCCATTTTCTATACAAAAAATCAGTGTTAGTTCATTTAATATAGCTTTTGGTTTGTAAGTATTGAAACTGGTGGGATTGTGGTAAACCATATTGTTGTTGTAGTTGTTTAAGTGATTTAAGTTTGTTGTTTATATAGATATTTTCTATTTCTATTACGCCCTTCTTTTGTCATAACCTGAAGTGTTTTCCTAGCATTGATGGTAGAAGATGATAGTTGTTATGTATTGGTGAATATAGATGACATTTTATTCCTTGTTTATTAGCTGATGGGCTTTTAACCAGCAATCTATTCTAGTTTTGGTAGTGATTCATTTTTTACTATGTTTTTTTTATTTAGATGGTATCCTGAAAAGAGTAAGATTCTTAATTTTTGGTAGGGTTGTATACTTTGTTCTGTTCTCATTGAAATTAGTTCTTGATCTTGTTCTTTAATCCATGGAATCCTGAGGAAAGGAGAGAGAGGGGGGACATGATAGAAAGTCTGAGAGGGTAGCATCTTTCAGAAAAAGAGATGTGCAAGAATAAGGGGACACAATTTAAAGATAGAAGGGGGACGGCTCGGGGCAATGTGAGGAAGTATTTTTTCACAGAGATTATGGTGGACACATGGAACAGCCTTTCTGAGGAGGTTGAGGGGTCAAAAACAGTGGTTGAATTCAAGAATGCAAGGGACAGACATAAGGCAATTCTTATGGGGGGAAGGAAGAAATGGGCTTTTGGTTAACTGGGATCTGCAGCTTATCCAGTAGGTGGGGAAATGAACAGACTGGGTGGGCCAGGCAGTTCTTGTCCACCGTCAAAGTCTATGTTTCTATGTTTGTAATCCAATATCATATAGTAGAAATTTGTGCTACTAGGTAGTATATATAACAATCTGTCAGGACCAGTCCTTCTCTTATTTTTAGAAGTGTCAGTGTAGCGTAGGCTATTCTAGGTTTTTCAATTTTCCATAAAAATTAAGTAATGATTTTTTTAAGTTTAGTAAAGAATGTGTGTGGTATTGGTATTAGTATTGGTAGGAATTGATAAAGAAATGTAAATTTAGGTAATATTTTCATTTTGATAATAGTTTGCTTGTGTGGGCTGTGATGTTTACTCCTAAATAGTGTATTTATCCACTAGTTTGTTGACATAAATATTCCTGTGGTACATTTAATGTATAAAGAGGATATAATCTGAGTATCACTGACTTGGACCAGTTTATTTTCTATCCTGATCACTTACCAAAGTTATCTGTTAATTTAGTAAATTCTCTGAGTGAACTCTTTGGTTTTATGATGTACAAAAGAGCGTTGTCCGCGTATAAATGTATTTTATGGACTTCATTTTTTATTGTAATACCTTGAATTTTAGTGTTATTCCTGATTGCTGTAGTGAAGGGTTCTATATTTAAGATCAAAATGAAGGGGGATGGGGGCAGTCTTGTCTGATCCCCTTTTGTAGGCTAATCATTTTTGACAGATTATTATTAGTTCTTATTTTGCAATTGGTGCATCATAAATTAACTTCAACTTTGACCCCTCTACAGATCACAGGCTAAACTACATTTGGATGATTATTCCCAGTTCTGGTCACCATATCTGAAGGGAGATAACTGTATATATAATGTGGAAAGAGTGCAGAGGAGATTTACCACAATTATTCATGGATTTGATAATATAGATTATAAAACCAGACTGACACATGTGGGGCTACCTGGGGCTAGCTAGCCTAGAGAGGAGGCATCTAAGGGAGACCCTATCTTGATGTATAACCTAATCAAGACTGAGGAGCTCCTGCCTGATTTGGGTTTCAAATTTAGAGATACTGTATACAACATTAGAAATCACACACACACAAAAAAAAACTTCTTGGTAAATTATACAAGACTAACAAAAGAGGATCTTACTTTACTGACAGAGTGGTCAAGCACTGGAATAGCTTGCCCTAGAGTCATCCATCAGTCAGTCAATTTTTATTTTACCAGGAAAAGGACCGTTGAGAGAACTCATTTACAAGGTTGTCCTGAAAGGACACTAAAAAAATGAATTGTAACACAAGCAGTACTACTCATACAATGCAGTACTAGAATACAAAATGTACATGTAACCCCCACCCAGGTATGCCATTTCTATCTGACAGCTCTACTTGGTGGGCTGGGTTCGGGGAGGAATATGTCACTCGGCACATAGGTTGGGTTTGGCTACTCTGTACAGGGGCAGCCAAGTAACTCCGGACAAAGGAAACAATAACTGTAATGTCCAATACCACACGTGAGATTCTAAAGTGTGGCTTTTATTCACATCCCACAGAATAAACAAAGCATAGATGGACCTCCACGGTGCTACACTCCTGGTAATGCAGAGTTAAGGAGACCAGGACACATCCTCATCACTTTAGCCCTCAGGCTCTAAAACACACTGGGCACACAGCCCAAACTTGTACGCTGCTCTGGGTTTTCCCTGGCTTGGCTCCCTTGCCTGCCACTAGGACACTTTCAATATAGCATGGATACATTTACTGTTGGGTCCCTAAACCACCTATGAGCACTTCTGCTCCATAAGGTAATCTTCCTCATCAATCCCACGTCTGGGTACTTTCCTCATGCTTTCTCTCAGGTACTTGGCCAGTGCAACAGGTGTCCCTGAGCAAATCCATAGAGGTGAATTTGGTTACTACTGATGGGGGGGGGGTCTCCCACCTCTTGCTCCCACAGTTCATACCCAGCCATTCCTCTGGACTATAACACCTCATCCTTTAACACACTTGGCTGTGTAGATTCTTTTTAAATGTATTTCACATTCAATTGTTTTTACATCCCATTTGTGCTGGACTTTAACATACTTAATAAGTGGTTTTGTCCATTACTCTAGACCCCCCACATAGTTAATCAGTTCAATCCCCACATCTTCCAAACTGTACTTGGCTGTCTTTTCCTGACCCCACAGTAACAGTCCCTTTAGTTTCATCTTGATGCAGGTGAAAACACATGGCCCTTTAGCAGAGCAAACTCACTCTTCGGTTGCAGGTGCCCCACAGGCATTTCCTCCTCAAGGAACTCTCTTCCAGAGCTTCTGGTGCCTCAGCACAAACTTAAACAGGCAGCTTCTTTTCTTTAGCCAGAACAAGGGGGTTTGCCCCTGGAAACAGGCTGATACCTTCCCCACATCCCTGCAGGGATGGGACCCTGAACCATTGAAAGCGGTCTTCACCACTTCAATTTGCAGTTCTTGTGTTCCTTTTCAGGTGGGAATACACACCTAGAAAAAACAAAAGTAGCTCTTTGACAGAGCTTAAAGCCATGAGGGCCTGCCTCAGCAGAACACCTGTTTCAGCCTGCACACACTCTGCTGAACTCTACAGAACTACTTCAAATTCCCCAACGTTCTACTCTAACCTCCAACTGCAACATTCCAATGTGGCTTATGCAGCTGCGACAGTTCTAAATTATGTCATCCCTCAGTCTCAGCTGAGACTGAGAACAGAGTGAGACAGTGTGAAATCCATTTAACTGGAGTTTCACAAGCTGCCTTCCCTGCCTACCACTAGGTCTTACTGGGATTCTAGTAACCCTGGGTAACAGTGGGGTTACACCCACCCTGGGCCAGGAAAATGACTGTCTGCAGTCTTTAGTCACCCGACTTTGGCCATCTCACCCCATGTTTTTGACTACGGGGAGGTAGCGCTACCTTCTCCCCTACCATGTGCCAACACAGGCAGACAACACTAAGGGCCTAGAGGCCTTCAGCTGATGCATCAGCTTCTACCTTACCCGCTGACTATGGGTACCTAGTGGTTCCGGTAGAATTGTCCAGAGCATAGCCCTAATAGATCAGTACTGCAACCCCTACTGCAGGTCAGGGCCACCGCCTGTCTATCCCCCCTAGCCCTCTAGGGAAAATCTGTCTGCCTCTAACTTAGAATTCCCAAAACAAAACAAACTGGGGACCTCCCCGACCCTGGACACCTTGCAAACACCACCAGGGGCTAACAACATAACTATGCATTACTCCCACATTCCCCCACAACCATACCTGTGGAAGGAAAAGTTACACACAGTAACAACAACAGTACATTAAACACTACACTCTAAAGTGCTACTGAGGAACTCCGCTGAGTCCCTTCTCCTCTTCTTGTCTTCTCTTCTATCTTCTTCAGGAACACCTGCAAGAAAAAAAGAAAGACAACATACACTCCTAATCTGCATGCACAGTCTATCTAACCCCCTACCATCTAAACACTGGAGAATCCCAAAAAATATACCTGTATATATATTTTTTTTTTAGAAAAGTAGAAAAAACAGTATAAACATTAGAAAACAGTAGAAAACAATGACATTATTTACAATACACCATATTTGGGGGATGGAGCACCCTAACAGTCCCATCTAGTGACCACAGTGCCTGAAGGCAAGTCCATTAAAGAGTCTCTCCTGGGCCAGAGCCCAGTGAAGCACAGTTCTAGCAGGCCAAAGTCCCGAAGGGGAGAGTATTTGGGGACAGTTCAAACATCTGGAGTCTGCTAGTGTAGGGTGTGTACTGCAATGTCATAAGAATAGAAAAGTCTGGACTTACCAGTCCCTTGTAGAATGAAAATGGCACCAAACCTGGTCCTCAGTCAAAGACCCTCCCTGGCAGCATTCTTCCGATACAACTGGGACGACATCTTCCTGGAAACGACAGGAGGGCACATCTGGAAACTGCTGGGATGATGTCATCTCTGGAGATGGAACCTTGGAACAGGAACAAAAAGGAAAACAGCTGGTCTGAGGTCATCTGACACCCAGGCGATGAATCAGGATACAGCTGGGCTGGTGTCCTCTCTGGATCTGGAGTCATCTGGTGGGCCAGTCGATGGATTCTGGAAGGCCAGTACACTGTAGAACTGATGAATGTGAGGCACCTGAGTCCTGGACATCCAGACTGGTGGAACAACATGAGGCATGGGCACATTCGCAGGAAGGTCTTTGCATTGTGGCCAATAGCACAACGGATCAGGCGCTTGAATTATTACCCCATCTGGGCACTCATAATTCACAATGTAAAAGGTTTCATGTCCCTCTCCATCCACAATTCGAACAGTGTCCATTAACAGTGTCCTGCCTCTTTTGACTGGCTGTATATTTCATGAAACATTCTGTTCTTGACATGCTTGTTTGCACCAGGATGTACACATTTCATTGCTTCTTCCCAAATTCAGGATTTCCTGCTTTTTTCAATCTCCTCCCAGACTCTACAAGGAAAGGTAGGAAAGGACATCCCGTAGATTTCATTCACTTTCCTACAAACCAGTCTTTCCTCTTTACTAGCTTTGGTCAACCTGAGACCTCTGGCCTGGCTTGGGGGCGTCCAGTTCTGGTTCTGCCAGCTACACATTCTTAACGACAACAAAAATGGATCCCTGGCTTCTTGCACAGCCAGGGCAGTGGAATCACCACTCTCTTCCGTGCATTCCTCTGAGGCAACAGCTTGAGGCTGTGTACCAGCTCCTTTTTCACAAGGCCACATAGGTTCCCCCTCTTCTTCTTCTTCCTCACTGAGAATCTGTGCCCAGGAGTGAGCAGTCGTCCTCACTCCTGAGACTATCTACTCTTCGTTGGGCGCGGAAGTCGATACCTCCCATTTAAAGGCCTCCCTCATCTCGTCTTCACCTATGAGACTTGGGCTAGGCCCCTCTCTCCAAGGGTCTACTGATGCTCTTCCTGAAATGTGTCTCTGCAACTCAGACTCTGAAACATCAGCACATTGTTCTGTCTGTAAATCTACACCCTCTTGCTTTGTACCAACAGACTCCACCTGGTGCTGTGTGCTGCCAAGTGCAGATTCTTGAACTTTTGTCCATGTGTGAGCCAAATGAATCTTGGGTGCTTTAAACAAACCATATTTCTCTAAGCACCCAGAACAGTGAGGTACCATAAAGACGTCCCTTCCAGCACTTAACACATCACACATACTTGCTCTGAATATCCAGGAATCGCCACATGAGGAGGCAGTCGTCCCCCGTAGTAACATCTCTCAATGTCCCTTAACTTGTTAACTTCTACTGCTATCACAGCCCAGGCATGATCCGGGTAGCGGGATGGTCCTGAAGCCATGACTGCAGAGAAAAAAACAAACAACGCTCACTGTTATTTCAAGTCCCACATCACTGAAAACTTTCTTTCTCTTTCAAAATAGCTCATCTGCTGCTGTGTTTACATTACTATCCCACCCTGTAATGGCAGCAGCAGCAGCACTCCTATGCATCAACATTCTGTAATTGGGTCAAGCCACTGCGCATCCGATTTACCTACTCTACTGATAACTTTGCTCAAATGCACAAACTTGCACTGTTCTTTTTCCTAGCACATTTATATGATTTACCATGGACTTTTCACTTGCTGAAGACATTGCTCTAGCTTACAGTCCCTTAAAGCTTCAGTATTTCATAGCACAGGATTGCCTGTATTTCTTGCTGCATATCTGATACAACTCACAGTCTCTCTCATGGCTTTGAAAATTATACTGACGCTGAACCTATAATTATGCTCACAGTCGATTGCTTAGAGTTCTTGCTTTTGCTGGTAAAACTTAACACAGTCCTTATTTGCAAAGTGATTACACTGCTACACACAGATTCAGCTGGCTTTTGGCAAAATCACTTAGTTTGAGCAATTATTTCTGTTGGTACTCACTGTTATCAGTACCTGTTTGCTGCGATGGAACACAGCCTGCAGCCAGTCTTGGAGGCCTCTGGAAAGAAGCGGGTTGGCAGTCCTGCCGATTGTCCCTCTGAACACCACACTCACAGTCCAGTCAATCGAGATGTGGGTTGAGCCCGAATTTAAACAGACAAGTCAGTTTTTTACACTTTTACAGCTTTTTCAGTCACCGCGACGCTCCTCCTGGTAAGCCAGTTTGCACACTCCACTCACTCTCCCACTCGAATGCTGTGCAGTCACTCTAGAGCTGGCTTGGGGGTGGGACTGATTGCATTCTCACCAATCACTAGAAGCCATGCAAATGAACCTCTTTTCCTCTTGTGCTCTTCTCCTCATGGCGATCGTCGAGCAGGCAAATTTAAACTGCAAAACCACACTTTTTTTTTTTTTTCAACTGCCTCCACGGCGGAAGCCCATTTCAACCATTTTTCGTGCCCATTAAGCACAACAAGTCTCTCAGTTCACAAGAAACATTTCCAAAGTCTAGGGCACAATTTTCCTTTTGCTACTCACAGTTTTCCACACTTTTCTTTGTCACAAACACTTTTAAAAGCTGGCAAACACTGTAAGTTGATACAGGACAAGGGCATACACTCTCAGGTTTTACTACTCCTTGGTAAACAGTTGGCATTCTAGTAATAGCACGTGGATAACAGCACACAGTGGCACATTAGTTAAACGTTGCTTCAGGTTTTTGGGCTACCCTCTGCCAGATAGCCAAAATAATAGCCATTGTCTGAGCGACCTTTCTTACATTCCTTCCAATACCAGAAGTGAGATTCTAAAGTGTGGCTTTTATTCATATCCAACAGAATAAACAAAGCATAGATGGACCCCCACGGGACTTCACTCCTGGTAATGCAGAGTTAAGGAGACCAGAACACATCCTCATCACTTTAGCCCTCAGGCTCTAAAACACACTGGGCACACAGCCCAAACTTGTACGCTGCTCTGGGTTTTCCCTGGCTCAGCTCCCTTGCCAGCTCGTAGGACACTTTCCATATAGCATGGAAACATTTACTGGTGGCTCCCTAAACCACCTATGAGCACTTCTGCTCCATAAGGGAATCTTCCTCATCAATCCCACATCTGGGTACTTTCCTCAGACACTGGCCAAGTACCTGAGATAAAGCAACAGGTGTCCCAGAGCAAATCCGTAGAGGTGAATTTGGTTACTGCTGATGGTGGTGGGGGGGGGTCTCCCACAATTCAAACCCGGCCATTTCTCTGGACTGTAACACCTCATCCTTTAACACACTTGGCTGTGTAGATTCTTTTTAAATGTATTTCACATTCAATCTATTGTCTTTACATCTCATTTGTGCTGGACTTTAACATACTTAATAAGTGGCTTTGTCCATTACTCTAGACCACCCACAGAGTAAAGCAGTCCAATCCCCACATCTTCCAAACTGTACTTGGCTGTCTTTTCCTGACCCCACAGTAATAGTCCCTTTAGTTTCATCTTGATGCAGGTGAAAACACATGGCCCTTTACCAGCTCGAACTCACTCTTTGGTTGCAGTGCCCCACAGGCGTTTCCTCTTCAAGGAACTCTCTTCCAGAGCTTCTGGTGCCTCAGCATGAACTTAAACAGGCAGCTTCTTTTTCTTAGCCGGACCAAGGGGGTTTGCCCCTGGAAATAGGCTGATACCTTCCCTCCATCCCTGCAGGGATGGGGCCCTGAACCATTGAAAGCAGTCTCCACCACTTCAATTTGCAGTTCTTGTGTTCCTCTTCAGGTGGGAACACACACCTAGAAAAAACAAAAGTAGCTCTTTGACAGAGCTTAAAGCCATGAGGGCCTGCCTCAGCAGAGCACCTGTTTCAGCCTGCACACACTCTGCTGAACTCTACAGAACTACTTCAAATTCCCCAACGTTCTACTCTAACCTCCGACTGCAACATTCCAGTGTGGCTTATGCAGCTGTGACAGTTCTAAATGATGTTATCCCTCCGTCTCAGCTGAGACTGAGAACAGAGTGAGACAGTGTGAAATCTATTTAACTGGAGTTTCATAAGCTGCCTTCCCTGCCTACCACTAGATCTTACTGGGATTCTAGTAACCCCAGGTAGCAGGGGGGTTATATACAGACAGACCAGTACATCAGGAATGGGCTAACAATACATATCTAATATCACAAATGAAGAACTGGTACAATAAGAAGGAGCATTGCAGAGTGAAGAACAAAGGTCTGGTAAAGGAAGTGGAGAGGTAAGATGGAGAAGTTCAGTAAGGATAGAATAGTATAGATTCACCTAATTTAGGTAGTTTCAAAAAACCGCTAGATGCACTTATGGCTGACTGTTCCATGGCTCCGCCTCTCTTTCTATGAAGTAATACTTCCTCCTGTCCCTGCTGAAACTCCCCCGCCCAGCTTCCATTCATGTCCTCTTGTTGTTATTGTACTGGTGGCCCTAGGGAACAGTTCCTCAGATCCTGGAACTTTATTATTGCCTTTTAAGAACTTAAATGTTTCTATCATATTGCCTCTCTCCCTCCTGGTTTCCAGTGAATACACATTCAGTGCTGCCAGTCGTTCCTTATAGGAGAGTCACTGCAAATCTTGGACCATCTTCATCATTCTCCTCTGCACAGATTCCAGTCTGTCCTTATCCTTCTTCAGATGTGGCCTCCAAAACTGAACACAGTACTGTCTAACAAGAGATCTATAGAGGGGGATGATCACTTCCCTCTTCCTGCTATCGATCCCCCTGCATGTGTATCCCAACAACTTGTTTGCCTTGCTATATGATTTGTTACATTTGCTCTCCTGTTTCAGGGTGTCAGTAATAATGACCCCCAGGTCCCTCTCCTCCAGCGAAGTGATTAGTTTGACCCCATTCAGCCAATATTCTGTCCTAGGATTCCCCTTGCCAAGGTGCATAACTTTGCAGTTCTTTGCATTGAATTTCAACTGCCAAAAATTCAAGCATCTTTCCAATTTTTGGAGGTCCTCCTGCAGTTCTCTAACCCCTTCAGGGCTGTCCACCTGCCCTCCGAGCTTAGTAGTGTCTGTGAAGAGGACAGGTTTACCCTGGACGCCATTACCAATTTCACCGATAAATACGTTAAAGAGAACAGGGCACAGTACAAATCCCTGGAACCCCACTAGCAACCATGCCCTCAGTTGACCTTGCATCGTTAATCACCACCCTCTGCCTCTGCCCATCCATCTGACTATGCTCTCTGCATCCCCTATGTCCTCAAGCTTTCTCAGCAGGCATTTGTGTGGCACAGAATCAAATGCTTGCTGTAATCAAATTAGAGAAGGTCTACTGCATGCCCTCTATCCAGTTCTTTGCCACCCAGGCAGAAAAGGTGATAAAATGTATCTGGCATGACATTCTTGCCCACGAATTCATGTTGCTTTGGATCCAGGAGCCCACTGTCCTCTAGATATTGCATGAGATCTTGTTTAATCGAGGTTTCCATTAGTTTACCTGCCATAAAAGTGAGGCTGACCGGTCTGTAATTTCCCACTTCTTCCCTGTTCCCTCCCTTGTGGAGTGGTACCACATCCACCACCCTCCAGTCACTCAGCACCACTCCTGTTTCCAGAGATTTGTTGAACAGGTGCACCAGGGGACCAGCTAATTCCTCTGCTGATTCGTTTAGTACACTCGGATGCAATCCATCTGGTCCCTATGCTTAGTCTTGCTTGAGGGCTGCCAGCCCTTCCCTGACCCTTTCTGTGGTAAATGTCAGATCTCTCATTTTCTAGATTGCTCTGTTGGCCATGCTTATATCACTCTCTGGCATAGGTCCAGTTTTCTCCTTTGTAAATACTGAACAGAAAACGTTATTTAGAGCATTATCCTAAACAAAAGAGTGTGTGTCCTGGAGAGAATATGGGGGTGCAGGCAAGGGCTAATCCAGACACAGACAAATGCACAAAGGTCTGTTATCTGAGAAGCATAGCTATGTAATTAATTAAACAAGTTTGCACTGGGAGGGTGGTGCTTGTGAACGGGAACAAAACAATAAAAACTTCAAAGTAGGGCACTCACCACCTCAAAAGTACAATAACAACACTAGGGCTCCGCAGTTAAAGAAAAGTTGGTTGTCTTTATTGATATAAGAGTAATTTAAAAAGCAACCACAGACATGGCTACAAATGAAAAGTGCCTGACGCGTTTCAGACAAACCAGTCCTTTCTCAAAGGCCTTTGAGAATGGACTGGTTTGTCCAAAACACATCAAGCCCTAAAACGTGCAGTTCTAGTGTTGTTACTGTACTTTTGAGGCAGTGAGTGCCCTACTTTGATGTTTTTACTATGAAAAAGCAGCAGCAGAACTATTGCTGAGTAGCAAAAAAGTGAAACACTTCATTCCAGGTTTGTCTGAAGGATTGTCATAGTCCCATCGCTGCGACCTAAACAAGTCTTCATCCGGGGGCGTGCCATCTACTTTAGTTGGTATAGAGCTGACTTCGACATGGCTATATTTGGACTGCTGACACCAATAGGTAAGACCCATACCTTGTTCAGAGCTTTCCCTTGGGCTTTTGAACTTTGAGGGACCTTGCACACCTTGTACACCTATGGTCTCCTATTAAAGAGCCTTTGACACCACTGAGAAAAACTTTAAAATGTGAGACTTAAATACAATTAAGTTTATTATATTTTTTGTAATTCTTTCCCCTTCTTCATTATTACCAAGGACAATTTTATTGGATTACTGTCCTCTATACTTTATCTGCTCTGGCTGCTGGTCTACACTTCACATCATAATCACCTGTTTATGACATGTGTAATAGGCTTTCACCTTGGGGTCATTTATAACATTCACTTGTACATATTGTTTTTTTTTGTGCACTCTCTATTCACTGGGAGTCCATTGTCACACTTTTGGGTACCTACTGGGGAGGGGATGGAATATGTGTGTTCCTCTGTCGTTTACACAGATGGTGTGTTACCATATCACTAGTGTTCCTGCCCCTTCTGTAAGTGATCCCTGGTTTATTATCCACTGAATTTTACAGTGCTTTGTCCCCCTGAAGGATGTGCCAACATTTTTGATGATGGTGAAGGGGCATGCTAAACACGTGCTTGGACACTGTTTCATCTACTGTTGATCGCAGCCTCCTATGCTGTTGTGTTTCACACAGAGCTCCATATTTCTTATCTCCATTATTTATTTGTTTATTTATGTATTTGAGAACTGGATGGGTGCACTGATCCAAATGGACCATTTTCAGGCATGACCTGGGCGAATAGCATGGCACAATGAGTAAAGCAAATACAAGTAACATGACAATATTTTACAGGCATCAACGATTTGGTAAAAGAAGCATAGTACACAATGGCCATACATGAAATGGTACACAGTGCAGTAAATAGATCTATTCACAGTTAAGATGCACAAAAAATCAGGAGGGATAAAATAAAAATGAAGTGGATAGTTAAGCAATCGTCATAAAATAAGTACTGTGGCATAAACAGGAAGGGGAAGAGCACAGACTCAAGTGGGATGACTGGGCCTTCAGAAGTGGTTGGAGACCACATCAGGGGAGGGGGATATAGAGGTAGGGGATGGTACACATTACTCGGGTTAGCAAGAGCATTTGGCTTCCGACAGCAGCCAGGCTTTGAGGTGGGTTTTGAAGGTGGGGTGAGAGTCAGTCAAGCGGAGTGACATAGATGACAGCCTGGGTAAAGAATTGGGTGGAGAATAGGACACAGAGAGTAATAGTAAATGGAGTCCACTCAGAAGAAAGGAGGGTTACTAGTGGGGTACCGCAGGGTTCAGTATTAGGACCGGTCCTCTTCAATGTCTTTATAAGCGACACTGCAGAAGGACTGGAAGGAAAGGTATGTCTCTTTGCAGATGACGCAAAGATCTGCAACAGAGTTGATGCACAGGGTGGGGTGGAAAGGATGAGAAGGGACTTGGCAAGGTTAGAGGAATGGTCAAATGTATGGCAGCTTAGATTCAATGCTAAGAAGTGCAAGGTAATGCACCTGGGAAACAAAAACCCAGGGGAAGAGTACACAATGGGGGGTGAGATACTAACAACAACAAAAATGGAAAGGGACCTGGGGGTAGTCATATCAGATGACCTAAAGGTGGGCAAGCAATGTGAGAGGGCAGCAAGGAGGGCTGGGGAGATACTGGGATGCATAGGGAGAGGCATCACCAGTAGAAAACAGGAAGTTATTATCCCTCTGTACAGGCAGCTGGTCAGACCCCATCTGGAGTACTGTGTGCAGTTCTGAGACCCAATCTCCAGAAAGACATAGACAGGATGGAAGCTGTCCAGAGGAGGGCAACTAAAATGGTGCAGGGTCTGCACCGAAGACATATGAAGAGAGATGAAAGGAGCTTAATATGTATAGCCTCGAGGAAAGGAGGGAGAGGGGGGACATGATAGAAACGTTCAAGTACCTCAAGGGAATCAACAAAGTCCAAGAGGGTAGCATCTTTCAAAAAGAGGTGTGCAAGAACAAGAGGGCACAATTTGAAGATAGAGGGGGCAGCTCAGAGGTAATTTAAGAAGTATTTTTCACAGAGAGGTTGTGGATGCATGGAGCGGCCTTCCGGAGGAGGTTGTGGAGTCAAAATCAGTGGTGGAATTCAAGCATGCATGGGACAGTCATAAGGCAATTCTAGGGGGTGGGGGTAGGAAGAAGTAGGCTGCTGGTTAACTAGGATCTGCAGCTTATCCAGTAGGTAGGGAAATGGGCAGACTGGGTGGGCCAAGCGGTCCTTATCTGCCATCAAATTCTATGGTTCTATGTTTCTATCTATAATGCAGCCAAGGGCATAGTCAAACTGTCCTTGGAGTGGGAGCCACCCTAGTGACTGGTACAAGTCACAGTGATAGGTAGAGTAAAGTGACTTGAGCACAAAATGACAGATGCTGTTGTACACTGAGTTTGCCTGGAGTGCAGGGCAGAGGACACTTGGGAATAGATGGGGGAGCAGTAATCTGTACAAGGGGGAGAAGCTTGCCTTGCGCAATCGCAAGGCATGTCTCAGAGGTCATAAATTGTTTTCGGCGGTAGGCAGTCCCAAGTTTCTGGTTACCCTGTGCACTGTGTTGTTATGTTCCATGAACACAAGGGAGGGGTCAAGGGTAATACCTAAGTATTTGAAGCTGAGAACATTTTTTGGGGGGAATCAGGTGTGAGCACTAATAGGGAGGAGATAGATTTGGAGATGATGGAAATGTACAGTTTTTTGACCTGAAGAGCATAGATTTAGTTTTCTTTTCATTTATCAAGAGTCTGTTAGAAAGAAACCAATTGCAAGCAGCGCCATAGTTAAGGGTTAGTATGGAGGATATGTTCGTAAGGGACTTGTCGCTGTGGAATAGGATGAGGTCATCTGCATACAGAAGCACATCGCAGGAGAGGCTCTCGGCGGGAAGGGAGTTTATAAAGGTGGAAAATAGCAGGGGGCCCAGGATGGAGCCTTGAGGGACACCCGTGGAGACAGACAGGGCAGGGGAGGAGGCTGTATAGTGCCAATGTTCACCGATTGGAACCTGCCCATGAGATAGCTCTGGAACCAAGAGGAGGTCTCAGCTGAGCAGCCAAGGTGGAGGAGAGAGTGGTCAATGTCAAAGGCCTTAGTCAGATCCACAAATACAGCACCTGTGGCCTTACCCGAGTCCATGTTTCTTAGGATGTGGTTTTTGAAGTAGACCAAGGCTGATGTGGTGCTGTGTTGCTTACGGAACCTGTGTTGTTGGGGACACAGCAGGTTACATTTCCTGATATGCTGTGAGAGCTGGTAGTGCACAATTTTCTCCTGAGGTTTGCTCAGGTGGGGGAGAATGGAGATGGGCCTATAATTGTCTGGGGGAAAGGGGGTCCCCAGTCTGGAATATCAGCACTACTCTGGCATGCTTCCAGGAATCAGGCATGGTGGATGTGGTAAGGGCCAGTTTGAAAATGAAGTTGAGGGGTTCTGAGATTGCAGGGGAAGATGAACCTAAGAAAAGAGGGGGACAAGACCATTACTGCCAGGGCAGCCTCTGTTGGGAAGGTTCTTCATGAGCTTGATAGTATCTCTAAGGCAGATAGCTCTAAAGTAGAAAGGGGGAGTACCAGCGGGAGATAGGGACTTCATCTGACCACCAGGGCTAGGAGGAGGATGGGTGGAAAGTTTACTGAGGCAGGCATTAAGGTCAGTAAATTTTTTGTTAATGGCCTGCACAACCTCTGAGGGATCAGTCAGAGGACCTGAGGGAGAGCTGAGTTGAATAACTGAGCTATGGGTCCGTGGCTTGATCAAGGAACCGATGGAGGCCCAGAAGTGACGAGGGTAACTAAGGTTGTCTCTTTGTTGGTTACGGCAGAACTTAGGTTTCAGAGTTTTGGCAATATGCTTACAGGTGTTACATAGGCACCTGTATTTGTTCCAAAGGTGGGGGGAGGGAGACGCTTTATAAGTAGCCCACTTTTGTCCCTCTCTTTCATTGGAGCCAGTAACTCTTTGGCGATCCAGTGGGCACAGCCTCCTATCACTCTGCGGGTAGTGAGTGGGAAGTTGTGGTCCTGGATCTGAAGGAGGACATCTGTGAAAAAAGCTGACTGCAGAGGACACCTACATGAGGGAGTAGAGAGCTGGCCAGTTGACCACTCGGACATCCTCAAGGAGACTGGCAGTGTCCAGGCAGTTAAAGTTTCTGAAGCACAGGTATTGGGTGGGGGGGGCGATGTTTAGTCTTGGTGGAGCAGATAATGTATGTAGGGGAGTGGTCACTGATTGAATCTGACAAGGTCCCAGCCTGAAGAACCATGTCCTCATGATTAGTGACCACCCAGTCTAGTAAGGAGTGGGTTAGTGCATGGGTGTTGTGTCTGGTGGGGATGGTGATGGTTTGCACTAGGTTGTGCAGCTTTAGAAGGTTGGAGTAATCGGGTTCCTGGGCATTTAACCAATTAAGGTTGAAGTTGCCGAGGAGTATAGTGTCTCTGGTAGGAGTGAACTGATCCAGACTAAATACTGAGGTTACCTGCATGGAAACAGTATCCTTGGTTCCTTGAGAGTTCATCAGCTTCCATTTCTTATTCCACTCCTGATGTCATAATACTCAGCTTGTGACATCACAGTTATTCCTTTTTGATCTTGATTCCGTTTAAGATGGCCGCCAGGCTGGGCACGTCGTCGCTGCTTCCCTGAAGAATTAGTTGCTTTCATTACTTTTATCTTTGTATTTTTTATTCGTGTTTTATTTTATTTGTGTTTAAGACTCGGATCAGACTTGGATCCGGTGTACGCTCTGGTGCTTGGCGTTCCGATGTTAGCGTTAGCGTTACTGCTACTCTATGAGCGCATGGATTACTGGTTGTAGCGTTACTGTTACCCTGTTACCCTCTGAGCGTATGGACTACTTGCTGTAGGGGTTGCCGGTGCCGTTTTGCTGGAGACACCAGCTGGCTTTTCTTCTTTAGAGTCTTTGGTGGTCCAGGTCGAGAGTCCGGTGTGACTCTAGTGAAAGGATTACACTCCGTGGATCATCAGCTTTGTGGGACACTCGGCGGGTCGCTGTATGTGGGAGTGACGTTACTGGAGATTTTTGGAACTTGGATGGCATTTTTTTCTTCTCCGGATAGTCTGGATGGTTATTCGACGTTGCTTTTCTGTGAAGAAGTGTTTTGGTTGAGGGGAATGTGAGGAGTTAGCTCTAAAGGCATTTGGAGGAGCTCTGGATATCTGGGTTTGCTGAAGAGGAGACGGAAGATCTTGGACTGGGGCTCTATTAGAGACTGTGAGCCCTTTGAGTTCTACAATTTATAGGTGGTTTGTCTGCCTTTTGTTTGCTCTGGCCGGCGCTCTCCTGGGTGTTGCTACTCCACAAGGGTTGGGGCGTTTCCCAGTCGGGGAGCTGAGTGGGGCGCCTCACCACCTTGGACCATGGAAGGGGCTACGGTAGTGGCTCTTTTCGTGGCCCTTCAGTGTGAGTGGCAACATTTTGCCCGGGGGGGGGGTGGGGGGGTTCGGCTGGGAGTAAATGAGATTGGAGTCTGCTTGATCCTTTTTGGATATAAATTTGCTGGATTTTTTGAACTTCTTGGATCTCCTTTGGACTAATTTTTCCCTCCAGATTTGTGCGACTGCCTATTTTATGGACCTGGACTGTCTTGGATCTTTATTATATTTGAGAAGCTGCTGTTTTTGTCTTCTGTTGACTCTGTTCTGGTCTTCGGGGTGGTGAGAGGACCCTGGGTCCAAAATGTTTGTTTATTTATTTATTTGTTATTTGTTTGATTTTTTCCCCTGTTGTGAGAGAACTTGGGGGGGGGGGAATTTAAATATTTGTATGTTTTTTATTAGGCAGTGAGAGTGCCTTTGTACCCTCGCTCCCCGGTGGTGAGAGGACTGGGGTAGGAAGGGTCTGTTTTGTTTTAACTTATTTTTTTGTGGTTTTTGTTATAATCTATTGATCTAATTTGTCTATCAGTTAGTTTTAGGTAGTTAGTGAGATTTTTTGAATAATTTTGGTGGTGGGTTTATTTTTATTGTTTAATTTGGGTAAGCAGCGTCATGTGCTGGCCTGCCTCCTCCACGGTGGTGCATTATTCCCCCTCCTCTCTTCATGCCCTCCACCTCTTCTGCACTCCTCCCTTGCAGCTCGAGACTTATCAGCCTTGTAGGGCGTTGGGGATTGCTCGTGGGAGGGCGAGGGGGTCGGGGGTCTTGCGAACAGGGGTGGGGGGGCAGTAGTCACCGTGTTGGGGTTATTAAGTCAAGAAGGTGCCCTGAGGCGAAATGGAATCCAGAGCGGGGTCCGCCCTGTCTGGTTTCCATACCCAAGGGCACTACTGATTACAGTAGGCAGATAGGCCCGGCAACCTCCGAGGTTTGTCCAACTCGGGCGGTGTTATGCAATGCCAGGTCTGTTAGGAATAAAACTGCTATTATTGCCGACCTTATTGGTACAGCTGATCTGGCTTGCATAACCGAGAACTGGCTGGATGAAAATTCTGGCCCTATAGTGGAGGCCATGACTCGGGCCAGGTACTCGGTGTTACACCGCCCGAGATTGGACCGCAGGGGCGGGGGGGGGGTTTCAGTCTGTTTTAAGACTAAATTGGGCCTCTCGAATGTGGTAGTGGGTGAGGCCGAGTCCTTTGAGTGCACAGTTATAGCAGGTGTAGGCGTTCGAATCATTCTCATCTACCATCCACCCAGAGATGGGAAACGTTTCTTACAGGAAGTGGCAGACTTCCTCGTCGACATGTCGTTTGAGTTGCCCAGATTGATGGTGCTGGGTGATTTTAACGCCTGGGTGGACGATGAACTCTCACAATTTGGTAAACACTTCCTCCAACTAATATCTTCTTTGGGCCTTACACAGGTAGTTTCCACTGCTACACATAAACCTGGACACTCTCTCGACTTGGTCTTCCTTCTTGGGATTGATGCATCCAATATGGGGGTGGAACCAGTCGTTTGGTCTGACCACCACATCGTGAGGTTCAATTTTTGCACCCCCCTGAGAAGGCCAGCCCCTGTGGAGATAGTTAGGTACCGCCCATTATGGAATGTTACTCCACAAGGCCTGGCGGCGGTCCTTGACCTATCATCCCTCATGTTGGTGGGCAGTAGTCCAGAGGCGATCGTACGGGCCTATAATGAGGCCATTACGGTTGCCCTGGATTCTATTGCTCCTGTTCACAAGCGCCCTTTCCCATCACCCCAGGGCCCCTTGGTTTGATGGGACTCTGAGGGAGATGCGGAGACAAGGGCGAAGGTTAGAGTGTTGCTGGCACAAGTCCGCCCTTGATGCCAACCATCTTAGATTGATTGAACATTATACTAGCTATCAATCTGCATTCACCCATAAGAAGGCAGAATTCCTGTCCAGGGAGATTGCAGTTGCTCAGAATCGACTGGCTCAGCTGTTCTGAACTGTAGATAGACTGTGCAACCCAGCCTGTCTGCAAGTTCGGAAAGCCTTTTCGCAAATTGAGTGCGATGAGCTTGCTCGATACTTTGCAACTAAGGTGGCTGACATCAGGGCGGACTTGTGTCCAACAACCTCTAAGGGTGATGTGGTGGAAGTGTGCGAGAGCACAGGACCTCGCTTCTCCTGGAGTTCCTTTTGTCGACCTGAGTTCATGGATATTATGAGGATCATCCACAGTGTGCACCCTACAAGATGCGGCTTGGATCCGGGACCTACTACCCTAATTCTGGGTTGTGTAGACATCATAGGTCCAGTTCTGTTGCAAATTGTCTGGTGCTCCTTGGAGTCGGGTGAGTTTCCTAGCTCCCTGAAAGAGGCGGTGGTGACACCTCTCTTGAAGAAAGCTTCCTTGGACCCAGATTGTTTTTCCAGCTATAGGCCCATCTCTAACCTTCCCTTTATTGGGAAGGTTATTGAAAAAGTCGTAGCTGCTCAATTGGATGACTATTTAACCATCCATAATATCTACGAATCCTTCCAGTCTAGTTTCCGTAAAAGACACAGTATCGAGACTGCACTGGTTCGGGTGCTAAATGATCTTCTGAGGGCGAGAGATCAAAGGATACATTCTATCCTGGTTCTGCTTGATCTCTCTTCAGCTTTTGACACTGTGGATCACATGGTGTTGCTAGCACGCCTGGGGCAAATTTGTGGAATGTCTGGAACTGTTCTTAAATGGTTCGAGTCATTCCTCATTGGGAGATCACAAAGAGTTGTGTAGGGGATTTTTTCCTCCGACCCAGTCTCTTTGTTGTGTGGAGTGCCTCAGGGTTCTGTGCTGTCACCCATGTTATTTGCAGTGTACATGCTGCCCCTGGGAAACATTATAAGACGGTATGGGCTGAGGTTTCACTGCTATGCAGATGATACCCAGCTATACCTGTCTTTTGCACCCGACCAGGATGCAGCTCTCTCGGTATTTAATAACTGTCTGGGGGAGATCCAAGACTGGATGGATTCTAGTTGGCTAAAGTTGAACTCGGAGAAACCTGAGGTTTTGATCGTGGACCCGGGTGGTCAGATTGAGAGGTCGTGTGCTGGCGCGCCGTCTGGAATTTTTCTCGGCGGTGTGTCGCTTCCAGCCTCTGAATGGGTGCGCAACCTTGGGGTGATTCTTGACGATAGACTGACTTTTCAATCCTAACTGTCAGTCGTCATCAAGACTTCCTTTACCATCTTAGGAATATTGCCCGGGTTAAGCACCTTGTTCCGTCTGACTCTCTGCCAACATTGGTCCACGCTTTTGTGTCCTCGCGCCTCGACTACTGCAACGCCCTTTACTTTGGGCTTTCTGGGGTTGAAATCCGCCGCCTACAGCTCGTGCAGAACGCGGCAGCCCGGTTTTGACTGGGACAAGTAGGTCCTGTCACATTACCCTGGTGCTGCGCGAAGTGCACTGGCTCCCAATACGGTGGCGGATCACCTTTAAAGTCATTTTATTGACTTTCAAAGCCCTTCACGATCAGGGTCCGTCCTATCTGAAAGACCTTCTGGTTCTTACTGCCCTAGCCGATCACTCCGCTCGGCCGACATGGGGTTGTTAGAGATTCCAAGAGTGAGTTTGAAATCTTCTGGCAGTAGAGCATTTTTTCATGCCACACCCACTCTTTGGAATTCTCTACCATGCCTGTTACGGGAATGCTCCTCCGTGGAGATTTTCAAGAAGGAACTGAAAACTTATCTTTGGAGAATGGCCTTCTTGGAAAGTTAAATGCACTGTAAAGTGTGTGAAATTTTATTGCAATTTATTATGCTTTTAGAATATATTTTATAATCTTTATGGTTTTGATGTTTGTATTGTGTGTTGAAGCTTTTATTGATCTGTTCAGCACCTTGATATAGTGAAAGGCACTATATAAATAAAATTATTATTATTATTATTATTCCCATGGCAACAGACTGATGTCACAGCAGAAGTTTATGACTCTAGGTGGGGAATACACTGCAAGGGCAGATAAAATCTAAAGGAATAAAGACCCTGTTTTCTTACAGATTGCCTCAGTAATAAAACAAACTGGTCAGAGCTGCGAGACAGAGTGAAAGAATACTTGGAGCTCTTGCTGTGCTGGAGTCTGCCATATCCAAGATGGCCACCCTGGCAGAACTGCAGATGTGCAATATTCACACATGTGCAGTTTGATTCAGTGGCCATCTTAGGCATGGTGACTGTCACTTCTGCAGCTGCGTGAGAAAAAGTAGTGCCCCACAAAGGGGGTGTGTTTCTGCGGCCCACGGAGGGGAAGGGCCATTAGAACAAATTACACTGGAACTGTGCCACAGCACTGTGGAAGCACACTGGAGAACTGTCCAGTCATGTGCTTCCACAGTGCCCTTTTCCAGAATCTCAGCAATATGTAGAAATCTGTAGATAATATATAGAACACAAGCTGAATTGTGTCTAAATATTATGTTTACCAAAGATTTCCCTGAGGTGTTGGCAGCTCTTTAAAATAAGAGTTGCCAGTTTGGAGCACTGCAGAGTGAGTAAGCAATAACACATGACTAGGGTCAGATTAAAGTCTGTCAATCATCCCTTAGGGCCATAATATGGCACCCGGCACAGCAAAGTGACATATTTATTTATAATGTTTGGTAGAACGTTGTTATAGGTAGAAATCTACCTTTTTATAACAATGTTTTACCATTGATGTGACGTCATGATGTTGTTAACCCATCGATGGTATGTCACACCGATGGGTTAATAACGAGGAACAGTCTGGGCATGCGTGCAACTGGATCGGACGGCTTTGAAACGGCCGCGGCGGTGAGAGCAGAGCAGCGGTGACATTAAAAAAAAAACTGCAGTAAGGAATTGCGTTCTTTTTTAAAAAACATAAATGGTACCATACACTACAGCCAATCAGATTGCAGCATTTTGAGACCCTTTTTATAATACCAAGCGATGCAACTCTGGAGGTACTCTCTTATGCATAAGACTTTCAAGTAAAGCCCTATCTGCCCACCTCAGGTAGGTGCCCAGGTGGAAGTTAAAGATCCCAACATGGCACTTTTAAAAAGGAGGAGAAGATACCCCAGATCTTACTTCGAGAGGGTTCCTTCAGTAGGTCATTACATATTGAACTGGAGCCACCTGGCATTGGGCTGCATGGCAGACTTTTCTAGCAATCCCTGACAGGGGACCGCCCACCCGACGTCACGTGACTGATGTCAGCATGGCCTTATATAGTGGGTGGTCCCCACACCTGCTGTCCAGTTCTTTCCCACCATCGCCTCGTGTCAGTCGCATAGCAGACTTCCAGTAGCAATTGTCTTGTTAGTACTTGCGTTGGATTTCCTTCAACATTATTTTGCTTAATTCTCGCTTATGTCGTCTACTAAGAAGAAGTGTTCATCCTGTGGCACACAGATTCCTCATAAGGATGGCCATCTGAAGTGCGTTATCTGTCTGGGCCCAGACCATCCTGTCTCATCCTGCTTGGAGTGCCAAACATTTAACCAGGCCACCAAAAAACAGAGACAGCAGACCTTGGAGGTCCACCTTCTAAAAGTCCACCTCACTTCACTAGAGAAGCAAATGGATCGCATCAAAGAGTTCTCCTCTGAAAAATCTTCTCCTTCCAAGAATCCAAGAAACACCACAAGGAGAATCTCGACAGCGGGAATGCTCCACGGACCAACCTGAGGCCTCGCGGCCCTCGACGAGCAAGGCCGCCTCACAGCCACCGCCTAAGACGACTTCGGACTGTAAGTCTGAAAAATCTTCTGCGGGTCAGTTGACCATCGGCTCCTCTGACGGCCGCACTGCTGTGGCCACTAAATCAGCCCCCAGCTCCTCTGGGAACTGCCCGGCCACCAGTAAGATGTCTCCCCAGCCTTTGGGGACCCACCCGGCACCAGCCGATAAGTCGGCCAGGGGCTCCTCCCCCACCCGCCTGGATCTCAGGGACGTGCCAGTTGGTGACACCAACACCTTTGAATGCATAATGGGTGCAGGTACAGGCTTGAGGACCCTTCTTATCTACCGTCCACCAGGAGATGAGAGGGAGTTCCTGAAGGAGGTTGCGGACTTCATCGCCGATATAGTACTGGAATCTCACAGATGGTTAATTCTGGGGGATTTCAATACCTGGGTCGATGATGAACTCTCACCATTTGGTCAAAACCTCCTCCAATTAATGGACTAATTCGGCCTGTCACGGGTAATTACCTCTGCAACCCATGGGGTTGGGGGGCATACATTGGACATGGTGTTCCATCTGGTGATGGAGATATCTGATGTGGAGGTGGACCCAGTCGGATGGTCTGACCATCACGCCCTGAGGTTTAGATTTGCGGCCCCCCAAAATAGGCCTGCCCCCAGGGAATTAGTACAGCTCCGTCCCTTAAGAGGGGTTACCTCAGAAGGCCTAATCACGGAGCTGGGCTTCTCAGATTTTCCAAGGGATAGCATGGATCCAGGGCCTTTGGTCTTAGCCTATTATAGGGTTGTGACTGGGGCCCTGGATGCCATTGCTCCAATTCATGTTCGTCCCTGTACTCTTCACTTAGGTGCTCCCTGGTTTGATGGGGAGGTCCGTGAGTGGAAGAGGAAGGGATGAAGATTGGAAAGACACTGGCAGAAAACTCAACTGGAGGTGGACAGACTTGAATTGTTAGAACATTACAAATTCTACCAATCAGCAATTTCCCATAAGAAGGCAGAGTTCTTGTCCAGGGAAATTGCTGCAGTAAGGAATAGACCATCCCAGCTCTTCTGGACTGTGGACAGACTGTGCAATCCAGTCTGTCTCCAGACTGGTAGAGCATTATCACAGGTACAGTGTGAGGAGTTTGAGAAATTCTTTGCTGACAAGGTATCCACCATCAGGGATGAGATCCGCCAGTGTCCATCTATTGGACATTGCACTGATCAATCAGGTGGTACTAATGTCCAGTTGTACTGATCTACCTCTAGACTACCAGCAGTAATAGATATAGTGAGGATCATCCAGACTCTGCGACCTACTTACTGTAAGTTTGACCCAGGCCCTACTCTCCTGGTGGTGGGGTGTGTAGATGTTATCGGCCTAGTCCTGGCTGGGATAGTGGTAGTGTCATTGGAGAGAGGGATCATTCCGGATCCCTTAAAGGAGGCGGTAGTATGCCCCCTGTTGAAAAAGCCCTCTCTTGACTCCGTCTGCCCAGCAAATTATAGACCAGTCTCTAACCTTCTTTTTTAAGGGAAGGTTATTGAGAAGGTGGTCGCTCTGCAACTGGAGGATCATTTGTCCAACCACAATATCTATGACCCTCTCCAATCCAGCTTTAGGAAAAGGCATAGTACAGAGACTGCTCTTGTTCAGGTATTTAATGATCTCCTGATGGCAAGAGATCGGAGGACCAATTCCATCTTGATTCTCCTTGATCTCTCAGCAGCATTTCACACCGTGGATCATGGGGTATTGCTCGACCACCTGCAGTTTTTCTGTGGTCTGAGGGGAGCAGTCCACAGCTGGTTTCGATCTTTTTTGGAGGGCAGATCTCAGAGTGGTGTCTGGAATTTACACCTTGGCCCCTCATTGGGTGACCTGTGGGGTACCGCAGGGGTCGGTGCTGTCCCCTATGCTATTCGCGGTGTATATGCTTCCATTGGGGGACATTATAAGATGGTATGGGCTGAGTTTTCATTGTTATGCTGATGATTCTCAGCTCTACCTGTCTTTTATGCCTGATCAGGAGTCTGATTCCACCACAATGTTTAACAACTGCCTCCTGGAGATTCAGGATTGGATGAGTGCTAGTTGACTTAGGTTGAATTCAGGGAAAACTGAGGTGTTGCTTGTGGACCCTGGAGGGAGGACAACAGGGGCTTGGACTGGGAAACCCTCGGGTTTATATCTTGGTGTGGCCCCGCTTCTTGCCTCTGGCCAAGTACGTAACCTTGGCGTGATTTTTGATAAAAGCCTGACTATGAAGACGCAGGTGTCGGCTGTAGTCAAATCTGCCTTTTTTCATCTGAGGAACATTGCCCGGGTGAAACATTTGGTTCCACGGGAAGATCTTCCCATCTTGGTCCATGCCTTTTTTTTTTTATTTAGTTGTTTAACCAGGAGTAGCACACTAAGCTGAAAGCTTTTTTACAGGAGCAACCCGGGAGCACAGGGTAGTTAAGTGACTTGGTCAGGGTCACACAGCATGCAAGTGGAAGCTGTGGGATTCAAACCCCAGTCTAGTCTGCTGGATGTCAACTGATTTGCAGCTCAGAGCCTTAATCCACTGCGCTATACTGCCTCCCTTTGTCACTAGCCGTTTTGATTACTGCAATGCCCTCTATCTAGGGCTACCAGGGGTGGATATCCACCGCTTGCAGCTTGTGCAGAAAGTGATGGCCAGGTTGTTGATGGGAGTTTCACGATCTAGCCATATGACACCTGTGCTGCGTGATCTGCACTGGCTGCCAATACAGTGGTGGATCACCTTCAAGGTGGCATTGCTGACCTTTAAGGCCCTACATGATTCAGGACCTCACTACCTGAAAGAGCTCTTGGTGCCTTACTGTCCTGCCCATTCTCTTCGCTCCTCTGATGAGGGATTGTTAGAGATTCCCAGGGTATGTCTAAAGATGTCTGGAGGTAGATCTTTTGCCTATATGGCACCAACCCTGTGGAATTCTCTACCTCTTCAGATACGAGAATGCCTAACCGTTGAAAGTTTTAAAAAACAACTAAAAACTTTCCTTTTTTGCCCGAGCATTTGCTGGTACATAATAATTAAGTGTAGTGTATGATTGTCTGATTTATTGTTTTAAAATGTGATTTTACTGTTTTGACTTATTGTAAAAGTGCCCTGAGCTTGGGAAGGGCGCTTAATATAAATAAAATTTTACTTACTTTCTTACTCCATCTGGTAAGTCACCTGTCTCCAACGGGTGCTCAGGCATGGTTCTCCCATCAGGGGCCTAACGGCGCCTCACCCGATGTCCAGCAGAACCAGGGGGAGAATGCCCCTCTTCCCCCTCCTTCCTTGCCTATACCCTCCCCTTCCCAGGTGGGTACCTTAGGCGAAGAGAGTGTGGGAGCTCTCAACGTCGTAGACCATTCCTCGGGGTCAGTCTTACGCTCCCCTGATGGGGGCATGGGGATGGAGGTTCCTCCTCAGCCATCTGGCTTTACAGTGGAGGCCCCTCCTCCCCCTTCAGGTGGGATTCCCTCAGACCCGACGAATGTCCCGGTCCCGAGCCCACCATCAGATCCGAAGATACCAATCCTGATGCCGGAACCTCTGACAACTTTCCCTCAGCCAGGACCCAGTGGTCTGCCTCAGCCTCCGGCTCCAGTGCCAGACTTGGTCCCGCCGTCAGGTCCCCTTTGTCTGGCCTCGACGCCAGCCCCTCTCACGCCAGATCCCTTACCGACGCCGGATTGGGCAGTGCCAGTCCTGACGTTGGTACCCCTGACGCTGGCTATCCAGACGCTGGATCCCCCACCAACTTACACTACGGCAGGTCCGACGTGGGTCCCCCCTCCATCAGACCTGATGATGGGGATTTACACTAGCCCCAGACTGTCCCTCATTATCCCCTAGGGTATCCTGGGGACCATTACCTGGCTGGTCCTCCTCCTGAGAGGAGTTCCTTTGGACAATACTACCCTGGTTACAACCCCTACCACCATTTTCGGGGGTTACCAGGGGTATCATTACCCCCCCCCCGGTAATGCCTTCTCCTCCTCCTCCCCCCCCCTCAGCCTCAGCCTCCTCCACCACCTCGTCCAGCTATGCTGGACTTCAAGATCTTAATCCAGTTTTGGTGGCAGGGGGGGCACTCAGAATTGGTGTCAGACCTGGAGACGAGACTCTCACTTCCATGCTTTCCAAGGTCTGTGTCCCCGAGGAGTTCTTCTCTGTCCACGGTACACATCTCAGGGATGGCACATCAGGACATTACCCTTCCAGACATTCGTAACCTTCCTGATGAGGGGGCAGAAGGCTGACGATGATGATGACGAGGATGTCAACGAGTTAGTGGAGGATGCCTTGAAGGAACCTGAAGGTCCGAAGGGCAAGGTTTCCCTCAAGTCCCCCCAACCCCCAGAGGACCCTGCCTTCTCAGATCTTCTGAGGTCCATGAAAGATTTCTTTGGCTGGGAGTCAGGAAACAGAGACTAGCCAAACAATTAGACCTAGAGTCTCTGTTTCCGGTCCCCATTCCTCCCTGGATTGGTCCTCACCAGGACCTCACTTCTACGGTCTGGCAGATGCCTTGTTCTCTCCCAGCTGTCCCCAAATGGGCAGACAGGATATACCACGTGCCAAAGGAAGCTCCTTTTCTCAAGATGCATTCCAAGGTGGACTCTGTCATTATTTCAGCTGCTCATGATCGCTCCGCTGTTCCCAAACACATAAGCACCTCTCCTCCAGACAAAGAGTCGAGGCAGATGGACCAGTTCAGCAGGAAAGTTTATGCTTTGGCCACATGTGCGCTTAGATCCCTGAACTATGTGGCCCACATGGTGTCACACCAAAAGGCTACCTTAGCCAGGTTAGAGGCCCGAGTCCAGACGATGGAACCCTCGAGCCTCAAAGAGGAGCTTGCCAAGGATCTTTGCCTCTCTCGCTTCTCCTGTAGGCATGCTTTGCGGGTTACATACGACTTCATTTATTCTGTAGCTCACTCCTCAGCAACTGCCATCACCTTAAGATGGCATTCCTGGCTTCGCATCTCTGGCCTTGCTAGCGAGGTACAGTCTGTGATTCAGGATGCCGCCTTCCAGGGCTCGGTACTTTTTGATGGGGACACCAAAGACATTATTACTGATCTCCAGGACAGATGCCTCGGCCTCAGATCAGTGAGATCCATGTACTGATTGGGCACTCAACAGCAGCAGCAGCAGCCCTTTTGGAAAAGGACCTAGAGGCAGAGGAGGCAGGCCCTGGCTCAACGCCAAGGCAAACGCAAGGCCACGGGTTCCACCACTCCTCCTCCTCCTACCTCCAAAACCAGAGATGTTCAGGAGGCCTTCCCCCGAATGTCCTGCCACTTTGACTCCCTATCCCCACTACCTCCTCCATCTCATGACGAGGATCAGGTGGGGGGGGGTTCGCCTGCCATGCGCAGGAATGGCAGGCAATAATCTCAGATGCATGGGTCCTGCAACTGGTGTCCACCGGCCACACTATAGAGTTTCTGGAAATTCCTCCAGAATCTCCATCACAAAGGTCTTCCTACTCCAGAGATCAGGCTCTTCTCGTTCACGAAGAAATTCAAAGCCTTTTGCTCATGGAAGCAATAGAACGCTTTTCCCTCCAGCAAAGGAGAAGGGGGTTTTACTCCCATTTTTTCCTGGACCCAAAAAGGACGGGAGACTTGAGGCCCATTCTCGACTTAAGCAGTCTTAATCTGTTCGTTGAGTACAAAAAGTTCCAGATGCGGATGCTCCAGAGTCATCTTCCACTCCTTCTGGAGAATCATTGGTTGTGTGCTCTGGACATGCAGGATGCTTACCTGCACATCCCGATCTTCTCCAGCCACCGCTGTTTCCTGCGGCTCGAATTCCAAGGGGAGCACTTCCAGTTTCCAGCACTCCCTTTTGGTCTGTCCTTGGCACCATAGGTGTTTACCAAGTGCTTGGCAGTGGTGGCAGCCTCTTCTTTGCGGTTTTCCCTTACCTGGACAATCGGCTGATTTCTGCCCCATCCAGGGACTCTTTACTGGAGGCTCTCTCTTTTACTCTGGACCTCTTTGGCAGACTGGGGATTACAGTCAATATTCCCAAGTCATCCATGACCCTGTCCCAGAGACTACAATTCATTGGGATGGTTTTGGACATGGTCCAATGCAGAGCCTTCCTTCCTCCAGACAGGATGGAGCCTCATCTGTAAGGCTTCATGGGTGGCTTCATCCAGGACCATCCCGGCCTGGGAGATCCTCCGCCTTCTTGGCCTGATGGCAGCCTCTATCACTACTGTCCCCCTGGCGAGGCTCCACATG
This sequence comes from Neoceratodus forsteri, assembly GCA_016271365.2. Classification (NCBI taxonomy): domain Eukaryota; kingdom Metazoa; phylum Chordata; order Ceratodontiformes; family Ceratodontidae; genus Neoceratodus; species Neoceratodus forsteri. Next base: position 256,490,927 of record CM057452.1, read on the forward strand.
AGAGTTACTCAGTGGTCCTTGCGGGTGCAGTGGTACCAACTCCTGGACAACCTGGATCATCCGGTACTGGTGTCCTCAGCAGTTCAGAAAGAATTGCTTTGGTGGAGAGACTCCTGCAACCTTTCCTTAGGTCTCCCTTTCAGGAGCCCAGCTCCTTTGTCATCCCTAACTAAAGATGCATCGAACATGGGGTGGGCAGCACATCTAGATGAGCACCAAGCTCAAGGACTGTGGTCCAGCTTGGAAGCATCATTACACATCAACGTTCTGGAGATGAGCAGAGTCTGGTATGCCTTACAGACCCTACTTCCCAAGGGATCACTGCTGGTCCAAACAGACAATATGTCGATACTTTGCTACCTCAACAAACAAGGAGGAACTCGCTCGTACCCCCTGTGCAGGGAGGCAATGTGGGTGTGGAACTGGGCAGTCCAGCACAATCTGACCCTAGTGGCTGTGCATGTTCCAGGCATTCAAAATGTCCTGGCGGACAGTCTCAGCAGGTCTCAGACCCTATCTCACGAATGGGAATTAAATCCGGAAGTGGCAGAATCTCTCTTCCTAAGATGGGGGGCGTCCAGAACTCGACCTTTTCACCTCTCAATATAACTTAAAACTTCCAAGTTTTTGCTCGCTTGTTTCAGGGCATGGTGCTTTCTGGCAAGATGCGCTGTCTCTGTCCTGGACAGGGACATTTTTGTACACCTTCCCTCCATTTCCCATTCTCCAGAGGGTCCTTCTCAAGCTTCAGGTAGAGAAGGCGAGGATGATTTTTATCGCCCCTCTGTGGCCGAGACAAATTTGGTTCCCACTGCTACAACAGCTATCGAGGGAATCACCGACTCCACTTTCAGTGACCCATGACCTCTTGACTCAGGATCAAGGTTGCCTTGCTCATCCAGGGCTCAGGATCCTGCATCGTCATGCGTGGCTCCTGCAGACATAGTGATTTCTAGCTTTGGGGTCTCCTTTCAAGTACCTCAGGTTCTTTCAGAGGATAGAAAACCCTCCACTCGTTCCACTTATGCTATGAAGTGGAAACATTTTTCCACCTGGTCGACTTCCAAGAAGTAGAACACCTTTTCTTGTTCTGCCCCACAAGTCATGGAATACCTCCTTCATCTGTCAGACTCAGGTCTGTCATAGTCTTCCTTGAAGGTCCACCTTTTGGCAATTTCGGTGTACCATGAGCTGGTGGATGGTAAACCCATGGTTCAGCTGGAGATCTCAAAAACATTTCTGAAAGGGATCCTCCATCTGAAACTCCCCATCCACAGTGCAACCCCACCTTGGGATTTGAACTTTGTGTTGGAGAAGCTCACTCTCCCCCCATTTGAACCAGCAATGAGCTGTGATTTGCGCTTCCTTTCCTGGAAGACGTTATTTCTAGTTGCCATTATGTCAGCTCGAAGGATTTCAGAGCTTCATGCTCTGGTTTGTAAAGAGCCTTATCTTATTTTCTGCAAGGACTGGGCAGTCCTCAGGACAAATCCTAAGTTTTTAACCCAAGGTGGTGTCAGATGTCACACTGAATCAATCAGTTGAGCTTCCAGTTTACTTTCTGTCCCCTTCGAACAGAGGTGAGGCACTCCTAAACACCATGGATGTCCATCGGATCCTTCGGTGCTACACTCACTGAACCAAAGATTTCCATAGCTGCGATCAACTTTTTGTTTCCTTTGCCCCCAGGTCAAAGAGCAAATAGTGGTTTCGAAGCAGTGCCTTTCCAAATGGTTAGGCAACTGTATTCAGTATTGTTACCAAAAGTATGAGAAACCTCTGCCGGGTCCCATCAGAGGTCATTCTACTAGGGGCATGGCTGCTTCCGCTGCTTTTTTTTCGGAACGTCTCTGCGGCTGATATCTGCGCTGCAGCCACTTGGAGTTCTGTCCATACCTTTACCAAACACAACAGTCTGGACATTGCTTCTAGGCAGAGGGCTGGCCTCGGCCTAGCTGTCTTGCAGGGCCTTCTGTCCTAGGCTGAGTCCATTCTTGTTCCCAGTTTCTGTTAGAGTAATTTTCTCCTCCTCCCGTGTTTCTCTCTGCCTCTCTTTGGAGGGACTGCTTGGGACTCTGTCCTATATGTAATGACCTACTGAAGGAACCCTCTCGAGGTAAGATAATACAGTTACGTAGGAACTTACTGTAACAGTAGATCTTCAAGAGAGGTACCTTCAGTAGGTCATATTTTTTCCTCCCTCCTTCCCCTCATTTTATTTCTTACACAGGGACTCCAAATTCTGTTTGCTCCTGCTGTCAGGCCTCTTCCTGGCTCCAGCGGAAGAACTGGAGGGCGGGTGTGGGGACTGTCCACTATATACGGCCACGCTGACGTCAGTCACATGATGTCGGGTGGGCGGTCCCCCATCAGAGATTGCTAGAAAAGTCTGCCATGAGGCCCGGCGCCAGGTGGTGCCAGTCCAATATTAATGACCTACTGAAGGAACCTCTCTCAAAGTTCTACTGTTAAGTTCCTACATTACTGTACTTTCTTGGCCAAACAGGTTTGCCCACTGTTGAGCGTATAATGGCTGCCGTGTTTGCCTGCACACAGTCTTTGTGCCACCAGTATTGAAATCACTGCTTTCTAAAGTGCTCTGAGATGCCTGTGCAGTGTCGTAGGGTGTGGGTGTAGACAACTTAACACAGGTAGAGACCAAAGGTAGGTTGTGACACACAAGAACGCCTTGAGTGCCTTTTATTATAATGATCCAAATAAAAGTTCAAATAATATAACCAAGGAGGAAATAAAACACTGAAAAACTGGATACAAATCAAATCCTAGCTCACCAAGAGCTTACAGTTACTTTTCAAGGTGTAACATAGAGTGGAAGTAGTTTTAGTCTAACTTTCCACTATCTTCTATGGTTCTGGAACAGAGCTTCACCTACTCCCTTCCACTGCTATCTAACATCTGGGTCTACCTTTCTCTCTTTATAGGAATTCACAGGGCATAATTAGTCATGTGGTCACTGTAGTCCGTCCCCTAATTAAATAATTACACTTTATTTCTACACTAATACACACAAACGGGGGACTACAGTTATGACAAGTTGATATTTTATTTTACAATTTTGCTATCTTAGTTACTACAGTCTTCAAAGCAGGTTAAAAACACATATTCAGTAACCTTAACAGGGGAAAAAAGGCTCATTTTTATTATTCGATCTGTTAAATAATGCAACAAATGCCGTAATAAAGTTTAGGCGTTTTGTGCATTTTTCTTTATTTGAAGTTAGGAATTCTCGAGACAGGAAGAACGAATAAAAAGGGGGGGGTAGAGAATACAGTATAATGGGCGGCCACTCCATTATAGTGTGAAAAAGATAGAGGATACTGCTGCAGCAGAGTTTGATAGAAGGAGAGGCAGATGGGGGGGGGGAGAGAGACAGAAACAAGAGGGCAAAAGACTAGAAGTCTGGCTCGAGGATTTCTAAGTCCAAATCTGGGGCAATACTGCCACATGCAGATGAAAGGCATTCTATAAAAAATATTCTCTAATCCTATCCAGATTTTTATTGTTTCACATGAACTCTCTTGCACCGTCGCTGATGACGATAGGAGGGGGGTGTCTTTGCTGGGTGAATTGAAAACAACGTGCTTCTGCTTTGATTAATTTTAAAGCCCTTGCAAAATCTCAATCCTACATCATCGGACTCCATGCAGATCATTGGTTTATTGTATTATATAGTTATTCACATTGCTTTCATCCTGACATGGCCTTATATAGTTGCTTTGATGGTCCTGATTTGAGTATTCAGCTATATGAGTGGTACTATATTACAGACTTGGATAGAATTTGGTTTTACATAGTGCTTTCCATACACACTGAATCTCATAACAGTTTACAAACACAGAGTTAAATACTGGGTTACACTTTAACTGTCCGTTTCAATGTAACAATATCATTAATTACATGCAACGGGGTAATTACACAGCAGTTACATGTTTGTTACATGCAACTATATTGCAGTTGCAGTGCAGTTACGGTTTAGTTAACTGACACTTGAAGTGTAACCAAATACTGGTACCGTAGGGGTTATACAGTATGCAGTAAATATGCAATAACCTTTTAGCATACCAATACCCACCCAGCTGTATATACACACACACACACACATATTTAATGCAGTTGAACCTGTGTTAGTGGGGGGGGGGACTGTTGACCTGCACACCAGGGATATCTCCCCTACTCTTTTTGACCAGTGCCATGTTGAGTTCTTTACCTTCCAAACCTCAGTAACAGCTCACGAGTGCATGGTGCAAACGTACTGAATTAGGAACATGGCAGAACCTGAAACTGTAGCACACACTAGCTCAAATAAAATTCAAAAACAGACTGTCTTCTGCATTCCATACATTTAACACAATAAAAACATACAGTAACAGTGGCAAAACACAGACCTCTCCTTCTAGCTGACAGTTTTGTGCATCATGTGATTTTTCAAGACTGTCTTGACGAGTCTTGAAAAAGCATATGATGAGTGAAACAGTACTGGTGGGTGATGTAATATTGAGGTGTACTGTGCTTTGAAAAGTTAACGTTGTAACTTTGTCCACCTCCTGATTTGTAAGCAGGGATCAAATAAGTTTATTGTGCAAACATGTACTGATTTGTAGGGTTAAATCACAGTCCCTTCCGCCCATTTCTGGTGCTGTGTTGGTGGATGTCTGGGACGAAGTCACAGAAATCATGGCACTTTCACAAGTGTAGAGAATCATCCCCATTCTAGCCAACATTCTTCTTACTAATAAAACCAGTTCATGCAGTTATCCATGGCTGTGTAAGGGTGTTGATGAGTGGAATTACTGCCACTACAGGTTTACAGACAGTCAATGCACGGCCAGTCTCTTAATGCTTGCAACGCACTGTGGGATACAGTTTAGAAGAAAAGGGCTCAATAAATTCTAATTTCTTCTTCCACAACTGTACCTGCAGCCCACTGATGACAACAGGTTGTCTTATTCCCAAGGTCACTACCAGTGAGTGAAATTTTGTTAAGTCATTTTTCTGGCGTATATACTGCTCACAAGGGAAATTCCCTAACAGTGTCAGGCAACAGGAGGCAATGTCATCTAGTGATTTAGTGCATTAGACCATGATACAGGAGATACAGGTTCAACTCCCACCACATCCAGTGGCTCCCCATATCACTTTGAACATGCCTCGTGACCTCCAAGTGCTTCAGCCTCTACACACTGTACAAAATGGAAAGAAGGACCCCACTGAATAATGAATGTTCCACCTCCTTTGGGCTATTCTGCACAAACTATCTTTTTTTTAATATATACTGTTTCCCTCTGTTCTTCCATTTCTCCCATTCACCCTATTCTTCCATTGCCCCCCTCTTCCCAATGATCAGGATCATCCAAGCTACACACTTTCTCTGGCCTGGCGGATGAGTGACTCCCTTCCCAGCTGATGTCATTGCTACTCCTTGACTGACTGGAAGCGGGTGTATGAATGCTAGGTGGTCCACACCCACCCCCCCGAACCATATGGTTCACCTCTATGACTTGACCTTGGCATAGAATTCCACAGCTCAAACACAAATCCTGATCTCTCAGGGAACAGCACTATAATCTCACTGGGCTGGTGGGTAAATAAAAGAAAGCTCTGTACCAGCTCAGTGGCACTGGCAGACACTTTGAGCTTAAGTACGGGTAAGCTGGGTTTGCACCATGAGCCTGTCCCACTGCCCTTGGCTAGTGAAGCATTGGAAGCACTCCCAAGACAGCATGTTCAGGCTTGGGTGGTGGTGGTGGGGGGGGGTTGTAGTTTCTGAGCTGCAGCAGCACCCCCTGTGGGGGTTGGGGCAACATCGGATGTTGTGGGTGACCAAGCTGCATCTTACCCTTCCCCCTTCAGGCTGGCATGATGCGGATTGCTCAGAGTAAAGCATTATGGGTGGAGGGAAGAAAAATTGCTGCAAGGCTTGTGCCTATAGTGTTGTCACACACCTATGCCACCAGTCCCAGGAGCATTCCCCCCACATACACACACCCACCCCAGTCTGGACCTGAACATGGGATTACTCAGGGAAGATCCAGCGAGGCCTGCCACAGTGGATGTTTTCCCATGAGGTGTGTCTGGCTCAGTATCACTTCATCAAGGCTGGAAGAAGGTCCTGTGAGGTTAACAGGTAGTGGCACTGTAGACAGAAGGAGATATAGGGAAGTAGGTTGGCAGTAGGCCAGAACAAGTGGACTGATCAAAAATTCTGACCTCAGAAAATAGGGACAGCTCAGTGGCAATAAAACTGTTTTCAACTTCACCACTTTCCAAGTTGGCACATGCAGCTCTGTGTTTGGCTTATAAACACAGGCAGCTGCTGCATCGAGTACAATGGGGGAGGAGATGTTGAGGAAGTGTTCTACAACAGTACAGAGCGCAAGGCTATTTAAGGAGTGTTGGAATGTGGTGCTCTGCTTCAGCGCCTCTAACTAGGGTGAGAGATTGAGGATAGCATTGATTAATTTCACTGCACCAGCTTTGGGTCCATGAAAAGTCACATTATGCAGCAGATAATGGTATTCTGCACAAAGGATGGTGTTAAATTAGTTATAAGCTTGTTTTGGTGTGTACTTTTTATTTTTATTTTGTTTTTCCAGTTACCTGTCTTCTCCTGCCCTACCAACCACCTCAACTATTGAGTTCACAGGGAAAGCACCCATCCTCCAGCCTGCAAGGTGAGCGAGTGGCTGTTTTAACCGCAGACAACTGCTCCAGTCCATGGCTGGCTGGCCCACTCACACCCTCCCTGGAGGCCCAGCAACTCACCTGCATAACACATTCTGCACCCAGCCAGCTTTGTGTGTTTCGGGGTATTTTTGGTACATTTCTGGGGATGGTCGAGGAAGCAGACGCCATGCTTGTCAAGACCGACAAGTTTCTGTTGGGCCTGAGATCTGACAGTCTGAGCAATCTTGATTTTTTTTTTTTTTACTTTCTCTTTATTCTCCTCCTACTCCCTGAGCCCTGTACCATCGGGAGTTGCCTATGTCATCTGCCCCCTTTTCTCCCCCCCCCCCCACCTGGAGGCCCAACAGGCAGGGAGAGTTCTGGGGGTTTGTGCAGGCGTCTCTTCCAGCGCCAGGGCCTTTTCCTCCATTTCTGTGATAGGCATGATATGCGCCCAGACACAAGGCACAAGCGCTGATGTCTGTCATGCCCCTACCCCTGAATGTAGCTTGGTGCTTGCTGTGCCTCTGGCTTCTGCCAGAGGCCAGTCAAGCACCGAGCCTCATCCCACCTCCCTCCCCGGAGAAGGCGAGCGGTCTTTGGACACTCGAGCTGCCTCCCCCCAGGCCAGCCTTTCATCTCCCCGGGCACATTCCTGAACCTGGGTCGATGGCATCTCAAGCGGTAGTGCTAACCTTGATTTTATTTGCCTGACTTTTCATAATGGTTTTTCTTTTGTAAAAAGAAATGCCTCAAAACTGTGGTAGGCAGCAGGCTAGCAAAAGTATCTGAATTATTTCTTTAGAGTTAAGATTTCCATTGTCTGATGTGCTGCCATGCTGGAGATACGAGGTCAAGAGTGGACAACCAGGCTTTAAGATAATGATGCCAATGGCAGCATCTCCCAGCCCAGGGAGGGGATGGCACTGCATCTGGTGATGAAGCAACTCCCCGTGGTGGGCCACTGAGCTTTCTCCCCCAGAGACCCTGGTGCATCTAATGAGGCTAGGCTGGCAGTGGCATCTAGAGGGAGGAGGGAAGGAAAAAGAAATGGTGAACCACCTGGTACCATCTAGTCATGTCAGTGTCAGTGGCTCAGTAGGTAGCACACTCGCCTCTGAGGCCGGGAGATCAGAGGGCTGTGGGTTCAGTTCCCACATCTGGCACTTGGGTTAATATCCCAGTACTGATACTGTAGTGCAGCATGAGAGGGGTGCTGCACTTCTGAGGTGCAGCTTGATGAGACGTTAAACCGAGGTCCCATCTGCCTGGATTGGTGGTAGTTCAGGTGGATGTTAAAGATCCCATGGCACTTATCGAAAAGAGTAGGGGAATTTCCCCGGTGTCCTGGCCAAATTTCCCTCATTCACTAAAAATACCACCAACAGCTTAATCTGGTTCAAGGTCAGTTGGCATTCATCTGTATCCCTCTCCCCCGGGTCGTGCCTGAAAATAGGCAGGATTTGTCTAGTGCACTTACCCGGTCAACAAAAGCTAAATAAAATAAATAAATCTAAATTGTGGCCAAGGTACAGTCTGGCTCGATGCTATGAATCCCGATGCCCACCAGATCCTGTATCTTGGGAAGGGGGTACAGAATGGATCTCACCCTGGTGCATCACCACGGGGAGCAAGCAGATGGCTAGTGGTCAGTGAGGTTGGAGGGTTGCCCTGACCTGAGCGGGTGACATGCACTGGTGGAGGGAGAAAAACCTAGATAAAAAAAATGAACCCAACTCCGAAGAACAGCAAACTAAAAAACAAAGACTAGTCTGACCCTCAGATAGGATCTTACTTTGTGGGTTTCCTCCTGTATCTCAGTTGGTTCTGCAGTTGTTTAGTAGTGCCCTGCTTGCTTCTTAGTGACACTGGGCTGTGACCCAACTACTTTTCCGAGGCAGAGGCATGGGAGCATGTTGAGACACTGGTGGGAGATCCTGATATCTCAGATACTTGGGAACTTTTTATCCCTGGGATTCTTTGAGCAGACCACGTATCACATGCAGCATGGGGGATACGACCTCTGTAAATTCTCTGTCTTGTGTCATTTCAGGGGAAGAAGCTTCCATCAACTATCAGTGAAGATGCAGAGGAAGGTGAGGTCTCCGACGAAGACAGTGCCGATGAAATTGAAGATGACTGCAAATTAATGAATGGCGATGTAAGTGGAATTCACTTGGTGAGGTCAAATGTTGCACTTTGATAAGGAGACAAAAGTTAAATACTATGTTGTTTCATGGTCTTGAAAGTGCCCTAGGAAGACTGAATAACAGACTGTGGCCTACAGCACAGTTTCAGATTTGTGATAGTGTATGATTTAGGATTATATGGGTTGGAAAGAGCATATACGTTGGTGGAAATTGGAATCTGGTATCATGACTATGGTGTATCCAGTGTTATAAAATGGCTTGGGTCAAACAGGCATTCTAATTTCTTAAAACTAGTCATGTGACATTGTATTAATTTTACATTATCTTGGTTTGTTTTTTTCTAACCAAAACCATGTTAAAAGTGCAATAACCTTCTCCAAGGTGTGGGATTGTGTTGAATGAATGCACTTCCCAGGTGGTTGATGGCACTGTGCCTCCAGCCTTGTGCCTCATAGCAAACATGGTTTGTGCATTAATTCTGCACGCCATGCCATGTTGTGGGTTATTGCATACATATTCACAAGTCAGACCTCTTTTCAAATTTCTTATCTATTTTCCTCAACACAAACCTGTTTTATAATTGTGGTAACACACTCCTAGGGTTGTGCATGTTTTTTTCACTATACACCACACCTTAGTGGAGGTGGAGCTGGCAGTGTGTGTGTGTGTGGGGGGGGTTGTTACATACTTAATGGCTACTTTGTTTCCTTTTCTAAAGTTGTGTGTTTATTTTGTCTGTTTGCGCTCCTGTAGGAGTTCACTTGGATTAGGAGAGGAGCCCCCAGATACCCATTTGTATGCTCCCTCACACTTTACATATCTATGTAAGGGTTAGCGGATACCTTGTATTTAGTGTCTGGGCTGGGTCTGGGTACCAAGCGTGCAATCCAGGCCTGAGTTTTTAAATTGAAAATAAAGGCTTCCATCAGCCCACCCCACCTTCTACTGGTAGCAATCCCACCCAGAACTCGCCTTTAAGTAATTACAATAATAATATGATGGTCCTATCCTATATAGAATAAGTCCTAAAGAGCCTTTTCTTCACCCGACCCACTATGCCAGTGGCCCACTGCTGGCATTTGTGAGTGGGGCTATCAGGACCCACTGGAGCCTCAGCAATTTATTTTACCCAGAATAGCCCAGCTGAGATGCAACATCTTGTTTCCAGTGGGTTTCTACTTCTACCCATTTCTGCAGCTGGGTGGACTGGAGAAATGAGTACTATCAAAGAGTCTGCACCCGGAAGCAAAAAAAATCACCAAAGTCCCGTTTTAAATGCTTTAATGCACAAATATAGTAGAGCTAAGGTGCACAGACCTATCCACAGTCCACTCACTGCCCTGGCATTTCGAGTAAGAAACCCTTCATCAGTGGGCGTGGTTAGTGGGAGAAGTGATGTCATTAAATACACAGATTCATGAATAAACATGACCTTAATGAATAACTTATGTACATAAAATGAATAGAAAAGTTCTTTCAACACAATATACACACTAGTTTATATCATAATTAAGTGGATGTCACCACTTCTGCTGCAGTAGTGTCATCATTACGACAGCACAACAACATATTGATGTCACTATTGCCATAGTAGTGATGGCATTATGTTGCTGTGCTACAGTAAGGATTTTACCACTGCAGCAAAGCAACACAGAATGCCTCTGCCCAGCTGCTTCCCTCTAGCTGACTGAGCTGGAAGCTTCTTTTTTTTAACTTGAACTTACAGAAACAGCTACAGCTGCAGTCGCTAGACACATGTTGAATCAGTAGTTTAAGCCTGCTAACACCCTCACGTGCCTCCCCCTCAACCGCCAGTTCACTGAAGTGTCTGAAATGGACATGGATACACATATATTATAAAGCTTAAGGTATGGGCATCCATACACAACAAGCCTATGTCTATATCTCGAGTTTTCTGTGGCAATCAGAGAACCCCTCAAGCTTCACTCTCAAGGTTCCTGGTTTCCACAGAATCCTCTTGATGCAGACACAGGCTTGTTGTGTATGGCTTCACATACATTATGCATTCTGTGTTGCTGTGCTGCAGTAGTGACATGATTACTGTAGCACAACAACATACTGATGTCACTACTACAGCAGTAGTGACATCAATATGTTCTTTTGCTGCCGTAATGATGGCACTGCTGTAGCAGAAGTAGTGACATCATTACTGCAGCAAAACAACATATTGGTGTTATTGCTGCAACACAACTCTATTCTAGGCATGGATTTTAATGCAGAACAACATTCTGCCATACACTATATAATGTTTTTCAAAGTTTTCCTTGCAGTGTCGTTTAATAAAATAAATCAGCAGACAACTATTTCCAGCTTTTTTTTTCCAGTCCTCTTTTTCAGGTTTGCTTGTGTGCGTGCGCAAGAAACATTATGTGGTAGCTTAGGAGAGAAGTGGGTTTCAGAGGTGTGGCACTGTGGTGGACAATGCCACCACTGCATTCTTAGGCTTGACCCTCATTTCCCAATGCGGTGGCACACTGCTGCTGACACTAGGTCAGCAAGCGTGCCACCAACTTGAAAGGAATTAGCCGCTGCATTGAGGGAGCGACCCGTCATTGGACAGCGGTGCCTTGCCTGGTGTAGCATTTCAAAAAACACGGCGGCGGCTGTTGCCGTCTGCCGCTCACAGTCCCCATAAAAGCCGACGGGGGTGCCCAATCCCTGTGTCAGCATGCCCCCTCCCCAGTTCATTTGCAAATGGAGGAGCCCAATCCCCGTCGGCATAATGTCCCCCCCCATGTAATAGTGATATATGCCGAAGGGGTGCCCAATCCCCCTCGGCATCAAACACCCCCCCCAAATAGACACATTTTCTGTGGGGACGGGGGGGGCCCAATCCCTGTCGGCTTCAGTTGCCCTCCTCAAACAACACAGGTGGCACACTGGGAGCCCACCCCAGTGTGCCAAAACAAAACTGTGAAGGAAAAATCTTCCTGCGATGTTTTTTTTTTTTTTTTTACCCTGTGAAAGAAAAAAATGATCCCTTGTTGTCTCCTTTGTCCCCACCCCCAACCTGCACTCATCCTCTGCGCACTCGATCTCCCCACATACCCTCACCCCATACTTGCTTCCAGAGCCCAGCGCAACAATCTTTGGTGGACCGGGAACACGGCTGCACTCTTCAAAGCCGACTGCGAACTGAAGAAATGCCGGTAAACTGTATAATGGCATAAATGGGGGGGGTTCAACTTAGGCCATTTTTGCGACTTTTGGCTCCAGATTTTCAAAATGGGGTTCTTGGGACCCCACCTCATGAATTCAGTCACTCTCATTTTGTTATTTGGTCCCGAAAGGTGATTTCGTGGTCACTGCACGGAATCACCTTCCGGGACCGATTAACTAAACAACAGTGTTACTGTTCATGAGGTGGGCTCCCAAAAGCCTATGCTGCAAATCTGGTGAAAAAATTCCAAAAAGTGACTGTTACAAGTATGTGTTGCGTAGTTTCTATGCACGCTCGTAACTTCAAGAATTTTTAATATTTTCACCTCAGATTTTCAGCATTGCCATTTTTTCACACCTCTTTATGAACAGTATAGCTGTCATTTTTCACATCCTGCTCGAAATGTGTTTTCGCACATGTGGCACACAATGGCGCAGTTGCTGTGGGACATCAACGTTTGGTACAGATTAAGAAAATCACAGTGACACTGTTCATGAGCGGAGGTCCCAAAATGCCTATGTTGAAAATTTGGTGAGAAAATTTTTAAAAATGACTGTGTTACGAGTGTGCATTGCACAGTTTCCACGCACACTCGCAACTTCGAAAACGTTTTATATTTCACTCCAGATTTTTAACATTGCCATTTTTGCACACCTCTTTATGAACAGTACAGCTATCATTTTTCACATCCTGCCCAAACTGTGATTTCGCACATTTGGCGCAGAATGGCGCGGTCGCTGTTTGGAAATCAACGTTCGGGACAGATTAACAAAATCACAGTGCCACTGTTCACGAGCAGAGGTCCCAAATGCTTTCATAAGGTGGGGGTCACAAAAAGGCCACGTTGAAAATTTGTAGTGCAAATACCAACAAATGCCCAGGGCGTTAGGGGTTTCTAACCATAACATCCCACCCTGTACAGACTGACAGGTGTCACGGGTATGCCTTTGGATTGTCGGCTGTAATGCTCATGCCATTCCACCCCCAGACTGCAGCCAGTGGCAGGCATTGAGGTGTGCCTTGGACTCTTCTACCCCAGAGTTCACCCCATTCTCCTATACTGCACCCATTTCAGCATATGTCCTTATGGAATGGGGTGACTGTAAAGCCGAACACCCCAAGGCACACCTTAACACTTGTTGTGTCTGCAGGATAGGGTGAGGTGAAACAGTGTGAGCATTATGGGCGACGACCCAAAGGCACACCCCAATGCCTGTCCATCTCTGCAGAGTGAGGGTGGGGTTGGCAGAAAGTTCAATACTTCATTGCCATTCCCATTCTGCATCTGTCTAACTCCTGCACTTCCATTGCTAATACCATCAAGAAAACATTCAGCATTGACACATGCTTGTCCTCTCTGACATGGCTGTCATCACCCTCCTGTGGTCCTCTGGTGATCACCCTGCCCCATGTATCAGGCACTAACCTCATCACTTCTGCCAGCTCCCATAGTTTTGAATTCCATGACCGGGATCTTTGGAACTGGAGGGGGGATAGTCCTCCCTCAGCAACTCAACCAGGGCAGGTGGTGGGCTTTGTGGAGTAAGGCTCATCTTGCAGCTGTTATTCAGATGGAGCCAAGCTGACTCCCCCTCCCCCGTAGTGCTACCCTCCCACCACCCCACAGCGCACCCTAAAGCCATTGGGGCTTAGCCAACATACAACTTCCCCTACAGGTGGAAGATGATCTTCCAGGGCCCTAACACAGGGGTTGCTGATCCCACAGAAGTGCCACCCCACCCAGTTGAGGATGCATTGTGCTGGCAGCACTACTTGATCACTGGCCACCTGGTTACCAGCATCTCAGGCTTGTTCCGGTACCCAGGTCACTGGCATGGGAGCACGATGTGTTATCCATCAGATGGCCCTAAGATCAGCATTCTTGATATTAAAGAGATACTGTACCTATCCACAGTGAATCACAAAGTATCTTGCTATTTCCTTTTAGGAGAGGCCTCTTAGAACATCTGCTGTTTCAAAGGATTTGTATCAGAAGGGCAGAATATTCCTTTGTTCTATATTTTAACACTGTACACTTTATTTACAATTTTCTTCTTTAATTTTCTCTTTATGCCCACTTCCTGTCTCCAGCACCTGCCTCCCTCAGGAGCACCCAAGGCACACATGACCTGTACTACTAACTCTGGTTTCAACCCTCTATGGAGCCATGGTAGGGATTTTAGTTTTGGTAAGAGGACCAGACATAGCAAAGTTTGTCATCATGGGTGCTGTGTCTATTTTCTGCATTTTCCCAGCTCTGTAGGGCATCAGAACGCTAGGGGTGCATATAATACTGTGCCGGCTGCATGCCCAGCTGATGTCCTAGCTCCTACTCTGTTTAATGCTGTACTATCTCTCATGTTCACTCAGGTAGCAGCACTGCAGTAAAGGCAGCGACCAGCCCTCCCCAGAGGAGGAGCATGTCCTCTGGGGCCCTCAGTCTTCCTCCCCACCAGCCCTCCAGCCCAAGCTCGGTCCTGAACCTGAGTCAGCTGCATCACGAATGGCAGCCATACTGCTCCATTGACAGATCTACAAAATTTCTGGTTTTCTAATACAGAAACATCGCAAAATTTTTGTTAAATGTTACATACAGTGCTTTACCCTTACAAGTAACATATGACTTTAATATTTTTTTAACACTAATTCAGAATACACAGCAAATCCTTTCAAAAGGAAAATATTCTAGGAGGCCCCTCCTTATAGGAAAATGTATGATGATATGTGTTGCACTGAGGATGGATGGACAGGCATGATATCTGTTCAATAAGAAGAATTCTGAGCTTATGAACTTAAAAAGTTGATGATTGTTTATTTAGCGGTGACCACTAGCACTGATGAAGCAATGAAGTGAAACATCAGTGGGGAAGATACAGTGGTTATGCTAAATATATCTGAAAAATAAAAGCAATTTTGTAAATGTGGAAGCGTGAGTGCACTGGTTCTTTCCCCAGTTGCTTGCAGTGAGTCAGCTGTAGTAAAGCAGGCATCTCCCTAAATTGTCTGTTTTGCACGTCACCTGGTCCTCCAATCCCTCTGGAACAAGTGTATCCATAGTCTAGTTAGGAAGTAAAGCTGTAACATCTTATTTAAAATTAAAGCCTTGCTTTATTCCAGTTTTACAGCTCAGAGAACTTGAGTACAGAGAGGTCAAGTGACTTGCTTAAGGTCACACTGAGTAAATAGCTATGGTGGGATTCAAATCTAGGGTCTCCTGACCTGTCAGTACAGGACTCTAACCACTAGGCCACATACACTCCATTTTTATTTGCTTTTCCACATTGGGGACACCGGTATCTGGTGACATTTTTCCTTTGGCAAGACCAGGGCATAAGGGTCCTGATCAAGCTACTGTAGGACAGGTGGCAGCTTTGGGTACAGGGCCCACATCCATGCACATGCGCGTTTGCACTCGTGAATAAGATGTGCTGCATCCTTGGCACATCCACAAATCTTTTATCTCCAGTGAGACATCTTCTGTCGGGGGCTGTCTTGGAGCACAATAGGCTTTTGAATACTTTGCATATGGAAAGGAGGAGGTCATCTGTGTGCTGGAGATGTTAAGTGGCCCAGTTCCTCAGGAGCACCTCACGGCTTGTGCACTGTATTTAATCCTTTCATTTGACTGTATAATAACAGAAGAAAATGCTCAAGAGGAGCTATTTTTAATTTCTGCTTTACACATCAAAAAAAAGTTCCCTTCCCTCTGAAAACTGTAATTATTTTATCCAACACTTACATAACTTCGCCACTTACTAAGCATTCCAAGCTCATTTCTTGATTCTAATTGAGCTCCTAATTGAGTTCCCTGAACAAAACAATGAAGTTTGCTGAAATCCAGTTGTGGCAGCCGACAGGCTTACTGTAGTCTTTAGCAGTGCCAACAGAAATTAATAATGTTTACTGAAATGTTATAAGTGCAAAAATGAGTAGAGTAACCTATAAACAGAAACGAAACTCTAGATGATAAAGCTGGTTTTTATAAGACACTATTTAATTATACACCTCTGTATGACACTGAATAATTATTCCCATTTAAGTTTTTGTTTATCATTTCTTTTTCCTGCCCATTTTTTTTTTTTGCATGTTCACCTCTATACACACCACTTCCCAAATGGTGTCCTCTTACTGTAGCTTTTCTTGGGTACCTCTACTGCAACCTTGACTAGTGTTCCCACCTTTTGTTGCTTGGAAATGCCCACACAGCTACCCCCTCATGGAAGCCCCCCCCCCGGCATGGCCAGACCCCAGAGGGAACTGGGATCCAGTGAAGGATGATGGTGGTGGTAGTGACACTTGATGTCAGCTTGTGGCTGAAGTTGGCTACCTTCTTAACTGACATCATGTGTTTTTGTCAAAGGAATGACTTGGGGTGTAGCTTGTGCTGCTAGCCCCCGGCCACCATGGAACAGCCTAGTAGTAATGGATTACTACCTTTCCACCTTAGAGGTGAGTACATCTCTCTGACGCTGTGCAAAGATTCACTGCAGGTTGCATTTTATTGTTCTGTATCTGCACTCTTGTTGTCTTTGTATTTGTTATTGCTGTTTCTTTCCCTATTGCAAGCCCTCACCTGGATGGCACCTGGAAACCAGCTGTGGCTTGGCACTTCTGTCCTGGTCACCACATTTTAACTAAATAAATAAAACCAGACTTGGCTGGTGCCAACCTGGTCAGTCTTGCCTTTTTTATGTTGTCATCTTTGTTTATTTTTGTAGCAGGCCTTACTGTCTCACCAGCCTCACTCTTATAATTGTAGCTACATGAGAACCACCTCCAATGTTGGTTTTACAGATTTTTTCTGTATACAGTGCCCACAGGGAGGGCTTTGACCCAGAGGCACTGCTTTTCAGTAATGCTGCCCTCACTGTATGCAGTGGTTCAAATCCACCCAACACCAGGCAATTAGTTTCATCCCCTCAGCACCAAGCTCACTTATAGCCTCCCTCTATATCACTGTTTTTTTTTTTTTGTTTGCTTTTTAATTCTCTGATGATCTGAGTTGGACACCAGTCCCATCAGGTAGTTGGAGGGCAAAGTGCCAGATTAATTTTATTCCCTGATGGACCAGGTTGGGCATCAGACTAGTTGAGTAGTTTGGGGGAAGGAGACACTTTTTTTTTTTTTTTAAATCCCTGACAGTCCGGGTTGGGCTTGGGATTTGTCAGGTTGTTGAGAGGAGGGGATATATTTTTTTTTATTATTCCCTGATGGTCCTAGTTTGGCCCTGGACACATCAGGTAATTGGGTAAGGATGAAGAGGGACAGATTTATTTTATTCTCTAACAGATCATGTTGGGCACTGGACCCGTTAGATAGTTGGGGGTGGGGACCAGATTCTTTTTTTATTCACTGCTGGGTTGGACACTGGACCCTTCAGGTAGTTTGCAGGAGAGGAACAGATTTTGTTTTATTCCCTGATGCACCAGGTTTGGGAACAGACCATTCGGCTTTACAGCAGGCTGGGTTGGACCATAGAGATCCTATGTATAAAACTAGAGGGGACATCATGTGGAGTACTAGGGGCTTTCATGCCACTGTATGCAAGTGGCCTATACTATGTCTATTGGGAAAATATGCAAATGAGTAGAAGGGGTCATGTGATGACCCCTCTCATTTTCATAGAGAGCACAGTAGCGCCCCTATAGTGAGGGTTGAGTGTCATGTATTTGTTAAAGCCAAAGATTTGAACCTTAATAGCTTTACAACCCTGTAATGGATTTGCATGACATTTTGCATGCATAATCTCTTGACATAGGTCTCTCGACAAGGCAATTTTCATGTGAATATGTTTTGTAGTTTCTGAGATACAGAGTGTCAAAAATCCCTATAGTTACATGTTTTTTGCTGTTTTTGTCCACCTGTATACTCAGAAACTGTTTTAGGTTGTGGTCTGAAATTTTCAAGATAGAAAGCCTTTGCCTCACAGATGTGCCTTTGGAAGGTTTGGTGAAAAAATATTAATCCATTGAAAAGTTATTACATTATGAATTTCCCATTACTTCCTAGGGGAAACATTAGATGTTCCACACGAAAATAGATTAATTTTCGCAGGAGCTACTCTATTTTCACAGACAGGGTCATACAGTGTCACAGAGGGCTCCTGTGCGCCATCTTGTTTTTTAGTTAGCGAGGGAAGCAAAAGAAAGAAAACACATAAAATGAATGGATTAAAAAAACATCAAAACCTAGCTACGTTCTGATGTTTGTTTTTTAAAATTAAGCCAACAAACACGTTTTCTGCGCACCCAAAATTCCGGGTGCCCAGCTTAGTGAGAGGAGCGCTTTCCCATGCTCTCTGAATGAGAACAGTGGGATTTTCTTGACTTCTGTAGCAGTAGCTGGAACTCATGCTGCCGGCTACATATTCAGCTGTGAGACGCCATTTCCCTGGTGTTTAGTGGCACCCCCAACCCTCTGATTATTTTCTATATTGTCTCTCAGATTTCCTTTTAAATAGAAATAAGTGTGTTTAGACTAATGGAATCCTCTTGCACAGTGGATGAATGGTTTATTTTCCAGTAGAAAGTGGGCGCATTCTGCCTTTTAAATGAGTGTAGATAGAAATACATGAAATCAGTAAGTTCAAATAATTCCTCTCTGGCCCAAGACTTGTAAATGCAAAGGGAAAGTGACGAGAAATTCACTGGATCATGGAGGATTTGCAAAGTCATAATTCAGTGTGAAAATCTCAGAGGGGCCATTATTTATTGTTAAATTTTTATTTGCCCCTTTATCTCTGGTGTCTAGTGGTACCCCCACCACCCACCAATGCCATTTTCAACTTTTCAGTGGTGGTTAGTGGCATCTCCCCACTTTCGGATCTCTATTTTAGCCTGAAAATAAGAAAACCGTCCCTTGATGTCTTTGGTTGTTTTTTTGATCCTGTAAAAAATAAAACACCGTCCATCGCCGATCACACCCCCACTCCCCACCTGACCTCCCATTGTGCTCCCACCTCCCCACACCCCTTTGACACCCCCCACACACCCTCACTCACCTGAAGAGGTCCCAGGTTTGAGATCCACTCTCCTGATTGAAGACACGTCTTGCTGCTGGAACCGGTGAATGCAATATAACAGACTAAGGTAAATGTGGTTCAGTGTATTTCAGTGAGGGTTTCAACTTTTATTTATTTTTATTTATTGTAATATTCAGAAAGACCTTTGAGTCAGGGACTCATTTACATTTACTCATTTACATGCATAATTCAGCTGTTTTTTGAGATTTTGACCCCAAATTTTTAACATTGCCTTTTGTGGACCCCACCTAATGAACAATGCAACTGTCAATATGCAACTCCTGCCCAAAGGTGATTTCATGGTCACTTGCTGAATCATCTTTTGGGTGGGATTCATGTAATGAGAGTCATATTGTTCATGAGGTGGGGTCCCTAAAAGGCCATGTTGAAAATTTGAGGTGAAAATTTCAAAAAATGGCTGAGTTATGACCATTTGTTGCAATTATGCTATGCATGCTCGTAACTTTAAAAATTTTAAATATTTTGACAAAAAACTTTCAATACAGACTTGTTATTACCCCACCAAATGTATGTCATAGCTGTCATTTTTCAAATCCTGGCCAAAATATGTTTTCGCACCTGTGGCACGTAATGGCGTTGCAGTTGTACAGAATTATGTTTTGGTGGGTATTTGAATATTTTCTGTACTTGCTACATCAGATGAGGTAATCACATGGCTATGCTCACAATGTCAGTAACACTCTCCAGGCCCTGTGCTCTCACAGCTACAGTATGTACATATATGCATCTATGGAGGAATGGGCGCGCAGGGCCCAGCACTCCTACAAGCAAATTAGGATATAATTATACTATCTGAAAAAGTAAGGAAATAAATTAATAAATTGCAAAAAACATTGTTAATGCATCAGTTAGGGTTGCTGCGACAAAAGCAGGGATATGTGACGTTAGGGTTTCCGACCCTAACATTTCACCCCTACCCTGCACAGAGCAAGAGGCATCGGGGGGGGCAGCACTGGGATCACCAGCCCTAGTGCTCACCACATTCTCCTTTGCTGTACCCACTCAGATTATGTTATAATGGAATGGGGTGAGCGTTAGGGCTGACAACCCCAATGCCACTCCCTGACACCTCTTGCTCTTTGCAGGGTTGGGGTTGGGTGTTAGGGTTGGAAACTCTAACACCACATTTCCCTACTTTTGTTGCAGCAACCCTAACTCTTGCATTAACGAAGTTTCTTGCAATATATATATCTATTATATATATATATATTATATATATATATATATATATATATATACATACACACATACAATCTCTATGGTTGGAGCGTGTATGGCAGTGTAATCCCTATGTGGGTATTAGGAAGAGTGCAGAACTGAGACTGAGGTTCGAGAGAAGGAAAGGGTGTGAGAGGGAGAGTCAGGCGGTGGAGCTGGGATCACTGGCACTTGCAGTTGCAGCTTCAGAAGTGTGCCATTCAATCCCCCTCAGTCCAGTCTCCCATGCTATTGTGTTGTGGGCTGAAGTAGGTGGATTTGCCTCAACAGGCTGGTTGCAGCAGTAGTGTGGCAGCAGCAGCTACAAGCCTCCCATGTAGTGTTTGAGCCCCTCACTGTGACCTGAGTGGATGGGCATGGGGGGAGCAGTGTTTTACTACCCTTCACCTTCCACTCTCTGCATTGCTGCTCCTCCTTACCTCTGTTTTGCATAATACCTGGGCCAGGTTGGGCACAGAACCTGTCAGGTAATTGGAAGGAAGGAAGGGGACATATTTGTTTTATTCCTGATGGGCTAGGTTGGGCACTGGACTGGTAAGATATGTTGGGGGAGAGGAGATGGCCAGTTTGTTTTTTAATTCACTGCCAGGTGGAGTTAGAGAACAGACCTTTTTTTTTTTTTGTTAACTCTGATGGGCTTGGTTGAACAGTGAACCTGCCAGATTGTTGGGGAAGGGTTATCTTTTTTTTCATTTTTTATTTCCTGTCAGTCCAGGTTGGGCATTGGACCGTTAACATTATTGAGGGAGGGGGACAGTATTTTTTTAAGTTCCATGATAGGTCGGGTGGGCACTGGACCTGTCAGGTAGTTTGGGGGAAGGGGTCAGATGCTTTTATTCCATGATGGGCCACATTGGGCACTGGATCTGTCAGGTTTTTCTTAGGAGGGGACTTTTTTTTTTTAATTCCCTGACAGGGTGGGATGGGTTACATACCGAATCCATCAGGTAGTTTGGCAGAGAGGGACATATTTTGTTTATTTCCAGATGGTCTGGATTGGGTATTGGACCAGTCAGAAAGTTGGAGGGGGGCCAGATTTGTTTTTTATTTCCTGAAGGGTCATGTTGGGTACTGGATCTGTCAGGTTGTTGGTGGGAGGGGGTCATATTTGTTTTATTCCTTGATGGGTTGGGTTGGGTTGAGCACTGGACGTGTCAGGTAGTTGGGGGAGGAAGACTGATTTTTTTGTTTATTCCATTGTGCCAGGTGGGGCACCAGAAATTCTATTCTATTCTACATTCCCCTGTGTTACCAGTATGGAACTCCCGTGCCTTTAAAACAATTTACAATATAGTGTGTAGGAAATTCATGTTGTTTAAGTGATGTTTTGCAGATTGCCTCATCCTGGCCCCGCCTTTTTCTCCAGCAACTGATCTCCCCTCCTTAGTTTTCCCAGTCCATGGCCAGGCTACTTGGACTGTTTGGAAACTTAGCTGTTTTTTTCTTTATTTCTTTATACAGAGAAGTTGGGAAAGATACTTTCTACTTCCTACAAGCATCAAATGGTGCCACAACTATGCTATTCTTTGTCCATTTACATTGAAAATTCAGTTTTATATTGGCAATTCATTTTTTTTTAAAGGAAAAAGAATGAAGCTTTGCCTTCCATTCACAAAGCTGGGCAGACAGAGAATTTATTAGTACTTCCCCTCTGAGCTTATTTATTGTCATTCTTGTCTTCACGGGGAACTAGGCTAAACAACCTGAGGACCTCTTCAGTGTATCACCTAGGTCAGCTGCACATTCATGAGAGTAGCACCACTTTCTCAACAGCTTCTCATGCACTCTCCTCCTTAAAGCCAACTGAAAGTTAGCAAAGCATTACAGACAGCTGCAAGGAACAATAGCAAGAACAACACTCACTCACTGACAGCTATAAAAAGGTTTATATAATAGGGGTTTGTGATAACTTATGTGATAAAATCCCAGATCACCACCACACACTAACAATGAGGGAATGACGTGTACACAGTGGAAAACGGCACCAGTTATCAGCACTCTCTCTACGCAACTGCTAATAACTCCACTGTGTACATGTCAGGATGTAAAAGCAAAAAAAACTGGAGCACTACATTTCTACGGCACTCTGTTCCCCATCCACATTCATTAAAATACCAAAACAAATCACAGACTACATTCTGGTGCCCCCGCCCCGCTTTATTGATATCAACAAACCACTTCAAAAAGTACAGAATACATTCTGGCGGCACCACCACTGTAAATACAACAAAATGTAATAAAACCAACCTCCACAGCAGCACCAAAACAAAAGGAAACACTGAAAACAAGGTAAACAGCATACTGCATAAATATACAGCCACAGTACAAATTAATAATCAGCAAACCCCTATTATATAAAACAGATACGTAATGGTTGCTGTTGTGTTAGCTCAGTATCAGCACTCTTGGCAAGTGAGCTTGGGGTTCAATCACTCATGGGTACACCACTCATGATAACCCCGAGCTCACTTGCCACTCGTGCTGATATATCAGCTATCACATAAGTAACCATCACGTATCTAGGGATGTAAGTTTGTCATGGCAGTCTTACACGTCATTGATTCCATGACGTTTGATCTTTATTCAGGACTTCCATGACTTTCACTAGTGTCATCAGAATGTAGCAATGATGACAGTGCCACAACATTTACTACAGTTTAATAATGATTTCATGAACAAACAATGAGTCATTAAAACCACATCCATGACAAACTTACATCCCTACGTGTCCCCTTAGTATCCCAGTTCCCTAATGCATTTCAGTGGGACAGCTACAAAACACTTCCTGACTTTCATCTCTGTTGGAACTGGTCTGCTTTGCGGACCAGCCCTGAAAAATATTTGGGATCTGGGCCTAAGATGCAGACCTAGGTTGCCTGCATGAAAGAAAGGCGGAAGTGCCTTCCACTGGCCCTTGGGCAGCCCATTCACAGTAAATCATTACTGAGCAGGACTACATTTTGAAAACAGCAATGGATTCTTAAACCAATCACATCATGGCATGGTAGCCAAAGACATCCTGTGTCATGTTTCCGCTGTTTTTGTTCTCATATGCAGGGAAATACTTGCCCTTTGCGCATCCTCCTTTCACCTCCCCTCCCCTATTTCTCTCTTTATAGTTTACCCTCCTGCACTCTCTCGGTTCTCTCTCCCATAAACTCTGGCATCTCCTTTTCTGTCTCTCCATTCTCCCTCTTGTTAGAGAGCTGCAACATTGCCACCCATCTCTTGTAATGACTGAGTTTTTCTGAAGAAGAGAGGAACTGAGAGGAGCTATTAAATGCAGGCCTATTTGTAACATGGAAATAGAACATTCGACTTGCCTCTCTTGTCTCTGCTGCACATATCTGAAGCCCCCAGAGTGGTGTGTTGTGTGCAGCAATTTACTGCTTGTACTCTGCCCTGTGCACCTCAGGGGAAGGATGGCTCAACCATTAGACTTCTTCCTGTTGTCAGGAGCAGAAGTCATCCAGCAAAAAAGCAACACTCCCACCTTCCCTCTGCCAGTCCCCCCCCCCCACACCCTATTTTCTTGGCCCTGGAGTTGGCAAACAAACAAAAAAAGAACTCTGTCCCTCTCTGCAGTCTCTCCCATGTCCTTTCCTGGCCTGGTCTCAGGAAAAAAAAAAAAAGTGAAATAAACGCCCACTCTCTCAGCAAAAAAAAATATGAAAAAAAACACCCACGACTCCCTCCCTCTGCATCCTTTTCTCCTTCCAACCCTCCTTTTCCAGACCGGTCTCGTAAAAAAATAAACCACCTACTCCCTCTGCATGCTTTCCTTCTGCAAACCCTTCCTGGGGGCTGGGCAGCAACATCTAATGTGCCCAGTGGTGTGGACCTCCTCTGGTTCCAACCTTGCTGCCTGTCTTGCTGTGGCTCACTGGCTGCAAAAGTGAACAGGCCCTCCTGGGCTGAAGATGTGCTGCAAGCAACTCCTGTCTGCCTGATCCTCCGGTTGTGTGTGTGTGTATATATATATATATATATATATATATATATAAAATATATATCTGACTCAGTGAGGCATCATTGCCAAAAAGGGCATGAGAAGTAAGGAAAAAAGTGTGTGCTTCTATGTATGTAGCACTGTGTGGTACTGTGCGTGTGTGCAGTTTGTGCCTGTATGTGGTTCTGTGTTTACCTGTATGTTGAGCTGTGTGCATCTGCATGTAATGTTGTGTGCATGTGTATATAGTGTTGGGTATGTCCGCATGTTTGTATATGTAGCAGATGTGTGTGTATGTGTGCACGTGCAACTGTGTGTAGTACTGTGTTTGCATCTGTATTTAGTGCTGTATGCATCACTATATACTGCTGCTTGTGTGCTTCTTTATGTATTGTTGCATGTCTGTGCTGTTGTGTTGGTAGTGCTATGTGTGCATCCATATGTAGTGCTGCAACTGTGTGTATATGTATGTTGTGTTGCGTGCGCACAACCGTATGTAGTGCTAAGTGAGTGCATCTGTGGGTAGTGATGCGTGTGTGTGTCAGTGAATGAAGTGCTGCATTTGTGTGGCTGTGTATGTTGTGCTGTGTTTGTGTATCTGTGTGTTGTGCTCTGTGCCCATGTCTGTGCATATAGTGCTGTGTGTGTGTGTGTGTGTGTGTGTGTGTGTCTTTCTATGTAGTGCTGTGTGCATCTGTATGTAGTGCTGTAGCATGGTTCTGTATGCAGCGCTGTGTCTGTATTTGTGTATTTAGTACTGTGTGCATTTGTGTATAAAGTGTTGTGTCTGTGTATGTAATGCTGAATGTGTGTGTGTGTGTGTGTGTAGCGCTGTATGCATGCATCTGTGTATGTGATGCTGTGTGTATGCATGTCTAGGTAGTGCTGTGTGTGCGTCTGTTTGTATGTAATGTTGTGTATGGGTCTGTGTTTAATGTTGAATGTGGATCTGTGTTTAGTGCAGTGTGTGCATATCTATGTCTGTATGTAGTGCTCATTTGTGGGTCTTATGTAGTGTATGTGCATTTACGTAGCATGTCGTGTACGTTTATGTGTGTAGTGCTGTGTGTGCAACTCTGTACAGTAGAGCCTTTGTATGTAGTGCTGTCAGTGTGTGCATCTATGTATGTTGGATTGTGTGTGTATATGTCTCTGTGTGTCTCTGTAGTACTGTGTGTGTGTTTGGGGGGTGCTCTGTGTATGTAGTGTTGTGAGTGTATGTCTCAATGTGGCTGCTCATGTGTATGTCCACCTGTATGCAGTGCTGTGTGTGAAATGTGTATGTGTTTGACTTCTTCATATGTGGTGCTCTGTGTGTTATGTCAGCATCTGTAGTGCTGTGTGTATGGCACTATACAGTGTGTGTGTTTGCATGTTACAAATCAAGTGTCTGCAACCCTGTCAGCATCGCTCTTGCAGTAACCTGAAACAAATCTCCACTCTACTTCACCTTGATCTGTGTCCTGCACCCTCACTCTCCCCTCTGCATAGCTTGCAGGCCCCAAACACTGGACCTGTGCACCCGTTCACCAGTCCCTTTAGATCAAGCCAAGTCCAACTGCTCACATCTCATGTGGAGTATGGACTTGTTTATAATTTTCTTCCTTGTCGCTTCCCAGTATTAGGAATGATTACATGACTCTGATTAGCTATGATGGCATGTCTTTTTGATGGGATGGATACCTCAGAGATCCTCAAGAATGCTCTTTTTTACCATGCATCACCAGTCCCTTATAACTTAATAAACAGTGTTTATTTACAAGACATATTTCAAAGTAAACAGGGTGAAACAGTGCCGTCAGAAACAAACATATGAAAATAAAGGTTTTGAACAGTAAATGCTTGTATATAAATCTAGACTGGTTTGGACTCAAACTTAAAGGTAGAAATGTTACATTAGCCAACTAAGTAGGTGGCTAGATCTTACCCAACAGAGTCATTTTCTTTCTATCCGCTCCTACGTCTAGATAATCTGTCCGTGTAAGTACTACACTGATTGATTGATTGATTGATTCATTCATTTAAATACCTTTATTGGCATGACAAGATATACAGGTATTGCCAAAGTTTAGACACCAAACTATTTAAAAGAGATACATATACTGCAGTGTACTTTGATACATCTGTGTTGTATTTCAAAGTGGGTGGCAGGATGCTATATAGTTTGCAGCTATTTTTGCTACCTGCCTTTTTGTTCTGTGTCCCACGACAGAATGAGCAGCCTGATGGCTCAGTTCTGCTCCTCTCACCATACTTGCTAGGCCCATTTCATTTCCAGAGATCCAAAGATGTCTTTCTCACAAGAATTATGGTTGTGTTTGAAGTCCTGTGATGTGATTCATGGTGTCAGCTCATGTCCTGCCTCTGATTTCACTCATAGTGCCCACCCTTCGGAAGCCCTGTTTCCAGAGATGACACTTTTAAATATTGGGCTAATCTGCCACCTCCAAGATACACAGACTACAGGCCGTTTGGCCTTCAGTAAAAATTCACACTTTGCAGCATTCCACTGCATAGCCAGTACTTACTTTTCTTAATAAAAGATACACAAATGTATCCCACAAGTCTCTTCTCAAGTCTGACGTCACTGCTTTTTGGCAGCGCCTCAGTGGGATTACATTGGATGCACAATGCCAACTGGTGGGATAGTCCATCAGTCTTTGCCTTCGGGGAATCTTTGCTATGCTGGATGCTCATATTGTACCTGCAATGCTAGATTCCAGCACAATAACTTGGCATGATCACCACTCATACACTGTAGCCATCTCAGCGGATTATATTCTGTGACCACATTAAATTCTCTGCCACATAAGTATGGCTGCAGGTTCTGTAAAGCCCAAACAACACTTAAGCACTCTTTTTCAATAGTGGCATATACCACTTCCCATGGCAGATGTTTCCGCTTCAGTAAACTCCTGGTGCTCTTTA
This sequence comes from Neoceratodus forsteri, assembly GCA_016271365.2. Taxonomy (NCBI): domain Eukaryota; kingdom Metazoa; phylum Chordata; order Ceratodontiformes; family Ceratodontidae; genus Neoceratodus; species Neoceratodus forsteri. The sequence goes on from CM057452.1 coordinate 256,518,079, forward strand.
CCTTTCGAAATGACCTGGCTCAGTACTATCCTCACCTCAAAATGAGATGCATCTGTGTGCACTTTGAATTTTAGGCCCTAGTCAAGGTTGGCTAGATCTTCTTCGGGGGTATCTTAGTCATCAGGTCACACCACAGGAACTTCATTGTCAGTAAAGCAGGATCCACATGGAAGATTTTCCAGCAGTACAGCTGGGGCTGCTCACGCTGATGACATCAACCCTATAAAGGCATGAGTGGCCCCACTCCCTCCTCAATTCTTTCCTGCTGTCGACTTTGATCACATGAGTCTTCGCAGAAGCTCTGTTGTAGTTCATGCCATTTTTGCCTACACTTTTTTTTTTATTTACATTTTACTCCTTGATCTCCCCGCGGCGGCCCCCATCCTACTGACCCTCTCCCCATCTCTGTCTCCCAGCTCCTCCGGGATCTTACCTTAGCCATTTGTGGCTTGGAATGGCTGCCTGGCCATCAGTGCGGAACCTGCAGGGGGGGTCAGTCACCACCCTACCGCTGCAAGGTGTTTTTTCCTCTGGTTTTCTCCCCAGACCCACGCACTTGTCTTAGCTTTTAGAATATTTTTTTTAAAAGAGATTCCTTTACCTCATTTATGTAGAGTTACTCCTTCCACATCTTTCTTCCGTTACTGCCACTGCAGAAAGAAGATTGCTTCTTCAGACGACCATAACCTCTGTGCCTGCTGTCTTGGGCCTGGCCATGATGTCTCTGACTGCGAGCTCTGCCACATATCTGCTCTGAACTAAGGACTTCAGAAGGTCAAAGCAGCTTTTTGTTTCTTTCACCCCAGAAAGAGAGGGCAGTCAGATTTCCAATCAATGTTTGTCCAAATGGTTGGCCCATTGTATTGTGTTCTGCTACAACAAGCACGGCAAGGAATTGCCAGGGGCGGTGGAAGTCCACTCCACAAGGGGCATGGCTATCTCTGTGGCCTATTTCAAGGGGTTCTCAGCCACTGACATTTGTGCTGCTGCCACCTGGAGTACTGTCCATACTTTTACCAGGCATTTCAGTCTGGACATTGCTTCTAGTGCCCAAGCAGGCTTCGGCCAGGCTGCCCTTACAGGACTGTCTGTCTTAGACCTCGGACTGCCTCCAACCCATACTGTTTTGCTGCACTTGTAACTGCTTGGGACTCATTCCTATGGTGTGACCAGATGACTGAGATACCCTGAAGAAGACAGAACAGTTATGTAAGAACTTGCCGTAACAGTAGATCTTCGAGGGGATCTCAGTCATCAGGTCTGCCTTCCCTCCCACCATCCCCTGTTACGGGTTCTTGTCTCAGACTGGCTATCTGGTGTTTTTAGCCTTTTATTCAGGCCTGGGAACCTCTCTGTCTCTCTCTCTCCTTGGTCCCCATGGCATGAATTTGCTCCTCTAGTCTCGGAGGAAAGAACTGAGGAGGAAGCGGGATGACTCGCACCTTTATAGGGTTGATAACATCGGCAGGTGACGTTGGTATGGGCAGCCCTAGTTGTACTGCTGGAAAATCTTCCATGTAGATCCTGCTTCACTGACGGTGAAGTTCCTATGGTGTGACTCGATGACTGAGATCCCCTTGAAGATCTACTGTTAAAGTGCGTTGTTACGTAACTGTTCTTTCTGGAGCTCGGCATAGGGCTTGTTGTAGTAGATAGAAGGTCTTCTCACAACATTCTGTCCAGTGCACCTTTTCAGGCATTCTCTCTCTCTTTTTTTTTTTGTTTGATCAATGAGGGGAGCTGCAGTGGTGCTAAAACTAGCAACAAACCTCCTGTAGTAACCTGCAGCCCCCAAAAATGCTCTCCTCTGTCTCATGGTTGTAGCGGTTGGCCATCCTTATATAGTTTCTACATTCACAGGTTGAGGTTGGATGTGGCCCTCCACCACTCTGTGTCCTAAGTATAGTGCTTCTGCCATGCCCATCCAACATTCCTCTGCTTTGATGGTCAGCTTTGTAGCATGCAGTCTTCTGAGTATCTCTTTCACATGGTGTGGGACTCTAGGCATGCTGTTCTAGCGGTACCGTAGCTCCTGAATCCACCTGGTGTGCAAGCGAGGTGTGCACCAGTCTTGCCAAGATTGAGATGCTGAGTAAATACACCCCTTCATTTGTGTCACCTGTGCAGGTGTCTGCTACTTTTAGAGTGTGTCAGAGTCCACTAATGTTTTCCCCTACTCTCATCTAGCAGGTCTGTTAGGGGCTTCTCCCTACCCTCATCTCCCTGACTGCAAAACACCATGACCATCTCTGCCCTGCCATGAAAATGCTTCATAATGTTGATCTGAAATGTTTAATCATGTTACTGTGATAAGCCCTGCATTTGCTTCTCCTTTTGTGCAATTATACAACAGGGTTTACCTTGTCCACTTGTCTTACTATTGCAGATGGCCTTTCCCTTGCTACCTGCAGCTTAGTCTGTCAGATACTGAGGTGCACCCTCATCTTCTGCCTGACCTCCTATCCCCTTATGATACCCTTCACTAACTCCTCTCTCTCCTTGCTAACCTCTTAGGGCCTCTCCTATGATGCTTCCTTAATCTCTCAAATTCAAGTTCTCATTCCTTTCCTCCTATTCTCCAAATTACTTTACGCTTCTACTCCCTCCTCCTCCTCTCTTGGCTTCTCCAACTCTCACTCTTTTTGCCCCTCTTACTTCTCATTGGTCTGACTATTTCTTTGGTCGTCTGCCCTCACTCTGGAACCATCTTTCACCCTCTGTTTATTTAGCCCCCTCCTGCCTCTCTCTCTTGCAAGTCATGCCTGTTTTTCTCTTTCTCGCACCTGCCCTCACCATGTTGTTCCCTAACCTGGATGAGCCTCCATTTGTGTCCCTTCTCATTTCTGTTTAGCTGGTTCCAGTCATCTAATAATGCCACCTGTCTGCCCTCGCCTACCTAGGTTACTCCTCCTGTCCCTTATGCCTCCCCTGTGCCTTCAGGCTCCCTATTTGATAATTAGTTTGGTATTTTATTCTGATCAGCACTGTATATACAGTTCTCAGTTTTTGTAGTCCTGTCCTATTCATTGTAAGCATTTCTATCCTCTAGGGCTTCATTGCAGTATAGCTAATCTTGTTTATCTGTTTGATGTTTATAACTGCAATTTTCATAATTGTATTTACCTTGCCATTTTTGCATCTTGTTGATCATTCTCTGACTTTGTACCCTCTTGTTCCCCTTCACCCAGGTCACACCTGTAAATCAGCTTTGGCTCAGTATGCCTTTCCCGGTTACCAGTTTCAAATAAATAAAATATTCTGTCCCTGACAGTACAATTATAAAAGTGTTTCTGCATCTGTTGTGCAAGGGCCAAGTTATAAGGGGCTATGCCCATTATTCCTTTAGCTGTTCCCTGATGTCCAGGGCACTATCCACCACCGATTTCACTGAAGTGGCAAGTTTGTTCTTTTCACTCATCCTGCGCAAAATCTAGGGGTCCCTACTACCTCAAACCTCTTCCAGTTGGAAGAGTATCTCAATTACAAGTAAGGGAGTCAAAGGCAAAGCTAGCTTTCTCTCATCCCTCTGTATGGCCGTTTTCACCAGTGTGATAGTACTTAGTCACATCTTTATACATGCCAGGCCAATGGAATTTTTCTGTCACCTCTGCGTGGTCCATCTAACCCCCACATGTGTGCCACATATTAAATATCATGTGCAATACATAGCAGCAACTTCCTATATTCCCTAGGAACTACTAGCTGTCCACACACCTGTCAGTACTCTGCACCTCTCTAAGATACCCACTCCCTATAGAGTAATCCATCCTCCCAGTATACTCTTCTTTTCTTCCCTTCCCAAGGATCTGGATCTGCGCAGGCTGCCTGTTCCCTTAACCCCCTCAGAGGTTCCCTGTACAGCTTGTTTCAAATCTGTACCGTTTATTAATCCTGGAGGGACAGTACCCTCTGTTGGAGTTTTCTCTGAGCAGCTGTTAGCTGCCACTGAAGTTCGAGGGTTAAAAATCTCAGTTTCCCTTTCTGCTGTCATGTCAACTGTGACATAGTATGCTCAGTGCAAGTTGACAGGATTTCAGTGGAGCCTTGTTGCCTGCTGTCAGCTTCATCAGATTTCATTTTGATAATCTGATTCTGAGTAACAGCACCCTGTCCAACACCCGTGCACTTCAGGTTATTTCTTAAAGGCATGTACAGCACCACAGCATCACTTACTACCACCTTTTAAATTTCTTGGCCCCCCTTCCAACTAAATTATATGGGAGCAAATGAAACTGATGCATTTGATTACTAATGGATCCAGCTATGAAGTGAAGTAACACTACCCCCTTAGCCCAGCAAATAATAACTCTTTTAGCCTAATTTGAGCTTCAAAAAGGGACATTTTAACAATTTATGGGGAAAATGCTACCCCTTTGACAGAATTCTAGATCTGCCCCTGCCTTTGGCATTCCGCACTCTTTTATTTATTTAGTTTTTGTTGACCGGGTAAGTGCACTAGGCAGATTCTGCCTATTTTCAGGCACGACCCGGGGTGGTGGGGGGGGGATACAGATGAAATACCAACTGACCTTGAACCAGAGTAAACTGTTGGTGGTATTTTTAGTGAATGAGGGAATTTGGCCAGGGCACCAGGGAAATTCCTGCTCTTTCAATAAGTGCCATGGATCTTTAGCATCCACCTGAACTACCACCAGAACAGGCAGATGGGACCTCGGTTTAACATCTCATCTGAAAGGCGGCACCTCAGGAGTGCAGCACCCCCTCATGCAGCACTACAGTGTCAGTATTGGGATATTAACCCAAGTGCCTGGTGTGGGGATAGAACCCACGGCCTTCTGATCTTCCAGCCTCAGAGGCGAGTGTGCTACCTGCTGAGCCACTGACACTGACATCTTTATCAGGGCAGATTAATCAGGCAGGGCCTGTTTAGGTTTAAGTAGATCCTGATGCACTAGAGCGAGAGAGTCACTTCTGTATCTCTCCAGGCTTGTCTAAGTTTTCCATTAATTTGAACAGGGACTATGTTTTGAGCAAAATTAGGTTCAATTGCACCCTCCCCCCAACATAGTTAACACTATGAGAGCTTGAGGCAGTAAGGTTCCCTCCTGCTGCCCATGGTCCCTGTGTTTTCTATGTTGGGCAGTCATAGGAGAGATGTCCCACTTGCTGGCATATGTGACACTACTGTTCCCCCTATTTCTTGTTCGGTTTGGAGGGATGGGTACCCTCCACTCTGGGTTTAAGACTGAGTTCCCTTTAGGCTGCTCCACTGGCTTGCCTGTCCCTTTCAACCCACATGTCCCTCCCCCCACATTCTTATGATTGGCAAAAGGTCTGTTGGCTGGATACCTAGCAGCAATTTCAGCTGCTTGCCTGGCTAAAACTGGGGCTCTGTCTGCCAATCAGTCACACACTTATGATCTGGACTGCACCAGAGGAGCTGTTCCTGTAATACAGCGTCTATGTTGTATTGTGTCTCCTGTGCGATCTCCATGGCCCGGGTCATGCCTGAAAATGATCCTTGGATCAGTGCACCTACCTGGTCAACAAATGAATAAAATAAATAAAATTATAAAATGGCAATAAAAAAATCCTGAAATCTGATTGGCTGGCTGTCTGCCCTTTGCAACAGTGAGGTTATTTGAGCACAACCTCACTGTATTGATTTGTTGCAGCTGTACCATATTTGTTTGCATCTTCTCTTCAGAAACAAAGATATAGTAATTTAATAAAAATCTACTAAAAAGATTGTAATTTTTTTACATTGTATTACAACGAGCCATTGTATAATAGCAATAATGCACTCCAGGGTGTGGGTCGTGTTGGGATAACCTCACTTCTGGGCCATTGGACGTACTCGGCCTGTGGCCTCGTGCCCAACCACCAGGTGTGAGGTTATCCCAGCACGACCCACACCCTGGAGTGCATTATTGCTTAAATAATTTGTTCAGCAGAGGATGCCTGTGCACCCTCTTTCCAGCTCCTGTGCAAACTGGCTAGCTGTACCCACATTTCCATGAAACTCTCTTCATGGCCCTTTTTTAAATCTATTAAATTTCAGTCTGTGTGCAACAGCAGTGAGTTCATAACGTTTTTACAACACATCTTTAATTTTATTGTTGTCCCGATCATTCTGTTCATTTTGGTCATTTTCCTGACTATATTCCACTGGAATATAGACTCTTTGGTCTGTCACTGATGAGGAACCGTTGTAAATGGGCACCTGTGCTCAAAGGTACTCTCCGAGTGAATGAATAAATTAATAAATAAAAATAACATTTTGGGGAACGCATCAACATCCGTTTTAGACAATAAAGAAATGAGACTTTTCCAGTTTGGATTGTGTGCAGATTGTTTCAGATATTTTAAGGAATGCACCTTGATCATATTCCGAAAACATTTTAGAACCTGTTTTGAAATGTTGTGCGCTGACACCCTTTCTCATCCCCACTTACCACTCTGTATGGCTGCTGACAAAATGGCTCCATCTCAAGTTCATGTTTGTGCTGTTCTTCCTTTTTGGAGCTTTTTTAATCTGCATCATTTTCAGCTGGTCTTTTGCCTCTCTCTATCTTTTCCCATTGGACTTCTGTTTCTCTCTTGGCCTTTTCTATCCACATCTTTCCTAACTGGACTTCTACCTCTTTCTTAGCCTTTTCCATCTGCATTTTTCCCCAGCTGGATTTCACCTCTATCTGTATCTTTTTCAGCTCAAACTCAACCTCATCTTTTTCACTGAACGATTTGCTGCTCAGTCCGATGTAGCTGCTCTGGTTCTGCCCTGCTGCTGCTGTTATTCCACTTGCTGTAGCAGCTACGGCTCCAACTCCTCGTGATCCTTTTCAGAACTTAGCTTTCCTTCCTCATGGATGTCATCCACTGGTTAGGTAGAGCCATTCATGACTACTGCTTGTGGCCAGGGGTGCCCATATTCGTCCTGATCCATTTTGACCAGGGACTTTCTGAGCCTTTTCTTAGTCAGTGATTCTTAGATAATATCTCTGTTGCTGCATCGGACACACAGCTGCTCCAGTTTCAACTTGCTGTAATCTATTGGCATTTTTGCCTACACTAAACTGATCACTCGATGGACATGAAAAAAAGGTAATAAGAAAAGAAAATGTATTTCCTGTGCACTTTGTGTTGTGACTGATTAGGTATTTTGTGTAGTCTGAGGATTTGCTCTGGGTGTCTATGTGTTTTATGCAAGCACCTTTTAAGTAACCACCAAACATGTACTTGGCCACTGGCTTGTAATTGTATGCTTCATACAGATCCCATGCACTGCCACCAAAGTTTCAGAAACTGCACATCTGTAACCCCTCAAGTGCTCCTTTTACACTAAAACAACACAAGTACCGGAGTGCTCGAAATGTGCGGGTACTCACTACCAAAAAATCACGAAGCATAAATCACACAAACTTGGAGGAGCACTTGAATAAATAACATGTAAAATAAATAAATCAGCACACACTGCTGAAGTGCAAATGCATGGAGCTCCTTTCACACTAGCCTGGCATAGACCTCCACCCTACTTTGCCCCACTCTATGTCCTGTGACCGTACTCAGTCCTCTGCATAGGTGACATGCCCCAGTCACCAGGACCCATGAGCCCAGCTACCAGTCACCTTAGATCAAGCCAAAACCAGCTGCTGAAACCTCAGTTGAAACATTGCAAGCCAGTATACACTTTGCCTTATTACTTCCCAGTATTAGGAAACATTATTTGGCACTGGTTAGCTATGATACCATGTCTTTTTGATAGAACAGATACCTTTCAGATCTGCTAGAATACCATTTTCACAGTGCACCACCAGCCACTTATAATTCAGTTTATTTACAAAATATATTTCAAAGTAAACAAGGCTAAATAGTGCAGTAAGGGAAAACATAAAATATAGGTTTCAAACAGTAAACACAAGTACAGTACATGCATCTGGACTGATTTAGGTTCAAACGTAAAGGTAGGAATGTTACACTAGCCAAACATAAATGGGTGACCAGTTCTTACTTAACAGAGACCTTTTCCTTTTACCAACACACCCCATGTCATCTGACAAAGTCAGTACAAACTCAGTGGCGGAGCCAGGTTTAGAAGCATTTGGGAGCTGGGGGGGATTCAGTCAGTCGCAGGCTCCACAGTGGACACTAAACAGTGAATAAAGATGGTGGCGGGGCACCACTGGTCACACTGGGGCAGTCAGGAGGGTGACCATCCCCCCAGCCCCTCCGCCACTGTACAAACTGCCTTCTTGTCCTGTATCCACATTCAGAATGAGTAGCCTGGTGGCTCAAGTCTAATCTCGCTGTCTGTCCCTAATAGATGCATTTTGTTTTCAGAGACCAAAAAGGGCCGCTTTCACAAGAATTATGGCTATATTTGAAGATTTTCCAAGGATCAGTCTTCACCGTTGATTCTCACTGATGGGTCTGGAATTGGAGGCACTAGGACTCCATGGGAGCAAATGTTTTGCATGGAGGGAGCTGATGTCAGTTACTGACGGTGCCTGCGCACCCCATGTTGCGCCTTGCATGCCTGCCAATACCAGTGCCAGCTCTCTCATGCACTTCAGTTTTATTCTTCCTGCCACTGAGCTCACACCATGGGGGCAGCAGCGACTCAATTTTTCTGCGTCACAGGCCTTTGTACTACAATGTTGCCTTTCTCACTTTATTATTTTTATGTTCTGACCCAGTGCCCAAACTGGGTAACCCAAGGGAGCGAAAAAAACATTGCCTCCCATTATGCGTTGGTGTCTCTGTGGGAAACAAAGTACGATGACCGACCAGCATCAGATGTATGCAGCCTGCCTTGACCCAGATCACAACATGGATAAGTGTGATCCCTGCTTCTTTATGGACTGTCATATGCTCAAAATCCATGTGATGAAGTGTGGTCAGCTGATCCCCACTTTTGGAGGCAGGTGTGGCACTCATGATGCCAAGGCATGATCTCTGGGCCCTTTCCCTGGACCCCTTCCTGGCCTGTCTGTGTTGAGGAAGCACAGGATCCTTCATAAACTTCATCTTGCTGAAGCATTGGAAATCCTAGGGGGATGGGTTTGGTGAACAACTGGCTCCTTCTGACTGGTGGGCTGCAACCCCCCCCCCAAAGTCTGTCATGAATGGCAGACATCCCCACTGGCAAGGCAGAAGTTATATGCTTGGTGTCCTTTGGTGGATACCTTGGTGTTATGGCCTGGTGCTGCTCCAGATCCTGACACTGTTCGCAGTGTCTGTTAGTGGGGCGGTGTCCACTGTAATATGGTGTCCCCTGCCTATACAGTTTGTGATGTTAGGAGAGGGTCTGACACTGGTGTTATACAGAGCCTGGTGCTGAGATGGAGGGGGTTCTGTCCTCCAGTACTAGCGACACAGAGTGGGAGGACAACACCGTCCCTGGTGACAGACATGGCGATGGCCATGGTGTTGGTCCTGGGTGCGACATAAAGTGTGACGTTGGTAATGGTGTCATCCCTGGTCCCAGTGCTGCTAGCAGCACAGAGACCATTTCTGGTACTACTCCCAGGGATGTGGATGGCTCTAGGGTTTGACACTAAACCCGATGTTAGGCCGAGCACCAAAGACAGTGCTGGCCACAATGACGGAGGTGAACCCATCTCCAGAGCTTGTTGTCAGTCCTGAGCCTAGTGCTGGAAGTGGCACTAGCTCAGTGTCTGCCAACGGCTGGGAGGTGGTGTTCTCCCTGGAGCCATTTGCTGACACCATCACCAGTGGGGGGCTGTTTGGTTCTGCTGTCCCCACCTGGGGAACTCCCCCATGGACACAGACTGGGTTGTTCCTCAAATGTAGGTCAACCCTGTTCGGGTCCTCCCCTCAGGTGAGGTCCCCTATGCAATCCTGCAGCACAGGCAGAGATTCTAGCGACCCTGAGTCACTTTTCCCTCTTGAACCTCTGCCACCTGTGCCACAGCTACCAAGGATCATGGGCCCTCTGGGGTCACTCACCTGTCTCAACATAGAGTGGTGACTGGTGCCTTACACCAGTACTATAGCGATATTGAGAGTGTTCAGTTTAGGCCTGTCCCCTGGTGCCACCCTCCTCTGTTTTCAGTGCCTCATCTCAGTCATCATCCTCCTCAGAGGACAATGAATCTACCTTTCACCTGTCCTCGGTCTCCGAGTACACTCTGTACCAGAGATTCCTGGTGGACATGTTTAGAGGCACTGGAAGTAGTCTCTATTGTAGTTGCAGTCTTACATCCTTAGAGCTGATACTAATCTGAGCTTTCAGTGATGGCTCTACAGCCATCCCTCCTTGGCCTAGGGCCTTTGAGGATTCATTAAGGCTTGCCTGGAGGCAGCCCTTCTGTTTTCCTCCAGCCCCAGGGATCTTTAGGTATGGTACTGCATGCCCCCAGGATCTGCACTGGCAGTATCTCACCCGTCTTCAGGGCTTGAGGTCTTGCAGTCTCCGACAGGGCCTAAACGCCATATTCGTGACTGAAAGCTGATTCTGCTCAGGCAGATGTCCTGAGGAGGAAGGTGTTTTTCTCAGCATGCATTATAATGTGTGTTGACACACCTCAGGCATCCTACAACAGACATCTGTAATTGCAGTTAGGATAGTTTCTAGCTATAGCTCGTGAGTTAGTTGGGCAAGCCATTTGCCTTTCTGCTAAATACCTGGAGCTGGCAAAGCACAAATGAAGGGCATCATATGATACCAATAAGATGGCCTCCAGGTTTGTCGGAACTGCACTCTGCATTAGGTGGATGACATGGCTTCGCCTTTCTGGGCAGGCACCATTGGCCCAGCATAAGGTGCTCAACTCACCTTTCCAAGGCACTCATATTTTCTCCTGCTCCTACTTCTGTGCCACAGGGGCCTCCGCCTGACCCTGACCAGTCTCGGGTCCCACCAGGCCTGTGAGGAGCCTCTGCCCTCTGGTGTTCTCCTCCAGGTACAGGGATGAGGGAATCTCTGTTTCCCTCAGGGTGAGCGAGCTCCTTCCTCATAGAAAAGGGAAGCTTGGTACTCAGACCCATTAGTGGGAATTTGTGGTGAACACTGATTCCTGGCAGATATGAAAATTACGTACTTACTGCAGTTGTTGATCTTGCAGAATATCTTCACCATTGATTACCACCACCCCACCCCCACCCACGCTCTGTCAGACCCAGGGCAACACCAAGAGCAACCGACTGAGCATCCCCCCAGTCACACACATCCTTGGGGGTCTCCTTATTTCTTGTTATGAAACACAAAAAGAGAGCTGGACACTCTTCGGGGGCCCAATCCTACCAAAAAAAAAAAAGAAACTAGGAAACTGGGTGAGGGTTCTTTGGGGCCCTTGCACCAACCAAAAGAAAAAGGTGGGGATGTGGAAAGTGGCCCCTTCCTCCCTTTTTCATCCTTGTCCTCCTTCTCGCTGCCCAGGGTGTATCCCCCATTGGTATATCCCTGTTAGTTGCTACATGCAACATGTGCCCCTGGGCATTATCCAGTCTAACTCCATTTGGGGGCTGCACTGCATGTGGGGGATGCTTGCACCCTTTTGGATTGAATACGCTAGCTCATACACAGGGTACATCCCTGCAGTTGCAGGAGAAGCAGGTCATGTATTTTTTTTTTTGTGGAATTTTTCTTGTGACTATGTCAAACCTTTTTGTTTGTATGCCCCTTTTATTCTTTTTGTATTGGGCCCTTAGTCCACTACCTTTAGGGGTGTCTGGGGAGATGTACTCATCTTGATTCCCTTGGACTGTCCATTTTTTTAAACTGTACTTTTATTAGTTTTTCAAAACAACCTAGATATACAGAACAACCAGTAACATACAGATTAGACAGATTACATACAGTCGTGTTTCATTTAATCACAGGAATGCACAGAGGTCATTTACATGGTACAGCAGTATTATGTAACTTCAATCTCCTAGATTATGTATAACCAAGTATTAAATCCAAGCTTAAAGATGGTATTGTATCACTTTACTTATCTGATGGAGTACCCCTTGTCCCTTTGTTCCCTTGCCTTCAAAGCTCATTAGAACATACAGCTTCTCGCTGTGTCTCTCATAGCCTTTTAGCCTGTTGTTCATGCTGGCTATGGATTTTTCTGCCTTTAAGGCAAATTAGAGCTCTGCATACCACTCCAAGTAGGTGGGTATGTCTTGGTCGAGCCAGTGCCATAGTATTACTTTTTTTGGCACAGGCTGCTGTGAAGGACATATGGTATTTTTGTGCTCCAGTGAGGTGGTGTTTGTAATTTCCAGTAATACAAATGGCTAGGGTGAAGGCCTCATCCAACCCTGAGAGTGGCTCCAACCTGTCCTTTATAGTTAGCCACAGGGAATGTGCTTTGGGGCAATGCCACAATATGGGGAGTAGAGTTCATTGGCTGTGATTGCATCTAGTACACTTGTCAGAATGCAGTTTTTGTATTTTGCAAAGTTTCACAGGCATAAAGTATATGTTGTGTAGTATTTTGAACTGCATAAGCCTGCAAGTGTCGAATTTAATGTTTCTGTAAGTCCTTCTAAATCTGTGGCCAGTTGTATTCCCCTTGATCATGTGGAAGCGTAGCTTGCCAATATGGAGCCGTGCCATCCTGTTGAGTAGGCATTAAGTCCTATATCCCTCGGCAGAGATTAGAGATTGGGTGTGGCAGGTTGATCCAGTTCATTAATGGGAGCATAGCTTTGCTATGGTTTGTGGTCCGTTGTACCCTAAAGTGTTTAGCTAGTATATGCATTGCTTGTAAGAAGGGAGGCACTTCTCTGAGACCTAATGTCTTCGCTGGAATGTGTGAAATATAATTAATTTGTTGTAAAAGGTCAACTGTTCCACCCTAATTATGTTGAGGGTGGTCTGGGGGGGGCCTGAATTGTTTTCCCATCAATAAGAAAATGAGCGCTGTGGATCAAGGGTTGCATGCAGTCTGTGGTTGGTCGCAGTTTCAGTAGCCCACAGAGTTATTTATGGGTACATATAGAGGCCGCTATGAGTGTTTCCCGTAAGTTTCTGGGGTGAAGTCTGACTCTGGTATATACCAAAGCCTTAGTGTTTAGTCTCGCTTTTTACACAGCTCTATTTCAGTTTGCAGTTACAGCGGGGTAGACTGTCTTTCCCGAGGTACAGCGGGGTATACTGTCTTTCCCGAGGTACAGCGGGGTATACTGTCTGTCCCGAGGTACAGCGGGGTATACTGTCTGTCCCGAGGTACAGCGGGGTATACTGTCTGTCCCGAGGTACAGCAGGTATACTGTCTGTCCCAAGGTACAGCGGGGTATACTGTCTTTCCCGAGGTACAGCGGGCTATACTGTCTGTCCCGAGGTACAGCGGGGTATATTGTCTTTCCCGAGGTGCTCTTTGAGCCATCATAGATATTTGCTACAGCTGATGGCTAGATGGTATAGAAAGAGGTTAGGTAATTTTAGCTTTCCCTGCAGCTTAGTAGCTGCTAGTTTGTGATATGCCCTATGGACTGCCTTTCCTGCCCACAAAAACGTTGCTGGGCACTCTGAAAAACTGATGTCCCAGCTATATCTGTTGTCAGTACCAGTCTAGGATTCAAAGAAAACACTCCACTTTCTGCTTTGTTTATATTTGCGCCAGGCACCACTGTATATTCACTTAATACATCCAGAGATGGTTCCCCTGATTGAATACTATCGAGTATCAGACATGTGTCATCTGCATATGAAGCTACCCTAACTGACTGTGGCACACCAGTGATGTGCAAGCCTATAATGTCTTGACTATGGGAAAGACTCTCTAAAATTGGATCTAAACAAAATACCTATAAAAGCGGACTGAGGGGGCAACCGTGACGCACACCTCTTTCCAGGGTAATAGTGGAACCAAGACAGTTGTTCACAGAGGGTTGGTCATACAGCAGTTTTATCTAGTTAACAAAATGCAAGGGTATGTCATAATGACTTAAAACTGAAAACAAGTAGGAATGAATGGCTAACATCATCAAAGGTCTACTCCTGGTCAACAGAAAACAAGAAATCATCCAAATTCCTTTGTTCTCCCTGGGACACAATTTCTCTGTGTTAAATCAAATTATGCTCCATGCACCTGTTGGGTGCCGAACAAGTTTGATATTTAGAAATTAAAGATTTAGCAGGAGTGGAAAGTCTTTTACATAGTATCTTCATTAATATTTTCAAATCATTGTTAAGTAAACACAGAGGGCACCAATTTTGGAGATCCTAAATATCTCTTTTCTTGAAATGGAAAATTTGTAGAGTCTTTCAGAATTCAGTGTTGCTGATTCTTGTTGCAAAATGTGATTGTAAGCCAGAGGCAAAAATGTAGAAAAAAAAGTATCAGCTTTGTATAATAAGGCCATTCAAACCAGTGGCAGTCTTGTTGTTCAGTTTTGAAATATCCCATAATACCTCATCAGTAGAAATAGGGCAAATCAAATCATGTATTGTAATTCCAGACTCACTGTGCTGCCCACTCTTTTGTAAAACAGCAGCCATAGCTCCCTGAATTTGAGCAGAAGTGCAAGACATGCTGTGTAAATGAATCGGCCACGTCCAACATACCATTAGAATCAGTTATCAAATCACCAGAGTCATTGACTAAGCCTGGAAACCTCTTTTTAAACTCTACCCTTACAACTCTTATGAATGTTGCCAGCAGCCAAGTGACCTTGAGTGCCATATTTGTGTTCCAACAAGAGTGACACGGTGCTGCCATATTGTAAGGACTTCATTTCTATTTTAATTTGATGTGTCTGATCAGAAACGTACGCAGGCCATTCCTAGCTTGAGACAGTAAATGGGATAGCTGATGTAAATCCAGATCATCTTCAAGGATATCTCTTTCATCAGGCCACACCTATGGAACATTAGGCTGTCGGGTGTAGGGACCACACAGAAACTTTTGCTAGCAGTTCACTAGGGGCCCACCCATGTAAGTGTGGGCGGCCCCATCCCTACTCAGTTCTTTTCCCACCATTGATCAAGACTCATCAGACTCTGTTGAAATGTTACTTCAGCAGTCTTCTTCCATAATGCAGTTTGAGGACCTACGATGTCGACTCCCATGCCGCTGTCGCCTGTGACCCAGGCCCAACCATTCCCCGTCCCGCTACAGTTTCTGGTTCCGGCGGTATGAGATGGTGCTTGACTAGGCTGAGTCCCCGACCTGTCCTCTGGCCTAGGGGCCTTCTCATCACTGGCAGACCTGGCACCTTGTGGGATCTGTGAGAAAGATCAACAAATACCCATTCTAGGGTTGTTCCTAATGGGTCCTTTGAATTCCTTTGGGCCCTTTCCTTCCAGTGACCACCTTGGGATGCCCCCCCAGCAAGATTCCCAGGCAGCGAGTTCTGGGGCAGGTATCCATAGTCTAGCTGTGGCTGACGCCTTTAGGATGGTGACGCCTTAACCTCTCTCGTCCCTCCCACCTCCCTTGGTCCTAACGGACGGAGTATGGCTGGTTATCTCTTACGCCAGTCTTGGCTGGCCCAAGCTCATTGATGGTGGCACCCTGTGCTTCTCTCATCAACATTTTCCTCCTGGACGGTGACCCTTTGCCTCTCCAATCCCTACCATTTCCTATCACCCTAATGGATGGGGTATGGCAGGCTCACTCAGAAGCCAGTCTCAGCTGATCCAGGCTCATCAACGGTGGCACCCCATGCCTCCCCCCCAACGCCTTCCTCCCTATTGCACCATGATGGCTGGAGTGTTTGTCTTGATGGTGATGCCTCTGCCTCCCCCCACCCCCGTCAGCTATCCTCCTTCCCCATCGACGGTATGGATGCCAGCACCAGGTGGTTCAACCTGTCTCAGTCTGTCCTACTTGCTGAGCCTCGCCGATGCTTCCTTTTACATTCCATTGTCAGCATAGTGGGCTTGAACTGACGGTGGTGCCTTTACCCCTTCCGTCAGCTATCCTCCATGGCCTGTTGATGATATGGATGTCAATGGCGGGGTAGCTCATTTGTCTTGTTCCAAGCTGCATTTTTGCAGAGCTTTATCAACGGTTCCTCAGGCATCCCACTGTCGATGCTGTGTGCTACACAAACCACAATGGGGAGCTCTATCATATCACCTCATCGCTCCCACTAGACTCTTCAGGTCTGGGGTTCGACGAAGGACCACTATTTCTCCTCCACCAGCTAGTGTGGTTGGCCTGGTTACTACAGGGGCACACCAAACCACTTTCTCCCGGAAACCCCTTGCTGGACTGGCCCTCCTTCATTTTTGTTTGGGCAATCCCACACATCCTCTGGCATGAGGCTTGCTGCAGTTTGGTCCCAATTTGAGTTTTAGGTGGCTATACCAGCCGCCTCTAATCTTTGGGATCACAAGTTCTAGGGCACTAAAAGCTTGGCCCTTACCTTTCTTGGCTTGGGGCTTGCTGTATACCAAGGCCATCTTATACCTGTTAAAAGCCCCTTTGGGAGGGCGACCTAGGCAGTTCTGCCACAGTGTGGCACTGATTTGTCCTCTCTGGCCACTGAGGTGTATGGCATACCCTGACACCAGTAGGCTATTCAGGCTGCACCCAGCCATGAATCAGCAGGCGAGTGCCCTTTTCCCCAAGCACTGCTCGCCATTACTTCATTGCTTGATCATGGGATACATGTAGGGTGGTAGACGTCTGGCCTACCCAAACAGGAGCACTTTAAGCTTCCTATTTTGGGATGCAACACCACCAGTTCAGGGTGCTGCCCTTTAGATTGTCCCCAGTGCCATGTGTGTTTACCAAATGCATAGCAGCAGTGGCAGCAGCCCTCCACAGGGAAGCCTTTATGAGTTTCCATACCTAGACAACTGGCTTCTCAAAACTCCTTCCAAGGAGCAGCTGCTACATACCCTCTAGCACCCCAAGCTCCTGTCCAGTGCTCTAAGGCTCATATTCTATGTCGCTACATCAGTCCTGACCCCTCGCCAATGGCTGTAGTATATATGGTCAGTCTTGGATGCAGCCCAAGGCCTCAACTTCCTGTCACAGGCCAAGGCACAGCGTAGGATAGCTCATTTATAGCAGGTGTCCAACAACAGGTATGTCACAGCCAGGATACTCCTGGGACTCATAGGCCTCTTGACAGCAGCCATGACCACAGCACTGCTGACCAGGCTGACATACGAGACTCTCACAGTGGACACCAGGAGTCCAGTGGCACCACCAAAAGGATGGCCTAGCACAACAGGTTCTAGTGCCCTCCTCTGTTTGGAGAGTGTTTCAGTGGTGAAAAGTTCCCAACCACTTGATGGAGGGGGTACTCTTCTTAATTACCTTCCCTCATCAAATCCTTACCAAAACAGATGTCTCGAGAGTGGGCTGGGGGAGTACCCAGGTCCTCATTAGACCGGGGCATGGGAAAATAAGGGAGACCACCTCCAACTTAAATGCATTAGACATGAGAGCTGCCCTGTACAGCCTACATGCCTTCCAGGCTTACCCGCCTCTGGGCCCTCTGTTAATCCAAACAGACAATATCAGTGTGATGCACTACATCATCAAACAGGGAAGGACTCCGTCCTCTGTCCCCTATGCAGGGAGGCAATGAGTCTGATTCTGGGCTCTGGAACATGGTATAGAACTACTTCCAGTTCCTGTTCAAGGCACCCAAACTGTCTTGGCAGACAGGGTGCACGACTGGGAACTGATGACCTCAGTGGCAGAACACCTGATCTTCTTTGTTGATATCTCTTTCATCAGGCCACACCTATGAAACTATAGCTGCCAGGCACTAGGACCACAAGGAAACATTTTTGCAAGCAGTCCACTAGGGGCCACCCACTATGATGTCTGACGTCAATGTCTGCTGTATATAAATGTATGCCAGTGCAGGGAAAGTGTTGCTCTACCCCTTTCTTTGACATATTATACTTACATATTGTGTCCACCGTACAAAGGACTGCAGGAAGTTCTTGCAGCCTTTACATAGAAACATAGAGTTTGACGGCAGATAAGGACCACTTGGCTCACCCAGTCTGCCCATTTCCCTACCTATTGGATAAGCTGCAGGTTCTAGTTAACCAACAGCCTACTTGCTGCAACCCCCCACTATAATTGCCTTATGTCTGTCCCATGCATGTTTGAATTCCCCCACTGTTTTAGACCCCACAACATCTCCAGGAAGGCGGTTCCATGCGTCCACCACTCTCTCCGTGAAAAAGAATTTCCTCACATTACCTCTGAGCCGTCCCCCCTCTAACTTTAAATTGTGTCCCTCGTTCTACGCGTCTCTTTTTCTGAAAGATGCTACCCTCCTGGACTTTGTTGATTCCCTTGAGGTACTTAAAAGTTTATATCATGTCCCCCCGTCCCTCCTTTCATCAAGGATATACATATTAAGCTCTCTCAGTCTCTCTTCTTATGGTTTCTGATGTAGACCCTGCACCATTTTAGTTGCCCTCCTCTGGACTGCTTCCATCCTGTCTATGTCCTTGCGTAGATGAGGTCTCCAAAACTGCACGCAGTACTCCTGATGGGGTCTCACCAACTGTCTGTACAGAGGGATAACCACTTCTTTTTCTACTTGTGATGCCCCTCCCTATGCATCCCAGTATCCCCTGGCTCTCCTTACTGACTTCTCACATTGCTTACCACCTTTAGGTCATCTGATATGACTACACCCAGATCCCTTTCCATTATTGTTGTCGTTAGTACCTCCCCTGCTATTGTGTACTCTTCTCCTGGATTTTTATTTCCCAGGTGCATTACTTTGCACTTCTTTGCATTGAATCTAAGTTGCCATATGTCTGACCATTCCTCCAACCTTGCCAAGTCCCTTCTCATCCTTTCTACCCCCCTTGTATCAACTCTGTTACAGATCTTTGTGTCATCTGCAAAGAGGCATACCTTTCCTTCCAGACCCTCTGCAATGTCACCTATAAAGACGTTAAAGAGGACTGGACCCAGTACTGAGCCCTGAGGTACTCCACTAGTAATCCCCCCTTTTTTCAGAATGTGTTCCATTCACTATTACCTTCTGTGTCCTGTTGTGCAGCCAGTTTGCTACCCAGGCTACCACCCTGGGACCCACTCCCAGGCTGGCTAACTTGATTATTCATCTTTTGTGGGGGACTGTGTCAAATGCCTTGCTAAAGTCTAGGTAGGCCATATCCACAGCCTCTCCCTGATCTATTACTTTTGTCACCCAGTCAAAGAAATCGATTAGATTCGTCTGACATGACCTTCCTGCTGTGAATCCATGCTGCTTTGGGTCCTGTGCCCTGCTGGCCTCTAGGTACTGAACAATTCTTTCTTTCAGAAGTGATTCCATCATTTTCCCCACCACTGAGGTCAAACTAACAGGTCTGTAGTTTCCTGCTTCTGCCTTGCTCCCACTTTTGTGAAGGGGAATCACATCTGCCCTCCTCCAGTCCTCAGGTACCACCCAATCTTCCCATGATTTGTTAAAAAGTGTGGTTAGTGGTGTCACTAGGTCCTCCCTTAGCTCTTTTAGGATTCTAGGGTGAATCCCGTCAGGCCCCATTTCTTTGTCCACCTTGAGTGTTAGGAGTTCTTTCAGGACTCTTTCTTCTGTAAATGGACTGGCGTCAACCCCCCTACCTAGAGTGCTTCTACTGTTTGGTTTAGGTAACTCCTCCTCTTCTTCTTTTGTGAATACTGAGCAAAAGTATTCATTTAGTATCCCTGCCTTTTCACTGTCTCCCTCTGCTCACCTCCCCTCTCCTTTATTAATCTTCACTATCCCTCCCTTAACCTTTCTATGCTCCCTAATGTACCTATAAAAGGTTTTATCCCCCTTCTTAACTGAGTTGGCTATCTTTTCCTCGGTTTGGGCCTTTGCTTTTCTGACTGCCTTCCCCACTTCTTTCTGCTTTAATTGATACAGTTCCTGTCGTGCCTGGCCTGTGATTCCTTATACTTTTTGAATGCAGCCTTTTTCTCCTTAACCTTCCCTGACACCTCTTTTGAGAACCATAGTGGTTTTTTATTCCACTTTGTTTTCTGTATTTGTTTCACACAAAGGCTTGTTGCCTCCATGATGGCAGTTTTGATTTTTCTCCATTGTTCTTCCACCCCTCCTTTCTGGCCATTTGCTAATGCATTCCTCAGGTATTCACCCATTATGCCAAAGTCAGCCCTTCTAAAGTCCAGTATCCTTGTCATTGTATGGCTTGTCTCCATGGTTGTGTTTATTGTGAAGCACACTGTGCAGTGGTGGCTTGTTCCCAGATGTCTACTGACTTCTAAATTTGTGATCCTCTCTCCATTTGAGAGTACCAGGTCTAACATTGCTCCCTCCCGAGTGGGTTCCACCACTAGCTGTCTAAGGCATGCCCCCTGTAGGGCATTGAGTATGACCCTGCTCTTGGATGTGGCTGCAGTCCATGTAGCCCAGTTAACATCTGACATATTCAGGTCCCCCATCAACAGTATCTCCCCTTTTTCAGTCATTTTGAGAATGCCATCTATCATTTTCTTGTCCATTTCCTCCGCTTGAGACGGGGGTCTGTATACAACCCCTGTGTGGATTGTGATGCCATTCCCTATCTCCAAGGTGACCCAGAGTTCCTCTTGTCTTCCCCCTTTACTTTTTAGTTCTGTAGCTTTGATCCCTTCCCTTATGTGAGAGCTACTCCACCTCCTCTTTACCCTCCCTGTCCCTTCTGTAGATTGTCACCCTGGTATGTTGACATCCCAGTCATGGTTCTCAGTGTACCATGTTTCTGTGACTGCCACAATGTCAAGTGTTCCTCTTCCGTCAGGGCTACTAGCTCAGGCTTGTTTCCTAGACTACGGGCATTGGTACTCATTGCCCTCCATTTAATGTTGGCTTTATCCTTTTACCCCATCCCTGCTCTTATTGCCCTTGTCCATTTTTCCATTTACCCCTGTCCTGCCCTCTGTCAAGCTCTGTACCTCAGTGTTTACCCTACTACCTGCCATGTTTTGTGGGGGGAGGCTTGAACTTTCCTATTTCCTATCAGCACCTCCCCCCTTGGCTAGTTTAAAAGCTTGCCAAGGAAGCCTTTGTTTCCTTCGCCCCTGGGAAGAAGGACGTTCCAAATTCAAACCAGTGTTTGTCTAATTAATTGGACACCTGTATTACTTTCTGCTACAGGAAGCATGTTTAGGGACTTTCTGGAGTTGTTCATGGCCACTTCACTAGAGGCACGGCCACTTCTGTTGCTTGTCTCAGGAATGTGTCTGCCTCTGGGATGTATGCAGCTGTCACCTGGAGTACTGTCCACACCTTCAATAAACATTACAGTCTGGACATTACCTTATGGACAAGGGTAGGCTTTGGCCTAGCTGTGTTTCAGGCCTACTTTCTTAGGCCTGTGGGCTCCAGCCATCCAGACCGTTTTGTGGTCAGTACTGCTTGGTATTCGTTCCATAGATGTGGTCTGATGAAAGCGATATCCTTGAAGAAGATAGAACAGTTATGTACTTACGATAACAGTAGATCTTCGAGAGAATCTCTTTCATCAGGCCATGCTGTCCCACGCTACGTCCCCCTTAGACATTTAGCCTTTTTAACCCTTGGTATTTCCACCTGGCTCTTTCTCTGGGATAGTCGTAGCTGGAACCATTCACTCTCTCTCCTGGTTTCCTAGAGGGAGGTCTTCTGAGCATGATTCCCCTTGGAATATTAGGGCTATGCCATGGGTGCTTCTGTCCTTGAAGGACTTCTCTGCCATTTTCTGCCTTGTCCGATGGGCAGAACAATAGTCTCTCGCTCCCAGTTCCCTATAGAGAGGTCCTCTGAGCACAATCTCTGGCGGGGAACTGAGGAGAGATGGGGCCACCCGCTCTTATATGGGGAGGATGACATCAGAAGTCATCTTGGGCAGCCCCTAATAAACTGCCAGCAAAAATTTCCATGTGGTCCTAGCTCATGACGGCCTAATGTTCCACAGGTGTGGCCTGATGAAAGAGATTCTCTCGAAGATCTACTGTTATGGTAAGTATGTAACTGTTCTATGTGTCTGGTATTTCTCTCTACACTTAATTTTAAAAGTCTGGAGAAAACAATGCTTTCAAATCCTGTTTGATATCATCCCATCACATGTAGCGGTCATTATAAATACATAGTACAGTAATAATAATAATTTTATTTATCTGCGCCTTTCTCAAAATCAAGGCGCATTACAATAAAATGCAAAATAAAACATATTATAAACTAAGTTGGCAACACACCAATTAATCAACATACAAGTTATCAGCAAAAGCCTTGCTCCATAAGAAGGACTTTAAGCCCCTTTTAAAACCCTCCACCGTATGCACTTTCTAATCCAACGTGGTAGAGAATTTAGAGGGTCGGCGCCACAAACATAAAAAGCTCGGCGCCGGAGGATTTTAAAGTAACCCTCGGATCTCTAGCAACCCTCGTTGGCAGAGCGGAGTGGTCGATCAGTAGGTAAGGCACCAGAAGCTCTTTCAGGTAGTCAGGGCCCAACCTGTAGGGCTTTATAAGTCAGCAATCGACTTTAAAGGTGATCCGCCACTGAATCGCAGCCAGTGCAGATCTCGGAGCACCGGTGTAATATGGGAGGAACGAGGAGTCCCCGTTAACAACCGGGCTGCCGAGTTCTGCACTAGCTGCAAGCGGCGGATATCAACCCCAGGCAGCCCAAAGTAAAGGGAGTTGCAGTAGTCCAGACGCGAGGTCACAAAGCCGTGGATCAGAGTGGGAAGGTCGCCGGATGGAACAAGGTGCTTGATCCTGGCGATGTTCCTAAGATGGTAAAAGGACACCTTGACAACCGCCGACACCTGCGCATGCAGTGTCAGCTGATTGTCAATAATCACCCCCAGGTCTCGCACCCGTTCAGAGGTCGGGAGCTCCGCATCCCCCAGGAATAAACCCGAGGTTTGAAGTGCCCCCAACCCCTCAATCCGGCGGCCATGATCCACAACCAACACCTCAGTCTTCCCCGAGTTCAACTTCAACCAACTGGACCTCATCCAATCCTGGATCTCACTGAGACAGTTGTTAAACACTGAGAGTGCTCTATTCTGGTCAGGCGAAAGACAGATAGAGCTGGTATCGTCGGCATAGCAATGAAACTCAGCTCATATCGCCTAACAATGTCTCCGAGGGGAGCATGTACACCGCAAACAACATGGGGACAGCACAGAGCCTGAGGCACCTACAGGTCAGGAGCTGTGGGATCAGAGGAAAAATCCCATACCACCCTCTGAGTTCTACCTGTGAGGAAAGAAGTAAACCATCTGTGCACTAAGCCCGAAAGACCACAGATGCATCTCAGGCGCTCAAGCAGCACCCCATGGTCTACGGTGTCAAATGCTGCTGACAAATCCAAAAGGGCCAAAATGGATAATTTTTTCTGGTCTCTCGCCATCAACAGATCATTGAGGACCTGAACCAGCGCAGTCTCAGTGCTGTGCCTCTTTCGAAAACCTGATTGAAGAGGATCGTAGATGTTATGGATGGTAAGATGGTTGTCCAACTGGGCTGCCACCGCTTTCTCGATCACCTTCCCAACAAAGGGGAGGTTCGAGATAGGTCTGTAGTTAGCCAGGGAGTTGGGGTCCAAGGATGCCTTTTTCAACACTGGTGTCACCACCGCTTCCTTCAGGGAGCGGGGATATTCACCAGTGTCTAGGGAACACCAGACTATCCTGGCAAGAACCGGGAGGATAACCTCCCCACAGCCCATGATCAGGCCTGTGGGACCCGGGTCTAAACTACAGCTAGTGGTGCGCATACCCTGGACAATCCTCACAACATCCTCGATTTCCGGCCTTATGAAGGAACTCCAGGTAAACGGTGTGCTAGTGACCATAGGGTGGACCACCGCAACTCCCATGGAGGGGACGGCGCAAATCTCGGCCCTGATGTCGGCCACCATATCTGCAAAGAATCGAGCGAGCTCCACACACTGCGTCTGTGAAAAGGCACGACGACGCTGCAGACAGGCTGGGTTGCACAGCCTGTCTATGGTTCGAAAGAGCTGGGCCGGTCGGTTCTGAGCAGCAGCAATTTCTCCGGACAGGAACACTGCCTTCTTATGAGTAATTGCTGACTGATAGAGTTTATAATGCTCTAGGAGTCTAAGATGGTCGGTATCTAAGCCAGATTTCCGCCAACATCTCTCCAACCTGCGACCTAATCTCCGCAACTCCCTCAGATCCTGATCAAACCAAGGGGATCGGGGCTAAGGGAGAGAGGCGCCACACGGGTGGGGGCAATTGAATCCAAAGCGGAGGTGACAGCCTTATTATAGGCTAGCACCATCGCTCCGGGATCTAAGCTCAACCCAGGAAATTCTGACAGGTCAAGAACCACAGTTAGACCAGTGGGAGTAACATCCCGTAAAGGGCGGTACTTGACCATCTCCACTGGGGTAGGTCTATGAAGGGGGGTGCATAAATTGAACCTCACAGTGTGGTGATCAGACCATCCGACTGGTTCCACCCCCACATCTGAGGCCTCCAACCCCAGCAGGAAGACCAGATCAAGAGAATGGCCATGTTTATGGGTGGCAGAGGTAACCACCTGTGAGAGGCCCAATGAACACATCAATTGGAGGAAGTGCTGACCAAATTGTGAGAGTTCGTCATCGATCCAGGCATTGAAATCACCCAGCACCATCAGCCTAGGTGATCCAAGTACCAGGTCGACGATGAAATCCGCCACTTCTTTTAGAAATAGCTTCTCGTCACCGGGTGGACGATAAACGAGCGCCATTCTATAGCCCCACCTGCCACCCACGACATTCAAAGATCTGGTCTCCTCCACTGGAACACTAGTGGGGTCCAATTCGGTCTTGAAACAGACCGCAACTTCCCACCTGCGATCCAATCTCGGCGGTGAATCACGAATACCCAGCTGGAATTGCAGCCTCCTAGATTGAGGCGCATTACTATCCAGCCAGGTTTCGGTGATGCAAACCAGGTCCGGAAGTGCCAACCAAGTCCGCTACAATAGCAGTCTTGTTCACAATGGACCTGGCATTGCACAACACCGCCCAGTTGGATAGGACTCAGGAAGCCGGACCACCTGCCCACCATTTAAAAAAGTGGTGGTGCCCTTGGGTATGGGAATCAAACAAGCAGAACTACGTTCGGCACTCCATTTCGCCCCAGGGCGTCTTCTGGACTTAACCACACAAATGCGGGCACCCCTCACCATCCCCGCTGTTCACGTCCCCAGCCCCTCGAGACCCCACCAGCGCCAATTCCCAGAGCCCTACAGCGTTGATAAACAGGGAAAAGCAAAGGGGGGTAAGAAAGGAGGAGGGCATGAAGAGCTGAAGGATGAGAAAAATGACGGGGGTAGAATAACAAATATCTGCTGCATCCACAAACAATAGGCCAAAACAATGATCTCAAAACACCCCGGAAATCTCAATAAAAATAAAATATTGAAACATAAAACACAAATCAGCTTATCACAAATTAAACTATACAATCAAAATATCTAAACAAAGAAACAATAACAGTAATAATTCTTTAACAATAATAGTCATTCGGATAGATATTAAAAGGACAATTTAGAACAGTGGAGCTCCCACCTTCCACTGCAAAAATGTCCATATATGACACCCTGGACTCTCACTCCAGTACTGATTCTCTGGCCTGTAAGAGATTTTTAAAGAGCTCTTAACCACAGAATTGGTCAGAAGTGAATTATTCTATGCCATATGCCTTTTCCTCAACCAAAAATATTCTGAGGTCCTAAAGAGGTACAGTAGACTACCAATTATCTGACTTCCAGATAATCAAAAATCCCTGTCTAACACATGGTTTGTTGACGTTAATCAGCGGTTTTCATCTTTTTCACTAATACACTTGCTGCTAATTACTGTAATCTGGTTCTTTATCTGTACTATTCTGTCCTAATTAAACTACAGTGTGTGAAAAAGTGTGAGTCCGAGTCTGTGAGCAGAACCAGAGCAGTTATGAATGTTAAGTGAAAGAGAATTGTGCTTACTGTGGCACAGAAGATTTGCATCCTTGATTGCCTGGAGGGTGGTGGAAGAGCCGTGGCTCTTGGTAGTGAGTATGGGGTTGGCAGGTTGACTGTCTCCAACATTAAAATGCAAGGCAAAAAACATGGCAGTTTGTGATGACAATGGAGTCCACAGCAGGTCTGGATGGTCGCAAGAACATACGAGTTTGAGTTGATGAGGAACAGAATATGCAATCTACCTTTGGTGCCATCAAGAAACGAAGAAAGGCACACTGATCTCAAGACCTTTACTGAAGGAAAAGGCCTTGAAGTTCCATTCCTTCATGGGTAATCCAGGTGAATTCTAAGCAAGCGATGAATGGTTGGACTGTTTTAAAAAATGGCACAGCATAAGACAGCTCTGTCTTTGCGGTGAGAGAGTCAGCGCACTGGAAGATGGTGTGGCTCCCTTTATTGGGCAGGTTTGCAGGATGCTTCTTGCAGGGGCACTGTGTCCAGATCAAGTGTACAATGTCGATGAGACCAGCTTGTACTGGAGGTGCCTGTCTGAGAAGACCTTGGCCCATGGTGGTGAGAAAGATGCACCAGGCTTTAAGAAGCAAAAAGATCAAATGACAGTATTAGGTTGTATAAACACTGCAGGGGATCATAAGCTTAGTTTACTGTTGGTGGGTAAATCACAGGAACCTCACTGTCTCTGTCACATTAACCTTAAAAATCTGCCAGTCCAATACACTAGCCAGTGAAATGCATGGATGGACTGTACCCTCTTTAGTGCCTACTTTAAAGATGAATTTGTGCCTGCTGTCAAACGATACCTACACTCCAGAGCACTCCCATGAAATGTGGTCCAGCTTTTAGACAATTCCCCAGCCCACTCTGAGATTCCCAATATGAAAATCAGGGATGGTTTCCCCAAATGTGTTTTTCTACTGCCAGACACAGCCTCCAAACTCCAGCCATGTGACCAGGGCATTTTAGAGATTTATAAAAGTAACTATCAAAAAAGGTTGCTACAAACTGTACTGGTAGACAGTAATGAGCAGCTGTCATGAGAGGAGATCGTTAAAGCAACAAATCTTAAGGACATGATCTATATGAGTGGTGAGTCATGGAATAACATACACTCAGAAACCATACAAAAAAGCATGATTGGGGATAAAACTGGGTGTTGAACCACCAGCCGAGGAGTTGGGATTGGAAATAACCTGTCATGGATGCTGAAATAGCGGAGATGGCTGAGATTCCAAACAAGCCTGACGTAGACACAGAACTGTCATCCCTGATTGACAAATGGCCAATACAGATCAGTCCGAGTTAGGTAAGCGAATTGGTGAACTGTAACAGTGAGGAGGCAGGTCATGAAGACGTGACCAGTGATGACATCATTGCCTCCATGAAGAGCATAACTGAGGGTGTAACTGACATGGAAAACACCTCTTCAGGTGAGGATGAGCTTGTGCAGTCTCCACCTACTCAAAAGCTGTGGCATGTTTTGAGAAATGCCTTGCTTGGTTAGAAAACCATCCAGACACAGACCCCCTGCACTCAATACTGTTGGAAATTTAAGAACCAAAGCAGCAAAGTAACATGTTGCATCCCAAAACAAAGAACATTAACAGACTTATTTTTGCTGAAGACACCAAAGTGATGCCAACGTCAATGAGAAAAGAGGAGTAAGACCATATTTATTTCCTTTCAATAATGCCAGTATAACACTAGAAAAAGTTTAACATTAACACGTTTATAAACAAACACTCAGCATTCACAGCATATACATTTAGGTTGTTTTCCATTAGTTTCAGTTGCGGTCTCGATCTAACAAACTCCTGATTATCTGCACAGATTGGATGTCACCCAGGTGGTTCGGATAATTGGGAATCGATTGTATTTTAAAGCACATTATCAGAGTTTTCAATTGAAATTAAGATGGGAGATTAAATTGAAATATTCTTCAGAATGAAAAAGTCTATCCTTGTGGCCAGCTTGTGCTTATTGTATGCAAACCCAGCATTTATGTAAAATTCTATATGCATCCCTGTTAATTAGCATCAGACACCATTTTAAGCAGAAAATTAGAGCCACAATGCATTTTCTTAGATTTCATCCCCATGTCTTCTTTTGCTACAACACACTTGAAACTCCCTCCTATCACCAAATATTTATTCATAAAAAGATAATACTGAATTTGAGTAAATAAATCGACTCTAGCCCTCTTTGTCTGAGGAGCACAGATGTTGATAAATCAGAATTTGAGGTTGTTCGTCATAACTGTCAAGCAATCTAATGGCATTTATTTTTGTAGTTGTGAACAAAATTCCCACACCATCACACTGATCAGCACCAAATGGCCAAAAAGATGGTCCCTAGCACAAAGCCCTCCTGGCATTAGAAACAAAGATTTTGACAGCAGATAAGGACCGCCTGGCCCACCTAGTCTGTCCATTTCCCTACCTACTTAAACTCCAGATCCTAAATGATCAGCAGCATACCCTCTTTTTCCTATCACTAGGGTTGCCTTCTGTCTATCCCATGCATTCTTGAACTCACTAATCGTTTTAGCCTCTGGGAGGCTGTTCCATGCATCCACCACCCTTTCTGTGAAAAAATACTTCCTCACATTACCCCTGAGTCCCCCCAGCCTTATCTTGTGACCCCTTGTTCTTGCACATCTATTTTTTTGAAAGATGCTGCCTTCCTGGACCTTGTTGATTCCCGTTAGGTACTTGAATGTCTCTATCATATCCCCCCCTCTCCCTCCTTTCCTCCAGGGTGTACATATTGAGGTCTATCAGTCTTTCCGTGTATGGTTTCTGGTGCATTCCTTTCACCATTTTTGTTGCCCTTCTCTGGACCACCTCCATTCTATCAATGTTCTTCCGGAGATGCAGTCTCCAGAACTGAACACAGTATTCCAGATGTGGCCTAACCAATTGTCTGTACAGTGTCATCGCCACCTCCTGTTTTCTACTGGTGATGCCCTTCTCTATGCACCCCAGCATCCTTCTGGCCCTCCCCACTCCACACTGCTTGGTCACCTTCAGGTCCTTAGTTATATTTACCCACAGATCACTTTCCAGTTTTGTTATTGTTAGCATTCCCCCACCCCCCATTTTTTATTCCTCTCCAGGATTCCTGTGGCCAAAGTGCATGACTTTGCACTTTTTTGTATTGAATTTAAGCTGCTACACTCTTGATCACTCCTTTAATTTGCCTAGGTCTCTTCTCATTTTTGCCACCCCGTCTGGAGTGTCTACCCTATTGCAGATCTTGGTGTCATCTGCAAAGAGACTTACCTTCTCTTCCAACCCCTCCACAATGCCACTAATGAAGACATTGAAGAGGACCGGCCCCAGAACCAAGCCTTGTGGCACCCCACTTGTCACCCCCCCTCTCCTGGGATTGAACTCCCATTTACCACCACCTTCTGTGACCTGTTGCTCTGCTAATTTCAGACCCAGTGTACCACCTTGGGACCTACTCCCAGACTGCGCCACCTATTTGCTAGCCTTCTGTGTGGGACGGTGTCAAATGCCTTGCTAAAATCTAAGTAGGCCATGTCAATCGCCCCTCCCTGATCCACCACCCTGGTTATCCAGTCAAAGAAATCTATTATTTGACAAGATCTCCCTGCTGTGAATCCGTGTTGCCTCAGGTCTTGTGCCCCACTAGCCTCCAGATATGCCACAATCCTTTCCTTTAACATGGATTGCATGATTTTCCCCACCGCTGAGGTCAAGTTGACCAGCCTGTAATTTCCAGCCTCCACCCTTCTTCCCACTTTTGTGTAGTGGTGCCACATTCTCCCTCCTCCAGTTCTTTGGTACCACTCCCTTCTGTAGTGATTTGTTAAATAGTGCTGTCAGTGGTGCCCCTAGTACTTCCCTGAGTTCTTTCAGCATTCTGGTATGCATCCCATCTAGTCCCATTGCCTTGTCCACTTTTAGTTTCAAGAGTTCCCTTAGGACTCTCTTCACTGTGAATGGACTGGTGTCCACCCCCATCCCGGTGTGTGTTTCTAACCCCTCATTTTGTCCCTCCCTTCTCCTTCCTTTGTAAATACTGAGAAGAAGTATTCATTTAGAATTTCTGCTTTTCTAGGTCCCTCTCTGCACACTCCCCCAATTCAACCTCACACCCTCCATTGGTCTTTTTCCTTTTCCTGATATACCTGAAGAAGGTTTTTTCACCTTCTTTTACTGATTTTGCTAACCTTTCTTCAGTTTGCACCTTTGCGCACCTGACTGCCATCCCCACCTCCTTCTGCTTTGCCTGGTACATTTCCCTGTCTCCCTCCCTCTGTGTTTCCTTGTACTTTCTGAATGCCTGTTTTTTTCATAACCTTCCCTGGCACTTCATTTGAAAACCATAGTGGATTTTCTTTCTTTTTGCTTTGTTTACTAGCTTTACACAGAGGCCCGTTGTCTGTGCTATGGCTCCTTTAAGTTTTTACCACTGTTTCTCCACTCCCCCCTCCCTCCCCCTTAGCTAGAATTCTCCTGAAGTATTCCCCTTTTGCAAAGTCTGCCCTCTTGAAGTTCAGGACCTTTACTTTTGAGTGGCTTGATTATACTACTGTCTTTACCTTAAACCACACTGTATGGTGATCACTGGACCCTAGATGGTGGCCCACTGATAGATCCATTATTCTGTCACCATTTGAGAGAACCAGTTCGAGTATTGCTCCCTCCCATGTGGGCTCCTTCACCAATTGTCTGAGGCATGCTCCTTCCAGGGCATCCAAGATGTCTCTGCTCCTGATAATGGCTGCTGCATATGTGTTCCAGTTAACATCTGGCATGTTTAGTTCCCCCACCAGCAACACCACCCCTTTCTCTGCCATTTTGTGTATGTTTTCCACTAATACCCTGTCTATTTTTTCCCCCCTGTGCTGGAGGTCTGTAGACAACTCCAGTGCGGTTGGTGGTGCCATTTCCTGTCTCTAATGTGACCCATAGTGCCACTTTCCCTTCCTGTCTTCCACCTAACTCCATTGCCTTGATCTCCTCTCTGATGTACATAGCCATCACTCCCCCCTTTTTGCCCTCCCTGTCTCTTCTGAAGCTTGTGTACTCTGGTATGGTAACATCCCAGTCATGGTTTCCTGTATACCATGTTTCAGTGACTGTGACAATGTCTAGTTCTTCCTCCACTATCAAGGCCGCTAGGTCTGGGATCTTCTTTCCCAGGCTCTGGGCATTTATACACATGGCTTTCCAGGTTTTGATGCCCCCACCTGTACCAGCTCCCCCATCCCAATCCCTGTGCCTTCCCTCCATGCATCCCCCACTATTACCACCCTTTGTGTTTCCTTTTGTTGCTTCCATGGCTGTAGTATGAGCCAGTTTATCTACCTTTCTCTGTGGGGGGGGGCAGTTTTTTTTTCTCTGCTTAATTCCGCCATCCCCCTTGGCTAGTTTAAATGTTCCTTTCTTGGGTGTAGTATCTGTATGCCTTAATCTGTGGGTGGGGGGAGTTGATTCTTTCTTGCTTAATTTCACCCCCCCTTGGCTAGTTTAAATGTTTGCCAGTGAAACATTTAAACCTCTCACTAAGGATCTCGGGGCCCCAAGATGGATGCAGCCCGTCCCTCTCATACAAGCCTGCATCTCTCATGGTGGTCCCTCAGCTCTGCACCAGCTCTTCAACCATTTGTTGAATCATTATTTGTGCCCAGTCTTGCATCTCATTAAAAAAAAATGCATGTCAGCAGGAAGGTCTTTTAAGACAGAAAAGGTCAGTAATCTCTGTTTTGGAGCTTACAATAGGGGCATTTCCATGGTGTTCTGGCCAGATTTCCCTCATTCACAAAAAAAATATCACCAGCAGCTTAACCTGATTCAGTATGTCAGTTTGTATCTGTATTCCCCCCCCCACCACCACCAAATTAGGCTGAAAGTAGACATAATTGCCTAGCTTTCCTTTCCCAGTAAACAAAACTGAAATAAAAATACATTTTTTATTTAAAGTACCCCCGGCATCTAGCTACCACTGTTGACCTGGGGTACTTGCCCTGTAAATAGTTGCCCTCCTCTATGTAAAGCTGGCATCTCCATAGTAACCCTGTACCTCTTAAGAGCTATACCCCATTGCTTGTATATTTTAATGTACTACCTGCCCTAAGCCTAACAGCTGCCACTGTTGTTGTGTTGTGATGTCCAATGATTGTTGTACAAAAGCATCGTACACTTGTACGCAATGTTCTACTCTGTATCTATTGACTATACTCGTTCAACTCTATGTAATTAACTCCGGGTCGCTCCTGAAAAAGGGACCTCTGGGGCCCAGTGAGCTTACCCGGTTAACAAAATTTAATAAATAAATAAAAATAATTTACATATCAACCATAGATCTTCTTCAGAAATGAACTATAAAGTGAACATTAAGCATAGTCAATGCAAACAATATATGAAATTATGTAAGGAAATATACAATTACAGCAAAAGACAATTGTTACAATAAATACAGTAGCTAAAATAAGCAAATAGATAATAGTAAAGAAAAAATCTAGAAATGATATGGGGAAGATATACATTTTCATGTGAGACTTGATGTAGAAGTGAGATGTGATTAGTGTAGGTGACGTTTAGTGGGAATGGCTATATTAGTAAAAAACTCTACTTTTGATTGGGCTAGATACATAAGGGTGAAGTGGCAACATATGCTCACCTTTTTACCCCTTCTCCCAATTTCTTGGAACTCTTGAATGAAAAGAAGTTTGTCAATCAGAACTGAGGTCTGAAAGGAGTGACAGAGCAGTGATGTTGGGTCCATATAGCCCTGCGATATGCCATGTGAGAGGAGAACAAGACAGGAAAATTTAATTCCCATCACGTCAGACAGGTATAAGCTTCTTGCTGCATCTTCTAGCTACACATGGTTAGGACACTGACCTACGGGGGTGGAACACTAATTGTTCTTGCTCTCCAGCCGTGCACGTCTCTGGTGGGGCTATTAGTCATCAGTATGATCTGGTTGTGATGCCTCTGAGAGACAGAAGCATAGAGATCTGGGATAGCACCAAGAGCTACACCCCTGCCTCAGTCTCTTCCGCCCCTGACCATCATCCCCCCAGACTTGGTCTTTGTGCCCCCCGAGCACACATGCAGTCCTTCTCACTTGTTCCTCAGTACCTGAAACATTACAATGTTTTACACTCCGTTTTCTCTGCCTTACATTGGTATCTATTCTCAGAGACTCAGAGAACATATTGCAGAAAAGTTTGATTACTTGTGAGAGGCAGCCAAAAGGACACACTGCTGGTACTTGTGATTGGCTGTACTATTATAGCCTTCATTTTTCCCCAACTCTACTTCTGCTCCTACGGGGCATTACTGGACAGAACCTCCTTCAGCTTTCAGCAGTGCCTTCTACCCAGCACAAGAATTGCACTTGAACACATCCTGGGCTTTGATTCACCACTTAACCAGTCACTGCTCCATTCCTCCACCATCCCTGGAGACACAGCTCTGTCTACAGTGCAACAAACAGTGTAATCCTCATTTTTCTAATCCCCCACCATGAGGAGAGGAGGCATTCTGTGAAAATAGAAACATAGGTTGTGTTGGCAGAAAAGGACCAGTAGATCGATCTAGTCTGCCCTATTTTCCCTGCCTGTCAGCACACCCTGGACTCTATTTGGTCACAGGTGTCCCTTCCTCCTCCCTTACATCTATTTATTAGACACATGTATCTATCCCACTCATGTTTGAAGCTCCCTACTGACTTCACCCCCACCGCCTCTTCTGGCAGGCTATTCCAGGCATCCACCACCCTTTCTGTGAAGAAGTATTTCCTCACATCTTTCTTAACCCCCCCAAGCTTCATAGCATGCCCCCATGTTCTAGAGCTCCTCCTCCTGTGATACTCCCCTTCTGTACCTTTTTAATCCTTGAGGTGCTTAAAGGTCTCAATCATGTCTCCTCTCACGATCCTCTCCTCCAATGAGTACATGTTGAGCTCTTACAGCCTCTCCTTGTATGGTTTCTCGTGCAACCTCTGCACCATTATAGTGGCCCTCCTCTGGACCACTTCCACACTGTTGATGTCCTTGCAGAGGTGCGGCTCCTGAACTGGACACAGTGCCCCAGGGTTTCCTCAACCTAAGTGCATGACTGTACTTTTTGCAACTGAAAACCATCTGCTGCTCCCTAGATCACTCCTTTAGTTTCCCTAGATTCCTTTGCATTCTCTCCACCCCTTCTGGATGTCTACCCTGTTGCAGATTTTTGTGTCATCTGCAAAGTGACACACCTTCCCTTCCCTTCCAGTTCCTCAGCAATGTCACTAATAAAGATATTTAAGAGGACAGGACCTAGTATTGATCCCTGTGGTACTCCACTGGTGACTGTCCCATCCTCCAAGTGATTGCCATTTACCACCACCCCCTCTTCCTCCTATCTTTAAATCAGTTAGATAACCAACTCACCAGCTTCTCTCCCACCCCCAGCTGCTACGTTTCCTTATCAGTCTCCTTGTGTGGTACAGTGTCAATAGTCTTACCGAATTCCAGATAAGCCACATCCACTGCTGTTCTCTGGTCTGCCTCCCTAGTTACCCAGTCAAAGAAATCTATGAGATTTGTTTGACATGACCTCCCCTTGTGAATCCATGCTACCTGTGGTCCTGTGGCCCATATGTCTCCAGGTACTCCATCAGTCTCTCTGTCAGCAGGAACTCCATTAACTTCCCCACCACTGATGTGAGACTGACTGGTCTCCAATTGCTAGCCTCCTCCCTGCTGTCGCTCTTGTGTAGGGGGACCACATTGGCCCTCCACCATTCCTCTGGAGCCACCCCTTTCTCCAGTGAGGTGCCAAATAGTGTTGCCAGAGGGGCGACTTGTACAATGCTCAGTTCCTTTGGTACCCTTGGGTGGATCCCATCCAGCCCCATTGCCTTGTTTTCCTTTAGGGCTTCAAACTCCCGGAAGATTCTCTCATCTGTAAATGTACTTGTCTCCCCCCCCCCCCGTGCCTGTTAATGCATGTTGGCCTGCCTCCCCTTCTACTATGAAGACCAAGCAGAAGTATTTATTTAAAATGCTAGATTTGTTTTGTCCCCCCAAAATCCGGTCTCCTGATCCTCACTGTACCACCCCTTGCCTTCCTCTTTTCACTCACATATCTGAAGAAAATCTCAGCTCCAGTCTTAACCTCCTGGGTGATCATTTCCTCAGTTTGAGCCTTTGCTGATCTTACCCTTCTTCTTGCCTCCCTTTGTTTCTCTAGAGATACCTCCTTGTTTGCCTCTGTTTGAGTCACCCTGTACTTCTTGAAAGTTGTTTATCCCCCTCACCACCTCAGCGACCTTCTTTGAGAACCTTTCTCCTCTTAGCTTTTTTTATTGCCTTTAAACAGTTAGCCATTGCCTTAGTTATTCTGTCATTTATTTTCTTCCATTGTGCATCCATGCCTCTCCTGGCTATCCCCCCCTTTCAAGCTATTTCTTGAGGCAGTCTCCCATTTCTTTAGAATATGCTCTCCTGATGTCCAGGTCCTTTGTCCTAGTGTGGTTTTTCTTCTGCCCAATCTGTATGCCAAACCACATTGTACAATGATTGCTTGTACCAAGGGGGCTATCCACTGTGATGCCTGCAATGCTATCCTGTGTTTAAGTATCGGATCCAACACTGCCCCATCTCTAGTAGGATCTGTGACCAGCTGACTGAAAAATGCCCCTTGCAGGGAATCTAGCATGAACCTGCAGCTAGTTGGAGCCGTGGTCAGGATGTTCCACTCTACATCCAGCAGACTAAAGTCCCCCATAATTACTAATTCCCCTTTGCTTGCCATTTTGTCTATGGCTGCACCAAAAACTCTGTCCAATTCTTCTCCCTGTGTTGGTGGCCTATACGCCATCCTCACATGTATAAATACCCTAAACCCCATCTCTAAACCAACCCAAAGAACCTCCAGCCCCTCTTTTGCCCAGCAGTGTCCTTGTATTTGTATTTATTTATTTATTTATTTCAGATTGGGATTAATACCTTTGAGTCAGGGACTTGTTTACAATTGTTCCAGGTCATACAGATACACAAGACAATCAAACAACACATAGGTTACACCGATTCAGTAGTAAGTTACAATACAAGTTACAAAAGGGTCCACATGAGTACATTGGTTGCAAAGAAACTTAGTGAAACTGGTAGCCCAGGACACAACGTGATGAGATTTGAGTTCAGTGCGAAATGGGAGAGCTGTTTACATTTCAAATGCAGACTGTAGCGTAAAGCTATGCCAGGGTAAGTGCAGAGTACAGCAAGAGGACTAGAATCCAAAACTTGCTCGAATTAGTGAAGCAGCCAGAGAAGGCTTTTGTCAGTGCCTGGCATAGGGTAAGGAGTGTGGTGGGAGAGAATCGTGGTAGGGGTGAACAGAGGGAAAGGGAGAAGAGCGGAGGAGATGGGGGGAATACCAGGGGGTGAACCAGGGGAGTGGGGGGAGGGGTGGCTGGGGGGAGCTGATAGGAAGAAGGAGGTGGGGTGACGTGGGGAAAGGTCAAGGAGACAAGGAGAAGTGGGGCCAACAGTGACTGGGGGAGGGGGAATCATTTTAACAGTTTACACTGGTGTCCGAAGGGGTGGTATGAAAGGAGCCAGGGATCTCTGCTTTGACAAGGGCTAGATAATCTTAGGATTTGTAAAAACATTTGCAGACATTCTCTTGGGCTAAATGGGCTCAGAGGCCCAATTTGAATTGGCTAACCTTACTACACTCGATCAGGTCCTTGGGGAGCTCGTTGAGCCACTTGGGACCACGGAAGGAGAGGGATCTCTGGGCTTGTGCTGTTCACTTGAATGGCAACACAGGCCCCCCCCCCAACTGCATTTTGAGTCCTAATAGTAGGTTGAGTTGTTCGGAATAGGCAGGAGGTTGATCTAGGGGTAAACCCCAGCAAGGACTTCTTAGCAAGTAGACACGTTTGGTATATAATCTTATGGTGAAGAGGGAGCCATCTGATCTCTTGATAGAGGGCACAAGAATGTGTCCAGTGATCCACCCCCAGAACCAGGTGACAGGCTTTGTTAAGTAGGGTTTTTACCCTTTTAAGGGCAGTGTCGGTGCCAGCACCATAGATAACAAGGCTGTAGTCTATGGTGGATAAGACTGAGCAACTTGTGACCAATTTTAGGGCTTCTGGGGTCGTAGAATGCCAGTGGTAATAGAGGACACCAAGCTTTGCATTAGTAGTCTTAACAACATGGTCAATATGACTACCAAACGATAGGAAGTCATCTAAATGAACCCCGAGATATTTGAAGGTGCTAACTTGTTCCAGTGTGTCACCTTTGAGACTTTGGACCTGTAGATGCCCAAACTTCTTCTTGTTCTGTTGAACGGAGAACAGCATACTTTTTTTTTTTTTTTTTTTATAGTTGAGCAAAAGTTTGTTGCTGGAAAACCATTTTTCAATTCTGTGGGAATTGTATTGCAGTTTAGTGGAGATCGTGGTCAGATTTTTTCCTTTAACACAGATGATCACATCATCAGCATAGAGCACGATGTGCGCTGGTCATTTTGAGGGTAAGGGGTTAATTAAGAGACTCTAGAGGAGTGACCCTAGTATTGAACCTTGGGGAACACCCAGGCTCACTCCCCTTGGCTCTGAGAGATTAGCTTTGATTTTGACTCGTTGACTCCTGCAAGAAAGGTAGCTGTTGAACCATGCCACTGTGTCCCTGGACAGGACTATTGAGAGGAGGTTTTGGAGGAGTTGATGGTTGACGGCGTTGAATGCCTTTGTAAGGTCGATAAAGATAGACCGCACTGCCAATCCATCATCAAAGGCATCATATATTTGGGAGGTGTAATCAACCAGGGCGGAGAGGATGGAGTGATCTCTCCTAAACCTGTGTTGCTGGGCACAGAGTAGATTGTGCTTGGATAGGTACTCTGTGAGCTGGTCCGATACCATGCATTCGAAGACTTTAGATAGTGAGGCGAGGATAGAGATGGGCCTGTAATTGGACAGGTTGGTAGTATCCCCAGTTTTGAAGACCAGGGTAACCAGTGCCTCCTTCCATTTGCCTGGGAAGACACCTGACCTTAGAGAGGCATTGAACACTTTAGTGGGAGGTTCAGCTACCTCACTTAGTACTAGAACTATCAACTTCATATCAATGAAGTCACTACCCATCCGTGTCTTCCCTAGTACCCGTTTAGCATATTTTAAGGTTTTATGTCTATGGAGCTCCTAAAATAGAAAGGGGGAAATGCTTCTGATTGGTGGGGAGTGTGACATTATTTTTGAGGGCAGATTTGGAGAAGAGGGGGATAGACAGTCCTTGGATACTACCGTACTGAGATCAGTGAAAGTCTGGTTAAAAGCATTTGCAATGTCGCAAGCCTCCTGGAGTGTGTCTGTCATAGTGAAAATTAATTCAGGAGAAGCTCTGGAGGCTTTTCCTGTAAGTGACTTTATAGAGTCCCAAAACTCTGTTCTGCGGCCCCAGCTCTTCTTCAGGAGGATGTTGTATTAGGAAGCCTTAGCCAGTCGAATGAGCTTGGTGCATTTGTTCCTGGCTGTTTTGTAGGCAACGATGTCAGGATTTTTACCCATTGCTTTGGCCTTGTGCCACAAGTTGTCCCTATGGTGCATGAGCTCAATGAGGGGGCCAGAGAGCCTCGGGTTGGTAGCCCCTCTTACTTTTTTTAGTTTTGTAGGGGGCAAATATGTCACATGTCTTGTTAAAAGTTGTGATGAAGTAGTTAAGAGCTTTGTTGCCATCCTGTGCCCTGTCCAATGGTGACCAGTTCACTGGTTTGAGATATTGCCTAAAGGCATTCAGCTGACCAGCTCTCAGTGATCTTTTTCTTAAGAACTGGGGAGCACTTCTGGAGAACTTATTCGACCAGGTGCACATAACTGGGGAGTGATCACTATTTTTGTGTCAGGTAGAACTGAGACCTTGGTGATATGCTCTGGGCAGGTAGTGAGGAACCAGTCAATTATCATGTTTGTGCCCATTTTGTAGTTATATCTGGTGGGTTGAGTTATCAACTGTGAAAGGTAAAGGCCTGAGATCAGGTCACGGACAGCGGATGCATCATTGGACTGCCAATTGACGTTAAAATCACCAACAGTGATGTGTTCCCAGTTTTGCCTACACTGCTCTAGGTTGGTAATTACTTGCTGGACACCAGTAGTGTGGGTACCAGAGGGTACGTAAACAGTGGAGAGTAGTAACACTTTGTTCTGTTGGCCAAGGGTAAAGTTTGAGGCTTAAAATTTGTGCCTTCTTAGTGTGGAGACTAGTAGGCAGTGGCTAGCCTCTGATCCTGCTCTTGATGTAAACCAAACAGCCTCCCCTGTGTTTGGATAATCTATCCTGGCAGTACACAGTCTAGCCATCTAAGGCTATGGTGGCATCACTGACCTTCGGGGCCTTTATACCTTCCTTTACATATAAAACAACCCCACTTCCTGCGACATCCAAGAGGTGAGAAGAGAAGCTCTAGCTGATGTGTGTGTGTGTGGAGGGGGGGGTGCAGGGTGAGATGCAATCCTCCCAAACTAAGACTAGCCTCCCCCCCTCAATCCACTGTCACTAGCCCCTCCCATGAAGATGCTGGGACACTGGCATCAGTATATCTAATGTGCTACATATGTGCTCTCATAGCAAGATACATAATCCACCTTCTCCAGAGGGAGGAGAGAGTATTCTGGGATGCTCAGTTCTCCAGCTGGTGGTTCGGGCTCAGGATGCAAGCCTGGGTCACTAGCATTGCAAGCAGTACCCAGGTGGCAATTTCACTGCAGGGAACACAACCCACACACTCCAGAGGGAGGAGAGTATTTTGAGATGATCACTCTTCATCCTACTATCCTGACTGGTGGCTCAGGCTTGGCATGTGAAAGTGGCTCTCCAGGATCCAAATCAGTGCCATCGAGTCCATTTGCCACAGCATACTGTGGTGGGAAGTGTGGTCCAGCGTTGGCATATATAGAGATCAGTGATCACATTATTTGTTTTTACTTTTTTAAAGAAACTTACATTTTATTAGTTTTTTGTAAAGTGCAAGAAATACAAACGATCTCTTCTGGGAAACATCACAAAAAGAATCACATTTCAGTGGATAACAGGGCGCTCAATATGCGGTCTAGAACATCAGCATCTCCCAGAGTCAGATGTATCTTCAGGTGATTCTCTGAAATGTACAAATTGCTAAAATCATTACTAAGAATGTTTTTTGTGGTAACCAGCCCAAGAACTGCATAACAATTTTCCACTTCAGTAACAGAAAAAAATTAACCGATTAATCCAGCCCTTGGAAAGGAAAATAAGTGCCGTACTAGATAGTTCAAGTTGTGGTACACAGTAACAGCGGTAGCCATCACCATGATGAATGATATCGGATGTTTTGGTGTGCCATGATGCAATACTGGTCTTGTTAGCTCTGTGTTGCCCAATGCATAGAAAACAATGTCAGCATGCACCGTGACCTAGCATGGTCCATCATGGCTAATGATGGCATTGACTACCACTGTTTGTAAAATATATGATGGCATTTAACTGTCCTGAAG
Source organism: Neoceratodus forsteri (assembly GCA_016271365.2). Classification (NCBI taxonomy): domain Eukaryota; kingdom Metazoa; phylum Chordata; order Ceratodontiformes; family Ceratodontidae; genus Neoceratodus; species Neoceratodus forsteri. Next base: position 256,558,420 of record CM057452.1, read on the forward strand.
AGTAATCTGTAAGGATCCAAAGCATTTGGGATATATAACACAATCACAATATGGGATTACTTAAATGATCAGTGGTTAAGAGCACTGAGCTACAAACCTGGAGAACTGGGTTTGAATCCCACAGCCACCACTTGCACACTGTGTGACCGTGAGCAAGTCACTTAACTTCCCTTTGCTTCCAGGATGCACCTGAAAACAAACCTCGGCTTAGTGTGTCTTTCCTGGCCAAATATTGGGGGAACAAAATACAGTAATCCAGGGGTCGGGGGGAGGGGCACTGATTGCCCCTTTAATGTGGTCTGTAAATACAGTTTGACTGTCATAGATCCCTCCCCGTAGAGGTATTATAAAAACTTTCTGTGAAAGAACATTCACTGTCACAAAAATGATGTGGAGAATAAGGCATCAACCTGACCTTCACAGTCAATATCAAAATAAAAGTAAATTACTTTACAGGCAGGGGACTTCGTGGACCTGGAGAAGTGAAGGCCCAAGCATTTGTAAAGGGAAAGTCCCCTCAACCTAGTCTCCATATACCTGTGTAGTTTGTAGACATGAACAAAGATTCCCTGTCTTCCATTCTCCTAATTCTGTCCCAATTTAAATATAAATGAGGTTGCTGCACTCTGTTTTGCCCTGGTGTGAAAACCTGTTTGTCTCTATTGCAAAGGTCATGACCCCACTCATGCAAGACATCATGGGAATTGATGAATACCTGTACAAGCCAGCAGAAATTATACTCTCATTCAGTTCTGTTACATGTCTTGCGAAGTCCCTGTATTCTCTAAAAGCATTTTTTCTAAATCATATACATTTTAAATTACAGAAAACAGCAGGCACTGTCGATGCCTTGAACATTTTCATGGCCAGCATAACACAAGAACATAGGGACTGCAGAGGACAGCAACAGCACTGACTAGTACAGTATAACTACTGCAGGCTTTAGCACTAAAACATCATAACATTCCAGGATGCCTGCAATGGAGTCAAGCAGGTTTTCGCACCAGGGCAGAACAGAGTGAAGCAATCTCATTCATATTAAAATTAGGATGAAATTAGTGGTATGCAAGGGAGGGAATCATTGTTCATGCCTGCAAACTACACAGGTATACAAAAACTAGGTTTAGGGGACTTTCCCTTTAAAGGGGTTGGGCTGAGTATCATGGCCTGTGGAGTCAGGGCACGATTATCAGACTTTAACAATTAAAGTTGATTAACAGAAGCTAGCATCTACATGTGAAAGAACACAAAGCACAAACATGTAAAACAAAGAAAGAACGATCAGCAATAAGAAACAGAATACTGATGCAGAGTAATTGAAAGGAGCCTTACAGAAGTATGACTAACAAGTTAGAAAATGTGTAGTTGAAGTCCAAACTGGGAATCAAACCCAGGTAACCCAAGAGGCCTCGGCTCAGTAGGGCTGTGCAATTTCTTTCACACTACAGTTTTATCTTAAATGCCTAGCAATAGTGACTACAAGACAAAATCTCTTGATTCTGTGGTAACATTATTAGCCTTTGTATCGACTGTGAAAAAAAAACAAGTCTGGTAGGGGAGTGGTTGAGGTAGGAAAGGAGGGATGGAGGAGGGAGTAAAGGCGGAAGGGAGCAAAGGAGAGAGTGAGCTGTGGTGGGTTTTGAGACAGGGATTTAAAGAGGAGGGTGGGGTTAATCGATAAGGGAGAGAGGAAGGATGTTCATAGACACACACCTATACTACAGTTGCATTGATCATGGCATCACCAAAAATGCACAGCAATCGATGGGGGAAGGGGGGGTCTGTAGGCCACTGGGGTCAGAAGGACTGAGAATGTGGAATGATATTCTTAAAATGTGTTGCTGAAACACCATCCCAATCTTTCGGTATGATTTTTGGAAATTTAAAATACAGGTTGTTTTATTTGTGCTGGTAGCATGTATTAGAAATATAAACTGTCTTTAAGAAAAAGGAAAAAAAGATGGTCCTCATACTTGTCATGGGGTTCTGACAATAAGCTATTTTCAATGATTATCATTTTCAGATGTTTTGAGCCCAGAGTACTTTGATGATGATGTTTTTGCCCTCAGTATGTAATTATTTATGCCCTCAGTCCTTTATGAAAAGTTTTTCAGTTTAAAAAATGAAAATAGAAATTTATAGTAAAAGGGTTCATTTTTATGTACCATGGTGTTTAATAAGCCAGTTTTTAGCAGGAAAAAACTGATCAAACTAAAATGACATCATGCTGTTTCTCACAAAATGCTGTGACTCCGAGAACAGAAAGCAGAGACAGCAATGACAGAAACACATTTAAGTGGTTCACAGCAACATTATTTTTTAAAAGAAAGAACATATTGTTATAAATAAACTCCAGCAGGGAAAATAACACAAAGTACATTTTAGAGTTCCACTGATCATTAAAAGGCTAGTACAGTTTTACGCTGGGCAGGGGGAGTCTGGGCATGATGTGGAGACATCACGTTCAGTCTCCAGGGGAGGGAGCTGGTCTGTCCACCTTTTAAGCACCTTGTAAGGCAGGTTGAGAAATAGCTTTGATGTTATGGGTGACCCTGTGACATTGACTATCCTCTGTCCACAGGATGGCATAGCGGCTAGCCATTGGTGGATGGGCATGGGGGGGACACACACCTGATGTACAGAGTGACTGCCACGCTGTTCCAACCAACCTGGGAGCCATTAATGCTTATGCAGCCCTCCCTGCAGACTCTACAGCCTTAGGAGACACCCTGATAGCTTGAAGGCACACTCTGGCTTTGAGACTCAATGCAAGGGGTTGAGCTGTGGAGCACCAGTGGTGAAGGCAAGGATCTGGATGTTAAATCATATAAATACTTGGGATTCTGGCTGGACCAGTTTGGCTCAGGGAATATGCATGTAAATATGTTAGTGGTTCAGGCAGGGAAAAGGGTGGAATACTTATTTAGAAACCAAAAATTGCATGATTCAGATACCATAAACTACATTATACAGGTCCAGATTTTGCCTTTATTAGACTATGGTGGCACTTCACAAGATAGATTGCACAAGTTGGATGTACTATACAATAAATTGGCCAGGTTAATCTTAAAATGTGCAATAACTACTCATCATTGTGATTTGTATAAATCTCTGGGTTGGGTCTCTCTGGCTTCTAGGAGGGACATTCACATGAGTTTGTTTGTGTACAAATCTGGTCTGGGTCGCATTACCAAGTATTTAAGTAATAAGTTAATATTTTGTGATATTGGTCCATCTATAAGAAATTCCCAGTTTTCCCAGTTAATTGTACCTAGGACTAACTCTAAAAGGGCCATGCAATATTTTAGTCAATTGGTCCCAATATTTTGGAACAGGCTTCCTAGCCATTTTAGGGATCCCCAGACTAAACCCATGTCTGTGTCTTTACTAAAGAAGTATCTGTACTCAAACGTCCAGGTATGCAAATGTTTTAACTAATGATGGGTTTTTATCTATTTGTATGTTGTATATTGTATGGTATGTTGAAGTATGTCCTTATTGTGTACACCAGGTTGCCATTGTAAATGAGCTAATGCTCAATGGTTATTCCTAATAGTAAACAAACAAACAAACTATGGACGAGAGCTATTCGAGGTGAGTAGCAGGTGAGTTGGAGATGGCAATAAATGGGCCCAGGATGTGTAGGAGAATGGAGGACCAGGCATGGCTGGGGTTAAATAAAGAGCAAATTGTTTAAAAACCAAAAAAGAGGTGCATAGCTGGTCCAACGACTTAGTAGTTAAATTGTGTTTGTCAGTTTGGGGACATTTTTAAAAACGTTATGATTTATGACACAATTCAGCTTATATCTGCTAGAATTTCTGAATTTGTATCCCTTTCATTCTCCATTTTTAGAGTCATTTACATGGAAGCTAGATCGGGTCCTCTACTGTCGATCTGCTCCTGCTGTTGAATCTATTGCTGAAGTCACAATCATCATCCTTATATGTTTTTATTTAGAATCCGAAAAGATGGTGCAAACCATTGCGCTGGACCAACTCGGTCCTTGGTGATATCATGGTCATTTCCACAGCAACAAAGTGTGATGCCACAAACGGGGTATTATGACTTCAGCAAAGGGTTATGCAGCAGAGGCAGATGAACTCAAGGGGACAAGACTTGTTTTTATGTAAATAAACCTACTGATGAAGAGCAGTGAGCAAAGGGAGCAGTTTAGAGAATATAGAAAATATCAACTGAACTGTGTCTAAATTAGAGCTATGTAAAATAGCAATTGTGCTTCCAAAATGCAATTTAGAATTTTGTTTTGAATTCCACAAAATTCTGAACAGCATTTCTGTATAAACCGTGGAATAATTGTCTAAGGATTATGCAAACTGTGGAATCATTTTATGCAGATTCCGTAAAAAGAATCTGCAGTTTATGTACTATTCTGCTTTTGAAATCTAAGAATTTTGCTACCAACGGGATGCCTTGGAATGTTCAGAAATTCTGCAGAATTCTGTTCCGCTGGAATTTGAAAAGTCTACACAGCCTTAGTCTAAATATATTTTTCCAAAGTTTTCTAAAAAAGTGACAAGTTTATTTTAAGAGTTGGCTTCACTCTGGAACCTCCTTTCATGTCTCAAGCCTAGAATCCTCAGTTGGGACAGCAGGAGGCTCAGGGCAGCCCAAACGAATGTTTGATAGTGTCAGCCTCTGGGTGACCGAGGGGAATGGTGACCATGGTGGCACTGAGTCCTCCTCCTTGCACCATTATATGCAGCAAGGACTTGGCACATGATCATGCAGGCAGGTGTGCCAGCCATTGTTGATGCTGACGTCTGGCACAGTTGCACCGAATAGCAGTTCTCAGACCCCCCACCAACTCACCTGCCCAGTCGACAAATGCAAGTTTTCCCCTTCTGGAAGGGGGGGCACCATAGGGGAGTCATTGGGTCAATGCTAAACTGCAATCAGGTGGAAGGCGAAGAGGAGCCACTGTGGTGGGTATCAGGGAAGAAAAGGGGGAATGGAAAGAAGGAAGAGAAAAGATGCTGAATGAAAACAAAGCGCATGCAGCTTCAGGGTGCAGACAGTTCACATCCCTACTAGGATGACTATGGACAAAACGCAGATAAACCATGGTCATAAGGACAGGGATACTTTCTGGGCTCTGTCTTGCAACCATCTGCATGCGCTTATCCATAGGGAAACTGTTGTGTCAGGGTCGTGTAAAGTGTTATGGGACAGAGCCCTGCATCTTCTGTTTCCTTACTGTGCTGTTTCTGTGCTGAGTTTTTGCAGTCTTTGACTTGTTACTGTGTGTGTGTCTCTTTTTCTCTTTCTCTCTGCCCAATGTTTCATGCACATGAAGTGGAAGGTACCGTACAGCAGGACGGTAGGGCTTGACCAGACACTTGTAGATGTTTTTAATCAACTGCATTACCAATAAATTATCAATTCACTGCCTGTGTTCTAAGATAGTATTGAGGTGAAGGGACAATTTCTACAAATGATTGCAATTACCCTGTGCAATTTCTTTTGTATAAAATAACAAACAAGCCCCACCCCCACCACCCCCAAGAAACCATTGTGTTTGTGGGTGTGTATTGTCTAATAGCCTCTATCTGTCCCATTCATGTTGATCTGTATGGTGTTTGCTGCTGGTCTTTATCTGGAGTGATGTGGCTGGGGAAAAAACAGGTCACTCACCTGTAACAGTTGTTTTTGAGGTGGTATATGGTGTACATCCACACTTCTGGCAGTATCCTTTCTCTTTAAATCTCCTGCCAGAAAGTCTTATAGCTGGCTTCTCTCACCCACCCGGGTGGAAACTCCCCCGGCACCGCCCTGTGATATCATATCTTGCCAGCTGGAAGCAAGACCAGTGTGCCACTTGCCAGGGGAGGTCAGGTGGGTCAATGTGGATGTACACCATATACCACTCCTAGAACTACTGTTACAGGTGAGTAACCTGTTTTTCTAGGGATGTGGATATGGTATACTATCCACACTTCTGGCAGACACTAGCAGTTCTCCGGGAGGAGGGGGCAAGATGCACATCCTCTATTTAGGGAATAGAGATTGGAGAACTGAGGCCCAAAAACCAGCATTCTGGCATGACTCAGGGTTGATGTGATAGTGGGAAATGAAGGTGTGTGCTGACTTCCAGGTAGCAGCCCTGCAGATTTCTTGGATAGGGACATCCCTGGAAGCAGCCACCGAGTCAGCGGTACGGTGGGTGGAAAGAGCCCTTAGCCCTTCGGGAGGCTTCCTACATGCCAACCTATAGCAGAGGTTGATGCAGGATACAATCTTCCTGCCAGTCGTCCATTTAGCTGCCGGTCTGCCAGGTGCGGGCTCAGTGTAGGTGACAGCTGTTGAACCTCTCCCTGAACTCCAGCTGTGCGCTCCTTATAATAGACTAACGCTTGCCAGAGGTCCAAGGGATGGAGCTATGCTCAGCCTCTGAAGTGTGGTTGGTGAAGTACACTGGGAAATTTATCACCTGGTTAAGGTGGAAATCTGACACAACCTTCAGGAGGAACTTTGGGTTGGGGCGAAGGATAACCTTGCCCCTGTGGAAAACCGGGTAAAGAGACTCCACTGAGAGTGCCTGGAGCTCACTGATCCTTCTGGCTGACATGATGGCCACCAGGAAGGTGGTCTTCCATGACAGGGGAGACATTTCACACCTGTGCATCGGTTCAAATGGCTTGCCCATGAGCTTTGCCAATGCCAGCAACAAGTCCCAAGGTGGTGATGGTTCATGCTCCAGAGGGGAAATGTGATCAAGGCCTTCGAAAAAGCACTAGACCACCTTCTTCTGCACCACTGACTGCATACCAGCCCATGCCTGGTAGGCATAGATGTCTGCCAGGTGCACCTTAAGGGTCATCGACCAAAGGCCCAACTGAGAGATGGACCAAAGATAATCGAGAATGCTAGTCACCAGTCAAGAAAAGGGGTCCAGCTCCTTGTCCTGGCACCAAATGGAGAACCTCTTCCATCTGAAGGCATAGCATTTTTGGGTTGACTTCTTCCAAGAAGCCTTGACCACAGCGAGGACATCGTCAGAGAGACCCAAAGCCTGGAACTCTAGCCATTCAGGAACCCAGCTGCCTGGTGCAGGGATTAAAGGTCCAGATGGAGTACTTCCCCTGATTGCAAGAGAGCAGATGCGGGCATAGAGGGAGATGCCTCAGCAGCCTGCTGCTGAGGCTGAGGAGATCGGGGTACTAAAACTGGCTGTGCCAGTCCAGAGCCACCAGGATCATCTGTTCTTTGTCTCTTGAGCAACACCCTGTGGATCAAGGGGAATTGAAGGAAGGCATAGAGAAGGCCCAGGGTCCAGAGCCTGGAGAAGGCATCCCCCTGCAGAGTTCCTTGCTGAGGGGGGCGGGCACAGTATGACCTCAGCTTTGAGTTCTTCCTGGAGGCAAACAGGTCCACCAGAGTGGTGCCCCATTGGGAGAAAAGGCTGTATACTACCTCCATATGGATAGACTACTTGTGAGATGCCTCACCCACATGGCTAAGGGTGTCCACCAGCTGGTTGGAAATGCCGGCCACATGGATGGCCTGGAGATTTGTGTCCAGGCTGAGCAGGAGAGTCCAGATACAGAAAGCTTCCTTGTGCAGTGGATGGGAGTGCATCCCACCCTGTTTGTTGAGGTAGTTACATGGTTGTGGTGTTGTCCATCTGGACCTGAATGACCTGACCCTGAATGTGTGGAGCAAAAGCTGTCAGCACCAGCTGAACTGCCCTAAGCTCCAGCAGGTTGATATGGCATCAAGACTCCTTAGAGTCCAGAGCCCATGGACTCTGTGGTCCCCTAGGTGGGCACCCAGCCCGCCATGGAAGCATCGGTCATCAGTATGACAGTCCGCTCTGGGCAAACAAACAGGATCCCTTTCTGCAGGTGTTCTGGGACTAACCATCACTGGAGGGCATCCTACATCAGCTGGGTCACAGTGACTGGCTGGTTGAAGTGGCCCTTGCGCTGAAACCACTGGTGGGCAAGCTTCCATTGCAGAAAGTGCATTCTCCACCAGGCCCCACAGACCACGCTTGTGCATGCCGCCATGTATCACAGGAGGCAAATGAAGTCCTGAGCAGGGTGCAACTGCCCAACTCAAAATCTTCAAGCAAAGGAGGAGAGAGCCTCTGCCCTGTCCGCCAGAAGCCCAGTGTTGGCTATGCAAGAGTCAAGCTCCGCTCCAGTGAAATGAATCACCTGCGAGGGCACGAGTCCCAACTTGGCATCGTTGACCAGAAGGCCAAGGGAGATGCACGTCTGGAAGGCCACGTCCCTGGATCGCTCCACCTCCTCCTTAGAGGGACCCGCAATCAGTCAGTCATCCAGGTAGGGGTACACCTGAACCCCCGCCCGGTGCCTCAGATGAGTTGCTACCACTGCAATGCATTTGGTGAAGACCCTGAGAGCTGAGGATGGGCCAAATGGCATGGCCTGAAACTCATAAAGGATCCCATCCACAGGGAACCGGAGGAATCGGTGGTGGAATGGATGGATTGGGACATGGAAGAATGCATCCTGAAGATCCAGAAAGCGGAACCACATGTTCTGCTCAAGAGATGGTATGATCTGTGACAGAGTGACCATCTTGAAGTTGTGTGGCCGAAGAAACTTGTTCAGGTTGTGCAGATCTAAGATGGGGCACCAGCCCCCCATCAGTTTTGGCACCGGGAAGTACCTGGAGACAAACCCTGTGTATACTGGAGGGTCCAAGACAGGATCCATGACCTCCTTGTGGAGAAGCTGGACAACGTTGTCCCAAAGGGCTGACAATATCAGTGGACACTATGTCCTCCCATGAGGCACAGGCTCAGCAAGGCAGGTAAGCCTCCCCCTCCAGAGGCAGACACTAACCGACCACCTCGAGAACCCACCTGTCTGTGATGACAGTGGACCAGGCGGGAAGGAAGTAGTGGAGCCAGCCCCCCACAGGAGGATCTAGGGGAGTCAGGACAGGAACGGGGGAGGGAGCCCCCATCCCATCACTGGGCAGGCTTAGAGGCAGAGGAAGGGCTGGTTGAGGGGCCACCAGGACCTCAGCCTCCTGGCTTCCGGACAACCGACGCAACAGACTTTGGCCAGGGATGCCAAGACTGAGTCTGCTGCCCAACTGGGGCTAGGACAGTTTGGCCACAGGAGCAAAAAGGGGGCTGAAAGGGCTTCTTTTTCTTCTTCTGAACTTTAGAGTCATTGGGATCCCTCAGGGTGGAGGTCACAGAGTCCAAGGTGGCATTGGACTTCTGTGTCTGAGTGAGGCAGCTTTCGACCCCTGGCCCGAACAAGTCAGTACCCAAGAAGGGAACATCCGCTAACTTGTGTTATGTATCCGCTGCAAAGGTCAAGATCCTCCACCATGCCCTGTCGGTGCATGGCAATTGCAGTCACCACGGAACGAGTGCAAGAATCGCCGATATCCATGGCTGTTTGGAGCTACTGCTTAGTCACTGCTCGGCTCTGATCCTGCACCTGCTTGACTGTAGTCTGCAAGTTGGCTGGGAGATGGGGAAGCACCTCATCAAGTGTGCCCAAAAGGGCATGGGCGAAGTGGGCCATTAAAAAGGCCGAACTCGCCTTCTGAAGGCCAAGAGAGGAGGCAGCATAGACCGTTTTGGCCATGTGATCCAACTTCTTGGATTCCTTGTCAAGAGGTTTATCCATGTCCCCGACATTCCCAGTGTGCTGAAACACAGAGTCGGCCACCAGACCCTCAGCAGAAGGGTGCTCAGTGAAACCCAAAAGAGAACTGGCAGGGACCATGAACTTGTGGGCCATCCAGGACAGTGGTGCAGGACAAGAGGCCAGATATGGCCAAAGCTCCAGAGCAGGGCTAAGATTGGCCTCTGGGAGCAGAAAGGCTTCCCCAGGGGAGTCACCCCTGTCAAGAATCTCAGTGAGCTGGTCCAGTGGTGCTGAGGGTTGAGGCACTGGACACCATACCTTGTGCTATGCCGGCAACCCTGGTTCGGGAGTGACCTCGCGTCATCAGGGTGCTGGCACGAGGGGTGGAGGGTGGGAGCAGGAATGAGCGTTGGCTTTCTTGTCCTGGTTAAGGGGTGGGGTCGTCTACCCATAGTCCTGACATCACCGAAAGGAGGTTAAGTGCTGGCGCAGGCAGTCACCAGCGTGACTGGAAGGAAGGGGCATTCCAAATGGCATGCATGCATGTGCCTTCACATGCATGCACTATGTTGGGGATGCGTGGGTATAGGGGCTGGAAGAAAACCCGCAAAATCCCAGAAACTACAGTGAGTGGGTACCTAGCCTGTTTTTGGACGGGTTCCATCGGTATCCCAGTGGATTGAGAGATAAGGTGGAGAAGGCCTATGAAAGCAGTGGGGTCATGCTCGTTGACAGATCCTCTGCAGACTCTGCATCCACTGGATGGGAGTGTAGAGAGGAGCCCTCAGACTCTGACGATTCTTCGAATAAAGGTTGACCTCCATAGTCCCCAATGGCTCTACAAGGCCTGTTGGTAGTGATCATGACCGAAAGCTGATGAGGAAGCCCTGATGCAGTATGGCATCCTTAGAAGGAGGGCCAAAGTTTGGCTATTTTGGTGCCAGCTCCACCACAATCATTGGTGATCCTGGATAAGGCCGAGCCAGTTCAGGCCAAGCCGACTCCTGCCAAGCCCCATGGTAGGCTAGGGCCTCTGTGGGGAGAGCCGAGATGGCCAGGGTAGAGGCTGGGATTGGCTTCACCTGGTGAACATGAGCTGGTGCCAGATGACCTCCTTGTAGCACCGCTGCATCTTGCAGTGGAGCCTCTCCTCGTCCGAGGAGGAAGGGGAGAAGGAATAGTGGTGACGCCGCTTGCCAAATGTCAAGAGTGGGAATGCGGAGACCGATGCAGGCTGCTTGACCTGGGACTTCGGGATCAGGGCTGTGACCTTGACCATCAGGGCAGTCAACGGCGGGTCTCAGAGGGAGCCGGTGCAAGCCAAGGGTTCTCCAGGTCCACTGGATCCTGAGGGAGAGGGGGTGGATTAGCAGGCTGGTATGACCCTTCCTGGGAGGTAACAAGCAGAACCAGAGTCCTAGAAAGGGAGGTACTGGCCTCATCTTGCAACAATGGGTCAACTGGCTCATAAAAAAATCTCGACAGGAAGGTCGGCCTGCATCTCGATCAACTGGCCCGATGGGGAGACTGTGGAGCCAGCAGTCTGGGCCGAAGGATAGACAGTAGTCTAAACCTTTGTGGAAGCATAGGAATCTGAGGCCCGAGAGTGCTCGTGATCCCACGATCGACAGTGAGACTCCTTTTTAACCTCTTTCTTCAATTTTGATTTCATGCCCGAGGAAAGACCCTGCCCAAGGGTGGGAAGGGCCTGGCACAAGTCTCTTAACACCCCTGAAAAGGAGGCACCTAAAGAGAGCAGCAAAAAGGTCAAAGTCAAAAGAAGCATGCTCGTCGGCCTGAACCACAGCTTCTTAAAATGCTGCAAGCTGTTCAGCAGACCCCGCAGCCATGGAGACTGCCCTGCATGCATCCTTAGACTTTATGGGAGAATCCTGTTCATCGGGGTGCCCCAGAAGAAGTCGAGTGTGCCGCTCTTTCAACATAGAAGGATGCAAGGTGTGACACAGGTCGCATGCCTGGGGATCATGCTCATGGCCTAGGCAGTAGATGCACATGGTGTGCGGGTCCCACAGTTTTTGAAATCGGGAGTCGACTTCGCATTATCCATCAAGGGAGAGGTGAAGGAGTTCATGTGAAGACAAGGAATTCACAATTCGAAAGTTTTGAAAGCAAAGGGCCTACTCAGTGCAAGAGTGGTAAGGAGGGAACCTTCTTCCAGCGGAAAGTAAGATCTGATGTCATGGGCAGTGCTGAGGGAGTTACCAACCGGATGAGTGGGAGGAGCCAGCTTAAAGAGTTTCTGGCAGGAGATGTAAAGGGAAAGGATACTGCCAGAAGTGTGGATAGTACATCTTATCCACGTCCCTAGAAATAATTTTTTTCTGTTGTTTTCCCCCTCTCAAGTCAATACTAATTTATTTTTATTTAGAATCCATTTATGTATGGGTGCCCAGCTGATATTCAGTATCTCATGTACAGTGGGGACTTCTGCCCAGCTGTACAGCTGGGAGAGAGACCACAGCAGAGAGAGAGAGATGTCAGGTGACTTGCTCAAGGTCACACATAGTCATTCAATGGCTGTGCTGGAAGTTGACCTGGATCTCCTGGTTTATGCAGCTCTGTGGTATTGAACTACTGGGCCACAACATATCCCATAAATGAGAAGGGGATGCTGTATTTGATGATGTTAAGGATGAGGCATTTAAAGAAGCAGTATTTTAGTCTACAAAATTTTCATTTTTTTTTTTAGCAAAAATGTATTTCTGACATCTTTAGAATCATAATCAATATTGATTTTCTGAGCAATTGAAAGAAAAGCAGCTTGTCTTTAGAATTGATGACTCAAGACATTAAAGATGGCCACCACTTGCTGTATTTAGAAATCTCTTCTATTGAGGATACCTCATGACTGTAAATACAGAATTTATGTCGTGGATGTATTATAATGGTGCTAGTACATATTTCTGATGGCAAACGGCATTGCACCACACCAAGATGTGTAATTTCTTCATGGTGGGTATTCCAAGGTAGCTGGAACCTATTTAATCTTCAAAATCAAGTGTCTCCATTCAAGAATGACAGAAAATGAATAAAAGCAAAAATGGGTGTAGTGATGTTTTTGCTAGAAATGCATTACTAAACAAATGGCATGACGACTAAAAAATACTGCTGCTTTAAATTCTAACACACGGATGTTAACCCTTCCCTTGACACAGACTCTTATTTAACAAAAAAAAAAAAGAAATATGTACTCTGTGAGGTTAATTCCCTTCTTTGAAATTTAGCAAGTAAAATTCTGCCCAGTGGAATTACCTTTCAGGGTGAGACTTCTCATTTTTGTAAGGGAATTGGGGGCATAAGAAATCAGCCCTTCCCCTTGCTTCGAGGAGGCAAGTTCTAAATGTTACAGCTCTGAAGATGCTCCTAGCAGGGTTTTCAGACATTACTGAGGGAAGGAGGAGAATGCAATGCAAAGCAGAGGTTCTAGTGAGTTTCCTTGTTGCCCAACTCTCACCTCAATACTGTCCATTGGGAACTGTTCCATTTCCAGACATAATGCCATGCTGTAGACACAGATGTTCACACATTCTAGTCCTTTCATTTTTGTGGCTTTCAGTTCCTGCTGAGGAACAGAAAGCAGTGTCTACAGACGTACTGAAACCCATTCCCATTCATCCTGGTTTCAGAACAATTGAACATTTAGCAAACCTGAAAACAACTGGGGTTGGTTGATGCACTGGATTTTTTTAAAAGTCTTTTCTAACTTGTTTTGCATACAAAGGAGGGCATGCTAATTATATTATGCATTTGTATTTCAAGCCACATAACCTGTGGGAGGTTCTTTTTGATTTGAAATTTAAGAACCAGGCAGGCTCAAAAATGGGAATTTAGGGTTTTATTATTAGTAATTAATTCCATGAAAAAAGTACACTCTGTCCTTTGTTCCTTCAGACCGAGCTTAGCAGGACAGCAAAGTGAGTTTGCTCTCAGAAGCTCATTTGCTTGGCCTGCATCACAAATGAGAAAACCCTACTGGGTGGTACTGATGGGCTTTTTTATTTTTGGTTAATTATTTCTCCACCCCATCCTCACCTCAGCAACTGGGGCATTTGCTCCTGCACCCTTCTTGAAACTGGGAAGGGTGGGCAAGTGGTTGCCTTCACAGCAGACTGCAATGCCACTCCACGGTCACCTAATAAGGGGTCAGCTGACAGGCAGTCTGTGAACACAGGGTAGCCTGCACCCTTCCATACCAGAAGCTGAGCACCAAATGAACTTAGCTTTTATTCCCCTTCTCGTGATGTGAAGCGCCCCAAATTCTCTTTCCAGTGAAGGTCCATTCTGGCTTATTTTTAAGAGTTTTGCTCTCATTATGGGCCTACGACAAAAACCTTTTTGCGAATGAGGGCTAATTGTGCTGGACTTGTCAAGGATGAACCTCTGTCTATTACTGCACATGGAATAATGAAGCGGATTCCCCCAATTCAGTTATGGAGCAAGATTTTGTCATAGTCCTCTAAGAACTCAGGGTGATTGCTTACCTAGTCTCGAGTACCTCTCATGTTAGATCAGAATTTCATAGTGAAACAACCCCAAAGGATTGTTGCCTTGAATTAACTGGGACTGCAAGATAGGGCCCTGGCCTGTGCACTAATGTGGCTGAAATTACACTAGGATTTATGGCTCCTACTGTTAATATGGTGGTCGCTAGTATTTGTCTGTTTAGATTGTGTATCCTATTGCAAAAATGCTCAAATGCCCTGATTGTATTAACCTATGTCCTAGACTATTGTATGTTTTAATGTGATCAATTACCTTGTCAGTAATATGTCTATGTATTATTACCTGTAATTAATTCTGGGTTGCCCCTGAAAAAGGTACTGTAATGGTTCCAGTGGGCCTACCCAGTTACCAAAAATAAATAAGATTCCTTTTGTGCCTCTTGGGCGTGGTTATTTATTTTTTGATTGAAATGTTATAATCAAGTGACTGTCAGCTTTGGCTCCAGAATTGGCTTCCTTTGCACCAAACTGCTCCTCTGTGTTTTATATGGGGGTGAGGGCTGGCCCTGTTCTAATTCGATCCCAAACAAGGCGCTGATAATTTGTAATTATTTGCATAAAAAGTATTTGCTAACTGCATCTTGATTGCCTGTTTGCATTTTAAGTCTGTAGAACTGGACTGTTTCTAAGGGGTTCTTTTTTTTCCTAGAACTGGTTCAGCTTGTTTGTAGTACAAACAGATGTGTGCTAGACCCATTTCAGGCTGTACCTAATGTGGTACTAGTCCTCTGCACTCAGAAACCAGTTTGGGGACTGGGAAAATCAGTCCTGAGTATACAGCAGCTCCCAGCATGCAGTGCTGTGTTACATCCTGATAAGCCAGCACATCTGTGGTTTGTGATTCTACTGTTTTGGACCTAGCTCAGTCACCTGTCGAACTTTACCAGGGACATCCCTCATTTTATTTCCCAGAACTGCTCTCTCTCAGATGAAGAGTCTGAAGTCCCATATTGTACATTAAGCAATAATGACTGAACAGTTTGTCATTTCCTGGCAATTAACAACCAGCTGGGGGGGGGAGGGTGGCTTGAGGGGCAGCAGAGGGCCAACCCCACCCAGCCGGTCATTAATCAAAAGGAAGTGACCACCTGTGAGGTCATTATTGTAATTATAAGCCTAATTGCAATAATGAGAATTTTTGTTCACGTTTTTAGTTCCAAAATAAATTTTTGTTTTGGCACCACTGCTGTCAGGAAACAACGCGTGAGCCGAGTGTCGCTGCCGTGCGGGCATTTCCAAGAGATTTTAGACTGGTACGGCAGTCAATCAGTGAGCTAGTTTAGCTCATGAATAATTAATTAGACTTAAAATTAAAGCTAACATGAACAGGGCTTTCACAGAAACAAAACCAGAAGCACAGCACAGTAAATTAGAGTCTTACCTACCTTATGATATACTCTGTTTGCCTCAAAAATTTGTTTTAACCCATTTTTGCTACTAATTAATGTCCCAACAAATGTAAACAAACTCTGCTTCTTATTCAAAGATCGCTCTTCAGTAGGAGCCTAAAATGGCCGGGACATCCTCAGCATGATGACACCAATTTAGCGAGATAGGATTTATATTTATCTCTGCTTGCCTGCATGAGTTTAATACATTTCAATAAACAAATTAAAAAAGCAAAATAAGCAACCTGGATTTTGATTGCCTAAGAGTAAAAAATGGTTGGTTTAACAGACTTGCATATTGTCCTGATGAAAATGCTCCCATAATATGCAGTGTCCTGATTTGTCCTTCTTGACAGGAAGTAACACAAATCAAGGAGAAAGTAAATATCAGCGGAGTACAAAGAAGAAATTCTTTCATACTTGGCAAGACCTGGCCCTATGCCCAGTGTCCATGCAGGGAGAAATTAATCTTTTTATGTAGCAAAAAACGCACGCTGTCTTAAAAGTATCCAAATACATAAATTTGTATAATAATTATAGACTGCATGAACAGCATGAAAAGAATAATGTCGTCTGCACATTTTATTCAAACGGGGTTTATGGTGTTATATGGTACTTCACTAGCACTTTAGGTGAAATTTGAAATTAATTTTATCTAAAGTGTTAGTGAATTACCATGTAACAGCGCAAGCTGCTGTTTGAATAAAGTGTGCAGACGGCATTTGTTCTTTCATTTTGCAGGTTTCCCATGCAGGTTTGCCATTTTCTAGCTACACAGTTATGTGTCATTTAGTGTATGCCTAAATGTTATTTTGTGTTATTGTATCTGTCTAGTCCAAAAGTGTTGGCATGGTATCTGTCTAGTTCAAAACTGTTAGCTTCCCACTATCTCATTACTCCTGTACAGTCTGTTCAAATTATTTGAATATAATCTACTGTAAATTTATATTGTGTGCCAAACCTCAGTAAATTATCCTCGTGTTTCCCTACCCCAAGGACGCACCGGGAGACAAGCAACTTGTTGCTCAGCGTGCCTTCCTGGTGAAACATTTCAATCAATAAATAAATAAATGAAGGACTGCAAGTCAGCGGACCTGAGCAGGTATGATGGCTGGACAGGTTTAAATAGGTTGGCCAGGGCTGAGGGTGTAGCGGTACGGACAACCTTTTCAATGAAGTTGCCAACAGCAAAGAAGAGGTACTTACATGAAGACAACCAGTGAAGTTTGCCATAGAGTTCACAGTGGTGGGTGAGGTGGGGGACGGCGAAGGCAAAGCAACAGACATTACTGTAGGTCATATCTCACTTAGCAAAACTAGCTTTAGTAGCAAGGCTGAAAGTTGTGAGTCCATAGCTAAGAGTAGGCAGAAAGGTTCCTTTGGCAAGGGCAAGACATGCAGCTGCAGTTAGATCCCCCCTAGCTCTGTAGGCAGCTTAGGCTAGGACCAATTTGGCATTTGTTGCCCTACAAATATTTTGGATATGCAAGGAGAGTACAAACTCAGGGACAAGAGTAACTCCCAAGTATTAAGGAGGCGGTGATAGTAATAGGGGATCCATCAGAGCTCATAATCATCAGAGGTGTAGTATTCATCTGAAGCTTAGCTGAGGATCCAAAGAGCACGGCCTGAGTTTTCTTTATATTAAGAACAAGTTTATTAGTGAGTAACCAGATTTGAAGCTTATGGAAGTCAGCTTGTAGATGACAGGTTATGACGCTGATATAATGTGAGCTGGACAGGAGAACCAAGTCATCAGCATAGAGGGTTGTGCTGCTGTGGGTACGGACAAGTGGGAAGTCATTTATGAATAAGGAGAATAAGATGGGGTCTAGGATGGACCTCTGTGGGACCCCAACCTTAACAGAAATAGTTTCAGAAAGAATTTGACTATATTTCACTAGCTGTTTTATACTGGCAAGGTAATTAGAGAAACAGGCTAAGGCTGGGCTAGACATGCCAAGCAAATGAAATTTTGCACACGGGTGGGGGGGGGATCAGCTAAATTTAAGGCCTTGGAGAAGTCTACAAAGACCATGCCTGTTCACAAGCTGTGGTTGGCTGAAGTCCTAATTTCAAATGTGACCTTGGCAAGGGCTGTTCCGGTGCTGTGGCCCTTACAGAATCCATGCTGCACAGGGGTTAGCAAGTTGTACTTGAACAAGTACTTGGATAGTTATGCCTCAACTACTTTCTCCAGCAACTTACTGACAGCTGACAAGATGGCTGTAGGCTGGTAGTTGTCGGTGCACTTGTGGTCACCCTGCTTGAAAACAGGTACAACCCTAGCAACCTTCCAAATGGAAGGGACCAATCCTATAGTAAGGGACAGGTTGAAGATGTGGGAGATCAAAAGCTCAAATTTGGGTGCTCCTAGTCTCAAGAGTTTGGGCTCAAGATTATCAGATAGAAGTTTAGATAACTCACTAACTGAGACAGATTTCAGGTAGGGGGGTGGTGGCAGGAAGAGGACTCTGGCAGGGAGGGAGCCAATTGGAGATAATTTTGGGTGTCCGCAGTAGAGAACTGGATGGTGTAGGCTGACAGATCGGAGAATATTTTATTAAAGGCATTACTGATGGTAGCTGCATTATTACAGTTTTTACCTTCAATAAGCATGTCGGTGGTATCGCACCAGCTATAGCCACCAACTACAGATTTAATGGTGCACCAGAAATTCTGCAGATTGCTGGTGGAGGACAACAGGGCGGTAGTGCAATATTCACTCATGGTGACACGTATTGCTTTTTTGCAGATGTTTTGCAGCCGACGGTATTCATGGTAGTCAGATGGCTCATTTGTGGCCTTGAATTTATGCCAGTGTTTATCTGTAACTTTCATGAGAGACAGGAGATCACCATGCAACCATTTAGTGACCGTCCCTCTAACTCTCTTCCTGGTATATGGGGCATGCTTGTCCTGTAGAGGGAGAAGAATGTTCAGGAAATTATTAAGGGTGGCTGAGGGTTCGGAGGCAGAGAGTACCAGGGACCAGTCAGTGATTGCCAGATCCTGCTGAAAGAGTTCAGAAATAAAGTGTGAAAAATCCCTCACATGGATAACTTTGTGAGGCACTTTGAGGGAGGAGGTTTTCCAAATGCAAAAAGTGGGTGAGTGGTCAGATGTAGCCTTAGGTAATATCCCAGACATTGAGATTCTGTCAGGCCAATTGGTCATGATCTAGTCAAGGAGCAAACATTTGCCCCCAGGGGGAGAGGGGCGTATGGATTCATTAATGAGTTGGGTAATGCCAAAAGCAGCTATCAGAGTTTCGTACTGTTGAGCATTACCCCCGGTTTAAGGTTAAGGTCCCTAAATATAAAAACTTCATTAGCGGAGATCTTAACGTCATCGAGGCACAGGTCAGGAAGCATAGGAAAACCAGAAGCAGTTTCAAAATTCGCAAATAGTGTTTTATTTTTCTCAGTAACAGAAAATTAAAAAATAAAAATTTGCTCAGTAAAACTATTTACAAAGGCAGTACAGAGAAAACAGTCTTTCTGAGTGTTTCTTCTCAGTTTCAAATCTAAGCCTCTCTCTTATTGTTTCTCTAGCAAAAGTATTGCTGCTCTTTTATAAGTCTTTGCCTGGGAACATCGTTAAGAGATGCCCTGCTTCTCACAGAATGTTCTTGTTAGTTTACAGAATGTTCTTGTAAGTTTCATTCCTTGCACGTGCAGCAAAAAAAACAGAGTGACCCGGAACTGACCTCCTGTTTACAGCTCTGCAGAAGGCTTAAAAATTGCATCTCAGGTTAACCCCTTGAGTTCAAAATTGCTTTTTGCAATCATTTCAACAGTATAACTATATACAGTTTTAAAGAAGGGGATCCCAGTATCAGTGACATTTCCACATAAATATTCACATATATTTTTATACCTGCAGATATGCAGAGGGGAAGAAAAGACAGAAACAGCAAGCAAAGGCAGAGAGCTAGCAAGAGGCGGAGAATTGTGAAACCATCGGAGTGATCAGTTCCCAGGTCTCACAAGAAAATTTGGTTGCGCAACCAGACAGAGAAGAGACAGAATAGGAGAGGATAGAACAGATCCTTGCATTTAACCTCTTTGTGCATAACAAATGGGGCAGGGCCTTATTTAACCCTGTCATACTTAGCAACTGTGCCATCAAGCAGGTAGGAAAGACCATTTATACTCTGCTTAGGAGGGTTATAGATGCAAAGGGTGTGGATCTTTTTGGCACTACCTAAGAGGAGTAGACCATGAAGGAGGTCATAGGTTATGGGGAGGGATCATGTTGGAAGGGTGCCACATTGAGATGACTTTTATAAAATATCAATAGACCTCCTCCATGTTTCTGACCGAAGTGATCATGGCAGAGCAGGCTATAATTAGGAAGTCCGCTGGCCGAGTCTGGAGTGGTGGGTTTCAGCCATATCTCCATAAGGCACAAGACATCAGGGTTATAATGGGTTACCCAGGTAGTAAGTTCAGCATGATTATGCAGGAGGCTCCGGATATTAAGATGTGCAAATTTGAGCCTCTTTTGGGTGGACCAGGAGGGAGGACTAAAGGATGAGGGGTACTTGACCAAGGATTCAGTTCAGTGTCACCCGCAGGGAGTAAGAGGAACAAGAGTAGGTGCCACCACCAGACTTTCTTTAGATGGACCTTGAGGGAGTGGGGCAAGCGTGTAAGTGATCATCGGACCAGTCTCAGTGGCTTACATGAGAGGCACCACACAGGACAAAGATATATCTGCTTGTTGGAGATGTAGTTTGAATAGGTAAAGTCAAATTCTAAGTGTGGCTCACATGATACAGTTGATAGAGGGAAATAAGCAGATGTGAGTTGCATGGCCAGGATGGAGAAGGCAAGACAGGCAAGAATATGCATCATAGGACTTGGCCCAAAAAGAAGTAGGGAGTTGAGAGAGAGAAATGCCAATTTGGAGGATAGGGGAAGGGGCAGGGGCCACTGCTAGCAGTCAGCACAGAGATAAAGTGGGTTAGGCATAAGGACTATCAGATTACAGGAATATGGCGATACCTAGTGGGAAAATCTAAGGAGGAGCAAATGGAAAATCAGGGAGATAGACACACATGACCCAGTAACCCTATTAAAGAAAAGCTAGCCAAGGGAGGGGTGGGGCTGGGTGGACAGCTGTCACACAAGTGGCTGCGGGTAGCAGCAGCAGGGCTGAATGTGGTCTGACTGAGGTCCGTACCTTGCTGGGCTGGAGCTCTGTCAGCAAAACAAGGAAGGAGAGAGCAGAAGAAAGCAGGTATGCTTGAGGGAGGGAGTTCCATTGCTGGGCTGAATTGCTGGGGTGGGTCACCGGAGCTCCATCAGCAAAACAAGGAAGGAGAGAGCAGGAGAAAGCAGGTATACCTCCTTGGACACAGGATGCATTCCACAGGATTGGAGGATGGCCCATGTGGTACCCATTCACAAAAGTGGACCTAAGGATGGACCAGGCAACTACAGGCCAGTGAGTCTCACATCAATTGTAGGAAAACTCATGGAGACAATCCTGAAAGACTGGTGACCTTTTTGGAGAACAATGGTCTCCAGGACAGGCAGCAGCACAGGTTTGTCTCGGGAAGATTCTGCCAGACAAATCTGATTGAGTACTACGACTGGGTAACAAGGGAACTGGACAAAGGCTATACAGTGGATGTCCTGTATTTGGATTTTAGCAAGGCCTTTGATTCCATGCCACATGGGAGACTGGGGGCTGGAATATACAGCAGGAATAAAGATGGTTAATTGGATCACCAGTTGGCTGAGTGGAAGGCAGCAAAGGGTGGTGGTGGTGGTGGGGGGAAAACTCATTACCAAGGGATGTGACAAGCAGGTGCCACAGGGATCAGTATTGGAACTGGTGTTGTTTGGGATATTCATAGCAGATATCTCCCACGGGGTCTGGAGTAGAAAAGTCTCTTTGCAGATGACACAAAGATGGGAGCTGTGGTAGATAACATTGAGGGGTGGAGGGGGGCTGCAGGAGGACCAGACCAAACTACAGGAGTGGTCAGAGGCATGGCAAATGGGGTTTAATGCTAAAAAGTGCAAGGTACTGCACTTTGGGGCTAATAATCAGGGGAGGAGCTATCAACTGGATCGGAAGGGGTATGGCTGGAATGCACCAAAGAGGAAAAGGATCTAGGGGTGCTTATAACGGGGAGCATGAATAACTCGGCACAGTGCAGGAAGAATATAGCAAAAGCCAACAGGATGCTGGGGTCTATAGCTAGGGGAATCTCCTCCAGAAATGGGGAGGTGATCCTGCCGCTTTACAGGTCATTGATCAAGCCACACTTGGAGTACTGCGTGCAGTTCTGGCGTCTATTCCTGAAGAAGGACATCAGATTGTTGGAGGATGTACAGTGGAGGATGACAAGGATGATCCAGGGATTGGGGGATACTCCTGTGAGGAGAGGCTATGCAAGCTGAACATATATTCCCTGGAGGAGAGAAGGGATAGGGGGACATGATCAAAACTTTTAAATACTTAAAGGGCATAAACAAGGCTAACATTGAAGGGATTTTCCTAATTAGAAAGGGGGGGGGGTCACGAGGAGGCACCAGCTGAGATTAGAGGGTGGAAGATTCAGGGGGGAAGTCAGGAGGCATTATTACACAGAGAGGGTGGTGAATAAGTGGAATGTTCTGCCAGTGGAGATGGTAACCTGTATCATGGTAAGCAGTTTTAAGAGGGGATGGGACAGAGTAAGGGAGGGTAGTTAGGAAAACAGGAGGGGTGGGTGGGGCAGCTGCAAATTGAGGTGCTAGCTACACAATCGAGCAGACTTGATAGACTATGAGGTCTGTTTCTGCTGGCATTTTTGTATGTACATAAGCAAAATCTTGTCTCGCTAAACTGATGTCATCACGCTGAGGACGTCGCGGCCATTTTTGGCTCCTACCGAACAGGATCTTTGACTAAGAAGCAGAGTTTGTTTACATTCATTGTGACATTAATTAGTAGTGAAAATGTGTTGAAACACATTTGTGAGACAAATGGAGTGCATCATAATGTAAGTAAGACTCTAATCTACTGTGCTGTGGTTTTGGTTTTGTTTCTGTGAAAGCCCTCTTTATGTTCCCTTTAAGCGATAATGACCTCATAGCCAGTTATTTCCTGGACATTAACGACTGGCTGGGGGAGAAAGGTGACCTGAGGTCTAGCTGGTTTCTATTGCAAGGTTGTTTTTATAAGTCTAATCGCATAAGTAGTGGTGGGGGGTGGGGAACGCTAAAAAAAAAAAAGTATACAAACGTGTTCACCACTCTCAGCTGAACCGGGCATTTTAGGGAGGAACACCCGGTACAGCAGCCAATCAGAGTGCACATGTGTCTCATGAATAATTAATTAGACTTATAATGCAACTTTGAGATGCATTCACAGTAATCAAAGTAGCTAACTTTGCCAACAGGAGCGTGCACATTACCACTGTGTTCTGAGCCTCTAGCTTCCTGATTGGATGATGTAGCATATCTCACATTTGGCCCCCCCCCCCAATATTTTGAACAGAGGACACCCCATATTTGAGTGGTGAAAGTCTGAAAAGTATGGTTTTAGATCTAACATTAGAACATAAGCATGTGCCATTTAAATGGCTAGCATGTGCCTTTTTTCTTGATTTTCCATTTGGTCCCCACGACTGATCTGAATCCAGTCATAAAGCCACCATTGCTCAAAGTCAGAGCAATGGCCTTAGCACACATTGCTCAAGTGCAGCACATTAGGTGTAGCACTGCACAGTTCACATCTAAATGTACTTTTGTTCTGCACGGGCATGCTGATCTTCTACTATTCAAAAATGAAAGTAACGTTAGAGAAATATTCAATAACACACATAACAAACGATATTCACTAAGGTTTGTTCTATTTATTCTTTGAATGCGCAAAATTCCCTACATCAATATTCTATTAGTTTCTACAGTGACTCAGTAACTGTATTGTTCGTTTAGATATAACAACTGTCATTCATTGAAGTACAGAAAACTAACCTTGTTAAAGCAGAACTGCATGCAAGTCATTTTTTCCTGTAGAAGCTGTTTTATAAATACTGGTTCCAGTTCTGTTATGGTTCCGTGTTTACTGGCCTTTTAGGAAACACAGTGGCTGTTTCTGATTTACACGCTGGTGGTCAGTACTGTGTTATACTGTGTGCCTCTGTCTTTCCTACTCAGTCCCCTGTATTCAGTCTGTTAATATGTTATTAATATGTATATGACCATGCCTGTTCGCAGCTTTGATATTCCCAACTTATGTAACTGTCCCCTCTTTTTGCTTGACGAGAACCCTTTGTAAATGAGCTCCTAGCTCAAAGGTTTGTAATTCTGAATCTTTAGTAAAATTCTAAATTCAATACCATTTTATACATGAGTGATGTAATTTATACCCCCCTCAGTCATCAAGTTATATTGTAGAACATGCATTCATTCTGCCAACAGTGAAGGAGCTGAGTAATTACACGGGAGGCAACATATTGTAGTGGTTAAGAGCACTAAGCTGCAAATCTGGAGAACTGGGTTTGAATCCCACAGTCAGCACTTGCATACTGTGTGACCGTGAGCAAGTCACTTAGTGTCCCTGTGCTCCTGGGACACACCTGGAAATAAGTCTCAGCTTAGAGTGTCTTTCATGGACAAAAGTTGTTAAAACAACAACAAAAAAATACTACATCACTCTGCTCCAAAAATGGTTCTTACCTGCTGTGTGTGAATCAGAAATACCCACTGTGCTTACCAAAAGCCCAGTAAAGGTGGAACAATAACAGAACGTGAACCAGTATTTGAAAATCGGCTCCACAGAAAACATAGGTTTTCAGGTTAAACGTAGGTGTCCTGTAAGTAGTAATGTGGAAGCATCCATTTTCTAGTCAAGAAAGGAGTTTAGATTATAACATGGCCTCACCAGTCCTGACTCCTGACTGTATGTAGTGAATCCAAAGCTGACTTGGATCCTATTTGTTTGTGAGGGAAAGCACTGGGTTCTAGTTTTATATTTTGCCCAGAATAATGCCCAGTATTTTCCTGCAGCTTGATGAGATCCTAGTCAGCAGGAATCATTTGTTCTCCTTGATCTCGACTCTGAACACTTTTAGGGCTGCTGAAGCTACGTCATCTCAACCCTTTCTGTCCACAAAACTGATGCCTCCATATAACTATTTGAAAAGGTATTTGCTGTATTTTACTGAAGATGCTTGCTAAACTTAATGTTACAATCTAATCCCTAGTTTACTATTGTAACTGATACAATACCATATAGGGGACAGTATACAGTCCCTTTAAAGATCATTGGCAATGTGTCATACATTTTGTTTTATCATGACTGATGACATGATAAGTAATAAAGTAACTTTTTTTGTGTCAAAAACACCACACCTCTGACTTACCAAAAGGCTGTGTCATTGTTTTTTCTTCCCCCATTGCTTCCTCGTTCCTGAGTTTTCAGATGCACCCCATTCTGATGATGTCATTTAGGTCATCAGTGTTTCATTATTTCTACTCTCAGATCTTTATAAATAGCTATCTTTTCCTTTCTAAAAGAGAGTGAGATATAACCTAATAGTGATAAAATCAGAACTACTATTTATAACCAGTGGTTCAGTTTGCCACTTTTAGTGACAGAGAAACTGTGCAGTATGTAAAGTAAAGAGCAGCTGACACCTTTGGGGCAGGAAATTCATGTCTGGTAGTTGCCTGCCACAGAACCTAAACTAGCCATAGCTTCATTTTTTTTTTTTTGTGCAAGGATTAAGTAGCATTTTACTGTAACTTACTAGTAGTACAGTCCTACTTCTGAGTTTCCCCAAAGCCACCAAGTGCCTGCTGCAGCCCTGTCTAGAAGACCACATTTTGATTATGTGAAGTACGGTGGGGCTGCAGGGCAATGAAACAACATTATTATGCTGTCGGGGCAATGTGACCTTTGCATAACTGGAACTTACATAGGGCACTTGTATGTATTAAGGGGGTAGTATTATATGTACCGTGCCTTGCACAGGCACTGATCACCGAGCAGACTCGATAGACCAGAGGGCTTATTCTGATGGCTTCTTAGTATGTTAGTATGTACTATATTCTTCCCTTAACATGTACAAGTGCCTTTTATAAGTGCCAATAGTATGCAAAGGCTGCCGCTGTCCCTGATAACATTATAATGCTATCTATAGCTCTGCAGTCCCACTCCCTACTTTACATCATCAAAACCTGGTTTTCTGGGCTGTGGCAGGCATTTGGTGGCTTCAGAGAAACTCAAAAGTAGGATTGTACTACTAATAAGCTTAAATGCTACGTAATTCTTGCACACACAGTTTAAAACTATGGTTAATTTAGATCCTGAGGCATGCAGCTACTGGACATGAGCTGCCTGCCCTAAACAAAAGAAGGTGTCAGCATCTCTTTAAAAAGCAACTAACACCTCTGGGAAAACTTTGAGGAATATAATATTTAGACAAAATGTAGCTTATTATTAAAATATCTTCAGTAATAATCTTGCCTTATTCTTTAGTGTTAAGAATATCTGTATGGAAACCTGGTCCCTGAGCCTTCGAGTTCATCTGTGCTTGCTGTCCACTTCCCACTTAAAGCCATAATCCTTTCTTTTGTACACAACAGGCTACTGCCAAGGTGATGGCTGTGATGCCACCAGTAGAGACTTTTATGATAACCAGTTAGAGAGCTAGCAATAACAGATGTAGTCTGAGAGATACAAGTATTGATCACTGGAACATCTGGGATCCAGTCTCATACATTAGGATTGCAGTCCACAGTTTGTGAGCTGAAGTTAAGACATGTAGGGGAATTCTTGAAGTGATGTTTCAAGCATTTTGTCAGTAGTTCGGTAGACTCAGCACTGAGAACAATGCATGTATCCTCTCATAATTAAAGTATCTGATGCAACTCAAGCAACGTATCTCAATCTAAAAGCTACAAATATTGCAAATTTGCACTGGTGATGAGGAAGATTCCTGTCTGTGAGGCCAGATTTAGAGTGCCATCTGGTGGTGAAATATGAAAGAGGAAGTAATGTAGTGTATGCAGAATGCATAAACAGATTCAGAGTGCCATCTGGTGGAGAAAGTAAAGGCTGCAACATACAAGAGCATGAGCCAGTCTAACTTCTTGGCTAAAAGGAAAGTTTCCTTTTAGCTGAATGGTTAGAGCTGCAGCCTTTAAGACCAAGGATGCAAGGACTGGCCCATAGTCTGACACTGAAGTGTGCAAGCCTGTAATTCAGTATACAACAGATGTCCCCACATAAACTGTGGAGAGTACATTACAATTATAAGCAAATATAGTTAGTAAGAAAGAACATGGGGCACAGAAATACAGAAATATTAATTATAAAAAGAGTTGCATCTAAATGCTGTTTTCAAAGTTTTCCTAAAGGCATTAGCTGCTCTTTAAATAACATTATGCTGCTTGCCACGTAATGTTGCAATACTGAGACCATATCAGAACCAGAGACAGCTGTGAGAAAAATACTGCGAACACCAGTACATTTCATCATTATTTTTATTTAATAAAGATTATTTTATTACAAATATATCTTAAAATAATAATAATATGGGAAAACAAAAACCATTTTCTGTTGCTGTTGCTCGTCTTTAAGCACTTGTTTCACATTCTGAAGGTCCTAGTTACATGTGTCAGTGCTAGTGGGTTGAGGGCTGGGATTCGAGAGCCACAAGAAACTTTCCTTAGAGTCCAGGTGGGCTCTACAGCCATAGGTTGCCCACTGCCAGTTGCATAGGTGCCTACAGCTGTCCTTGCCTTCATTGTTCATGAACTGTTGGGTAAATTGAAGGAACCTTCCATCTCAAGTGTCACCAGTTCCCACCTCTTGTGCAAGCACTAAATCTTAAAAAAAAAAAAAAAATACCTTTTTACCATTATTTTAATAAAAACATATGAAACTGCATAGCTCAGGACTTGGTATTTATTTGACCAAGTCCAGAACTAGTCACTTTTCAGTGCACGTATGTTAGTACATTGTGTAGCCATCTTAGCAGTAGTAGTCGTAGTAGTAGTGTGTGTCAAGAGTGCTGCAAAATAAAGTGAAGAACCAGAAGAAGAAGAAGGAAGAAATAAAAAACACATTTTGGCTTTTCTTTAATATCTTTGTTTTGGGTGTGTGACTACAGGCCTCTGCGAATAGGAAGCAGGTCGAGAATGTGGCAAAGAAGAAACTCGACTCGCTGTTGAAAGAGTCAAAAATTCGTGATCGTGAGGATCCAAATAATTTTACTGTCACCACCCTGCCATCTCCAGGGAAACTCTCCCAGAAATTGGAGTACAAAAAGGTACTATTTTCAATGACTTGTCTCTTATCAGTCACCAACTACTCATTTTACAGTAGTTCTTTTCCTTCTGTGACCTTGCCCGCACTGTCATTTTAAAACTGTGTTAAAGGTTTAAAAATTTGTTTTTAAACATATAAAATGGTTTGCAGCTAGCATTCACACTTAATTCGGCATGGAAACCATGTGTAAAAACTGTTTGAAACCACTTCTGGAGCCGGTCTTGAACACTGTCGTAAAGCAGCACAGTTTTGTTAAACCTTGCACAATGCAGTGAGTGGAACCATGTTACAACTTAGGGATGAATGGAATTGTGGATTCGGAATCAGAATTGTTGGATTCCATTTCTTTCTTTTGGGACTTCAGATTCTCAGACTTATTATCTAAAAACGCTCATCTAAAATTAAAGGTAAAAAAATATTTATATACGAAATTAGGATTTAGGATTCCAGTTCTGTTTCTGATGAGTCTGAGGTCCAAACTGGATTTAGAATTCAAAATGGAATCCTACTGGATGGTAGATCATCCAATTCCAAGCATCTCTAGTTACAACCATGTTACATGTCCTATGTAAAAATATTTTTCCAGAAAGTTAGTTTAAGCTGCAGATATTTCAAATATTATCATACCAGTCAAATCTACTTTTCTAGGTGCCTCCAATGCTGCACACCCTAAGTGGTTTTTTTTCTGTTACTTTCGCAGTCCTAACCCTTACCAGCTTTACAGTGGTATTTCTAAGCAAAATGTGGTGGCCATGTAGCTTCTTGAGAAAAAAATAAATTAAAACATTTATAAAATATTCAGATTTTAGTGGAACTAGAAAATGTTACCACCAAATAAACTGGAAGTCACCTGGAATATTTTAGAGTGAAATGTAGGGTCCAATTTTTTTGCCCCATTTTGTTGCACTGCTGCTTTAAATTACTGAAACTGTTTACTATCATGGTTGTAGATTTTACTGCAGTGTAGACGCACTAACAAGGTTGTAATACAGTGCAGCTAACCTGGTTATGATGGTGTGGATGCACTAAACCAGTCCAGCTAACCAATTTTCAAAAATGCTTGTTAGTCGGCCCAGTGGTGCTGAGGGCTGAGGCGCTAGATACCTTACCTCGCGCCATGCCGGCGACCCGTGTTTGGGAATGAGCATGGGCTGCCAGTGATCAGCAGGGGAGAAGAAGGACAAGTGTCTGATAGTCTGCTCTCCTTCTCCGGGGCCGGGGGGTCGCCAGTGGTCA
The DNA here is from genome assembly GCA_016271365.2 of Neoceratodus forsteri. NCBI lineage: Eukaryota > Metazoa > Chordata > Ceratodontiformes > Ceratodontidae > Neoceratodus > Neoceratodus forsteri. The sequence continues at coordinate 256,587,445 of CM057452.1, forward strand.
GTGTTTGACTGGCCCCTAGAGCAGGCTAGAAATAGTGCACCAACATTGTAGAAAGGGGGAGAAGATGGGGCAGATGCTAGGAGGGAGCATGTGTGGACGCGTGCATGCTCTCTCCACAGGTGTCATTGCATGCTTCATCTCCTGGGGACAAAACCAGGAAATGGATACCGCTGCAAATGAGGGATGGCCCCTCACAGGCTCTGCTCTCTGCTAGCCACGGCGCTGGCCACATTGGATCCGGTCTCTGGTGGGGGTTGGGGAATCCCGACGGCCTCGACGGGGGGGGTAAGCCCTGGGGGTATGGGCCAGTGCCAGATGGTGGACGTTGGGAGATGGGGCTGGGGGCTACCTTTCGGAGGAAAGAGGGCCACAGCATCGAGGAGGAGAAAGAAACAGCTAAAAAGATAACGGTTTTCAAACACAGTTGTGAAGCATGGCATGGGCAGGGCATTTGTTACAGATACCCCAAATAGTCTTATCTAGAAAGAGTCCCCAGACTGGCTAAACAGCAATTGACTCTTCAAGGAGCTGGGCAACCTTCCCAGGCATAGCAGAGGAGCTTTTCCAGAATGGTGCATGGGCAAGCTGGTGTTGTCCCAGTCAACAGTGTATCTGGACTTCTGACAAACAGAAGAGCTGTGCTGTCACCAGCACCCTCTGTCACTTATGGGCAAAGTAGCCAGAGGGGTATAAACAGGGTGAATAGTGAAGACCTGTTTATTAGAAGCAGACACACAGTCATAAGAGGGCTTGACATAAGATTGGTTAGGGGTAAATTCAGGAGGGATGTGAGAAGGTTCTTGTTCACTGAGTGGGTGATGGAGCTATAGAACAGATTGCAGGCTGAAGTGGTGGGGGCAGGTACCATAAATGGGTTCAGACATTGCTGGGACAGAGCTAGAGGGCTTACAGTCCTATGAGGAGGTTGCTGGTGGAGGGGCAGGGCACTAGGTCAGGGTGGGGTGGAGTAGCATAATATGGCAGACTCAATGGATCATTAGTCTCACTCTGCTGACAGAGTCTATGTTTCTATCAGCCATAACTAGCATTGGCAGGGCACTGGTGTGGGATAGTTTGTAGCATAACCACGTTTTGTAAGTAAGTGTCCCAGTGTGAGCCAGAACAGTACGGGAAAGATACCGACTGAGAGCATTGAAGAGTATAAAAAGATTAAGCAAGTAGAACCAAGGGAAGCATTTTGTATTCCTCTTGAGAGATTGCCCATCTCGTCAAATGACAACCTTTTTAATTCTCTTTACAGAAGAGCAGTTCAATTGCAGGTCCAGTGACAGACAAGCATTTGGTAAGCTAAAAGATGGCACACACTATGTTTGAAAATAATTTGTCTGTCATTTTTTATCTATTCTTGTCAAGATATGCAATAGCCTGAGCAGAAATGTACATCTTTTTCCTTGATTAAGCCCTATACACGTTATTGAAACATTTTTAAAAATGTTTCTAAGTCAGGTTTTAAGCACAGTGTTTGGAGTGTCCAGACTGTGCTCTTACACCATGCTGTCCTGACTGAGTAGCCAGGCACCACTATGGCACTGATGCAAAGCATTGCAGGTATCATGCTGGGATACTGGAGATCAATAGTATTCCCAACGATAGTAGACAATGTGACTGCTTACTTTGGCCCATTAGAAGCTTATCAATTTGTCTCCGGTATGTTACTGGGCTTGCTCAAGATGAATTTCTGTACTTTTAACTCATGATCTGTTTCCTTAAAGGGTAACTACTGTCAAAATTTACAAAAACATATGTTGTAGAGTGTTTTGATTTGTGGATATAGTCCTAGTGTGTCCTTCCCTTTGTCTGCTGTTCGACTTTTTTTCTACAATTTGCCTGCTTGTTTTATGGCCCTTGGGGATCTTCATGTTTGAACTTCTTATTGCTTTTCTTTTTTCCAACAATGCTTCCTCTTTGATGTGACAGTGATGCATCTATGACCATAGATTCAGCAAGTCCTGGTTTAGTATCAAGTTTACAGCAGTAGAGCTGTGATTTTAGGTGCCTTTCCTTATCCAGTGAGCACTAATAAAGCACGTATTTACAGTTTCACAAACAACTGAGGGATAAAACACCCAAGGGATAGTTGAGTGGGCTATTCTGTAAGTAAACCAGCAGAGCCTTCACTTATTATAGCATTGGTGACCTTGGGTGATTTGTGTGCTTTTTTATGGCTGTGTGTGGTTTGAAGAAATGAAAACCTTTAAAAACAAAACATTTACTCCTGCTTGGCTAACCCTAGTAGACACAGACCTAGAAAATGAAAAGATTGGATTACAAAGAGCTGTTTATCTGAGTCCAAACATCTGGCTCCTAACAGCAAATTGCTGCTGCTGCAGCAGCTATTACTGACTGAATCAGTGGTCCTAGATGCATCATTGTCACATGGAACAGGAGGCATTGTAGGAAAAAGAATACAGTAGTAATAAAAAATTTAAAGATGGAGATCCCCAAGGGCCATAAAACTAGCAAGCAAATGCCGCAAATTTAGAAAAAACTTCTAACAGCAAACAAAGGAAAGGAAACACTAGACCTACACATACAAATCAAAACACTCTGCACCACATATGATCTTCTTCGAGTATCTCTTCTATTAGGCCATACCTTTGGGACTGTACCCGCATCAGCACTAGGACCACATGGAAAGTTTTGCTAACCAGGGGCTGCCAATGATGACATCATGCGTCAGTGTCTGTATAAAGGTGGGTGGCCCCATCTCTCTTCAGTTCTTTTCCCACTGTCGATCATCCTTGTTGGACTTGCTGAAGGAAATGTTGTCAGCTAGCCATTGCCATTTATCATTTATTTTACATTTAAGTGAATTCTGTCATCTCTGTATGCCATCAAAAGGTTTATTTTGGTATTGTAAGTACAGAGATAAAATTTATAAGGAAGACGCCCACGAAGTCTACATGGGTTGTTTGGGCCTGTCTCACAATGTGTGGACTTGTGAGATTTGCCAGAGTTTCAATCAAGCTACAAGGCGATGCCTCAAGAAAGCCATAGAAAATGTCCTTCTCCTTAAAACATTAACTGCCATGGAGAAGGATCAGGGTCCAACATTGGTATTTCCTTCTATGTCGGCCAAGAAACGGACACCAAAATCGAAGGGCTGGGACAAAGAAAGATCAAGGTGAAGGTCATCTTGATCATTGGGACACAAAAGCAAGCACAGGGATAAAGAAAGGTCTTCTTCACTGTCAAGAGCCTGGTTGCTGATAAGACAAGGTAAGTCAGTTGCATCATCACCAGCTTTGGTGGTATTGACGGCAGCTCCTGACCGTCAAAGTGACACGAAGGTCGGAGGTTGGCTTAGGCACTGCTGTACCTACTAAAGATGGTACGATGCCATCATCGTCGAGTCAAGGCTTGTCATCGACACAAGTAGTCACAGCCCCTATCCAGGGTGTTGTTGACTGTCAAACTGTGCTGGCATTATTTTAAAAAATGATACAGTTCATACTGTCTGGATTATCTATACAGCTTTTATTGTTGACGGGGCCTGCAGGCACTCAACCCCTGTGAATGCCTGCTACCAGCACATCACAGATTCCTGCCTCTTAGCCCCCACTGATGTCGCTAGAGCACTCTTTGGGCCCCGAGACCTCAACGACAAGATGGAATACAATCCTGACCTCGTGATTTTAGAGGAGGATTTAGAGGCCGAATATGAGGGGGAACAATATGTGCTGCCTCACATAGAAACTGACGACAGACAAGGACCACTAGGCCCATCTAGTCTGCCCATAAGCCCTACACTTGTTTGCATCCTCTGACCCTACCTGGTCAACGACTTTTCACCACTCCACTCCTTTCCACCTCTAACGTTCCCTTATGTCTGTCCCAGGCATGTTTAAATCCCACCACTGTGCTCGCTCCGACCACCTCCTGTGGCAGACTATTCCATGCATCCACCACCCTCTCCGTGAAGAAAAACTTCCTTACATTTCCCCTCAATCTGCCACCCTCCAATTTCATATCACGCCCCCCTCATTCCTGTACTTCTGCTGTATTGGAAGAAGTCTTCTCCCCTGCACCTTGTTTATGCCCTTGAGGTACTTGAAGTTTCTATCATGTCCCCCCGATCCCTTCTCTCCTCCAATGAGCACATATTGAGGTCCTTTAATCTCTCCTCATATGTTTTCTGGTGCAATCCCTGTATCATCTTTGTCGCACTCCTCTGGACTGTCTCCACCCTGTTGATGTCCTTACAAAGGTGCGGCCTCCAGAATTGTACACAGTACTCCAGGGGCAACCTCACCAGTGTTTTATACAATGGCATCACTACCTCCCACCTTCTGCTTGTGATACCTCTGCCTATGCCCTCCCTGCAGCCTTTGTACTCTGCTTAGACACTTTTAGGTTGTCTGAAATGGTAACCCCCCAGGTCCCTTTCTTCCTTGGTGATTGTCAGCAACTCCCTCCCAATCCTGTAGCTCTCCCTAGGGTTCCCTCATCCCAGGTGCATTATTTTGCACTTCTTTACATTGAACCTCAGTTGCCAGACCTCCAGCAATTTTTCAAGCTTCCCTAGGCCCCTCTTCATTCTGTCCACCCCATTTGGCGTGTCCACCCTGTTGAAGATCTTGGTGTCATCTGCAAACAGGCAGACCTTTCCCTCCAGTCCTTCCACTGTGTCACTAATGAAGACATTGAACAAGACTGGCCCAAGGACTGATCCCTAAGGTGCACTGCTGGTCACCCCCTCTCCCCAGATTGGATCTAATTTATCACCACTCTCTGCCTCCTGTCCGTTAGCCAGTTCCTAACCCAGTTAACCATCTTGTGCCCTATGCCCAGACTACCCATCTTATTAACCAGCCTTTTGTGTGGGATGGTGTCGAAGGCCTTGCTGAAATCGAGGTAGGTGACATCTACCGCCCCCCCATCCCCTGATTTACTTTCTTCATCACCCAGTCAAAAAAATCTATCAAATTCATTTGACACAACCTTCCTGCTGTGAATCCATGTTGTCTCAGATCCTGGGCACCATTCATTTCCAATTGTGCCACTATTCTTTCTTTAAGTAGTGCCTTCATGATCTTACCCACCACTGAGGTGAGGCTGACTGGTCTGTAGTTCCCTGCCTCTTCTCTACTACCATTTTTGTGTAATGGGACTACATGTGCCCTCCTCCAGTCCTCTGGTACCACTTCTGAGCTGAGCAACTTGGTGAACGTGGCTGCCAGAGGTGCTGCTACCTCTCTTTGCAGCTCCCTTAGTATCCTTGGGTGTATGCCATCTGGCCCCATTGCTTTGTCCACCCTCAACTTTGTGAGCTCCTCCAAGACTCTCTCCTCTGCAAATGGACTGGTGTCTACCCCTCCCCCCGATGTCTGATTTTCAGCTGTGGTCCCTGACCTTCCCCCTCTTTAGTAAATACCGAACAGAAGTATTTGTTCAGTATTTCTGTCTTTCCCAGGTCCCCCTCCTTACACTTCCCTGTATCCCCTCTGAGCCTTACAATCCCTCCTGGTTTTCCTTCTTTTGCTGATGTACCTATAGAATGTCTTGTCCCCTCTCTTCACCATCTGCGCTAATCTTTCTTCAGTCTGCACCTTTGCACTCCTTACAGCCTTCCCTGCTTCCCTTAGATTCTTTAGGTACACATCCCGGTCTTCCTCCCTTTGAGTCTCCTGTATTTCCTGAAACCCACCCATTTGTCCATTACCCTGTCTGCTGCCTCTCTCGAGAACCATAGTGGTTTCCTCATTTTCTTGCCTTTGTTTACCATCTTGATACACTCTAATTCTGCCCTGTCATTCTGCAGTGAGGACTCGGTAGTGTTTACCCCCATATCCCCTCCTGAGGATCCCACTTTTCAAGCCATTGTGCAGCAAATGCAAGCTGCCCTGGGCTTTGGTGCGGAAGAAGAGGATTCCACAAAGAAGAGTCTGATAGAATTCCTAGAGGTCCCAATCTCTCCCTCCACAATAATTCCACCTATATATCCTGCCTTAGAGGATGCTACCGTTGCTGCATGGTACAGACTTAAGTCACTGACTAGCAGTGTTTTATAAAGTCTGATAAGCAGTATCCTGCTTCATCTACTAAGCCATATTATGCTAACCAGCCATAAACTAACTCTGTAGTCATTATGGCTACTCATGATAGATGTAGAGCACCTAGACATAGGAGTACCCTGCCTCCATATAAAGAATGTAGGTGGCTGGATGTGATGGGCAAGCTTATGCCTTTACCTCACTGGACCTTAGGATTGCAAATTATCAGGCACATATGATTAACTGTCTGAATAGCCTGTGGAAAACTGTTAAGATTGCAGTTCGGGCTTTGCCTGAAGGCTCGACCAAGAATGAGTTGCTTAACACTTTAACTTAGGGTGCTGAGGTCGGCAAACATTTGCTTCGCTCAGCATATGATGTCTCTGATGCCTTGCTCAGAGTAGCAGGATTTATCATAGATGTGTAGCAGGTTGTTTTGAATGCCCATTTTAGAAGGGATACAGTTTTTTGGATATTATGTTGAAGAAGCCCTAACAGGCCTTCAGACATCCAAAGCGACTCTGAGGTCTGTAAAATCCCTGTATCCCACTGCTGCTAGAGGGCATGTGAGGGGATCCTTTTGTCAGCCTGCTGCCAGAGGTGGCCATGGGTTCTGCCTACAAGGCTAAGGTAACAGAGCTGGTCCCTTGCCGGGTCCCCTACCCCCCCCCCAGGTACCTATACAAAAGCACCCAGAGCAGGTGCTGGTGGCAGTGCCCCCACTGGCTCTGCCTGACTCGTACCTGGACCCACCCCCTCTTCCACAAATGCCTATACAGTTGGTTGTAGTGGGCAGACTCTCCCTGCAACTGGAACAATAAAGAGAGATTATAACAGATGAGTGGGTCCTGGAGATAATTGCAAGGGAGCATGCTCTGGAGCTAACACAGGGCTCAGTCCTCTTTAACATCTTTATAGGTGACATTGCAGAGGGTCTGGAGGGAAAGGTATGCCTCTTTGCAGATGACACAAAGATCTGTAACAGAGTTGATACACAAGGGGGGGCAGAAAATATGAGAAGGGACTTGGCAAGGTTGGAGGAATGGTCAGACATATGGCAACTTAGATTCAATGCAAAGAAGTGCAAAATAATGCACCTGGGAAATAAAAACCCAGGAGAAGAGTACAATAGCAGGGTAGGTACTAACAACAACAAAATGGAAAGGGACCTGGGGTAGTTATATCAGATGATCTAAAGGTTGGTAAGCAATGTGAGAAGTCAGTAAGGACAGCCAGGGGGATACTGGGATGCATAGGAAGGGGCATCACAGGTAGAACAAGCATTTGTCAATGCCAAATGTTTGCTTGCTGGCATTGGCAGTGGTAGTGTAGAAGTTACAGAGCTGCGTAATAGGAATGGCAGGGAAGTATTGAACTGAAGCCAACCCCATCACCACCCTGCAGAGAGTGACAGGCATTGGGGTGTGCCTTTGGGTCGTCAGGCATAACGGCCACGCCATTTCAGTATACCCCACCCTGCAGACACTGGCAAGTGTCACGGTGTTCCTTGGGGTCTTTGGCCCTTATGCGCACCCCATTCCATTAGGAAATACAGTGAGATGGGTGCGATATAGGAGAATGGGGTGAACTTTGGGGCCGAAGAGTCCAAGGCATACCTCGATGCCTCTCACTGGCTGCAGGGTGTGGAATGGTATGAGCATTACAGGCAAGAATCCCAAGTCACACCCCTGATGCCTGTCATTCTCTACAGGGTTGGGCGTTATGGTTGGAAACCCTAATACCTCAGGCATCGTTGGTATTTTCACTCCAAATGTTCAACATGTTTTTGTGACCCCACCTCATGAACAGGGGAATATCAGTTTCTTAGCGAAGCTGCATATGCACAGCGACTACAGCATTTAGCACCACAGGTGCAAAAACATTCGAACAGGATGTAAAAATGACAGCTGTACTGTTCATGGGGAGGTGTAAAAAATGGCAATGTTGCAAATCTGCAGTAAAAATATTTAAAAAAATGGTGAAGTCACGAGCGTACATAGAAACTGTGCAACGCACACCCGTAATATAATTAGGTTGGGGATTTTTTTTACAGCAGATTGTCAACTCAGGCATTTTGGTGCCTCCGATCATGAACAGTGTCACTGTGATTTTCTTTATCTGTCCCGAACAATGATTTCCCACAGCGACCACACATCTCTGCACTGAAAGTGTGAATACACACTTCGGCCATGTTGTGAAAAATGACAGCTGTACTGTAAATAAGGCAGTGTGGAAAAATGCCACTGGTGAAAATCTGGACTTAAAATATTACAAAGTCATGAACTTACAAGGGTGCATGGAAACTGCGCAATGCTCACTCGTAACACAGTCATTTTATGGACTTTTGTCACCAAATTTTCAACATAGCCATTTTAAGACCTCTGCTCATGAACAGTGTAACTGTGATTTTCTTAATCTGTCCCAAACATTGCTTTCGCACACCAACAGCACCATTGTGCGCTACATGTGCGAAAACACATTTTGGGCGGCATATGAAAAATGGCAGCTGTACTGTTCATAAGGAAGTGTAATAAAATGGCAATGTTGAAAATATGGAGTGAAAATATTAAATTTGCAAACTTATGAGCATGCATAGGAACTGCGCAATACGCGCTCGTAAAACAGTCATTTTTAGGAATTTTTTCACCAAATTTTCAACATAGCCATTTTAAGACCTCTGCTCATGAACAGTGTCACTGTGATTTTCTTAATGTGTCCATACATTGGTTTCGCACCGACTGCGCCATTGTGTGCTACATGGGTGGAAACATGTTTTGGGTGAGATGTGAAAAATGACAGCTGTACTGCTCATAAGAAGGTGTGGTAAAATGGCAATGTTGAAAATCTGGAGTGAAAATATTGAAAATTCGCGAACTTACGAGCGTGCGTAGGAACTGCGCAACGCACGCTCGTAAAACAGTCGTTTTTTGGAATTTTTCCACCAAATTTTCAAAATAGGCTTCTTGAGAGCCCACCTTATGAACACTGGCAGTGTCGTTTCATTAATCAGTCCTGAAAGGTGATTTCGCGCAGTGACTGCGAAATCACCCTTCGGGACCGAATAACGCCATGACAGTGACATCATTCATGAGAAGGGGTCCCAAAAACCCCATGTTGAAAATTTGGTGCAAAAATTCCAAAAAATGCCTGAGATATGCAACAAAGTTGAAAAAACTCTATCTAGCCCATTATACAGCTTACCAGCATTTCCTCAGTTCGCGGTCGGCTTTGAAGAGTGCAGACGTGTTCCTGGTCCACCGAAGATCGTCGCGCCGAGGTCCGGAGGTAAGTATGGGGTGAGGGGTGTGGGGAGGCAGGGTGTGCAGTGGGTGGGTGCAGGTTGTGGGAGGGGGGCCAGGGAGACTACGTGGGACTGTTTTTTTACAGGTTTTTTTTTTTTCCAATGACTACGGACGTTTGCCACGCTGGGGTGGGCTCCCAGCGTGGCACAAGGACAGTTGGGGTGTTCAGCTGACGGGATTGGGCACCCCATCGCCATAGCAACACTTCTGCCACGCCTGGGTGGGCCTCCCAGCGTGGCACCTTGTACTGGGGTGAAGCTGACGGAGGATTGGGCACCCACGCCGGCGATAGCATGGGGGAATGGAGAGACAGTGAAGCCAACGGGGATTGGGCACCCCTGTCGGCTATACCATCGAGTTGCCATGCTGGGGTGGGCACCCAGCGTGGCATTTGGGAAGGCTTTGGGGGAGGCGCAGTATACCATCGCTATAGATGTTCGTGGGGGAGCAGCGCGCGGTAATGCGTCGTGTGTGTGTGTGTGTGGGAAATTTCGCAGGCAGGCGATATCTTATCACTGCTCACTGAAGCGTAGTCCCCTTTCAACTGTATGCCACTGCATTTTGGAGCTTGTCATAGACAGCTCCAGCATGCATTGGCTTACAGGGGCCGTGCCTGCCAACACACTGACTGAATTGGAAGAGGGGGTGACACACCTCCGAAATCTCGGATGATAGCACTATGTTTCTTGCACATGCGTGCAAGCAAACATAAAAAGGGAAGTGGTTATCCCTCTGTACAGACAGTTGGTGAGACCCCATCTGGAGTACTGTGTGCAGTTTTGGAGACCTCATCTACGCAAGGATATAGACAGGATGGAAGTAGTCCAGAGGAGGGCAACTAAAATGGTGCAGGGTCTGTATCAGAAACCATATGAAGAGAGACTGAGAGAGCTTAATATGTATACCCTTGATGAAAGGAGGGACAGGGGGACATGATAGAAATGTTCAAGTACCTCAAGGGAATCAACAAAGTCCAGGAGGGTAGCATCTTTCAGAAAAAGAGATGTGTAAGAACAAAGGGGCACAATTTAAAGATGGAGGGGGGGGACAGCTCAGGGGTAATGTGAGGAAATTTTTTGCATGGAGAGAGTGGTGGATGCATGGAACTGCCTTCCTGGGGAGGTTGTTGGGTCTAAAACAGTGGGGAATTTAAACATGCATGGGACATGGGATTTTCAAAGGATCTAAAGTCATACATGCAAACATACATATGGTCATAGAGTCAAAAACAGTGGGGAAATTCAAGAATGCATGGGAGAGACATAAGGCAATTGTAGTGGGGGGTGGCAGGAAGTAGGCTGTTGGTTAACTAGAATCTGCAGCTTATCCAGTAGGTAGGGAAATGGGCAGACTGGGTGGGCCAAGTGGTCCTTATCTGCCGTCAAAGTCTATGTTTCTATGTTTCTATGTTTGTATTAACAGGTACCCCTTCCAGATCATCCTCCACCTTCTTCCTGTTATCCTCCAGGACATCTGTCCATTCTGAAGGAAGAAGTGCAGTCATTACTCCAAAAATTTGCTATACAACTAGTTCCTTCATCACAGGGGAACAAAGGGTTCTGTTCCAGATACTTCCAAGTCCCAAAATGGACAGGGGATCAGTGTCCTGTGCTAGATCTCAGGGACCTCAGCTTTAACATAGAATACAAGAAGCTTCGGATGGCATCCCTGCAAGCTTCCATTCCCTTTCTGCAACAAGGAGAGCATAGGTGCTGAGCTTGTAAATTTTTGGTGGTGCCCAGGGGTCAGGGGGCAAAGCCCCCAGGGGGGTCTATGAGAGTGTTAAAAACCAAGTTCCCACACTCGTTCCACGCCTGCCATGAAGAAATTAAATATATTGGCACTGTGTTGTGCTGTTTACCATTAGAAACATGTTAAAGAACCATCCTAATACATCTACAGTATGAATGCGGCATGTACATGCAAGTAACACCAGAATAAGAGATTTTTAAAAATACTGAATGGTGGCCATCTTTAATGCTGTAGTCATTAATTACAAAATACGCTGAAAAACTGTTTTAGCAATATCTGAGAAAACAAAAAATATACTGATCATGAATCTTAGGTTATCAGAAGTACATTTTTTTCTAAAAAAAAAAAAAAACATTACGAATTTGTTCGCCAGCTAACTAATACTGCTGCTTTAAACACTCCATGTCCCACACTCGACACTCCTCATCTTTCTTTTCTTATTTTTTTCCCACTTGTTCCCCACTCAGCCACAACAGTCACCTCACTGCCAGCCAGGGTAAGGGTGACTCATGTTTCTTATTTTTTTCAGCTGTTCTCTCCTTTCTTGATTCCTTTCCCACGTGAGCCAGCAGCCCACCACAGTCACCTCACCAGACTCCTCAACTGTCCATGATTACAAGGGACGTCCCTCATTTTACCCCTCACATTGCTCTGTCCCTCACCAATCCCACAAGGAAAAAGTGCTGTTCAAACAGAGAATGTGCTGTAAATTCAGTCTTTAAAGCAGAAATTCATAATATGCTAAGATACTAAGTGAAAAATAAACTTTGTACAACTTAGTAAGCACAGTGGTTATCACAGTGTTCTGAGGCAACACCCTGTTTCCAGTGGGGTCCTGCTTCTACCCATTTCTGCAGCTGGATGGATTGGAGCATAGGGAGGTCAACTGACTTGTTCATGGTCATACAGTGACTATATTGGCTGTAGTAGGGGATGGGTTTAAACTTGCAGTCTCCTGGTGCTCAAGCTATTGCTCTAACCACTAGACCACACTGCTTCAATTTTCCAGATAAACTTGATGGTGAGCTAGGATCAAATGCAACCACAGCCATGCACTCACTGTGCACCCTTGAGCAAGTCAGTAAACCTCTAAGTGCTTCAGTTCATCCAGCTGTGCAATAACAGATAAAACACTGAAAATGAGATATTGCATCTCGGCTGGGCCATCCTGTGCAAACCAAAGTGTAAAAATAAGGTCACCCCAAAGCCTTACCTTTTCTAGTGAGATGAAGTCTAACTTTCTTAGCCCTTCCTCACAGCTTTGAATCCTGTGGCCTAGAACGGTGTAATTTTCCCCAGTTGGTACCCCTCAAGTGCTAGTTACTGTAGCACTGTTCAGGTTTTAATGGCAGGGCTAGACAGATTCGATTCTCAATGCACGCTTCTCCTCTAGTGGCTCAGTGTAGAATGGAATAGGCAAACACGGATGGAGTGTCTGCTCTCAATTGCTTTGAATTGAATGCTTCTTTTTTTGTACAGCTCAGCCGTGCACCCTCTTGAATGCAGACTTCATGAGCCCTGAGCAAGCCTTTTCGTGCTAGGGAGCTCAGGGTGCCTTCTATCCGAAGCTGTACAGGCAAGAGCCCAGCGCATTCTCTCCCTGGCCATAGCCGGCTGCAGCCTGCCTGACACCCTGAACAGCCTCTTCAGTTCTGTTCTTTTGAGATTCCATCCCACTGTTTGGCTGATCCCATTTGTCAGTCACTGGGGCAAGTCTGTTTTGTTGATCTTCATTGACTGACTGGCCATCCTACTAGCAGGTAAATTAATGAGTCTTTTAGTATCCTATGAACCCTGGTGTCTGTGCTGCAGACTCCACAGAACATAATTGGCTGTGGAGCTAACCCCTGACCTGGTTGCCATGTCTTCTGGGGTCAGAATAACACAGACTGCTACCACAGTAGTTTCTGGGCTGTGACCCAGAAATGTCAATTTCTCTCCCCTCCTGCCCTTAAACAACTACTGTGCCTCCTCTGTGTTTGCAAAATGGTCCATGCTGCAGTCTAGTATGGACATGAAGCAATTCGGGGGGATGTCCCCAGTTGCCAAGCATACTGTCTCTTACTGGTGACAGGTAGCTGTGTCTGAAGCCACTTTCCACAGGCACAGGCAGCACTGAAGTCTGGCACTCTTCCTCTTCATTCCCTCCAGCTCCTAAACAGCAGCCTGAGTCCATTTGGGCTGGAGGGGATCAATGAGGTAGAAGCAAGGCAGATATCAAGGAGCCAAACGCAAGCCCCCAGCCTGGGGGGGGGGTTACAGATTTTGTGAGTGTCAGCAGAATGATATAGCAGTGGCACTAGCAGTAAAGATGCTCCCTCCCCTGTAATGCCAAATGTATTCCTGAAAATCAGGCCAAACATATTGTACTTTTTAACTTGGATATGGATTTCAGTATAATTTATTTAAACTTCTAACCATTGACCCTAACATCACCTTTTCTAATTGCAATTATTCTGCATATCATGAATAAAAAGAATAAAAAGTACTGTACATGAGACATTTTGTTAGATAACTACTTTGCATCCTACACTTCAGGATTCCCTCTTGAGAAAAGGGGTGAGCATTAAATGGGTCTCTTGGCCTTCTTTGCTCGTAACAGTCTGAGAACTATGAGTCTGTAGCGTGGGCTGCTGTTGATTGTCAGTAGCGTTTTGGAGTGATTTTAAGAAAATAAAACATGGTGGCTGTATGTCTCACTAAGTGAGAGGACTGTGACTTTGTTAGACTGGCCTATGCTGAGGGCAGGTGTGCCATGGAATGCCGTGTGTGTGTGTGTGTGGGGGGGGTAATATTGCAGGTCTCACTGCTTGACAGCCCCACCCACATTGTGCTGTAAGACACGTGCTCAATAAGTCTTTATGTCTGTTTATGACCTAGTGATCTGGAGAATAGCCAACAAAAGGGCAATCCCATAAATATAAAGGCCTCACTACAACCTACTCACTTCCATGCAAATAATATTGGCTAGCCATTTACCTTGACCATGCCACCTTCTCTCTCCATGCTGTGTCCAGTCCTTGGCAGGCTTGACCAACATGTCCACAGTGGCGGCTCCAGGAACTAAGAATGACTGGAGCACAGAGGGTCACAGGGGTCTTGTGAGCGGGTACATTAATGAAATTGCAGACTGGACTATATTACCAGCTACATGTACACTGGCTGATGATTTGAATTGTTTTGGAAATGTTCTGCACAAACCCCACCACAGCAGAACATGCAAATCCATGCATTTATACAAACAGGCAATAAACGTGCACTCCACTATCAGGGACTGGTGTTTTATCCAAACACACAGCTTCTTAAAGTGAACATAGTTTTTGCCCTATTGTGGAATATCACAGGGAGGATTTAAAACAGCTTGAGTGCAATTCCTGTTTTGCACAGAGGCCAAAGGGCTCCATGTGAGTCAAGTTAGGGCTCTGTACCTGGAAGTCCTGCTTCCGGTAGGGCTGGAAAGGGCCCTGCATAAAGCAAGTTACGACTCTAATTTTTCAAAAATTAAGGCTATTAACTTGGTTCGTGCAGGGTCCTTCATGAATGGGATCTGCATTTGTGGGTCGTAAATAGTTTTACCTGAAGCAAACAGTTAACCAGGGTGCATTTCCTAGCAGCCTCTGCTCTGGTCCTCCACATTACCATTTCTTCAGCTGACTGATTGTACAGCACCCTAAACTCTTGTTACTATTGTTGAGGGCTTTGGCAGTGGTATTATATCTAGGTGGTCGTTAGCCCTGTGAAAGGTTTTGTACTCTGCGTTCTTGAATAGATTAACAAACAGCATCACTGTGAGAGTTCATTATAATTTGTGCACTCCCCCCCCCCAAAAAAAATGTAGTATGATTGAGCCCCTCCCCAAACAGACTTCCATGAGTAAGAGTTATAGCTAGTCTTGTTCTTTTATAGTGCAGTGCCAATTAAACCTGCACCTCCAGTGACAATCTCTGGCCTCTTCCATAATCATGATAAATATTTATTGTCGCTCCAGATTTACAGCAATAATTTAAACATGTTCCGCTGGATGATCTCAGCATACTGAAGCATCTTGGTCTCTTTATATTTGCACAATGGGCCATTAATATCACTTTTCCACAGCCTTGCCTCCAAAGCACTTCAGTAGTCGATTAATTGGGGGGGGGGGTAGGCAGACTAATTATATTTAGAAAACAGTAGTTGAAGACTGAAGTGATTTCATCTTCCACAGCCTGACTTTGAAACAGCTCTTGCATGTGAGAGTATGTGTGTGTGTTTTGAATGCAGCAAGGGATTGTCTTTTATCTAAACAATTTTAACCCCCCCCCAAACAAAATTGTTTTTAACTGTGCCAGACTGTTTTAGGCTGATACAGACCTCAGAAACTCAGCTGGACACCTAATTAAACAAAGAGGACAGGGAAGAGAAATAGTGTTGCATATAGCCTGGCCCCTACAGTTCCTACGTAATGGAGAAAAATGACCCAGTCCAGCAGATGCGATAGTTTTCTCAGACCTCGCTTATGGAAAATAGATGGCGCATGTTTTTCCATGACTGGTGCCATACCTTAATAGATGGTGCTGTCCAAAGAGATCCAGACTTCTGTTCTGATGAATGAAAATTCTCGGCAAGTGGCAACATTGTCCAGCATTATATATATATATATATATATATATATATATATATATATGTGCATGTGTGTGCGTTCCAGGGGCCCAGTGTTATTGTGCTGTCCATAACAATAACATGTTAATAAATTGTCTAGAATATATCAACACATCAGATGCAAGGTCAAGTACTTGTTCAGTCACAGTAGATGGTGTGTATGTGTGTGTGTGCGCGCATGCTTTCTGACTAGTTTTTGGCTCCAAGTGTCACCTGGTATCGGGCTGGTTCAGAGGTGTGTGGGTATACATGTGTTTGTGTGTGCATATTTTAGTTATTTATTTATTTTGTCCCTTGTGTTTATCCTTGTTTCCTTGCCCTCCATTACTCCTCTCTGTTGGGCATTGCGTTGCCCAGACTTGCCTCTCAGTGCCACCAAGGGACCACCCAGACCTCCAGCATACAGACATCCCAGGGATGGGCTTTACCATGCCAGGGGTCTTCTCTGGCCTAGTGAAGGAGCACTTCCTTTTCTCCCACTTAGTCCACCACTGGACAGTTTGTTACTGCCAGGGGCATCCCCTGGATCAGAGGAGTACGGGGCTTGCTGTAGATACCTGGCTGAAGGGGCCTTCAGTGGCGCACCAGTGGGTTTGTGAGCAAAGTAGTACCCTCGGAGGCCATCATCTGGTACACTGGTTCAGCATGTCCACCACTTTACTACATGCCTTCAGTCACTGTCACATGCATGCTATCAGCTGGCCTGGAGAGGTACCAGATGGCACGCAGTAACCCACATCATGAAACATACCTCCACTACAGCATAACTATGAGCCACCAGTAGAGATGTGCATCAAGCCCCCACAGAGGAGAGCATCCAGTGGACACTATGTGCCTTCTGTTCCCATCATCCCAGGCTCAGAGTGCAAACCCAGGTCGCCGGAGTGCCAGAGTCATACCCAATCTCTTGGCACCATGGAGCCAGCCTGTGTATATTGTATTTATTTATTTATGTGTAACCCCAACCCGGTATGCCGTTTGTATCTGACAGCTCTACCAGGTGGGCTGGGTTCGGGGAGGAATAGGCCACTTGGCCCATAGGCTAGGTTTGGCTACTCTGCACAGGGGCACCCAAGTAACTCCGAATACAGGAAGCAATAACTGCAATGTCCAATACCAGAAGTGGGATTCTAAAGTGTGGCTTTTATTCACATCCAAACAGAATAAACAAAACATAGATGGACCCCCATGGGGATACACTCCTGGTAATGCAGATTAAAGGAGACCAGAACACATCCTCATCACTTTAGCCCTCAGGCTCTACAACACACTGGGCACACAGCCCGGACTTGTACACTGCTGTGGGTTACACAGCTCAAACTTGTGCACTGCTCTGGGTTTTCCCTGGCTTGGCTTCCTTGCCAGCCACTTGGACACCTTCCATACTTCATGGAAACATTTTCTGGTGGCTTCCTAAACCATCTAAGAGCACCTCAGCTCCATCAGGGAATCCTCCTCTTTAATCCCACATCTGGGTACTTTCCTCAGGCACTGGCCAAGCACCTGAGGGAAAGCAGAAGGTATCTCAGAGCAAATCCGTAGAGGTGAATTTGGTTACTACTGATGGGGGGGTCTCCCACATCTCACTCCCACAATTCATACTCGGCAATTTCTCTGGACTGTAAACACCTCATCCTTTAACACTTTGCTGTGTAGATTCTTGCTAAATGTATTTCACATTCAATCTACTTGTCTTGCTTCCAGTGGAGTAACTTTGGTGTAATAGTTGGGGGAAGACACAACTGTAAGAGGCTTTTAATGTAAGTTATTCAAAACTACAATCTTCATGAAAGATGAAATGCCCCCCCAAAAAAAAGTATGCCCCTGCTTGTTTCCCATTTGTGCTGGACTTGAACATACTTAAATTAAGTGGCATTGTCCATTACTCTAGACCCCCCGCAGGTTAAGCAGTCCAATCCCCACATTCTTTCTTTCCATTTTGTGCTGGCCTTGAACATACTTATAAGTGGCTTTGTCCATTACTCTAGACCCCCCACTGAGTTAAGCAGTCCAATCCCCACATCTTCCAACTGTACTTGGCTGTCTTTTCCTGACCCCACAGTAACAGTCCCTTTAGTTTCCTTCTGTTTCAGGTGAAAACACTTGGCCCTTTTTCAGAGTGAACTCACCCTTTGGTTACAGGTGCCCCACAGGTGTTTTCTCCACAAGGAATCTCTTACAGAGCTTCTGGTGCCTCAGCACAACTCAGACATGCAGCTTCTTTCCCTTAGCCAGACCCAGAGGGGTTGCCCCCTGGAAAACAGGCAGACACCTTCCCCCATCCCCTCAGGGATGGGGCTCTGAACCATTGAGAGCGGTCTCCAGTTCCTGTGTTCCTCTTCAGGTGGAAACACACACCTTGAACAAAAGTAGCTCTGAAACAGAGCCTAAAGCTCTGAGAGCCTGTACACACTCTGCTGCATTACAGTCTCTCTCTAAGACTGAACACAGACTGGCTTCAAATTCCCCAACGTTCTACTCTTACCTCCAACTGCAACATTTCAGTGTGGCTTATGCAGCTGCGACAGTTCTAAAATGATGTCATCCCTCAGTCTCAGCTGAGATGGAGAACAGAGTGAGACAATGTGAAATCCATTTAACTGGAGTTTCACAAGCTGCCTTCCCTTCCTACCACTAGGACTTACTGGGATTCTAGTAACCCCGGGTAACAGGGGGGTTACACTCACTCTGGGCCAGGAAAATGACTGTCCACAGTCATTAATCACCTGGCTTAGGCCATCTCACCCCATGTGTTGACTACGGAGAGGTAGCGCTACCTTCTCCCCTACCATGTGCTAGCACAGGCAGACAACACTGAGGGCCTAGGGGCCTTTGGCTGACATATCAGTCTCTGCTGTACCCGCTGACTATGGGTACCTAGTGGCTCTGGTAGAATTGTCCAGAGCATAGCCCTAATAGATTAGCATTGCAGCCCCTACGGCTGTTCAGGACCACAGCCTGTCTATCCCCCCTAGCCCTCTTGGGAAAACCTGTCTGCCTCTAACTCAAATTTTCCAAAGCAAAACAAACAGGGGACCTCCCCGACCCTGGACACCATGCAACCATACACCAGGAGCTAATACCATACACTATGCATTACTCCCACACTCCCCACAACCATACCTGTGGAAGAAAAAGGTTACACACAGTAACAACAACAACAACAGTACTTTAAACACTACACTCTAAAGTACTAGTGAGGGACTGTGATGAGTCCCTTCTCCTCTTCTTGTCCTCTCTTCTATCTTCTTCAGGAACACCTGCAAGAAAAAGAAAGACAACACACACTCCTAATCTGCATACACAGTCTCTCTAACCCCTAAAATCAAAACACTGGAGAATCCCAAAAAATATTTTTTTTTTTGAAAAGTAGAAAAAACAGTATAAACATTAGAAAACAATGACATTATTTACAATACACAATATTTGGGGGATGGAGTGCCCTAAAAGTCCCATCTAGTGACCACAGTGCCCGAAGGCAAGTCCATTAAAGAGTCTCTCCTGGGCCGGAGCCCGGTGAAGCACAGTTCTAGCAGGCTAGAGTCCTGAAGGGGAGAGTCTTTGAGGACAGTTCAAACATCTGGAGTCTGCTAGTGTAGAGTGTGTACTGCAATGTCATAAGAATAGAAACGTCTGGACTTACCAGTCCCATGTAGAATGAAAACAGCACCAAACCTGGTCCTCAGCCGAAGACTCTCCCTGGCAGCATTCTTCCAATACAGCTGGGTGGACATCTTCTGGGAACGACAGGAGGGCACATCTGGAAACTGCTGGGTTGATGTCATCTCTGGAGATGGAACCTTGGAACAGGAACAAAAAGAAAAACAGCTGGTCTGAAGCCATCTGATTACCAGGCGATGAATCAAGAGTACAGCTGGGCTGGTGTCCTCTCTGGATCTGAAGTCATCTGGTGGGCCAGTCGATGGATTCTGGAAAGCCAGTAGACTGTAGAACTGATGAATGTGGGGCACCTGAGTCCTGGACGTCCATATTGGCAGAACAACATAGGTACTGCAATGGCTGGAGTGGCAGCACTGGCTACCACTGCTCTGCTTTCCATTTTGTAGGCATGGGCTCATATGCAGGAAGGTCTTTGCATTGTGGCCAACAGCACAATGGGTCAGATGCTTGAATTATTACCCCGTCTGGGTGCTCATAATTCACACTGTGTAAGGTTTCACTCCCCTCTCCATCCACAGTTCGAACAGTGTCCATTAACAGTGTCCTGCCTCTTTTCCACTGGCTGTATTTGTCGTGAAACATTCTGTGCTTGACATGCTTGTTTGCACCAGGATGCACACACTTCATTGCTTCTGCCCAAAGCCAGAACTTCCTGTTTTGTTCAATCTCCTCCCAGACTCTCCAAGGAAAGGTAGAAAAGGACATCCCATAGATTTCATTTGCCTTCCTACAAAGCAGTCTTTCCTCTTTGCTAGCTTTGGTCAACCTGAGACCTCTGGCCTGGCTTGGGGGTGGCCAGTCCTGGTTCTGCCAGCTACGCAGTCTCAAAGACACAAAAAATGGATCCCTGGCTTCTTCTTGCACAGCCAGGGCAGTGGCATCACCACTCTGTTCCATGCATTCCTCTGAGGCAAGAGCTTGAGACTGTGTACCAGTTCCTTTTGCAGAAGGCCACATAGGTTCCCCCTGTTCTTCTTCCTCACTGAGAATCTGTGCCCAGGAGTGAGCTGTTGTCCTCACTCCTGAGACTATCCACTCTTACAAAGGCCTCCCTCATCTCATCTTCACCTATGAGACTTGGGCTAGGCCCCGCTCTCCATGGGTCTACTGATGTTCTTCCTGAGATGTCTCTCTGTGACTCAGGATCCGAAACATCAGCACATTGTTCTGTCTGTAAATCTGCACTCTCTAGCTTTATGCCACACTCCCCTGAGGGGCCTTTTCCAATAGGCTCCGTCTGGTGCTGTGTGCTGCCAACTGCAGAATCTTGAACTTTTGTCCATGTGGGAGCCAAATTAATCTTGGTCGCTTTAAATAAGCCATATTTCTCTAGGCACCCAAAACAGGGAGGTACCATGAAGATGTCCCTTCCAGCATTTAAGCACATCAAACATACTTGCACAGTTTTCTTTGTCACAAACACTTTTAAAAGCTGGCAAACGCTGTAATTTGATGCAGGACAAGGGCATACATTCTCAGGCTTTACTGCGCCTTGGCAAACAGTTGGCATTTTAACAGCAGCACATGAATAACAGCACACAGCAGCACATTAATTAACCTTGCTTCAGCTTTTTGGGCTACCCACTGCCAGATAGCCAAATCGCTAAGCCTTTGCCCGAGTGACCTTTCTTACATTCCTCCCTAATTCCAAACCTAAATCCTCAGCGGTGCCTCCATTTTTGTAATCTCTACCCGGTATGCCATTTGTATCTAACAGATCTACCAGGTGGGCTGGATTCGGGGAGGAATAGGCCACTCGGCCCATAGGCTAGGTTTGGCTGCTCTGCACAGGGGCACCCAAGTAACTCCGAACACAGGAAGCAATAACTGCAATGTCCAATACCAGAAGTGGGATTCTAAAGTGTGGCTTTTATTCACATCCAAACAGAATAAACAAGGCATAGATGGACCCCCACGGGGATGTACTCCTGGTAATGCAGATTAAAGGAGACCAGAACACATGCTCATCACTTTAGCCGTCAGGCTGTACAACACACTGGGCACACAGCCCGGACTTGTACGCAGCTTTGGGTTACACAGCCCAAACTTGTACACTGCTCTGGGTTTTCCCTGGCTCAGCTCCCTTGCCAGCCACTTGGACACCTTCCATACTTCATGGGAACATTTTCTGGTGGCTCCCTAAACCACCTGAGAACACCTCAGCTCCATCAGGGAATTATCCTCTTTAATCCCACATCTGGGTACTTTCCTCAGGCACTGGCCAAGTACTTGAGGGAAAGCAAAAGGTGTCTCAGAGCAAATCAGTAGAGGTGAATTTGGTTACTACTGATGGGGGGGGGGTCTCCCACCTCTCGCTCCCACAATTCATACCCGGCCATTTCTCTGGACTGTAAACACCTCATCCTTTAACACTTTGCTGTGTAGATTCTTGCTAAATGTATTTTACATTTAATCTACTTGTCTTGCTTCCCATTTGTGCTGGACTTGAACATACTTAAATTAAGTGGCATTGTCCATTACTCTAGACCCCCCCCCCCCACACAGGTTAAGCAGTCCAATCCCACATTCTTTTTTTTTCCATTTTGTGCTGGCCTTGAACATACTTGTAAGTGGCTTTGTCCATTACTCTAGACCCCCCACTGAGTTAAGCAGTCCAAACCCCACATCTTCCAACTGTACTTGGCTGTCTTTTCCTGACCCCACAGTAACAGTCCCTTTAGTTTTCTTCTGTTTCAGGTGAAAACAATTGGCCCTTTTTTCAGAGAAAACTCACCCTTTGGTTGCAGGTGCCCCACAGGCGTTTCCTCCACAAGGAATCTCTTACAGAGCTTCTGGTGCCTCAGCACAACTCAGACAGGCAGCTTCTTTCTCTTAACTGGACCCAGGGATGTTGCCCCTGGAAAACAGGCAGACTCCTTCCCCCATCCCCTCAGGGATGGGGCTCTGAACCATTGAGAGCAGTCTCCACCACTTCAATTACCAGTTCCTGTGTTCCTCTTCAGGTGGAAACACACACCTTGAACAAAAGTAGCTCTGAAACAGAGCTTAAAGCTCTGAGAGAGCCTGCACACACTCTGCTGCACTACAGTCTCTCTCTCTAAGACTGCACACAGACTGGCTTCAAATTTCCCAGCGTTCTACTCTAACCTCTAACTGCAACATTCCAGTGTGGCTTATGCAGTTGCGACAGTTCTAAAATGATGTCATCCCTCAGTCTCAGCTGAGACGGAGAACAGAGTGAGACAGTGTGAAATCCATTTAACTGGAGTTTCACAAGCTGCCTTCCCTGCCTACCACTAGGTCTTGCTGGGATTCTAGTAACCTCGGGTAACAGGGGGGTTACATATGCATGTTTGTTTATTTGCAATTATTGACCAGGAAAGGCCCATCAAGTTGTGACAGCTTGTTTCCAGATTGTCCTGGGGTGTGGGTTACATGGAGCTATTTTTTACATGTGTATATGTACGTTTCTTCCTTCAGCAGTGGCTGGGCCAGTTTGGGTACAGGCGTTTCCAGTAAAAACAAGGGACAATGACTGGCTGCAACATTTATATTTAGGATTAAAGCACAGAAGCTGCCCTAATGGCAAGGGGACAGTGATCACTGACGCAACACAGGAGACTCAGCATCATGCCGAAGTATAGGGTTTCCTGCTTAAGTCGGCAAGGTCAAAGTAGTGTGACTGGCAGGTGGGGGGGGGGAGGCAGGGAGAGATAAAGTGTAAGAGAAGAAAGGGATCTGGTAGTAATAATCCAACCAGATTTAAGTTTTACTAATAACATCAAAAACTATAATGCCAAAGCTATAAGAATTCTAGGTAACATGATACAGAATTTTAATAGCAGGCTTAAGGATGTGATCATCCTGTATATAGATCTCTCATCAGGCCCTATAGGGATTACTGCTCCCAGTTTTAGTCACCTACAGTGAGAGGGGAAGTAAATTCTATAGAAAAAGTGCAAGAAGATTTACAAAATGTATATACGACCTAAAAAGACTAGATTAAAAATCAGAACTGAGATCACAGGGGCATCACAGTCTGGAGGTAAGGAGAGTAAGGGGGGACCTGATTCTGTTGTGTAATATAATACAAGGCAAACCTCTGTCTGCAGAAGTGGGACTCGTGCATAAGGAACGTGGGCACAACACTAGAGGACACTGTCTGCAGCTCTAGGGAAGAAATGCAGGATCTTACTATACCTAGAGCATAGTGAAAATCTGGAACAGATTACCAGATGAAATAGTCAATGCTAAAATGTAAGCTGTTTGAAAACGCAGCTGGATATTCTTGTTAATATTTGGACAGATCAATCCACTATTTAGTCATACTTCTCAACCTCTCAGCATTAAAATTCACAGCACTGGCCTTTAAAATACCGAGCAAATGACCAGAATGTGTAGCAGTTTCTTATTTTAAAGAATAATATGTCTACAAATAATGGGTTCCATAAGAAATGTTTCTATCACGTTAATTCAATGATTTAACAGTTTGTGTGCCCAGAAATGTATTTATTTATTTCAGAAGTTTCACCAGGAAAGACAAACAGCTGAATAGCAGCTCATTTCCGGATGCATTCTGTGGGTGGGTGGGTAAGAGCAGGGTCATGAGAAACAGTAAAAACAGAATTTACATAGCAGTAAGAAACATAACTAAACTTCAAAACAAGCTACACTAGCTAGGCAAGTAGACAAATGTGTACAAATGGAATAAGTAACACAGACAAGATATAACAGATTGGTCAAATTAAGCATTATATACAGTGACCCCTCGCTATAGCGAACCCCACTATATCGAATTCCCAGGTATAACAAATGACTCCCATGGCTCCGGATATAAGTAGCACACTGTTCAATATGTTCCAATCCGTAGTCTGGGCTCACTCCCTCACTTGCCTTATCTGGATCTGGAGCAAGTGATTTAAAAAATGAAAATGCCCTGGTGGTTTTTCAAATCACTCAAGCACTGTTGTTTTAACAGAGAAAGTCGGCAGAAAGACAAGGAGCTGGGTGGGCTGACTAGTCATGATAAGAGCTGTGACTTTGCCTTCTCTGAGTCGAGTGAGCTGAGTAATTTACAAAATAGAAATACCCTCATGTCTTGCCAAATCACTCATCCACGACGTGTTTTTGTTTGAGTAGTACCAAGGAGTGGAGGTAGAAAAACACGGAGTGAAAAGAAGCCATTGGCACTGTGGATAGGTGGGCAGCACCATGGCAGAGTGTACTGGGGTAAATAAAACAACAGAACAAAACAAGATATTTTCTTTTCTTTACTGCATTAATTTTATACATATCTAAACTTCTTCTGCTGTTTCTGATGGATGGAAAGAGAAATGGGTTATTGTATTTCTTAGTGCTCGGTGCTCTTTTTTTTTTTTTTTTTTTAGCATCCTTCATTATAATGAATGAGGTACTATAATGGACAGCTGTGCTTGCTCACAATTCGTTCATTATAGCAAGGAGTTACTGTACAATGGCATGTGATACCGCAGATAGACATCCAGAAAGGTAGCAAGAGAGTGCTAATTAAAGTGTAGAGTGCAATAAATGTAGGCAAGTGGTACCGAAGCTATCCAGAGGTAGTCAAGGAAGAGCACAAATAGAGAGGGGGATGGGGGGATTGCAGCAGTGTTAGGGCAGGGTGGGGGAACAAGGAGGGGAAGCGGAAGGATGGGGAGAGAGGTACAGAGGTGGGGATCAGGTACAGTTGCAGGGTAAGGTGAATTTGAGGGCGAGGAGAGGGAGGGAGCATAGGGAAGAGGCAGAGTGGCTAGAGAGGGAAGAATTCCAAAATTTGGGGAAGCAGTAGGAGAAGGCAACCTGGCCAGCTGTGGATGTCCTGGAGGGAATGTCAGGAACAAAATTTAGAGTTCCGAAGGGAGTAGTGTCAAGGGGGGGTAGAGGTAAGAAAGGAGGGGAGAGAGCCAAGCCAGTATTTCGCTACAAAGGAAGTACAGCGAGTGAGGTGCCTGGCTTTGAGGGAGAGAATGGAGAGGAGGATATAAAGGGAGCAATGGTGGATGCAGGGCAGGCAGACCAGAGCAACGTGATAGAAGAAGTGGAAGAGGGAATCCAGTCTGGTCAGGGTTGACTTGGGAGCAGCACTGTAGACAATGTCTCCATAGTCAAAAATAGGGAGAATCATGTTCTGGATAATGGCTCCATGAGCCGGCACAGTGATGCAACCACATTTTTTATGGATGGCATCCACATGACCAGAAGAGTCGAGGTGTCAGTCGAGCCATACTGCCAGGTACAATGGGATATTAACGATCTTGGACCCATCAAGGGTGTGGAAAGATGGGAGGGCAGCAAGCCTAGAGAGCTTCTGCCTCAAACCAAAGGTCAAGGAGACCATTATTTTGGTGCTGAGAGACAACTGATTTGAACAGAACCAGTGTTAGATGTTGTTGATGTCCAGCTGGAGTGTGGCCATCAAATCAGAAGGGGTGGAACCAGAGATAAAGAGAACTGTATCATCTGTGTACATATGGATTGATGTAGAGGTACAGGCAGCGGGGGAGGTCATTCAGGAAAGCTGAAAAGAGTATTGAGCTAAGGACAGAACCTTGGGGAACTCCAGTGCTGATAGGGAGTGGAGGGGATAAGGAATCTCTGATTCTAACTGATTGAGTCCTACCCTTAGGGTAGGAGTGGAACCATTTGGTAGTGGAGGTAGAAAGCCTCGCTACTATAAGTTTGTCAGAGAGAAGAGGGTAGGCTGTAGTATCAAAAGCTGCGGGCAAGTCGACAAAGATGGCGGAAGTGATAAGGCCCTGATCTATGCTTGAGAGAATGCAGTCATTAAGCCAGAGGAGGAGGTGGAGTGGGATTTCTGGAATTATGGAAAACAAATTGGAAGAGGGTGAAAAAGGAGGATGAATCAAGGAAGGGGGAAAGCTAAGAAAGCACTAGGTGCTCCTGCAGTTTAGCAAGGGTGAGGAGCAGGGGAGGTAGGACAGTAATTGCCAGGACAGGAGGACTTGCCTCCTTTTGGAAGGGGTACACCAGTAGCATGTTTCCAAGTGTCAGAAACAGAGGCAAGGGAGAAAGAAAGATTGAGAAGGAAGGGGATTGAAAGTGCTATGGCTGGGAAAGATAGATGGAGGAGTTTAGGGTTGAGCCTTTCAGGGCCTGTGCCCTTGAGAGGGTTCAGAGCTAGGAGGGACTTGAAAGTGTCAATAGGAGAAATAGGAGAGAAAGAGAAAGGGGGAGACCAGGAGGCAAGCAGGTGTTGAAGGGAGGGGGAAGGAAGAGAGAAGGGAGGAGGCACAGGAGGTGAAAAAAGCTTTGAATTCAGAGGCAACGGAGAGGGGGTCAGAAATGGTGACATCTCTAATCTTGAGAATTGGGGTAGGGGACTGGACTAGGGGGGAGTAGAGGGCATGGATGACCTTCCAGAACTTGGAGGGGTGGTTATGGTTGTTCTGGAAAGTGGAGGCAAAGTACTCAGCCTTGGCAAGCCTAGTAGCTTTGGTACAGGCATTGCGCATGGCACAGTATCTGAGTAGATCATCAGGGGAGCCAGAGGACTTGTGAGCCTTCCAGACAACATCCCAAGCTCACAGGCAGGCCAACAGTTTGGCTGAGATCCAAGGGTAGTGGGAACCACAGACCCTGGTTTTCCTGAGGGGAACTTGTAGATCCCAGATAGATGGAAATTTGGTCTTGAAATAATTGAGGGCAGAGTCAAAGGTATTGCAGAGGAGATGGGGGGACCAGTTGGTGGCTGCCAAATTCACATGGAGGGAGGACAGGTCCAGTGATAAGAAAGACCAGATCTGAAGGAGTTTGTGTGGGGCCTTGGGGCAGTGTAATTTGCGGACACAGAGTAGACCATATGGTGGTCACTGATGGCATCCAGAAGGGTGCCGGCAACAATAATTCAGTGGGGATGGGAGGCATGAACCCAGTCCAGTAGGGTGTGGTGAGAGATCTATAGTTGTGGTGGGTAGGGTGAGTGATCAATTGAAAATATTTAGGTACTTAATGTTATGTTAGAATTTGGAATGAGCAGGGAAGAGACAATTTATATTGCAGTCCCCAAAGGTGAGTAATTCACCAGACAAGTCATGGGTAGAGATAGTAGTGAGGAGGTTAGTGACAGAAGAGGGGGAGATGCCTGGGCAGCAGTAAATACCAGCCACATAGATGGGGAGAGACAATGGGAGGAAGAGTTTGAGGAGTAGTCGTTTATAGGTGGAAGGGGAGGAGATACAGAGTACAGGGATGGACTGAATAGCAGAGGAGAGGTATATGAAACATCACCACCGCTATTGGTATGGTCTGGGTGGCAAGAGAGTACCCTGGTATGACTACCGCAGAGTCTGGAATCTTTTGGGAAAGCCAAGACTCAAAGATGATTAACACATCAGGTAGAAGATTAGCCATGAGCGGTTATAGGTCTAACTTTGGGAGGAGGCTTCTGATATTGAGGTGAGTCACTCTCAACCCTTTGGGCAGGCAGGTAGGAGAGGAGTGAGTAGTGCTAGGGTTGGGTTTGATATCCTCTGCAACTAAGAGCAGCAGTGAGATAAGGAGTTTAGCTGGGACAGAGGTGTGCCTACGTGGCAGTTGAGAGGGAGAGTAGAGTTGAGTGGGAGGAGTGGGGTAGGTTGGAAGCAAGCATCAAAGAGATATGAGACGGAGACAGGAGTAAGGGAGGAGTGAGGGACCAGGGAGCTAGGGGGAGTGGGCAAGAAGTCAGGAGGAAGGGAGTGTGGGAGAAGGGGAGGAGGAGATAGAGAAGAAGGGGGGAGAAGAGGGGAAGCTAGTAGGTGGGAGGGAGGCAAAAGAAAATGGGAGGGGGAGTAGAAAGAGGGTTATGAGGAACATATTGGATTGACAGGAGGACAGGGTATGTTGGTAGTATGATTGAGGTGATGGAGCTTGCGTGGGGGGCAGTGGGTGGATGAGTATTTGTGGCGAAGATGGAGGAGTATGACTTACCTGGTGATGGAAGGGGAAGCAAGAGAGGAGCTGGGCTAAGCTGAGAGAGAAGGAGAAAGGCATATTGTAGAGAGGGGGTAGAGGAGGAGGTAGATGGGGTGAGAGGGCCAGCTATGCAGGGGAAGGGAGACAGATAGATGAGTAGTACAGTGATGCAGGGATAGGAGAACTCTATATAGGGAGTTGAGGTGGAGACAGCCGAGGGAGAAGAATGAGAGTGCAGCTAGGGAGGTGGTACAAAGAGGTAGAAGCGGAGGCAGCACAGAAATATAAAAATAATGTGACCTTAGATAGAGAGTTGGTGCACAAACAGAAACAGTGGGTGAGGAGCTGAGAAGCTATAGCCAGGAGGGAGGAGTAGGGTGCAAGAGGGAACAACACAGAGATACAAGAGATAGGGGGAACCCTAGAAATGGAGTGCGAGCATTGAACAGAAAAAAAAGGCAGGCATAGGTGCCCAAGATATGAGCAGAACAAGAGTGAGGATGAGCAGCAGTAGCAGGAGGGAGGAACAGTAAGGAGCAGAGAGAGGATTGAAGGATAGCAGATAGAACGCACTAGGAGAGGCAGTTCAATCAATAGGAGTACACAGTGAGCTGGCTGAAGGAGTATAAGTGATAGACCTTGGCAGTACTAAGGATATTAGTAGTATAAACAATTTGAGCAGGGCTCTAATATGGATCAGACAATACATGAAATTATACAAGGCAGTACAGTGGCACTAGTTAGTAGCAATGAAGCAGTGTGCACCAGTAACATATGGTAAGTAGTATGCCTAATTCTAGACTATGTTGACAGCAAAAATAATAATAGAGTACACTTCCCACCAGTAAGCTATAGTTCACCCAAGGCACAGTATAAATGAAGCAAGCAGATATCAGACATAGCAGTGTGAGTACACAGTTAAAATGCAGTTCTGCTGCCTTAATCCTCCAAACTTTACTGCTGACCGCAATGATGTACAACTTGGAATCTAGTTATCTTCTGACCCTCTGCCTGTTACTTGCTCCTCCAATAACAATGGACCCTGCGTTGTATTACGAGTCCACCACGTAATGCAATAAAATCCTACCTTTCCAACACAGCCCAAAATCTACCATTTCCCAGGGGCAAGAAGTCCTCATTAAAATGCATCTGCTTTCCAGTGTGCCATTGAATAATGGTCTTGGCGTATATCCCCTTCCCACCTCTCATTAAAATTATATATTCCAGTACCCTAATCAAACATTGCTCAGCCAAAAAAAAACAAACGATCTCAAATATTAGCAAACCTAAAGTGTCAGGCTGTCTGTTTGACCTGGCTACTTCTACTTCTCTCTGGGAATATACACCTCTACCCGGGACAATGCCAAGTCCCACAACTATACCAAAAAAATCATGGTGGGCTCACCCTAGCCTCCATTAATATCTGCAGCCTCCTGGCATAGCTCAACCCCCCTACAAGTATAGGTCACCCAGCACCAGCCTGATATCCTGTCAGTTGTGCAGACCTGGCTCAATCCTAGGATTGCTGATACGGTTGTTCAGCTATCAGGCTACTCAATGTTTAGGCTTGATAGGTTGGGAAGCGAGGGGGTGGTTGTGCTCTCTACTTAAAAGAGCACCTCCAGGCACAAATGTTACCAATTGTTGCAACTACCAGTAGCACCCAACTCCTAGCAATAAAAGTTTTGCTAGGCACAAATGGTAAAACTTTAACATCCCCCAAGGACCAATATAACAGTTTTAAAATGATCCACGACTTTCTGTCTGATCATTGGCACAACGCCGCACTAATAATTTTATTTATTTATTTATTAGTTTTTGTTGGGCAGGTTAAGTGCACTAGACAAATCCTGCCTATTTTCAGGCATGACCCGGGGAAGGGGGATACAGATGAATGCCAACCGACCTTGAACCAGATTAAGCTGTAGGTGGTATTTTTAGTGAATGAGAGAAATTTGACCAGGACACCGTGGAAATTCCCCTACTCTTTTTGATAAGTGCCATGGGATCTTTAACATCCACCTGAACTACCACCAATCCAGGCAGATGAGACCTCGGTTTAATGTCTCATCCGAAAGATGGAAATTGTTGGGTGATTTCAACATCAACTGGTCATCCCCCGAGGCCGGACCAGTTAAAGATGCCCTAGCTGCGCTAAATATGTCTCAACTAGTATGCTCCTCCACTCGGGTAAATTACAGATCATGTACTAATGCATTGATTGACTGGTTTATTACAAACCAACCAGAGAGAATACTAGGCATAACAGTTCTCCTTGACTCCCTCAGTGACTGTTCCCCTATACTCTGCTCCTGGTCTAATAAATCCCCAAAAGTCCCACCTAAAACAATCACTAACAGATTGCTGAAGAAAGGGAAGCCGGAGGCCTTTAAAGAATGCCTAAGACATCATGACTGGAGCTTTCTAGATACTACTAACGATGTAGACACTGCACTTGAAGGCCTCATTAATAATTTTAACAAATCTCCTGTGATATTTTGGCCCCGTCACTAAACGTAAGATCTGGGACTCCATTAACACCTGGGATCACACCACAGCTCCTGCAGCTAATGAAACGCAGGGATGAACTGTGGAAAAAAGCTACGATTTCTGGCTCACCTTTCAATCTACAGAATTACAAAGCAGCCAGGAACAATTGTACCTGGGAGATACAGAAGGCCAAAAGCCACCATTTCAGAAGTGAGCTAACTAACTCATGGGGTAACTCCAGAAGATTTTGGGAAAATATCAAACTGCTTACAGATAAACCAAATATGACCTCCCCCTCCATTCTTAATGTTGACGGTACTCCCACATTGGACCAGAAGATTATAGCTGACGCATTTAACAAAGTGTTCACAGACCTAAGCAATGTACTGCCTCCTGACTTCCTTGAACCCTTGAAGGACAATTCTCTTTCGCACGACCTGGGGACCCACCCTGGCTCTTCACCCACCTTCAATTTGAAAGTCATCACCTCAGCCAAGGTGAAAAAGTACCTTTCTAAAGCACTCAGCAAATCTAGAGCAAGCAGCGACTTTCTCGATCTCAAGCTTGTTGGGCTTGCCCTTGATATTCTCCTCGTTCCGCTGACCAAAATGATAAACTTATCCCTCATCTCAGGTAAATTTCCTCAACTTTGGAAATCCGCGGTGGTCACACTCATCTATTAAAATAGAGAAAAACGCAACCACTCTTAACTACAGACCTATTTAAATCCTTCCCCTTCTCTCTAAAGTGCTCAAACACATCGTTGCTGATCAATTGACAGACTACCTTGACACTTACCAACTGCAGTGCCGGCAGCAACACGGCTTCCAGAAGCAGCACAGTACTTCTGCTGCTCTAGTGGAGTTCACTGGCTTCATTCACAATGCCTTAGACAGAGGGGTGTTGGTGGAGGCAACCTATATTTACCTTACCAAGGCCTTCGACACCGTTAATCACAAACTGATGCTGAATCAATTGACCCATATTAGACTTGCTTCTAAATCAGTTGCTTGGTTCAGGAGCTACCTCTCTGGGAGAGAGCAAGAAGTGGAAATTCAAAATGTCCTCTTTGACAGCAGGGCCAGTAACAACAAGGGTGCTCCAAGGCTCCATCCTTTGCCCTCTACTTTTTAGCTTGTACCTAAACCAACTCCCATTGGCTGTTAAAGACAACATACTGCTGTATGCAGACGACGCGGTACTATTTTCAAGCCAACTGCGACCCTATTGTGCTAGAAAGCCAAGTGCAGTCCAACTTCTCCGCAACTGAACAATGGTTCCTCAATTCCAAGTTACTTTTAAACTACAAAAAAAAAGACCATGATATTCGCATCCCCCCATAACAGACACAAATCTTTCAGACTTCAAATCTGCAACAAGCTTAATTCCTCCCCTTGAAATGGTACGCAGCTTCAAATATCTGGGAGTAACATTGGACAGCTCATTATCTTACACTCAGCATATTGATCAAGTTACCAAGATAGCAAACTCTAGATTAGGGCTGCTCTATAAAAACAAACATTGCTTAACCAATGAAGCTCTAAAAATTGTGATCTCAGCTCCGTGCTGTTGGTCATCGACTGTGGCCTTGTAGTATATGGTGCCGCAACCCCTACAGCCTTCAAATGGGTTAAGACTACACTTAACAAGGCCTGTAGGCTTGTCCTGGATGCAAACTGGATGACCCACACACATGCAAGTTGTACGCTCAGTCTGGCTGGCTTAACTTGGACAGCAGGTTACAGTATCAAGTCTGTCTGCTGACTAAGAAATCTACCCTCGGATTCACCCCAGCAGGTGTTAAGAACCTCATTAGCCTACCTAACTCTGCCAGAAGCACCAGGAGCTTAAACAACCATTCTCTCAAAGTCCCATTCCGCTGCACCACACAAGGCCAGTGGTCCTTCGAATATTGTGCACCCTCCTAGTTCAACTCCCTCAGAGCTGACTTACAGAAGGAAGTCAGGCTCGGACTGTTTAAGAATAAACTTTGTACTCTACTTGCATCTACCAGTGGATGTGACTGGGACCTAGCTATTCCTTGTTCCCTGTCTTAAACCCCTCTAGCCGACCCCTCGCCTACCAGCCTCTCCCGTCACATCCTCCCCTGTTTTCACTAAGGCCCCTGTTCCTTGCCTATACTTACCCCTCTACTCTGTCATTTCACTTGGCCTTCTGTGGTTTTCCAGCTTTCTTTCCCTCTCCCCTCCTCTCTCGGCCAACCTCCCCCCTCTGTGTCCCCCCATCCATCCCCTGATACCCTTCCCCAGCCACTCCTTGGGCTATGCCCTGTCTCCCTCTGCTCCCTAGCTGCCCCCCCACCTACCTCTACCCCTACCATCATTAGAACGCCAATCCTTTGGCCACCCTTGTTCACCTGTTATCCCACCTCTTCCACCTCTCCCTCCTCTCCCCTTTTCTCATGGCAGTATGGGCCTACCCACCTAAGACTCCCAGAACCCTGCTGTGCCTTGTACTTTCCTCTCACCACTTCATGCTATTCTATTGCCTTATTGCCTTTCACTTAGACAAAGGTACTGTTTTTTTATGACAAGTTCTGGCTATAATTTACTTGAAAAATGTTAACCCAAGTGTGTACTTGGCTGTATGTATTTTTATCTCTCCTCTATGTTATTCAATTTATATTGACTTCATTGTTTATTTTTTTCATTGAACTCTGTGCTATATGCTCTGTATCCTATACTCCTTTTTAATGTATCACGACGTGGAACCTCTGTAAACGAGCCTCTGGCTCGAAGGTGTATCTGAAAACTAATAAATAAATAAATAAAGATTTAGCATAACAAGACATAAAAAGGCATTGGGGTTACATACTTACAGACACTTGCAGGATGGGATTTGAGCAGCGTGTCCTGGAGTCCTGGTGTGTCCCCTCAAGGACTCCCACTCCTGCTGTGCCACTCACGCTGGGACCGCTCAAGCGGTGACCACTTGGCCAGAAGGACATAAAGAGGAGAGACAGCCCACACCCTCACAGCCGCCCCGGTGTGAGGGTGTGCTTCATGCTTCAGGGCTGCTGCTTTAGTACAAACAGGCAAACAAAAGCTGGGCACACGTCTTGAAAATGGGGGGTACTCACAAAAACAAACTGCAGCAATGGGAACAAGTCCAGAAAGGACTGCAAGCAGACTTCTGGTTCTGGCACAGACCTAAATGGCTGCTTAGTATTTGAGTGCTTGCTCCGCTCTGAAGGAAAATCCCTCTGCAAGCAGTGAACGTAAACTAAAATCCATTTCAATTTACTTGAGGGATAGCTAATCTTCTGCCAATGAAGCCAATATCAAAAAAGAATGCCCTACCTCTGGAGGACGGTGAGGAATCTCAGCCAGAATACTCTGACACCAAACGCTCACAGCTTTCGGATCCCCAGATGAATCCATATTGCGCCTTGACCTCTTGCAATTAAATGCTAGGCAGGACCAAGAATAAGAAAGTTAAACTGGACACTATTTACAAACAAATCTTAGCTTTTTGTGCAGAGATTAAGGGAGCTCTGCAAAACCTGCACCGTGATATTGCTGGCCTTGAGGAAAGGGCTGATAGCCTGGAATGGCAAACGGCTATGGTCGAGAATAAAATGGACAACCTGGAAGCTCAAATTAAATAAATAATGGACACTTGAGGCCTTATACTGGCCAGGCAAGAGGATGCAGAAAACAGAGCCTGCCGTAATAACTTGAGGCTGTATGGTATGCCCGAAGATTCGGAAGGAGCTGATATAGTGGCATTTTTGGATTCCTTCTTCCGTACTGCATTAGAGCTTGCTCCTGATCTGCCCATAGATATAGAATGGGCCCATTGTGCTTTAGCTCCAAAACCTATGAAGCCTGATGCCCCTCCTTGATCTCTTATTATAAAGTTCCTTAACTGAGCCAGCCCAGTGGCACTGAGGGTTGAGGCACAGGATGCCACACCTCACCCCACGCTGGCGACCCGGGTTCGGGAATGGACCTGGGTCAGCAGGGGTGGAGAGGGATTGAGTGTCCATGGAAAGCTCTCCCTCTCTGGGGGAAGGGGGTTACCAGTTGTCAGCGCGCTAGTGACCTCTGGCGGAGGCTGGGGGCGATGCGCTAGCACTGCTTGGAAGGGGGTGAACCTGGGGCAAGGTGCCAGGAGGGAGTGCATGCGGACACATGTGCGCTCCCTCCATTGGCATCATTGCACGCCGCAGTTCACACCAACCCAGGAACAGGGAAAATGGCACCGGTCCCAGCGACTTGATGGCCATTTGGCGGGGTGCCCAGCTTTGAGGGCATCACTGCAGTTACTGGATCCTGTATCAATGGAAAAAAGTGGGGCCTCTCCACTGCCCCGCTGCGAGGGGCAAGCCACAGGGGTATGCAGTGAGGAGCCCAACTAGGAGCTGGAGCGGTCTGAACGGCGGCTGGAGAATGCGGGATGCCTGGACGTGGATGGCAGACTGGGGCCAAGGTAAGAAAATTGACTAAAAAAAAATAAAGTTTCTTAACTACTCTACAAAAGAAAAAATCTTACAGACAGTATGGAAAAAGCAAAAGGCCTATTACGGGCAGACAGGAATCCTTTTTTGATAATGATGCCTCTGAGACCACTAGACAGTGAAAGGCTTACCTGAATGTTTTACGTCGGCTCCTGTACTGGGGAGCTGTTTTCTCTAACCTGCTGTTATGAGGTATGTGGGGGGGGGAAGGTGATTTTTGAATAGTTCTGCTGGACATTGGGTTACGAGATTGGGGAGCGCTCGGGGGGTGGGGTGGGGGCTCTCAGCTGGTCATACTCTCCAGGTATCCAGAGACTTTATTTCTGGTAAGGGTACCAGTAATAGAAGTCTCTGTCTTTGGTTTCCCTGGGGACCTGTCTGTGTTTTGGGGCTTCATCATCCCCAATTGGGCCCAGAGTCCTGTCCTGTATTCTGCTTCCCACTGCAGGAGCAACTTGGCCCCTTTCTCATCCCCACTGAACTGGTAGGTTCTGCTGACTACAAATCTCTGTTTCATATGTTCCAGAGCAACTTGAGGGGAAGAGAACTTTTTGACATGATTTATTTATTTAAAAATTGGTAACCAGGAAAGGCACACTGAGCTGAGGCTCGTTTCCATGTGCGACCTGGGACAAAGGGCAAGGACACAGTTTTCAATACATTGCAAGAAAAATCACATAAATTACATTGGTACAAGGTAGAACATTAACCTGCTAGCATTCCGTTGAGTGGGTCGCTCCATCAGTGTATGTTCTTTTCCCCTTTTGTGCTTTCTTTTAAGCTCATGTTTATCAGCTTCAGCTCTGTTTGTTATAATATTAGTTGCCACAAACTTGATTCTTCCCACTGCAGCTTCAGGATAAAGGTTGACTTTCTCTACGGATATTAAAACCAGAATGATATGCTGGTGGTTCAGAGCCATTAATAATCTCGGTTTTACGTCCACTCTTCCTGAATGCTTTTTTGCTCTAAGGCATAATACTTCTGTATTTCCCATTGCAACATTTTGAAGTTCACAGAAGAAACTATGAATGTATTATGGACTTACTATAGGGGTCTATTACCGTCAGATTTTACTCTATTATCATGATGTGCTAGAATAATGGGAGAAGGGAGGAGGAAGATGGATTTTTTTTAGATATTGTTGCCGTCTGAATTAACAGCAGAATTCTATCATATGAGCTTCATGCGGCCTGAATTAAGGCCTTTGATGGACTCAGGTCGAAAGAAAGTGAAAAAGGGAAGAAAAGAGTCATATTAGTTGCTCATTTTCTACCTTCCTGGTATTCTTTGCCTAGCATTCATGAGAAGGGGTACATGACTTGATTCAAACAACATGAAGTCTTGCTATATTATGACAATAGCAGTTAGCCACAGCACTTGAACTGCCCCGGACAGGAAAGAGTTAACTCCATACAGGATGGAGTTCTGAGTGCAAGCGCTCCTCTTAGAAGCTCTATCTGGCTAGTTTCAAATAGAAACTGTCAGATTCTTTACTCCGCCTCACTGAACAGTCGCTCCGGAGATCTCTCCTTCAGCTCGGTTCATTTCTCGGTTAAAATCAGTATTTCTCGGTTAAAATTAACGGAAAAGTGTTTTATTTTACGCATTCGGTTCAAAGCTCTATCTGGTAACCGTAAGTACAGGTCTTTAGTCTGTGTGAAATTGTTATTTATCGGTTCGGTTCTGAACCGATCAGGTTTACTTTTAAAATACTTTTAAAGCATTGTATGTGAATTTAGAGTGCGGTTCCTGGTTCTTATCGGTTCTAAAAAAAACGGACTTTTAATTTTGGTTTTTTCAAATACCCGTGACACGGTTAGGAACCGATAAGGGTGTCTTGCCTGGCACTGCCATTAAAAGGGCAAGTTTTTGGTTAGGCTGGCATTATGTCTGAGAAACCCAAAAGAAAAACCGGGCCCACTGGGTTTCAACACTGTGATGCTTGTGGGAAGCCTTTGCCAAGGCTGACCCACACACATATATGTTTATTGTCTGGGGTTTGACCACCTCCAGTCAGACTGCCAGATTTGCAAGAATTTCCTGCAGCCACCCTGGAAAAAGATTGGGCAGGCTCAGGGAACAAGAGACAAAAAAGTCCACTGACCGGATGGCCAGCCGGTCCAGTACCAACTGGACCAGAGGAGTCCTCTGACCAGGGCGAGACTTCCTCGGGCAAAGAAAAGCTGGTTCTGTGGAACCAGCCCCAGTAAAAAATCTAGGAAATCAGTAGGTCTGGAGTCCAAAATTGCCTCTCCAACTGCTGCAGAGATAGCAAAACCCATAAAATTGTCCAGTCACTGTCTCAGGGACCGTCCGAACCACCATCAGTTGGCAAAGGTTGGTTCGTCCGGTCCCAGTGGTTCAAGAGTATGATGTTGAGGAATTTTATGAACCACAGGAGGGGAAGGAGGATTATGAACAGTATGTATGTGGCTGGGAGGGTCTGGATGTGCCCACTGAACCGGACATCTCTCCAGACAGACCATTAGAATCTCCCCCTATGCTGTCTGAGTCCCCTTCTCATTTTATTTTTTATAAGAAAGTTGCTGAAACCCTCCAGCTTCCCTTAGAAGAGGCTGTGGATGAGCAAGAGGAGCCTGATTATGTTGAAATGATGGATATTCCAGAGTCTAGGAGATTGTCTATTCCTTTGCATAAGTCATTTAGGAAGCAAACAATGAAAATTTAAAAAATCCAAATTCTGTTCCTCCTGTTGATAAAAAGATGGACAGGAGGTATACTCTATCAGGCCCTGATACAGACTTCCTTTCTGAGCAGTGTAGTCATGTAGGAGTGGTACAGGCTGCAGCCTGTGACAAGGCTAACATTCCCCTGGCTTCACATCCTCCTGATAAAGATTCTAGGAAGATTGATGCCATGGCAAAAAAGCAGTATTTGGCAGCCTCTTTGGGACTCAGGCAGGCAAATTATATGGCTTATGTGTCTAGATATCAGAAATCTAGATGGGATACAGTTATGCAGTTAGCCAAGCAGGCCCATGGCCAGCTGGCTAGTGAATTGGAACAGGTGGCTGCTGATGGCATTGAAGCCTCTAAAGTTCAATTTCATGCTGCTGTTGATGTTAATGATGTTTCCTCTAGGGTCATGGCCACTTCTGTAGCTTTCCGTAGGTTGGCATGGCTCAGGTGCACTAATCTGTCACAGTACACTCAGTCTAAGGCTATGGATTTTCCTGTGGTAGGAAATTCTCTGTTTGGGGAGCAGACAGAGAACTATATGAAAAAGATGGATGAATATAGAACTACCTACAAAAGTGCCCAGGCCAAGAAGTGGCAAGCCACTCCCCAGAGGCACACACCCAGAGGTAGGGGCAGGCCTTTCCACAGGCCTTTTTATCAATCCCAAGCCTCCTCTGCTTTTGCTCAGAGGGTTTTTTTCAGAGGCAGAGGCAGACGGGGCGCAGGTAAGCTGTCCCCCACCCCTCAGCCTAAGGCATCTGCCAAGCAGACACCCTAATGGGGTGCCCAGGGCCGATTCTCCTGTACCAGTAGGGGGCAGGTTGGCTTACTTCAGTCGGAACTGGGTGTCCCTAACTTCGGACAAATGGGTCTTGGAAGTAGTAAGCCAGGGTCTGGTTCTCAGCTTCAAACAGTTTCCAAAGATGAGGGCCAGACACTTTCCACCTAAAGCCCCTAGAGACCTTGCTCTGGAAGCAGAGGTCTCTGCCCTGTTAAATTAGCAAAGCAGTGGAAAGGGTTCCTCCTTTACACCAGGGCAGGGTCTGTACTCCAGATACTTTCTTACCCCAAAAAAGACAGGAGAATGGCGGCCCATCCTAGACTTAAGATATCTGAACAAACACCTTTTGAAACCAAAGTTCAAAATGTTAACTCTGGCAATGATATTGCCCTCACTGAGGCCAGGGGACTGGCTAGCCTCCCTGGACCTCAAGGATGCTTATTTTCATGTCCTAATCAGGCCTTCTCACCGAAAGTACCTCAGGTTCGAACTGCCCTCAGGCCACTACCAGTTCAGGGCAATGCCCTTCGGTCTTACCTCTGCTCCAAGGGTATTCACGGAAATGTCTAGCCGTGACAGTGGCTCATTTAAGAAGGCAAGGGTTGCTGTTTTCCTTACCTGGACGACTGGCTCATTGTAGGACAGTCTCCAGAACAGGTGAAATCCCACTTGCAAGTCACCCAGCAGCTTCTCACCTCTCTGGGATTCCTGCTAAATCTACCAAAGTCAGTTCTAGAACCAGTTCAGGTACTTACTTTCATAGGTGCGGAATTGGACACAAAGCTGGCCAGGGCCTTCCTCCCCTTGGAAAGGGTAGAGAAGTTGATTGCCCTGGCCTCCTCTTTCACCCTGCAGGTCTCTCGACCAGCAAGATACTTTTTGCAGCTCCTGGGGCACATGGCAGCCTCCACAGCTGTAGTGCAAGGAGCAAGATTTCAAATGAGAGACATTCAGTTTCATTTGAGGGCCTTTTGGTCCCAAAGGAGGGACCCCCTTACCAAACTGGTTCCAGTGACCCGAACCCTGATCCTAGCTCTTCAGTGGTGGCAAGATCAGAGCAATTTAAGACTGGGGGTCCCCTTCATTCCTATCTTCCACTCCCTCACCCTCACTACGGATGCCTCCCTCCTGGGGTGGGGAGCACACCTGGGCGACCTTTCCACACAGGGAGTGTGGTCCCCCCAGGAATCTCTGCTCCACATCAACTTGCTGGAACTCAGAGCTGTCTTTTTAGCTCTTCAAGTTTTTTCTGCATCTGTCCAGAACAAAGTAGTCCAGGTCAGAACAGACAATACCACAACAATGTGGTACATCAACAAGCAAGGGGGCACTCGGTCGTCGGCCTTGTGCACCGAGGCAATGAAGTTGTGGTCTCTGGCTTACTCCCTGAACACTTCTCTAATAGCAGTTCATCTGCCAGGGAAGGACAATGTCCTAGCGGATGCCCTCAGCAGGATTTCTCAGGGCCATCACGAATGGTCCCTGAATCCTCGAGTGCTGGGGACAGTTTTTGCCAGATGGGGCACCCCTCAGATAGACCTCTTTGCAGCCCCAGACAACCACCAACTTCCACTGTTCTGTTGCAGGCCCCCAGTGATGGGCTCAGTCCCCTGGATGCCCTTCTTTTGGATTGGGAAGGAAGTTTCTGTATGCTTTCCCTCCTTCCTCTTCTTTTCAAGGTGTTAGTAATCAGATCCCAGCATTGCAAGGTGATTCTGATTGCACCAGACTGGGCCAGGCAACCTTGGTACCCACTCCTGCTATCACTAACAGGCCACCTTCCCCTGTGCCTTCCCAGGATTCACAATCTGCTGACCTGTGCCCAGGGGAGTATGTTATCCGAACCTCAAATCCCTCAACCTCAAAGCCTGGCTCTTGAGGAGTTAGAATTTGCTGATTTACACCTTTCTCAAGGTGTCCTTGATATTTTAAAGGCCTCTAGGAAGCCTTCCACTAGAGCCACTTATAATTCCAAGTGGAAAAGGTTTTCCATCTGGTGTTCTGGGAAGCATATTGCCCCAGAATATGCTGATTTACCCATTTTGTTGGACTACATGGTCCATCTTAATTCTCTGGGCCTCAGACCAGCTACCTTAAGAGTTCATTTGGCAGCTGTCTCTGCTTTTATTTCAGCAGGAAAGCCCTCCTCCCTTTCCTCTCACCCTGTGTTTTCCAAGTTTTTAGGGGTTACTCCATACCAACCCTCCTTTCGGAACCAGCCTGCCTGGGACCTCAATGTTTGCATTGCTCAGTTAATGCAACCCCCTTTTGAACCTCTGTCTTCGGTAGACCTTAAGTTCTTAACTTGGAAAACTGTGTTTCTAGTTGGCCATCACTTCTGCTAGGCATAAGTGAGTTACAAGCCCTTTCAGTAGAAAATTATTTTATTTCTTTTCACAGGGATAAGGTAGTCCTCAGGACTAACAGAAAGTTTTTCCTAAAGTGGTTTCAGTTTCCATCTTAACCAATCCATCTCCCTTCCAGTATTTTTCACTGAGCATTCTTCCTCTGGCGAAAGGAGATTGCACAGTTTGGATGTTAAGAGGGCATTGAGTTACTATTTGAGCCTGCACCAAGGGTCCTGAGTTGAATCCACCAACTCTTTCTCACCTATGGTGAGGTTGGCAAAGGAAAACCTGCCACTAAGAGGACAATTGCCAGGTGGATTGTCTCTTGTATCCAATTTTGCTACCAAAACTGGGTAGAGAACCCCCTCAGGTTTGAGGGCCCATTCTACCAGAGGTACAGCTGCATCTCTAGCGGCTGCTAGAGATATTCTATTTGGAAATCTGTCAAGCTGCAACCTGGAAACAGTTCACACTTTCACCAAGCATTACTCCCTGGATGTCCAGGCCAGGAGATGCTCGGTTTGGCACAGCCGTGCTTCAGAGCCTATTCCCTAAGTAGGTTCTGTCCCTCCTCCATGGAGGTACTGCTGTGTAGTCTGCTATTGTCATAATATAGCAAGACTTCATGTTGTTTGAAGAAAAAATTACTCACCTTAGTAATGTTGTTTCTTCTAATGGAGTCTTGCTATATTATGACCACCCCCCAACCTGCCCCTCTCAGAACTTCTACTTGGGTAGGGTGTGGGCAAATTAGTGCAAGCACTGTGTCATGCCATTATAGGTGTTTCCCCCCTTTTTCTTTTAGGATTTGGGGAAATTAGGTTTTATTGTTATTGGTTTGTGTGTTCTGGCCCCCCTCCTGGACTTGAGTCTTTTGGGGAAGGGGGTCTAGTAGTGCTTGTCAGGGGTGATTTTGGTTGTTGTTGTTGTTATTGTTGTAGTTGTTGTTACTAATAGGTAGCCATTGGGCTAG
Source organism: Neoceratodus forsteri (assembly GCA_016271365.2). Classification (NCBI taxonomy): domain Eukaryota; kingdom Metazoa; phylum Chordata; order Ceratodontiformes; family Ceratodontidae; genus Neoceratodus; species Neoceratodus forsteri. The sequence goes on from CM057452.1 coordinate 256,629,501, forward strand.
TGTAGGTTACTTTTTCCACACAGACTCTTAGTGAGTGTTTGGCTCCGTAAAGATCTGACAGTTTCTATTTGAAACTAGCCAGATAGAGCTTCTAAGAGGAGCGCTCGCGCTCAGAACTCCATCCTGTATGGAGTTAACTCTTTCCTCTCCGGGCAGTTCAAGTGCTGTGGCTAACTGCTATTGTCATAATATAGCAAGACTCCATTAGAAGAAACAACATTACTAAGGTGAGTAATTTTTTCTTCTGACATTCCTATATTGAATATAGGCAGGCTTCTATCCCACATATGTGCCTTGTAGTCCACTATTCCTGTCTTGGTGGAATTCTCATTTGATATTTACCACTTTATTTTTTCTGGTGGCTATCAGCTAACTTAGTAATAAATATATTTAATATAATCTTGATAAATAGTCTCCTTTTCATGTAGCTGGTAGAATGGGGATGATCAGAGCCAAGTCAGTTCGGGACGAGGGGTATAGTTGCTCTGGATACCCTTAGGTATTCATTTACTATTGGTTTGGTTCTATTACTAATGTTTACATTTAATAATCTTTATTTGATGTTGCTGTTAATCTGCTTATCCATGCCCAAGTCCTATAAATCGCATGAAGCTAATTGATTGCAAATGTGCAAAAAGAGGAGGGGAAAAGAGCTGAAAACTGAGGAAAAAAGGGGAAACATTTTTTTTTTCCTGTTCTACAGTTATAACTTAAATTAGGCTTACTGAACACTAGTGGTCATAGCCCATTGGCATGGTTTTAAATATGTGCAATTGCTTGTTGGCTGACATATGGCTTGCTTTGTTAATAGACGTGGAACTTTTGTAAATGAGCTTTAGCTCAAAGGTGTACATCCAAGTTATCAATAAACAAATAAAATAAATAAATTTGTTAGTACAACAGAGTTCAGACTGGAACATTGGCAAATGGTACAGTTAGTTTTATTTTCGCGGCCCCCTGTCACGCTCTTTGGAGCGATTCAGGCTGATAAATAGTAGAATTTATACTATGTTTCCAGTCATAAATTTCAACTTTGAACTTTTCATCCTTGGGGATAAATACAATCTCATTGCATTAATTTGGCTTCTATTTGCCTTAAAGTCACCACTTGTATGTACTTTTCAGATTCCTTCTGGAAGGGATCAGCTACATTATTCTGCCAATGTTTGGTCTGTTGCTGGTTGTTTAACTACCCTTACCTATTTTTGATTTGATTACCCCAACTTAGACCCATAGGAGATAGTAGTCCCCCATGGCTCGGCTGTAATTTTATTTGGGACGGGATAGTCCTATGGGGAATTGGGGATACTTTCCCCCTTAATTGTCCCCCCAGCCAGGTGATCTTCTCTTATTTAAATGAAGACTGCCTTTGGCGTACTGAGTAGAATGTTTTACAGACCCATTTGGTGGAAGTTGTTCTGTATATAGTTTGATTTCTTTGGTATGCAGTTTGTTGGGCAATGACTGGGGGATTCCAGTCACAGGACCCTGGAATGTTTTAACATGTTCCTTTTGTTCCATTTTTTTTTGTTATTTCTGTACTCAGTTATTTGAGGTTGAAAATTTTTTATATGTGGTAGAAACAAAAGAGGCAGACACATAGTAGCAATGCACAGCTTTATTAGACAACATGTTGGTCATTCATTCAGGACTTGGTATTTAATGGATATAGCTGTTTTTTGGATGGGGAAGTCAATTTCTTGAGGTGCTGCTGGATGTCTTCTTAGATGGAAGGTAGTTCAGGGAATTCGCTCTAGCTTCCTTTTCTTTTCAAAGGCCATTGTAGTGGTGACTGGGCCTGTTCTCCTATGGCAGCCCTGCTTTCTGACCTGGAACACAATCGCACAGCAAACATGGCTTTAGCTCCAGTTAAAATCTTTTCTCAAAATATTAGTGGTCTACATGGTCCTATAAAGAGAGCTAGACTTTTTCAATATCTGAATCAGCACCCTGCTGATATTTATTTGTTGCAAGAGACCCATCTCTCTCAGACAGAACATACCAAGTTGGGGAGGGGGGCAGATACAGGGTGTATGCCTCTTCACATCCTAGTGGTAAAAAGTGGGGAACGGCAATCTTGATTCCTGCATTCACGCCTCTGGAGGTTATACACGAATACATAGATTCCCTTGGGCATAAAATTATTTTACAGGGCCGTCTTTTTCAACAGGAAGTCATCTTAGCTAGTGTATACCTCCCTCCTAACACCGAGGTTCCTACTGTAAAAGCTCTGCTAAATCATATATTGGATCTCTTAGAGGAACAGTTGATATGGGGGAAGGGGGGATTTTAATGTTGTACTTTCTCAGGATTTGTATACTACCCATCCCCAGAATTTCAGAAAGTCTCCTACCCCAAAATTCATAAAGACTCATTTTTCACACGTCGGGATTTTAGACATCTGGCATCTGCTTTTCCTTTGCAAAAAAGCTTACACCTTTTTTTCTCACCGTCATCGATCATATTCCCGAATTGATTATTTTTTCACAACAGTTGAACATTTTCATATGATCCAGGATTTATCATATGGCCCTAGCATTTTGTCTGATCATGACTCTTTTCTTTTAAAAGTACAGCTGGGCAAACCACAAAAACACTCCCTGTGGAGACTAAATCTTTCTCTTTTGAAAGATATGCAGTTTTGTAATATGATTTCTCAATGAATACCAGAAATAATACAGGAGGACTGTATACACTCAGTCTCTGTCCCTATTTTATAGGACACGATCAAAACAGTCATTTGGTGGGGGAGACCTTTGCATATGCATCTAGAAAAAAAGACAGAAAGGGAGAAAAGATACCATACACTTATGGGGCAGCTATCAGCCTATTAATCATTGTATATGGCTAATGATAAAGTGGTTCAGGAAAAGATTAAAGAAACAAGGCAGCAGTTGCAAGAGATAATAGATTCTAAGGTGCAGTGGCAGCTGGCCTTTTTAAAACAATCTATGTATGAGGGTGGTTCTAGAGGGTCCGGGATTTTGGCTTGCAAGCTTAGAGCTCAACGCAATACAGCTTGTGTACTGAAACTTCAAGACCCTGTAACAAAACATCTTATTCATGATGAATCATCAAAATTACACATTTTTCAAAAATACTACCAATCTCTTTATACTGCTGCACCCCTCTGGATCCTGGCAAACTGCACACATTTTTTCAGAATTTGAAACTTCCCCCAACTGTTGGAAATCCAGAAGGCTGTCTTGGAGGCTTCTTTTCAGCTTGTTGCGATAGAAGAACAAATTAAAGTTGCACATACCTAAAATGTCCTGGGCCTGATGGTTATTTTACTGAATGGTATAAGACATTTGCTTCTTTGCTGCTTCCCACCCTGCAACAAATGTGCAAAGCAGTCACTAATGGGCAGTCCCCCTCCATCATGGGACTGAATCATTGTGACTTTATTTAAACCAAATAGAGATCCCACCCACCCTTCTTCAAACCACCCTATTTCGATTCTAAATGTAGATTACAAACTATGGCTACATGGGCTAAGCGACTTGAAAAGACACTTCCTACTTTGATTCATTCCGATCAATTGGGCTTCACCCGTCAGAGACGCACAATGGATAACATCAGGCGCCATTTAATTCTTAAGGAGCGTGTTCAGTCTAGACAAATTCCTGCAGCTTTTTTGAGCCTCACTGCTGAAAAGGATTTTCATCATGTGGCCTAGGATTTTGTTTGCACCACCCTGTCAGCCTTTAATTTCCCCACATACATTTATTTCCTGGTTGTAATTGTAAATGACCTATGCTTCACCAAAGGCACTTGTCAAGTTAACGGTACCTTTTCGTCCCAGATCCACTTACAAAGAGGTACTAGACAGGGCTGCCCATTATTCCCTTTGTTCTTTGCCCTTTATATAGAGCTCTTGGCTCAAGCCATAGAGCAGGAACCAAGTATGGCTGGTATACAAATGGGCTCTGAAGTATACAAAATCATGTTATATGCCGATGATGTCCTCCTAACGATTTTATAACCTGAATCCTCCATACCATTAGTGTGGCACATATTATATCAGTTTGCTCAGTTGGCAGGGTTCCAACTGAACCTACACAAAACAGAAGTTCTTCTTAATCATTATTTTCCTTTCCCTCAATTAAAATGGTTATTACTCTTAAAATGGCAGAGTATAAAATTAAAATATCTTGGTGTACATATTCCTAATGACTTAGAAAATTTAGTAGTAATTAATTATGAACCTGTGACGAATATTATTCAGCAAGAGTTACATAAATGGAGTCTTTCTTCTTTGCCTGTACCAAAGTCATTAGAATATACTTCCCAAGCTCCTCTACCTTTTTCAGATGCTTCCCTTGCTTCCCAGGACATTTTATTTTCACTCACGGGATAAACTTATATCAAGATTTATTTGGGTGGGGAATGTCCTAGAATTTGTCTCTATTCTGTAACTCTTATGTGACATGGGTGGGGTGCATCTCCTTATCTTCTGAATTATGAGAGCTGCTCACCTCCGCATAATATTGTATCGGATATTGCTTGAACATAATCCCTTGTGGAAACAAATTTAGTTCTATTTAAACTATCTCTGTGATATAAGCGAATTCGTTTGCTGCATTGAGTATAAATCCCATTGTCTTACTTTACTGTTTTACTAGGAACAGCATTAAAGCATGGTATTTTTTAATTAACAAATGGCCTTCCAATGTGAGGAAGTATTTTTCACAGAGAGGTGGTGGACACATGGAACAGTCTTCCTGAGGAGGCTGTGGGGTCTAAAACTGTGGGAGAATTCAAGAATACATGGGACAGACATAAGGCAATTCTTGTGGGGGGGGTAAGAAGAAATAGGCTGTTGGTTAACTAGGATCTGCAGCTTATCCTGTAGGTAAGGAAATGGGCAGACTAGGTGGGCCAAGCGGTCCTTATCTGCCGTCAAAGTCTATGTTTCCAGCAGTTTTTTTTATTATTGTAGACTTTTAGAGGCAGATGAAAACTTCCTCCCCTCCCAAATGAACTTGATGTTTTGTCATTGGTGTCAGCTTGGATTGTCGCATGTGTGTGTGTATATATCTATATATATATATAGATATATATATATATATATATCAGTTTTTGGATGCCTCAAGGGTTATTACTTTGAAACATTGCAGACAGAGCACAGGCTAACAGGTAAAGAACACTACCGCTATTTGCAAGTCATGACATATTTGCTTCACAAACACAAATCCTATACTAAATTGCCACAGCCATTACCTGAGATCATGGTAATGATTCTGGGTGTGTAGAGAGGCTCTCTCTTAGGTCACCTCAAAGGCAGCCTCTAAAAAACCTCCAGCAGCCCCTGGGGGACTTGACACAATATATACTTGACAGCTGGAATAAAGAGCTTATCACTCAGCTAGATTATATTTTCTGGATCAAATACGCTGTCATTGCTATTAAAATTACCTCTGCCATGCAATGGCGAGAGTTTGCATGGAAGAACAGATATAGATTCTTTTGGACTCCAGCTGTTCTAGTAAAATTTATGTCAGAGCCCTATGGGTCTTTTTGGAGGCACTGTGGGGCCAGTCCTGCAGACCACGAACATCTTTTTCAGTACTGTCCAACGTTGGCTACATTTTGGGTACAGATCTTACTACAAATAGAAGAATTTTTTATTTTATTTTTAATTTAAACTTTTGTTTACCAGGTAAGTACAATGAGCCAGTGGCCCTTGCACAACCCGAGACCATACATATACAGTCAAGATGTTACATAATAATATTAGTACATAAACACAAACTTAAATAAACAATACAATTACTAATATAATCTAAGAAAAACAGTTACATTGTAATTGACAAACTCCTACTTGGTGGTCCTCTGAATCTGACCTTGAAATTTATCAGTTCCTCTGAGAGTCGTGCGCTTATCACCCCGATCCCCATTTTACTGCATTTGCTAGCTGTAAAAACGCAATTTTAAGACATTGTATGAAACCAGACCCTCCTTCAGTAGAGCTCTGGTGCAGTATCATGAATGAAATTTACTATATGGAAAAGTTAACTGCCATAGTTCATGATACACAGGAGCAGTTTAACATCAAGTGACAGAGATTGGTGGTTTATTATTCTATGGTGGATACAGAGTTTGTTCCCTAGGAAAGACTGTATAAATAAAACCCGTTTGGGTTAAAATGTTTTTTCTCCCTCTTCTCTCAGTAGGACTGTGATAGGCCATTTCTATTTTTCTAATATTTCCGGTATATGGTGCGGTGTGGTTTGCTGCTGGAGGACCGAGTCTGTTTGGTTGAATAAGCTCATGATACGTAGACTCAACATGTTAATTTACCCTCCAATATTCCAACTCTTGAAATACTGCTTGAACATGTGTCTTGACTTATGGAATAATATTACTGATCCTGGTCTTGTTTTACAGTTTCAAATCAAGAGCTCGTACTTCTCTGATGGTAGCATCTGTACCGTTTTCTTACCCTGTAATATATATCTGTGTCTGTATTTGAAGCTTCAATAAAAAACATAATACAGCAAAAAGGATTGCAAGCACTCCTGCAGCTTGCAAAAATGTACTTTATTGATCACAACAGTATTGCAAAGTGCAACACACCATCCACCTGAGGATACCAGTCCCAGTGCTTTGATATTGCTGACTTCATCAGGGGCATGGCCGTTGTCTCTCCCCTCTCATTTGATGGTCTGTCAATATGAAGTCATCACTAGGTATACGCTAGAAAAGCAGTGAGCCAACCACTGTTAAAATCTTCAACATGGGGTTCACTACAGGCAAATGTCAAGCACCTTCATATATTTTATTGATTTTTCTTAGGATCATTGTAATTTTGAATCTCAGGGTGCATGAAATTCTACATGGCTCCAAATAAAATATAAGGCATATAAGATCCGGTTACAAAATGCTAGGTGCTAAATTTTATAACTACCAAAATTACCAGTAAATACCAATAAATAATCCTGAATAACTGGCTTAGTGGTTCGATTCAAATATCACTCTTTACAAGTATATATAAATATATTAAATGCCAGGTGGCTAAATGGACATGGTGTCAGCCCAGTGGCCATGGTGAGTTTCGGATCAGAATAACAAGCATGAAGGAGTTAATTAACAGGGTCTTATAAAGCTGTGTGAAGGTGATAGAGTAAAAAGAAAAAGAACTAATAACTGTATGCCTGCCAATTAAAAAATAAATAAATAAATAAAAAATATAACATAAAGTGAAGAGTTTTTTTTTGGGGAGGGGGGGAGTAGAGACCAACAACAGATGGCAAAACTATCAGGTAAATAGATCAAGAAATTAGTAAACAAAATCATTTTAAAACCAAGAACTCAGAAGCCCATTAAACAGTGCCAACACCAAATAGGAGTGCATGCTCAGTGACAAGTATGTTATCACTAGAGCAAGACCTACACATCCAGCCAATTCTCTAGAGAAAGACTTTCATGGATACCTGTAAAACAAAACTCTATACATAAGAAAGGTATAAAATATGGAAATAGTATCAGTCTTTCAATCAATGTAGAAACACACATAACACCTTGCATTTTGCTTTTGATTCCAGGATGACCATATAATTAAATTTACAGAAATCGAACCTAATCCAATTTATCATTGAATGCCTGTGGCTATAGTGTCTTTAACTTAAAAATCAATTGGGACTCATTCTGCAGCAAGACTACGTAGCCTGTCTCTTCCTCTGGGTGCAGCGGTTCTTCTTTCAAGCCCATGTATCTGATGCAGTTCCTGTTGCCATTGTGTACTGTATTAACATGGGGTACCATGGCATGGCCTTCCTTCTGATTTGTCTTGATGAATGGTTTGTTACACCTTGCAACACTATTGAAATCAATAAAGCTAATTTTCACAAGCTGCTGGAATGCTCGCAATCCTTTTTGGACTGCTTCCTGGTGCTGCTGCCTTAATAAGTACCGCTGCCCCTCTGCTGTCTGGCTAGTGGTGTTGAAGTTCTGGATCCATGCTTAGCTGCCTTTTTGTGTCACGTTAGTGTGCCCCTTCTTCTCTATCTAGAAATTGGTAGTCTGTTTTTTTTTTCTCTTTATTTTCCTATATTCTTTTCCTAGACCTTTGTGTTATGGAATCTCTTTAGCCCTCTCTTCCCCCAACCCACCCCACTTTGTTTATATCCTAGCAGACAGAACTGAGGTTGGTGAAGGAGCCAGCAATGGTTATTGGTAGCATGTGACACCATGTGGGGGGTGCATAGGTGCCAAGTCCAGTAGCTGTTGCTGGCCTCCTGGCTAAAACTTTGCTCCAGAGGGGTCCTAGTGCCTTGAGCCCAGATCTATATGTGATTATCAATGGTGAAGATATTGTGGAAGATCAAGAGTTATGATAAGTATGTAACTTTTCATTTTTTAATTTTTTATCTTTTTGCTCCGAACCCTCCTTCTTCTCAGGACCTGTCCGTCTGCCGCCTCCATGCCCAGACTTACCCTCCTGGGCAGGGCCACTGAGGGGGGCTTCCCACTCCATACTGAAAATTGTAGAAAAGCCCTGGATTACCCCCTCTGGTTGGGGCCACAAGAGCAGGACTCCCCCAGCAGGCGTCGGAGGCAGTGGACGGGAGCGAGCCATCATGCCGGAGGGCTGGCATTTTTGCTGTGTTTTTTTTGCTGCTCCAGGGACATGCAGTGATGACCAGCATCCACCCCACCCTCTAACATGTTGGTGCCGGTTGCTTGCGGCACTCCCGGCCTCCACCAGCACTGGACACTCTTCCCCTCCCTTCCCCCAGAGAAGGAGAGCAGTCCTCAGGACATCTGATCCTTCTCCCCTGGCTGGCCTTCCAACTCCCCGGTTACTTTTCTGAACCTGGGTTGTCAGCATTGCAAGCAGAAGTCTAATGCTGCGCTGGTGGGCCAGCTTGTAATTTTTCATTTTTAACTCATGAAAATAAAATGAAGTGTGTGGCCACTGGGGTACCCAATCCCAATGGCCCTTTTACATACCCCCTCTTTATAGTTTGGCCAGTGGGTCACCCAAGTCTCGTGGCCAATATAGATCCCCCACCAGTTATGTATTTGGCCACCGGGGTGCACAAGCTCTGTTGCGTTTCATTTGCTTTATTCTGCCATTGTGGTGTCAAGCCCAGTTGCCATCTTTTAGTTTGCCAACAGGTTCCACAATCCCAGTGGGCATCCCTGTTTATGTGACCACTGGCCTGTCCAAACCCAGTGGCCAGTGCAAAGTTAGTTACCCCCACCCTTGTAACACCCAGGGCTCTGGCCTATGCATCCAGCAAGGTACTATAGATCTCTAAAAAAAGACAGGAAATGTATGGCAAAAAACTATGTTAATGTATCAGTTAGAGTTTTGAAACATCAGAAGTAAGGAAATGCGATGTTAGGTATGTTTTGAACCCCAGCTTCCCTCACAATCATGCATGACCCCAGTGAGGCTCCACAAACTGAATTCAAAACACAGTCCAGATCCCAGTTATGAATGGCCTTGTGCAATGCATTAAAAGTCAGGTACAGTTTTGCACAGGTTCCAAAGGCCTCTGCATATTCTGCTTTCTGGGCCCTCGTGAAGCAAGTAAGGTAAACACTGAGGTACAGAGCTCAACACAGGGCAGGACAGGGGTAAATGGAAAAATAGACAAGGACAATAAGAGCAGGGATGGGGGAAAAAAGGATAAAGCCAACATTAAATGGAGGGCAATGAGTACCAATGCCCGTAGTCTGGGAAACAAGCTTCCTGAGCTAGTAGCCGTGATGGAAGATGAACAATTGGATATTGTGGCAGTCACAGAAACTTGGTACACCGAGAACCATGACTGGGATGTCAACATACCAGGGTACACAATCTACAGAAGGGACAGGGAAGGTAAAAGAGGAGGTGGAGTAGCTCTATACATAAGGGAAGGGATCAAAGCTACAGAACTAAAAAGTAAAGGGGAGGACAAGAGGCACTCTGGGTCACCTTGGAGACAGGAATGGCATCACAATCCACACAGGGTTGTATACAGACCCCGTCTCAAGGGGAAAAATGGACAACAAAATGATGAGGACATTCTCAAAATGGCTGAAAAGGGAGATACTGTTGATGGGGACCTGAATATGCCAGATGTTAACTGGATAACATGTACTGCAGCCACATCCAAGAGCAGGGTCATTCTCGATGTCCTGCAGGGCGCAGACATCAGACAGCTAGTGTTGGAACCCACTCGGAGGGAGCAATACTAGAACTGGTACTCTCAAATGGAGAGAGGATCACAAATTTAGAAGTCAGTAGACATCTAGGAACAAGCGACCACTGCACAGTGTGCTTCACAATGAGCACAACCATGGAGAAAAGCCATACAAAAACAAGGATACTGGACTTTAGAAGGGCTGACTTTGGCAAAATGGGTGAATACCTGAAAAATGCACTAGCAAATGACCAAAAAGGAGGGGTGGAAGAACAATGCAGAAAAATCAAAACTGCCATCATAGAGGCAACAAGCCTTTGTGTGAAACAAATAAAGAAAACAAAGCAGAGTAAAAAACCACTATGGTTCTCAAAAGAGGTGGCAGGGAAGGTTAAGGAGAAAAAGGCTGCATTCAGAAAGTATAAGGAATCACAGAAGGAGCACGACAGGTAACTGTATCAATTAAAGCAGAAAAAGAGGGGAAGGCAGTCAGAATAGCAAAGGCCCAAACCAAGGAAAAATAGCCAACTCAATTAAGAGTAAAACCTTTTATAGGTACATTAGGGAGCATAGAAAGGTTAAGGGAGGGATAGTGAAGATTAATAAAGGAGAGGAGGGTGGTCAGAGGAGACAATGAAAAGGCAGAGATACTGAATGAATACTTTTGCTCAGTATTCACAAAAGAAGATGAGGAGGAGTTACTAAACCAGACAATAGAAGCACTCTGGGTAGGGGTTGACACCAGTCCATTCAGAGAAGAAAGAGTCCTGAAGAACTCCTAAAACTCAAAGTGGACAAAGCAATGGGGCCTGACAGATTCACCCCAGAATCCTAAAAGAACTAAGGGAGGACCTAGCGACACCACTGACCACGCTTTTTAACAAATCGTGGCAGGATGGGGTGGTACCTGAGGACTGGAGGAGGGCAGATGTGATTCCCCTTCACAAAAGTGGGAGCAAGGCAGAAGCAGGAAACTACAGACCTGTAAGTTTGACCTCAGTGGTAGGGAAAATGATGGAATCACTTCTGAAAGAAAGAATTGTTGAGTACCTAGAGGCCAACGGGGCACAGGACCCAAAGCAGCATGGATTTACAGCAGGAAGGTCATGTCAGATGAATCTAATTGATTTCTTTGACTGGGTGACCAAAGTAATAGACCAGGGAGGGGCTGTGGATATGGCCTACCTAGACTTTAGCAAGGCATTTGACACAGTCCCACACAAAAGATTAATAATCAAGTTAGCCAGCCTGGGAGTGGGTCCCAGGGTGGTAGCCTGGGTAACAAACTGGCTGCACAACAGGACACAGAAGGTAATAGTGAATGGAACATTCGAAGAAAGGGGGTTACTAGTGGAGTACCTCAGGGCTCAGTACTGGGTCCAGTCCTCTTTAACATCTTTATAAGTGACATTGCAGAGGGTCTGGAGGGAAAGGTATGCCTCTTTGCAGATGACACAAAGATCTGTAACAGAGTTGATACACAAGAGGGGGTAGAAAAGATGAGAAGGGACTTGGCAAGGTTGGAGGAATGGTGAGACATATGGCAAATTAGATTCAATGCAAAGAAGTGCAAAGTAATGCACCTGGGAAACAAAAACCCAGGAGAAGAGTACACAATAGCAGAGGCGGTACTAACAACAACAAAAATGGAAAGGGACCTGGGGTAGTCATATCAGATGACCTAAAGGTGGGTAAGCAATGTGAAAAGTCGGTAAGGAGAGCCAGGGGGATACTGGGATGCATAGGAAGGGGCATCACAAGTAGAAAAAGGGAAGTGGTTATCCCTCTATACAGACAGTTGGTGAGACCCCATCTGGAGTACTGTGTGCAGATTTGGAGACCTCATCTACGCAAGGACATAGACAGGATAGAAGCAGTCCAGAGGAGGGCAACTAAAATGGTGCAGGGTCTGCAGCAGAAAGCATATGAAGAGAGACAGAGAGAGCTTAATATGTATACTCTTGAGGAAAGGAGGGACAGGGGGGGCATGATAGAAATGTTCAAGTACCTCAAGGGAATCAACAAAGTCCAGGAGGGTAGCATCTTTCAGAAAAAGAGTTGTGTAAGAACAAGGGGGCACAATTTAAAGATAGAGGGTGGGCCTGACTCCAGGGGCAAGCAAGAAATTTTTTCACGGAGAAAGTGGTGGATACATTTAACAGCCTTCCTGAGGAGGTGCGTTGAGTATAAAACAGTGGGGAATTCAAACATGCATGGGCCAGACACAAGGCAATTATAGTGGGGGGGTGGTAGGAAGTAGGCTGTTGGTTAACTAGAGTCTGCAACTTATCCAGTAGGTGGGTAGGGAAATGGGCAGACTGGGTGGGCCAAGTGGTCCTTATCTGCCATCAAAGTCTATGCTTCTATGTTTCTATGACTCTGGTCCTGTTTTGCACAGGGCCCAAAGGGATCTGCGTGAAGCAACTTAGGGCTCAGATCCTGCTTTGTGTATGGCTCAAAGGGCCCTATGCAAAGCAATGTAGTTAGGTCTTGTTTCATGTAGTGCCCAAAGTCCCTGCACATTTCCTGCTTTAAACAGTAAAAGGATGTAGCTGCTGCTTTGCACAGTATCCTGTGAAGCAGGTTAGGAGTTAGGTCCTGATTTACACAGCGCCCTTTCAACCTTGTGCAGAGCAAATTAGGTCCTGGTTCAGGGGTTCTGCACATTTTCTGCTTCACACAGGGATCAAAGGGCTCTGTGTGAAGTAAGTTAGGACTCAGTTCCTGCTTTTTGCAGGGCTTAAGGGGCCCTGCACTTCCTGTTTCATACAGGGCCAGAAAGGGCCCTCACAAAGCAAGTTGTAGCTCTACTTTTCAAAATGTAGGAGACTAACTTTGCTTTGTGCAAGGCCCTTTGTGATTGCAATCTGGATTTTGCTTTGCCATTCAGTTCAATTGAGTTCATGGGGTGTGTATGGGGTGGGGAGAGAGGGTTAAAAATTCCTAATTTTAGGTTTCCTTACTTTTGATGTTTCAAAAATCCTAACAGATGCATTAGCATAGTTTTTTTTGCAATGTATACAGTGTGCCTATAGCTCTTGATCTCTCTACATTATCTATCTGTATAAATGTGTGTGTGTGTGTGTATATATAGATAGATATTATATAGTACCTCTGTTTCTGTTTTCTCTATCATCTTTAAATTCAGCTCTTTATGTAGCACTTCTATTGTACCATTATAGATGCTCTAAACAGTGACATCACCAGATGCAATTAGTCAGTGGCACCTCATGCTACTATCGCAATTTGCATGGGCTGTTTCATACAGGCACGACTCCTCAGTGTTCTCAATTTTCATCCATGTAGCAATCCCTGCAAATGGCCATATCAGGAGCCTCTACTCTGACAGATTGCAACCAATGACATCACTGGTTGGATTACCTATAACGGTGCTGTAAGGGGTGACATATTAAGGTGCTTTTAGAGATTTGAGAGCTAAAAAGGAAAAAGAAAGATACACATACTATACAGAAAGCGACCAGGGATAGCAAATATGAACTGAAAATACTGCAATGCTTCCCATCCCCTTTAAGGACAAACAGTAGCTCAATACTAAATATGAGCGTGAGAGAAAGAGGGACAATAGTGACTTTTGCCTTTTTATCCCTTTTTGAAAGAAGAAAACAAAAGCATGTTAGTGATTGGAATGTGCCTGAACAGGGAGAAGGAGGACAGACAGCAGCCATATTGATACGGTTATGGCTAGTAAATAGTATGAGTGCATCCTTCTTAAGAAGTCATGGATAAGGCTGGCCTGACTGCCTAGTGGGAGTTGTATCCACATACCAGGTAGGGGGTGTGGGTTCATGTCCCAATTCTGGGGAATCCCAGTTCGACAGGTGGACACTTACTGCAGTCCCTGAGGGATGTGCAGTGACTTTAGGAGGGGATTGTGGTAATCACCACCCTGTGACTGCCCACTGGTGGTCAGGTGGAAGGGATCCATGTAGCATAGACATGGTATGATTCCTTTGGGAACCACTCACCACAGATTTGTGGAGGCATCCCATGACCAGTCTCTAATCTCTGATATCACATGCAGATTTCCCAAGTTGGTACATTTCACTAACCAACTGCTTATCATTTGTGTGTCTCTCTCTCTCCCCTGACTCCATCTCTGTAGGGGCATCCTGGGTATCATGTGGAAACTGCCAAGGTTGGAGGGGGGGCATTCACCTGCAGTGGAAGAGAATGTTTGACTGTAGAGAACAAAGTCAGGGGGGTGAAAAAGGTTTCTGTCATAGTAACCAATTAGTTTGCTGTATTTCTTTCTTTTTGGAAGACTAGGTTTGCTGGCAAAGGCACCTAGCTTCACCTGAGCTCTTTTTTTCTAGGTTGCTTGAAAGGATAGAGCAAAGAACCTTACCAGAGCAAGGAAAAGGATTAAGGCTTCTTTTGGCTAGGCAGCTTTACTGTGTGTTATTATTTTCTTTTGTAGACACAGGGATTGTTACTGTGTGTTGCTAATATTTTATTGCTTTATTTTCTCTGATTAAAATTGTTGTTGCTGGGTATACCTTCTGCTATATTATTACAGGGTGTGCCTACAGGTGTGTGCTTACAGATTACTGCTGTAATCTGATTCATATTGTCTTTGCAAAGGTATATCTTACTTACTGCTTTATTTTTGTCTGTAGCAAAGTGTTTCTTACAGGTATATCTTCTGTGAAATTATTACAGGTGGTGCTTTACAGGTTTTACAGTTTTATCTATCATTAGGATAAGCTTTTAGGGCTACTGCATTTATTGCTGGTTGATTGTTTCTGCTCTTGCCTCCTTGTTTCTTTCGTCTGTGGTTCTTTTTTGGCAGGGGAAGGGCCCAGTCACCCACCCCCATCCCCAACCACCCCACATTACACTCCTTTTATAGGGTAGCTCAGTTGTGACATTTCCTGTAGCAAAGCAGGAAGGGGTGGATCAGAGGGATATCCACACAGTGACATCATTTACAGGGGCACAAGTAATTTAACTTATTATAACAAGTTATACAAAAATAAACAAATAAAACACAAAATCAAACTTTTGCTTTCATTTTCCTCCTTCTAATTACTCTGACCAGGTTATAAACACAGCAACTTATCTGGAATGGATATTATTAACTGCAGGTGCTGCAGGACACTTTTCAAAAGGGCAGTTTTACAGGATTTAGGACACTGTCTTACATGCTGGGCCACTGGAGATCTAAGGGCTCAGCTCCAGGCAGCATGGGCAGAGATTGTGCACCTCAAATCACATATTCAGGAGGAAATATATTATAAGAACTGCCCGACATTTCCCCAACATCCAACAAAATCACCTCGACCGCAGAGGGTAGTTGGTCCGGGAGGTTGGCAGGTGGTTAGGAAGGGCAAATCGGGTGCCCCATCACAGTGCTCTCCAATATATCACCTCCACAAACCATATAAAAACTACAAACAGGTATCTGCCTCTATCTCCAAAATCAAACAACAGGGCAGAGGACACTGCTGAGCAGGACACTGCAGCACAAGAGCTAGCACAACAAAACTCACCCAAAACAGGAGGCAGTATGGCGCAGTGGTTTAAGGCTCTGAGCTGCAAATCTGGAGACCTGGGTTTGAATCCCACAGCCCCCACTTGCATACTGTGACCCTGAGCAAGTCACTTAACTTCCTCGTACTCCCAGGTTGCACCTGCAAACAAGCTTTCAGCTTAGTGTGTCTCAGCTGGTAAAATAATTGGTAAAAAAAAAAAAAAAAAAGAAAGCAAAGAGGAAGTCAAAAACTTCTGATCATAGCAGACTCCATGATTCTGGGAGGTGATACCTATCTCCAGCTAGGGGTAATGGTCAGATGTCTTCCAGGTATATCAGCGTGGAGAGACACTGACCTCATTGCTGAAATAGTACAGGAAGCAGGAGAAAACATTAACATCCTGGTTCACATAGAGACTAACGATCTTGCCAGCTGGTCAGATGTGGAGACCAAGAAACACCTGACCAGGCTGGGTGACAAACTATCATCCATTTCATCCAGCATCTCCTTCTCTGAGATCCTGCCAGTCTGGGGGGGGGGCAGATGGATGGAAGGTCAGAGAAGGGGAGATAGGGGAGCTAAACATGTGGCTCAAGGGCTGGTGCCAGGAAGAAGGACACAAATTTGTAGGGAACTGGCAACAGTTTTGGGAGCAAAAGTTCTTTAAATTTGATAGACTGCATCTGACTAAGGAGGGAGTCAGTGCATTGGGGCTGAAGTTTGACGTCTTTGCAGAATATTTAAACTAACAAATGGGGAGAGGGGTGCAGCACCCGATACGTCAAATGGGAAGAACA
The DNA here is from genome assembly GCA_016271365.2 of Neoceratodus forsteri. Lineage (NCBI taxonomy): Eukaryota > Metazoa > Chordata > Ceratodontiformes > Ceratodontidae > Neoceratodus > Neoceratodus forsteri. The sequence continues at coordinate 256,645,926 of CM057452.1, forward strand.
CCCTTCCCCCCTCAGCTAGTGGTCAAACAGGAGTTCTGCACATCTGTAGTTCATTAGCATCACCAGGTAAGGAAAAAGGTCCGGCTCCCAATACAACACACAGGAGAAATGCCAGACCTCACCCAACAACTAACACACCGAAATCTGGCCAATGGAAAATCATGTACACAAATGCTCACAATCTGGGAAGCAAGATCCCAGTCCTGCAGGCAATAATGACAGAGGCTAAACTGGACATAGTACCCATTAGTGAGATGTGGTTTACCAGTAACCACACTTGGGAGACTTCAGTGCCTGGCTATAACTGTTCAGAAGAGACCGAGTGCAAAAGGGTGGGGTGGGGTGGAGTGGCCCTTTATGTCAAGTGAAAATATCAAAGCTACAGAAATTCAGAATACGATAAGGAGCCAGAAGAACTGTGGGTCACCCTGAAACAGGAAATGGGACAGCCATACGAACTGGGGTTGTCTACAGGCCTCCAGACCAGGGGGTGGACATAGACACATTACTGTTAGAAGATATACAAAACATGACAGCTAAAGGGGAGGTTCTGATAATGGGAGACTTCAACTTGCCAGATACAGATTGGTCAATACCAGAAGGAACATCTGCCAGAACTAGACAAATAGTGGATTCCCTGCTGGGGGTGAACCTCAAACAACTGGTACAACAACCCACAAGAGACGGGGCTATCCTAGAACTAGTACTGACTAACAGGGAAAGGATCACAGATCTCCAGGTAGAAGATCACCTTGGAGGCCAGTGACCACCATATGGTATGGTTCAGTTTGGTCACTAGAACTAAATCATCCCATTCCAAGGCAAAAATATGGGACTTCAGAGGAGCTGACTTTGATAAGATGACCAACAGAGTTAAGCTAGCCGTGGCAAAAAGAAATACAGGTGAAGGGGTACAGGCAAAGTGGGCAAGCATTAAGGATGCAATACTTGAAGCAACATCCCATTGTGTTCGAGAGAAAAGGAAGTGCAAAAGAAGAAGGAAATAAATTTGGTTCTCAAAAACAGTAGCAGAAAAGGTCAGAGCCAAAAGGCTGGCCTTCAGCAAATATAAAGGAATGCAGCGGGATGAAGATACCAAACTTCCCTAAGGGAAGGCAGTAAGGCAGGCAAAGGCCCAAACCAAAGAGACACTAGTATGAACAGTAAAAGAAGGTGACAAGACTTTCTATAGATACATTAGTGAAAGAAGAAAGTCCAGAGGAAGTATTACTAAGATCAAAGGGGATAAGGAGGCGTTTGAGGAGGAGGACCATGTAAAACCATCTTTCCTAAATAGATACTTCTGCTCAGTATTTACTGAAGAGAAGGTAGGGCAGGGCCCACAGCTCAGCACCATGGACATGGGGAAGGGAGGTGTCCACTAGTCCCTTCACAAAATAAAGGGTCCTAAAAGAGCTCGATAAGCTCAGGGTGGACAAGGCAATGGGACCTGATGGCATATATCCCAGGGTACTAAAGAAGCTAAGGGTGGAACTAGCAGAGCCATTATCAGAACCGTTTAGTGAGTCTCTGAGCACAGGAGAGATCCCAGAAGACTGGAGAAGAGCTCATGTGATCCCGCTCCACAAGAGTAGTAGCAGGGAAGAGGCAGAGAACTATAGACCAGTCACTCTTACCTCAGTAGTGGGTAAGATTATGGAGGCACTCCTAAGGAAAGGATAGTGCAACACCTGGAATCCATAGGAGCACAGGATCCAATACAGCATGGGTTTACAATAGGAAGGTCCTGTCAAACTAATCTCGTAGATTTCTTTGACTGGGTAACCAGAGTGGTGGACTAAGGGAGAACAGTTGATGTCACCTACCTTGACTTCAGCAAAGCTTTCGATACTGTTCCAGATAGAAGATTGATTAATAAGCTGGGTAGGGTCAGGGTGGGTCAGAAGTTGGTCAACTGGGTGGCAAACTGGTTGACTGGCAGAAAACAGAGAGTGGTGGTAACGGTATATAGTTAGAAGAGATGCAGGTCATAAGTGGGGTACCTCAGGAATCAGTCCTAGGGCCAGTCCTCTTCAATATCTTCGTCAAGTGACATTGCAGATGGACTGGAGGGTAAGGTTTGTCTGTTTGAGGATGACACTGAGATATGCAACAGAGTAGATGATCCAGGTTGGGGTGGGCAGAATGAGAAGAGATCTGGACAAACTGGCAAAATGGTCAGAAGAGTGGCAACTGGGGTTCAACGCAAAGAAGTGCAAGATCATGCACATAGGCAAAAGAAGCCCTGAAGCCACCTATAGGCTGGGAGGGGAGCTGCTGGCAGTCACAAAGGAAGAAAGAGACTTGGGGATCATCATCACAGATGACCTGAAATCATCCAAGCAGACCACTAAAGCAGTAAGTAAGGCTAGGGGGATGTTGGGGTGTATTAGTAGGGTTATCACAAGTCATAAGTGGGAGGTAATAATTCCTCTTTACAAGACACTGGTTAGGCCCTGTCTGGAGTACTGTGTGCAGTACTGGAGGCTACACCTTCACAAGAACATTAACCTAACTGAGGCAGTCCAGAGAAGGGCAACCAAAATGGTGCAGGGACTGCATCAGAAAACATATGAGGACAGATTAACGGAGCTCAATATGTATACCCTAGAGCAAAGGAGGGAGAGAGGTCATATGATTCAAACATTCAAACACCTCAAGGGCATTAACAAGGTGAAAGAGTCTAACATGTTTCAATATAAGAAAAATAGCAGAACAAGAGGCCACAGCATGAGATTAGAGGGGAGGCTGATAAAGGGGGTAATACGAGGATGTTCTTTTTCACAGAAAGGGTGGCGAATGCATGGAACGGCCTACCTCAAGAAGTGGTGGATATGAATACAGTGCAGGGCTTCAAACAGGCATGGGATAGGCATAAGGGAGCAATACAGATGAGTATGAATAGATAAGCCATTGACAGAGCAAGAGCCGATGACACATTCATAAAGTAGAAAAAGAAATGGGCAGACTGGATGGGCCTTGCGGTCCTTATCTGCCCCGTCAACTTCTATGTTTCTATGTTTTTGCTCTTCTCAGGCCCCCAGAACTCCACTCCTTCAGGCTGTCTCATGCTTGTCCCTCTGCCCACCGGCCTCAACCACTGCTGCCACACTTTTACCTCCAGGCTCCTCCAAGATCCTCCAACATCCCATGTAGTCTGATTTATCTCTGCTGGGGGCCTTCTGTCACCAGGGAGAAACGCTTCTTTATACTGGGGATGTTGGGGAAGGAGCAGGTACAGTGCACTAGGCAGTCAAGTGGGGTGAGGCATTTGCAGAAGGCTGTCATCTGGTGCTAACAGGGTGGGGCATTTCCCATTTCCTCCTTTCCTTCCATCCCCTCTGACGTCATGGCTGCATGTCACAGTGTCCTGGGAAGGACGCACAGCAGCATGTGGTCACCCACGCCACCAAGTGCGCCTCCGCCAGCTCAGCACCAGGAGCTGCTTGAGGTGTGGTGCAGGCCATAACCTCCCTCCTGGGGAGGAGTGCATCTGTGCAGACACTGTTCACCCTCCCCACCATTCTCCATTCCAGTCGCCCTGGGTGTGGATCATGAACCCGGGTCACCAACAGGATTTTTGTTCAGCAATATTTTTTGTTCTCCCCTCCAGTCTGCTGGGCAGCACCTCGAGCCCTGTTACAGACATTCTGACAGGCTACCGGTTATCCACTACTCCTCACAACCTTTATGGGTGGGTGGCCTGCTGTGTCACTCATGCGAGAGCCTCCAGCGGGTGCTGGCCATGGGCAGCCCAGCATCTTTTTCCTCCATTTTTTTTGCTCTCTGGGCTGTAGCATCTGGACATATGGGCCAAGCATGTCACACTACAGTCCTGCCCCTGGTGCAGTCCCGCTGCACTGCCACCCGGCCATCACCAGGTGGCAGTCTCTGCAGCGGAATGCAGTGTCGCCACTCCCTAAGGAAGGAGAGCTACCATCAGGTGCTTGATCCTTCCTCACTTGACCGGCCCAGTAAGCAACCTTTGTCCATTCCCAGACACGAGTCACTGGTGTCGGGAGCGGAAGCACTACTGCTCCTCCACTGGGCTGGCAGGTTGCAGTATTAAAAGAATTAAAAAAAAAAAATAAAAAATAATAGTATCCTTGAAACTGATTCAGAGTAGAAGTGAATAAACTGAAAAACTATCTGCTAGACAGTGTTGTAATTACAAGGGGGCTTGCCAGGGCTCAGCCCCAGTAGCTTGGAAGTGCGCATCGATGGCTCACGCGTCATTGCTATTGACTTTGAAACATAGAGTTTGATGGAAGATAAAGACCTCTTGGCCCACCCATTCTGCCAGTTTCTTTTCCTACCTATACTGTCATCACAGACCCTACTTGATCTCTGCTCCCTCCTTGCTTCCCAGTAAGATTTTCTTGTGCCTGTCCCAGTGCATGCTTGAAGCTCACCACTGTTTTCACCCCACTATCTCCTCTGGAAGACTGTTCCAGGCATCCACCACTCATTCAGTGAAGAAGTACTTCCCCACATCTCTTTTGAATTTACTCCCTTCCAGCTACATTGCATGTCCCTTTGTTCTCAGGCATGTTCCCCTCTGAAAAATACTCCCCTCTTGTACCTTATTTACCCCTGTGAGATATTTATAGGTCTCTGTTATATCCCCCTTCTCCCTTCTTTCTCTTCCAAGGTGTACATATTGAGGCCCATCTGTCTGTCCTTGTCAGAGGTGTGTGCAGAGTCAGTGAACAAGGGGGGGCCAAAATCCTCTCAAAGCTAGGGGGGTGTGGAGGCATGCAGCCCCCGGAAATTTTTAAAACAGGCACATTTTTTATATGGTGCCCATTCCTGGAGCCTCAATAGTTCAAAACAGCAATGTCAATCGGTGGCGTAGGCAGGATTTCTTTGGGGGGTGGTGTTTGGATATGAAGATATTTGTGAGTGGGACACATAAAAGCCGGGGATCTGGGGCCACTGGGCCCGAAGCTCTGGGGGTTTACATGCTCTGTGGTGAGTTTTGGGCTTTTTCTTGAACAAAAACACACTTTTGTTACATATTCCTACCCCTGATTTGTTGTAAAAGTTTTTATTTTTCAAAAATAATATAGTACATTACATCTTAGTATATATTTCTATTGAGCAGTAGTACTTTAAAAAGTAGGACTTTAAATGAGGGGTATAACAAAGGAAGGGTGGGAAGTAAATAAGGGAGAATACATAATCACATTTTGCACATAGTTACAGGGTGCAAGTCACCGTACTGTATCCAATATAAACAAGGATACATAGCCGTGAGAAAACTCCAAACAGGGCTTAACAACATAGCGAATTGACAGGATATAGTACTCACCCATCCACATTCTATGGAGGACAACAGTAATACCTGATTGAAGACACACCTATCCTTCTGAAGGAGGATTCATGTCACAACAAGACAGCAGGTGATCTGGATATGTATGTCTCCATTCTAATATAACAGGAGGTAGGTCCTAAAACAGAGCAGAGGCATACACAAGAAGTGTGTGTGTTGAATCTTCTGTATTATTTATTTATTGATTGAATTTTGTTGACCCGTTAAGCCCACTGGGCCTAGAAGTCCCTTTTTCAGGGGCGACTGGGGGTTCAGATGGTAAACAACTGAAATTAAACCAGATTAAGCTGTTGGTGGTATTTTGCAAATGGGAGAAATTTGGCCAGGACACGGAAATTCTCCTACTCTTCGATAAGTACCATGGGATCTTTAGCGTCCACCTGAACTATCACCAATCCAAGCAGATGGGACCTCGGTTTAATGTCTCATCGAACGGCACCTCAGAAGTGCAGCACCCCCTCATGCTGCACTGCAGTGTCAAGTATTGGGATATTAACCAGGTGCCAGATGTGGGAACTGAACCCACAACCCTCTGATCACCCTGGTCTCAGAGGCGGTGTGCTACCTACTGAGCCACTGACAAATTACCTATAGTATTACCTATATTAACATACAATATAGTGACATCATAATATAGTCTTCCAACTGGCGGGGGATGCCCAGATCTAGGGGGACAGCATGTTGTTTGGCAGTAGAGGGCCTAAGTGTGAAGGTTATAGGAAGTCGGGGTATCTGCCCCGGACTGAGACCGAATCCTATTAGCTTAACTAAGGTTTCTTGTCTTGGGGAGATTCTTTTAGTAACCTGCCCCCTCTTCCCAATCGTCCGTCTGTTAGAATCCAGCCTGTGGTCTGGGGGGGGAGTCATCCCACTCCCTGTGGGGGTTGTACAGTTCTCAGTTATGGGACCCAACATTGTTGAAATTTGACTATTTGATAGGATTTCAGATGGGCAATCCTATCTAACTTGGCTAATGCTGAAAAGGAGGCCTCCACTTCAGCAAGTGTAGGGGTAATCGAGGCACGCCATTTACATAATAGTGCCCTTTTTGTCTGTATGGCCAATAGTGCTAACCACTTGTATTCTTGTGGGGTCAGCAGCAGGAGGTCTGCTCTAATCCCCAGCAGGAAGAAAAGTGGTGTCTGAGGGATCAGTTTGTGGAGTACCTTAGAAGCCAATAAGCCTACCTCCCTCCAGAGATTTTGTATCTTAGGACAGAACCATAGTATATGGGACAGGTCCTCCCCCTTCTGCTTCACACCTCCAGCAGCAGTCAGATTCCAGGAGTTTGGCTTTATGTAGTGCAACAGGGGTATTATACCATGAGTGTAAAACTTTGTTTTGGATCAGCCTGGATCTGGCATCTTGGAGCCATTTGTGTGCATCCCTCCAGGCTTGTCCCCACTTAGTGTTAGTGATATTACACTGTAACATTTTTTTCCCATTTTTTCTTTGAATCCTCCGATTGAGGGGGCAGGGTGTCCCTCAACTTGGCATAGATTCAACCTGCAAGACCTTTTGGATGTCGTATCCATGATTGCAATGGTGATCCCATTGTGTGAGATGTCCCAGCAAGGGAGTAACCTCGGAATGGATCTGAAGATACCTCCAAAACTCCTTGTGAGGAAGGTCCCATTGTTTCTGTTGGTACTGGAAAGTAGAAATACTAGTAAGATCACAATCATACAGGTCCCCCACGGTTTGAAGGCCTTTAGTGAGCCAATGTTTCCAGGCCACCCTGCCCTTGTCTATGGTGATAGAGGGGTTCTGCCAGAGTGGTGCATAAGAGAGTGGTAGTGGGTCAGTGGCCAGTTTGTTGTGCACCTAATACCAAGCTCTTTTAGACATCTCCACAGTGGGAGATTGAGTCTGAGTCTGAGGGAGAGGCCTGTGCAGAGTGGACCTTCTGGTCAGATACAGGAGAGAGGAGGAACCAAAGTATTTGTCATTTCTAGTTTAATGTGGACCCATTGAGGTCTGGGAGGGAAGAGGGAGTATGAAACCAGTGAACCGTTGTGCCACCTGAAATGCCCATTTGTACCCCTCCAGCCACGGAGATCCCACCCTCGTCCAATGAGCTCTAATTTAGCTTGGCTAAAGCAGGGTTTAGTGCCCTCCCATAGAAAGCCCCAAATAGCTTGTCTATGGGTTGGGACCTAACTTGGCAGAGAGATGGGTATGTGGGCCAAGAGGTAGAAAAACGAGGTGCAGTCACCATTTTTATGGCTGCGATCTTGCCTGCTAAGGTGAGCTTGAGTTGTTTCCACCTATCAAATTCGCTCTTAGTGGTGTTAATCAGGGCTTGTATGTTAGTGTGCCAGAGGTGTTCTAGTTTAGGGGGTGAGCCTAATGCTGAGGTATGTCAGCCCTATAGAGGCCCATAACAGCCCATGGGTGGTAGCTGTATGTTGCAAACAATGATCGTTAAGAGGAATGGTTTCAGTCTTAGACTGAGAAAGTTTCAGGCCCAAATAGGTGGTAAAGGAGTCAAGCAGGACTAGTAAATGGGGCAGCGAGTGGTGGGCATCGCTTAAGGGAAGAAGGAGGTCATCCACATATATCAGAGTCGAGTAAGCTGTGTCCACAATTCTTATCCTGTGGATATATGTGTGTTGTCTAATAGCGGCTGCTAGTGGTTCGACCGCAAGGACAAACAGTAGGGGGGAGAGGGGACATCCTTGTCTGGTCCCTTGCTCTAGTGGAAAGGGGGGATGAGAGGGTAGAATTGGTGGTGACCCTTGCCGATGGGGTGTTATATATGGCCTGCACTTTTGTTATGAAGTTTTCATCCATTCCTAGATGGGACAGGACCAGGTATAAGTAATCCCATCTATGGAGTCAAATGCTTTTTCAAAATCCACAGCAACAGCCGCAGCTGGGGTTGTCCGGTATCTTGCTGTGTTCATAAGATTGATCAAAGCTCTGAGATGATCAGTACTGGTGGTGGCCAGGGACGAATCCCACCTGGGAGGGGTGAAAAATATTAGGTTTGAAAGTAAGGGGCTCAATCTGGTGTCCAAAACCTTGGTATAAACTTTACTGTCCACATTTATGAGGGAAATTGGATGATAACTACCTGGGCTAGTGGGGTCTTTCCCCTTCGTTGAGATAACTACAATGGTTGCCTCCCAAAGGGGGGGAGGATGCCTTGGGTCTCAGCCTCTTGAAAATCCTCTGTAAGAAGAGGGGTGATCACTGGTGCCAGAGCCTGGGAGAAATCAGATATAGTCGTCACTCCCAGGAGATTTACCAGTTGGAGACTCTTAATAGCAGTACTCACCTCTTCTTGAGTAATTGGGGCATCCAACTCAGAGGACTGTTGTGGAGAGAGTGTGGGGAGGAGTAATCTGTCCAGTAAGGTCTGGGTACTAGGGACCACTTGCGAGTGGGTAGTGGAGTAGAGATCCCGATAAAAGGATGTCATGATCTGATTTATGGCTTGTGGGGTGGTAGTCAGCGTCCCTTGATTGTTTTTCAGGCCAGGGATGAGCTGGCTAATCTGCTGGCGCCTTAGCTGGTAGGCCAGCACTTTACCCCCTTTTATCTCCTCCCTCCCAGAATGTATGCCGGAGACGGAGAATGGCCACTTCAGCCTTCCTGTTTAGGAGCTGACTGATTTCAAAATGTAAGCTAAGAATAGATCTGTCAATAGGGGAGCCAGGGGAGGGGGAGGGCATCTTTCTAAATTGAGCTTCAGCTGATGCCAATTGTTGTTCAAGGTTTAGGAGGTGTTGTTCCCTTTCTCTACATCTGGCAGCAACATACCCCATAATGTTATCCCTCATGGTGGCCTTAAAGGACTCCCACATATTCCCTACTGAGGTGTCTGAGGGATGGTTGTGTTTCAAGAACAGGGATGCCTCTGTCCTGGCCCAGGGAATTAAATCTGGGTTTTGTATAAGGAGAAGATCAAGTCTCCAGTGACGAGACCAGGGTGATGCTGGTCCCCATTGTATTAGCAGCTGGACTAGGGCATGATCAGAGATGACTTATGGGAGGGTAGTGGCATCTAGACAATTGTGAAGAAGGGGATGGGGACATAAGCCAATAGTCTAGTCTGCTATATGAGGCATTGGGTTCTAAATGAAATGTATAGTCCCTGTCCCTGGGGTGAAACAATCTCCACACATCCATGAGACCTTGGTCTTTTATCAGTTGATGCAATGCTCTGCTCCCCTTAATATGCACTTCTCCGCCCTTATCATTCCTGTCTAAGGATGGGACTAGTGTTAAGTTAGTCTCCCCCGAGGAGTAGGGGGCAATTGGCAGGTAGGAATGTACTGATAGTATCAGCCAGTTTATGAAAGAATTGGGAGTCGTCGTTGTTGGGGCCATAGACATTGCACAGTGTGAGAGGACCTGAGGGGTAAGATATGTGGCAACAACCCACCATCCATCCGGGTCAGCTGTGGAGTCTGTCAGGGTCCATTGCAGCGATTCATGTATTAAAATGAGGACACCATGTTTCCTAGTGGAGGCAGCAGAGTGCACCCCCTGTCCCATCCAGTCTTTTACCATAAAAACATGGTCATTCATGGTCAGTTTAGTCTCTTGGAGGAAGGCCACCTTAGATTGTAGATGCTTAAGATGAGAGAGGACCTTTTCTGCTTTATGGGTGAGTTCAGCCCCAGACATTCCAAGTGTGGAAGATCGTCTCAGCCATCCTTCTTAGCAGCAGGGTATTACCTGTTCATCCCTATGTATCTATACAATAGTATGGTAGGCAGTAACCAACTGTTACAGTAGATAATGGTAAGCTTGTCTCAAATATACCACCTTTATGACCTCGTGTGCAACAGGTAGGTAGATGGGGTGGTTGTGGAGGGCTAGGTGTCCTAGAAATATCCTTCACCCACTAAGAATAAGGGTGGAGATGAAGGAAATCTTAATCCGGAAGGGCCTAAATGCCCCTTATAGTGCTTATAATAACCTATGTACACTTATTTAATAAAGAAACTGAAGGATCCTAATGAGGTCTCAAGCTGGGCTTAGCTGGCTGGAGCCCCCGCCACTGGCATGCCCACTGTACCTATGGGGGATTTGGGGTTAATTAACCTGTTGTATGTATCACATGTCTTACCTGTAAGGGCAATTGAGATAGACTAGTAACACCTTACAACTGAGGAATTGCATACAGAACAGGTAAGGCAGTTTTATTGACTAGCTGTTTCCTGAAGCTACAGGGAGTATATCTTACCAGTCCTAAGCTTAATGGGTGTCATTAAAGCTGAAGCTATTTACCTTGTCATCAGGAACAGATCTCTTTGCCCGGGGTCCCTCAGGTGGCTGATTGGGGGGGTGGGGGATACCGCCAGGGTACTCCTCTAAGTCGTCTGGTTTGAGGAGGGGACTCCTAACCAAGCTATGACGTCTGAAGGAGGAACAAGGAGAGCTGGGGTGGTAAAGGTGGGTCTTGGACAAACTACAGGGATCCACTTTAGCATCATAGTAGTATCCCCCATACCCTGGTAACTGCAACCCTCCTCTCCCCTGATATATATATGTCTGAACAGTAAAAGCATGCATAACTCCCCATATAAGCCATAGAGGAAGAGTGTCTAATGGGGGGGGGGAGCAGATGGTATTACTCTGCCCGTCTTACTACCCCAGAGAACCAAGTGAAGGGGGAGATGTGCAAAGGGGAAACTATAATAGAGCCCCGTGGCACTTCTTATCCCCCAACCCCCTTAAACCACCCAAAATTACTCCCCATAGACACAGAACCTGAAGAGACTTATCTGAGTGCCATTCAAACAGGGAGCACATTGCGAGGATCCTCCTTTCCAGCGCCAGTTTCAGACATCTGCGTCAGTCCTGGTGGGAGGCCCAAAGTCGCAGTCGATAGTTCAGGATCTTCAAGCGGGAGGGCCTCGTCTGTCTCTACCACCCAGGAGCATTGCACTTCTTCTTGTTCATGGTCCTGGACTTCAGGTACAGATACTGTATGTCCATCTCTGCCGAAATGTCCTCTGCGAGCTTTGTATTTGTTGGAGCAATGGGATAAAATCTGTTTTGTGAAAAATATGGGCTGGTGTACTTGACTTCTTGAGTCTCAGCTCACTGCATGCGTACTTCGGGTGGGTAGGAGTAATCTTCGTTCCTTGTTCTGTCCTGTGGGTGCTCCCGTCTGGTATGAGAAATGAATGGAGGTCTCTTTTGGCCTTTAGGAAGACCGGGCTCTAGTTCTCTCTGAGGTTCAGTATATCATTGGAACTCTGCTCCTGTAGTCGGCTGGTCTCTTTTAGGAGGATTGCCAGTCGACATGGCGCTTGGCTACCATGTCAGGTTTATTTGGTGCTGGACTACAGTTGTGATTATTAGTCTGAGGCCAAGTGTTGTGTATAAACTCCATAGCTGCCTCTGGCGTGTGAAATTGTAGCGCCTTGCCATTATGGGTTATGGTCTGGACTGCTGGATAACGGAGAGTAAAGGGAACCTGGATGTCACGGAGCCTTCTTCTAGTGTCACTGTAGGCCTTTCTCCTCACAGCCAATTCGCATGAGTAATCTTGAAAAATTATAATTCTGTGCCTACGCCAGTCCAGGGTTCCAAGTTCCCCAGCTCTGTTTTGTATGGCTTTTATTTCTGCAAAATTTAGTATACGGGTAAGTTTGGGTCTTGGCCTTTCGCCCGTAGTCGGTTTCCGCTGCAGAGAATGGTGTGCCCTCTCAATAGTCAGCCTGGTGTTAGGTGGTAGTTGTAGGAGTTCCAGGAGAGCTTTCTGGAGGAAAGTAACAGTTCTGGGCCCTTCAGAGCCCTCCAGGAAGACAAGGAGCATAAATGCCTCTGGCGCTCCAGTTTTACATATCGTCCATTTTCTCTTGAGACTTTTAATTTGGGCTGTCTGCTCCCTCAGAAGTGCACAGTGGCCTTGCAGCTTCTCCTCATGTTGATCTACTGTTTGTTCAGTTTGCCCCATTCTGTTATCTAATTTCTGCAGTGCGCCAGCAGCGTTATTAGTGGCCACCGTAAAGACTTCCATCTGGGACACTAGAGAGGAGAACATATCCCATACTGATGGTTCTCTGGATCCTTTTATTTTTTGTGCCATGCTGGCAATGATGTTGCTGCAGTACTACAGACCTGAGGTCAATTTTAGGAGTTTCCCTACATCAGAGATGGCAGAAAAATGGACCAAAGGTAAATGGAGTCTTTAGATAGCGACAGTTCTTTTTAGGTATCGCTGGCTCAGCTTAGGTCAGGTAAATGTCGAGGACTTACACATGCGTCAGCAGAAAGCGGTCTAGCACTCCATCTTGTTTAGCAGTCAGGTCCGCCCCTACCCTGATTTCATGGAAAATATTTTCCCCATGGATTCGGGGTGTGGGAGACTGGCTAGCATTAGAGTCTGCAGCTGCAGTTTTGTGGACGACTGGCTAACCAACAATGCCATCAACCACCCCATACATGTTTTGTAATATACTGTGAAATATTTCCATATTAAGGCAGCGGTCTGGGGAGCTGAGCCACCAGAATCTCTGGGGTTTACATGCTCTGTAGTGAGTTTTGTGACTTTTATTTCAGAAAAAACACTTTGTGAGGTCTTCCTCCCGTAACTCCGAGGGAAAAAATATTTTTCCTTCCTGGCCTAAAGTCATGGGAGTAGAAGAATCTGACTGGCCAGTGACCAAATGGGTGGTCAGTCGTGTTGAGGTCCAAGGACAACATCCAGGTAGTGGTGCATTAAGTGGTGAGGAATCAACCTCCTCCCTCCCTTCCTTAACTCACTCATTCAAGGGTTTGGGGACTGAAACAGAGGCAGCAGTAGGCACTCATCACCACCCCCCACCCCCATCCCATGAAGATTCCATTCCTGGGGTGCTCCTTGTAAGTAGTTAAATAATCAGCCTCAGGTTCCCACTTCTTCCAGGCTAGCGCTCAGCCAGCTAAGTCAGACTGCTACCCAGTCCTCAGTCCCAGAGGATCTCAATAGTTAAAAAAAAAAACTAAACTTCAGCAACAGCAAATCATAATAGCAACCTTTAGTAAACTTGCCTTGGCCTTGCCCTTCACTGCTGCCTGGTGTCCTGGCTCCTGCCACATCCTCCACTTTCTCGATGATCATCCATCTGACTCCAGTCCGACCAGCAAGCAAAACTCAGAGAGAGGGCCTGGCTGAATTTCTTCGACTGCTGCCCTAGATGTTGTCATGTCTGCACTCACTCCAGGCAGGTAGGCCACAGGCCCATGGCCCGATCTGTGGCTGGCAGTGATCCAAAGGCTGGAGAGATGAGAGGTTCCAGCACTAGGTAGGGCAATTTCTGGCAGCCAAGGGGCAGATTCAGTGGAGTAACAACTGGTAATTTGACTCAGAGCCGCAATCCGCAGCAAACAAATTCAACACGTGCGCAGCTCAGACCTGACGACACACCACTAGGAGGAGTCAGAGACTGGAGGAGGTCAGTAGTCAAACAGTCTATCGGGGAGTAGTACTAAGATCATATCTATTCAGCCATGTGGCAGAGACAGATTAGCCAGCCAGTCAGTGGGCAGCCCAGCCCTGGCTGCCTCCCCGTTGCCTTAGCGACACAGCCAAACATGCTGGGACCAGAGGAGAGGAAAGAAAATTAAAAGGTGTCACTCCCTGTGGTGGGCCAAGGTCTGCAGCTACATTTTGGCATAATCCAGGAAATAAGGAGAAATCCTGTAGAAAAGTCATTGTTTACTCTAAATTACATTATTAAACAATGACTTTTCTACAAAGCTGAGACTTTTGCACTGCACAAATAATAGCACATTCCAAAACTGGGACTTTGAATGCCCTTGGCAGACTTTCTTATTTCCCAGGACAGGGTACTGAAAAACGGGATGATCCCAGCAAAACCAGGATAGCCCATGACTTGAACAAAAATTTCAGAGGTAATTTCGGAGGGTGTTTGAACACTCTGAACACCCCCTGCCTATGCCACTAATGTAAATTGTGCGTTTTCCTGGATTTTAGAGCTAAGTAAGAGACTCTTTCTTAGCTCCAAAATAAAAGATCATGCCCCGAATTCAGTGCCATCTATCGTGGATAATGTTAAAATGCCTTGCAGCAGCATGGAGACCAGTTGGGCAGAGGGAAATATCGACATACGAATGTTGAAGCCCGACACCCAGGAGCCCAAAAATTATAGCCTCACAGTCAGCATCCCCACAGTAAGGAATATCCTGTGGCCAAGTTGGCAATCGTAAATGAGGGAGTTGCGGGGGGTGAAGCCCCCGAAACACAGAAAAAACCTCCTCCATGGGCAATTCACGACTATTGAGATATCGACTGTTGGGCTATAGTGTTCAGGCTCCTGGGTGTCAGCTTTGGCATTTCAGTATGCCATAGTGAATCTGGGCAGAGAACAGAAAAGAATACCTGTGGCTTTCTCGGTCTGCTGGCGTCCCCCTCTTACTTGAAGACAGCTTCAATGTCTTGGCCACAGTGCATGTCATCCATCCAAACTGTGGGACCCAGGTCCAGCATGAAGACTTTGATCAGCACCATCACTGTTGTGTCCCATTATCCTTGGTGCTTGTCCCTAGTTGGCACTGGTCGGCTGCATCATGCTGGAATGCAGCAGGTGGGAAGCAGCCACAGCTAGCTGTAGCAGTGTCTTCCCGACATGATATCTTCCCGATCCTCCACAGCAGCAGAAGCAGTAGTAAACCCGGTCAGGGCAGTAGTGGGTGAGAGCCTGAAGATTGATTTTTATATATCCTGCTGAAATTATGTGTGACTGCACATCACGCCAAAATAAAACTGCCCTTGATTGGACCACCCAAGATGGCGCACACAGATTGGCTGTCTGAGGTACTGAAGCCAAGTTGTGTATTGTAGTCTGTTGGGTGGTTGGGCAACAGTGGTTAGTAGGGGAGACTAACTGGTTCAGATTGGCTGTCTGAGGTACTGAAGCCAAGTTGTGTATTGCTATCTGTTGGGTAGTTGGGCAACGGTGGCTGGTAGGGGAGACTAACTGGTTCAGGAGTGACAGTCCTTGGCAAGTCCAGCAGAATCCAAATAAAAAATAATAATTATTAACATTTGTTTGTATGATTTTTAACAGGGGGGACCGGGGCCAGGGTCGGCCCGCCCCTACGGACGCCTATGGTCCTTGTAAGGCTTCTGAAGCAGATCTTGCACTATTTTAGTTGCCCTCCTATGAACTGCCTCCATTCTATGTCCTTCCTGGGATGTGGTCTCCAGAACTGGATACAGTACTCCAGGTAGGGTCTCACCAGTGATCTATATGGTGGCAACACCACCCCCTCCTTCTGCTGGTGGTACCGTTTCCTATGCACCCCAGCATCCCACTGGCCCTTTCCACTGCCTTGTCACACTGCTTCACTACCTTAATATCAGCAGATATGATTACTCACAGGTCCTTTTCCTGTTTGGTGACTGTCAAAACTTCTCCCATATTGTATTCCGCCTCTGGGTTTCTGTGGCCTAAGTGCATGATTTTGCACTTTTTTGCGATGAAAGCGCAGCTGTCATGTCCTTGACCACTCCTCGAGGTTTTCTCAGATCTCTGCACATCATTTCCACCCCTCTGGAATAGCCACCCAATTGTGGATTTGGTGTCCTCCACGAAGAGGCTGACTTTCCCTTCCAGTTCATCTGCAGTGTCACCTATGAATACATTAAAGAGGACTTGTCCCAGTACTGTGCCCTTTGGCACTCCATTGGTCACCCTCTCTTCTCTGAAATGAACTCTGTTTACCACCACCCTCTGTCTCCTATCCCTTAGCCAATTTGTTACTTAATTTACCACCTTTTTTTTTTTGCTATCCTTTTTTTCTCACCGTGGCTCCCGGTCAGCTGTACATCCCGACCAAACTTCTGACTCGCACCCCCGATATCAGGCCGACTTCCTCAATTCCCCCACAGCTTGCCCCCCGTGGCTGGGTGGTGAAGAGTCCCCCAAGCGCAACTCACTTTTGAAGGATCCAGACAGAGGAAACAGCATTCGGAGTCGGGCATGGAGATTAGAAGCTCATGCTGCCCGACCAGGAGCCAATTTTCCCTTGTTCTGCATTCCCCAGAGGTTGGCGTGCAATGATGCCAGCGATGGTGCAGCTCCCGTGCATACACCCCATCAAGCATCTGCTCTACCTCTACCCACTATTTGCAGCATCAGTGTGCCAGCCCCAGCCACTGCTAGGGGCCAGGCATGTACCAATGTCTGGAAATTCCCCTTCCCCAGAGAAGGAGAGCTGTCCCTAGGATACTCGATCCCTCTCCTCCCCTGCTGACTGCCAGCAGCCTGCGTTCACTCCTGAACACGGGTCACTAGCATAGCGCAAGGTGTGGTGTCCAGCACCTCAGCTCTCCATGCCACCAGACCAGCATTTTCCACCTTTTGACCCACCTCTAAGTGGCCCAGTTTACTTATGAGACTCCTGTGTGGAATGGAATCAAAAAGCTTATTGAAATCTAAGTAGACCATGTCCACCGCCCCACCCTGATCTTATTTCCCTGCTCACCCAGTCAAAGAAATGTATCAGACTTGTCTGACATGCCCCCCCCCTTCCAAATAAATCCATGTTGCCTCAGCTTTTGTAACCTGCATGAACTTTCCCACCACCAATGTCAGGCTGACTGGCCTATAGTTGACAGCCTCCTCCCTACTACTGCTTTTGTGAAGCAGAACTACATCTGCCCTCCTGCAGCCCTCTGGAACCACTCCAGTTTCCAGTGACTTATTAAAAAAGGATTGTCAGAGGTGCCGCCAGAACCTCCCTGAGCTCCTTCCGTACACTTGGGTGTACCTCATCTGGCCCACTGCTTTGTCCACTTTCAGATTTATAATGAAAACGGGGGTGGGGGGGGGCACAAAATTTAAAGATTGGACCCGCATGGGCCCTAATAGCTCCCAAAACTGGTAAAATATAATTTCAACACTGCTGCTGGAAAACTACTAGCAGTATGCATGAGTGGGCAGGATGCCACAGGGTCAAAGGAAAGCAATGTCTATTTTACACTCCAAATACACCTTGGTCTGGCATCCTTTTACTCCACTGCTTTTGTAAAGGTAATAGGAAACCATTTTTACACCTCTAGATGTCCTCCTGGTTTTCTTTTAGTGTCTATCCAATATTCCGATATGTTTGTGACATTTTTTGTTAAATTAATCGAATTATTTTGCCTTTGTAACTACTCTGAATCCCTTCTTCTTCAGCAGTTGCTGTTCACTCAATTCTAAAAAAGTTACTAAAATGCCTAATGCTAGTTGTTTGCATCATACACGCAGTGAATGCTTTTACAAAGATTGTTTTCCATGGTAAACTTAAGCTTTGACTAATAAAATAAAGTGATACAAACTGAATGTTGGATGGAATGGTTTTGAATTTTGTAAAGATGCACTGCCCCTAGAGGACAGCAGGTACAAGTTCATAATAAATATGTTCTACTATCTGTATTGGCTGGGGTGGGGTGGGGTGGGGGCAAGTTGATAGATCAGTGATCCCCACAAGGAAGCAAAACACAAGCCAAACGTCATTATGTGGACATGGGCTATGTCTTGTTGCCTTGATAATGTCTGACCTGTTTATTCTCAGCTTAAAATTTACCTCCAAAGAATTGTTTTACTGCATCAGTATTTACTAGTAAAGCTACAGTTCAGTATGTGGAATATCCTCCTAAATAAGTAGTAAGACATGACAGGGTATGTATTGTGTTGCCACAATGCACACCCAGGGCCATGATGAGGCACAATGTCACAGGTGGAGTGCTTTATGCCTCTGGGTGTGTGCTGTAACAGAACAACATACAAACCCTGCATTATCTTACTGCGCTTATAAAATGGCACGTACGCAGGTAGATAGAAAATAAAAAAAATATGGAAAATGTTGTATTTCAATTGCTACATTTGACCAACTTGAGAGAAAATAGTTCCTCCTTAGTAATAATACAGTACTACTAGTAATAAACTTTTTAGACTTCTAGACCATTTAAATCAGGCAGTATATCGCAGTGGTTTAAGGCTGTGTGCTGCAAATCTGGAGACCTTGGTTTGAATCTCACAGCCCCCACTTGCATACTGTGTGCCCCTGAGCAAGTCATTTAACTTCCCTGTGCTCCCAGGTTTCACCTGTAAACAAGCTTTCAGCTTAGTGTGTCTCACCTGGTTAAACAATTGGAAAAAATCATGTTTTTTTTTAAATGGTTGTTGCATTTTAAAATAATATAATGAAATCTACTTTATTGATAGGTATTAGTGGGAAGCACACTTCCAGTATCTTTGATAGTGGAGTGCCTCCTTGGGGACAGCAGTGGTAGCAAGTGAGTGTATCCGACAGCACACATCCATCAGTGGTGTACTTAGTCAAGAAAATCCTGCTCCTCTGTGTGCTGTGCTGCCAGTGGGTTTCAGAGCTGTTCCTGCAGGGTTTTTGGTGGTGGGTATGAAAAAGTCATACATACAAATTTATTACATGAGAAATGGCAGCGGTGATACTGGTTCGTATAAGAGTTGTTCTTCATCGAGGATATCTCCTTTATTAGGCCACACTTTTTTGGAACTACAGTATAAGCCATCAGTATCAGGACCATGTGGAAAATGTTTGCTAGCTGGGGGCCGCCCACAATGATGTGCAGTGTCTATGTGTATATAACAGGGTCAGTCCCATCACTCTTCTGTTCTTTCTCTCGCCGTTGATCATCCTCGTTGGACCTGTTGAAACAAATGCCGTCAACTAAGCCATTGCTTTTTGCTATTTTACTTTTGTTTGGCTTACTGTCATTGTCTCCGTATGCCACCAAAGTTAGAAGAGCCTCTGTTTCAATATTGGAAGTGCGGATACAAAATTTATGAAGAAGACTTGCATGCAGTTTGTGCTATCTGGGCCTGTCTCACAAGATGAGAGGTTGTGAGACTTTTCAGAGCTTCAGTCAGGCTATGAAATGATGCTGTAAGAAAGTTCTAGCAAATTTCCTTGTGTTGAAGGCATTGACAGCCATGGGGATGGAAAAGGGCTCAAAATCTGCCTCTCCATCACCGTCGACCAAGAAGTGGCAGTTGAAGTCTAAGGATAAGGACAAGGATGGGTCATTGCCTTGGGCCTCCTCGTTGTCCTGCTGTAAGTACAGACACAGTGAAAAGGAAAAGTCTGATTTGCTGGCGAGGGCCCGGTCGCCACTGAGGAAAGTTACATCCTTGTTGACACCTGTTTGGTGCTGTTGGCTGCCACCAGACTCTCATTGAGGCCTCAAAGTTGGGGCTTGGCTTAGATGCTGCTGTACCTACTATGGGTGGCGTGACACCATCGTTGTCAGACCAAGGCCTGTTGGCGCAAGTAGTCCTGGCCCCTTTACTGGGTGCCATTGACTCCCGGCTGTGCTAGCATCATTCTCTGAAATGATTCAATGCATTCTGCCAGTGTTGCCATTGCAGGCAGTTATTCTGCCAACTGGGATTTTTGGTGCTGAGCCCCCATTGACAGATTTTGCTAGCGCATCACAGATTCCTGCCTCTCAACTGCCACAGGCATCGCTCGTCTATGCTGCAGCTCCCATAATCGCTTGTGCTGATGTTAACAAAATGGAATATAATCCTGACCTCATAGACTATAGGGCAGATTTAGAGGAGGAATATGAGAGAGGACAATTTGGGGTGTGTCCTCCTCACTCTAGTTCTAACCTCTTATCCTGTGGTGCGGACTCGGTGGTTTATACCCTAAGATCTCCTCCTGAGGACCCATCTTTCCAAGCCATGATGCAGCAGACTCGGTCTGCCATGATCTTTGCTGTGGAAGAAACATATAGTCTGACAGCAGCTAGGCTAGATAGGATCTGTTTGGAAAATTATTTCATGTTTGAGACCCATATTGTGCAGTTAGTTAAATCAATTCACAACAGGTTGGGTATGTTATATAGGATGCAGACCCTGCACCATTTTAGTTGCCTTCCTCTGGACCGCCTCTACACTATGTCCTTCAGGAGATGTGGTCTTCAGAACCGGTCACAGTACTCTAGGGGAGGTTCATTGTGTCCAGTTCTGCAGACCACATCCCCAGAAGGACATTGACGGAGTAGAGTCATCTTCATCTGTGGTATGGTGAGTCACCAAAATAAAGTGAGTGTGCATGCTGCTGGCCGAATTCCCACAACTGTCTATTTTTAAACCAGGAGGATGCAGGTTTGTATCAGGGAGGGTACAGTCAAGTTAAAATAATAATTTTAATATTTACTATGCCATTACTTTCTTATTGTGTGATTGGGTGGAAAGGAGAATTAGCTGGCATTTGGAAGACCAAATGGGTAAGTGAACAACAGATTCAGCATGTTAAAAAGTAAATGACCATGAGACCAAACAATGTATAGCTCTAAGCCAATTAGGACACAACATTTTCTTTACCCATTTCATTAATGCATATAAAAAGCACGGAGTGTGCCTGAAGTAGTAGTGTGTGTTTATGTGTGTATAGCATCTGTTTTATTTGTGCTGCAGATTAAAACTGAAGATGGGGTGGAACCAGATGAAGAAACCAGTACCAACAAACGACACAGCCGATCGCTCATGGGCAGTTTTTCCAAGCATAAGGTCAGTACTGTACCACAGCTACCCATCCTAGCATAGTTTGTGAGCGTCTGTATGGTTTTGCATATATTCTATACATATGTAAGTGTGTTCTTATTCTATTGCGATGCCACTAGTTATCAATGTAACCACGTGTCTTACAATTTCATGAAAATGTGCTTGTACCATGATTTTCTTACCTGGTTATAAAAGAACATTTCACAGCTTATAGTAAAGATGGACATGCAGTAAGGTTTTGCAGTACATTCAAGGAGGTACTGAAGTACAGAGCACTGTGTGGACACAATGTTCACTTTTTTAAAATTTTCATTCCACTGGTCTGCCACCCACCTCTTGACGGAATCTTGGCTTTGCCCCAGCTTGTGTAAGCAAACTTATTTTGCCCACCACCGTGCCCAGAAACATAAACAGGATCATACCAATGTATCCAGTTTTATCACATTGAGATCTCCACTCATGGTCTCGTCCCCTTGTATCTTGCAATCACAGTTAAAATGCCTTATTTCTGTTCCTGCCACCAGTTTCTTTTATGCTGGTGGTAGTGCTTTCCCTACCTGTGCTTGTGTGCTTTGGTGCAGTTTTTCCAGTGACTTTACTCAATCCAGACTCTTTCCCACATCAGATCTTCCCCAAAAAGCTGCCATCTTCACCTCAGGTTTGAACTGTGGCATCCCATAGTTTCATACCTACTTATTGCATTTTCTGGTCCTGTTTGTGGCTTTCTGCCTGTGGCCATATTAACATAGAAACATAGAATTTGATGGCAGATAAGGACCGCTTGGCCCACCCAGTCTGCCCATTTCCCTACCTACTGGATAAGCTGCAGATCCTAGTTAACCAGTAGCCTACTTCTTCCTACCCCCACCCCCCAGAACTGCCTTATGACTATCCCATGCATGCTTGAATTCCACCACTGATTTTGACTCCACAACTTCCTCCGGAAGGCCGTTCCATGCAACCACAACCCTCTCTGTGAAAAAATACTTCCTTAAATTACCTCTGAGCCGCCCCCTCTATCTTCAAATTGTGCCCTCTTGTTCTTGCACACCTCTTTTTTTGAAAGATGCTACCCTCTTGGACTTTGTTGATTCCCTTGAGGTACTTGAAAGTTTCTATCATGTCCCCCTCCCCTCCTTTCCTCGAGGCTATACATATTAAGCTCCTTAAGTCTCTCTTCATATGTCTTCTGGTGCAGACCCTGCACCATTTTAGTTGCCCTCCTCTGGACAGCTTCCATCATGTCTATGTCTTTGCGGAGATTGGGTCTCCAGAACTGCACACAGTACTCCAGATGGGGTCTCACCAGCTGTCTGTACAGAGGGATAATAACTTCCTGTTTTCTACTGGTGATGCCTCTCCCTATGCATCCCAGTATCCCCCCAACCCTCCTTGCTGCCCTCTCACATTGCTTGCCCACCTTTAGGTCATCTGATATGACTACCCCCAGGTCCCTTTCCATTTTTGTTGTTGTTAGTATCTCACCCCCCATTGTGTACTCTTCCCCTGGGTTTTTGTTTCCCAGGTGCATTACATTGCACTTCTTAGCATTGAATCTAAGCTGCCATACATTTGACCATTCCTCTAACCTTGCCAAGTCCCTTCTCATCCTTTCCATCCCACCTTGTGCATCAACTCTGTTGCAGATCTTAGTGTCATCTGCAAAGAGACATACTTTTCCTTCCAGTCCTTCTGCAATGTCGCTTATAAAGACATTGAAGAGGACCGATCCTAATACTGAACCTCGCGGTACCCCACTAATAACCCTCCTTTCTTCTGAGTGGACTCCATTTACTATTACTCTCTGTGTCCTATTCTCCAGCAATTCTTTACCCAGGCTGTCATCTTGGGACCCACCCCAGGCTGGCTAACTTGTATATTAATCTTTGTGTGGGACTGTGTCAAATGCCTTGCTAAAGTCTAGGTAGGCCATGTCCACAGCCCCTCCCTGATCTACTACTTTGGTCACCCAGTCAAAGAAATCTATCAGATTCGTCTGGCATGACCTTCCCACTGTGAATCCATACTGCCTAGGGTCCTGTGCCCCTCTGGCCTCTAGATACTCGACAATTCTTTCCTTCAGAAGTGATTCCATCATTTTCCCTATCACTGAGGTTAAACTAACAGGTCTGTAGTTTCCTGCTTCTGCCTTGCTCCCACTTTTGTGAGGAATCACATCTGCCCTCCTCCAGTCCTCAGTGCCACGTCACTCCGGTTGTTAAAGAGGTTCTTTCAGAACCCTTTCTTCTATAAATGGGCTGGTATCAACTTCTGTATCCAGAGTGTTACTACTGTTTGTTTTATGCACTCCCCCTCTTCATTTGTAAATACTGAGCAAAAATATTTGTTTAGTATCTCTGCCTTTCACAGTCTCCTCGCCCACCTCCCTCCCCTTTATTAAGCCTCACTATCCCTCCCTTGGTCTTCCTTTATCCCTGATGTACCTATAAAAGGTTTTATCCCCTTCTAACTGAGTTGGCTGTCTTTTCCTCGGTTTGGGCCTTTGCTGTTCTGACTGCCTTCCCAGCCTCCTTTTGCTTTAACTGATACAGTTCTCTGTCCTGCTCCTTCTGATTCCTTGTACTTCCTGAATGCTTTCTTTTCTCTTGAACCTTCACTGCCACTTCCTTTGAGAACCATAGTGGTTTCTTACATCGTTTGTTTTGTTTATTTGCTTCACACAAAGGCTCGTTACCTCTGTGATGGCAGTTTTATTATTCCCATTGTTCTTCCACCCTCCTTCCTGCCCATTTGCTAGTGCATTCCTTGGCACTCACCCATTTTGCGCAGTCAGCCCTCCTAAAGTCCAGTACTTTTGTCTTTGTATGGCTTGACTCTATTGCTGTGTTTATTGTAAACCATACTGTTCGATGGTCGCTAGTTCCCAGATGGCTACCCACTTCTACATCTGTGATCCTCTCTCCTTCTCCATTTTAGAGAATCAAGTCTAATATTGCTCCCTCTCGAGTGGGCTCCAGTACTTGTTGTCCAGCAATCATCCCTTGTGACCTCCCAGCCCCACCATGCTAGACCAAGTGACTTCCCGAGGTAGCATGGAAGCTCGCCAGGGCTGAGGCTTGGAGTCATAATTATGGTGCATACACATGTCTGCCATGAAGTAGCATGGTATGCTATATCTGGCACCCCCAGACTGTTTTTTTTTACACCCAGATCCCTTTGTGACAAATCACATCAGATCATCCAAAGCATTTTGGTGGAGAGCCTGGCTGGCTCCTATCAGGACCACTGAGAAGAAGCCCTACCTTAACATGTGCCTTGGATTTTGATCCAGACCCCTTCCCTTCCCCAAATCAAGCCAAATTTTGACTCTTATCATCCAAGTCATTTTTCCTTTTAGTTCTTTGGTAACCGGGTAAGGCTCACTAGGCACAAGTGACTATTTTCAGGGGCAACCCAGGAGCACTGGGGACTAGGTTAAATGACTTTCTCAGAGTCACACAGTATGCAAGTGGATGTTGTGGGACTCAAACTCAGGTCTTCTAGATGTACCAAACGTATGCACAGCTCATTCCTCTATGCTATACTGTCAGCCCATTTACTTCAAGATCCAGGCCAGACCCTGAACTGGGTCACAGTTGGGTCACCCATTTCACTTACTTGTATTTACAATTGCCCTCACCTGCTAGACACAGTCTTGTGCTTTGTGATACCGTTGTATGAAAGACACGGTATAAAAATTAAGTTGCATCAAACTGTATGGTCAGTTTCCTTGTCTGAACTCCAATTTGGAGATCTCACTGTTTTTGTTGGATAATTCCAAACCACAGAGCATACTTCAGCCTCACCGAGATCCATGTACAACAGCGCATAAACCAAAATGGGGGACTCTGGCCTGTAAATACAATATTCCCTGCCTAAAGTGCTGTGTGACACTCACCCTATAATGTCTGTGTGCTCACATATCTTATTTCTGTACTAGATTTCTTAAATAAAAATTTTAAAGCTGAAATTAATCAAAACCTGAAACCTACAGCACAATGTCTGTGGAGTTGTTTCAGAGTGCAACTCCTCTTTAGCAGTGCAGCAGCAGTGTCATCGAGGCATAGGTCAGTGTTCTGCCAACTCAAACCAGGCAGCTATTTACCATTCACACTCACATGCACACAATAACAGCACAATAAGTACAGCAAGCCAAAGCTTTATTATAACAAAATATAATACAAAAGGTTATACATCACCGATTCAACAAAGCATCATCCAAGCCCTCTTCCAATGGCTGGGAAGCCCCTTGTCAGCCTGGCTAGGAGTCTCACGAACTGGGAACTGGCCCCACAGCGATGTGTCCACCTGCAGGAGAGGCTTCAAACTACAAAAACTTAATACATCACCGATTCCAAAAGCTACATCCAAGCCTGTTCCAATGGCTGGAAGCCCCTTAGCCTGGCTAGGAGTCTCAGGAATCGGGAACAGCTCCTGCAGCAATGCGTCCACTCTGCAGGCAAGGCTTCTAACCAGACAACAGGATTTTCCCAGTATTAATACCTTTTATTATTCTTCTAGAAACATCCAGCAACATCTGCAAGCACCTAGATTGTCACGTCTGCACACTGGCCAGGTGCCCAGAATCATGCAATCCCAGTACAAACATTTGTTATCTAGATATTTCTCACATATTTGCTAAGAGGCAACATCCCGGACACTTGGCCGAGCGCCCAGAACATTGCAAACTTAGCAAATACAATCCTACACATTCCTTTGATTAACATCCAGCCTTTGATTATTGTATCAAATCCTGCACAAAAACAAGTTGCATTATATTCTTTGATTACTATACTATACAAAATGGGATAACAATAATCAATACAATATATACATATATACATATCAGTCAGGAAGCATAGGGAAAACCAGGAGTAGTAAAATTCCACAAAACTGTTTATTTGTAGTTGCAGTAACGTAAAATAAAATAAACCTGTTCAAAATAACTATATACATAAGCAAAATAAAATATCTTGTAAAAAGAATCTGCCTTGCAGCTCAGTTTAGCTGTTTGTATAACTCTTTTCAACCCCCATCCTTTGCAAGCATCCTGTCCTGTGTAAATTTCAGGAGCTGCTAGAACATTGAGAGCTTCCTGAGGTCCCTCCAGCCTTTGCAAAAGGCTCAGGCATTTGCACTCAAATAACCTCTGGCTTTTTACAGTATCTCAAATTATAAATATATACATTTCAACAGTAACACAATTTTCTAAACAAAAGTGATCCCAATATCAGCTTCATTTCCATACATTGATTCTCATATATTTTATATTAGCAGATATAGATATGCAAGGAAGAAAGACAACAAGAGGATTTAGGGTTACCACCTTTTAAGAAGCCCAAAGTGGGACATTTCTTACTGAAACATGATTTTTTGTAGGACAATATGTAACCCTGACCAATACAACAGACTTGTTTTCACTAAATAATCAGAATTAAGACTAAGTGTTGTAGTTTTTCGGTTGTTTCTAGTGTTTCTTATCATTTTAAGGTATTTTAATAATAAACTCTGACATTTAGAGGAAAGTAAGAAAATATTTTTTCTACTATAATGTCAGGACAGGTAGTATTTTTCAAGTTTTTCGCAGGACACAGCTGCCCAAATCAGGACTGATAACCCTACGAGGACTGTCAACTGAGTTGTACCCCAGAGATCGAAATCTCTGCCTGTAGGTCTCTCTGTCGATATCGTACCTTTTCAGGATTTCGCTTTTCACTAGGTCGTAGTTTTTCTGACTGTGCAGTGTCCATTTTGCTGTAGGCAAGCTGGGCTTTCCCTGTCAGGTAGGGTACCAGTCTGATTGTCCATTGCTGCTTTGGCCACTGGCAGGCTGTGGCAACTCTTTAAAGGTCGTCAGGTATGCCTCGATATCATCTTAGGGACACAACTTAGTAAGTTTAATGGCCTTTAGGTTGCTTGCATTTTGTTGCTCTTCTGCATCTGTTCCAGATCCTCTGCCTTCGATAGCTTGCAAGGTATCCAGCCATCGTTGCAAGGTATCCAGCCATCGCTGCTCCTGTCGCTGCATCTCTTCTCTCATCTGTTGCTTCTGTCACTGCATCTCTTCTCTCCTCAATGCTTCTAACTGTTGAATTTCTTTTTCTCTCTGCATCTCAGTCTCTTTTTGTTGTATAGCCCACCATTTCAAAAAGTCCATCAGGCTTTCAGGTTCTGTCACTGCCTGCTCTTTTTCCATGACTTGTGCTGGATGTATAATCTCAGACTGGACTTCAGCCGCAGAATCCATACCTTTCTCTGTGCTTCCTGGTACTAAGTCCAGTACCCATGCACAAATCTCCTGTTTTAGGGTATGCACGGCTTAAATCCCACTTAGGCTGACACCATCTGTCGTCGAGGCACATGTCAGGAAGCATAGGGAAAATGAGTAGCTGTAAAATTCCACAAAACTGTTTATTTGTAGTTGCAGTAACATAAAATAAAATAAACCTTTTCAGAATAACTATATATAGAAGCAAAATAAAATCTCTAGCAAAAAATATCTTCCTTGCAGATCGGTTTAGATGTTTCTATAACTCTTTTAAACCCCCATCCTTTGCAAGCATCCTGTCCTTTCTAAATTGCAGAAGCTGCTAGAACATTGAGAGTGTCCTGAGGTCCCTCCAGGCTTTGCAAAGGCTCAGGCATTTGCACTCAAATAACCTCTGGCTTTTACAGTTATCTCAAATTATAAATATATACATTTCAACAGTAACACAATTTTCTAAATAAAAGTGATCCCAATAACAGCTACATTTCCATACATTGATTCTCAAATATTTTATATTAGCAGATATACAGTAGATATGCAAGGAAGAAAGACAGCAAGAGAAAACAGAGCAAGGCAAAGGACTGCGAGACTGTTTGGGTTAATCAAGTCCAAGGTTTCTGCTAATGCATACATATCGGACATCAGGGAGGGTATAGGGTGTGAAATGAGTCTCTTCGCGGATGACTCCAAGATGGGAGCAGTAGTTGAGGGAGAAGAGGGAGGTGGCCCTGCAAGGGACCTGGACACCCTGGAAAGCTGGGCTCACACATGGAAATTAAATTTCAATATCACCAAGTGCAAGGTGTTGCATCTTGGTCGGGAAACCCAAACACAGGTACACCCTGGGAGGAGGCGCTGGAGGCCTCAATAGGGAAAAAGACCTAGGGGTCATGGTGGATACATGTATGAATAACTCTGAGCAGTGCAGGAGAGCAGCTAGCAAGGCAAACAGGATGTTGGGATGCATCGTAAGGGGGATCACCTCTAGGAGCAGGGAAGTGATTCTGCCGCTGTACAATGGACTGGTTAGACCACACCTTGAGTACTGTGTACAGTACTGGAGACCACATTTGAAGAGGGACATACAGCTCCTGGAGAGGGTACAGAGGAGGGCAACAAAGATGATACGAGGGCTAGGGGATTTGACTTATGAGGACAGACTTGAGGAGCTCTGCCTGTTTTCATTGGAGGAGAGGAGAGACAGGGGGACATGATTGAGGTCTTCAAGTACCTCAAGGGAATAAATAGGTAAACATGGAGGGATCTTTAGACTAAAGCAGGGAGGTATCACCAGAGGGCATGGTTTGAAGTTGGAAGGTGGAAGGTGAGGGGGAAAAGAGGAGGAGGTTTTTCACCGAGAGGGTGGTGGACCCTTGGAATGCACTGCCTGGTGAGCTGGTTCAGAGATCCACAGTGGAGGGCTTCAAGAGGGTGGGACAGACACAGAAAGTGGATGTATCAGATGATGGTCTGTCCGGGGGTGGGAATGGATGATAAGGGTTTCTAGAGAACAAGGGATGGAGGATCTCGCACCCAACTAAGGATCTAGGTTCGAGCAGACTGATAGACCGTAAGGCCTAATCTGCTGGCAAATAGTATGTTAGTATGTTAGTATGTTTCACAGAAAATTTAGTTGTGCAACCAGACAGAGAAGAGAGAGAAGGAAAGAATACAGATCCTTGCATTTACACACTTTCTCCAACAAATAGGACAGGGTTCTAGTCTACCCTGTCACAATCAGCTTCAGGCATGTTAACTCAGGAGCTCTGCGCTGTTATGGACAGCTGTGTTTGGAATGCATAAAATCCATATGGTGGCCTGTATGACATACTGCTGCAGTTGGTGAGGGCATCCACACAGGACCAGAAAATCTCTGCAGTGTTTTGGCTCCACACCACCCAAGTGGCTCAGCACTGTGGCAATGGATCAGCCCCAGGCACACCCAGTCTGCTAAATTGGTAGTGGAGCCACCACTATGCATGACTCACAGTGGTGCAAGGAAGTTAGCATAAATAAGCCTTTTGATTCGTTTGCATCTTTGTTGGGGCATTGTGTCCCCATATTTCCCCCCCCCCAACTCATATTGTCAGTCTTTGGTGGCCAGACCTTGCTCTTCATCCAGAAGGGTAAGTAAGAGGTGACATTCTTTGACAATTCCAATGTTGCTCTGCAATCACTCCCCTAGGATGCTTGAAGCACCAAACTAAAAAAATATTTATTTTTTCAAAAGCAGAAAAAGGCAGGAAAGTCGAAAAAGTCATCCAGTTTAGAAGATGATGAAGATGACCAGGACTTAGGCAAAGGATCAGTACACTACAACAGGTAATATGATATCATGGTAAGCAACACAGGGTATTGTAGGCAGTACTACAGGGTATTGTGGTTAGCACCACATGGCATTGTGGGCAGCACTGCAAGGCATCATGGGGAGCAGCACAAGGCATTGTGTGCAGCACCACAAGGCATCATGGGCAGTAATACAGGGCATTGTGGGCAGTACCACAGAGCATCACGGGGAGCAGCACAGGGCATTGTGGACAGCACCACAGGGTATCATGGGTGGTACCACAGGACATCATGGGTGGTACTACAGGACACAGCAGGTGGCAAAACAGTGCATCATGGATGGCACCACAAGGCATAATGGGTGGCACCAGAGGAGAAGCTACCATCTTGGGGGGGGTGCGGCTGGAGATAACAGAAGAGGAGAAGGATCTGGGGTGCTCATCACGGGAGCAATGAACAATTCTGTGCAATGCAGAAAGGCAGCAGCAATGGCCAACAAAATTCTGGGGTGCATTGCAAGGGGCATTACCGCGAAAAGAAGGGAGGTTATTCTGCCACTATACAGATTGTTGGTTAGACCCCACCTGGAATACTGCATGCAGTACTGGCACCCATATCTACAAAAGGATGTTAGGCTGCCTGATGGGGGTGCAGCGTAGGGCAACGAAGATGATTCAGGGCCTTGGGGAATTGCCATATGAGGTCAGACTAAGAGAGTTAAACTTGTACACACTGGAGGAGAAGGGGGACATGATTGAGACCTTCAAACACATGAAGGGGATAATCAAAATAGACACAGAGGGTCAATTCAGGAGGAGGGTGTGGTGAGACACTAGGGGCCATGACATGAGATTGGAAGGGGGGGGTAGATTCAGGAAGGAGGTGAGGAGGCATTTCTTTACGGAGAGGGTGGTGGCAAAGTGGAACACACTACCGGCTGAGCTGGTGGGATGTAACACAGTGGAATGCTTCAAGAAGGGGTGGGACAGGGCAAAATGGAGGGTAAAGGAAGAGGGAGGGAGGGAGTGGGGCAGCTGCTGCATAGAGAGTTAGCTGCAATCTCGAGCAACCTAGATAGACCAGGATGGCCTTTTGCTGCTGGCAACTTCATTTGGCAGGTACCACAGGGCATAATTAGAAGCTCCATAGGGCATCATGGGAACAACACTTTAGGGCCTCCTGAGCAGCACCACCAGGTATCATGGGCAGCACCACAGGGCTCTTTCTCAACTTTGCTGTTAGCGACCTCTCTGCCAGGTTCTTCTGGGTAACCAAGCATTTTCAGGATTGTGTGCTGTAGTAAGGATGATTACTGATGCCTTCTGGTATACCATGCAGCCAGCACCCTGCCACAGAGATCGAATGTTCCCATTGCTGTTGCAAGATTCCATGAGTCCAAAGCCTGGAAACCCTAATCTACTGTTGTTTACAGTACTATGTTCTGTGCCATTATGGAATGAGGAAGGTAGCTGAGGAAGAAATGTTGAGGATAGGAGACGTGCAGGGGGTGGAGGAATTATGGGCAGCCATCAAGAGAGGGGTATTTAAAGCCATGGTCTCCTGTATAAGAAGGGTAAGAAAGAATAGAAGACAGAAAAAACCTCTGTGGTTCACTAGAGAGGTGGCGTTAGGGGTCAAGGAGAAGACTAGAGCATTCAAGAGGTACAGGAAGACACAAAAGGATGAGGACAGGGAAACCTACAGGGAAAAAAGAAAGGAGGCTGGGCAAAAGATAAGGAGGCCACTGAGGAGAGGATAGCAAAGCAGGTAAGGAGGGGGGACAAAACCTTCTTTAGGTATGCTGGAGAAAGGAGGAGGTCACAGCATGGGATTGGAAGGATAAGGGAGGAAAGTGGAACAATACTGGAAGGGGACTTCGGAAAAGCAGAGGCATTAAACAGCTACTTTGCCTCAGTCTTCACGGAGGAAAGGGAGGGTAGGGGACCAGGAAGGGTTGGGGAGGGTGACAGCCACAGGCAGGTGGCTGTGGCAGAATTCACTGCTGAAGGAGTAAGGGAACAGCTGGGTAGACTTAGGGTAGACAAGGCAATGGGGCCTGATGGAATACATCCAAAGGTTCTCAAGAAGATGAAGGATGAACTGGCGCCGCATCTAGCGAGGCTGTTTAACTTGTCCTTGGTCACAGGGGTGGTGCCAATGGACTGGAAGAGGGCAGAGGTGGTCGCATCTACATAAGGGGGAGGAAGGATGAGGTCATAAACTACCATCCTATTAGCCTTACTCGGTGGTGGGGAAGGTAATGGAAACACTACTTAAGATCAGGTTGATCACTACTTGGAGATGAATGGCATGCAGGATGACAGACAGCATGGCTTCACCAAGGGAAGGTCCTGTCAGACTAACCTGATAGAGTTTTTCGATGGGGTGACACAGATAGTGGACCAGGGAGAAGCAGTGGACATGGCCTATCTGGATTTCAATGAGGCCTTCGACGCCGCTCCGCATGGTGGAATGGTACATAAGCTGGACAGACTAGGGGTGGACAACAGGATCACCAGGTGGGTGGAAAACTGGTTGAAGGGAAGGAGTCAGACGGTGGTGGTAAATGGGACATATTCCAGGGGACGGGCGGTGACCAGTGGGGTGCCACAGGGGTCAGTGCTAGGACCAATACTCTTAACATCTATGTTAGTGACCCAGCAGAGGGTCTGGAGGATGGTGCCTGTTCGCAGACTATACAAAGTCTGCAATAGGGTGGATTCACCTAGTGGGGTGCAAGCCATGAGATGGGACCTGGAAAGGTGGTCTGACACCTGAAATTGAAGTTTAACACACAAAAATGCTCACTGATGCACCTGGGGAGGAAGAATAGAAGGGAAACTTACTCCCTTAGGGGGTTGGTGATTAAGGAGAAGGAAACAGAAAGGGACCTGGGGATTGTGGTATCGCATGACCTCAAGGTGGGCAGCCAGTGTAGCAGGGCAATGGGAAAGGCAAATGGAATGTTGGTCTGCATTGCGAGGGGTTTTAATAGCAGGAAGAGGGAGATGCTAATGCCATTAAACAGAACCATGGTAAGGCCGCATTTGGAGTATGGGGTGCAATTCTGGAGGCCTCACCTACGAAGAGATGTTGAGCTGATGGAGAGGTGCAGAGAAGAGCAACCAAAATGGTACGAGGGATGCAGAATGTACCCTAAGAGAGAAGATTGAAAGAGCTGAATTTGTACCCTCTGGAGACTAGAAGGGAGAGGGGGGGACATGATTGAGGCCTTTAAGTATCTGAAGGGAATAAATAAGGTATAGAGTAACAGCTTGTTCAAATTGAAGAAGGGAGTGAACACGAGGGGACATAGCCTCAAACTGGAAGGTGGGCAATACAGAGGTAATGTCAGGGGGCAGTTTTTCAGGAGAAGGTGGTGGAGGCCTGGAACAAGCTCCCAGAGGAGGTAGTGGCAGCTGAAATGGTGGAGGGGTTCAAGAGGGCTTGGGATAGATTTAAGGGGTTGGGAAAAGAGGGTGGAAGCATAACAGAAGGGGGGAGGTAGAGTGTTGGCAGACTAGATGGGCCATGGTGCCTTTCTCTGCCATCACATTTATGTGTATCTGTGTGTACTTGGTTTAGCATAACTGTGAGTCAAGGTACCACTGATGTAGCCTGAGGGCAGAGAGTCTTATAGTACACAATGAGCCCATTTCACTGGTGGCTCTGAAAATCTGTATTTAGTGTTCAAAAGAAATAATGCACGTCCTAGAACATGAAATATTTGTTTGCACAGCTGCAGTAATGAGCCCTGTTCTCCACCCAAGTCACAGTGGAACACAGCCCTCGTTACCACAGCTGATTTCATGTAGTGATCACGAGCGCTACACAGCTGGCTCTCCATGGGTACTCAATAAGCACCTCACACAGTAGAGTAAACACTTCAGGGAATACCATAAACACATTTTTCTTCAAGATGGAATCATTCACCCCAAGGTTTCTGAAACAGGCTCCTCTTGCACTATATGCAATAAGGCACTCCCAAGTGCAAGGTACTACCTCGTATTCCATGAGACTAGGTCAGCTGATTCCAGCCATGTTTCCCTGACATATTAGACAGTTAGACAAATGGCTAAAAATAAAATCATTTTGCCAAAAAAAAAAAAAAAACCCTTTTGCTAGTCGCTGAATAAAACCATTTTTTTCTGTATATCTGTGACTTTCTTGGCCATAGTAGCAATACTGCCTGCAGACCTTGTGTTAACTGCCTGATGGTGCTAGAAACTATTATAGTCCAGTAGCAATGAATGGACTTGGGTTGCTGCCTGTAATGTTCCACTCTATGAAGAACAGGAAGACACCTGTTTCTACTACCAACCTAGTCATTTCTCATATGATGTTGGAGCAATGCTGCAGAAAGCAATAAGAAGAAAGACCCTGGACCCGATTTAGAATGCCCTGGTTAGATTGGCACAAGCTGCGGCAAACAGCAGCTTGCACCAATCAGTGCTGCATCAGGAACTCTGCACCCTGTTCACTGTCTGGAGGGATCCATGTGCCAAACTTCCACAGCTTGTGACACATGCTACCATGCGCCAAAAGCAAGGTGCACAGGAGAGGTTTGCCGCAAGCTGTGGCAAGGTTGGGTGGCGTCAGCACCCATTGCTGGAGACTTGACTGGAGGCTGATGGGATCGTACAGGCAGGACCAGGGACCATGCAGGGCAGGTCGGGAGCAGATGCATGGTAGGGAGAGGTAACAGCTCCCCAGTGGTGACACTGCATTGCTGATGTGCCTTTGGTTTCCTGGGGGCACCATAGGCACCATGGGGGTCTGGCGGGCACTGCATCGCGGATATCTCAGAGTGCTGTGGGGGTGCAGGATACTATGAGCAGGTGATTGCACTGGTTCCATCCCACACATTGAAGCCTTCAGGGGTGGCACGCAGGCCATTAGACCAGCCCTGGGCTGGTCTAACCATCATGGCCCATGTGCACTGTTGGGGTGGGGCGGTTACTGAATCCCTCTGAAGGGGATACTGCAGCTTGTGTCTGCTGCAAGCCCTCTAGTTCCCTGGCACACCCCTGGATCTAGCATAGGTCTGGCACAGGCCCTGTTTGCTGCAAGTGGACCCACCATTGCCGCAGCCTGCCTTCCTCAATAGTGGGCAACGCAGTTTTTGATGCAAGGTGCTACTTGCGTCAACTCCGATTGACACAGGCACCTTGCGTCAACTTTTTGACTTTGTGAATTGGCTCTTCTTGTTTTCAGTGGGCCTGTCATTTTCAACTAGGTTACTGCACAATATTTCATAGAGAACACTTTCGTTTAAATTGAGGATATGAACACTCTTTAAACTGCTGTACTCAGTAGATGGTAAAATGTCATTATTACAGTGTGCTGTGCATCTAAAACAGTGTTAGGAAAATGTCTTTAAAAACTGAATGATGGCTAAAAACCAAAAAATGAATGGCTTTAAACAAATGATTAAAAATATATATTTAAAAAAAATCATTTGAGGAAACCAATCATGTAAAAAAAGAACGATTCCTGCTGGTGCAGTGCTGGCAGATGTAGAACACTTATACTTGGTGGTTGCTAGCAGGGACCCTGATGGAGTGACTCAAGAGCTGATGCGCCTCACCCCTTGGTGTCACATAGTGATCTGCCATCTGACATCTTCACAGTGTTCTGCTGAGTGATAACCAGTACCTATCACTTGCCAGGGTGTACTATGTCAGAGTGGCATTATTTCTGAAATGGCCTTTTAACACTAGTTTTTTTTTCCTTTTAAACTTAAAACACATTAGGATGTATGGCATGGTGAAAATAAAAGATTCAAACGAATGATGAATGATGCGAGTCCGTTAGCTTTAGTCTGTATGCTTGCCATTTCTCAGTGGATAATCGTAGTGTTTTTAATGTCCACCGCTCTGACAAAGATGAGTTTAATGTTAAAACTTTGGTGGAATTATGCATATCAGGCATATGTATGTTCAGGGAGGCCCCCCCCAAACTCTATGGAGGGGGTAAGGTGGGGGTTAATACTGATTTTTTTTTTAAATGCTTAAATGATGCCATGTTTATGAATAAATTGGTTTAACCTGATGATTCTGGGGGGCACAGTCACTGCAATAAAAGTATAACGAGTCAGTCCACCCAGTGGTACCGACTGGTAGTGTGCTGCTCTGCCAATCATTAAGACCTGTGATTGAATCCCAATCCAGACTTCTCAGGCCAGGGCTAGTAGAGTCCAGGGAATGTGCTGAAGTATCCTGCACTGACCTCGGGGGAGGGACCCAGGTGGCCCATTGAAACAGCAACTCCTACAGCAGGATGTGTGGTGGTACTGACACCATGACTGACTGCATAATGTTGCTAACCCCTACTTATAGGATGATACGCCAGATGAGGCATATCCCATGGTTGGGTGGTGGGTGGGTGGGCAGGACATATGGAGGGGAACAATGCATCCTGTGCATATGATGCAACTGCTGCCCTGCCCACTAATGAGCTGCTGAATGAGGTACCATCCTGCCTCAGTGCCTTTTATTGGTCAGTGGGGCCAGCAGTATGTGGGGGTCGGGAGTAGCCCTACCATGTGCTCAGGAGCCAAGGAGTACAGTGGGGATGGTTTGGAAATGAGCGGGCAAAGTACTGTAAAAGTTGTTTTTTTTAATAGTTCTGATTCGTCCCCTGGCTTGGCTTCTCTTGATCTTGGCTACCATCCATTTCAGTCATCAAGCTGGACTCCAAAGAGACCCTGCTTACTTTCCCATGGGATAACCTCCCTCCCATAGAAGGGCATCAGTAGGGTAAGCTCCTGAACCTGAAGGCTGGATCTGGTGGCAGCGGGTCTCTTTTTTTTGTGCCTTCCCCACACCCCTGACCTCACACTTCTTCTGGCTGCTCAGAGTCCCTGTCTGCCTACCAGTCTTGCCCTTCACTGCTGCTTCCTGACATCTGGCTCCTCAGGGTGTCCCTGTATCTCCAGAGTATCCGGCTTATCCCTGCTGGTGGCCTCCTCCCTGGGGGAGAGGAGGGAAGTAGCATTTTGGGGGGGGGGTCTTCCGAAATATGCAGGGCTTAGGGGTCAGGTGCAGTGTGCCACAGGAACTGTGGGATGGGGGGGAACCAAGCAGCTGTCATTCAGCATGCTGAGATGGGTGCTAGTTTCCATTTTCTGGGCACCTCCCTACACCCGAACTGCATGCACTGCAGTGGCTCCCTCTCCGAAATGCTGGGTCATGAATGCACAGCTTAGACCTGCAGTGGGCATGTACGCCGCATGTCCCCTTTGTCTCACCCCGCACTGCTGAGCCTGTCCTTTCTGGGCACCCCAGATGGTGCTCAAGTGGGGGGATTGGAATACTTCCCACCTGAGGAGGGAGGAGGAGAGCATCCTCGGGTTGTTCTTGACCTTCCTCTACCCAGTAACTCAGGCTTGTTACTGAAACCAGGTTGCTGGTGTTGTGAGCAGTATATTGCTGTGCCATTGGACTATGTAGGTGTGCCTGAGGCAGGGACAGACTTAGGGTATGTAGCATCCTTAGGCAAACTTGCAATGGCACCTGTAGGCCACCCCCCACCTGGAAATTGTATTTTTTCTTCCTCCAAGCCATTAAGACCTTCTAAGAATTGGCACACACACCTGAGCTAGTGGGGGCCTGGGTGGTATAGACTGAGGCCAAACCCTTCTCCCTCCTTCTCAACATGAAGTGCCAGCTGCTGGGTACACGTGGGTGAAGTGGTGGGAACAACAACAAAGCTTCAGTTTATTTAGCTCACTGCTTGCTCACTCTCCTCTTAGAGTTACTGCTGCTGCCGCCAGCTTTTTTCTTGACAGGTAGACCACACTACCAGTTCATTCTGCTGCAGCCCAATTTGCCATATTGTCTGTCTCATGCCCAACTCTCCCCTCCCACTAATCAAAGCCCATGCCACCAGTAACAGCTGGTGACATGTGCCTCTCTTGTTGACCACTCCCACCCTTCTGTTTTCCAGGGGAGTGGCACTGGGCTGGCAGAATCTGAGCACTTTGCTCATCCCTCATGTCCCTGTGTCTATCTGCCCCTGTCCCGCCTGAGGGCAATGCCCGCAGTGGACTTTTTCCACAAAAATAAGGTTGTTTTTTTTTAAGTTTGGATGGATCATGCCCACAGCTTCCCAATGCCAGTCGGTGCCACTACTCCAGTCCAGGCCACCCTCAACCACCTAAACTACTCAGCTGGAGTTCTTGCTGCTGCCAAAACTGCTGCCAACCATGCTGAAAACCATTAGGCATAGGGGGCATGACACTGAGTGATGCTGCTTACCAACACATGCAACATGCTGTAATATTATCGGCTGCTGTTAAATATACAGTTTAACATTCAGACAACAGATCCAATAAGGACAATTTTCTTTTATAATGGGAAACAAAAAAACACTTTTTTGTCATGGGCAGGGGCCAGGGCAGGCACAGGATGGGACCCTGCAACATCGTCATCAATCACAAACGAGACTCAAGTCCTGACTTCATCTCCACCACTCCTCCCCCCCACCACACACACAGATAGCACCAGATTTATAGATATTTGTCTTGTGACTTACACAGATTGAAAGAAAAAATTACTGTCATCTGTGTTTTCAGCACCACCTATTGATGGGTGCCCTATTCAGCCATCTAGTTTGCCTGTCCTTAAGGCTGGTCCTGGACAGAGGATGCCTGACATGAGGTGGTAGGAGAAATATGCTGGCTAATAAAAACAATAACCACTCATTTGTGGTAATCACTTTTCCTTTTTTGATTCAGAGAGTCAGTCTGAGTGCCATCTGGTGGCTAGTTCATTTGTCCATCGTATTTATACCAAACATTGAAACTTGTAATAGAATGTAGCTTCACTTGGGAGGGAACATGCAAAGGGTGTGGAGACGGTAGGGAACCCCGGAGGAGAAATGGCATGAAAGGTGTTGCTTGATAACCTTGCTTTCAATTATTTTGTGAATTGATGTTATTTGGAAGTGATTGTTTTTACTATTTTACTGTTTTTAATTGTAAAGGGACTATGATCCTTTGGAATAGTGCCTGTTTTATAAACAAAGTTAATTGAATTGAATTGAACCTCACCCCCTTATGTTAACCCAAATATATTAAAGCAAACATGGATGCTGCATAGTAGGTCAGCCTTTGGGTAATGATATACTTTACATCATCTTTGTTTTTCCCAAGGGTAGACAGCCTCACTATAGTCTCCTCCCAGCACCCGTTCCATCAGCTCTAGAACATTTGTGCTGCCACCCCCTCATCATCCGTGCTGCCTATCCCTACAGTTGGGCATCAGACTTCTTACACATGAATCCTGCATGAGAAGGAGGGAGGAGGGAGGAGGAGGGAGGATGGTGGGTCAGAAGAGGTCGTGGTTGGCTGGACAGCCTCCTACTCCCACACCCACCCCACTTTACCAGTTTTTGTCCCCTCACGCCTCCCTGTCATTGATGTCAGCTTAGCCACATCTGCTCTTCAGTGGGTGGAGGGGCTGATGTGTTATCACAGATGTCAATGCTGCTACAGGAACCCACCAAAGAAGGCAGTGAAGCATCATGGTGAGCAATCCCCCCCGCCATCCGAATCTGAGGACCTTTTTTGTGAAGCATGCCTGAGACTCTTCTGGCCTCATGTTCTCCCACTCAGCAGCTCAACATGCTGCCTCCAGGTATCGGAGAGTATCTGTTAGCCGCATAAGAGAGCCATCTCCCACATTTCTAGTGTGCCACAACAGTGACGCTATGCTATGTGGTTCTCACATTAGGAAAGCATGGGAAGATGCCCTTTCTATGAAGTAGTGGAGCTAAGAAGATCAAACTTATACATCTTAACCCTCTTTGGTGACCTTCACTTTCCCAGTTGTGCACATACCCTTATTGCTTTGCATCCCCTTCCGTTGCCTATTGTATACCCAAATGTTCTTCTGAAGTTTATACATTTTGTAGGAAAAAACTCTACCAGTACCCATTTTGTAATGTAGTTTGGTGTAATAACCCTCACAAATATTATAATTTATGCAATAGGTGACAGGATAAAAACTGACCCATAACTTCAGTTATCTGAGTCACTGTGTGGATAAATGGGTGGTGATGTAATCACTATGTGGATAACTTTAAGTTATCCACATAGTGATTACATCATCACCCATTTATTCACACAGTGACTACATAGAAACATAGACGTTGACAGCAGATAAGGACCGCAAGGCCCATCCAATCTGCCTATTCTTCCTATCTTATGAATGTGCCATAGGCCTGCACTCTGTCAATGGCCTATCTATTCATACTCATACTCATCTGTATTGCTTCTTTATGCCTATCCCATGCCTGTTTGAAGCCCTGCACTGTATTCATATCCACCACTTTCTGAGGTAGGCCGTTCCATGCATCCACCACTCTTTCTGTGGAAAAGAACTTCCTCACATTACCCCTTAATCGGCCTCCCTCTAATCTCATGCTGTGTCCTCTTGTTCAGCTATTTTTCTTATATTGAAACATGTTAGACTCTTTCACCTTGTTAATGCCCTTAAGATGTTTGAATGTTTTGATCATATCACCTCTCTCCCTCCTTTGCTCTAGGGTATACATACTGAGCTCCGTTAAATCTGTCCTCATATGTTTTCTGATGCAGTCCCTGCACCATTTTGGTTACCCTTCTCTGGACTGCCTCCATTTTGTTAATGTCCTTGTGCAGGTGCGGCCTCCAGTACTGCATGCAGTACTCCAGATGGGGGCCTAACCAGTGTCTTGTAAAGAGGGATTATTACCTCCCTCTTATGACTTGCGATACCCCTACTAATACACCCCAACATCCCTCTAGACCTACCTACTGCTTTGGTGGTCTGCTTGGAGGATTTCTGGTAATCTGTGATGATGATGCCCAAGTCTCTTTCTTCCCTTGTGATTGCCAGCAACTCCCCTCCCAACCTATAGGTGGCTTCAGGGTTTCTCTGCCCTATGTGCATTATCTTGCATTTCTTTGCGTTAAACCCTATTAGCCACGCTTCTGACCATTTTGCCAGTTTATCCAGATCTCTTCTCATTCTTCCCACCCCATCTGAATCATCTACTCTGTTGCAGATCTTGGTGTCATCTGCAAACAGGCAAACCTTACCCCTCCATTTCATCTGCAATGTCACTGATGAAGATATTGAAGAGGACTGGCCCCAGGACTGATCCCTGAGGTACCCCAGTTGTGACTTGCATCTCTTCTGAATGTATACCGTTTACCACCACTCTCTGTTTTCTGCCCGCCAACCAGTTTGCCACCCAGTTGATCAACTTTTGACCCACCCCAAGCTTACCTAGCTTATTAATCAATCTTGTATGTGGAACAGTATCGAAAGCTTTGCTGAAGTCAAGGCAGACAACATCAACTGCTCCCCTTTGGTCCAGCACTCTGGTACCCAGTCAAAGAAATCTATTTGATTAGTTTGACAGGACCTTCCTTTGTAAACCCATGCTGTGTTGGATCCTATGCTGCTATGGATTCCAGGTGTTGCACTATCCTTTCCTTAAGGAGTGCCTCCATAATCTTGCCCACTACTGAAGTAAGACTGACTGGTCTGTAGTTCCCTGCCTCCTCCCTGCTACCACTCTTGTGGAGCGTGATCACATGAGCCCTTCTCCAGTCTTATGGGACCTCTCCTGCGCTCAGAGACTCACAAAACAGTTCTGATAATGGATCTGCTAGTTCCACCTTAGCACCCTGGGATGTATGCCATAAGGTCCAATTGCCTTGTCCACCCTGAGCTTAGCAAGCTCTTGTAGGACCCTTTCTTTTGTGAAGGGACTAGTGCACCCCCCCCCCGTGTCCTCGGTGCTCAGCTGTGGGCCCTGCCCTACCTTTGCCTCAGTAAATACTGAGCAGAAGTATCTATTTGGGACAGATGCTTTTCCTTGCTCCTCCTCCTCACACTCCCCCTTATCTCCTTTGTCTTAGCAATACCCCCTCTGGACTTTCTCCTTTCATTAATGTATCTGTAGAAAGTCTTGTCACCTTTATTTACTGTTCATGATAATGTTTCCTCGGTTTGGGCCTTTGCCTGCCTTACTGCCTTCCCTGCTTCCCTTAGGGAAGTTTGGTATGCCTCCCTATCTTCATCCCGCTGCATTCCCTTATATTTCCTGAAGGCCAGCCTTTTGGCTCTGTCCTTTTCTGCTACTGTTTTTGAGAACCAATGTGGTTTCCTTTGCCTTGCCAGGGCTAGCTTAACTCTTTTGGCCATCTTATCAAAGTCAGCTCCTCTGAAGTCCCATATTTTTGCCTTGGAATGGGATCATTTAGTTCTAATGGCCAAACTGAACCATACCATGTGATGGTCACTGGCCCCCAGGTGACCTTCTGCCTGGAGATCTGTGATCCTTTCCAGGTTAGTCAGTACTATATCTAGGCTAGCCTTGTCTCTTGTGGGTTGTTGTACCAGTTGTTGAGGCCCTCCTCCTGCAGGGAATCCACCATGTGTCTAGTTCTGGCAGATGTTCCTGCTGGTATTGACCAATCTGTATCTGGCATGTTGAAGTCTCCCGCTATCAGAACCTCCCCTTTAGCTGTCATGATTTGTATATCTTCTGACAGTAATATTTCTATGGCCCTGTCCAAACTGCACATGATAAACCGTTACCGGTGCTTTGAACCGTTACTGTAAACTCCAAAAATGGGTCGCTTCCACACTGGTAACTGTTTACCATGCGATTTTAAAACCATTCTTTAGACCTGTCAAGATGTGGTCTTTAGGTTGGAATCGGAAATGGTTCATTATCTATAACATTTCTCTTACCAGTGCAGATGTGTGACTGTACTGATTCCGATGCTGTATGTATGTATCTATGAAGACGCCATGCAAGGCACTATGGGGTAGCACCTTGATTCGGTTTGCAGCACTTGCATGAAGCCCCAAAAAAGAGCAGCAGTGTGGATGGGAGGTGACCGTTTCAAGAAACGGTTCATCGTTAATGCGGAAGGATGGTAACGGTACGTACCATACTGGTTTTAAAACCGTTACCACTCAACCATGTGCAGTGTGAACAGGGCCTTAGTCTTCCCCCTGGTCTGGAGGCCTGTAGACAACCCCAGTTCAGATGGCTGTCCCATTTCCTGTTTCCATCACCACCTGTGCTGCCTGCTTAGCAGTACTGCCTCCCAGTTTCACTTTTACCTTCTCACAGTGCTCTTTACAACCCAAGCTATCACAGTTCCAAAGACTCACAAAATCCGCACCCTAACCAAATCCCCCCCCCAAAAAACGGAACCACACTTTAAATGAAAACACTCTTAAGAAAAAAAAGCCATGTTTTCCTCTTTCTCAGCACAGCAACCCTGCAAACCAAACACAGCAACCAGGCACAGAGAAAAAACATGGAAAGGAACTTAAGGAAAAAAAAAAAACCCAAAATCCTGTTGCATAAATCAGATATGCGTGGGGTGCATGTGGGATAACAAACTTATTTCTACAGTTGCCAGTGATCAATCGTAACCCTTACTCATGGCTACGCCACTCATGAGATTACTTGAAGTCACAGGCAACTGTACAAATAACTTCATATCACACAGGCGCACTTCCGTGACATCCCCTATCCCATATAATCTCAGAAAATAGATGAAAATGGTTTCCCTCTAAAATAAACTTCTAGGCTATGGCTAACATAGTATATGCATTCCCACACAGCCGTGCTTTTGAGAAGATACACTTAACAATCTTAACCTACTTCCTTTGTTGTCCTGTGTGTAAGATATTTTCTTTAGATAGTTAACCCGGTGGATTAAAAAAAAGTTAAATAATCACACAGACACACACACGCACTACAGAGTAAAGCATCCTTCATCCTTCTACAAAAGAATGGCTGGAATGACAACATTTTGTATGTTAATACTGCCACTGAGGCCACTCTTATGGTTGTAAGAGTAGTCTCACGTGCATTTCTTAGGGGATGAGAACTACAAATCAAAGGTGAGCGGTTCTAATACCCTAACAGTATGAGACCACTCTTGCAACCACAAGAGTGGTCTCAGCGGTGGTAGTAATATAATATTGCCTGACATCAATCAATAAAATATTATACAATGGCAAGAAAAAATCCTGGACTCTGATTGGTCAGTCTTGGGCTGGACCCGTGATGTTATCCCAGCACAACATCACGGGTCTAGTCTCAGCCTCACTGTGAACCTGGAGATGATTGTTTGCTTGATTTGTTTCTGCTTGATTGTTTCATCTTCTCTTAAAAAACAAAAATATTTTTCCACACAAAAACATCTTTAAAATTATTTTTTTATTCTGTATAACAACGAGCCATTGTATAATAACCAATAATGTCCTCAGGGCATGTGTCGTTGGGATAACGTCGCCACCAGTCGCTTGACGACTTGGCCTGCGGCCTCGTGCCCAACCACCTGAGGAGTGACGTTATCCCAGCACGACACACACCCTGTTGGGCATTATTGCTTAATTAAAACACCTGAAATTGCCCATTTCCTGGTTGGCTGCAGTGAGATATTCTTTACAGAATAAGAGTGTTTCATGCGCAGAAGAAAGGAGCACTACGATTGGTCAGTAAGGCTCCCTCAGCCTATAATTTAGGTAAATAGTATTGGCAGGAGATACTTCTGTAGGGGACCTATGAGAATTAAAAT
This sequence comes from Neoceratodus forsteri, assembly GCA_016271365.2. Taxonomy (NCBI): domain Eukaryota; kingdom Metazoa; phylum Chordata; order Ceratodontiformes; family Ceratodontidae; genus Neoceratodus; species Neoceratodus forsteri. The sequence goes on from CM057452.1 coordinate 256,689,917, forward strand.
GTTAATTTTTTTGTTAATTATTTTTAATTATTTTTTGTGTTGTTGTTTTGCTAAGGACAAACAAACAGAAGAAGACTATGAAACTTTCCAGAGCACTCTCTGACCTGGTGAAATACACAAAGTCCGTTGGAACTCATGATGTGGACTCTGAAAGTAGGTTGGGATGTGGAAATCCTTTTCTGTTCTGGGGGAGAAATGGGGAGGTACAGCCACAATGAATGGATGCCAGTTTTCCACATCTGGAGGGCAAGGTGCTGATCCCTGAGGCAGGTCCCTAGTGAAATGGAAGGCAGTAGGGTCTGGAGTTTTGAGCGCAGAGCTGTGAGAACAAGAGACCACAGTGTTGCACACTTGAAATGATTGATACTCTACTGAGGTTGAAAATGATTTTTTATTAATTGCAAATGGTAAAAAGGAGCATTTTCCACAGTGTATTCCAGAATAGGTTCAAATCCCAACCCAGTCACAAGCTTACCTTATGACATTGAGGAAATCATTTAACCTCTCTGTGCTTTGGTTTCTCCCTGCTGTAAAGGGTACAAACAGATGCCCCCACCACAAAAACACGCACAAACAGAGATGCTGCAGCATCATTGCTACATATCTTGTAGGACTGACCCAGAATCAAGAATTTATGTCTTCACTGCATATTATAAATCATGGCATTGTTTGTCACCAGTCAGGATTGTTTTGTTTCTAAACATTCCAGACACTGTTACAACCATAAGACAGTGTTTTATGCAAACTCTCACGGGGGTCTCTTATAATCTAGAAACTAAAACACTGTTATTTTTAAATTCAAATTATATTAAAAAATAATTTTTAGATATGATTTATAATCTATATATGTGTGTGTGTGTATATATATCTATATGTATGTATGTATGTGTATATATGTATATATACATATATTTGTGGGCTGGCAGTATAGCCTAGACATTAGAGTAATGAGCTGTGAACAAGCTTGGTACATCCAGCAGACCAGACCTGTGTTTGATTCTCACAACCTCCACTTGCATACTGTGTGACTCTGAACAAGTCACCTAACCACCCAGTGCTCCCAGGTCACCCCTAAAATAAAAAAAAAAATATATATATATAAATGTGTATATATGTGTGTGTGATATATATATATATATATATGTATAAATAAATATGTGTGTGTGCGTGTATATATGTATGGTATATATATATATATATATATATATATATATATACAGTATTTATAATGTATGTGTATATATATATAATATATATATATATGTATAAATGTATGTGTATGTGTATATGTATATGTGTGTGTGTGTGTGTGTGTGTGTGTATATATATATATATATATATATATATATATATATTATTATGCTGCTCCAGCATTTTTATATTGCTAAGCATTCCTTCTCAAATCCTTTGTATGCCAGAAATGCTCAGCTTCACTTTACACTTCTAGCTTAATGCCCAAAGCATTTCCCCCCTGCCAAGTCTTGCATGCAACTCAGCATTTCCACCCTGCAGGCCCTTGCATGTGATTCAACATTTGCCCCTGTGGGGTCTTGCATGCAGCTCAGCATTTCTTCACATCAAGTTTAGATGGTATGAGTTCCATGTCAAGATAGTGAAAATAAGTGAGCGACTCGCAAAAGAGTGAGTGCACCCTGCCGAAATCTGATTCGGCGCAGAACAACGAATGCCGAACACCAACTCGGCGAACTTTTAAATCATTATTTTATGTAGGTGGCTATGCCTCCAACACCCCCCTTTTGTAGGGGTGAACCCCCTGCATCCCCCATACTTAAATGATCTCCTCTGGAGAAGGGGTGGATACTGGAGAAGAAAAAAAAGGGACTGAGGACAGCAATACTAAAAAAAAAAACACAAACACCTGCAAAAAAAAACAACAAAAAAACCCATACCTCGGTATGGTCCCTAAACCAGGACCATCAGCACTGTAGTCCATGTCCCTACCCACTACACTAGCCGGAGTGACGCTCCACAAACCCATTTAGCCCATCCCACTACTCCCTCCCTTCCATCGCTATTCCCTCCCCTTGCCGTTGTTCGTCTCCTCCCTCACTATTCCCTCCCTACGCTGTTCCTTTCCCATTGCCAATCTAGAAAGCAACCAAATTGAAGTGCTCAGTTTGGTTCGCTGTTATCATGGGATACCGATGGAATGGGGACATGATGGTCTTGGGTATATTCATCAATTATACAACACCCAGGGGATTCACATATTTCAAGACCCACAACAAGAATTTCACCTCCCACGTTCAGCACATTTCAAGTACCTTCAAATTCAGTCTTATCTTTTTAGACTGGGAGTCACTGTTAACCAACTACCCAGACAACTGGGGATTCTGTATAAGGTTATAAAGGGACAACAAACGGGAGAATTCTGGATACATCTAGTGGGAATGTTGTACAGGGGATTAATTGAAGTATCTCAAGACACCACTGAGGTCAAAGCAGACACTGTTTTCTGTGTAGAACTAATGAAAGTCTAATGCTGGGAGCTGTTTTCATCCTCTTCTGCCTTGTAACATATACATTACATTTTGCCAGTATGTACCTGCTGTGGGTCTGTCTATTTCTCTGTACCTGTCTTTGAAAAGAGAAAAATTCAATAATTATCTTCTTATTAAAAAAAAAATAACTTGGGGATGAACCAGGAAGCTGTAGCAGGGAAACTACATGAGGCTGTAATAAGAGAGGCCAGTGAGGTTCCTGGAGGTGGGCAATACCAGTTAACAGGAGGCAGGTCAAATCAGACAAACCTGATTGATTTCTTTGGCTGGGTGATGAAAGCGATAAAGGGTCAGGCAGTTGAAATACTTTGCCTGAACTTTTGTAAAGCCTTTGATTCTGTCTAACTGCTCAAAAAACTGCAACCTCAGGTTAGAGAATGGGTTTAAAGGATGGTTCAGGGAATTGGGGGAGCGGGAGAACCCAGAGGGTTGTCCTCAGTGCAGAATACTGATAGGTCAGGAATGCCACCAGTGGGGTGCCACATAGATTGGACTTAGGACCAGTCCTCTTTATCTTCATCTGTGACACTGGGGTAGGGATTCAAGGGAGATCTGCCTGTTTGCAGATGACACAAAGATTTACAGAAGACTAGACTGAGAGGAGGGCATTAGAGCCATGAGAGAGAGACACACTAGAGAAATAGTCTGGGGTATGGCAGTTAACAATTAATGCAAAGGAATATAAGGTAATGCATATTTTTTTAAATCTTTGGTAACCAGATAAGGCCCACTAGGCACAAGTGACTCTTTTCAGGGGCAGTCTGGAAGCACTGGGGAGGTTAAGTGACTTGCTCAGTGTTGCACAGTGTGTAAATGGAGGTTGCTGGAATCAAATGCAGGTCTTCTGGATGTTCCAAGCTCATTAACAGCTTGTTACTCTATCCTCTAGGCTATCCTGATCGATAGGTACCAAGACCCCAAGAACAGAATATAGAACGGTTGGAGTACAGCTTGAGAGATCAATAGTGGAAAGGAATCTGGGGGTGATAATTAGAAGTGGACAAGCCAGGAATTTTTCACGTAGAGCCGAGCCAGAGGCCTGGTTTGACTCTGTGAGACAAAACACGAGCTGAGCCCTGGCTGCTGCAGGCTGTTCTCTGCGTAGGAGTTGAACATTTCTGACACTACACTAACGGTTCAGGATAACAATGCTTACTTTGAGCACAAATGTCTTGGCTTGACCTTGGCTCTCAATTGCTTATAGAGGTCGAGCTGAGCTGAGCCAGGCACCAGATTGATCCAGGCATGAGCCTGCTCTGCCTTGCCCACCTCCAGTGATAACTATGAACACATTGAAAACATCAGCCCAATACAACATGGTAGTGAGAAGGGGAAATAGAAAAAGATGCATAGGAAGAGGGATCAGTGGTAGGCTGAGGGAGGTGATCTTGTCCCCATACAGATCCCTGGTTCAACCACACTTGGAGTATTGCATGTGGTTCTGGAGTCCACACCTGAGGAAAGAACAGGGCAGGGTGAAGGCAGTGCAGAGGAGGGTAACCAAAATCATCCAGGGGCAAGGGAAGTCCTACTTGGAAAGGTTAAAAAGCCTCTGCTTTTACACCCTGGAGGCAAGAAGAGAGAGAGGGAGTGTGACAGATGGAGTATGGTAATATGGAGAGGGAGTATAACAGATATGATAGGGAGTATGGCAGATATGATGGACAGGGAGTATGGCAGATATGATGGACAGGGAGTATGGTAGATATGATGGACAGGGAGTGTGATAGAGATGATGGAGAGGGAGTATGGTAGAGATGATGGACAGGGAGTATGGTAGAGATGATGGAGAGGGAGTATAGTAGAGATGATGGAGAGGGAGTATGGTAGAGATGATGGACAGGGAGTATGGTAGAGATGATGGAGAGGGAGTATAACAGATATGATAGGGAATATGGCAGATATGATGGAGAGGGAGTATGGTAGGTATGATGGACAGGGAGTATGGTAGGTATGATGGAGAGGGAGTAGGGTAGAGATGATGGAGAGGGAGTATGGTAGAGATGATGGAGAGGGAGTATGACATATGATAGAGTGGGAATATGATAGAGCAGTACAAGTCCCTTCATGGAATAAATAAGGTGGACAGCAGAGAGCTGTTCACACTGAGTGGAAACACTGGCACCAGGGGAGCTCAATGAAGCTGGAATGGGGGAGATACAAGGGCAACATCAAGAAATATTTTTTCATGTAAAGGTTGGTTGATTCAGACTTGGGAGGGACAGACATATGGGACTGGTAAAGGCAGTTGGGGGCACGGGGGAGGATGAAGGAGTGAATGGCCACTAGGGACATCAAATGCAACCTTTCAGTATGACTGGGCAGACTGGATGGATGGCTGTGGAGCCTTTTTCTGCTGTCAGCGTCTATGTTTTTATGTTTAGTTAAGCATAGCTTCACCCTTAGTGGCATCATAGGGTTCTAAACATGGTGGCAATGTAGTATCGGTATAGGGAAGACTTAATCATCGACATTTCTGGACTTCTGCAGCTACAGGTAAGCTTAATACCTCATTTAAAACAGCTTTTCATGCTCCTCCAGATACGATGGTGGGCTCTGCTCATAAATGGTCCCCACTGAAATGGGTGCCATAGCGTTCATTGAGAGAACACTGATATGTGAATTGAGAGCTTGACTCCGATGAAATGAATGTGCTTTGTCTGTTGTTCCCCTAGCCGTCAGCAGTTGGCAGGTCTCATCATTCAGTGAGACGAAGTCACACCAGCTAATTCAGCAGAAACCAATGCAGTTCATCCGCTTCAATCAGCATCAGCTCTCCCGCATTTACCCATCATCTTACCGGGTGGATTCCAGCAACTTCAACCCCCAGCCTTTCTGGAACATTGGATGCCAGTTGGGTATGCCATGCCTCTCATCTCTTCTGCTTTCTTTATTTTTTTATTACTGTAAAACTGGGGTTTGAAATTGAGCAATATGATTGGTGGACTGCATTCCAGAATGGTTATGTTAATGGCTGGAAGCTTTCTGGTAAAATAAAAAAACAACCAGAATTTAAACTATGAAAACATTAATTTAAAATAATAAAACATTTTAGTTTTGTATTAGCATGAAGGTGCCCAGGAGCTGGGTTACATTCATTAATCTAACCACACCTTTTTGCACATGACCCCCACAAGGTTCACTTAACTTGCAATTACACAGCCTCTGTGTGTTCCATTTCTTTCTTTGCCAGTTGTATGAATTCATTAGTTTTTTTATTATCCTGATTCCCGGTTGCTGTCTTTCTCTTCATCTCCTCCTCCTCCTCCTGTCTGGGCTCTTGACTGTTTTATTTAACGCTCCTATCATATGACCAATGATAAGCACATTAGAGACTCAGGTAAGCTGGAAGAATATGTAGCCAGCTCTATGGTTTTCAGGAACAGTAGAAGTCAGACCCCTTGATCCAGTGGCATGGAATGATCAGGCACTGGCACCTTACTTGCTACCACACTGGCGAGCCAGCTTTGGAATGGACTCAGGTCACCGGGGGTCATCTGGGTGATGGAGGATTGATCATCCTGAGGACAACTCTCCTCCCTCAGGAGGCGGGCACCTGTGTCCCGCTACCTGATTGCAACCTTACAGAGGCCAGGTGACAGCACCAACAGGAGCAGCAGAACATGGGGGGACACCAGCAGACACTCCACATCATCCCATGCCAGTGTCCCAGGGTTGAAAATGAAGAAAATTGCCCCCAGCAGCTTACCTTTCCCCACAGGCCGCCATGACCAAAATAGCACACCACCCTTTGTGTGGTTATCCTGTAAGTCCACCAGATGGGTCAGTGGTGGGGTTGGGGTTGCCATACGGGGGATGTCAGGAGGCAAAAGTATTGATGGAAAAAAAAAGTCAGACCCCCTAAAGCAGAAGGAAACCTTGCTCTGTTTTCATATAGTGGATGAAGGGAAGGGCCCAGTAAGCAAAATTGCAAACTGTGATAATTTTGTTATATTTTTACTACATTTTAAAGAGGACCTTCTCCAGTCCTTTTGACTTTCATGCATAATTACCCCTTCTTGCATTGATTCTGGAATTTCATTTCATTACTGTCTGCTTCAGTTAGTTTTTGCATTCTGAGCTGCTAAAAACTGCAAGGTGTACCATCTCTTCTATAGCAAGCCTGGTGTTGTTGTGGACCCAGGGTTGTACTGCTGACATCACTGTAAGGCAGAGTCAATTTCACACACACAAAAAAAAAAAAAACACATACTGACAAGGCATTTGGATTTTGGCAAAATGCATTGGTAACAGGGTGTGTATTTTTTCACGGAGAGGGTTGTGGATGCATGGAATGGCCTTCCTGAGGAGGCTGTGGAGTTAAAAACAGTGGGGGAATTCAAGAATGCATGGGACAGACATAAGGCAATTCTAGGGGTTGGAGGTAGGAGGAAGTAGGCTGTTGGTTAACTAGGATCTGCAGCTTATCCATTAGGTAGGGAAATGGGCAGACTGGGTGGGCCAAGCGGGCCTTATCTGCCATCAAATTCTATGTTTCTATGTCTTGGGGAGGGGGAACTCAGTATGTACACTGAGTACTGGTAGGTTTCCTTTGCAACATTGTTGCAACTGCATGGTACTGCACAGTGTGAGTCACTCCTCTACCCTACAATGATGTCATCAGGAGCTAGCAGCCCAGCAGCTGAACAGCAATGGCAAGTGCAACAGGGCTCAAAGACAAATCCAAATTGTGGAAGGCAGAGTAAACCTTGGCCAAAAATAACAAATGCACACACCTTTTCAGGTCTAGTACTGCATATAATGACTATAAGCTGTAACTTTTTGGACCACCATGAAAGTTCCTCTTTAATGGTGTCTGGTTAATCCTGTTCATTGGGCATCATCCTGTTGAATGACATCCTTGACAATCCTTCAGTTGATGGCAAAGGTGGTCTGAGCCACAGGGGCATCTGTTGCTAGCACCGATGACTATCTATAAAGGGGGATGGGATATGCCAGTGCTGAACATAGAAACACATAGAAGGTGATGGCAGATAAGGACTACAAGGCCCATCCAATCTGCCCATTCTTTTTCTACCTTATGAATGTACCATAGGCCTGTACTCTGTCAATGGCCTATCTATTCATACTCATACTCATCTGTATTGCTCCCTTGTGCCTATCCTATGCCTGTTTGAAGCCCTGCACTGTATTCATATCCACCACTTCCTGAGGAAGTCCATTCCATGCATCCACCACCCTTTCTGTGAAAAAGAACTTCCTCACATTACCCCTTAATCGGCCTTCCTCTAATCTCATGCTGTGTCCTCTTGTTCTGCTGTTTTTATTATATTGAAACATGTTAGACTCTTTCACCTTGTTATTGCCCTTAAGGTGTTTGAATGTTTCAATCATATCACCTCTCTTCCCTCCTTTGCTGTAGGGTATACATATTGAGCTCCGTTAATCTGTCCTCATATGTTTTCTGATGCAGTCCCTGCACCGGTTTGGTTGCCCTTCTCTGGACTGCCTCAATTTGGTTAATGTCCTTGTGAAGGTATGGCCTCCAGTACTGCAAGCAGTACTTCAGATGGGGCCTAACCAGTGTCTTGTAAACAGGGATTATTACCTCCCTCATACGACTTGTGATACCCCTACTAATACATCCCAACATCCCCCTAGCCTTACCTACTGCTTTAGTGGTCTGCTTGGATGATTTCAGGTTATCTGTGATGATGATGCCCAAGTCTCTTTCTTCCCTTGTGACTGCCAGCAACTTCCCTCCCAGCCTAGAGGTGGCTTCTGGGTTTCTCTTCCCTAAGTGCATGATCTTGCACTTCTTTGTGTTAAACACCAGTTGCCACTCTTCCGACCATTTTACCAGTTTATCCAGATCTCTTCTCATTCAGCCCCACCCCATCTGGATCATCTACTGCGTTGCAGATCTTAGTGTCAACTGCAAACAGACAAACCTTACTGAAGATATTGAAGAGGACTGGCCTCAGGACTGATCCCTGAGGTACCCCACTTGTGACTTGCATCTCTTCTGACTGTATACTGTTTACCACCACTCTCTGTTTTTTGCCTGTCAACCAGTTTGCCACCCAATTGACCAACTTCTGACCCACCCCGATCCTACCCAGCTTATTAATCAATCTTCTATGTGGAACAGTATCGAAAGCTTTGCTGAAGTCAAGGTAGGCGACATCAGCTGCTCTCCCCTTGGTCCACCACTCTGGTTACCCAGTCAAAGAAATCTATGAGATTAGTTTGACAGGACTTTCCTGTTGTAAACCCATGCTGTGTTGGATCCTGTGCTCCTATGGATTCCAGGTCTTGCATTATCCTTTCCTTAAGGAGTGCCTCCATAATCTTGCCCACTACTGAGGTTAAGACTGACTGGTCTGTGGTTCCCTGCCTCCTCCCTGTTACCACTCTTGTGGAGCGGGATCACATGAGCCCTTCTCTAGTCTTCTGGGACCTCTCCTGTGCTCAGAGACTCACTAAACAGTTCTGATAATGGCTCTGCTAGTTCCACCCTTAGCTTCTTTAGTACCCTGGGATGTATGTCATCAGGTCCCATTGCCTTGTCCACCCTGAACTTATCAAGCTATTGTAAGACCCTTTCTTTTGTAAAGGGACTAGTGCACACCTCCCTCCCCACCCCCTGTGTCCATGGTGCTGAGCTGTGGGCCCTGTCCTACCTTCTCTTCAGTAAATACTGAGCAGAAGTATCTATTTAGGATAGATGCTTTTACGTGGTCCTCCTCCTCACACGCCCCCTTATCCCCTTTGATCTTGGCAATACCCCCCTCTGGACTTTCTCCTTTCACTAATGTATCTATAGAAAGTCTTGTCACCTTCTTTTACTGTTTGTGCCTGTGTTTCCTCGGTTTGGGCCTTTGGCTGCCTTACTGCCTTCCCTGCTTCCCTTAGGGAACACTGCTGAACGTGCAGGCACTGCTCTCCTGAGAAGAAAGGGTGTCTGGGAAATGTTGTTCATCGGGATGGTGTGCTGGGGTGCCAGGATCAGCCAGATGTTTTATTAAAATCTAGCAAAAATATGTAAAAAAAAAAAATATCACGGTTTGTGATTTTATGAACATACGGAATTGCCAGTAAAAACCAGGCCTCATGGTCTATTGAGTCTGTTTGAGTGTGCAACTAGCAACTCATCTTGCAGCTGCCTCCTCCTGCGCCCCCCTTCCTAGTATCCATTCCCCTTACCCTGTCCCAACTCCTCTTGAAACTACCCACCATCTTACAGGACACTATCTCGTCTGGTGAAGTGTTCCATTTGTTCATCACTTTTTTAGTGAAAAAATGTCTCCTCATCTCCCTCCTGAACCTTCCTCCACTCCAATCTCAGTCCATGCCCTCTTGTGTCCCTCCCCTTACTCATCTGGAAAATCCCTTCTGTGTTAGTCTTGTTTATCCCCTTTAGATACTTAAAGGTCTCGATCATATCCCCCCATCCCTCCTCTCCTCCAGTGAATATATATTCGGCTCTCCCAGCCTGTCCTTGTACAGCTTGCTCTCTAATGCCTGGATCATCTTTGTGGCTCTTCACTGCACCCCCTCCAACAATCTGATATCCTTCCTCAGGAATGGGTGCCAGTACTGCACGCAGTACTCCAGGTGGTGCCGGACCGATGACCTATACAGGGGCAGGAAAACTTCCCTCCTTCTGGAGGATATCCCTCTTGTAATACACCCCAGCATTTTGTTGGCTTTTGCTGCTGCCTTCCTGCATTGAACAGAGTTGTTCATGTGCCCCATAATGATCACTCCTATGTTCTTCTTCTCTGTGGAGCGGCCCAACTGTACCCTATTCAAGTGATAATCCCTTCCCTGATTCCTGGTTCTGAAGTGCAGAACCTTGCACTTCTTGGCATTGAACTCCAACTGCCATGTTTCTGCCCACTCCTGCAGCTTAGTCAGGTCCTCCTACGACCCCTTCTGCCCCTCCATATCATTAACCACAGCTCCCATCTTGGTATCATCTGCGAACAGATTGATCTTGCTCCGAATCCCATGTGAGATATCTGCAATAAAAATCCCGAAGAACACTGGTCCCAGTACCAATCCCTGTGATACCCCGCTCGTCACCACTCGGTGACGAGAGGTCCCCCACACCACCACCCTTTGCTGCCAGTTTGTGATCCATTTCACCATTTTTGATCCCACTCCCACATGTTCCAGTCCCCCCACAACCTGCCATATGACACTGAATCAAAGGCCTTGCCAAAATCTAAATACAGGACATCCACTGTATGGCCCTTGTCCAGTTCCCGCATCACCCAGTTATAGTACTCTACAAGGTTTGTCTGGCAGGATCTGCCCACTACAAACCCATGCTGTTGACCATCCTGGAGACCGTTTTCCTCTAAGAAGCTCACTAGCCTGTCTTATAGGATGGTTTTCATGAGCTTGCCCATGATCGATGTGAGGCTCACTGGCCTATAGTCTCCTGGTTCATCCTTTGGGCCACTTTTGTGGATGTTCACCATCTGGGCCATTCTCCAGTCCTGTGATACACATCCCGTGTCCAGGGAGGTACTGAATAGGTTGGTCAGTGGCCCCGCCAGGACCTCTGCAGACTCCCTTAGTACCCCAGGGTGAATGCCGTCAGGTCCAGGTGCTTTGCCCACCCTTAATGCCCTCAACCCATCTAGTACCCTGCTCTCTGTAATACCTACATCTGTCATCTCCTCCCCCACCCCCCTTGCCTGGGTTATCTGCCCCACTTCTCCTGCGTGAATACAGAGCAAGTAATCGTTCAGTGCCTCTGCTTGCTCTGCCCCTTTCTCCACCCTCTGTCCTCCTTGAGCCTCACCAGCTGATCCTTGTTCCTTCTTCTCTCTCTGATGTAGTGGAATAAGTCTTTTTCTCCACTTTTGATTCCCTGTGCCAGTCCCAGCTCCCTGAATGCCTTTTACCTGCCCTGACCAGTCTGGTAACCTCGCTGGACTTCTCCATGTACATATCCTTGTCCTTATCCCTCCCTAATTTCCTGTACTTTCAAAATGCTGCCCTCTTGGCCTTCACCCCTTCTATAACCTCCTGTGTCAGCAAACTGGGTTTCTTTGCCCTCCCAGTCTTGCTTTTCTTCTTAGTGCAAGACTCTCTCTTGCTTCCGCCAGCCCTTCCTTTATGATGTCCCATTTCTGGTCTGCATCCATGTATGGTTGCATACCTGCTAGATACCTGCCCCAAATTTCCCCCATCTTCTTAAAGTCCACCCCCCTAAACTCAATCACCCTTGTACCCGTGCTCAATGTTTTCCTCCCCATGTTGAGCGTGAACCACACTGAATAGTGGTCACTCCCAGCTAGTGGTACCTCCACTTCCAGATTCCTTACAGCTTCCCAGTTATCCAGTACAAGGTCCGGAGTCCTTTCTAACTGAGTCAGTCCCTGGCCAACTGTGTCAGGAAGCTGTCTTGAAATGCTTCTAACAGGACCCTGTGCCTTGCACTCGTGGTGGATGGGGTGCCCCACTCCACCCCTGGTAGGTTGAAGTCCCCCACCACCACTGTGCTCTCCTTCCTGCAGACCCTCCTAATTTGTTCAGCTAATTCCCTATCCAGGTCACTCCCCTGAGCTGGTGGCCTGTACACCACCCCCATCCTCAGTGTCCTATTCTTTGCATCTTGGAACTGCATCCATAGTGCCTCTGTCCTCCCCTCTCCTCTTCCTTCCTTATGCACTTTATCCCGTCTCTTAGATAGATCACCACCCCCCCAATTCCCCTTATCCCTATCCTTTCTGAATAACCTGAACCCCAGGATCATCACATCCCAGTCCTGGTACTGGGTGGTCCACGTTTCCGTGATGGCTGCAATGTCCACCCCTCCACCACCAAAAGAGCCTGTAACTCCGCTGTTCTATCCCTTAGGCTTCTTGCATTTAGTGAGACCACCCTCCAGCCTGTCTCTTCCCTTTCCCTAACCCTGTTTCCCCCTTATCCCTCCCTGTGCCACTTTACCACTGCCTTTACCCATAACTAGGGGGGTGAGATCACTAGGCTACTCTTTCTGGACCCTTTTCCTATCAGCGGTCCCCTTGCCACCCCCCTCCTAGTTTAAATCCACCTTTGTTGATATATACCCCTCTATTCCCCATTTTAGTACTCCCTTCCCCTCCCTGATCAAATGTAACCTGTCCCCTGCATATAGGTCACTACCGCACCAGGTCCTGCCCCAGTCTAACACTAATCCGTACTGCCTGGTATGGCACCAATCCCTCAGCCACTCATTGAACTCCTCTATCCTTTTTTTCCTCACTGTACTCACACATGGTACCGGGAGTACCTCAGAGAATGCCACTGCCCCCCCACCTCTTCACACTGCCTACCCAAATCCTTGAACCACCCCTTTACCACCTCTACCGTCTCCCCCGCCAAGTCGTTTGTACTCACATGCATCACTATGTGAGGTTTCTTCCTCCTCTTCCATGTGCACTTGAGAAGTGCCTGTCTGCTCTTCCCACGGTCAACCCTGGAATAGCCTGGACCCAGCTATGACTGTACCTTTCTCCCCTTCCACCCCATCTGACCCATTTCAGTATAGAATTCCCCAGCTTTAGTACCCCCCTACTTCTTGTCCCATACCCCCCCTCCTGTTTCCCTGTCCACATTTCCAGAGTCCACAATGCCCTGCTCCTTATTACCTCTGTTTGCTCCATTTGTGGCTCTACATCTCCCCCACTTTCCACCTCCCTCTCTACCTCTACCCTGCTCTTCCCTCCCTCTTCTTTCTTTCCCAGCCTGACTTCTGACTCCTGGGCCTTCACACCTTCTTCCCCCGATCTCCAACACCTCCACTACCACCTCCGTGCCAACACTGAAAAGCTATTACTTGCTACCCCCACAGTGGTGCCCATCTCCTCCTTCCCCCTGCCCTAAGCCTTCCCTCCACTTACTGCCCCTCTGCTCTCCTTACCCCATCCCCCCTTCCTATATCCTCATGGGATTTAGCCCTGCTGTCCCTCCTCTGCTTCTCCCAGTTCCTCCTTTCTGGGGTGCCTCCTGCCCCAGCCCCCCTCCCTCACCAGTTCCCTCCAGAGCCCCTGTACCACCTCTTCCAGTCTGCTCTGCCTGTAACAAATTGGACAACCCCCCAGTTTCCATAGTAAATTCATCCAAACAGCCGCCCCACAACCATTGCACTCCATTATCCTCCCTGTGCCTGACACCCTCACTCCATGGTGCCCCCCATTCCATCCACTATTCCAATGTCTCTAACCACCTTTATTCAAGACCTTCCCCCTCATAATGTCCCATTTTCCTTCCCTCCATTATTCACACTTAACTTAAGCGTAACCTCAATTTCTTATTACACATTCTGTGCAGCAATAGCTGGATACCATATGTGACCCTCCTAGCTTGCTTCCGAGTCCTTCTTTATCTCGTTGGTCCCTTGCTTACTAGCTCAGTAACTCTAGTTAACACATTTATACATGACCTTATTAGTTTGAACTTTAAACTTTTAATTTTAAATATGCAGTTACCCTCCTTAATCCAAACCTGTCAGTAGGACCCCGTTGGTCCCTAGCTTGCTAGCTCAGTAACTCTAGTTAACACATTTATACATGACCTTGTCAGTCTGAACTTTAAATATGCAGTTACCCCTCCTTAACTCAAACCTGCCAGCATGACTTTAGTTCCAAACTTGCAACTTTGAAACATTGAAACCTTAAAATCCAACTAGTAAAAGCTTGAGTGTCTGAACTTTTCACCACCTGACTATTAGCTTTGAGAGTTAGCTCATATGGGAAATTTGCAGCTCCCCAAGCTCCTCCCTCACAGTCTTCAAACCCAACCCCCAGTGGCTTTTCAGTATTTAAGAAAGGCTGGTGGAGGAGGTGGGTGGGGGCTAATCATATCCCCCTTTGCCCACTGTATTAAAATGCAGCAAGGTCTTCCTCCTCTTTAAAAAGGCTATGTCAACCCTCCCCCCCCCCACGGGCTGCATTTTGCCCTTTTTAATTAAAAGTGAGATAGAGGGTGAGCCCAGTTGAACAGTGCCACCTGGGAGACTGGGTGCGAATCCCAGTATCATACCTCATGTCTGGCTGGGGAGCAGAGTGCACCACAGCGGTGAGGCACTCTGCTTTTGAAAGTGAGGGAGTGCACTACCCCATGATTGCACACCCTCTGCTGCTGATCATAGAGTGGAAATGGCATTGGTTGTGATAATGGCCACTTACCAGCTGTCCCTGAAGGAGTAAGGGTGCAGTCTTTGTGACCATGAATGTGAAGGTTAGGGGACAGGTGGGGAAATCAGTGGTTGGGTGGGGGGTAACAGAATAAAAATAAAAGTGGGGGTTGACAGTCTTACTTATAACATCCTAAATGAGGTTTAGTTTTTTTCTTATAATCAATTATACATTGCAGGATCCCAGGGCAAATAGGGAACTTGGGCAGACTGGGTGGACCATTGGTCTTTTTCTACTGCCATCGCCTATGTTTCGATGTGAAGTTCCCAGCCAATCACAGTGCTTCCTTCAGTCATATGTAAGACACTCTTATTTCCATGAGACTGTCTCATGTGCTGTGCCGTGGTAATGGGCTTTTCACTGGCTGTTTGCGCCAAAGAAAAGGAAGGTAATTTAAAAAATTAATTAATTAACGCAATCTATAATAATTTTATGCATCTGGTTGGAGGGTCTTTTACTGGTATAAGAGCATCATCTATTGGATCCTTAGGATGCCAGAACTGCTGACCTTCGGTTTGCAGTTTTTTCGTCCTGAGAATGTATGGGGTGATACTCTTATATCCATACAATGCCCTCCATCCAGACCATAAACTTATACAGTAAAACAAGATGTCATACTAGTTGGATCCTGTCAGATCATGTTTCCTTGTTCAGTCGTGTTGATAGTACTCCTCACATGTAAAGAGTGACAGTACTGTGCACAGGTTCTTGACTCACGATGCAGTACCATGCTGTATTTACAAGTGCACAACAAGGATGTCGGCAGGCGCAAACCTTTTTTTGTGCTAGACAACCTCTTGACTGGCAGTTTACACTGTGCTGCACTCCCACCTGCGACATGCACACATCACAGTTTCTGGTGATGATGCAGTGTTGTGGGTGTAAACCATTTGTTTTTTCTGCCACCTCCAGCTGCATCTAAGAGTCAGGCTTTATGTTTTTCAAAAGTCACAGTTTGCAGTTTTATGTTCCTTCTAGTGCTAACCCTTTCTTTACAATTCTACCCCATACAGTTGCGTTAAACTACCAGTCCGAGGGAAGAGTGTTGCAGCTGAACCGAGCAAAGTTCAACGCCAATGGGAACTGTGGTTACGTCCTTAAACCTAAGTGCTTATGTCAAGGTAAAGAAGACTGTATAGGCTTCCCATCTAACCTTTCAGCACTCTGGGTCATGTCAGACTTGTGGAGGGGTGGGTAAAAGTGTGGGAAGCCACATCTGCTGGTGGAGATGAGTGGGAGTGTGCAGTAATACAATTGCAGTTCTGATAGTGAATGTGAAACTCTAAATCACTTGCGAGGAAAAAACTGGGGAGAGATCGCTGCTGTGTGAGCCCAAAGGGTATATTACATAATTTTGTTGAAAGTCCACCCCCCCCCCACCTGTAATGTGAGGTCATTA
Organism: Neoceratodus forsteri; assembly: GCA_016271365.2. Taxonomy (NCBI): domain Eukaryota; kingdom Metazoa; phylum Chordata; order Ceratodontiformes; family Ceratodontidae; genus Neoceratodus; species Neoceratodus forsteri. Next base: position 256,705,996 of record CM057452.1, read on the forward strand.
CAGCGCTATAATGTAAAGCTACTAATGGTAGTGGTGGTGGGGGTTAATATGGCCCTACACATCTCCTAGAGATGATATTTTGTATATAGTAAGTGCTGTGTTTCCCCAGTGATTTATTTTTTTATGTTTGTTTCCAACGGTGATGACCTCATCACCGTTCCAGTCGGCAACGCTCCAAATCACCAATGTGACACCTGCTTGCACACTGTGGTGGTCTGTGTTTCGCACAACAGTCACTAAAAACGGCTTAGTTAGCCTGGCCTATGGGCAGAGGGAACACAGGGAAACTGACCTACTTCAGGAAACAACCCACGCAGCCAGCCCTGATGGGACAAACAAATAAGGCAAGTAACAGCACAAGGGGGCACTACCAAAAAAGATATGGTCCCAATAAAAATGCAGTCCTCTGACTCAGAGTGCAGTGCAAAAGTGTAGCTTTATTGCACTGAGACCATAGATGGAGGGTTTCCCAATACGCCTGTATTTTGCCTTACTCTGAGTCTTCATCAGGGGGTCCCCAGAGCAAGGTGAAGTACCAGGGTGTTAGATGGCCCTCTGATATGATCTCACCATAGACAGAACATTCCACAAATAAAACTACACTGTTGCACTGCATTTTAATTTTTTTTTTGAGTCTGACCCTTTTTATTGTAACCCTATATTTTTGCACGGCCTTCTGTGCTTTTGCTTGCCCAATGGGCTAAAGGCTGTAAAAGTTATGAGTTTGATTGATGCACTCTGCCTCCACCTGGGGGGTGCTCCTTTCTTAGAGTGGACCGGGAGCTGCTGCCCCTTAGAAAACTGTACCGTAGATACCGTGGTTCTTGGTATTACTTGTACCCAGGGGATGGGGAGAGTTATCGTAGCAGACTGAGGGGCTGCAGTACCGTATATGGCTGGGCACTCTCTTCTTGACATGGCAACTTACTGGCCTTCATTTAACATACAGTTCCTGATTTACAATCAAATTTTAAGTGCATCCCATAAGTGAATCAGCACACACAAACTTAACGGGGAACTGTCATCTATAGGGTTTCTTAACGTCTGAAAGCCCATACAAAGCTAATTTAAGTAAGCCATTGTGTTTATCTGTGAGTCTTTGTAGTCCAGAGTTATTCATATGTAAATCAGCCTATAATTAAGGGCTGGGGGAAGCCATATGTTTTAGGATCCTGACAGGAAATGATGTCAATGAGGGTCTTGGCCCTCCATTTACTGTAGGTTAAATAGGAAATTGTCTGTTTTATTAAGTGTGTTTTAAGGTGTTATTACAACACTTTCTACATTTATAATAATTGTTTTGTATGTGCATTGAAACTAGTGAGTTATCACCTTTACATTTCAAACAGTTAGTAAAAATAATCCATCTTTATGATTGCCTTAACCTCTAGGCAATACTGCCAGCTGATCATAAAAAACTGCACATCTCTCCATCCTGCCGGTGCAGTGTTAGGGTTACTGCTCACGGCGCCAGCGACTCTGGGTCGGGAACAGACTCAGGTGGCTGTAGGGTCGGCTGGGGGGAGGATGATTGGTGCTCATAGGCCGCTCTCCTTCTCTGTGGGAGGGTGGGTTGCCTGCTCCATTACTCTACTGCCACCTGGGTAACCACAGGTGGTGGTGCAGCGGGACAGTCTATAAGGGAGGGAGGATGTCGGCCGGGAGTCAGAGCATCAGCAAGTCATGAGGTGCTCCACCCCTTGGCTCCCCATGTGTGCCGACACCTGCTGGGGATGGCACCAGAAACAAGGAAAAATGGACTCTTGGATGTCGACGTAGACGGGATCTAGCTCCCAGACACCATAACCCGGCTCTTGTAGGGGACCACTCAGACTGCCCGACACACACTCTAATGGACTGGAGGGGGAAGTCCCGGGATCCCCCTCCTCCCTGCCGGAGGGGTAGGCCGAGGCAGCATGGGGGCGGATCTGGTGGCTCCCTGAGAGGTACTGGGGGAGGGCAGAGTGAACATAAGATCCCCAGAAGAGAGAGGCATCCAAGGTGAGAAGGGGCAAAAAAAAAAAACTACACATCTCAAAGCTGGCTTTTTGGTGCCAACAGGTATTGGGGCCCCATATCAGGATTTCTAAACCCTGTCTGTGTTCGTGTTAGTACAGATTTCTGGGGCCGCCACAGCAACAACTTCTGTCTTTTTCCATTTGCTCTCTTACAGCCTTTTCTCTTGCATTTTCAGGTGTGAACTTTGGTCTAAAAGATGCAAATGTGACTGCGTACCTACTGGCCTGGCATCATAGGGCCAGCCTTGAAATATGTAGATTTTGATTATCAGCTGGCAATACAGCCTAGAGGTTAAAGCAAAGAGCTGTGAAAAAGCTCTGTTCATCCAGCAGAGTGGGTTTTGATTCCTACATGCTCTACTTGTATATTGTGTTACCAGAGTAAGTCACTTAACCTCCCTGGGCTCCCAAAACACACCCTGGAACAAGCTGTAGCTTTGAGCCTTTCCTGGACAAAGACAGTAGAAACAATCTGAGCACGTGTTATGTTTCTGAAAAAAATATGCTCTTTCCATCCAGATTTGACTTCAAAAGAAAAAATAGGACACCATTACTTGTTTAATAATTGCAAAAACACATACACAGACAACACAGTTAAACATGGCTAACCTAAAATGCATTATTAAAAGAGTATTTTACTTCTTTTGATGAAGTTAAAAGTATGTCTGTTTCTTACTGAAATACTTTGGATGGAATTGGATTTTCTATCGTAAAGGAAACAAATCAATCTGGTTGTTACTGCTGCTCATACCATTCGAGCCTGTTTTACACTTCACAGCTATGTCAACAGGCTGCAACTTTCCAAAATGCCATTCCCACTGTACTGTAAAAAATGAAAGGAAAAAAAGGGGACAGACAGGGTGTGTGTGTGTCTATTTCTGACAGAAGTGCTGCATGAACTGAACAGTGCTGAAAGGGGAAAAAAATTATCACTGTTAATTAAATAAAATAATATATAGGTGGGTGGGTGTAAAAAAACAGAATTTTACACACATCCTCGGTGTGGGATGCCTTTAGAAATCCCTCAGACTTTGCCCTCAGAGTTAATGTAGCATTCCACACCTCATGTGTGTGTACAATTCTGGTTACACACACCCATCCATATATTATTCTGTATTTTAATAATGCAATTCAGATTATGCATGGTTTAACAAAGTTGTCTGTCTATGTGTTTTTGCAATTAACAAACAATGGTGTCCTATTTTTTTTTTCTTTTCAAGTCAAATCTGGATAGAAAGAGCATAATATTTTCAGAATCATGACACGTGCTCAGATTGTTTTTACTGTCTTTGTCCAGGAAAGGCACACAGCTACAGCTTGTTTCTGGGTGTGTTTTAGGGGCACAGGGAGGTTAAGTGACTTCCTCTGGTCACACAGTATACAAATAGAGCATGTTGGAATCAAAACCCATTCTGCTGGATGAACGGATCTTGTTCACAGCTCTTTGCTTTATCCACTAGGATGTACTGCCAGCTGTTAAGTAAGCAATAATACCCGACAGGGTGGGCGGTATTGTGCTATACCGGACCGCCCAGGGGTGCGAGGCCCGATGCTGCAGGCAGAGGGCCTTATAGCCCCTGGAAGGTCTGGTATAGCACAATACCGCCAAGCCTGGAGGGTTTTATTGCGCTTAGAAAATGGGCACAGCAGAACAATATTAATTTTATAAAAAAATTGTTAACTAAATAATTAGTTTAATATGACTTTTGTAATAAAATAGTTCCTCTACATGGATTTAACTGGTCTTCTTGGTTACCCCGCCCCCCCAATACACACAAAGGCACACACACGAGTTGCTTCATTTGTTGGGGAAATATGATTTCTATAAAAAAAACAGAGGAAGCACTGGTGTATGGTAAGAAGCAGTACTGTGTTGGGCTGCTATGGAGAGCCTTGCATTCTGGTAGCTGTGTGTGTCAGTGTACTCCTTGCTATCTCAGGAGTGCCCGATCACTGATCATGTGGATGGCAAGCAGCAGTACTGTGTTAAGCTGCTATAGAAACGCTCGCGCTGCCCTTAAAAAAACAAAATGCACTGCTCATGATCATTTCTTTTTGATCATGTAAACTATCTCCATTCTTGTGTTTGCAGGGGCAGTTATGGTTCTTTTGGCTTTTGTTTGAGTACAACAGCCAGGGGAGCCGTTTGGACAGTAGGTGCATGCTGCACAGCACCGATTGGATGAAGCTGATCAGACTGACGGCTTCCTTTTCCTTTCCTTCAGTCTGTCCACTTTTCTTTCTCAATAAGTAGTGTTTTTGGGGGGACTCTACATAAAAAAGGAAAAAGAAATATGAAGAGCAGCAGCCTGCACTAAACACTAAGGGGTTCTGGGGACCAGTAGCTCTTGCTAAGCGAGAGAAAAAAAAGGCAGAGATTTTAAATTGTATCGGGTACTTTATGCCAATAGAAAATTAGGCTGGGCACAATGATACAGGACTATGTGAAGGGGCTAGTACTTTTTATCTACTGGGCTCTGTTGTCAGGTAGACCAGGGCTTTGGGTAAGGAACTGGCCATTCAGAAGCCAGGATTTTAGAAGCCCATTTTCTAATCAAAAACTGAGCAGTTCAAGGCTGGCACCATGATACCAGACCAGTAGGTACATAACCACTTTTGCATCTTGTAGACCTGAATATACACCCAGAATTGTTGAGAAAAGACTGTAAGAGATGGAGCGGAATAAGACAGAAGTTGGTGCTGTAGCAGCCCCAGAAATCTGTACTGATATAAACACAGCCAGGGTTTAGAAATCCTGATATAGGGCCTCAATACTTGTTGACACCACAGAGCAGCCTTGAGATGTGTAGTTTTTAATGATCAGCTGACAGTATAGCCTAGAGGTTAAAGCAATCCTAAAGATGGATTATTTTACTAACAGTTTGAAATGTAAAGGTGATAACTCACTCATTTCAATGCACATACAAAACAATTATTATAAATGTAGAAAATGTTATAGAACCTTAAAACATACTTAATAAAACAGACTATTTCCTATTTAACCTACAGTCAATGGAAGACCAAGACCCTCGGTGACATCATTTCCTTTCAGGAGCCTAAAACATATGGCTGCCCTCAGCCCTTAATTACAGGTTGATTTACATATGAATAACTCTGGACTGCAAAGACTCACAGATAAACACAATGGCTCACTCAAATTAGCTTTTTATGGTCTTTCAGACATTAAGAAACCCGGTAGATGACAGTTCCCCTTTAAGTTGTGATGAAGTATGTTTATAATTTTGTGTACACAGACCTTTAGACGTGATCACTATTGATATGGTATATGGTCGACACATTAATTTAATTAGATTTTGCAACCACATAGGTACACTAGACAAAGCAATCATCTATTTTCATGCATGACCTTGGAGGTTACAGTAAAGTAAAGACATCAAAAGTAAGCAAAGATGTGAACACAACACAGTGATTTTTTTATTTTATTTTATTCTTTTGGTAACCAGGTATGGCCCACTAGGCACAAGTGCCTGTTTCCAGGGGTGACCCGGGTGCACTGGGGTAGTTAAGTGACTTGCTCAGAGTCACACAGTATGCAGGTGGAGGTTGTGGAAATCAAACCAGGTCTGCAGGATGTACCAAGCTCATTCACAGCTCATTACTCTAACCTCTAGGCTATACTGCCAGCATGTTGTAACATGTAAACATGTTACAACTAGTATAAATATAATGGAGAAAAGTACTGTGTTAAAGTACACAACTAGGTAGCTACAGCAGGTACAACATTATATAAACAGGCACTGAAGAGAGACAGGGAATGATTTATAACATTCTCCAGGGACCATGGTCTCTGATAATGGCACATCCCTGTATCTGCTATAGGTTAGGAATCACCACTGCTGTTCGGAACTATGACTCACAGCTCCAGTGCCAAAACCAGATGTCTGTGGTGGGCTTCAAACATGAGACACACTGTTGTTGCCTCCCAGTGTGTGTACAGTATAAATATTCGGCAACTCTCTCCTTCCTGGTACTGCCATTATACCCCAGAAGATTTCTTTACCTTCTAGACTTTTTAGTGTAACTCTTCTCCATCAGTTCCAGAGGACCCTTATGTTGGTACCAATGGCAACTGATCTTTTTTTTTCTTCCTTCCTGGTCATTGACTCTTTTCCCCTGCAGGTGGCTACCTCTTGATCACAGTCTTGACCCTGCCAGCTTAATGGACTGGCAGACCTATGCGGGGCACATTTTTAGCATCAGTGTCTCCAGCTCCCTGTCCCAAAATAGGCATAACTACAGTGCTCATTCATAACTATATTTTGGTCTTCTGGGATTTAGGCAGAGAATTTGGCATCTGGATGCTGCCTGGTTAAGTGCCTCACTGAAGTTTCTGCCCTTCCAGTGTCTTTAAATCAAGAGTGGGACACGTGGTAGAAACCATCCTGAAGAACTGCTTGAGGGGGAACCACCTATAGGCCCCTCACCATCCCTCCAGTGGCTTCCTTGTATGTAGGATGGCTTCCTGGGGACTGGAACCAACAGAAGACTTGTGCCACATCCCAGACTCTGCACCCATTGCACCCTGAGTCTGGCAAATCTCCCTCAGCCAGCCACAGTGGAGCCATGTAGCAGGGCAGATCACAGAGGACTCTATGAGAATGTGACATTCTTGCTTCAAAAGTTCAATCTCTACATAGAAAAACAGAATTTGTCGGCAGATAAGGGCTGCTTGGCCCACTCAGTTTGCCCAGATGTTCCATGCCTAGTCTTTCTCTGAAGACTCTAACTGGCCTCCGGCAACCCTCCTTCCTCCCTGCCTATATACTAATATACCCCCATGTCTATCCCATGCATTCTTGAAGCCCCTACTGTTTTTGCCTGCACCACTTCCATACGTAGTTTGTTCCAGGCATCTGCCACCCTTTCAGTGAAGTACAACTGTTTCCTGTCCCACGTAAACTTCCCCCCTCTAGCTTCATCACATGCCCCTGGTCCTGGTGCTGTTTCTCCTTTGAAAGAGACATGTAGCTCTGTCATGTCCCCTCTCACTCTCCTCTCTTTCAAAGTGTACATGTTGAAACTCCTCATTTTCTCCTTGTAGGGCTTCTCGTGCAATACCCGCACCATTTTAGTTGCCCTCCTCCTCACTGCCTCCACCCTGCCAATGTCCTTTCTGAGATGCAGTCTCCAAAAGAAGACACATTACTCCAGATGGCATCTGTTCAGCGAGCAATACAGTGGCAACACCACCTCCCTCCTCCTGCTGGAGATCCTCCATCCCTATGCACCCCAGCATCCTACTGACCCTACCCACTGCTTTATCACACTGTTCTTCCAATCTGAGGTTGTTGGATATGATAACTCCAAGATCCCTTTCCTTCTTAGGGAAAGCTCCTGGATTCCTAAGCCCTAGCTGTATGATTTTTCATTTTTTTGCACTGAACCCCAACTGCCATGCTCTTGACCACTTCTTGTGTTTCCCAAGATTCCTGAACATTCTCTCCACCCACTCCTGAGTGTCCATCGTATTGTAGATTTTGGTATCATCTGCAAAAAAGCATACCTTCCCTTCCAGTTCTTCTGCAGTGTCACTTATGAAGACTTTGAAGAGGACCTGTCCCAGCACAGAGCCCTGCGGCACCCTGCTGGTCACTCTCTCACTTTTAGAGTGAGTGCCGTCAATTGCCACCCTCTACACATATTACATCTTTGTGACTGCATCAGCTACTCAAGGTATAATCTGGTTTTCCACTTAGTGGCAGTAGGTGGATTGCCAGACAAAAGCCTCTCGGAACATATCCTTGGGTGACTGCCAGGGAGACAACAATTTACATCCTACTGTTATAACTTTGAATAATTATAAATGTTAACTTTGTGCCTGCACCAGCTACTCTAGGTACAATCTGGTTTCCCACGTGGTGGCAATATGTGGGTTACCATAATAAAACCTCTCCTATTTTATTTAATCTTTTTGTAGATCCCTTACCCCCTGTTGTGGACCATTGTTCAGTCCAACTTTACACCAACAAAACTGTCCTTTTCCATACTCACTAAAGTCCTACCTTCTCTTTAATTGATTCTCCAGGGTGATTTAAACAATTTGTGAACTGGTTCTCCAATAACTTCCTTCTTCTAAATAGTAAAAAGACTCAAAGCATGCTGTTAAGGTCTCAGTCAGCCTTGTCACTGGCAAATTCCTCTTCCTCAGTCACTTTAACAACCCACTTGAGCTTGTAAGTGAAGTTAAATATTTCGGTCTCACTTTTGATTCTTCCTTGACCTTCAAAACTCACATTGACAAAACTATTCTAAAAGTTTGTCAATGCCAGGGTCATCTAAAACATGTCGGGCATTCAGTCAAGCTCAGATCGCAAACATATTGTTGTTCTAGCCATTCTTCGTATCCTAGATTATGGTGACACTATTTACCACCACACCTCTGTTTCAAATTTTCTTCCCTTAAATACTGTTTATTATCAGTTACTATGATTTATTTTAAAATCTAAATGGGACATGTAACCCTAGAGCATTTTTATGCCCCCACTTCTGAATCTTTGTACTCTAATTTGATTGCCACAAAATGTATGCTTTTAGTCATTGCCATGTGCTTTTAACTGCTAAGGTGTGAAATGTCTTTTGCAAGTTGTCTGATCTTGTAATACCAAGATTGTATCTTTCTGATCCATGTGCATGTGTACTATGACTATTCTTGTATCCCTCATGTCCAAAATTGTGCTTTATATGCCATCTAGATGGCTGGGTCATGCCAGAAAACAGTACTTGGGACAAGCGTACTCACTCAGTTATCAAATAAATAAGTACATTTTATTTCATTTTTATTTTTCTGTTTGCATGCACGCATGTGCAAGAAACATAGTGCCACCATAAAAGTTTTCGTAGGTGTACCTCCCTCACTTCCAATGGCCTGCTCCCTTTTGCAGGCACGGCTGCACCACGCCAATGAATGTCCGAGCTGTCTATGACAACCGTTCGGATACACTGGTGTACAATTGAAAGGAAAACACGCGGCGGGTGTAGGTAATTTGCATACTGCGCTCATCGGCAGTATGCACCACCATCGCCAAAATACTGCATCCGAACTGTCATAGACAGTTTGCTCCCCACACACACTCACGTAGCATGCTGGGAGCCCACCCCAGTGTGCTCATGCAGTCCTGAGTCCCCACACACTGTATGGCCAACAGGGGTGCTCAATCCCCCGTCGGCTCCGCTGCCCCCCCAACAGATTTCTAGGTGCCATGCTGGGAGCCCACCCCAGCATGGCAGAAGTCTGTATGGTGACGGGGGTGCCCAATCCCCCATCAGCTGCACTGTACACCCCCCCCACAAGCAAAAACCCCGACTTCTAGATTAGTTGCCTCACTGGGAGCCCTCCCCAACCCGCCCACCCTCTGTGCACCCTGCCTCTACACACACACCTCACCCCATACTTACCTCCGGAGTCTGGAGATCTGCGGTGGACTGGGAACATTTCTGCATTCTTCAAAGCCAAACGCAAACTGAGGAAATGCCGGTAAGCTGTTTAATGGAATAAATAGGGTTTTTTAAACTTTGATGCATATCTCAGGCTTTTTTGGGAATTTGTTCACCAAATTTTCAACATGGGGTTCTTGGGACCCCACCTCGTGAATTCTGGCACTGTCATTTTGTTATTCAGTCCCGAAGGTGATTTCACGGTCACTGTGCGGAACCACCTTCGGGACCAAGTAATGAAACAACAGTGTCACAGTTCTAGGTAGGCCCCCCAAAACTCTATGTTGAAACTTTAGTGAAAAAATTCCAAAAATAAACTGTTTCACAGTCGTTGCACAGTTCCCACGCACGCCGTAACGTCGCAAATTTTAATATTTTCACTCCAGATTTTCAACATTGCCATTTTACCACACCTCCTTATGAGCAGTATAGCTGTCATTTTTCACATCTCGCCCAAAATGTGTTTTCGCACAAGCAGCTCACAATGGCGCGGTTGGTGTGTGAAATCAATGTTCGGGACAGAGTAAGAAAATCACAGTGACACTGTTCATGAGCAGAGGTCTTAAAATGGCTATGTTGAAAATTTGGTGACAAAAGTCCATAAACTGACTGTGTTACGAGCGTGCATTGGGCAGTTTCCACGCACCGTCGTAAATTCACGAATTTGTAATATTTTCAGTCTAGATGTTCTACACTGGCATTTTTTCACACCTCCTTATGAACAGAACAGCTGTCATTTTTCACACCCTGGCCGAAATGTGTTTTTGCACTTCCGGCACAGAAATGCATGGTCGCTGTGGGAAATCAGTTTTTGGGACACATTAAGAAAATCACAGTGACACTGTTCATAAGCGGATGTCCCAAAATGCCTGTGTTGATAATCTGTTGTAAACAATCCCAAAACTAATTACATTATGGGTATGCGTTGCACAGTTTCTATGCACGCTTGTGACTTTGCCAGTTTTTTTATATTTTCACTCCAGATTTTCAACATTGCCATTTTTTACACCTCCTCATGAACAGTACAGCTGTCATTTTTCACATCCTGTTCAAAATGTGTTTTCGCACCTGTGCTGCCAAATGGCATAGTCACTGTGCAAAATCAGCTTTCGGCTAACAAACTGATATTGCCACTGTTCATGAGGTGGGGGTCACAAAAAACCCATGTTGAAAAATTGGAGGGAAAATGCCAATGAACATCTGCGCTGTTAGGGTTTCCGGCCATAATGCCCCACCCTGTAGAGACTGACAGGCATCAGGGGTGTGACTTGGGATTGTCACCTGTAATGCTCATACTACTCCACCCTCACCCACACCCTGCAGCCAGTGACAGGCATCAAGGTGTGCCTTCGACTCTTCGGCCCCAAAGTTCACCCCATTCTCCTATAGTGCACTCATCTCATCATATTTCCATATGGAAAGGGGTGAGCATAAGGCCCAAAGACCCCAAGGCACACCGTGATACTTGTTGGTGTCTGCAGGGTAGGGTGTGGTGAAATGGCATGGCCGTTATGCCTGATGACCCAAAGGCACACCCCAATGCCTGTCAGTCTCTGCAGGGTGGTGGTGGGGTTGGCTTCAGTTCAATACTTCACTGCCATTCCTATTATGCATCTCTCTAACTTCTACACTACCAATGCCAATGCCAGCAAGCAAACATTCAGCATTGACAAATGCTTGTTTATTCTTGTTAGCAAGATGAGCAAACTGCCCATTTTCACATGCAACAAGTTATGTTAAATGAACACCATTGTACCCTGCTGCATCAATTAAATTTGCTGTCACCTTCCTTCAGATGAACTTTCTATTGTCTATCCCTCATTTACAAAACCATGACCAAACAGACCCCCACCTATCTGAAAGGCTTATAGTTCCCTGCCACAAATATAGTCTTAGAGATGTGTCTTATCGTGGCTTTTTCTTGCCTAAGTTTCAAACATAATTTGGGAAAGAATGTTTTTCCTGTGCTGCTCCATTTTCTTTTTTTGAACTCATAAATGCTATTAAAGATAGCAGACTAAGTTATACTCCATACATACAGAGAAATTAGCTTACATACAAAGCTCACGGATAAATCTGAAGTACACATATTGAATCTTAGCACTAATAACAATATCAAACAAAGGTGATTATGTATCAGTGTATTAGTAACCTGTCAAATCCTTCTTATGTTAGGTAAAAAGTCCTTACTTCCAGTGCATTGGACAGATGTCTTTCCAGCAGTAACAGGGTGGCATTCATCCAGAAGAGTCCTCAGTTTCAATCTAATCACATGGTTTTATCAGTGTCACCCAGAGATCAGAAAGTGTTGACCTGCCACTCGTCATAACATGAACTAAAGAAAGCCAATAAAAAAACAGCCTGGTGGCACTGAGGGTTGAGGTGCTGGATGCCACGCCTCGCACCATGCTGGCGACCCAGGTTTGGGAACGAGCCTGGGCCGCCGGGGGTTGGCAGGGGAGAGAGAGGATCGAGTGTCCGGAGGACTGCTCTCTTCTTCCGGGGGGGATCCAGGCACCTGCCTGGCATCACAGTGGGCCCCGGTGGTGACCAGAGATACTGCAGTGCCTAGGGCATGGCAAAGAGGGACGCAGAGCCGCGGCAGACATGTCTGGCGTCATTACACATCCGGACTCTGCCGGGGGGAGGAGGGAGGGGACATAACTAAGGAAAATCCCTGTTCCCGGGGATAGGCGACGGCACCACCCTCTCAGCCACAATCCACTGGCTGGACTCACTCAACTCCTGGGCCGAGCCCAGCCCGGCCCGAATTCTAGATAGAGTGCCCTTGGCAGATAGGGCAGCCCCACCTTGGGGGCGGGGGGCTTAGAGCCGAGGGAATAGCCGGGCTGGTGCCAGGAGAAGAGGAGTTTCAGGCCCGGAGGTAGACCTGGGGGCAAGTGGATGCCCGAGAGAGTTCCCCGGGACCAAAGCAGAGCCAGAAAAAGAAATGGGGTTGGGGGGAAGGAAACCAATAAAACAATGTGTAAACAATAGAACAATTCTTAGAACAAAACCCGCCATCATATACAGTCAATTCCTATTACTTTAATAAAAGAATTCTAGAGGAAGCATAACCCCCACTGTGACTGCTTGCCAGTAAGACTGTAGCTCTGGACAACCCTGGAACAACCTCTTTCCTTCGCTCAGAACCTCAACTACCCTTGGTATTTTCAAACATGGCCTAAAAAGATTATTGTTGCAGGAACACTCTAACTGTACTTGTTTCATTGATCTCCTTTTTAGCTGTTTGGTCCCCATCACCTCCTCCCACCAGCTGGCAATGGGGACACACAGATGTTTTCAGAGGTTTTCTGCCCTGACCCCCAGCATATGGCCGTGCGAGTGTGTGGAGGCATACTACTCACCCCATGGCACCAGCTCAGCCCCTTCCACCTCCTGTAGCTGTTTGCGGCCCCCTCTCTGCCTACACTACCCACCAGACCGCCACCCGGTGGGAGTGGAACTACGGGGAGACGCCAACCCACCCTCACCACCCTCGGGAGAGGAGAGCTGCCCATCGGCATGCTCGATCCTGCTTCGCCCTCCCCATGCCAGCACCCCGACGACCCAAGGTCAATCACGGAACCCGGGTCACCAGCATAACGTGAGGTGTGGTGTCCAGCGCCTCAAGCCTCAGTGCCACTGAGCCGGCTGTTTTAATTGATTTTGTGTATGTCCATTTATGTTTTTGTTACTTTAACTGACTTGGGACATTCTGTAAACAAAACTAGCTTCTCATAGAATTTATCCTGTATGCTGTGCAACTTTTAAATAAACACACAAACAAATAATCCTATCCATTATCCAGTTTCTAACCCAATTCACCACTTTGGATCCCACCCCTAGGTTTATCAATTTCTTTTATCAATCTCCTGCGCGGCACAGTGTCGAAGGTCATTCTAAAACCCAGATAGGCCAGGTCCACTGCCCTCCCTGATCTAGTTCCCTTGATACCCACTCAAAGAAATCCATCATATTCATCTGCCGTGACCTCCCCTCCATGAATACATGCTGCCTGTGGGCTTGCATCTCTAACTCTGGAGCTACTCTACTTTCCCCAGACTCTTTCATTTATTTATTTAGTTATGTAATGTTGACTAGGAAAGGAGGGCTAGACAGTACTGCCTGTTTTCAGCCTCATCTTTGGGGGATACAGATGAAAACCAACTGGAATGTAATGACATTAAGCTATTAGTAATATTTTTAGTGAATGGGAGCAATTTGGCCAGAACACTGGTGAAATTCTCTTACTCTTTTTGAAAAGCACCATGGGATCCTTAACATCCACCTGAGCAACTACCAGAAATGACAGATGGGACCTCGGTTTAATGTCTCATCTGAAGGATGGCACATCCCACAGTACAGCACTCCCTTAGTACTGCACTGGGTACCATAATTTATGGTACGATCCCAGTCCTGGTGCAGGTATAGAACCCTTAACTTTCTGCTCCAGAAACGGATGTGCTACCATTTGAGTCATGCTGATACCTAAGTAAAGGATAAATAAGTAAATAATCAAGTTGTCAATGTGAAGGGTTGAGAGTTTATTTATTTATTTGAGTTTTTGGTAACTGGGTAGGTACACTAGACAACTGAATGTCCATTTTCAGGAACAACCCAGGAGAGTACACTGCACAAGAAACAGCAGGTCAAAACACAAGTACAGTAAGTCAAGCAAGATACAAATACATTAAATCACGCAAGATACAAACACGACTGTCACAAACCCACTCAGCAGATCAGGCCCTCTGCTCCCACAGTGCCAACCTCCGAGCGCAGTCTTTTGAACAGGAAACAGAAACAGGGTAACCCTCCTGTCTGTTTTGTGGGTTCAAATCAACCTTTGGTCTCAAGTCTTGGAGGGATTCAAACTGTGAACCTCTTGTTAGCGTACCTAATGTACGGGCTCAGAAAATTCTGCTCTTTGGGGGGGCAGATATCTTTCACCTAAGGGCATCTAACCAGGTATACAAAATGAACCCTTAAAACTCTATTAATGACCTCAGAATAAATTCTTACCTTTTCTCAGTTTGGTAAAACCAGTAAGCTTTGTACAATGTCAACTTTAACCATGTATGCTTCCCTTGTCAAGAAAAAGAATTTCAAAGGCACACCAAGTAGTCTCTAAAGTAGAGGTTTACTTCAAAATGGATAAAAAAATGTAAAATGTAAACACAGAACCATATATCACAAAACATACAAATCACTTAAAAGAACAGGTTTAAAAGTGCAGGCTAAATCTCCTACCACAGTACTCTTAGAATTTGTCTCTCCTAAGGTATATTCTTCTAACAGTGCCTGATGTTTCTTTTTTAGAGTCCAAACATTTGTGTATAAATGGAAAACAGAATACTGTTTAAAAATTGGCTTTGCCAACCTCTTTGCATGAGGTCACCTAGCTCCTCCCTGTCAGAATATAAAAAATATATCCATGCAAAACAGGATGTCTAATCAAAGTATTAAATTCTGTGACTTCAGCACAACTCATTTTCTCATATGAACCTTTGATGTCAAGTGTCTTCCTGTTCTTCACAGACATCAAAGAAATATTTATGACTTTGCACTAAGGTGTCATAACCTGCTCTTCTTCCTCTAAACGTTATAAAAGTTTATGATTTCCCATCTTAGCAGCTGGCAAGCCACAAATAAGCTAGATAAACAGGAGATGCTTAATTTAGTCTCTTCTAGCCTGTAATTATCTCTGGGCCTTCCAGGTAACACCTTGTAGCCAAAACCTGGGAGGGGGGTGTCATTCCACAGAATGTCAGCATCTCTCATGAGAGACATTCAATAATACATTTTTATATTACAAAAAATCATAGATTAATCAGAACCAGCTGTCCAAGTGTCACAATGACTAGCTAGCAGATCCAGGGTGAGGGCAAGTATAGTTAGGGATATTTCAAGTAGACAAATAATTAGAATGATGAATATTTAGAATAAGGCAAGTGCAATAATGTAAGGACAAGAACAGTATAATATCAACATGTAACAAGTAGACAATTAATAAGGTAGGTAATATATTCAGATTGAGACAGGGACATTCTGAGGGTGTGAGGATGAGATTAAGCAGTGACCAAGCAGCTGTGGTCAGGGGCTTTGGAAACAGTTGCAAGCCATAGATTGTGTGAGGTAAGACTTGAAGATGGCTTTGAAAGAGAAGGTGGAGGTGGAGCAATGGACAGTTGGGGGGGAGGGTGTTCCAGTACTTGGGAGCGAATGAAGAGAATGACTGCTTGCTCATCATGATCAAACATTTGGGTATGGCGAATGAAGTAAGAGTTCAGGGACCACAGGGAGTAGGTGAAGTGGGAGCCGGGCAGTAGTGGGATGGGACTGGAGTTGCTTGTGAATGAAATGACCAAGGACATAGGCTTGGAAGGTGGAGCGGGATAGCCACATTATGGAGGAGTAGGGAGCACAGTGGTGTGTGAGACGTGGAGGTGAAAGGGCAAAGTGGCACATATTATTGAAGGTGATGTCCCACTTGTGTAAGTAAGTCAAGGGGGCATTTGTCAAGAGTAGTGATCCATATTGTAGGCAGGGGAGGAGAACACCTTGGGCAGTGACCAAGCCGGCATTGGGAGTGAGCAAGTGTTTGAGATGATAGGCTAGGCTGAGTTGAGAATTTGTAGCTTTACACTGATTTGAGATGTGACGGTGAAAGTCTAGTCCCGGGTTGAGGGTGACACCTAAATACTTCCTTGACTACAGTGAGTGGGAGCCATTTAGACATCTGGTGTCCAGGAGGTGAGGGCTGGATGATCTACATGCCCCAGAGTCGAAGAGCATTACTTGGATTTTGGATGCATTGAGTACTAGGTTGCTGGCTTCTAGCCAGTTTTGAAAATGGGTGAAGTCTTTAGATAGTTTGGTGTTGATATGTTGGGAGCTTTGGGTGCTGTGATATAGGGCAATATCGTTGGCACACATTATTACTAAGCAGGAGGTAGAGACAGATGGGAGGTGGTTGATGAAGATTGAGAAGAGGAGTGGGCCAAGGATTCATCCCTGTGGGACACCTTGAAAGATGGGCAGCTGTTGTGAAGAGGCAGTTCCAAATTTGACAAATTGTTGCTGTCTGGACAGATAGCTGGAGAACCAGATGTTTGCATGAGGGGAGACCCTTTGGGCAGCTAATTCTTGTGTTAGGAGTGAATGGTCAACCAGGTCGAAAGCCTTGGACAGGTCAATGAGTGAGCCTTTATCCATGTCGGTCTTAATGTCATCAGTAAACTTAATGGTGGCAGTGGTGGTATTATAGCCCTTACAGAAGCCATGCTGGCAATGGGTAAGTAGGTTATGGGTTTGCAGGTAGGTCATAAGCTGAGAAGCAACTATCTTTTCAAGTAGCTTACTGAGTAGGGGCAGGAGAGTGGTGGGGGGGTGGTACTAAGATATGTCTTTGGTGACACCCTTTTTGGGTACAGGGACTACCTTTGTGACTTTCCATAGGGATGGGACAACACCTGATGGTGAGGTTGAAGATGTGGGTGAAGGGGATGGAGAGAAACTGAGACCCCAGCTTAAGTAGCTTAGACTCGATTCATCTGGACCAGGAACGGCGCCAAGAGGGAAGGAGTTGAGGAAGTGTCAGACTTCTTTTCTGGTGACTATTTTTAGGTGGAGGGGGGTGAGTGAGGGTGGAAGCGGCAGGGTTGAAGTCCTGGATGGAGGGGTTATGAGTAGGGAAGGGGGACAGGTCAGGTGAATTGGGAGTTGAACACGTTACTGATAGTGAGTGAGTTGTTGCAGTGTGCTCCATTTATTAACATGTCCTAATGCAAGGAGCAGGAAGGAGCACCCAGGAGCCCTTTGATGTGTCCCCAGAGCCTTTGTGGGTTGCCAGTGGTGGGGATGATTTTTTTCTGTGCTGAAGGAGCCTTTGACAGTATGTGTTGCTTTTTAGCAAAGGTTTCGCAGTATCTGGTAGTTATGCCAATCTTGTGGATTGGGAGAAGCTTTATGGGAGGCCCAACATCTGTCTCTTTTTTTTTTCTAGAGAGAGAGAGAGAGAGAGAGAGGAGGTCACTGTGCAGCCAGGAGGTGGCGGAGCCACAAACTCTCTTCTTGGTAATAAGAATGAATCTTTTTTGGAGGAGGGAGATATGGGACTGGAAAATATCCAAGGCAAGGTTTACATCAGTGGAGGCCAAGAATGGGGCCCAATCAATGAAGGAGAGCTCAGCATCGAGAGTTATGGTGTCAAGACAAGGCAAATTTCTTATGGTTAGGATCTTTGGAGGAGATTTTTGTCTTTAAAAGACAATGTTACTTCACCTCTCCAATGAGTATTCACGTGCTCAACTTCTGTGTGGGTTAAACTGTATGTATAGGCTCCTTCTAAACCCCTGCATGCATTTCAAACTTGGAAAGCACTGATATTGTGGATGGTACTATTCTATTTACCTTTTAAAATGTAAAAATATATCCCACTGGTTTTCAAACATAAGGATAATGGCTGGGGTTCTGCAGTTTACCAGGTTGTAATCACCTCAAGCAGTTGTCATGTCGTGCTTGTAAACCTCGAGAGTGCAGCTCGAGAGGTATACTGTCGGCATGGCAACCGCGAGAGGTGATTTCAACCCAATTAAAAGTAGAACCCCAGCCATTGTCTTTTATAGTGTATGGGGTTTTTAGCAAGTAAAGTAAGAGAAAATATTAATGCTTTTTTTCAAAATAAGGCTTACCTTACAGAAATAGTTCACGTCATTGACAGTCGTAAATAACATTTATTGCAGCCCAATTTAGGTTACACAAATATAGAATGGTTATAAATACTTCAGTGTTAAACATTAGTTGCAGGAAAGTCTGTGTTTAAAAAAAAAAAAAAAAAATAAGCCCTTTGGCTGTTGTTGATCCTGAAGTCGAATGCGGTTGGACAACAGTCACCATGTGCTTGCTTAGGAAGAGGATGTGTTAACTGCATGGGACAGAGGGGTTGTGGGAAACATTTGTCGGCTGAGATGAGGTTCATGATCACCGGAGGCTGCCTGTGGATAAGGGTGGAGGAGGTAAGAGACAAAAAACAAGAAGCAGTAGCGACAGTTTAAACGTGGTCATAGAGCACAGTTTAAAACGCTCGCATGTCGCATTCTAGGGTTAGAATGCTGTCGGGTGACATTGATTCCATCTTGTAATCTCACCGATCTGACATAGACAAGCAAGGTTTACAGTTATTACATCAGAACGATGAGATTACAAGAAAATTAAAAGATATCAGGCAATGCATAATAAGGGCTCCCCATACATTACCATCATGTAAATGGTATTTGGAATAATTTAATAAAGATTCAAAGGCAGTATCCAAAGAAAAATAAATCCAACATTCCAGTTTCCTGCAACAAAATACAGCTGGCATCAGCACAGCATACATTTTTAATAAAATGGGACTTTCAGCACATTCCATTTTTTTTAACAAAAGACTTTGCATGAAAGCAGGCTCTTCCCCTTTAGATGACATCTGTTCCTCCTGCTGCTGTTCCTGCCCTGAAAGTCATAATTCTCCATTTGTGACAACAGAATAATTTAATGGCAACATGGTGTGATGTCGTAGGCAGAGAACTGTAATAGCAGAGCAGGCACAAGTAATATGGCTAGATGAAGTCTAAGGGTAAAAGATCCTGCTTGGATAAAAATCGCTTTGGGAATAAACAAATTGAAGCCACTACAGTTCAAATTGTATGGGACTTTTAACAGACTTCCTATTTTTATTTTTTATTTTATTTTAAACATTTGTTTACTGGGTAAGTACAATGAGCCAAAGGCCCGTTTTCATGTACGACCCGGGGACTGAGTACATATACAGTCAAGATGTTGATAGTATTGATGCAAACTGAATTTTCTGCTGGAAACCCAAAACTCTTTTTAAAGATCAGTTGCAGCATAACATATTGTGTTTGGTTTCCACTTGATAGCTGCGTTTCTGTAACAAAATGCTCATTATTAAAAAGCTAGTAGTACAAAAAATAGTCGACAGAAAATCTTGTTTATTTAAAGTAGTCAGTTGCTACTTTTCATTTCTGAAGTATTTTCCTTTTTCCATTTGCTCGTTGGAAGGGTTTCTACCTGATAGAATTAGGTGTGATGTAAACGGCAGCACTTTACCTGGAGACTGACCTACCTAGTTCTATTACTCTTTCATATCTCATCAGCATTGGGACCGCACTAATTATAACATCAAACGTGACCAATACTGCAGCAAGGGATTGGCCATTGGTCAGGTGTGATGTCACAGTGAGGTCATAAGACTAATGATGTGAGAGTTGGAAATAGAACTAACTGTACCAGCCTCCAGGTGGAGTACCATTCCACACATCCACTAAGTGTCAAGTAAGAAGTATTCTAAGTAGCACAGGGAAAAGAAAAAAATACTTCAGACAGAAAAAAATAGCTCACTACATGTGAAAGTTAATGTTAATTTCAGGCAGTATACTAGCTCTTTAAGGTAGCTGTTCGTATCGGCTGTAACAAATCAGGAATGCCTGCTTCAATAAGGGAGCATATAGGGTCTCATGCTGAATCGAGTTATTGTAGCCTGAAAATAACTATGGCAAAGTAGTTTTCTACCATAGTTGTGAGTGTCTATGACTTTTAAGTTTTGAGGATGAAGATGGCACTGTGCCGCTCTTGCTGACTCTAGACTAATTGGAATAGACATCTGAAACTAGAATCAGTGGGGGGTGGTCCAGCATCACCTTTTCCTCCGATCAAGTGAAAATAACAAAGGTAAAAATAAACTGTTTTACTTTCGTTGTTTTTAGTTTACAGTAGTGTGAGTCATTAAGAATGTCTAGTTCCTCCCTTACTACTGCACTTGATCCCAACTTTTGAGCTAGCTAGCTTGCACTTACCCCTATCTCATTATATACCACAACCCAATACCTTAGCAGGATTTCCTCATTGTAACTGTTACTCTCGACTATTAGGATATATGTATTAATCCACACTCACCTATTCCTGTCAAACATATGCAGCTGTATTTATCTAATTACATGTTTTCAAGGTATAAAGCAATACTTCCCCATGTAATTGCTACTATACTATAAGTAAGGATAAATTGTCATCTACGCCCAACTATTTCTGTCAGATGTTTTCAACTGTATTGTAATTGTATGAATAAATGTCAGGACCTGGACTACCCTTGTCCTCTTCCCCACTGTACCCCTTCCCCCAGGTCTCACCGGGAGATGAGCAGTTCTTGCTCAGTGTGCTTTTCCTGGTGAAACAATTTCAATAAATAAATAAATTACTGAATCGAAGATGGCCCTGTTTTATGAAGTAATGTGAACTTGTTGCACTAGGTTATTTCCAGCTCATAATAGTTCTTTAAGGGTGCCTAGATGTTCCCTTTCCGAATCAGAAGCAGCCAGTGCCATGTATTTTTACAGCCAAAGTGAATGGCTTCTTGAATGAGAATTATGTTGGAATATATATGTTGCTGTCACTGCATGCCAACTCCCTTCTAAGTCCTCAGTGCTACAACACTAAGTAGGGACTACCTAAAGCTACCAACTTTCCGAGGCCTAAAACTGGGATGGTCCATCCTGGCCATGATCACCCCCACGGGCACTGCCGCAGACAATGTTGCACACAACTGATAACATTTTGCTACTTGCTCTGGCCAAGCCGCCCCACAGTAACACCAGTAGCAAACATCCAGATTATAACAATACATCATTTTGCTGCAGCAAGTTCCAAACCATGATGTACAGAAAGTTAATAAAAAGCAAACCTGTGTTAAACTGTGATCAGACATTCGAACTGCATGTATTGTTCCTCCTGACAGTCCCATCCAACCTGCTTACACTCACCTCAATTGCTGAGCAAACTTCACTTCGGTGACTCCCACCACCACACCAGATTGTTTTCACACACTTCTGTACAACTAATCAGGTTCGGGTACCTTAGTTCATTGCTGCCAGCCTCTTCTATGTCTGGAGTCCCTCTCAGCTGCTGGCAGCCAGACTTCCACATGCGCTTGTTTGCTCTACTACCTAGTCTAATCTAACAGGGAGGAAGGAACATGCTTTGTTGTGCTCCCACTGACATACTTGCGGTGCAACACAGGCACAGGGATTGAAGTTGTAAATTGCTGTCCAGCCCAAGCAGCGCCACAGTGATGCTGAAATAACTGTCACTCACGGATTAGCAGTTAGCGCCAAAAAAAAAAGGAAGCAAAAACCAGGACAAAAGTGACATTTTGCAAAACTTATGGGGACACTGGGACATGCTCCCTAAAATAGGGACTGTCCTGGGAAAATAGGGACTGTTGGTAGCTTTAGAACTACCACAATGTGAAGTTATTTTAGGCACAGCACATTCTTCTCCCTGCTTAAATGTGGCAAACATGAATTGCACTCTATAAAAACAGTCTCACTAAAATAATGTTTTATAAAGGTCTGGAACTTGAAATTGACTGACTAAAATGACATCCTTAAAATGTTGTGGAGGACTGAGCTGAGATATCAAAAATGGGGAACAACAAGGAGCGTACATTGACACCAACCTCTTGCAAGTTTAACAATTTTTTGCTGTTAAAAACATTACTTTGTTTCTTTTTTTTTTTCTTCCTCTCCTCTAAGGTTCTGGGCAGCCCTTTCCTTTGAGCCCTGCAGGCCCCTCGATCTTGCTTGACTGGCACACCTCCTACCTTCCCCTGGTAACCTCTAGACTCCCCCAGGTCTCTAATGTATCCCCCAAGCTTTAGAGTATCTCCTGCTCTGTAGGGCATCTCCCAGTGAATGGGCTTTGGGGAGAAAAGGTATACCTACCAGGAGATATTTCCGAGGGGAGTCACCAGGGCATGCAGGGGGGATCTGGTGGTGTTGCGTGGTTGCTAGAGGACTGTTATCTGACATGCTCTGCCAGCCTGTGTTTCCCCCTTCCTCCCTCCTCCCACATAGGTGCACCTGAGTCCGTGTCCTTAGGGGTGATCGGGTGGCACATGGTCACCAACGCTACACTAGGCACCACCACCACACCCCACCAGGAATCGCTGTCCCAGCGGAAACATGTTGCACCATCCCCCAGGAAGACAACATCCTTGCAGATGTTCTTTTGCCCTTCCTGCTGGCCTGTACTCCTGACATTCCAGATTCGGGCTACAAACCTGGGTTACCAGTGTGCCGTGTAGATGCCCCACTGTTAAGCTCTACAAAGCCAGCCATCCCTTTGTTTCTAATAGGTGTTCCAGTCAATAAAACAAAATATGTGTTATGTTGCCTCTGAATCCCAATTCATATTTTCTTCCCCCCACCCCGCCCCTGTTTTCTGTACATAATTTTCCTTACTTTCTGTTCTTTATCCATGATCATTAAAGCCAGACTGGTATGCAGTATCCCTATTGCACAATTACTTGCATGCCATCAAGTGATATCATCAGTTATAATCAGTCAGGGGCTCCCGATGCTGGTACTGCTGTTATTCTGCCTCACTGATGAAAATTGAGCAACTTCTGAATGTGCTTCATTTCCATCGAACTAGCAGTGTAGTGACATCAGCTTCTGTAGCCACTGACTGATTGTAGCTGATGATGTCATTGACTGGAGCACCTTTAATGGTGCAGTGGGGGCTACATACCAGGGAGACAATAAAAAAGATACAGTACATGTACTAAAAGAGAATGGGGGTAAGTAGATATGAACTGGGAATTACAGAATGCTTCTCTTCCGTTGTAAACCAATGCTGCTCTCCCTGATATTTATACACTTTTCTTCTTTCACTCAGGTGCCTTTAATCCCATGTCTGATGACCCTCTGCCAGGACAGATGAAGAAGCAGCTGGTACTGCGAGTGATCAGCGGGCAGCAGCTGCCGAAGCCACGTGACTCCATGTTGGGAGACAGGGGGGAGGTACAGTAGACATATAACACTGATTGGATCAGATAGCTGCTGGATTATATTGGGTGTTTGTCGCAGTGCACTGAAGCTTCCCATGGATCTGGCTATAATGCATGGTGTGAAATGGCTCAACATGATGACCATTTGATGGAGTGGTGTCTCCTCTCTCCATCTCCAGGGTTGTGGCTAGAAAAACAGCATTCACAAAACTCCAGACTGGATGGATTGCTGGAGGATAACACACAATACCACACAGGTTTCACATACATGCCCTGTTGTATGAAGCAGGGATGTTTATGTAGGCAAACAGTATGGCACTCAGTGAGGCTACACCTGGGGTACTGTATGGCACTCATGAGGGTGCACATGGGATACAGTATGGCACTCATGAGTGTGCACATGGGGTACAGTATGGCACTCGTGAGGGTGCACATGGGGTACTGTATGGCACTCGTGAGGGTGCACATGGGATACTGTATGGCACTCGTAAGGGTGCACATGGGGTACAGTATGGCACTCGTGAGTGTGCACATGGGGTACAGTATGGCACTTGTGAGGGTGCACATGGAGAGACTTTAATTCATTGGGTATTTTTCAGTAACCACACCCCTGTCATGAATGAAGCAGCACAGGCCTCCTCCCCATGTGCCTGTTAGAATCCCCTCTGTGATATGGCATGCCAATTAAGTGTACGCTGATCTGTACACCATAAACCCTAGCTATTGTCCTGTTCCCCAGTTGTATACAGCACCCTATTTGTTCCCCTTTCCACTGTATACCACAACACAGTTAGTGTGAGGGGACTTCTACTGTGCTGTGGAACTCGGTTGTGTTCCCTTGTACTATCCTTTGCTGAGAGTGCTAAATTTATTTATTTGTTATTTATTTATTTAAAAGTTTCACCAGGGAAGGCACACTGAGCAGCCATGGCTTGTTTCCAGGTGCATCCTGGGGGAAAGGGGAGGGGGTACAAACAGGATGAACAGACATAATTTAACTAACAGCCAGTTTTACATGAAGTAGTAGAAGAAGAGCTTACAGGTCATAAGTGCTTCACCCGCTTTACAGTTATCCACAGAAGTAACATACTGCAGTCAGGGAAAGCAAAATATGGTAATGTGTCTGAAGACAATACTGTAACAATCACAATATTCTGTACATATGAATCTGCCAGCAGAAACAGACCTAATGGTCTAGCAAAGTCTGCTTGAGCATGCAGCTAGCACCCCTAGATTGCAGCTGCCCCAACCCACTCCCACTCTCTCCTATTCAGGACCTAATCAGCACTATCCACCCAGACCCTGCCGTGTTCCCTGTCCCATGCCCTTTTGAAACATCTCACTGTCATACTTGCTATCACCCCCTCTGATAGGGCATTTCACCTAGACTCCACCCTCTCCGTGAAGTAATTTCTCCTCATATCTCTCCTAAATCTACCACCCTCTATTCTTAGCCTGTGCCCCTCATGTACCTACCCTTCCATCAGGTTAAACAGCCCATCGGCACCAGCTTTGTTTATCCCGTCCAAATACTTGAACATTTCACTCATATCCCCCCATCCCTCCTCTCCTCCAGGGTGTACATGTTCAGTTCACCCAGCCTGTCCTTGTAGGCTTTGCCCTTCATCCCCCATAACATTTTTGTTGCCCTACGCTGCACCCCCTCCAGTA
Source organism: Neoceratodus forsteri (assembly GCA_016271365.2). Lineage (NCBI taxonomy): Eukaryota > Metazoa > Chordata > Ceratodontiformes > Ceratodontidae > Neoceratodus > Neoceratodus forsteri. The sequence continues at coordinate 256,730,983 of CM057452.1, forward strand.
GCTTAATGTCTGTCTTCAGATATGGCCACCAGTACTGCACACAGTATTCCAAGTGTGGTCTGACCAATGACCTGTGAAGGGGCAGGATCACTGCCCTATACCTGGACGAGAATCCCTTTGCAATACACCCCAGCATTTTATTAGCCTTAGCTGCAGCTTTCTTGCACTGAGCAGAGTTGTTCATGCTCTCCATTACCAACACCCAAAGCTCCTTCTCTTCCTCAATGACCTCCAGCCGCACCCCGCCCAACCGATAGTCTCTCTTTGGGTTCTTTGCCCCGAAGTGCATAACCTTGCATTTCTTTGCATTAAAGCCTAAGCTGCCATCCCTCTAACCACTCCTCAAGTTTGGTTAGGCCCCCTTGTACTTGTTTCCACTCTTCTTCTTCATCCACTACCACCCCCATCTTAGTATCATCCAGGAAAAACTAATCCTGCTCCCAACTCCCTGTGAGATGTCTGAAATGAATAGCCCAAACAGCACTGGACCCAGCACCGAGCCCTGCAGTACTCCACTTGTCGCTGGTCTAGGTGTAGAGAGTTCCCCCATCACCACCACCAGTTATTGCCTCCCCTTCAGTCAGTTTCCTATCCAGTTTGCCATCTTCATCCCCACCCCCACAGAAGTCAGTTTCCCTCTTAACCTCCTGTGAGGCACTAAATCGAAGGCCTTGCTGAAGTCCAAATACAGGACGTCCACAGCATGACACTTATCTAGCTCCCTTGTTACTCAGTTGTAATATTTTACTAGAGTGGTCTGCGAAGAATTCCCTGAGACAAACCCATGCTGCTGCCCATTCTGGAGGTAATTTTCATCAAGAAATGACACCAGCCTCTCTTTCAGTATTGCCTCCATAAGTTTCCCCACTATGTAAGTGAGACTGACAGGATGGTAGTTGTCCAGCTCGTCCCGTGGGTCGCTCTTGTGAATAGGCACCACATGGGCCACACTCCAGTCCTGAGGCATGCATCCCATGTCCAGGGAGGTGCTGAACAGGTCCGCCAGTGGCCTAGCTAACACCTCCACCATCTCTCTCAGCACCCTGGGATGAATGCCATCAGGACCTGGCACCTTGTCCACCCTTAGTGTCTTCAGTCCCTCTAGTACTCTACTCTATTCTCCTTGATCCTTCCATCCATTCTCTCCTCCCCCCCAACCCAACCTTCCCAGTCCACGGAGGTAGCGGCCTGCCCTTTTCCTGCTTGAACACAGAGCAAAAGTATTCATTTAGTGCTTCCGCTTGCTCAGTGGCCCAGCCCCCTTTTCCACCCGCTACCCATCCCTTTGTAACCACACCATGTGGTCCCTGTACTTCCTTTTTCCCCTGACATATTTAAAAAGTCCTTCTTCCCTCCCTGGTGCAATCCTCTGTAGCCTCTGCTAGCCCAAGTTTAATAATATCCCACTGTTGCTGTGCATCCACCATTGTTCTGATTCCCTCAAGTCACCCCTGCAGTATTTCCCTCATCATCCCAAAGTCAGCCCTCCTGAAGTCCGCCACCCTTGTTTCTGAGCCTCCAGTCTCCCTACTCAACTTGAGAGTGAACCACATCACTTGGTGGTCACTTCCAGCTAGTGGGTCTTCCACCCTTACATCCCTCACCACCTCCCTGTTCGAGAGTACCAGATCCAGCATGTTACCTAGCCGAGTTGTACAAACTGAATGGAGAGAGAGAAGTCAATAACACAATCTGAGTATCAACTAGTAATAGGAAGAGGATTGCAGCGGCACACCCAATACACATTTAAACATATCGCAGTTCTGCATATAACTGTGAGAAGTGCAAATTGGTTAGTGTTTACAATCGTAATTGGGGTACTGGCCTAGGGACTAGGGGAGGGACTGCCTTACTGGTGCTAAAAGTGGGCTCAGTACACTGTGATCGTGTATGACAGCACCAGAGTTGACAACATCATCATGGATGGGTCATTTGGTGGAAGGTGCCAGTCAGGAGGAGAGGGAGTGTACATCTGTGGAGGGTTGACGTGGCGAGGATATAAGGGAAGGGGGTGTGATGAAGAGCAACTGCAAGTAGGGGAAAAGTTGTGTAGAAGGGAAGAGATGGCAAAAGGGGAGGAGGTGTGGTGGATGCAAGGGGGAAGGGAGTTTCACAGTTTGGAGAAATGGTGAGAGAACTCAGCATAACCAACAGAGGAAGAGGATCTAGGGGGGACTCCCAGGGTCTGAGTGTCATGGGGTCTAAGGAAGTGGGGGAGAGAGATAGAGAGGAGAAAAGGTAGGAGGGAAGGGAGCCAAACCAGAATATTTAGCACAGTGGGAATGATGCCTGTCACCAAGAAACGGGAATGAGAGAGATTGGTAGAGAGCACAATGGTGAGTGCGGGGGAGAGGGGCAGGGGGGCAATCCAGGGCAAAGCGGCAGGAGTTGAAAAGAGAGTCCAGTCTGGTTAAGGAACGGCACTATAGACTACATCACCATAGTCAAAAAATGGGAGGATCATTGTCTGGACCAATACTGTCCTGGCAGATAGAGGACTGCAACTCTGGTTCCTGTACAGGGCTTCTAACATAAGGTGCAGTTCTTTGAGGATAGCAACCACATGTCCAGAAACGCTGAGATGCTGGTCAAGCCAAACTCCGAGATATCTAAAGGAGGAGGTGGCTTCCAAGGTTGTCCTGTCTATTGTGTGGAAGGAGGGAAGGGAGCCAAAGGTTATGGAGACAGCCTTCTTGGCATTTAGGAATAGTTGATTTGAGCATAGCCAGTGCTGAACCTTTTCAAAGTCATGCTGAAATCTGGATGCAAAATCAGTGGGAGAATGGCCAGAGGTATACAGGATGGTGTCATCTGCATACATGTGGATGGAGGTGGAGGAGCAGACCGAAGGAAGGTCATTCAGGAAGATTGAGAACAGGAGAGGGCCAAGAACTAGTGTTGCTCGGATAGCATCCTACAAATTCGGATACCATCATTTTGGTCGGATATCAGATAGCCTCGGATGCCTTAGACATCCAACCAAGGATCCAACCTCCTAGTATCCACTGTAAATATCCTATGGATCTGACCACCAGATCTGATGGATCCAGCCATCGGATCCAAGTACTCGAGGTGGGATCCGATGGATCTGACCACCAGATCCATTTGCCAGATCCTAGATCGGATACCAGCACTTTCTGATGGAGGATAGTCAGATCCACAAAAGCACTATCCGAACAAAACTACCAAGAACTGAGCCCTGGGGTACTCCAGTGTTGATAGGGGGGTATATGGAGTCAGCAATCCAAACAGATTGTGTCCTTCCCACACGGTAACACCCTGAACCAGTTTGTGGCAGTGTCAGACAGACTGTCAAATGCCTTTGTGACATTGACAAAGATGTCACATTTGCATTAGAGTATCAGAAGATAAGGTAAAATCATGCCCCTCAGAAACTGATCCCACCTGGTGTACATGGTTTCAGCATTCCTACAACCATGTCCTTTCCAGTGCCCCACCCCACCAACCACTGAAGGATAGGGCTAAAAAAATAGCACTACTAGGATCTTCTTAGCAGGCACTGGCAGAGTAGCACTATCGGATTTTGCAGCTAGCTCTTGTCTGTGCCACAAGACCTGCTGGTCCCCTCCCTCTCCTTTTAAATGGAGAGAATAGGGGTGACGCCATGCTAGGAAAAGAAGTCAGCAGTCCTTATTTAATTAATTGTTGCTGATTAATTATTAAAAAAAAAGGGACAACTTGTAATAGCAAACCACTCTGGGCAATTGAAAAATAATTAAACTTCATAAATTAACTTCATCATGGAAGGATTTAGGGGATTTCTGTCAGGAAGCGTGAAACGTGGAGCTGCTATTTTTGGCAGCAGGACTGCAGCAAAGGAAGACGATCAATGATTTCATTTTTCTGGGCACGAGATTTGCTTTTTATGAACAGCTTCACCTGGGGACATAAAATTACTGCCTCTTCACTTTTGGGGTTTACTTTGTGTCTGAATGGGTTTACTGTTTTTTTTTGTCTGCACATGGCTTTCCCGAGCATTAGCTCAAAGGCATTTAATTTTGCGCATCACAGGAATCTTGTCTTTTGTCATAAATCTACCGTAGCTTGCCAGAGCCTTTCTAATGTGTGTACATTGATTCTTCCATTTATCGCCCAGAGCAAAATGTAACTGCAAGTCCTTTAATTCAATCAATCAGAAGTGATAATTAGCATAAGTACTTTGAATTTCAAAAGCACAAAAAGGAACCGTAAATGCTAACCAAAAGGCAGTTCTTTTTAAACCTTGGGAATGACTGACTATGGATGCACAGTCTGAGATCTTCCTGTCTGGATTTGTAAACGTAGATACTTCTGTTACTGTTTGAGTCTATTTCTGTATATATTGTCTGCTTTTTATGTTCGTTGTGCATGCAAGCGCAGACAAACATATTGATATGAGAGTTGCTAGAGAGAGGTGTGAGAGGTGCCAGCCCAATGGCCAGCAGTGCTGCAGGGGCTGGTCTGCAGCCGGCAAATCAGCAGGCAGTGTCCTGATGACAGTTTTTTGCTGAGGGGGCTTGTCTTGGCAAACATTTCCAAGGACAGAGCCAATGCTACGTACGGCTCTGTCCTTTGAAATGTGAGCCCTTCAGTTGCGGCTTAGTGCGTCTTTCTTTGTTAAACAATGTCCCCTTTCTCTACTGCTGCTTAGTGTGTCTTTTTTGGTGAAACAATTTCCCCTTTCCCTTTCTGACACTGGGATGCCCACTCCCGGTGTCAGATGTACCCCCCAACCCATCTTTATCCCTAGCCGACATCGGGTTGCTCGATCCCCGTGTCAGCATCCCCCACCACCACCACTGTTGTGCCACACTGGGAGCCCACCCCAATGTGCCTAAATTTAATATCTATTTTTTTACCTGTAAATGAAGAAAACCTTCCCTCGCAGTCTTTTTTTTTTCACCTGTAGAAACGAAAACCATCCCTCGTTGTCTCCCCATCCCCCCCCATCCTGACCCTCCCTCTGCACACCCACCTCCCTGCACACCCCCCTTACCTCATATTTACCCTCTGAGGTTGGCAGATGCGATCTTCTGCAGAGCAGGACACGTCTGCACTCTTCAAACCTGACCGGCAAACTGAAAGAATGAAAGGTAAGCTGTAAAATGGGTCAATGTGGGTTCCAACTTATGTTGATATTTCAACCATTTTTAGGAGTGTTGGCCCCAAATTTTCAACATGGGGTTCTTGGGACTCCACCTCGTGAACATGTCACTGTCATTTCGTTCCTCGATCCTGAAAGGTGATTTTGCTGCGTGGAATCATCTTTTGGGACTGAGTAATGAAACGACAATGCTACTGTTCATGAGGTGGGGTCCCAAAAAGTCCGCGGTTGCAAATTTGCAAAAAATTCCTAAATGATTGCGCTGTGAGCGCGGTACTGTACAAGCCTTTATGACGCTAGAACGCTGTTAATTTTTTATATTTTCACTCCAGATTTTCGACATTGCCATTTTTGCACACTCTTTATGAATAGTATAGCTGTCATTTTTCACATCCTGCCTGAAATGTGTTTTTGCACCAGTTGTTCAGAATGCCACAGTCGCTGTGCGAAATCAACTTTTGGGATGGAGTAACAAAATCACAGTGCCACTGTTCATGAGGGGAGGCCCCAAAAAACCTATGTTGAAAATTTGGTGAAAACATTCCACAAAATTACCACGTTACTGGTGTGCGTTGCACAGTTTGTATGCATGCTCGTAACTGCCAATTTCTAATATTTTCACTCCAGATTTTCAACGTTGCCATTTTTTTCACACCTTGTCATGAACAGTACAACTGTCACTTTTCACATCCTGCCCAAAATGTGTTTTAGCACCTGTGGTGCCAAATGGCACAGTCGCTGTGCAAAATCACCTTTTGGGATTTAGTAACGAAATGATAGTGCCACTGTTCATGAGGTGGTGTCCCAAAAAGCCCATGTTGAAAATTTGGAACGAAAATACCAACAAACATCTGGGGTATTAGGTTTTCCAACTGTAATGCCCCTGCCCTCACCCTGTAGAGACTGACAGGCATTGGGCGTGTGCCTTGGGGTCGTCGGCCATAATGCTCACACTATTCCACCCCCACCCCCACCCTGCAGCCAGTGACAGGCATCAGGGTGTGCCTTGGAGTCTTTGGCCCAAACATTCACCCCATTCTCCTGTACTGCACCCATCTCAGCTTCTTTCATTATGGAATGGGGTGAGTGTTAGGGCCAAAGACTTCAAGGCACACCGCAACGCCTGTCAGTATCTGCAGGGTGGGTGTAGAATGATGTGAGCATTACGGCCGATCACTCAAAGGGACACCCTCAATGCCTGTTAGTTTCTGCAGGGTGGGGGTGGGGCGTTAGGGTTGGAAACCCTAATGCCTCATTAAGGAAGTAAATCAGGGAGGGATGTTTGATGTCACCTACCTTGATTTCAGCAAAGCCTTTGACAATGTCCAACATGGAAGGCTGATTAACAAGATTAGTAGTCTGGCAATGGGGCACAAGCTGATAAACCGAGTTAGAAGCTGGCAGATGGACAGGAGAGGCAGAGGGTGGTGGAAATGGGATCCAATCCAGGAGAGGGGTGACCAGCAGGGTACCTCAGGGATAAGTCCTGAGACCAGTCCTGTTCAATATCTTCATTACAGACATTGTGGAAAGGCTAGAAGGAAAGGTCTGTCTGGCTGTTTGCAGATGGCCGACATCTTTAACAGAGTGAATACTCCAGAAGAGATGGAGAAAATGAGCAGGGACATGGAGAGGCTTGAAAAATGGTCTGAGGAGTGGCAACTGAGGTTCAATGCAAAGAAACCCAAATAATGCACCTGAGAAGAGGGAAACCAGTGGAGAGTTACAGGATGGGGTGGAGGTGCTGATGATCACCAAGGAAGAAAGGGACCTAGGAGCTGTCAGTTCTGATGACCAAAAGGTGTCAAAGCAGAGCACAAATTTTGCAAGGATGGCCAGTGGCACGGTGGGGTGCATAGGCAGAGGTATCACTAGCAGAAGGCACAAGGTGGTGATGCCATTGTATAATGCACCAGTGAGGCCTCACCTACAGTACTGTGTGCAGTTCTGGAGGCCGCAAATGCACAAGGACATTGACAGGGTGGAGGCAATCCACAGAAAGGCAACCAAGATGGTACATGGCTTGCAACACAGAACATCTCAGGAGAGATTAAAAGGACCTCAATATGTACTTATTGGAGGAACAGAGGTAGTGGGGAAACATGATAGATATGTTTAAGTACCTCAAGGGCATAAACAAGGTTCAGAGGTGGACATCTTTCAGCACATCAAACATTCGGCATTGACAGATGCTTGTTTTTTTATCCTAAAAAAAAAAAGAAAACCACCCATCATTGTTTGCTGTGTAACCCCCCCCCCCAAACAGTATACACACACTGGGGATGTCCAATCCCCAGTGTCCTCATCTGTCCATCCACTGTTGTGCACTGTATAAACCCTCAAACAGAATGCAGACACTGGGGTGTCTAATCCCCAGTATCTCATGTGTCCGTCCATTGTTGTGCACTGTATAAACCCCCCCCAAACAGAATGCAGACACTGGGGGTGTCTAATCCCCCAGTATCCTCATGTGTCCGTCCATTGTTGTGCACTGTGTAAACCCCCACAAACAGTATACAGACACTGGGGGTGCCCAATCCCCCAGTGTTCTCATCCGTTCAGCAGATTCCCTGAAAAAAAGAAAACTGTCCCTTGTCGTCTTTTTTTCCCTGTAAAAAAGAAAACAGTCTATCGTTGTCCGTTCCGCCGTTACCCAACCCCCTACCCTCTCACTCATGACCCACACCCCCTGTACCCCATTCACTCTTCAAAGCCCAACCGCGAACGGAGGTAAGCGCGTCAATGTATTTCAATAGGGTTTTCAACTTAGTGGCATAACTTGGACATTTTTAAATACTTTTGCCCCAAATTTTCAACATGTTTTTTTGGGACCCCACCTCACAAACAACTTCACTGAAGCAATTTTTAAACATCAACTCCCTCATGACACCAGTGCACACGAAGAACATTCGGCATTGACAAATGCTTGTTTATCATGTTTCTCAGATTTGACATTCTTCCCATTTTATTTAGCACCCCCTTCCATCTTTTTGCCCATTTTTTAGCATCCCCTTCCATCTTTTTGCCAGTTTTTTTTTTGTATCACATTATTTTACCACTTCTGCAGACCTGGCAGGGGCTACGATCCCCCCCATCGGAGGTGTACATCCTCTGACTCATCGGAGCCATCATGGATCCTGCTGGATCCCGGTATTTTCCTCCATTTCTTTTCTCGCCTGCACCCGTGCAATGGGTGCAGCAGCTATTTCCACCTCCGTGGAGGCAACCAAGCACCCTGGGCATAGACCAAACCCCTTCTTGCTATGCTGACGTGCACAGCTCAAGCCCCTCCCTTCCCTGAGAAAGGAGAGCAGTCCTTCAGATGCTCAGTCCTTACCTGCCCTGGCCGACCCCCGAACGACCAGAGTCCGTTCTCGAACCCGGGTTGCCAGTGTGGTGCGAGGTGCGGTGTCCAGTGCCTCAACCCTTAGTGCCACCAGGCCTTTGCCCCTGTTTTTTACTAGTAGCTGATGTTATGTCTGTATCCTCTACTGGGGCAGATATAGAGAAATAATTACGTAAAAAAAAAACTTCCAGCAAAAGACCTTGTGATCTAACTGGCAGGTCATTTGGGGTAGTTCATGCCCCCAGGGGATCATGACCCATCTCTCCCCCTCGATCCCTTCTCAAGCCCTTTGTGCCTATCCAACCCCCTTATAAAGCTCTCCATCAGTTTCCCGCTGACGAATGCTACATACAACCTTGTTCCACCCCTCCACCACACTGTCCGTGAAGTAATACTTTATCATGTTCCTTCTGAACCGCCCCTACCCAACAGTGTCTAGCTACTACCCCTAGTATTTGTATTGCTGCTGATCATGAACAGCCCTCTGGAGGGCACTTTGCTGTTACCCTGCATGTATTTAAATGATTCAGTCATGTCCTTCCTCTCCCTTCTGGTCTCCAATGAGTTCATGATAAGGCACTCTAATCATTGTTCGTATGTCCTTCCCTGCTGTCCCTGAATCATTTTGGTCACCCACCTTGGCACTATCTCTAGCTTGTTAATGGCCTTTTTTATGTGTGGGTTCCTGGAGACCTTGCTGAGAATCAGACCCGGGGAGGTTGACTTCAAAGGGCAGCAACTCTATCCATTCAGCTAAAGGGAAATTCCCACCTCGCTGGGATATTAGCGAGATCTCCTTTAACTGACATGGACGCTATCCCATAGAACATCACTAGCAGTCTAATTGACTGTTATTCGTAGCTTTCCCCATTAGATGACATGCCTGCTTCAGACCAGGTTTGAACTGACACATCTGAAGTGACATAATGAAACCTATTATAACAACGGTTCATAAGGTTTTGGATTTGGCCCGAGGGGTTGTGGTGGTTACACCTAGGAGAAGAATCATCTTTCATTTTCATTTCCTTTTATTAATGGGTTACCAAGACAACCAGTATGGGGCTAGAATGGTGTCCCCTCCTCCCCCCCCAAAAATCATACTGTTGTATTCCAATGGCTAGCATGGCATATGTCCTATACTTTTGGTCCTCCCTGGGATGTTTTGTAAATAAGAACCTGCAGAAAATAATACTAAACAGACTACTCCATCTGTAGGGAGTAGGTGTCCATTTATACACACGTTAGAAACACAGCTGTATCCATAAGGTTCATAAAGTGGAGGCAGTGACTATGTTGGTGGGTGGGGCAGTCTTCTCAGAGCAGCGTCGGCTTTCAAAACTGGCTGCATTCTGTTTTCAGCTGGACTGTGTGGGACTGTGGCAGCCAACTCAGTGAGCTAGTTGGGCTTTCCTATTGTGGATTTTCTGGTGTCTACTTTTCATGACTTTTTCCCTAGCGCCCTGTTCTTCCAGTGGAAGCAGTGACTGTGTTGGTGGGTGGGGCAATCTGCTTGGAGTGGTGATGGCTTTCAAAACTGGATGAATTTTAACTGTATTCAGCTGTACTACGTGATACTGTGGTAGCCTGCTCAGCAAGCCAGTCAGGCTCTCCTGTTGTGGCTTTTCTGGTGTCCGTGCCTTTCCTGACTTTGCCCTAGTGCCCTGTTCCTCTGGTGGAGGCAGGGACTGTGTCGGTGGGAGGGACATCCTGCAATCTATTTCAGGGCACGTTCCAAGCGGTCCTCGCTTAAGGGCCGTAGCGTAAGGGCATCAAGGAGTCTGCCTGGAGGCAGCCGTGAGGCAGCTGTTTGGCTATCCATGCTGCCCCGGGCTTCTGAAGGGTATCCATCTCTGTCAGTCTGTGTCTGCTAATCTGCTAATGTATTTTTTCTGTTAGAAATTTACTTTCCTTATTATTATATTCAGCTGTTAGTAGCCTTGCAACTGTATTACTGTTTTAATGTATTAGTTTTATATAATTGTATTAGGGACTGTTTTTTTAACTGCATTAGCCTATTGCAGCCTTTGCAAAGGAGTCATCGACTCAAAGGATTGTAATTCTGAAATTTAAATAAATAAAAAATAATAAAACAAATTCTCTAGGCCTACTTGTTGCTTAATTCTGGACCCAGAGTTGGTTGGCATCCTTTTCAATCCACTGCTACTCACTGAGTAACTTTTCCTCACTCCTCTCTTCCCCCATACTATCTTAGCTTGTGACTGTCACAGTTAAGGGCTGCAGTAGGTTTTCCTTTGTGTCTGTCTGCTCTGTAAGTTAGTTTTTTCTTTCTACTCATCTGGCTCTCTCCTTTTATTTCTTATCTATTTGTGTAATTGTTTTTACACTATTTTGGAATCTTTTCTGGTGTTTCTTACCCTTCTTACTCCTTTTCATCTCTCTTACATCAGCTTCTGTTTTTTCTCCTCCCCCTATTTTAGCCATTTCCCCTTCTCCTCCTCCTCCTCCTCCTCCTCTCTCCTCTCTACTCCATTTCCCTTGGTGTCCTTGGTGTCAAATTCTTCCAGTACCTTGGCTACACCTTGAAGCTCTCTGGTGCTTGTTATCCCTTCTGTACCCTCATTCTTTGTCCTCTACTTCCTTTCTGTCTCCCTCTTTCAGACAGTATTCTGTTTTCTTAAATCTCCTTCTAACCTTGTTACAGTACATTTACTAGCAGGTGACACTGAGCTTAATCCTGGTCCTCTCAGTACTTCTTTCTTACAACTTCCCAAAGAATTGAGAGTTGTCCATTTAAACATCCGTAGCCTTCTTCCAAAAGCTGACCAGCTACAGCCTATTATGATCAACCTACGGTTGGGTGTCCTAGTTATATCTGAATCTTGGCTCTCCTCCAAGGTCCAGAATTCTGCTATAACTATCCCTGGATACACTATAGCTAGACAAGATCACACAAAGAGGGGCAGTGGTATTGCTGTTTATATTATTTTATTTATTTATTAAATTTTGGTGATCGGGTAAGCCCACTGAGCCCCAGAGGTCCCTTTTTCAGGGGCAACCTGGGATTATATAGTAAAAGAGAACAATACAGTGAGACAGCGTTATTTCAGGATATAGTTATAGCAACAACACATTTATAATGGCAATATTGGAACATCACAGTATATGAGCAAGGTTATTCTTTCTAGCTAGGGTCCTATCAGGAGCCGGAGCAGCAGCAAGAACTGGCTTCCTCCTGGTGTACCTTAAGCCTTGTGTGGAATATTTTGATAGAGGGAACCTCCTGCACCCCAGGGGGGAGTTGGTTCCACAGGGTGGGAGCAGTGTGAGCAAAGGGCATGCCACTCGCCTTGGTTCTAACCCTGGGGATGTCTAGGAGAGTACAGCCAGTTGTGCGGAGGAGCCGGGGATTGGACTTTAGAGCAACTAGTCCAGAGAGACTAGGATGGGGAGTCAGGAAGAGTAACTTGTAGGCTAGGCTGAGCAGTGGGTACTGGAAGTCGAGCGTCCAGAGAGGGCCAGTTTAGCAAGGATAGGGAGTCACAGTGGTGATCCCTTGGGTTGGCCTGGGCAGCTAATCGAGTTACCTTATTGTAAAGTACCTGGAGCCAGTTCCTCTCCAGCTTCCCCAGTCCTTGCACAACTGGGGCGGCATATATAAGTATCGGGAGGAGGACGTTGGTGGCGATAGAGAGCCTAACTTCGGGAACAAGCTGGTCTGTCAGTTGGTAGAGGGTGCCTAGTTTCCTGTGTAAGGTTTTGGTGACTAAGTCCACGTGGTTTTTCAGAGTGAGACCCTGGTCCAGCTTAAGACCAAGGTATTTCAGGGAAGGCACTACTTCTGTGCAGTTGCCTGCCGAGGTTGTAAAGTTGTAGGAGTTGTGTTCTATTTTGCCCAAGGGATTTAGGGCCAAACAACATAGCCTTAGTTTTGTCTGTGTTGAGGACCATCCTGTTCTCAGTGAACCACTGCTCAAGCGACTGGAGGTCGTCTTGGAGAAGGTGGCTAAGGCCTCCCAATTTGGCAGAGGTACGGTAGATGACTGCATCGTCCACGTACTGGACAACAAATCACCTGCCACAGTGGTGGAATAGTTCATAAGAAAACAGGGAGAAAAGGAGGGGGCTGAGTATCGACCCTTGGGGTACCCCCTCTTTTAATGCAAGTCACCCCGATATGGCATCCTTCCATTTTACCCTGTGCGTGTGGCCGGTCAAGTAACTCTCAAACCACTTTAGAGCATGGCTATCTAGACCTATGTTGCTCAGCTTCGCTAGAAGAAGATTGTGGTTAACCAGGTCGAAGGTCTTGGAAAGGTCTACCAGAATCCAATTTGTGACTGTTCTTGCTGTCTCTTCCCCTACCTCCTATGAGCTGCTCCTACTGAAACTCTCCCTTCCCTTTTCTGTCCCCATCTTTATTGCTGGTGTTTATTATTGCCCTGTTATTACCTCATCTTTAATTACCTTTCGACCATCTGTACTTAATCTTCCAGAGGTGAGCTTTATATTCTTGGTGATTTTAATATAAATTTGCTCACCCCCCAATACAAATTGTTCAAAATGTAAAGTCACTACAATTAACTCAAATAATCTCTGACCGCACTAGCCTAAACTTTAAATCTTTAAATCCGTCCCTATTAGACTGGGTCCTCTCATCTCATCTCATCCTCACAATTTGTGGTTGCTGGAATCTTTCCTGATGCCCTCAGTGACCATCATATGGTGTACTGTGTGTGCAAGGTACATCATATTAAGGTTCCCCCTAAATTTATGCATCTCAGGTCCTTTAGGTCTGTGGACTTGTCCGCTCTCCTAGCTAACCTATGGGCAACTGATTGGTTCACAATATCAAACAGCTAATATCAGTTTTGACCTGCAATATTTTCAATCCAAATTTATGGCTGTGTGGGAACGTCATGCTCCCCTGAGAAAAAACAGAGTACGGGGCTGTCCTCTTCCATGAATTACAGCTGAGGTTATGGCTTGCCTCTGTACTAGAGACCTTGCCTGGCCCTCATTTAAGATCACTGGCTCCCCATTTGCTTTGGCAAACTATCGTCATCTTCATAACACCTGTACCAAAGCTGTTTGACTTGCTAAGTCTGAGTATTTTGCATCCATACTGCAGAACAACATTAATCATCCCTCTAAGTTCTGGAAAGTTAACCATTCTCTGTTCTCCCCTCTGAACCAGTCTCCCCTCTCCTGTTCTCAGAGTTGATGACCCCCTCATATCAGACCTTCTATTGTTACCTCTTCCTTTAACTTCTGCTTTATGACCTATGCCCTCTCTCTCTCATCCCTTCCTCCCTTTCTTCCCCCTCATTACCTACTCCTCCATTAAATCTCTTCTTTTCCTTCTCTTTTATCACCACTTCTGCTACCCTTATGTCCTTGCTTGCTCTTAATTCTCACAAATGTGGTAGCCCTGATGGCCTTGATACCAAACTACTTCTTCTCTTAGCCCGTGCCATTGCACTACCTAGTACCCTGCTTCTCAACCTTTCTTTTTCCTCTGCTACTGTTCCTGATTCTTAGATGCAGGCTACTGTCATTCCTCTCTCTAAAGGTGGTGATCCCTCTTCTCCTGGTAATTATCATACTATTTCTCCTTCCTACTTTATCTAAGTTACAGGAACACGTTATTATAAAATCATATCATAGAATCATAACAGCAGAAAAGGACCCCAGTGATCCATCAAGTCTGCCCCACCCCCTTACTCATCAACCTTTCCATTGGCCCTCCCTTCCCCCACTTCCCAATCCCATATGTCTGTCCCATGCCCTGTTGAATCCTTCCACCATTTCAGCCCCTCCCCCACCTCCTCTGGTAGTCTTCCAGGTCTTCACCATCTTTTACGTGAAGAATTGCCTCCTACTTATTGCCTTTATATCTTCCTCTCTCCAATCTTAGGCTATGCCCTATAGTTATAGCCCCTCCTTCCTTTTAAGTAAGCTCCCTCCTTCACTTTATTGATCCCCTTCACATACTTAAAAGTTTCAATCATGTCCCCCCTCTCTTCTAGTATCCAGTGTGTACAGATCCAGTTCCCTACACCTGTGCTCATATGGCTTCCCCTGCATACTGTGCATCATCTTGGTTGCCCTTCTCTGAACTCTCTATCCCATCTATGTCCTTTCATAGGTGTAACCTTCAGAACTGGACCCCATACTCCAGGTGCAGCCTCACCATGACCTTGTAAAGAGGCATCAGTACCTCCCTCCTTCTGCTAGTAATACCCCTCCCAATGCATGCCAACATTCCATTTGCCTTCCCCACTGCTTTGCTGCATTGGCTGTCTACCTTAAGGTTGCTTGATATTATAATCCCCAGATCTCTTTCCTGCTCCATTTTTTTTATTTCCTCCTTCCCCCCAGAGTGTTTGTGGGTTTTTATGACCCAAGTGCATCACAGCACACTTTTTTGCATTGAATTTCAGTTGCCAAGTTTCTGACCACCCCTCCAAAATCTTCAAGTCCTGCCTCATGGCCTCTACCCCCGGGTGTCCACCCTATTGCAGATTTTCATATCATCAGCAAATAGGCACACCCTTCCCTCCAGCCCATCCGCTATATCACTGATATTGAAAAGGAGGGGTTTCAGTATTGACTCCTGGGGCACCCCACTCATCACCCTCCTTACCCTGGAGTGCACCCCATTTACCACCACTCTCTGGCTTCTGCCCGCCAACCAGTTTTCCACCCACCTAGTTGCTATCCTTCCCACCCCTAAGCTTTCCAGCTTATTTACTAGCCTTCTGTGAGGGATGGTTTCGAAGGTCTTACTGAAGTCCAGATAGGCTACTATACTGTACTGTACTATACTATACTATACTATACTATACTATACTATAACAATTCTCTCCCTTCCTTGACTCCTCCTCCTTTTTCAGCCTGGTTTTAGGAAATCCCACTCCACTTCCACTGCCCTCCTTTGGCTCACTGACTCCATCCTTACAAGTATGGCTCAGGGTCTGATCACATCTGCCATTTTTGTTGATCTTGCACAAGCTTTTGACACCATGGCACATCCCCTCCTTCTGGACAAGGTCAAGGCAGTGGGACTTTCTGACTGTGCAGTCAGCTGGCTTCATTCTTACTTTGAGGGAATAACTCAAGCTGTCCAGATAGGAAATACCATTTTATCACCACTCCCTATCTGCTCAGGTGTCCCTCAAGGGTCTGTCCTGGCTCCTATTCTCTTTTCCATACTCTTGAATGACCTCCCATCTGTCTGTTCCTCTGCATCCACTCATTTGTATGCTGATGATACAGTTGTTTTTGTATCTGGCCCCTCTGCCCAGGATCTTACCTCACAGCTCCAGCTGGCTTTTTACAATATTCAGCAATGGTTTCAATCTAACCAACTTTCCCTCAATGCTAAAAAAAGTCTCCATGACTTTTGGCACCAGTCAGAGGCTTTCCAGATCCTCCCCCTTCCCTTCATTGCACACTCTCGGTGTAGCTATTATTGAAAACGTATCCTCTTTTAAGTACCTCAGTGTCTGGCTTGATCGTCATCTTGATTTCTCGGTGCATATTGATGCCATTCACCAAAAGCTTCACCCTAAGCTTGGTGCATTGTACAGGAATAAAGTGAGCATCCCACTTCCTGTCTGCATTGAGATTGTTTTAAAGATGATTCTCGCTAATTTTGATTATGATGACATAGTCTATAGTGGAGCTCCCAAATACTCCCTTGCCAGATTGGACCCTCTTGTTCACTCTTTTTGTTGTTTTGCATTAGATTGTTCCCCTCGTACCATTGCTTAATCTACTCTGCCTCTTCACTTCCCTCTCTTGACACCAGCTGCCATTCCCATTGTGTCTCCTTTATATCCTAATACTGGCTTGGTTCCTTCCCACCTATCTTACATCTCTCTTATCCTTTCCTTCAACTTCCTGCTACCCTCTGCACAACATTATTTCTCATTCCATCATTAGTCCTTCTAGAAAGTCTACTGTTAGTCATTCTGCTTTCTCGTACCGTTTTCCTAAACTATGGTCCCACTTTCCCATGTCTCTTCACTGTGTCTCAACTGCTTTCTCTTTAAAGCCTTTCCTTCATGACTAGCTTTCTCCCTCCTACAACTTTCCATGACTCCCCAAAAAAAAAAAAATTGTGCTGCCCTGGCACTCTGTTTATATAATAAAATGTTGCAATGTTGTGTTCAATTTTAAATTATGTCTCCTTGATATATTGTATTTCTATTTATGATTTTTCCACATCCCCTACCCTCAATACGCATCTGGCAATGAGCTATTAGCAGCTCAGTATGTCTTTCCTGGTGAAACTTTTGAAATCAGTCAATCAATCAGTCTTTCCTCCACATGCACCTAAAACACTGCTTGATCTATAGAGGTACCATATCAGTTACACACACATGCATGCATGTACACACACACTTGAAATTCAGCTCTTCTCTACATATAAGAGTGAGGCAGCATGATCTAGCAACTAGACCACAGGCTTGGGAACCAGGAGTACCAGGTTCAAAGCCCACCACAACCATTAACTCAGTATGTGACCCTGAATAAGTGACATAACTTCTCAGTGCTTCAGTCTACCTAGCTATAAAAATGGGTAAAAGCAGGGCCCCACTGAAAATGAGATATTACATCCCAGCTGGGCTATCATAGTTTCTTTATTTACTTGAAAATTGAAAACCCAGAAACGCACACTGAACAGAGGTTCACTTCCAGTTGCAATCCAGGGGAAGGGAACTAAGGGGTACAAAGTAGCAACAAATAAGTGACAGAGTACAGTAATGCCAAGCATAAATAACACAGCAGGTCCAAGAATTGGGTGGATACAGGGTACACGATAATTTGTAACATGGCAAAAGAAGCAACATCCAAATAACGATTCTCTATTGGTCTAAACAGAACACATGGTCACAAAACAAGAAGGCATTAATTCTCTAGTAATGCCCACGCAGTACCATAGTTCTCCACATTATAAATCACTGCTAAGTTAAAAATGTAGATAGCAGATGCAAATTCCCACCCTCGCGGTTTTTGTTCTATCGCTCCATATTTCTGTTTTCCTCTGTTAAACAATGAAAGGGCAAGTGTAGAAACAAGTGCAATACCTAAAATGGAAATCTTAAATGAGCACAGGAATGCAGCAAGTCAACCTAATCTTGAGACCCAGGACAGTTTCCAAAGTAAGAACAGTGTTTAAAATGTCTTGTCCATGAGCCGTACTCCATTTCATTTGTCCCATTTCACAAATAACTGCCCTGTTAATTTTAATTCTTACAGTGGTCCATCATAGCGAGTGATATAGAAATAATGTTCCGACACACATCTTTACTGTTAAGCCTTGGAAATGTTGGTACTGTTCAAAAGGTTTACCGTGTTATTGGTATAATGCTTTGAAATATCTCAGTTGTACTCTCGTACTATTTGCTATATGCTGTTGAGCTAATGAATATGCTGATTAGCTGAATGATTCCTACAGTGCATGTTTCTCATAGCGTTTTGAAGTTTTAACGAGTACTTTTAAGAGATTTTTTTCAGACTTGAACAAAAAATAAACCACAGCGAATAATATTACAAAAGACTAGTGTGAATAGCCATTTGTAATATAAGGCTACACACAACCACAATATTAACAAATGTTGAAGCAGACACAAGATCATTAAATAACTTTAAATGTTACAGCAGTCTCTGATATTTATTGCTTTAACTGACTAATTGAAAACAATTTTGGTAAGTGCTTACTATGTTACAAGTGCATTAATCCACTCCAAAGTCAGGTTCTACTAGGAAATTAATGCCTGGTTGGGTGGTTGGAGGCACCCCAACCCACCCCCCACCAGGCATTAATTCCCTAGTAGAACCCTCCTTTTTCGTGAATTAATGCTTACATACTGCAGTGCAGCCCCAGAGCATACTATTGTATACAGAGTCTAGGGTGGGTCCAAAGACCAAAAGAGAGAACTGTACGTAAGGTACAGGACAGATAACAAGGTGAATAAATGGGGTTACAAGCACTTATTTGTAAAGAATATATCACAAATGTTATTGGGGCTACGTGTTGATTTTCAGTGTAATTCAGAAAAGTATAGGGCTCAAGGATGAAAGCCTAGCAGCTGAGTCTGCAATAACAAATGAAAATTATTTCATATATATTATAACATCAAACTGATTTTATTAAATGTATTATGAAAGTAGTATAAACCTGACATGAGGGATTGTCATAAGCGGATCAGCCACTTAGTTTCAAATCATGAGACCATGTAGTTCTGTTAGTGTATTGTAAAATGGCAGAGAAGCAATGAACAAAATAGAACCTTATCATTGGCTAAAAAAAAAACAAATTTGCTATGCATTAATTCCCTAGTAATGCACAGTAGCTCCTGTGGTACTGCACATTACCAGTCTAACCTGCAAAGTGCTGTTTTCACCCACTCAGCCACCTAGTGGGCCATCACTAAATCACACAAATATACACTATCCTTCTGTCTAAAATGCGGTGTGGTCAATAGTAGCGCTTGAATAGTATTAAATTATACTGACGATGTTGATAACATTGTAGAACTGTACTTATTGTTTAAAATGTTTCACAAATATGAGGCAGGTAGGGGACACCAGGTTCTGAAAACATAATAATTTTGTCTTTATAGAAGAATTGCCGTATAGTTACAATGTTAAATGTAGAATTGAAATACAGCAGTCTTATTCAAGAAGTTCAGTGTCAACTTACAAGCACAGAGCACCGTACCGGAACATGAGCAACGTGGAATGCGCATTGCTGTATATAAGCAGTAAGTACGGGATGCTCTAACAGTCAACAAGCGTAAGAAGATGAGTGCGTGGTCAGATAATGAATCGTTATATTGTGCACATTTAGCAAGTTAACAGATAATATAAACATTTCTCAGGGGATATTAAAATAATGGTTATATTATCCACCTCTTTATAGTCTGCATGTAAATTTGGATAAGTGTTGTTACCCACAATGCAGCACTGCATCGTTTCATAACTGTTCACGGTGTGTGAGCAGCATATTTCAATATGTGTAAGTATTGTAACAGTTTTATTATCATATTCTAGTTTAGAAAGCAAGTGTTTTTCAATGTTGCATTCAGATTTTTTGTAACACAGCAACCATGATGTATCGTACCTGCTTTGCCTGTTGATGCCTAATAGGCATTTGAACTGACTGAAAGAAAAATGTCCGAGAATGCTGCTGACCCAGCTGTGGACAAAACTTCATCCTCTCATAAGGAGAAACTGAAGGAACTGGTTGAACAACCCTCTAATCAGGGTGATGGTTCCTTGATTAAGAAAAGAACCGCAGGTACTGCCACTGAACTGGTAAGTTCTGCTAAGAAAAAGAGGAAGGAAAAACACTCAGTTCAGGAACCGCAACCTACAAAAACATCAGTTCCAACTGCAGGTAAAATAACAAATGCTATAAAAATTATACAGGCACTGCAAACTGGTACCGCAGTTCTGGTTCAGCGTCCCCGGTTCGCAGACCTCTGTTCAGGACCTGGGTTCCTCCTCAGTTCCCGGTTCACTTGAAAGGTTTGCTGAGGTGTACATGGATAACCCTGATGTATCCCCTGATCTTCAACATCATGACTCCCCTGAGAAGGGAGCTGAGGATTTTTCCTCTCAGTCAGACACTGGACCTCTCCACCCAGGAATCCATAGAGGAGGAAGAGGAGTCAGACTATATGGAAATGATGGATATGCCAGTAACAAAAAGACTGTTGCTGCCCATCCACAAGTCTCTGAAGAGACAGGCTTCTAGAATTTTATGACCCCCACTTCCATTCCCCCAGTGGACAAGAGGATGGACAGGAAGTATTGGGTGGCTAAGTATGAAGCAGAGTTCCTTTTTGGACACCCCAGCCATAAAGAGGTGGTGCAAGCTGCAGCTTGTGATAAGGCAGGGATTACCCTGGCATCACACCTACTCAGATAAAGACCATAAAAATGGATTCTATGCCCAGGAAACCCTACTTAGGTGCCTCTTTGGCCATTTGACAGGCCACTTACATGACCTATGTTGCCAGATATCAAAAAAGTCTCTGGGATGCAGTTTCAGAGATTGCTAAAGCATGCCCTGGGGGGCACAGAGGCCTCTAAATGCCAGTTCAGAATGGCAGTGGATGCCAGTGATATTGCAGCCAGACAAATGGCACCCTCAGTGTCTCTGAGGAGATTGGCCTGGCTGAGGGCAACTAATTTATCCCAGGACACCCAGACAAAGGCACTGGACTTTCCCTGTTGAGCCCACATCCCTTTTTGGTGAACAAACAGAGGCTTACATGAAAAAGATGGATGAGTACAAGGTGGCTTACAAGAGTGCTGGTGCAAAGGAGAAAGCAGCAGCATCTCAGAAGTACCAAGGCAGAGGGAGCAGGGGTAGAATGCATTACAGACCCTTCTTCCAGGCCCAGGCATCGCCTACCTATTAACCTCAGAGAGGGTACTTCAGAGGCAGAGGCAGAAGGGGCAGCAGTCATACTGGCCCCAGCACTCAGCCAAGTGCACAGACTAAGCAGACCCCCTGAGGGATCTGCAAGGGCTGCCTCCCCACTTCCAGTAGGGAGCAGGCTGGCCCACTACCTCCAGGCTTGGGAATCCATCACTACAGACTGATGGGTCCTGGAGGTAGTGGGCCAGGGTCTTGGCCTCAGGTTCAAGATCTTGCCCAAACTGAGGGCAAGGTTTTTCAGACCTGCCAGTCTATCAGAAGTAACTCTGTTGGAAGAGGAAGTAGCAAAACTAATTCAAGACAAAGCAGTAGAGCCTGTTCCCTTGGACCACAGGGGAAGGGGTCTCTACTCAGGATACTTCCTCACTCTGAAAAAAACAGGGGAGTGGTGACCCATATGGGATCTCAGACTTCTAAACAGGCATTTAACAAAGCCAAAGTTCAAAATGGTCACTCTGGCTACCATTCTTCCTAAACGCAGGAAGGGGGATTGAGTTAGCATCTCTGGACTTAAAGGACATGTGGAAGGGGTGCAATTCTCCTTTTTCCAGACCTTCCATCAACATTTCATGTAATGGCTCAAGGAGTAGATCTTGAAAGACTTTAAAGAAGTCTATGAGGAGCCCATCTTGGCCTGGCGCCTTGCCCCCTCTAAGGTCTTTAATCACCCTTTGAAGTTCACCAACCTCAATGGGCACGTCCAGGTCATGTAGCTGGTCGGGAGAGAGCAGAGGTAGGGAAACATGTGCAAAGAACTGATCTAAGTCAGATTGATTAATGGGCCCCTGCAAAGTATAGAGCTGTTTGTAGAATGTCCCGAAGGTCCGGTCTATACTAGGAAGTATCCCCTCTAAGTACCCCCCCATCCCGAATACTCTCCACGTTCCTCTCTGCCTCTTGCCTGCGCAGCTGCCAAGCGAGGTATTTGCCCCCTCCCCGTCTCTGTCAAAATATGCACCCGCTTGTGTCAGGAGGATCAATCTCTCCAAATTGACACTGCTCAAAGTATTATATTGCCATTTAAGTTTTTGTAGGACTCCATATACAGCAGCTGTAGGCCTTTTTTTATGATCCTCCTCGCATGCTTCAATTTTGGTCCTGAACCTTTGTAAATCTTGCTGGGACCCCCTAGATTTATGGATCACATAAAAAATTGAATATCCCTTAATTGTGGCTTTTAACGCTTCCCACCTCGTCGCATGCAACGTATCTCCTTTTTTATTAAAGACCAAAAATTCTTTAATCATTGCGGCAGCCCCAGTGCAGAAAATGCCGTCTTTGAGCAGTGTGGGGTCCAGCTTCCACTGCCTGACCACAGAGGGTGAGTCTTCCATCACCAGCTCCAATGTAACAGGGGCATGGTCAGACAGCAGCATGGGGGAATAGGACGCACCTTTTGAAAATGGGATTAAGGAGTGCGACACCAGTAATCTATCTAGTCTGACATAAAATCCATGGGCGTGAGAGAAAAAGCTGTAATCCCTCCCAGTGGGGTGTACATGCCGCCAAATGTCAACCAAGCCCAGGTCCCGCTGCCGCGCTCCCAGTGCTAGAGCATTTTTAGTTTTAGTGATGGGGGAAGTTTTGGAACAGTCCATCACACTATCTAAAACACAATTATAATCTCCACCAATAATCCATGGCCCAGGCCACCTAGCTAATTGCAAAGCTAACTGCTGGAAGAATTCTGGCTGTTCCAGATTAGGAGCATACACGGACCCCAGGGAAATCATGCCCACCTTAGGGAAAGATACCCTAACCAGAGCAAATCTCCCATACTGGTCTGAAACTTGTTCAACAATTTTAACCCCAGACCCCTTGGGGAACCAAATTGCAGTCCCTCTCGATTTGGTGGAAAATGTCAAAAACACCCACATTCCACCCATGGCCGCTGCCGTTTTTACTGCCTCACCCTGGGACATGTGGATTTCCTGAAGCATAATGATTTGCCATCTGGATCTCCTAACCTCCGTTTGCAGTTTTTTCCTTTTAATAACAGATTTCAGACCATTAATGTTCAGAGATGTGATCTTAATGCTTTCAGCCATAACCCCCCTCTAAATTAGAGCATTTCCAACATCTTTTGTACCAACCGAGGAACCATGTGCAGTCATCTGTCCCAACCAACCAATTTTCTTTTAACTCCCAACAAACATCCCCAAGAAAAAGAGACCCAAAGGGCTCACCGGCTCCTACACAGTAAAATAATGGAGCTAGGATAAAACCCACCCCATTCCCTCCCAGCAAAATCCCCACAATAACTAACATAGAACCCACCTCCCCCCCCTCGCGAATCTAAAAAGATCCGCCATTATTTTCCTTACAAACAGCCAGCGAACTTTAAAACTAAGAAACTAGGTACTATCCGACAGCCTATAGGAGGCACACATTCATAAAAGCACAGGAATACAGCATACAGTAAGACCCCAACATCATAAATCACCAGTGATCCTTAGTTCCCCCACCAAACCCCCGGTCTCCCCACTCACAACTCTAGTAGGGAGGTAATAAAACACTCCCCACATTTAACAGGAAAACCAGAGAGCTGTCACCCCTTTTCGAACAGTTTAAACTCTGTAACCTAAATGTAAATGTTTTTAGGGCCAAGGGCCTCTCGGGGAGAAACAAAACACTCTTTGTAGCGGTAAAATGTTGCACAGGCAAAGCAAGCAAGAGGAGAAAGAAGGTAAACAAATACAGAAGTTAATGCATTAGTTGTATCAAGTCTAAATCATTGAGCTTCTTAGGATCCAACAGTGTAAGTTCCAGCCCCACTGTTACCCTAATCCCAAGACCAGGTCGGGGCTCGGTAAGCCAAGTTTCGCCAGTCTCCTAAGCAATGGCGCAAATCGCTACCTCCGCGCAGTCAATCTCATACAGATATAAAATTAAAAATTAGCGGTCGGAAACAAACATCACGGTGTAGTTGCACCACAACTAGAGAGTAAACAACAACACCGAGGGCCAAGCAGCTTACATAAAGCAGTGGATCAAACCATGCCAACAATAGGAATCAGTTACTTATCTTGATCAACGTTGTCAGCTGAACCTTCTCTGCGACCGACGCCTTTTCACCTCTTCGTCCACCCATCGAGAGGCCTCTCTAGGGCAAAAAAACAGCTTGAGTGCACTCCCTGGGTGATTAATTCGGAGCTTGGCTGGGTAAAGAAAGGTGAATTTCCATCCCATTTTGTACAGCTTTGTCTTGATCTCATTGAACTGCTGTCGCTTACTTTGGAGAACCCTGCTGTAATCTTGAAAGATCATGACCAAATTATTTTGCATTTTTATGGCCCCTTTCACTTTTACCTGTTTGAGAATAGCTTCTTTTTCTGCTTACCACAGATATTTAATCAGCAGTGTCGCGGTCGGTCACCTTCTTTTGGCGGATGCCCAACTCTATGAGCGCGCTCTATTTCACACTGGGCCAGCACTGGCAGTAATTCGAGGTGCTCAACAATCCATTTGTGCAGGTTCGTTTCAGGGTCTTCTCCCTCGGTGCCCTCCGGTAGCCCCACGATCCTCAGGTTCGATCTCCTAGACCGGTTTTCTTGATCATCCACCTGAGCACTTAGTTCTCTGACCGTGCTAAGGATAGAGGCCTTGTCCCAAGCTGACTCCACAAGAGCTTCTTCCAGCACCCCAACACGATGTTCAAGCTGGGCTGTTTGATCAGTATGAGTTGCAGAGGTCTCCGACAGGCCCGTAACCACTGGTTGCATGTGGGTGATCTGAGCGGCTATGTTAGCAAAGCCTGTCTTCATGTCATGTTGAATTTGTATAAGCATAGCAGGTACTGCCGCGAGGGACCTCTGCAGATCGGTCATTGTGACAGGGTTTTCATCTGGTTCAGGCCTGCTCCGCGACTGCTCAAGGCCACGATGTGAACGTCCCAGAATATCTGCCTCTCCAAACTGAAGTTTTGCCTGCTTTTCTTTTTTCCTACTAGATGCCATCCGCTACCTGGGTATGCCACCCCGTTATAACATTTAGTTAAGCAGCTGGGGTCTCACAATTCGCCTTCAAAGATATGTGCCAGAGGGAGCACAGCTAAACTGCGTCCGCCATGTTACAGCATCAGCCAGGCCCCCCAGGGTGCACATATTTAACTCACTGAGCCTGTCCTCATAGGGTTTATCCTCCAATCCCTGGATCATCCTAGTTGCCCTGCGCTGTACCTCCTCCAGTAATCTGATATCCCTCTTCAGGAACGGACACCAGTACTGCACGCAGTACTCCAGGTGTTGCCTGACTAGTGACCTGTACAAAGGCAGGATCACCTCCCTTCATCTGGATGAGATTCCTTTCGCGATACACACCAGCATTTTGTTGGCTTTAGCTGCCGCCTTCCTGCACTGAGCTGAGTTGTTCATATTCCCCATTATAACCACCCCAGATCTTTTTCCTCCTTGGTGGTACCTAATTGAACCCCTCCCAATTGGTAGCTCCTCCCTGGGTTCCTAGCTCTGAAGTGCAGAACCTTGCACTTCTTCACATTGAAACCCAACTGCCATGTTTCAGACCACTCCTCCAATTCAATCAGGTTGTCCTGCAGCCCCTGCCACCCTACTATGTCGTCCACCACCACCCCCGTCTTGGTATCATCAGCAAATAGACTGATATTACTCCTGATGCCATGTGAGATATCATCATCATCATCATCGTCATCGTCATCATCATCATCTTTATTTATAAAAAGCGCCTTTCAAAACCAAGATGCCTGTCAGTGGCTCAGTAGGTAGCACACTCGCCTCTGAGGCCGGGAGATCAGAGGGCTGTGGGTTCAGTTCCCACATCTGGCACTTGGGTTAATATCCCAGTACTGACACTGTAGTACAGCATGAGAGGGGCGCTGCACTTCTGAGGTGCTGTCTTTCAGATGAGATGTTAAACTGAGGTCCCATCTGCCTGGACTGGTGGTAGTTCAGGTGGATGTTAAAGATCCCATGGCACTTATCGAAAGAGTAGGGAATTTAGCGGTGTCCTGGCCAAATTTCCCTCATTCACTAAAAATACTGCCAACAGCTTAATCTGGTTCAAGGTCAGTTGGAATTCATCTGTATCCCCTTCCCCTGGGTCATGCCTGAAAATAGGCAGAATTTGTCTAGTGCACTTACCCGATCAACAAAAACTAAATAAAAAATAAATAAATAAAAATTCATTAAAATGATTAATAAAGCTAAAATTAACATATAAAATCCCATGGCTGCAATACTAATAACTGGCATATGCCATATTAAAAAGAAAAGTCTTTAATGCTGTTTTAAAACTTTGGACGGTCCAGCTATCTCGAACCTGACGAGGTAGAGAATTCCACAGGGTTGGGGCCTCAAAACCGAAAGACCTGGCTCGAGATGTCTTCAAACGAACCCTGGGAATCTCTAGAAATCCCTCTTCAGTGGATTGGACAGAGCGGGAGGGACAGTAGCGATGAAGGAGATCTTGCAGGTAACCCGGTCCCTGATTGTGTAGGGCCTTATGGGGTCAGCAAACCGACCTTGAAGGTAATCCACCACCGTACTGACAGCCAGTGCAGTCCACGAAGCACAGACGTTGTATGACTGGTCCTGGAGGAACCAGTCAATAGCCTGGTTGCACTTTCTGCACGAGCTGCAGGTGGCGGATATCAGCCCCCCATATCCAAAGGTAGAGGGAGTTGCAATAGTCAAGGAGGGAGGTAATGAAGGTGTGGACCAAAGTTGGAAGATTGTCTGAAGAAACCAGGTGTTTCACCCGGGCGATATTCCTCAGATGGTAAAAAGAGGTTTTGACAACTGCTGACACCTGCAATTTAAGTGTCAAACAGTCATCAAACATAACGCCCAGGTTCCAAACCCATCTGAGGTAGTTAACTGTACACATCCAAGCCATAAGCCTGAAGGTGATCCAGCCAACAAACCCACCTCCCAATGATCTGGGTCCACAACCAACACCTCAGTCTTTTCTGGGTTTAACCACAGCCTACTCCCATTCATCCATTCCTGGATCTCGGTGAGACAGTTGTTAAAGACCGAAATGGCAGCATCCTGGCTGGGCACAAAGGACATGTATAGCTGAGTATCATCTGCATAGCAGTGAAAACTCAAGCCACACCACCTAATAATCACTCCCAATGGCAGCATATACACCACAAACAACATGGGTGCCAAGATGGAACCCTGCAGAACCCCACAGGATAAGGGGAGTGATGCCAAGGAAAATATCCCAGACACCACCATCTGGGTTCTACCCTTGAGGAAAGATCAAAACCATCTGAGAACCATACCAGACAGTCCACAGATGGACTGCAGGCGCCCTAATAGCACCTCATGGTCTATGGTGTCAAATGCCGCAGAGAGATCAAGAAGGACCAAGATAGAACAGGTCCTTCGATCTCTCACTATTAGGAGGTCATTAAGTACCCGAACAAGAGCTGTCTTGGTACTATGTCTCTTCCTAAATCCGAACTGGAGAGAATCATAGACATTGTGGCTGGTCAAATGACCATCCAGTTGCAACACAACCACCTTCTCAATAACCTTACCCACAAAGGGCAGGTTAGAGACAGGTCTGTAGTTAGCCCGACAGTCTGGGTCCAAAGAGAATTTTTTAAGTAGGGGCTAAACCACGGCCTCCTTTAGAGGATCAGGAAAGATCCGTTCTCCAAGGACATCCAGATTATCTCGGCAAGGACCGGGCCGATCTTATCCACACAGCCCACTAAGAGATGTGGGGGGCCAGGATCCAACTACAGCTGGTTAGACGCAAAGACTGAGTGATCATCACAATGTCATTGCTCATGGGGAGGCTGAAGTCACACCACAAAAACTGGGCATCCGACGTCTCCTGCCAACCATCGCAGCCCCCACTGGGGAGGGACACGCAGATACCCGACATGATTGAGGCAACCTTATCTGAAAAGAATCGAGCAAACTCCTCACACCGTTCTTGAGAAAAAGCACCTCCAGACTGAAGACAGGTTGGATTGCACAATCTGTCCACAGTCCAAAAGAGCTGAGCCGGTCGATTCCTTGCAGCAGCAATCTCCCTGGATAGGAATGTTGCTTTCTTACGGGTAATTGCTGATTGATAGACCACATAATGGTCCATTAAACTAAGTCTGTTGCACTCCAGGCCGGATATCTGCTATGAATATCCCAAACAGCACCAGGCCCAGCACTGACTCCTGGGGAACCCTGCTCATCACAGCCCTTGGGGATGAGAGTTCCCACCACAACCACCCGTTGCTGCCTCCCCTTCAGCCAGTTCATGATCCAGTTTTCCATCTTTGTCCCCACCCCCACATATTCCAACTTTCCCCCCCAACCGCCCATGAGGCACAGAATCAAAGGCCTTGCTGAAGTCCAAATACAGGACATTCACTGCATGACCCTTATCCAGTTCCCTCATCACCCAGTCATAATACTTAACTAGTTTGGTCTGGTGAGATCTTCCTGAGGCAAACCCCTGTTGCTGACCATCCTGGAGTCCATTGTCTTCCAAAAAGTTCACTAGCCTCTCTTTCAGGATTGCTTCCATTAGTTTTCCTACGATGGATGTTGGACTTACTGGTCTGTAATTGGCTGGTTCATCCTTTGGGCCACTTTTGTGGATGGGTACCACATGAGCCATTCTTCGTTCTTGTGGTATGCATCCTGTGTCCAGGGAAGTACTGAACAGCTCTGCCAGCTGCCCTGCTAAGACCTCCGCCAGTTCTTTCAGCACCCTGGGGTGAATGCCATCTGGTCCAAGTGCCTTTTCCACCCTCAGTGCCTTCAGGCTGTCCAGCACCCTGCTGTCTATAATTACCTGATCTGTCATGCCCATCTTCCCCATCCCCTGAGGTAGCTGACTGCCCTTCTCCTTCATGAACACAGAACAGAAGTACTCATTTAGTGCTTCTGTCTGCTCCGCCCCTTTTTCCACCCACCCACCCCCATCCTTCCTAATCCTATCTGGTCCTTGCAGCTCTTTTTCTCCCTTATGTACCTGAAGATGTCCTTTTCCCAGTCCTTGATGCCCTGTGCCAGCCTCAGGTCTCTGGAAGCCTTGGTCCGCTCTGACTAGTCTGGTTACTTTCTTGGACTTCTTCAAATACATTTTCCTGTCCTCCCACCTTCCAGATTTCTTGAACCTCCTAAATGCTGTTTTTGTTGCCCTCACCCCTTCCAAGACGTCCTGATTCAACCAGCTTGGCTTCTTAGTCCTTCCCTTCTTGCTCTATGTCCTGGTGCATGACCCTGTAGCCTCCATCAGCCCTGATTTGATAATTTCCCATTTTTGGCTTGCATCCAAGTGTGGATTACTTACTGCCAGATGTCTTTTCAAAATTTCCCCCATCTTGTCAAAGTCAGTATGTCTGAAGTCAACCACTGTGGTGCCTGTACTTACATCTTCCTTGCCCATGCTGAGCGAGAGCGTGAACCATATCGAGTGGTGGTCGCTCCCAGCCAGTGGGTCCTCCACCCCCGTTCCCTTACAGTCTCCTTATTAGACAGTACTAGGTCCAAAGTTTTATCCAACTGAGTCGGCTCGATAACCATCTGTGTCAGGAAGCTATCTTGGAATGCTTCCAGGAGTACTTGCTCCTTTGCACTCGAGGTGGCTGGGCTGCTCCATTCCACTCCTGGTAGATTGAAGTCCCCCATGATCATGGTGTTTCCCTTCCTCTAGAACCTCCTAATCTGCTCTGCTAACTACCTGTACAAGCCCTCTGCCTGAGCTGGTGGCCTGTACACCACTCCCATCCTCGGTGTCCTACTTTTTAAATCCTGGAATTGCAACCATAATGCCTCTGTTCTAGCCTCCACCCCGCTCTTTCCTTGCACACCTTATCCCCTCCCTTACGTAAATCGCCACCCCTCCCCCTATCCTTTCTGTATATTCTATACCCCGGGGTCATCAAATCCCAGTCTTGGAGTTGGGTGGCCCAAGTCTCCATGATGGTTGCAGTGTCCACGAAACCCACTGCCAAGAGAGCCTGTAACTCAGCTGTTTTATTCCCCAGGTGTCTTGCATTTAGGGAGACAACCCTCCAACTAGTTCCCTTCCCTTCCTTAACCTGTTTCTCCCCATCCTTAACTCCCCCCTGTGAATCTACCCTGGTACCATCCCTGCTAGCTTGGAGGGTAAGCTTGTTCGGCTCCCGACTCCGGCGGCCCTGCATGCCTGTTGCATACTCGCTCCCCAACCCCCACACCTAGTTTAAATCCACCTTAGTTGCTATGTATTCCTCCAACCTCTGTTTCAAAACCCGCTTATAGTGTTTTACATTGTAACAGCGTATAAGAAGCATAAGACTGTGATAAAACTAATAGTACAGAAATCCAAACAAAACATAAAAAAAATAATGCACGGAAAATCTATGGAAAGAGATAGGTTGTCAGTTCAGCTTTGAAGTACTCCACCAAGGTGCTAAGATGAATGTGGAGATGTGACATGTTCCTCAGCACAAGAACACCTACTGCAAATGCCTGGTCCCCAGTGGACTTCAGCTAGGGCCTGAGGAAAACAAGCATATTGTGCCTGGCAGAGTACAGTGGAGGCAACCTTTTGGTAATCTTGGCCCCCAACGTATATGGCATGAGTCAAATTGGCCACGGTTTCTTTCTTTCTCATTGGTTATTTTCTCACTAGATATAACAAGAGGCTGGATAACATGAAAAAGCAATGGATGGACCAGTGGTCTTTTTCCACCATTATGATCTATGTTTCTTTGTTTCTACAAACTTATTAGATGTTTAGTTTATAGATTTCTGTTGAGCTTAGTCTCACTGGAAAGTGTGATACCTTTTATTGGACCAAGCAAACTATCCAAAAACTCTAGTTTTCCAAGAACCCACATGACTAAAGACTTTCTACATTATTTTTCCATCTGTACCATCCAATAAATCACCTGCTTCTCTCCTTTGCAGATCATTGATCCTTTTGTGGAGGTGGAGATCATAGGATTGCCAGTTGATTGCTGTAAGGAGCAGACCCGAGTAGTTGATGACAATGGTAAGGATTCCCTCTGGAGCTGTCAGCCTGCCCTACCAGGGAAATTGCATGCTGCCGCCCGTGATGCTTTGCACTGCATTGGGGCTATATAAGCCTGGAAGAGAGACACAGGAAATAAACATGCTTGCCCTGTAACTAACTTACAGGGAGGGCAAACATATGGATTAAGTAGAACCTATATGTGAAATTTTTGAGAGCTTTTGTACCTTGATAAATAAAGAATTAACATCTGCTGAATTTCTCTGTACAAGTGTAACCCCTAGATGGCGCTATCCCAGGGGCTACTACCCCTGCCTGAATTGCCACTAACAGGTTGAAGGGCCTGGATCCAATGGCGGGTGCCTCCACCCAGAGGTCAGGGTTTGCAATAGTTAAACTAACTTGGTCACAGCCCTCTGGGACACTGCAACCCCCCTTTCTTCCCACTAGTGGCCCACACAATATATCAGAATTACCTTCACAGTATACACTTACCCCCAGGTCTGGTTCCGGCACTGGGACCTCCTGTGAAATGAGATACAGTGCAACAATCACAGTACAGTACTTTAACATAGACAAATACCTCAGGCAGTATAACTTTGCTGAAACAAGCAGCTCTGATTTATTTAGGGATATAACAAGGACAGGGAAATCAGGTTAATTAGCTTATCACTCTAATAATCTACCTATGGCTCTGTGCACAGGCCTATCCCTATCAGTTACTGTCCCTGGGTACCCAAGCCCTAGTGGCTAGTCCAAACTGTGGCAGCTGGTAGGGGCCCTTTCACACAGAGAAAAGGAGAATTAAACAGTCAGCAGTACAGTAATTCCATTTGGATTTAATGTGGCAATTCAACAGGGGCGACCCTGAATTAGTACTCACGACCTCCAAATAAGATAGGGTCCTTCAATGTCAGCAGGGCTCACTTGAGGTACAAAACCTCTTCACACATTTATATAAAAGAAAGCACTATACCAAGCAGGCTGCATCTGTATCGATCGCAATTACTGCACAATACCCGGAGAACACACAGCGATTCAGTTCCTGACAGACCGAGTGCAATTTTCAGCAATTCCTCCAGTCTTCTACAGGGTGAGCCTGGTTTCTACTCTCAGATATCCTTTGATTCTCTTCACAGGACGAGTTCAGTCCTAACAAGCTGTTACACAAGCTGCAGACCGAAACTCTGGGCCTTCACGTTTTTGACTAAAAACTGCACACTGAAAAAGCACAGGGCTCCTTCCTTCTTCACTGCCAAAGCTCAACTGAAACTCCAACCAACAAAACCGGGCACTTCCTTTGAGTTCCTCCCAGTTCTTGACTGGATTGGCTGTCACTCACAATAGACTGCTGCTGTTGGTCCAAAAAGGCACTGAAGTCTAAACTACATCTCCCAGAGTCACTGCCCATACAATCCTCTTGTGGCTGGCTCAGATTATGAGTCCAAGTTCTGATTCGTCCAAGGCACCATTTTAGAGCTAGCTTACCCACACTGATTGGTCCAGTTCAGCAGTTCAAAACTAGAATGGGGAACTAGCAGGCACAGTTCTGACTGCAAAGAAAGCAGGTTAGACAAACTGTAATTTCATTATTACTCTAAATAATTTCTGGCAAACAGTTACATCTTTCAGATAGGTTCCTTTGCACTCTAGTGACTGCAAAAATGAAGTGAATTGGCAGCAGCTCGAGTGGTACTCAGAGAAGCACACAGTCCCCATACAAACTAATTATGTCTGAAAGCAGACAGCTCTTAAAGAGACAGTACCAGAGGCTCTAAAAACACTCACTGATAAATGGCTTAAATGCCAAACACCATTCAGGCTTGGAGCATTCAAGCAAGCTCCTGGAAGTCTTTTGGGAACCCCCATTTGCAGGGGGGTTACACAAGAACTTTAAACTTACTTTAGTTATTTTAATGTGGCAATACAACAATGAGTTTGCAGAACATTCAGTTCTAGGCAGCCTAACGTAGGGGCAGGAGTGTAATGCCCCTTGATGATGAGGGAGGGAGATAGGAGTTGATTACTGTGGCTGGAGCCAGGGATCATTTTTGCTGTGAAAACCAAGGAATGAAAGAGGATAAAAACATGAAAAGGATCTGGAGCATTCTAATTCTGTATTTTTTTTTTGCTATTTGTACAAATGCAGTTTGTAACGGAACCTTTGTCTGTGTTTTTCTGTGCTAAGATAGAAAAGTCAAAGTAGTGTGGAAAGAGGCAGGGTCTGTGATAGGAGCTTCCTTTCCTGTTACTGCAGTCCTGACTCCTTCCACCCCCAGACCCTGCACAGCATCAGTCATCACAAGGAATCGGAGGGAGCAGTATGCTGCCCTGCTGGTAGCCTGGATAGTGTTTGGGAGGGATAGGCTGATGACCCTCCCCACCCACACAGTATTAACCTGACTTGCCTCTGTCTGCCCTGGTAGGCCAGGTGGTCCCATTCCCTTTGGAAGACTCACTCCAGTGTTATTCATACCCTTGTCAGGGCAGTCTGTATGGCAGAGAGTGGCAGTATTGTGTATGTTGGGGTGGTATTATGGTTTCAGTGGTAGCACTGTATCTGGATCTTGCCTGCCAGGCAGTGGCACGTCAGGGCAGTACAGGGGGGCATTGGAAGGCCCTCCAAATGTTTTCAAGGGGCTCTTCCAGAGCAAGCAGTGGCTTTATAGGGCCAGGAGATTGGAGATGGCAGGTTATGGAGTTGGGTGGGGCTCTTTCAAAAAATAATTTAATGGTGTCCTTTTCCCTTATAGCTGCTAAGTGAAAGGGGCCATTTTTCTTATTGAACTGGAACTGAACAATTTGAACACTGCAAGGTTCAATGTAAACATTTTGAAATTGGACACTGAGTAAATATGAATGGGGGAGGGGGACTGGCCCAGAATTTAAGGTTGGGTCAAGGTAATGATATCTGTGTGAGGGTGGGGGGGGGGCATTACTTATGTTTGGTCACTGGGGTCTTGGTTACCTTGACCAGGGCAGGGTGTTCTGACTTACTGTGCCAGGACAGGGTAGAGTGGGGAGTCTGGGGACAGGGAAGGGGGTTAATGTGCTGGCAGTGGTATAGCCCTCCACCTGGCCCATCATCACCGAGACTAACTAGGGATTGAGAGTCGGGGGAGGGGCAACATGAGTATGCTCACATGTTACATCAAGCATACATGAAGACATAATACAACAATAAATTAAAAACAATAAGGATACAAGATTACTGTAAGAACTGCAAGAAAGAAATTGAAAGGGAAGATATTCTTGTCTGAATCCCATATCTTTCCTCCCAGCCAGGTCCACAGCTGTTCCAGTTAGTGGGTACTGTAATCTGTGCTGGTTTCACCACTGTCAATTGAGAGCTAATGCTCTAGTAGACCGAGTTAGTGTACATGTTGCACAATCTGAACTCCAGTCAGTCAGATGTAAATCAAAGGGCTTTCAGGCCACAGCAGCTCGTTGGCATGAAAGAAATGTTCACTCTGTGTGTCTGCACAGATCACATTAACAGAATCAACAAGACACGTGACAGAAAACGAAGTTATTTACTGATTGTTGTACCACTGCAGCCCATGTATCTCTCATGCCATTAACATGTCTAATGACCGTTGTCGATGGCCTGTCGCACTGTAACCTTCCCTACCCCTTCCTCCATTATCTCACTGAAATGCCTGTAACACAAGGTAGTAATTGACTCACTGCCTGCAGTAATTAAGTTTATCAATGCAGATACACATAGTGGATGTTTTATGACACCATTATGGCCTTAACAGCTTTTAACTGATTGAGTGCAAGACAGAGAGATGTGGTAAAGGTGGTCTAGTTTCAGATTTTTAGAAGTGGGTATGGCAATATGTTTAACACCCCACTGAAAACAAGATCTTGCATATTAGCTGGGCTGTCCTGTGTAAAACTGTAAATTAAATTTTAAAAATTGTCAGATTTATTCATATGCATCTGTATGAACATCTTCTATAATAAAGAAAAAAAGCCTTGCCTGTGAACATTTTTTTTTTAAAGCAGCTGTGCAATGAAGAGTGAGGGGCCTATTGGAATTGCATCATGACGTTGAAGAAAAATGGTTGAGGACGAAAAGGGTGAAGGGAAAACAGCGCAGTCACATAGGGTGATTGGCAAAAACAGCAATCCCTGAAATGGGGACTGCAGTGCCACAGTGACGTTTTACGGGGGGCTTTGCCCCCAAACCCCCCCTTACAAACTATAATCAACTCCTGGGAGATGCAACTGAGGGAGGGGGAAAGAACCATAGGTAGCTGTTTCGGTGATTGCTGTTTTTTCCCATTCATCCTATGTGGCCTCGCTGTTTTCCTTCGCCCTTTTTGTCCTCAACCTTTTTGGTATCGCTGTCTTCACAGGATACCCATCATGATCTGGACACTTTCATTACTCCCTGCTAAATGGTAATATTTGTAGCACTTATTACACTAGATACTGTATATGTACATATGAAAATGCTTATCTCACAAGAGGTGCTGACCTTTGACTCAATGACATCAGCCTGCTTGTTCACGCTCTGAATAACTTTCTGTGAGAAACATGCATGTACAGTTTTGATAGCTTGGAGTCAAAGGTCAGTGTCCCTCACAAGACAGGGATTTTAAATTAAATAGGCACTTAGAATTCTAAAAAAATACCACTATTAAGCAGGTGGCAAAAAAGGGGATGAATGCCCACCCTTACACCATGCAATAAACAGTGCTCCCGTACTCCCCAATATAGATCCCTATTTTTCTTCTTTCTTAAAATTTATTTACCTAGGAGGTGTAGGGGTAGCTGGTAGCATGACTTATTTTGCTCTGAGGTCTAAGTTATTTTTTAATTTAATTTATTTAACCTTTTTGGCATCCAAATTTAGGGACATCACGTGACACGTGCAGTAAGTCAGTTGCTATGGCAGGATTTGAACTCAGCTCCGATGGACGCTACTGAATCCCCTTAACTTTCAGACAGTTTTGATTATTCACTGTTATAATGTAGTATCAGAAACAAAAACCCAGGCTACAAGAGTCAGATACATGAGTGTAAAACCTTTAGAAAATCCAGTGGATTACATAATGTATTCTGCCCAAACATTAGCTGAACTTGGACCTTGTGGTTCAAAGTATTGTACTCCCTGAGCCTGGACTACAGACCTGTTTAGACTTACCTTAATGCACCACCACTGGCAGATCAGTGTATACGGGTCTGGGAGCATTGGAAGTTGATTCATTTCAGCTTCCAAGAGCTGTTGAAACATTCAGCAGGTGCTTCATGTTGGAACCTGTAAATACCCCCCCCCCCCCGATCATTGCCACTTGTCCCTTGCCTTCAGAGGCTCACCATGCTGGTCCCCTTCCTCTTCATTTACCTTTGTTTTTGCCTTCCCTTCCCCCATTGTGAATGCTACAAGCCTTTCTCCACATTATCCTTCTCTGTTCTTACCCTGTATTCCTCTCTCACAAGGCTATCATCAAATTCCATGTTATTGTATATGCTGCTCAAAGTACCTGCCAGTGTTACTCCAGCAATATATTGTCCCTTGTCATATTCCCTAATCGGATCCTGTTCCTCTGTATACTTATGTGAGCATTACTTACTCTGTGTATTTTCATGTATATTGTGTGTACAACTTAATCTGTGTACTGAATTATGGACATGATATTGTACAAATAACTTGCTCTGTGTACTGAATATGTATATTTTCCAAGTCTACCTCAAAAATGATTTTTTTTCTCAACAGTGTTTCGCCTGGTTAAATAAAGATTTTGATTGATTGAGTGACTGAGTTGTTGCTGTGGTGGTGGTCAAAATGCTGCAGGGGATTTTGGTCCTTGTGGAGACTCGCACCATGTGCAGTGATACTGGTGTGAGCTTGGAGGATGGGGCCAGCTGAAGGAGAAAGAGGGAAGATATTAAAGAAAGAATGGGACTGGGACCTGGGAGATTTCAACAGAGCAAGGATCAGGGTTTGGGGAGAGGTTGAACGTAGAAACATAGACTTTGAAGGCAGGAGGAGATCAAAGATCCACTGAGTCTTCCTTCACTATACTACCTCACCCCACCAACTGCTCTGGTGGGCTATATCCCTCCCCTCCAACTACTCCACCCCTAAAACCCTTGCCAGCTCCTTTGAGGTCTATGAGTCCCTTTGTCCTTTTGAACCCATTAAGGCTGGCTTCCCCCTCCACTCCTGTTGGCAGTCTGTTCCATGGTTCCACTCTTAACTGCTCTGGTAATCTGTATGTCTTTTGTCTAATAGGGGGAGCATTCCTTGTCATTATTATGTGCTCAACCCCTTTTGCTCAGCCTGGTACTGTGGTAAAAGTACTGTTAAATGTCTTTAGCAAGTTACACATTTCTGCGGTTTGTTTGGCGGTTAAGGAAACATTCACCTTGACATCATCAGCAGTTACAGTTTGTTCCAGTCTATCATAAGCTACATTCGTATCTTCTTTAGCAGGTTCTGGTAAAACCAGCAAAACAGCTTTTGGTGTTTTTTTCAACTCATTTCTTGAGGACGTTAGCATGGTGTATCTTAGTAGGATTTTTCCTATCAGGGGTCTCAGTCTCATAGTTAAATGTGCCAGTACATCTTAACACTTTATAAGGCCCTTGCCACTTCATTAACAGTTTATTTTCTGTCGTGGATAACAGTAGCAAAACCTTTTCACCTGTCTCAAAAACTTTTTCTTTTACCCCATGATCATAATATACCTTATGCTGGCTTAAGGCCTCTTCCTGATTACTATGGGTGATTTCAACATTTTGCCAGATTCTTTCTCAGGGCACACATATGAGATATAATAGATTGTTTCTGATGGGGGTTATCGTCCCATGTTTCTTTTGTTACATCTACTAGCCCTCTAGATTGTCTACCATACAGTATTTCAAACGGTGAAAAACCTGTTGATGCCCCGTGGCACTTCTTTATAAGCAAAATGCAGGTAAATATTGATCCCAATCTTTCCTTTCCCCTTTTACAAACCTTTTTAAAATGCATCTTAGGGTTTGGTTAAAATGCTCAACAAGACCGCCTGTCTGAGGGTGATAAGGGAGGTTTTATGGCAGTGATACCTAGTAGTCAGTACAGCTCCTTCAGTAATGCAGCACCACAATTACTACCCTGATGAGCAATTAATCTCTTTAGGTATGCCCACCCTGCTGAACATTTTGGCAAGCTCTGCTGCCACTTTTGGGGCTGTGACAGCATACATTGGAAGAGCCTCTGGGTGTCGAGTAGCATAGTCACATACTACCAAAATGAATCAATTACTCTCTTTACTTTTGTTTAAGGGGCCAACCACATCCATTGCAATTGTCTCAAAAGGCACATCTATCAAGGGTAGGTGCAACAGGGGCACCTTGTCTTTTTTAGTCACTGGGGCTACTTTCTGACACTCAGCACAGGAATTGCAGTAGATAGCAACATCTTCATGAATTCCAGACCAGTAAAATCTGTACAGCAATCTGGCAAGGGTGCTATCCCTCTCTGAGTGACCAACCATAGGACTATCATGTGCTATCTATAACAACTCAGATCTATACTTTTGTGGTATAACCAATTGTTCTATCTGGTCCTGTGTCTGAGGTTAACCCAAACTCTGTCCAATAGACCATTACATTTTTTAAACATAGGTTCACCCTGTTTTGATTTCACCCCAGCTGCTTAAAATAACCCTGAAGAGAAACATTGTTAGCTTGTTCTGAAAGAAAATCACAATCAGTGATCAGTTTAGTTTCAGCATTTTCATATGTTAACCTCTTATGTCCATCAGTCTTTTGTTGCCACTGTTTCTTCGGCGTCGTCTTTCTTTTCTGGGCTTCCAGATCTTGGAGCTGTGCTGAAACAAGTCTGAATCAAAATCAGCAAAAGGAAAAGAGTCCCCACCATCTGAGATTTTCTTTTCCTGAGCTGTTGTCACCAAAGCTGTTGAAACATCTGGATTTACTCCCTCTGTGTTTAACTCAGTAAATCCTGGAAAGTCATTTCCAATAATCACAGGTAACTTAGGTACTACCCCCACTATCACTTGGTGCAACACATCCTTAATAGTCAGAGTCACTTGGGTGGTAGGATAGTATTGAGTTTCCCTGTGGATGCAGATAACACCAGTACCTGGTCCTTTTGGACATTGTTTTCCCAGCATTTCAACATGCACTAGGGTCTGTCTGCTTTCTGAATCAATGTCCCTTTGCAGTCTTATCTCCCACCTTCACATTCGTTAAGTGCTTGCCCCAGTTTGCTAAGGTAAATCTGTTCCAGTGTCACTCTTCTTACTACGGCAGTTTCTTGCAATATGACCTGGCTTATTACAGTTATAGCAAATAAAGTCTCTGGATGCAGATTTGTTACCCCCACCAGAATTCTTATCAGACTTAGAGTCTAAATGAGAGAAAGAGTGTCTTACCAGTGCTTGGCTGTTACATCACTGCTGTGGCATCTGTCAGGCCATTTGGTAGTCTTCAACCAAAGAAACAGCCCTTTCCCCACTTTCTGGTTGGTGTCCTTTTACCCAGAACTGTATGTCTGTAGGCAGGATGTTGGTGAATTGCTCCATTGCAAATGTGTCAATGATCTGTGGGACTGTTTTTCCCTCTGGTTTGAGCCATTTCATCAGGAGTTCTCTGAGTCGGGTGAAGGCTTCTCGAGGATTGTCGACTGAGTTGTACTTCAGAGACCAAAATCTGTGCCTGTAGGTCTCTCCTGAGATGTCATATCTTTTAAAGACCTCTCTTTTCACCAGTTCATAGTTTTCTGACTGTGCAGTGTCCATATTACTGTAGGCAAGTTGGACTTTCCCTGTCAGGTAAGGTACCAGTCTGATTGCACATTGCTGCTTGGCCACTGGCAGGCTGCAGCAGTCATTT
Source organism: Neoceratodus forsteri (assembly GCA_016271365.2). NCBI lineage: Eukaryota > Metazoa > Chordata > Ceratodontiformes > Ceratodontidae > Neoceratodus > Neoceratodus forsteri. The sequence continues at coordinate 256,770,664 of CM057452.1, forward strand.
CAAAAGTTGTCAGGTGTGCTTCGATATCATCTGAGGCACACAACATTGTAAGTTTCATGTATTTTAAGTTGTTTGTGTTTTGTTGCTCTGCTGAACCAGTGCCAGATCCTCCAGCTTTGATAACTTGCAAGGCATCCAGCCATCGCTGCTCCAGTCGCTGCAACTCTTCTCTTCTCTTCTCTGCTGCTACTGTCACTGCATCTCTTCTTTTCTCTGCTGCTCCGTCTCTTGTTGTTGTAAAGCCCACCATTTGAAAGGCAGTCAGGCTTTCAGGTTCTGTCACTCCCTTCTCTTTTTTTTTCCATGACTGGTGCTGGCTGTACAGTCTCAGCTTGGACTTCTGTCTCTGCTAGATTGGCTGCCATTCTTCTGGTAATCACTCCTGGACTTGCTGCTGCAGAATCCATACCTTTCTTCGATGCTTCCCTTGTACCAGGTCTAGTATCCATAAACAAAACTCCTGGCTTAGAATATACAAGGCATAAATCCCACTTAGACTGACACCATCTGTCATCAAGGTAAAGGTCAGGAAGCATAGGAAAACCAGGAACAGTCTCAAAATTTGCAAATAGCATTTTCATTTTCTCAATAACAGCAAAGTAAAAAATAAAAATTATTTATTTATTTACAAGTTTTACCAGGAAAGCATACTGAGCAACATGCTTGATTCCAGATGCAACCTGGGGGCCAAGACCCACTTTCATATTAGTAATGCTTAGACAGTACAGAGTTGTGCAAGGATTGTTACATTACAATTGTGTGGGAAAAATTACATAGTTGGGGGAAAATTACAGTATACAATCAGTATAGAAAATACAGAGGGTAGATACTGTTCAATACATATGAGATTATAGCAGCGAGACATTTAAGCAAGAAATCTTAGCTGAAGCAGGAGCAACTGGAGGTGAAATGTACTCTGAGTAATTTGTTCCGTAGGGAGGTATTTGGTGTGTATCGGATGAGGGCAGATGGGCGTTCCAGGTCTGAGGGTCATCGGTAATTGTAAGCTGGCATTTTGGATGTGCATAACCGGACATGGAACAGTTTATAGTCAATCCAGCTAAGGGAGTACATTGGTGGCGGTTATTGGGAGAGGGCAGAGGTCAGGTAGGGGAAGGGAGTTGGACCAGAATTTGGCTACGAATCTGGCGCAGTTGGATTGTCTCTGACCATGTAGGGATAGTAGAGTTAACGAGCTATGAGATCGCAGGTGGTGTGTTGATTGGTGGCAGCCGAGGATGAGCGGCAGAATAGGTGGAACAGGGTGTCTAGAGCTGGCCATGGACCCAGGGGTGGTGGAGGTAAACTTTGTCGCCGTAGTCAATTATGGGAAGGATCATTTTTTGTACAATGGCATGCCTTGTTGGTGTGGGGAGCCAGCTTTTGTTACGGTACAGTGCCCCAAGTTTAGGGAGTAGCCTCTTGTGTAGAGAGGTGATGTGAGCAGAGAAATCTAGGTGTTGGTCTAGCCATACACCCAGGTATCTGAAGCTCGTGCAGTTTTCCGGGGGAGTTCCATCCAGGGTTTTGAAAGGGGGGGAGACTTGGTGGGAGAGTCTTTGAGGTGAACCAAAAGTTAGCGATATGTTTTTTTAGAGTTAAGAAATAGGTGGTTAGACCTAAACCAGTTCTGGATAGCATTGAAATCTTCCTGGAGTTGGGTTGCTACACTGAGGGTTGTGGGACCAGAGGAGTATAGGACAGTGTCATCTGTGTACATCTGTATAGAGGAGTGCGAGCATGCTGCTGGGAGGTGATTCAGAAAGATGGAGAAGAGAAGGGGACCCAGGACTGAGCCTTGCGGGACACCTGCTGGGACAGGCAATGGGTGGGAGGTGTGAGAGGCTATTTTGACTACTTGTCTCCTGCCTACTAGGTAGTCATGGAACCAGTTAGTGGCTGGAGTAAAGAGCCCTGCAGCAGTGAGTTTGGAGAGAAGTAGGAGTAGGAGACTGTATCGAAGGCCTTGGCTAGGTCAATGAAAATGGCAGAGGTGATGTGACTTTTGTCCATACTCGTGAGGATGTCACCTATTCAGTATAACTATTTATAAAGGCAGTACAAACAGAGAAAATAAAGTCCTTCTGAGAGTATTTCTTAATTCCAAGTTTCAGTCTCTCACTCTCCTTGTCTCTCTAGCAAAAGCATTGCTGCTCTTTTATAAGACTTTGCCTGGGAACCTTGTTAAGAGATGTCCTGCTTCTCACAGAATGTTCTTGTCAGTTTCCTTGCAGGTGCAACAAACAGAACATAGCTACCCAGAACTGACCTCTTGTTCACAGCTCTGCAGACAGTCTGCAAACTGCATCTCAGGTTAACCCCTTGAGTTCCAAATAGTTTTTTGCAATCACTTCAACAGTATAACTATATACAGTTTTAAACAAAAGTATCCCAATTTCACATACACATTTTCACAGAGATTCACATAATTTTTTATAACTGCAGATATGCAAGGGGAAAAAAGATAGAAATAGCAAGGAAAGGCAGAGAGATTGCGAGAGGTGGAGAAATGCAAACCATCGGAGTGATCAGTTCCTAAGTCTCACAAGAAAATCTGGTTGCACAACCAGACAGAGAAGAGACAGAAAAGAAGAGGATAGAACAGACCCTTGCGTGTAAACTCTTTCGGCATAACAAATGGGGCAGGGCCTTATTCAACCCTGTCACACTCCCCCCGTGACAGAGGCCTATAGCCCACCCCCGTGAGAAGAACTGCCCCTTTCCTCTTTTCCAGAGTAAACCACAGCACTTCTACACCCTCCTTCCCCTCCTGTATTTCTGTAGTCTTTATGTTGTTTCTTACATAAAGAGCCACTCCTCCCCCTTTTTTCTACCTTGTATTTCCTAAACAGATAAAATCCTGGTAGAGCCACATCCCAGTTCTGGTTTTCATTAAACCAGGTTTCTGTAATGGCTACTAAATCCAGGTCAACTTCTGCCATCATGGCCTATAAGTCTACAGTTTGGCTGCCCTGACTGCGAGGATTGGCACACATGGCTCGCCAGGTAGTGTTATCACTTTCTCTCCTTTTTGCCCTTTATCATGCCCCTTCCCTTTTCACAGCTTTAAACTTTTCTTCTACTTCTTGGAATACATTTTTATTTGATTCCTTCTGGGGTTCCACTCCCTCTGGAATTCCATAGTTAGCCTTGGGAATGTATGTCGGGGGCACAATTTCTGTTTCCCAGTCATATTCCAACTCTCCCTTGGCTAGTTTGAATGCTTGCCAGTGTAGCATTTAAATGTTTCACTGAGGACTGCAGCCTTTCTCCTGGATGGATGCAGGCTGTCTCCCCTGTACAGACCCCTCTCCCTCCAGGTGGGGCCTCAGTCCCCAGTGAACCCAAAACTTTCCTCTCCCCATCAGTTCCTCAATCAGATGTTGAAGATCCTGGTGCAGAGAATCCTATTGTCCCCCTTGTCATAGATGGATAGTACTTCCGAGAAGGTCACCAATCGTGCCACCTGTCTAAGACCCTTCCCCAACTCCATAAACTCTTCCTGCACTATGGCTGGCTCATCCCTAGCCAGGTCATTCATCCCCAGATGGACAATGATGTCTAGCTCTGCCTCCATTCCTGCTTTCCCAGTGATCCTTAGGATCTTCTTTCCATCCCTGCATGACGTGGTGCCAGGAAGGCACCACACCTCCCTCCCTCTCCTCCTCACTACTTGCTTCCAACTCTAACCCCCTAAAAATGGAGTCAGCCACAAGGATTCACTTCCTCCTCTTCTGGGGCCTCCTATCCCTCTTGGGGCTCTGCTGGGAACTCCCAAATATGATCCCAAATCCAAATGTGTAGTGTTTGTGTTTAAGACACTCAACCATCTACGTCTGTCTTCTGTATTACTTCTTAGGCAGTTTATCAAGTGGTTATAAAAAGCAGAGATTTGGGAATTAAGTGTCATACATGCTAAAAAGAATTTGCTGTTTTCGTTTGCTTCCATGATTCTGTGTGATCTAGGACAGAGTCTGGATATAGCCTTTTTCAATGCATCATAAAACATTTTGTCTTGTTCGGGAATATTATGCCAATCCATGATAGCCAATTATTATTCCTTATTAAATAATTGAAGCACTTTGGGAGCAGATAAAGGAAGTATTCAGAATACCACCATACACTTACAATAACAAAGAGTTTACCTTATGTATAACTGGACACTAGCCATCGAATGTACACATTCCTAGAGAAACATTTTCCATACACTTAATAGCTGTAGCTGCTAAAATGCAGTCTTAAAGCTATGAACTGAAGAGTGACCTCCCACAATTACTGAATGGCTTATCCCATCAAAACCATGCAATGGAAAACAGTGTGGTCCAATGTATGAACTCTGGGTGACTATTTTCACAGGATTGTTTGAAAAACGTCCAGTTTTCAATGCAGAATTCATTATAGGAGGATTTTAAGTAACGAATGTTGCTAAAAACACTTGCAAATTTCTGGTTGTGAATTTTAATTCCTTTTCACGGTGCTGATTTTTTCTGACATGGAACCACTGAATGGAAATATGAATTGGCAGAGTCTTTAGAACTTACATCCGTAATTATTTTATCTTGTTTTATCAGTTTATCAAGAAGTTGAAACTGTATTTAGTATTATTTCAAATGATGATGTTATGGATAATTTAGTTATACATATATTTATTTTTCCATTGTAATATGTTATATGAATCATTCAATAAAATATTACTGATAAAAAAAATATTTTTATACTGAAAATCAGAATATTCATACAATAGGGGTGAGATGATATGCCATTCTTTATTTCAGCATAAAACCACCATGATGAGATATCACACTCTGTTGACATCACCAGAGTGTGACAACTAGAGTTATTTCCAATTATCACACCCCTACTTTATAAAACGGATACATGATATGCACTCATGTAATATGGAAAATATTTTCACTCCTTTAGAGTGACCTCTGGATACTCACTCATGGCTTCGCCACTCGTGGTTATCCAGAGGTCATTCTAAAGAAGTGAAAATATTTTCCATATCACACTCATGCCCATCATGTATCCCCTTAGTATACCTAGTGTACCCCACCCAGTAAACAAAAGCTGAATAAATATATACTGTACCACCTAATTCTGTTACTGTCTTATGCACCTGGGTAACGTCACTGCTGATAAATTGTGTTGACTCTATGTTAATCTTAAACTAACTTGATCACCTTCGAAATGTAACTGCTGCACCTTTCCTGCTTTTTTTTCCCCCTTCTGGGACCTTTGCACTAACTACTGTAAATGAGGTTATCCCTGTGTGGAAATGTTAAGTAAATAAGTAATAGCATTGATTTCTCTTTGCCTTATGATGTAATTATTTATTTAGCAACCCAATCAAGCTGAAAGACAATCATGGTAAAAACAAACAAGCATTTGTCAATGCCGAATGTTTGCTTGCTCGTACTGGCACTGGTAGTGCAGGAGTTAGAGAGATACATAATAGGAATGGCAGTGAAGTATTGAAGTAACGTCAACCCCAACCCCCACCCTGCAGAGACTGACAGGTGTTGGGGGTGTGCCTTTGGGTGGTCAGCCATAGCACTCACACCATTCCACCTCACCCCACCCTGCAGACACCGACAGGTGTCGCAGTATGCCTGGAGGTCTTCGGCCCTTTCCCTCACCCCATTCCATAAGAAAATCAGCTGAGATGGGTGCAGTATAGAAGAATGGGGTGAACGTTATGGGTGAAGACCCCAAGGTACAACTCAATGCCTGCAAGTGACTGCAGGGGAATGGTGTGAGCATTACAGCCAACGACCCTAAGTCACACTCCCAACGCCTATCAGTCTGTACAGCGTGGGCATTACGGTTGGAAACCCTAATGCCCTGGGTGTTTGTTGGTATTTTTCTCCAAAGGGAGGCAGTATAGCGGAGTGGTTTAAGGCTCTGAGCTGCAAATCTGGAGACCTGGGTTTGAATCCTACAGCCCCCACTTGCATACTATGTGACCCTGAGCAAGTCACTTAACTTCCCTGTGCTCCCAGATCGTGCCTGTAAACAAACATTCAACTTAGTGTGCTACTCCTGGTTAAAAAATTGGAAATTTTCAACATGGGCTTTTTGGGACCCTACCTCATGAACAGTGGCAGTATCATTTTGTTACTCAATCCAAAAGGTGATTTCACACAGCGAGTGTGTCATTCGGCGCTGCAGATGTGAAAACACATTTTGGGCAGGATGTGGAAAAATGACAGCTGTACTGTTCATGAGGAGGTGTGAAGAAATGGCAACACTGAAAATCTGGAGTTAAAATATGAAAAAGTGGCAAAGTTACGCACACTCATAACGCAGTCATTTTTTGGAATGTTTTCACCAAATTTTCAACATGGCCTTTTTGGGACCTCCCCTCATGAACAGTTGCACTGTGATTTTGTTCATCTGTCTCAAAGGTTGATTTCACACAGCGACCGTGCCATTCTGCGCCACAAGTGCAAAAACACATTTTGGGAAGGATGCGAAAAATGACAGCTGTGCTGTTCAGAAGGGGTGTGTGAAAAAATGGCAATGTTGGAAATTTGGAATGAAAATATTAAAAATCGATGAAGTTATGAGTGTGCATAGAAACTCTCAATGGACGTTCATAACGCAGTCATTTTTTGGAGTTTTTTTTAACCAAATTTGCAACAAGGGCTTTTTGGAACCCCACCTCATGAACAGTGGCACTGTCATTTCATTAATTGGTCCCGAAAGATGATTCCATGCAGCGACCGCAAAATCACCTTTTGGGACTGAGAAGCGAAATGACAGTGCCAGTGTTCATGAGTCGGGGTCCCAAGAAACACATGTTGAAATTTTGGGACCAAAACTCTAACAACTGTCTGAGATATCAACCTAAGTTGAAACCCCCATTGACTGCCATTATAGGGCTTACCGTCATTTCTTCAGTTCCCGGTTGGTCTTTGAAGAGTGTAGACATGTTCCTGGTCCACAGAAGATCGCTGCTCCCAACCTCCGGAGGTAAGTAGGGGTGAGGAGGGTGCAGGGAGGTGGAGTGTGCAGAGGGAGGGTGCAGTTTGGGGGAGGGGGCCAGCGAGAACGATGAGGGACCATTTTCTTTTTTTTTCAGGTTTAAAAACAAAAGACATCATGAGACTGTTTCCTTTTTTACAGGTGAAATATTAACAAAACGGATTTCAGCACACTGGGGTGGGCTCCCAGTGTGGCAGAGTACTGGGTAGGGGGATCAGTGCCAACCCAGGGATTGGGCACTTTGAGGTCGGCCGAGAACATAGGGGCATGGGGGGTGGCACGTCCGACACCGGGAGTGGACATCCTGGTGTCGAAAACATCAAAGTATTTTTGGCACACTGTGGTGGGCTCCCAGTGTGCCACATTAATGGGGGGAGGCGGGATACATGCTGACACAGGGATTGAGCACCCCAATGTCAGCAGGGGACAGAGAATGGAGGGTATGGGGCAGGCAGCAGCAGTGGGAGGGAGCTAACATTTAAATTTGTTGTCCTGCTGTATGCCTGGTTGGGAGGGAGGGGGGACTGCCACTGCAATGATGAAACTGCCCCTGATTGCAGCGGTATATTTATTTATTTATTGAAAGAATCGAAATTTCAACTTTTGAGTTAAGGACTCCTTTACAAAGGCTCCACATCAAAAATGAAATAGCATAACATGGTACAAGAAAGACAAGAACAGAGCAATATTACAATGTTGAAAAGAGGACAAGTAACAAAATTCAAGGGCAGCGAGATCCAGCCCGAGTTGGACAACGAGCAGTAAACAATAGTTACAGTATCAAAAGACAGTGGTCAATAAACTACAGCCTGGTTACAATTTCTTTCAAGTGCATTGCTTGTTCTGAAACTGCTGTCATCAGCAGCTTCAGCATTAATTGGTGGCTGAGGGTCGGTCATGCCCATTAAAGCATTCGCTGCATAGGCCACAACACTGCCACATCTCTGCAATGCTCTACTATCTCAATATGTTTCTTGTGCACTGCATGTGCAAGCAAACATAAAAAAGAAAACATCACAAGTATGTTGTGGTTTGCTAGGAAAAAAAAAACATTCCAAATGAATTTTTAGGTCTGATCCTTTTTAGGTCTGTTGTTATGTAAATAGCTTTTAGGAACAGAAATTAACCCATTTAATGTCTTGGTGGTTTCAGGTTTCAACCCAATGTGGGAGGAGACGCTAGTGTTTACCCTACACATGCCTGAACTAGCACTGATCCGCTTCCTTGTGTGGGACCATGATCCAATAGGACGGGATTTCATTGGACAGAGGACCTTAGCAGTCAACAGTATGATGCCTGGTAAGAGACCGCTATTGAATACAAATTAGGGAAAAAAAAAACCTGACTGCATTTTCAGTTTTAGTTTATTTTTACTTTTTACTGCGCGAAAAAATCCTTTAGGCAAGGGATGATTTTCAAAGGATCTAAAGTCATACATACAAACATACATATGGTCATAGAGTCAAAAACAGTGGGGAAATTCAAGAATGCATGGGAGAGACATAAGGCAATTCTAATGGGGGGGTAGGAAGAAGTAGGCTGTTGGTTAACTAGGATCTGCAGCTTATCCATTAGGTAGGGAAATGGGCAGACTAGGTGGGTCAACCGGTCCTTATCTGCCATCAGATTCTATGTTTCATACATTATATATGAATACACAGTCATTGGATACGTATAGCTAATCATATGTGCCCACTAAAACAATATGATCTACGACACACATAAAAGAGTAGCTACTATGTACAGATTTCCAGGGGTTAGGGGGATATAACCAAGCCCTTTAAATACCTCACGGGGATGAATAAGGTACAGGTGGGAGGTATTTTTCTGAGAAAAGGGTGTTCTACAACAAGGGGTCATGAAATGAAGCTGGAGGGGGGAAGATTCAGGAGAGATATAAGGAAGTACTTCTTCAGAGAAATCATGGTGGATGCCTGGAACAGCCTTCCAGCACAGATAGTGGGGGCAAAAGCAGTGGTGGGATTCAAAAAAGCCCAGGATAGGCACAAGGGAATCATAGAGGAATAGAAGGGGTGGAAGAGATGGTGCCCTAGACCAAGGGAGATCTGCAGCATAAGGGATCACAGTGAAAATGGCAGACTGGATGGGCCAATCAGCCCTTGTCTGCTGTCAGTGTCTGTGTTTCTATGTAATGCAATAACTTGCAGTAAATATGTCACAAAATACTGCAGTAAAAAGGGGCGCAACTACCATTGAATTATATTGTTCCCTACAGCATACTGCAGCATTTTATGATGTACTGTAGCATTAGTGCCTTGCATCCTGGCTAGCGCCACTGTGTGTGTTGCAAACTACTGGGCATGCACATTTAAATATCAAAATTGTCTGTGAAAATCTGTGGTTACAATGGCTGACAAGTTGCCCGATGACCCTGATAAGCTCATGGTCCAGCAAACCATAGCTAATGGACTTGAGGCTGGTAAACACCTGCTAAGAATTGCTTATGATGCCACAGATGCGGCTGCCTCTAGCATCTGCCTGCACCATCACTCTTGGTTACGTGTTCTAGGTTTTGCTTCTGATGTCCAACACTAAGTACTAAATTCTCCCTTTAGAGCAAAGCAGCTTTTTGGCCTGATGTAGAGTCTGCCAATGGGACCATCAGATGTCTGAAAGAACCCTGAGGTCTCTGCACACTCTGAATATTCAGCCCCACGGTAGGGGCTGTGATTTGTTTAGCAGGCCCTATGCCCATCCAGGATGGGGTTACTCCAGAAGTCCTTGCTGTGGCTCTCTCTGTCCACAGGTCTCATCCCAAAGCAGTTTGCCTCCTGGTACTCATGCCAGGCTCACTTAAGGAGTCTGTATTAGCAGCATCAATACACAAGTTAGCCAGCCTTGGAGTGGGTTCCAAGGTGGTAGCCTGGATAAAAATTTGGCTAGACAACAGGGCGCAAAGGGTAGTAGTAATCGGAGTCCACAGTGAAGAAAGGAGGGTTACTGTCAGGGTACTGCAGGGTTCAGTACTTTTTAATGTCTTTATAAGTGACATTGCAGAGGAACTGGAAGGAAAAGTATGTCTCTTTGCAGACGACACAAAGATCTGCAACAGGGTTGATACACAAGATGGAGTGGAAAGGATGAGAAGGGACTTGGCAAGGTTGGAGGAATGGTCAGATGTATGGCAGCTCAGATTCAATGCAAAGAAGTGCAGGGTAATGCACCTGGGAAACAAAAACCCAGGGGAAGAGTACACAGTGGGGGGTGAGATACTGACAACAGTAAAAATGGAAAGAGACCTGGAGGTAATTATGTCAGATGACCTAAAGGTGGGCAAGCAATGTGAGAAGGCAGTAAGAAAGGCTGGGGGGATACTGGGATGCATAGGGAGAGGCATCAATAGTAGAAAACAGGAAGCTGTTATCCCTCTGTACAGACAATTGGTGAGACCCCATCTGGAGTACTGTGTGCAGTTCTGGAGACCCCATCTCCACAAAGACATAGACAGAGTCTAGGCTGTCCAGAGGAGGGCAACCAAAATGGTGCAGGGTCTGCACCAGAAGACATAAGAAGAAAGACTAAAGGAGCTTAATATGTATTCTTTTAAGGAAAGAAGGGAGAGGGGGGACATGATAGAAACGTTCAAGTACCTCAAGGGAATCAACAAAGTTCAAGAGGTAGCATCTTTCAGAAAAGACATGTGCAAGGGTGCACAATTTGAAGATAGAGGGGGACGGCTCAGGGGTAATGTGGAGGAAGTATTTTTTCTCACGAAAAGGGTTATGAATGCATGGAACAGCCTCCCTGAGGAGGTTGTGGAGTCAAGAACAGTGGGGGAATTCAAGAATGCATGGGACAGACATAAGGCAGTCCTAGTGGGGGGGTAGGAGGAAGTAAGCTGTTGGTTAACTAGGATCTGCAGCTTATCTGTTAAGTAGGAAAATGGGCAGACTAGGTGTGCGAAGCAGTCCCTGTCTGCAGTCAAATTCTGTGTTTCTATGTTTCATCCCCGACCCCTTCTGACTTCCCACCTACTCCTCAGGCCCCGCCAGAAAGGGATGTCCTGGTAGTGGCCTGTATCTCCCTCTTCCTACCAAACTGGAGGGAGATTACTTACAGATACTTGTGTGTTGGAGGTAGTTCAGCAAGGACATGCTCTAGAACTCCTCTCTTGCCCTCCTACTGGAGGAGGTACAAACCCTCCTCAGCAAGAGGGCCATTGAGCCTGTCCCAGTTGCAGAAATGAACTTGGGTTGTTATCCCCAGTAGTACTTCATGGCACCAAGATGGACCAGGAATTTAAGCCCTGTCCTAGACCTCTGAGGCCTTAGCCTATTTACAGAGTACAAGAGGTTTCGCATGGTCTCTTTGTTATCCTTCCTCCCCCTAATTTTAAAAGGGGAAAGGATGGTTGCTCTGGATATGAAGGATGCTTACCTCCATATCAAAATCCGCAAGTCGGGGTACCCAGTGGCGTAGAGGGCTGAGGTGCTGGTGCCTTACCTCATGCCTCACCAGTCACCTGGGTTCAGGAATGGACTCAGGGAGCCGGGGGTCAGCAGGGAAAGGAGAGGATTGAGCATCCGGAGGACTGCTCTCCTCTGCTGAGGTGGGCTAGGGAGATTGCCTCACTCCGTAGCAGCCCCTGGTGGAGACTGGGAGCACTACAGATGCAGCGCAATGCAAGGGGAGCCAGGAAGAAACATGAAAATGGTGTCCTGATCAACCAGATGATGGCCATCTTGACCTTCCCCCTCCACGGAGACCCTGAACAAGCCGGGACTGACCTCAGCAGCACCCAGAGCCAAGAAGGTAAGCCAGAAGGCACTTTCTCCCTTGAAGTAGAGAACCATTCCAATGAGGGGATACATCGGGTTACCGTGGGCCGGCTGCAATATGAGGCCGGGAGTTGGTGTCGGGGTCCTGGGGTGAGTTGGGGGATCCTTGGCAGGACCTGAAGGAGAGGCCGGTTGGACGCAGGGGCGATAAATGCAAATTGCAAAAAAAAAAAAATCGTAAGTCTGACAGATGGTATCTGCAGTTTATGCTCCGAGGCTCCCCAACCAGTTTCGTATCTTGCCCTTTGGTTTGTCATCTGCACTACACGTCTTTACCAAATGCTTTGTAGCAGTTGCAGCAGCCCTCTGATGAGTGGGCCTGTATGTCTTCCTGTACATTAATGACTGTCTTTTGAAGGCCCCATTGAGCAACGTAATTGTTTACATGCTGTTTTGAACCAGACAACTGTTCGAGCAGCTGGGTGTTATGGTGAATGAATCAAAGTTGGTTCTCATTCTGTGCCAGCATCTCTAGTACATAAGGTCCATTCTGGACATGGGGCTGGATTGGGCTGACCAGCCCTCAGATCATGCTATGGCACTGGTTGCCCAGGCTCAGCTGGTCTCTTCCAAGCAGTTATGTCTTGTCCAGATGTCTCTTACGACTGATAGGCCTCATGGCTGCTCCTATTCCGACTGTCTTGCTGGCACATTTGCCCATGAGGATCAGTGATTAAATTAGAAATGTTTAGGTGGGGGAACGCTCGTGTCTAGATTTCTAGATCATGGGGCTGCCATTTCTAGGTGGTGGAACTCCCCTATAGTAGTCAATGGAGAAAGATGATGAAGGTGGTGGAACTGCTGCACTATTTTTTAAAGGTGATAGGAAACATTGTTACACCTCTGGATGCCCTCCATTTGTTCTGTTATTGGATACCCAATATTCTGATATACTTTTGACCTTTTTTGTTAAATAATCTGATGTTGTTGCTTTGTAACTTTCCTAACCCCTCTCTGCTCAGCAGTTGCTGCTGTCTCTTTTCATACTGCCTAAACATTCTATGACATCACAAACTCCTTTCCATGCCATTGAGGTAAATGGCATGGAATGGGAGTCTGTGATGTCATAGAATGTCTTGAAGATATGAAAATCAAGAGCAGTAGCTGGTGAGGAGAGTGGAACTCAATGCAGATCTGAGGGCACTCCAAAGCTACATTATTATTTATTTATCAAAAAATCATCAAAACATATCAGAATACATAACTGGCATGGAAAGGAAGATTAAAGGGCAGTTTAAATATGCAAAAATCATTTCCTATCTCCTTTAAGAGGTGGTGGAACTGAGTTCCTGTGCACTCTTGACCAAGTTAATCATTGATGAGGATTTCACAGGGGTTCCTTATGCCCAGTGGGCTCAGAATTCTGACAAGCTGGAGTGTCTTATAGAAGTGACTGCTGTGCTCCGTCCCTCCCTACTTTGGTGGTTGGAGTGCTCCAGCCTTGAAAAGGGATCCTCCTTACTCCTTCTGTCTCTTCTAGTGGTGACAACAGATGCCTCGGGTTCAGGTTCAGGTGCCCATCTAGGCTCCTTCTGGACTCAGAGGAAATGTTTCCCAGAGGATATGATTCTACACAGCAACACTCTGGAGATGAGGGCTGTTTTTCTTGGCCTACGTGTCTTTTCTACCTTCCTTCTGGGTCATCTGCTGTTGATCTATACAGACAACATTTTGGTGATGTACAACATCAACCATCAAGGCAGTGTCCACGTGTATCCTCGCTGTAAAGAGGAAATGAGAGTCTAGCACCGGGCAGTGGAACACAGTATGTTCCTGCTGGCTGTCTTCCTGACTGACACCCCTAACATCCTTACCTATCATCTCAGATGGTCCCAGGCACACTGCCATGAATGGGAGTTAATTGACTTTCCTGTGAATGACCTCTTCCTCAAATGGGGTCACCCAGACATAGACCTTTTTGCATCGTCACCCAGTGCAAAATTGCTGTGCGTCTGCTCGCTCACTTCAGGGCTTGGAGTTCTCTAGCAAGATGCATTGTCCATCTCTTGGCAAGGGAGGTTCATGTACGCCTTTCCCCTGTTCCCTCTAATACACAGAGTTCTACACATGTTGAGAGCCAGGTTGGTCACCCTGATTCTGGTGTCCCCGCACTGGCCCAGAGAAATCTGGTTCCCTCTGCTTCAGCAATTGGCAGTGAAACCCCCTGTCTTTTTCCCTCTACGAGTGGGATTTCCTTCATACGTGCAGCGTGTTCTGGTACATCTGGATCTTTGATCCTTGCACCTCCACACCTGACTCCTAAGAATGTAGAGCTCTTCTGCTGTGGGGTTTTTCCCAGCAGTTGCAGCTGTTCTACTGGTGGAAAAATGGAACACACTACCCGAGGAGGTGGTATCCTGTAGGATGGTAGGCAGTTTTAAAAGGGCATGGGACAGAGTGCAAGCTGTTCTACTGTTCTACTGGTGGCTCAAAAGCCATCTACTCAGTACAGCTACTCACAAAAATGGAAATGTTTAATAGTACGGTATGCTGCCCGTCAGCTGGACCCCTTACATGTTGAGTCAGTTTGTTGATGGACTACCTCCTGTCCCTCATGGACTTGGGCCTTGGGTATTCCTCCATTAAGGTTCACTTGGCCATGGTATCAGCTTTTCATGACCTTACTGATGGCAAGATGTTGGCCCAGCTTGTGGTTTGTTGTAGGTTCCTCAGAAGTATCTTATCTTATCTTGCCTCCCTTTGAGCCTGCTATTACTTGTGAGCTGTGTTTCCTCTTTTAGAAGCCAATTTCTAGTGGCTGTGACATTTGCTAGACAAATTTCTGAATTGCAGGTTCTGGTTGCAGATATTTATTTTCTTATTTTCCACAAAGATGTGGTTACCTTGCGTACCAGTCCTCGTTTTCTGCTAAAGGTTGCGTCTGAGCAAACACTAAATCAGACTGTTGACCTTCCCGTTTATTTCTCAACTTCCATAGGTAGTGGGGAACATCGACTTCATACGCTGGCTGTCTGTCAGATATTGCATTGGTACCTGGATCATACTTAGGATGCAGAAGATCCTTACAGCTATTTTTGGCTTTCACCCCCAGAATGGTGGGCTCCCCTGTTTTGAAGCAGGGCCTTTCTAAACAGTTGGCCTACTGTTATCTGTGCTGCATTTCTTTCTGTTACCAGAAGTCCTGTCCATGCTTCACCCATGGGGTGGCTACTTATGTGGCTTGTTTCCATGATGTTTTCACTGCTGACATATGTGCTGCTGCTACCTGGAGTGCTGTTCATACATTTACTAAACATTACAGTCTAGACATTGTCTCTTGTAGAGGTGCCAGATTCGATCATATCCTGCAAGACCTGCTTACTTATGAACATACAAACATATGAGTCTGCCACCAGAAACGGGCCTCATGGTCTATCAAGTCTGCTGGAATGCACAGCTAGCACCTTATATTAGAGCTGCTCCACCCTCCTCTTCCCCTTTGCACTCTGTCCCATGCCCTTTTAAGACTGCCTACCGTCCTACAGGATACCACCTCCTCGGGTAGTGTGTTCCATTTTTCCACCACCCTCTCTGTGAAAAAATGCCTCCTCATCTCTCTTCGATATCGTCCACCCTCCAGCCTGAGACCATGCCCTCTCGTGTCCCTTCTCCTCCTAATCTTAAAAATCCCTTCTGTGCCTGTTTTGTTAATCCCCTTCAAGTATTTGAAGGTCTCAATCATATCTCCCCGATCGCTCCACTCCTCCAGCGTGTACATATTCAACTCAGTCAGACTGTTCTCGTAGGTTTTGCCCTCCAGCCCCTGGATGATCTTAGTTGCTCTATGCTGCACCCCCTCCAGCAATCTGATATCCTTCTTCAGAAAGGGATGCCAGTACTGTGCGCAGTACTCCAAATGTGGCCTGACTAGTGACCTGTACAGCAGCAGGATGACATCCTTATTTCTGGATGAGATTCCTCTCGCAGTACACCCCAGCATCTTATTGGTCTTAGCTGCTGCCTTCCTGCAGTGAGCTGAGTTGTTCATGTTACCTGTTATGATCACCCCTAGGTCCTTCTCCTCCTCGGTGACCACAGTTTGAACACCTCCCAGCTGGTAGCCCCTCCCTGGGTTCCTTGCCCCAAAGTGCATAACCTTACACTTCTTTGCGTTGAAGCTCAGTTGCCACTTCTCCGACCACTCCTCCAGTTTGTTCATGTCCTTCTGTAGCCCCTGCCACTACTCTATGTCATCCACCTCCACCCCTATCTTGGTATCATCTGCAAACAGACTGATCTTGCTCCTAATGCCGTGTGAGATATCCGATATGAATAACCCTGGAGAAGATACAGAGGAGGACTACAAAGATGATAGCTGGTCAGCAGGGCAAGGCATATGAGGAGAGGTTGAGGGCACTGAACATGCACTCCCTGGAAGACAGGCGAGAGAGAGGGGACATGATTGGGGCATTCAAGTACTTGAAAGGGATAAATAATGTTGATAAGGAAAGTTTCTTTAAGCTGAGTGGCAACCATTTCATGAGGGGGCACAGTCTTAAGCTGGAGGGTGGGAGGTTTAGGAGGGATGTCAGGAAGCAGTTCTTCACAGAAAGGGTGGTAGATACTTGGAATGCGCTGCCAGAAGAGGTCATCTCATTAAAGACAGTGAGCAGCTTTAAGAGATGCTGGGATAGGCATGGGGGAAGATAAGAATCATGGGTAGGGAGGATGGGAGGAGTGGGGAGGGAGGGCAGGGACATTAGCTCAAGCTGTGGACCCTGCAATACGAGCAGACTAGATAGACCAAACATCCTTCTTCTGCTGGCTTGTTCATATGTATGTAACCCAAAATACACCAGACCCAACACTGAGCCCTGCAGCACCCCGCTTGTCACTGCCCTTGGGGGTGAGAGTCTGCCCCCCACCTCCACCCATTGCTGTCTCCCCTTCAGCCAGTTCACGATCCAGTTTACCATCATTGTCCCTGCCCCCAAATATTGCAACTTACCCATCAGCCGCTCATGAGGCACTGAATGAAAGGCCTTGATGAAGTCTAAATACAGTACATCTACTGCATGGCCTTTATCCAGTTCTCTCGTTACCCAGTCATAGTACTCAATTAGGTTGGTCTGGCAGGATCTTCCTGAGATCAACCCATGCTGCTGATCGTCTTGGAGTCCATTTTCCTCCAAAAAGGTCACCAGCCTCTCTTTTAGGATTGCATCCATAAGTTTTCCTACACTGGATGTGAGGCTTACAGGTCTGTAATTGCCTGGTTCATCTTTTGGGCCACTCTTGTGGAGGAGCACCATGTGAGCCATTCTCCAATCCTGTAGTATGCATCCTGTGTCCAGGGATGTATTGAACAGGTCCACCAGCAGCCCTGCCAATACCTCTGCCAGCTCTTTCAGCACCCTGGGGTGAACGCCATCCAGACCTGGTGCCTTATCCACCCTTAGTGCCTTCAGACCCTCCAGCACCCTGCCCTTCGTAATTGCCCCATCTGTCACCCCTTCCCCCCTTGTCTACCTCTCTCATCCCCTGAGGTAGCTGTCCACTCTTCTCCTTCCTGAACACAGAACAGAAGTACTCATTTAGTGCTTCTGCCTGTTCCTCCTCCTTCTCCACCCACCCACTGTCCTTCCTAATCCTCACTATCTGTTCCCTGCAGCTCTTTCTCTGCTTTATGTATCTGAAAAAGTCTTTCTCCCCTTCCCTGATGCCCTGTGCCACCCTCAGCTCCCTGGAAGCCTTGGCTGATTTGACCAATCTGGTTACCTCTTTAGGGTCCGTGGAGCTTTCTTCCTCCTCCCTTGGTGGTTTGGTACTGCTTGGGAATTGTTCCCTGATGTGAATCAGCGACAGTAGATATCCTCAAAGAAGATAAAATAGTTACTGTAACAGTAGATATTCGAGAGACTGTCCTCCATTGAGCCACAGCTCTCCCGTCTTCTTTTCCCTCCATTGGGTGATGGGTGGTTATTCTGCCAGCTCACACATGCTGGTTCTCCTCTTATGCCTGAATTTAGGCTATTTACTGAGATTTCTATATCCTCTCCTATGTGTCTGGTTTGGTCCCTGCCAGTCTGATAATTCTCAGAGTTCATCTCTGGCAGGGAACTGAAGCATGATAGGTCACTCATTTTATATAGGCAGCAACAAGGCCCTTCAATGTCAGCAGCCCCAGTTAGCAAAATTTTCCGAGTGGTCCTGATGCCAACGACGTACATTTCCATGACGTGGCACAATGGAGGAGATTCTCTTGAAGATCAGCTGTTGCAGTAAGTAACTATTCATCTTACTTCGAGAGGGCTCTGGCAGTAGGTAATCACCTTGAGGACTGCATCCTCTGGTGTCAGGACCACACAGAAACTTTAGCTAGCAATGTTTGACAGGGGACCACCCACCTGATCTCACTTGACCAACATCAGTGTGACACTATATAGTGGGCTTTCCCCGCGCCCACCTTCCAATTCTGTCCCGCCATCGACCTGTTCACGTTGGACCTCGTGGAGATCGCTCATTGCAGTTTGACCACTTTTTCGGATGAGTATCCATCTTTCTTTCTTAAAAAGTAATATTTTCTTAGTTTTTGTGCATGTTGTCACCATCTTCCATCGAGTCGCATAAAAATAAGTGCACTCCATGCGGCGCACAAGTCCCGCACAAAGACTCTCGCTCCCTCTGCCTCTTCTGTCTGGGCCCAGAGCAAAGGTTGAGGATTGCAAGGCCTGTTCCAGCTTCAACCAGGCCACATGGCAACATCGCCAGCAGGCCCTCGAGGCCCATTTGCTCAAACAAAAGATAGCCATGATGGAAAAGGAGCTCCAAAAACTCTGCAGTACTTTCTCTTCCCCAACTGAGACTCCCAGACACAAGAAGGAGAAGGAGAAACATCAGGACCAGGATCAGTCCCCTCCCCACTCGCTGCCACCTTCAAGTCCCACGGGTGAGCAGTGGCCTGGACTGAGGGGGCTCCAGAGCCCACACGGCTTCCATCGGTAAGTCGGGCATCAGATCCTCTAATGTCCACCTGACAAGCCCTGTTGATAAGTCAGGCGTTGAACTTCCCGACGCCTACCCGACAGATCTGGCATCAGAGGATGGCGATGGGCCCGATGCCTCCTCTTTGCCGGACCTGACACTGCCTTCTCCAATCAGGTTTCCCCACCAGTTTACCCCTAGTTTCCCAGCTGGGGAGCTTCCACCCCCATCCCCAGACAGAGGGAGTGCGGGCGGTGAGGGTCATCAGTCAGCTCCCGAGTCACCCAAGGATGTTAATTTTGGGATTCTGGACAATCCCCAGGGTCCTCCCCCACCAGGCCTTCCTGCTGGGGCCCCGACTCAGTCCCCATGTCTGCTGCCTGCTTGGCCGATGTTCAACCCATTTTTTAAGGGTCCTTCTGGGGCGGGTGCTGGAGTACCTCCCGGTCCTCCTCCTGGCCCTCCAGCTTCACTGTCTGGGCTTCCACCAGGGTATCCTCTGTCAGGCTACCCAACGCCTGCTCCTCCATCTTACCCAGGCTACCCGCCATCAGGCTTCCACACATTGGGTAATGGAGCCCCTTACTCTCCTCCAGAGTATCCAAAGTCACCTTACCTGTTGCCAGGTTACCCGATGCCTGGGTTACCTGTGGGATACCCACCGGCTTATCCACCTTCTCAACCTCAGGTGGACTTCCGAGCCATCTTGCAGTCATTGTGGTCCAAGACTAAGGCCCAGCTCGTCTCCAAGTTGGACAGCTGCCACCCCCCTCTTGAAGTGCCCCAGGGCCCGGCAGATCTGCCTTCTCCTGCGCTGGCCCCATGTCACCTGTCATCAGCCCAATGGAAGGAGCCTCCATCAGGGTGGACAGAAGATGGAACACCCCTGATGTCGGGGAGCCTTCATGACCAGACAAGCGGTCGTCTGACTCGGAGTCGGGTTCCGATTCTGATGACTCTTCCTACATTTCAGGGTTCGAGACTCCTTCCATGGAAGAACCGAGGCCCAAGGTGTCACACAAGTCTCCACCAGAGGATCCCTCATTCACAGACCTCCTTAAGAGTTGTGTAAGAGGCTGATTGACTCTCTCAGCAGTGGCAGTGGGCCCAAATCCCACCCTCCCCCATCCTTCCCACCCCCAACTTATCCATACTTATTGGGTTGGTGCTGCATTGGGATTGGTGGAAAGTACTACCAGGTGCATCCACTAACGTGTCCTAACAGAGGGGATTGTTCTTTGTAATGTTATAGAGTGATATGTAGCTCTGGTTAAAGATGTAAAAGTTAAAAACTTGTAAGTAGTACAGTATTGTGTTTTGTATTTAGGTGTAGCATCTCAAGCTGTATTTTGCTGGGAAACTTATGGATGGTATGGTATGCTAGTTAGTAGTGTGTTATGCTTCTCTGCAAGTGGAGTTGGTATTGCATTTTTAAGTAGGGACTGGACTGGTTAGAAACTTAGAGATAGAACTGTTTTTTGTAGTTTGTACTGGTATCATGGGTAGGATAGTGGGCTGTAATGGATGTGGGGTGGCGGTTTGGATGAACATATTGTGGAGGCGGGGGGGTCCAGTCTGTCACAGGCTGAAAAGACTCGAGATGGAGGTACTGTGGCTTGGAAGAGAGTTGAAGAGGATGAGGGGTGGGGGGGCAAGCTGGGGCAGAAGGGCCTCCCTCAAGGAGCAACATGAGGACACCACAGGGGAGGAACATCGGAGCGAGGGAGGGGATGGGGAGTAACATGAAGACACTGCATGGAAGGAACATCGGATCAAGGGAGGGGGTGCAGGGACAAAATGAACAGGAGGCCTGGCACTGAAGGGAAGGCACGGGTCAGGAGGAAGGAGCCAATGCACAGTATTGCAGAGGGGGCAGGTAATAAGTTTGCAGTGCTGGCGATATTGGGGGGAGGAGGAGGGGGTGAAGGATCTCCAGGAGGGAGCAGGAGCGGGAAAGGGGAATGCACAAGGAATGGTAGTAGGTCAGAGGAGAGTGGCAGGGGTGAAGGGGGAGAGGCACAGCTGGAGGGATGGTCCAAGGGAGCAGGGATACAAGGGAGAGGAGCTGGGCAGATAGAGAGGACAACAATAGCTTAGCAGAGGATGGGGCAAGGGTTGAAGAGAAGCATGTGGAGGATAGTGAGGGAACGGTGAGGGGAGGGGTCAGGGGGGAATAGTGGAGCTACGAAAGTGGCGGATGCAAGGAATAGGTACCTAGGTATTAGGGTGGGGGCGGAGATGCGGAATGAAGAGGGGGTGTACTGGTGCTGGAGGATTCCATACTAAAAGGGATCAGATGCGGCAGTAAGGGGAAAGGCATAGTCGCATATGGGTGGAGTCCATACCTGGGTTAATGGCAGACAGGGCGAGACAGTCTATTCTTAAGTGCGTAAAGAGGGGTAGGAAGAAACCACATCTCGTGGTGCATGTGGGTACAAATGACCTGGCGGGGGAGATGGTGGAAGTAGTAAGGGAGAGATTCAAGGAACTATGAAGGCTCTGTGAGGAGCTGGGGGAATCGGTGGCATTCTCAGAGGTGCTCCCAGTGCCCTGCACAAGTACAGCGAGGAAAGGGAGGATTGGGGAGTTCAACACAGGGCTGGGGGAATGGTGCCAATCCATGAGGTACGGGTTGGTGGGTTGCTGGGGCAGAACCTGGGACAATAATGATCTATATGCAGGCAACAGGCTACACTTGAGCGGGAAGGGGAAGGGGGCATTAAAGCAGAAAATGGGGGGTAGATAGCAGCAAAGGTGGATTTAAACTAGGTGGGGGATGGTGAGTGGACAGCAGGTAGATAGAGATCCCATGGAGGGGAGCCAAACGAGCTTACCCCCCAAGATAAAGGAGAAGGAATCAGGGTAGTGGCACTGGGGGGATTAGGAGCGGAGAAAAGCAGGTAGGGGTAGGGAAGAAAACAGGGTGGAGGATGGTCTCACTGAATGCAAGAAGCCTAGGTAACAAGTCAGCTGATTTGCAGGCCCTCTTGGCAGTACAGAGGATGAACATTGCAGCCATCATGGAAACGTGGGCCACCCAGTACCAGGACTGGGATTTGGTGATCCCAGGGTATAGGATATTCAGGAAGGATAGGGATAAGGGGAAGGGGGGGTGAGACAATCTGTGTACTGAAGGGGATAAGGTGTATAAGGGAGGAGGGGGAGGAAGGCAGAACAGAGGCCCAATGGATGCAGTTTCAAGGCCCGAAAGGTAGGACACTGAGGATGGGAGTAGTATACAGACCACCAGCTCAAGGTGATGACCCGGATAAAGAGTTAGCTGAGCAAATTAGAAGGTCTGTAGGAAGGGGAACATAGTGGTGGTGAGGGACTTCAACCTACCTGGGGTGGAGTGGAGCACCCCAGCTACCACGAGTGCGAAAGAACAGGTCATATTAGAAGCATTTCAGGACAGCTTCCTGGTGCAGTTGGTCCATAAACCGACTAGATTGGAAAACACTCTGGACCTGGTACTATCAAATGGGAGGCTGTAAGGGATCTGGGGAAGAGGACCCTCTGGCTGGGAGTGACCACCTCTCGATGTAGTTCATGCTCAATATGAGTAGGGAAATGGGATACGGGAACCTGGGTGATTGAACTTAAGGGGGCGGACTTTAAGAGGATGGGGGAAATTTCGGGTAGGCATCTGGCGGGAATTCAACCAAGCATAGATGCTAGTCAGAAGTGAGACATTACTTAAAAAAGGCTGGTGGAGGCTACTGGGACATGTACAAGGACACAAAGTAAGAAGGGAGGGGCAAATAAGCCCAGTTGGTTGACTCAAGAGGTCATGGAGGGTGTGAGGGCCAAGAGAAAAGCATTTCGGAGACTCAAGAAATCGGGAGGGGAAGATGATGAGGATGAGTATACTAAGAAGTCCAGGGAGGTTACCAGGCTAGTCATAGCGGCCAAGGCTTCAAAAGAGCTGAGACTGGCACAGGGTATTAAGGATAGAGAAAAGGACTTCTTCAGACACGCAAGAGAGAGAAGGAAGAACAAAGACCAGATTGTGAGGATTAAGAAGGACGGAGGGTGGGTGGAGAAGGAAATTGATCAGGCAAAGGCGCTACATGAATACTTCTGTTCTGTGTTCATGGAGAAGAAAGGGGGGCAGATACCACATGGGAAGGGTGGAGTGGGCAGTGGGGGGTGGGGTGACTGATATAGGGATTACAGAGGACAGGGCCCTAGAAGGATTAAGGGCACTAGGGGTGGACAAGGCACCGGGACCAGATGGCATTCACCCTAGGATACTTCAGGAACTAGCAGAGATCCTGGCAGGACCATTGGCTGTCCTGTTCAGTACCTTCCGGGACACAGGATGCATACCACTGGACTGGAGGATTGCCCATGTGGTGCCCATTCACAAAAGTGGCCTTAAGGATGAACCGGGCAACTACAGACCAGTGAGCCTCATGTCAGTTGTGGATAAGCTCATGGAGACTATCCTAAAAGAAAGGCTAATGACATTTTTGGAGGATAATGGACTCCTTGACAGTCAACAGCATGGGTTTGTCTTGGGCAGATCCTGCCAGACAAACCTAATTGAGTACTACGACTGGGTGACCAGGGGGTTGGACAAGGGTCATGCGGTGGATGTCCTGTATTTAGACTTCAGCAAGGCCTTTGATTCCGTACCACATGGGAGACTGGGGGAGGATATGGAGTATATGGGGGTGGGAACAAGGATGGTCAAATGGATCAATAACTGGCTCAATGAAAGTCAGCAAAGGGTGGTAGAGGGGGGGTACTCTCATCCCTGAGGGTGGTGACGAGCGGGGCACCACACTGGTCGGTACTGGGACCGGTGCTGTTTGGGATATTTACAGCTGATATCTCACTCAGGATCCAGAGTAAGATCAGTCTGTTTGCAGACAATATGAAGATGGGCACTGTGGTAGATGACAACGAGGGTTGGAGGGGGCTGCAGGAAGACCTGATCAAACTGCAGGAATGGTCAGAAACATGGCAGTTGGAGTTCATCGCCAAGAAGTGCAAGGTATTGCACTTCGGGGCTAGGAACTAGGGGAGGAGCTATCAGCTGGGAGGTGTACAACTGGAAAGCACCGAGGAGGAAAGGGATCTAGGGGTGCTTGTAACGGGGAGTATTAACAACTCAACTCAGTGCAGGAAGGCAGCAGCAAATGCCAACAAGATGCTGGGGTGTATAGCGAGGGGAATCTCCTCCAGAAATAGGGACGTGATCCTTCCCCTGTGCGGGTTGCTGGTCAGGCCACACCTGGAATACTGTGTGCAGTACTGGCACACATTCCTGAAGAAGAATGTCAGATTGATGGAGGGGGTGCAGTGTAGAGCGACAAAGATGATCCAAGGATTGGAGGGAAAGTCCTACGAGGATAGGCTGGGTGTGCTGAACATGTACTCCCTGGAGGAGAGGAGAGATAGGGGGATATGATCAAAACCTTTAAATACTTAAAAGGGATAAATAAGACTGATACAGAAGGGATTTTCCAGATTAGAACAGGGAGGCATATGAGGGGACACCAGCTGAGATTGGAGGGGGTGAGATTCAGGAGGGAAATCAGGAGACATTTTTTCACAGAATGGGTTGTAGACAAATGGAATGCTCTGCCCGAGGAGGTGGTATCCTGTAGAACGATGTGTTGTTTTAAGAGGGGATGTGACGGGGGGGTGAATAGTGGTGGGGAGGGCAGCTGCAAGTTGAGGATCTAGCTGCACAATCGGGCAGACTCAATAGACCATGAGGCCTGTTTCTGCTTGCGTTTTTGTATGTTCATTAGAAAATAGTGGAAGTTTATGAATGGAAGCCAGATGCTCAAGATCCCAGATGTCAGAGGTTGGCTGAGCATCTGGATATCAAGGAGGCAGCTCCTGTCCTCACGCCTCCCTGGCTTGAACCACATGAGGATCTCACATCCATGATCTGGATGATGCCATCCTCTATACCAGCAGTAGCCAAGAAGTCTGACCGCACGTATCGGATGCCTAAGAGTAAGGACCATCTCAGTGTCCACCTCAAGGTGGACTCAGTGGTCATTGCCACGGCACGTGATAGGTCATCCAGGCCGAGGCACATGAGTACCTTTCATCCTGACAAGAAGTCGAGGCAGCTCGACCAGTTTGGGTGGAAGTTTACTTCTCGTCCACTCTGGCCATTCGCGCTTTGAATTACATGGCCTACATGCTGGTCTATCAGAAATCTCTTTTTAGCCAGCTGGAGCTGGCTATTAAAGCGCTTCCAGACTCTGAGTCTAAGTCCATCATGGTGGACTCTATTCAATTGGACAAAGTTGCATGTAAGCATTCCTTATGGACCACTTATGATGCCATGGACTCCTCCACTATGGGGGTCACCACGGCAGTCAGTCTTAGGAGATTTTCCTGGCTTTGGGTCTCTGGCCTGTCACAAGATGTCCAGGCAGCTATCCAGGATGCTCCTTTCAGGGGTTCAGTCCTCTCTGGTGGTGATGCTCAAGACATCATCACTAGCTTGCAGGACAAGGGCAAGGCCCTTAGGTTGGCATACTATGTACCACCCCAAGTCCCTAGCCAGAAAGCCCTTTCAACACCAGGCAAAGAGGCAGTCAAAGCAGCAGCAGACAGCCAGGCATCAGCCTAAATGTTGGGCCCAGTCAGCTTCAGCCACCTCTCCAGCGAAAGCCCAGAGAGCTTCTGGAGTGGCTCTCCCCAGTCCCCCCTCCCTCCCTCGCCTGACTCGCGGTCGCCCTGCCTCCTCCCAGTCCTTCAGAGGAACTGTTGGGAGGAAGGTTCAGCAGTCTTCTGCCAGGGTGGTGGGTAATAACTACCGATGGGTGGGTCCTTCAATTAGTTGGACAAGGCCATACTCTGGAGTTTCGAGACAAGCCTCCAGTGGTGTCCCAGTAGCCGAAGGCTCACATTCCTCTTCTAAAGGAGGAGATCCAGGCTCTCTTGCAGAAAAGAGCAATAGAGCTGGTTCCAATTGACCAGGTGGGGAAGGGGTATTACTCCCACTTCTTCCTGGTCTCCAAGAAAATGGGAGACCTGAGTCCCTGAGCACCATGAATCTGTTCACAGAGTACAAACTACTCTGGATGCTGACTCTCAGACCTGCTGCCCCTCCTGCGCAAGGGACAGTGGTTCTGTGCTCTGGATATGCAGGATGCCTACCTGCATATCCCGATTTTTCAGGCCCATCACCACTACCGGTTTACCTTTCAGGAGGAGCACTACCAGTTCAGGGCCCTCCCTTTTGGCCTATCCTTGGTACCTCGGGTATTTACCAAATGCCTAGCAGTAGTGGTGATGACTTTGAGATGTCACGGCCACTGTGTGTTCCCTACCTTGATGACTGGCTCCTGTCTGTTCCGTTGAGGGAGCAGTTGGAACGTTTCCTCTCTGCTAACCTGGACCACTTTGCACAAGTGGGGATCATGGTAAATCTCTCAAAGTCCCAACTTTTTCCTTCCCAATGTCTTCAGTTCATTGGAGCAGTGTTGGATACGGCCCAGGGTATGGCTTTCCTCCCTCTGGACAGGGCGGAAACATTGCAGGGACAGGCTTGTATGATAGCTTCCAGCAGGTGGGTTCTGGCCAGGTCGATTCTTCCACTTCTTGACCTCATGGCATAGGCCATCCCCACAATTCCTCTAGCCAGGCTTCACATGTGTATCTCACAGTGGACGCTCAGGGTGCAGTGGGATCAGAGGCTGGACAGCCTTGTCCATATGGTCATGGTCTCCAGTTCAGTGCAGTGAGATCTCCTCTGGTGGCAGGACCTAGCCAACCTCACCCGAGGGGTTCCTTTCCGTCCCCTCCTCCCTCCCATACCTTGACCACAGATGCATCAGGGCTGGGTTGGGGTGCTCATCTAGGGAACCACAGGATGCAGGGTCTTTGGTCTCCAGCAGAGTCTCATTTGCACATAAATGCATTGGAGATGAGAGCGGTGCTGTATGCTCTTTGAGCCTTTCAGCACCTGCTTTCTCAGGGCACCCTATTAGTCCAGTCGGACAATATGTGTGTCGTGTGGTATCTCAACAAGCAAGGAGGTACTCGCTCATACCCCCTTTGCAGGGAGGTGATGCGGGTGTGGAATTGGGCAGTTCTACATCTTATTTGCCTCACTGCAGTTCATGTTCCAGATGTACAGAATGTCCTAGCAGACAGTCTCAGCCGCACCAGTCAGAGCTCATGAGTGGGAGCTCAAGCAGGATGTGGTCAATTGCATTTTTGACCTGTGGGGTCGCCCAGACCTAGATCTGTTTGCCTCCTCATACAATGAAAAACTTCCCAAGTTTTGCTCACTCATTTCTGGGCCTGGTGTTTTCTGGCAAGACGCGCCATCTCTTTGCTGGACAGGGAGGTTCTTGTACGCCTTCCCTCCCTTTCCGGTTCTGCAGAGGGTGCTGCTCAAGTTTAAAGTGGAAGGGCATGCATGGTTCTATAAGCCCCATTTTGGCCTCGGCAAGTTTGGTTTCTGCTCTTTCAGCAGCTGGCAGTGGAAACTCCAGTTCCTTTGCCTCTCTGTCACAATCTCATGACCTGAGGGCACGCTAGTCCATCCAGGACTGAAATTTCTTCCCCTTTATCGTGGCATCTGAAGTCTTAGCTGCTTCTCATTTTGGAGTTTCCTTCAGGGTGGTGCAGGTCCTAGTAGAGGCCAGGAAGCCTTCTACGAGGACCATGTATGCCATGAACTGGAAGTGCTTTTCCATATGGGCCACCTTGAAGGGTTGGGACCCTTTTTCTTGCCCGATGCCGCAAATCTTGGAGCATCTCCTGCACCTGTCTGACTCAGGCCTGAGCTACTCCTCTCTAAAGGTCCACCTGTTGATCGTTTCCACTTACCACACCCTGGTGGAAGGCAAAACTGGCTCATATGGAAGTTTCTAAGACCTTCCTAAAAGGGATCCTTCACCTTAAACCCCTGGTGTGCAATCCTGCGCCACTGTGTGACCTTAATTTTATTTTAGAAAAGCTGACCCTGCCTCCATTTGAACCTCTGGTTCTTGTAATATGTGCTATTTGTCATGGAAAGCGCTATTTTTGGCTGCTGTCACTTCTGCTCGGAGGATTTCCAAGCTTCAGGCCCTAATGTGCTAGGAGCCTTATTTGATTTTTCAGAGACAGGGTGGCTTTGCGTACAAACCCTCAGTTTCTACTAAAGGTGGTCTCTGAATTTATGGTGAACCAGTCAATTCAACTGCCAGTCTATTCTATTCCGAGCATTCTAATGGGGGAAGGGGGGATGCTTCTGCATACTTTGGACGTACACAGAAGTTTGCATTATTACACTAATAGGACCAAGTCCGTCCGGAAATTGGACCAACTTTTTGTTTCTTTCACGCTAAAGAGAGAAGGCGCAGCAGTTTACAAACAATTCTTGTCTAAGTGGTTGGCAAACTGTATTGTTTTCTGTTACCTGAAATATGAGAAATCTCTCCTGGGGGAGGTTAAGAGGCATTCCACCAGAAGTGTGGCTGCCTCTGCTGCTTGTTTCAGGGATGTCTCAGCTGCTGAGATTTGTGCGGCTGCTATTTGGAGTTCTGTCCACACTTTCATCAAGCATTACAGCCTGGAC
This sequence comes from Neoceratodus forsteri, assembly GCA_016271365.2. Classification (NCBI taxonomy): domain Eukaryota; kingdom Metazoa; phylum Chordata; order Ceratodontiformes; family Ceratodontidae; genus Neoceratodus; species Neoceratodus forsteri. Next base: position 256,798,918 of record CM057452.1, read on the forward strand.
ATTGCCTCTAGATGAAGGGCAGGCTTTGGCCTAGCTGTACTCCAGGGTGAACTGTCCTAAGCTTCCTATCTTTTTCTGCAGCCTTCCTGCATCTTGTGTTTCAGTTTCTTCTGATTCACACTGCTTGGGACTTAGCCCTCAAGGTGATTACCTACTGCAAGAGCCTCTCTCGAAGTAAGATAGTACAGTTACATAAGAACTTACCATAACTAGATCTTCGAGAGAGGCTCTTGCAGTAGGTAACCTTTTTCCCTCCCTCCTTCCCCCAAGTTTATTTGCTGCTTTTTTTCCATCAGCTTGTTTCAGGCTCCAGGAGCCTCCTCTATCCTTTCTCCTGTTGCACCTCCTTCGAGGTCTCCAGTGGGAGAACTGGAAGGCGGGCACGGGGACCACCCACTATATAGTGTCACGCCAACATCCGTCCTAAGACGTTGGGTGGGCAGTCCCTTGTCAGACACTGCTAGCTAAAGTTTGTGTGATCCTGATGCCATGGGGCGCAATCCTCAAGGTGATTACTTACTGCAAGAGCCTCTCTCAAAGATCTGCTGTTACAGTAAGTTCTTACGTAACTGTACCTTTTTCCTCTTCTCTTGTGTTATAAATAAGATGAATGTTATCCATGAAATCATCGCGGGGCCAGTTACCCAAAATGTTGGATCATGTCATACACTTAGTGCCACACAGAAAATCTAAACAACAAAAAAAGTTCTAATACGAGCACAGAGCATGGTTCTCAAAAATGGGAACATTTTTTTATCTTGCAATAAAATTCTGAATTCCTTTTAAGGTTTTGTGTCTGACCTGAGGAAGAGAGTAGAACTAATGAAAGCTAATCACAGAAACAATTTTGTTAGTCCAATTACAGGTATCTCCTACAACATGTTTGTTGTTTTTTTAAGACTTTGAAACTGTCTGCCCATAAGAACCATTTCTGTATATATTCAAATACAAACAACCACGTAACGCCAGCACCAAGGCCACCAGGGAAGCCAAATCAAATTTAGTCACCTACAACTTCTGGGACTATCAGTTCTAGAAGGTTATTGACTCCCTTCTGGATCCCCTACCAAATCTACCCCCCCCCAATCCTCAGACTAAGGAAACTCATCTATCTCTGAGCCAATTGAAGTCACTAACACATTTAAAGGAGTACTACACCCCTATATCTTGTAAATGTTATTTGTTTCCTTGTCAACAGATAACTCTCTTCATGTAGCTGTTGGGGATATATATATATGTTTGCTTTAGTTTATTTTCACTGTTCATATCAGTTCCTGAAACTATCCTGGGGTCTACATTTCCTGGTTGTTGAAATCTCATTGTGCCTGACAGCAGCATTACTATATGATAACATGATGTGTCAGCAGCCTTTAGACTCCACAGTTTACCTGTCTGCTTACTTAGGATTCAGCAAAACAAGCTGCATCACGGTGTTAATGCCACATTTACCTTCAGTTAGATTTGCAACCTGTCTTGGCTGTAATGCAGGGTTTTTGCCCTTAAATTGAATTCAGTCTGTGTGTTTTAAGAGATTTTTATAGGTTATGTGTACTGTCAGCATAGAGGTACCAAGTGTAAATGGGTGCTGTGGCATCATGTTCTCATATGCTAATGCACATTTGTCAGCCTCCTCCCTGCCACCACTTTGGTGTAGTGGGACTCTATCCGCCCTCCTCCAGTCCTCCAGAACCACTCCTGTTTCCAGTGAGCTGTTAAATACAACTGTCAGATGTGCAGCCAGTATTTCCCTGAGCTCCCCAGTACCCTTGGATGCACCCCATCTGACCCCAGTGATTTGTCCACCTTCAGATTAGTGAGTCCCTTCAGGACTCTCACCTTCAAAAATGAACTGGTGTCCACTCTCCCTCCCTCCCTCCAAAACTTCTGTTACTTTTTGTGGCCCTCCCCTCTCCTTCTCCTTCATCTGTAAACACTGAATAAAAGTATTTGTTCAGGATGTCTGCCTTTTCCTGGTCCCCCTCTGCACAGTCTCCCCCCACCCCCTTCTCTTTTTAACCTTACAATCCCACCCCTGGTCTTCCTCTTTTCACTTGCATACCTGAAAATATCTTGTCCCCTTTCAATACCTCCTGGTCTACTCTCTCTTCAGTTTGTGCCTTTGCACTCCTGTCTGCTTTCCCTGCTTCCCTCTGTTTCCCCTGATACACCTCCCTATCCTCTTCACTCTGCATCCCTTACAGTATATCGTCTGAATGCTACCCTTTTAGCTTTTACTTTTTCAGTCACTTCTGTCGAGAACATAGCAGTCTCTTTTTCCTCTTGCTTTTGCTCACTTGTTTGACACAGAGGTTTGTTGCCTTTACTATGCTACCTTTTATCCTTGCCAACTGTTCTCCTCCCCACCCAGGCCACCTCCCCCCCGCCAGGTCTTCCCTGAGGCATTCACCTACTTTATAAAATCTGCCCTCCTGAAGTCTAGGACCCTCGTCCTTGCATGGTTCAATTCTGCAGACATCCTTATATTGAACCACAACTTACAGTGATCGCTGGTCCCCAAGTGGCCTGCCACCTTGACCTCTACATCACTGTCCCTGTTAGTGAGTAGGAGATCCAGTATTGCCCCATCACAAGTGGGTTCATGGACTAGTTGTCTGAGGAATGCCCCCTGCAGAGAGTCTAGGATGTCCTTTCTTCTAGCTGAGGCTGCTGCTGGGAACTCTCCATCTGACAGGTTGAAGTCCCCCACCAGCAACACCTCCCCCTTTTCTGCCATCTTGACAGCGGCTTCCTCCAGTACCTTATCTAATTCCTCCCCTGTGCTGGAGATCTGTAGATCACTCCAGTGTGAGCAGTGGCTCCATTCTCTGTCTCCAGGGCAACCCACAGTACCGCTGCCTCCCCCTGTGTTCCCTGTATCTCTGTTGCTTTATGCTTTCCCTGACATAAAGAACCACACCCCACTTTCCTTCCCATCCTGAACAGAGTATAGCCTGGTACGGCCATGTCCCAGTCATGATTTTCAGTGCACCATGACTCTGTAATGGCCACAATATCTACAGCAGAGCATGGCAGAATTGTGTTAACAGTGGAGAAGCTGAGCAGGGACATAAACTACATCATGCAGTCCTAAAATGGTACTTACTACCTATGTTTAGAGCAGAAACATTCACTGGGATAACCAAAAACCTGTAGAGATGGAACAATAACAGAATTGGAACCAGTACAGTACTCAAAAACAGCTTCTACAGGGGAAATTTACTTGCAGGCTCAGCACAGTTTTCCTTTAACTATGTGATTGGGACTTTTTCCAGTTATAAAAAAACATCAGATATTACCCCATATTTGCGAGTAATATTAACACTACATATGTAACTGTACATTTTATAATGAACAACCTATTCACTATTACAAGTATAGACACTAAATAAATAAGTTATTACAACACTATTAACTTGCTTAACAAAATATGTACCAGCAACCTTAACAAAACATGTAAAAGCCACCCTAAAATTCCCCCGACCTCTAAGTTCAATACACCACAAAACATATACACATATAAAAATGCCCCAACAGATATAAATAGAATAATAGATAGGTTCTGGTGGATTACAAGGCAGTAATTCCATTGAGAGGTTCTGGGGACACAAGAAACCTCGAGCTTAAGCTCGAGAGGGTTCTTGTGTCCCCAGAACCTCGAGATGGAATTTCTGCCTTGAAATACCAGAAACTATTTGTTATTTTTTTGTAATATATGGATGCAAAGAATTTCAAGTTCTTACTTGTGCTGCTGCAGTCTACAGAGTTCGTCAGACTCCTAGTGGTGTTCCTCGCTCCTCCTTTGCACCTTCCCCCCACTCCTGATCTGTTCCTGCTTCCTTCTCTCAGAGAAAAAAAACAAAACACACGGTTCATACAGTAGTCACGCCCAGTAATCCCAACGATAGTATTATGGGGACTGGAAGTATAGTATTATTGGTCCGGAAGTATAGTATCACGAGGACCCGGAAGTATACTATTACGGGACTAACTAATCTATTACAAGGATTTTTTTATATGCTTTTTGGGGGTATTATTTTAATCCATATATTACATAGAGAATAAAGGATGGAAAAGTGTGTGATATGAGAATTTAATGCACACCGAGGTGTGCGATGCCACATAAACCTGAGGGTGAGCCTGAGGGGTTTATCAAAGCATCCCACACCAAGGGTGTGCATTTAATTCTCATATGCACACTTTTCACTTCTTTTATTTTTTATGTTGTCTTGTGCACATGCAAGCAACATATTGTGGTAGCTGGGAATATCAGATTTTGGAGGTGCGGTCATGTTGTGGCCAATGGCACCACTGCTTTTTCAGGCTGGGCTCTATGGCACAAATGAAATAGCATGCTGTCTATGACAGCAGTGCAAAAGCATGCCACCAACTTGAAACAATTTCACTGCTGCAATGAGGGAGCGACTTGTCATTGCAGGGCGTGCCTTGCCTGGTGTAACATTTCAATAAACATGGCAGGCAGCGGCTGTCGCCGTCCTCCTGTCACAGTCCCCAGGAAGCCAACTTGGGGTGCAAAATCCCCTGTTGGCACATGTGCCCCCTTAATGTTTTGTTGCTGAATGGGTGCCCAATCCCTCGGCATCATCCCCCCAAACACAGACACACTTGCCGATGGGGAGCCCAATCCCCCTGTCAGCATGTTTAACCCCCCCATCCATCGGCATTTTCCTGCACCCGCCCCATTTGTGTGCCACTCTGGGAGCCCACCCCAGTGTGACTAACATGTCCCCTAAACAAATGGGACACAATGGGAGCCCACACCAGTGTACCCAACACCTGTTAAAAAAGAAAACGGTCCACGGTGATTATTTTTTTAGTAACCTGAAGCAAAGAAAATTGTACCTCGCTGTCGGGTGCCTTCCCCCAACCCGCACCCACCCTCTGTGCGCCGACCTCCCCACACAACTCCTCACCCCATACTTACCTCCAGAGCCTGGTGCAATGATCTTCAGTGGAGCAGGAATACGTCTGCTCTGTTTAAAGCTGACCGCGAACTGAAGAAATGCTGGTAAGCTGTATAATGGCAAAAATGGGGAGGGGGGAGGGGTTCAACTTAGGTGGATATCTTGACCATTTTTGCGACTTTTGGCTCCAAATTTTCAACATGGGGTTCTTGGGACCCCACCTCATGAACTCAGTCACTGTCATTTTGTTATTCGGTCCCAAAAGGTGATTTTGTGGTCACGTTGCGGAATCACCTTTTGGGACCAATTAATGAAACAACAGTGCCAGTGTTCATGAGGTGGGCTCCCAAAAAGCCTATGCTGCAAATTTGGTGAAAAAATGCCCAAAAATGACTGTTACAAGCGTGCATTGTACAGTTTTTATGCACACTTGTAACTTCAAGAAGTTTTAATATTTTCACTCCAGATTTTCAGCATTGCCATTTTTTCACAGCTCCTTATGAACAGTGCAGCTGTCATTTTTCACATCCTGCCCAAAATGTGTTTTCGTACATGTGGCGCACAATGGCACAGTTGCTGCGGGAAATCAATGTTCAGGACAGATTTAGAAAATCACAGTGACATTGTTCATGAGTGGGGGTCCCAAAATGCCTATGCTGAAAATTTGATGAGAAAATTCCACAAAATGACCGTGTTACAAGCGTGCATTGTGCAGTTTCAACGCATGGTCATAACATTGGAAATTTTTAATATTTTCACTCCAGATTTTCAACATTGCCATTTCTTCACACCTCATTATGAGCAGTACAGCTGTCACTTTTCACATCCATCCTGAAATGTGGTTTCACACATCTGGCGCAGAATGGCGCTATGTCTCTGTGGGACATCAACGTTCAGGACAGATTAACATAATCACAGTGCCACTGTTCATGAACAGTGGTCCCAAATGCTTTCATGAGGTGGGGTCACAGAAACCCCATGTTGAAAATTTGGAGTGCAAATACCAACAAACACCCTGAACATTAGGGTTCCTAACCATAACATCCCACCCTGTAGAGACTGACCGGCGTCAGGGGTGTTACTTTGGATTGTCAGCTGTAATGCTTACACCATTCCAGTCCCCACCCTCACTCTGCAGCCACTGACAGGCATCAAGGTGTGCCTTGGACTCTTCGGCCCCAAAGTTCACCCCATTCTCCTATAGTACACCCATCTCAACGTATTTCCTTATGGAATGGGGTGAGTGTAAGGCCCAGGGACCCCAAGGCACAAACTGATACTTGTCGGAGTCTGCAGGATAGGGTGAGGTGAAATGGCATGAGCGTTATGGCCGACCACCCAAAGGCACACCTCAATGCCTGTCAGTCTCTGCAGGGTGGTGTGGGGTTAGCGTCACTTCCATACTTCACTACCATTCCTATTATGCATCTCTCTAACTCCTGCACTACCAATGCCAATGTCAGCAAGACAACATTCGGCATTGACAAAATACTTGTTATAATTGCTGGTCAGCAATTTTTCTCAAGCACAATTTCTGTGACCAAGTGTCAGACTGTCACACACACACACACTCTGTCTCCCTGTCCCGCTGTCATTTGTTCTTGTTTTGTTTTTTTTGTCCATTGTTTTTCTTCTTGTTTTGCTCTTCTTTTTTTTTTACCTACATTTTCAGATAGCTGTCCCCGGTCGGGCTAGTGCTATGTGTAAAACCACCACCCCATTTCCTAAGTTGCCGAAAAGAAGGCTCAACCTGATAAGAGTTTTTTTTTTTAATGTAGATGACAGGATCAACCAGATAATGTTAACCAAACAAATAAAATATAAAAAAAGAAGAGTTGAAGAACGTTATGGCAGCTCCTCGATAAGCGAGAGACGGAGCTGCCGTGTTTGTGAGACTGTTCCGCCTGCCCACACACGGAACGTTAGCCAATGATGGAGCAGCACAATTTAAATGACATGGCTCATGAATGCCGTAATAACCAGCTGGTTATTTATTTTTTTTTTTTTCCAACTATTTTTCTGGCCCTCCGGCTTGGAACTCTCTCGGGCCACTGCACTCGCCTACATGCTCTACCGCCCGCTGTGTTCCCCTACATCTTCAATTTCATCACATTCCCCCAGGTCAGAGGGGGATGACAACCTGGGGAAACCGCAGGGGGCAGTGACGGGGAACCAGCATTGGGCGTGTGGCGGTGGCACTGGCAGGGCCGTCACCTGTCCATGCTGGAGGGGTATTTCTGGATGTTTTACGCCCTCAATGTTGGACATGCAATGCCGCCCAGTCCACGATGTGGGTGCTCCCACCCACATCCGGAAGGCAGCTGCCAACGTGTTCACCACGCTTGAGAGCCCCTGAGCATCACAGTGCCGCTGGTCTCCACCAGGGGCCGCTGCTGTGCCAGGCTACCCCGGATCCCTCTCTGAGAGAGGAGAGCAGTCCTACGGACACTTGATCCTCTCTGACCCCTGCCGACCCATGGCGATCCAGGCTCGTTCCCGAACCCATGTCGCTGGTGCGGCTCGAGTTGTGGCATCCAGCGCCTCAACCCTCAGTGCCACTGGGCCAGCCAACCAGCTGGTTATTACGGCAAATATCAACTGAATCATTCCATAGTGAAAAATTGCTGATCAGTTATTATGTATATTTATACAACACATGTGTGCTGATAAACAGCAAGATAAAAAGTGACATCTTGACCCAACATACAAAGATACATGAATCTGCTCACTGAGCATGCTCAGAAATATATTTTCACATGTGAGACCCCTGATATCTTTTGGTTGCCATTGTCACTGCCATTGAGTGTAAGCTTTGTATTCATAATTTCCTCCAATGCAGAACCATTGAACAGAGGGGCACAGTTTACATTTTGTACTCTTTTCCTTTTTAATTATTTTTTACAATTTCTATCTCAAAACTACCCGAACATGTGTTGTATAAACAGAACATGACATGGTCTGACTGAAGGTATCATATTTATTTTCACTCGAGGCCAATGATGATATGATATCTATATATATCATATATGTATATATAGATAGATATATCTGGGGAGGGAAAAGGAGAGCGAGAGAGAGAGAGAGAGAGAGAGAGACCAACAGTATCTGAAATAAAGCTTGCATGTGTCTAATTGTTAAGTTTTGTTCAACATTTCCCCAAGATGTTGGGAACTCTTTAAGATTTAATATTGTTTACGTTCTTCTTACAACTAGAATCTATCAGTGATACCGAATAAAGCATGCATCATTCCACCAGGGTGTCATATCCTAGAGATAGAACTCAGTGCTAATTAGGCAACTTAAAATGAGGTTTAAACTCTGCACTGTGGTCATGTTTGCTCTACTGGATCAATGCCAGATTTGTGTCTTCGGTTGAAGAGAGCTGTCACCTAAAAAACATCTCCAGTCTTCTGGTTTTTATTTAAAAAAAAAAAAAGCTGATTACACTGTTGTTAATTTCCATTTCCAAGTTAGTTTTTCAACAACTCTGTGTTTGTTAGGGTGTGTGATAACTTTTTAACAAAATGTTGTAGTTTCTCCAGTTCCTGATCAGTTCCCAGGAACCAGTGAAGGCCGCTTTGCAGTGCAATTCCTGCTTGAGGGAATTTACCTTTTTTGTGGTAAAAATGTTTAACCACTTGCATTTTTATCAAGATTTTCAGCAGTTTTAACAATGTTTGGCCAAATCTAATTGTTTTACTGATTTTGTGTTAAGAATGAACTTAATCAATTTTTTCTTTTTCAAAAACTTGCACTTTGTTGATTTTCACATCACTCATACATACAAACAAGGCAACAGTAGTGAGTTCATATTACATTGTGATTTGCAAGTCGTGCGTTACAGTTGTTGTTACACCAGGAACAGTTTAACCTCTTGGCAGTAGTGCTTACATTGGCTTTGCCATGTATACAGAAACAACAGGAGAAAGAAAAAAGAATGCAGATAAAATGATAATAAAACACATTAATCATACCATTCAATAACTCATTAGTTCATAGCAACTTTGCAAACCCTTCCTTTTTATTTGACAAATTATTGGCTTGGTGGGTTAGTGTAAGTGTCACGCCTGGCTCCTCTCTGTGGTTACGGCCCCTGTGTGATCTCTTTTAGCTTTAGGCTTCCCTTCCTGAGTCATAAGTCCAGGTGTCTGGTAGCCAGAATATTGTCCAGTACTTGGTCACTTTCTCTGTCCTCTAGTTATGAAAGGAAGGTAATCCATCTGGCTTTGTAAAGCTCAACTTGTAATCACAAATGATGGGTCAACTTTTCTGTATCTCTAATTCTTTTATATTGATGAATCCAGTCCTGGAGATGGGGGGAGGGAGGCATGGCTGTCAACTATCTGCACATAATGGTCTTTGTAAATGCAGTTGGGAATATTCTAGACAGTTAGCTGGCCTTTGGGTCTCCCAGAATACCTTGTATCGTGGACAGTACTTCTTCTATGTGTGATTGGATTACTAGGCACAACAGAAAATATGGTAGTGGTTTGTCCTGTGGTTTCACAATCTTCACCATTTGCCTGAGGCTCTCTTCTTAAAGTGGAGAGTCTGTACTGGGATGTGGAAGATGTGTGATATGGTCTTCCACTTAAATTCCCTCCTCTGGTTGTTTGCAGTAGTTTGGCTTGCCTCTTCCCATATCTTATTCCTATCATGGTCTGCCAAGGGGGGGTATTTCATCCCTCCATTTATTGTGTATTTGTCATAAGAGATCATCCTCAGAGACCCTCTGCAATCATGACACTATCTGGGTGACCACTCAGTGTGGGTGTTCTTGTGCAGCTGTGTCTGCTATTACCGTCAGCAGGGGGTCTTGGGGCTTAATGATTTGTTCTCAAAGGGAGGGGGATCCTAAACAGTCTGTCTCTTAATTGGAGAAACTGAAATAAATCCTCCCTTGGTAATTGAAAATCAGCTTGTAATGAGTTGAAGTCTTTCTCCGCCTCCTCTCTGAAGAGCTGACCTACCACCCTTAGCCCATGCTCAGCTCTTCTTTTAAATGTGCAATCTGTCTTCACTGGTGAGAAGTTTTGCCAGGTTACAGTTGGGATGGACACTGCACAGGAGGTTCTAGTACATGTCTGGAGCATAACTCCCCTCCAGATCTTTACTGTAACCCTTATCCAGGGGTTCTTTACAGCCCAAGTCTCCCTGGGCCACATTTCAGGGTCGGGAGGGCCCTTAGCGGGCATTGCTGAGAGTTCCATTCCTAAATCAACCTCCACCCTGACTCATCTCCCCTCATGGACATGAAGGAGACAATGGCAGATATCTGTGCTGCCTTGTAGTAAGCATGTACATCAGATACCCAGATTCCCCCCCAACACTTCTGCTCGATGTAACCCCTTGTGCCTTGGTCTCTTCCCTCCCCACAGGAATGCTGATAGTAGCTGTTTCACTGAAAAGGAGAAACCTGCTTTATGCACATAGGTAACATTAGGAACATGAATAAACAAGCATTTGTCAATGCTGAACATCGGTTGCTTGTTTAACACTGGCACTTCCCTGAGCTCCCTTTATACCCTGCAGTGTACCTTATCTGGTCCCAAAGTCTTTTGTACTTTCAAGGCAGCAACTTCTTTCAATAGCACCTATTTCAATCCCACCCTCCTATGCACCCAGCACCCACAATTTTTTTTTTCCTGCCGAAAATGTTTTTTAATGGGGACCAGCAGAACCCGTCCGGCCACCATCTTATAAACTAATTTAAGTGAGTGGCAGCAACGCCAAGAATACAGAGTAATCCCCCAAATTTAAGCGAGAGGCAGCAGCGCCAAAAATAGAGTAATCCCCCAAATGTATGCGAGAGGCAGCAGCTCTAAGAATACAGAGAAACCCCTCCAGAAACAACAAGCAGTGACCTGACCTCACTGTCTGTCCATCCCCCCCCGCTCCCGCACCCAGCGCCTAATTCCCCTTATTAGAAGAAGGCAGTTGCCGCCACTGCCCACCGGTCCAGCACAGCACAACTCTATCTCCTCCACTGCCAAGCACCGGCTTCTAATGAATGAAACCACACTGCTTGTTGCTATAGTACAGCCAGCAGATCACATTGCAAAAAAGTATGTCAATGCATCAGTTAAGGTTTTTATTAGATCGTCAAAGCTAGGAAATTCAATGTTGAGGTTCCCCCCTCCACCCTCCACACAACAGGCATCCAGGGTGTGCCATGGGGTAGTCAGATCCAACTCTTACCACATTCCATGTGTAAACAAGCTGACATGGTACAGTATATGGAGAATGGAGTAGAGTTAGGCCTGACGACCCCATGGCACACTCTGACTCTGACCGGTGTAAGGTGAAGAATATTCTTGTGAATTTCCCCTTAGACAATTTAATAAAATCCTAATGGATGCATTAATGTAGTTTTTCAATGAATTCCTTCTTTTGAGATAGTATAATAGTATCCTTATTTTACTGTAGGAGCATAGGTTAGAATCTGCAAAGTTATGCACGTATGTAGAATAAATTCTACGGATGCACATAACTTGGGCATTTTCAGGAATTTTTTCACCAAATTTTAAACATGGCTTTTGGGGACCACACATCATGAACACTGGCACTGTAATTTTGTTAATCTGTCCCAGAAAGTTGATTTCGCAAAGCGTAAGCTATTCTAGTAAGCAGGTGAGAAAACATGTTTTGGTCAGGATGTGAAAAATGACAGCTGTATACTGTTTATGAGGAAGTGTGAAAAATGGCTATGTTGAAAATCTGGAGTAAAAATATGAAGAATTGTCAAAGTTACGTGTGTGCGTAGAACCTGCAAAACGCACTCTCGTAACATGGCCATTTTTTGGAATTATTTCACCAAATTTTCAACATGGGCTTTTTGAGACCTACCCTCATGAACACTGGCACTGTGATTTTGTTAATCCTCCCAAAAGTTAATTTTGCACAGCGACCGTGCCATTCTGCGCCACAGGTGCGAAAACACATTTCCAGCAGGATGTGAAAAATAACAGCTATACTGTTCATGAAGATTTGTGAAAAACGGCAATGCTGAAGATCTGGAATGAAAATATTAAAAATTGAAGTTATAAGCATGCGTATAAACTGCACAACACACGCTAGTAACGCAGTCATTTTTGGGACTTTTTGCACCAGATGTTCAGCATGGGGTTCTTGGGACTCTGCCTCATGAACACTGGCACCGTCATTTCATTAATCAGTCCCAAAAGGTTATTCTGTGCAGTGACCACAAAATCACCTTTGGGGAACTAATGAGATGACAATGTCAGTGTTCATGAGGTGGAATCTCAAGAACCAATATAATGGTGAGTCAAAATTCCTAAAAATGGCTTCAATGTCAGCTTCAAAGTTGAAAGCCCCATTGTCTGCCATTATACGGCACTTACCTTTGATTCAGTTTCAGATTCGACAGGCAGCTAACCTCCAGAGGTAAGTATGGGGTAAGCAAGGGGAGGCGCACAGAGGAGCCGGGATGTGGGGAGACCTCAGGGACTGTTTCTTTTTACAGGTGCATTATACATTTGGGGACACTGGGGAGTTGGCTGCCAGTGTCCCGCACTGGCAGGGGGGGGCTACTGCCAGCATGAGGGATTGGGCAGCAGCCCACTATCGGCAAACATAAGGGGTGAACACAGCAGCACTGCTGGGAGGGACATGCTGGGAACACTGGGAGTGGGCTCCCCAGTGTTCCACAACAATAATATGGGGATTTGGTACACAGCTGGAGACACTGGGAGTGGGCTACCAGTGTCCCACACTGTCGGGGGGGGGCTACTGCTGACACGGGGATTGGGCACTCCGCTTTCAGCAAACCTTAGGTGAAGAGGGCACACTGCTAGGGGGGTACCATACTGGGCTGAGTGACAACTGGGGACACAGGGAGTGGGCTACCCAGTGTCCCACACTGAGGAGAATGGGGGGGCCTGTTGGTATGGAAGGAGATTTGTTTTTCTTTTTGTTTGTTTTTTGGAAGTCATTGTTGCAAGGCCAGGTGGTCCCAGCGAGCTATATCCTGTTTGACTTGTCTCAGCAGAGATGCTATGTTATCTTGGAACACTGCTGCAGGATCAAATCTAATCAGGACCCCTAGCTACCTTGTTGGCCCCTTCATCTATTTAACTGGTATCACACTTTGAATTACTTGGGTGAGTTTTTCCATTAAGCCAGATCACTTCAGACTTAGATTTATTATTGTGGAATCCTGCTACCTTACCATATTCATGTAACTGTGTTTCCAGATGGGGTAGGTTTTCAAGGGGTCATTAACGTAAATTAGGGTCTCATCAGTGTACAACAAAACCTTGTGTACAGTGCCTCTGCTCTAACTACTTCCATGTGCTGTTCTGCTCTGATGGCTTCTGTCAGAGGTTCAGTGCTTAGTGCGAAGAGAAGTGGGCAGCCCTGCCTAGTTTCCTTGTGTACAGTATCTTGAATCCATCAGACAAGGTCCAGTTTATCTTTACTGCCACCGACAGATTCCTACATATGACTCCACCACCTAGCCACAAAACTGTGGGCCAAAAACCCATCTTACCTAGAGTGGTCTGCAGGAAGGCCCAATTCAGCCTGTCAAAAGCTCTCTTGGTGTCCCCCATGACTACTATCTTTTGCCCGGGTGCCCCTCTGGTGGCTGTCTAGATGTTAAGCAGTCCATGGATGTTGTCTCTAATGTTCCTATGGGGGAGGAACCAAGTTTGGTCCCTGTGTACTAATTTACTAATAACCCATTACAGCCTAGTGGCCAGCATTTTGACAAATGATTTAGCATCCTGGTTTAACATGGTTATTGCTCTGTAGCTCCCACAGTTGGCCAGGTCATTCTCCTCTTTATGGATCACCGAAATATGGACCTTCTTCCAACTATCAGGCATGTCAGGGTGTTCCAGTGTGCTATTGAAGGTGGGGAGTAAAAGTGGCATAGAGGCTCCCTTAAATGTCTTAAATTCTCCTATATACCCATCTGCACCAGGTAGAGCTGTGCGAATATAGATTTCTGCCTGTGGAATACCTGTGGAGTGACCATTCCAATTCCATGGAATTCCTTGGGATTTTCATGAAAATTCCGCAGAATTTAGCAAAATTTTAAATGTTAGTTATTTCACTATACTTTTAAAAGTACAAGTCCGAATAACACCAGTTTTGGAACCTAAGCAGTACCATATGGCATACAAAAGTGTACCAAATCTCAGAGTTGTAGATTGACAGAGGCTGTAGTTATTGGTGGTCAAACATTTAATCAAAATGTAATTTTCAGTTATTTTGAGATAATTTTAAAATGTCATTCAAATTTCTCCACAATATCAGGATTTAGAGACGCACATAGAATGCATATATGCACCTTGTTTTAAGTCTCACACTTTAATGGGAGGTGAGTTATAGGTAGCCAAATATTTTGCCAACATTTGGATTTCTGTAATTTTAGTATAACTTTGATAGTTTTCATTGAAATATTACAAAAATTGCCAGGTATACAGATTATCACTATATGTGTATATACAAATAGTTTCAGAGTTCTAGCTTTAAATGGGATCACATTATAGCCTGGCAAACATGTTGCTAAAATGTAAATTTCGGTTAGTTCCCTCTAATTTTAAAACTACATGTCCAAATTTAAACAGAGTTGAAACATTTAAACTACTATACCACATGGTCATTTCTGGGAAAGTTCATATTTTCAGCTTTAAAAGGGACTAAATTAAAAGTAGTCAAACTTTCACAACATTCAAAAATTTGATTTTGCAAGAATGTAAACTACAACTTTACAAACTCCTGAAACTTTAAAACTAGAGAATGCAGTACCATTAAGTTTGGCAGGTTCTTAGACCTTACAAGGAGACTGTGTGTGTGCCAAATTTATTAATTGCTTGCTGAGAGAAACTGCAAAATAACATCTGTACTTAAAATCAAATCCCATAAGTCTTTGTGAAAATTGCAGAATTTAATGAAAAATTCCATAAAACTGGAATTTTCTAATTTCACTCCGCCTTATCTGGGGGGTTGTAATTAAAGAATAGGGGTATAAGAGGCAGGTAATGCAAGAAGTCACCAGGTTCTGGAGTTAGATGCACCGTTTCACCAAGAAATGCACAGCTGAGTTGGGTAACGCAACAGTGGTACACCCCCAGGTTGGAGTAAGAAAGCACAGTGTGTCAACAGTTCCAACTGGAATGCAGGATATTTAAGGATCACATCCAGTAAATTTATGATCCAGGGAGCTTTGGTGTACATGCAAGTCTAGGACTTAGAGGTATTCAAAAAAATGTAGAGGGGAAGACAATGTCTTGGAGGCAGGAAGAAAGAATTCTGGCTATTCCAAGAGGGTAGGTCAATAGGAAAAGGAGTAGGTAACTCACGTTTAGGGGAGATTGTCACTGTAAAGAACAAAGAGGATATCAGTAGTTCTACTGAGTCAATCTGGCTATGCCAAAAGAAAAGCGGGGGGGGGGAATAGTCACCCAGTGAGGAACAGCAGGACTGCAAAAAGCTCAGCTCAGCTTATCAAATGAAGTAGTGATATATGCATTGTTAATGTTAAATTCCATACAGAAAAAATTCTGGAGGCTTCATCTACAGAATATGCTATCATAAATATGTGAGAAAATATTACTAATCATTTTTTTCTTCTGAAATTAAAACTGCCTGACCAATTTATCCAGTTCTGTTAGACACCATGAGAAATGGACTATGGATATGCATGTCAAATGTTAAATCTGTGCATGCAAGAGCAGAGAAATTACAAACATCCACATTTTTTAATAGTTTTCACAAAGTTTTGCAAATATTTACATAGTAAAGTTTTGAACCCCTGTAACTTAAAAATCTCATCATATTCTCTCCATATTTAGATCATTCTATAAGCATTACAAAAAGGCTATCCGTACTAATTTACACATGTGTAGTTCGAAAGGTGCCCGAGTTATATGCAGATGAAATTTTTTTCATGAGATTTCCTGAAAAAATAAGATGACAGATTTTGAGCACATATAATTTTGAGACAATGCATCATATTGTCATGAAATCTGGCACATTGTTGGAATACCTATTATCAAGAAATCATGCCAAATTTAAGATCCCTGACCCAATAGATGGTTAAGGTATGTGCAGATAAAAAATGTTAATGAAATTTCACACAAATGATAAAATGACAACATTGGAGCACCCATAATTTTGAACATATCCCACCAAATTACATGATATTTGGCATGTTTGTGGCCATAGACCCAAGGAGCTCTAGCTTAAACAATTTTTGAGTTATAATCAAATTACTAAATTTTAAAAATTCTGTGAAATTCCCATGACATTCTGCAAAAAATTTCATGGAATTTTGTGAAATGTCATCGAAATTCCACAGCTTCTTAATTTTCCCATTCCACACAGCTCTAGCACCAGGTGCTTTTCCTATGTTAGTCCCCTTAATTGCAGTATTAATCTCATCTCTGGTGACAGGAGCGTCTAGCTCGGCACCTTCTTCTCGTCAGAGTTGAGATGTTAACTTTATTTAAGAAATTCTGAATTGCCTCTGTGGAACCCACCTCCAGCTCATTTGTATACAGGTGGAATAACATTTTTGAAGCCCTGCATATCTGTGAGGGGTGTGGCATGTCAATTGCTGCTCTCTGGGGTCTTTGATTTCCTTCACTAGTCTGGGCACTGCTTATTTCCACAAATGGAGTACCAGTAGGCGGCCTGCTTGCTCTCTCTGTTCATAATAATGTTGCCCCAAATAGTGCAACTGGTCTTCTACTTGTTGGGATAAAGTGTCAGCATATTCTTTTCTGCCTTGTTCTAGGTTTTTATGGGTTTTCCTCCTCTCTTCACTTTGTGCTCATTCTCAAGCTCTGCAGTTTTTTGTGCTTCCTTGCACTTGTGCAAGAAACACCTTGGGACAGTACTGCATTTGAGAGGTGTGTCAGGGATGAGTCCAATGCAGAGCACTGTACAGTGGGCGCGACCCTGACACACCAATGACCACTGAAGCCCAGTGTGATGGCTGTTGGAATTCCACAATGGGGAGCCGGCTCGCACTTGAGAGAAATGAACTGCACCAATGAGAAAGTGCGCTTCATTCCTTTCATTTGCATAGCCAGCATTGCAGGTTTGCAGACCCTCATACTCCCCCTCATGCTGCCTCCCACTGCTGCAGTCCACCCCGCATGCACCCTCCATTCCCCCACTGGCCCGGCATCTTTCATTAAACCCTCCCGCTGCCTCCCACTGCTGCTGTCCTCCCCACTCCCATCCAAGCCCCGGGCATCTAACTGTAACACCCCCCCCCCCACGGTTGGGGGCTTACCAGATGCCACCTCCATTTGTGCTGCTCTGCTCCCTGGATCCAGGGGGTCCTTGAGTGCTCCTGTTGGTCCCGTTGCCCCCGGTTTTGCTAAAGGGGATTGGCAGAGCAGAAAAAGAGTAAAAGAAACAGCATGCTACAGTGGGTTGCCGATCACTGGGCAGCTCCTGGGTGAGCTGCTGTGGTCGGCTCCTCACCCTCTCCCTCTTGCACACTGAAGGAGTGCTGCAGTGCTTGAAAGTGAAAGTGCTCTGTGCGGCTGGCAGCAGTCCTGTTTGTGTGTGTGCCCCAGCCCCAAGTGAAATATTAATGAAAGGGGGTATGGAGGCACTTAGGGAGCAAATAAATAAAATGTTAACCCTCACGCTCCCACCCACTGTGTGCTGTCCACCCCACACTCTCCGTTCCCATGCCGACATCGGGGTGCCTAATCCCCGTGTTGGCATCATGTACCCCCCCAACTCATGTGGCACACTGGGAGCCCACCCCAGTGTGCTAAAATGTATTTTTTTGTACCTGTAAATAAAGAAAACCATCCCATCCTCTTTTTTAACCTGTAAAAAGAAAATGGTCCTCGTCATCTCCCACATCCCCTCCCCCATCCCCACCCTCCTACTGTGCACCCACCTCCTGCACCCGCAGTCCCATACTTTCCTCCAGAGGTTGGCGCTGTCATCTTCTGAGGACCGAGACACGTCTACACTCTTCAAAGTTGACCGGCAAACTGAAGACTCAAAGGTAAATGCTGTATAATGGCAGTCAATGGGGTTTTCAACTTAGGTTGATAGCTCAATCATTTTTAGGAATTTTGGCCTCAAAGTTTTAACATGGGGTTCTTGGGGCCCCACCTCATGAACACTGTCACTGTTATTTTGTTACTCTGTCCCGAAAGGTGATTTTCACAGTCACTGCATGGAATCATCTTTCGGTACTGATTAATGAAACAACAGTGACAGTGTTCATGATGTGGGGTCCCAAAAAGCCCATGTTGCAAATCTGATGAAAAAAATTCCAAAAAATGACTGTGTTATGAGCGTGCATTATGCAGTTTCTACGCATGCTCCTAACTTCGCCAATTTTTAATATTTTCACTCCAGATTTTCAACCTTGCCATTTTTTCACATCTCCTTATGAACAGTACAGCTGTAATTTTTCACAGGCTTCTTATGCTACGTTACAGAGAATAAGATAACACAAAATGCCTTTATGCTTTTGGGGGCTAAATGTTAACGGCAGTATTACTGCCTTTTCTTTCAGAGCTTTGAAGCTCAGTGGGAATTATCTAATCTTAGACAGGTACGCTGAAACTTTCAACTTTGGAATACTGTAAGGGTTATGTTTATTTTATATTGGAGGCTCTAACATGGTTAAGTTGTTGAATTTTGATCTTCTTTTTGTCTTCATAGCAATGAAATTACAACATATTTGGAAGGATTATATCAGTCCTTTATAAAGGCAGCACTTGTCTTTTGTATCCATTAATGTCTATAGTGAGTCAATTCACATAATAGGGTTATTATGTTTGTTTATATGAAATTTTTTTCACACATTCCAGATTATTATGGAGATTGTTGTGGCAGTAAAGAAACACTATTCAAGCAATTAATAGCAGGTAGCCCATTGGGCACACATTTATCTTTTGTCAGGTGAATGGCATCATAATATTTGTGTTTTATCCTTTTCCAATGTGATTTTTAGTTTATGTTTATGGTGTAATAAGTAATATAAATTGGTCCACATTAACTTAACAGTTCTTGAAAATTCATACTTATATTATTTTGGAACATTGACATTTTTGGTCATAATGTAAAATTAATTATGAATATAATTGTACATTTTTAACAGCACCTCAGAAGAAGCCACCTTGTGGTGAAACATTGGGACTGGGCTGAAGAAAGAAATAAAATGCTATTTAAAATAACTGAAACAAGTCTGAAGTCGGGTTGTACTAGAGCAGGGATATTTGGCCTTTTTTGAAGTTTTTCACATCCTGCCTGAAATGTGTTTTCATGCCTGTGGTGCAGAATGGCAAGGTCGCTCTACGAAATCACCTTTCGGGATAAGTGAATGAAATGAGAGTGGCACTGTTCATGGGGGGTGGGGGGGCAAAAAGGCCATGTTGAAAACTTGGTAAAACAACTGAAAAAACGGCCAAGTTACACCCAGTCATTCAAAATTTTCTGTGCATGCACGTAACTTTGGTCATTTTCTATATTTTCACTCCAAATTTTCAATATATAGAGGATAATTGATGGGCAACAGAACAACAACACTGTTGTTCATTTCAAGAGGTTGTCATGGCAACCAAGTAAACCTCGAGAGCTAAGCTCAAGAGGCTTACGGTTGTCAGACAACCTTGAGAAGTTAACACAGGGTTGTTGTTTACTGATGCCCATTCATTATCTTGTATAGTATATGGGCATTAGTAAATCAATAATGTACTACTTTGTGAGGTTCGCAACGAGACATCAGCCTTTGTGCACCCCCCAGAAGAAGACTCACTTCTTCCCCGTTCCCCGATCTCACCCACTAACTGTTCTTTTTTTATATTTTTTTTAAATGTGCTCACTCCTGCTGTTTAGTTTGAAGGTAAATACAAAATATGCCCTTACTTTATCATCATTTCAAAGTATGTGCTCACAATAAGGTTCATGTTATCACCGGCTGTTACTCGAAGTGCGACATTTCGGTTAAGCACATGCACATATGCACTCGCTACTGTTGTACTATCGATGTGATGTACTCAAGATAGTACAACAGCAAGCTGATGTAGCATCGATGGTACAACAGCATTAGCTTTTGATGGATTTCCATGCACAACAACGTTCTCCCATATACTATAGCCTTTTTATCACACCACCTCATGACCAATACAGCTGTCATTTTTCACATCCTGCCCATAATGTGTTTTCGCACCTGTGGCGTGGAATACTGTTTTCCCACAGATTTGAAAATGTTCACCTACAGGGTTCATGAGGTGGGGTGATAAGAAGACTTTGTTCAACATTTTGGGTCAAAATATGAAAAAATGACAAAGTTATGGCCACTTGTTACATTTTCGGTATGCATGCTAGTAACTCTTACATTTTTGCACCCTACATTGTTTTTTAAATTGGCAGTGTCAGTGGCTCAGTAGGTAGCACACTTGCCTCTGAGGCCGGAGATCAGAGGGCTGTGGATTCAGTTCCCACATCTGGCACTTGGATTAATATCCCAGTACTGACACTGTAGTGCAGCATGAGAGGGGTGCTGCACTTCTGAGGTGCCGTCTTTCGGATGAGATGTTAAACCGAGGTCCCATCTGCCTGGATTGGTGGTAGTTCAGGTGGATGTTAAAGATCCATGGCACTTCTTGAAAAGAGTAGGAATTTTATTAAAGTTGGAAAGGAACATACAATCAAAAATGTACAAAACCTAAAGCAATTTATACAAATCAATATACAGATACCAAATGTCAAATAAAACCAAACAGTGTTAAGTCACACAATAATTTTAACTAAACCATATGTTTAAACACAATTATATAATTTATAGGTGTATTTGTATAACACAAATCCTAAATTATTTATTCTATATCATGCTTAAATATGATAGGCATATATACTTACTATACATACTCATTTTACTTATATCTATTATAACCAATCAATAGAGGCCCATCTTCCTTGAAAGGTTGTTGACTGGATTGAATTATAATCTTGCAACCTGATGTCTTTAATTGCAGTTTCTATCATAAAAAACAACTAGTCAGAAGTAAAATGTAGTTGTTGAATAGTCAATCTGCACCGGACAAACCATATGTAAAATTTAAAACAAACAAGAAATAACCATAGTGTTACTCTATCATGTTTCGTCCACAGAAAAGGCAAAATACCAAGCCATAATATTTCTAAAGTCATAAAACCAAATGGAGATGTAGGCCAGTGACGTTGAATAGATTGCCAAAATCCTTGAATAAAAGGGCACTCTAGGAATAAATGCTGCATTGTCTCAATTACATCTGGACATGTTCTCTAGGACAATATCTCTCGACACCTGTCTATGCTTTATATTTCCTCTTACATTTAGGCGACCATGCAAGGCCAGCCAAGATACATCCCACATAAAAAGTAGGAATAGAGGGAAATCAGCATTTCACCTATCAGTAATCTATCTGGCAAAGAACAAGAATCAAATCCTGCTGTCTCTTGAAAATATTTTAAAATCAAAGATTCATACAAGTTTTCAGTATAAGAAAGAGATGCTCTTTGAAATACCCCATAGCTTTATTTTAGCAAAGCAAGTTCTCATTGGATCAGGTAAATAAGAAATTGAAATTTAGTCGAGGAAGGTTATCATACATGGGCCAAATAGAGAAAATAGGTCCCAAGGAATCTAAGACCCAAGGGACCATCTATTAATTTTTGAGCTACCAAGGGGAATAAATTGGCATATAAATATATGGTGAAAAAAAATACCACAGGTTGTATCATCTTCAGCCCTCCATTTCTTTTTTCTCTCAATAGTAAGCCTCTTTTAATTGGATTTAAATGGTTTCCCCAGATACATGAAAAAAAAACAACTATATATTCTGGTTTCTAAAGTTGACGGTAAGCTACATACTGTACTTAAATATAAAAATATGGGTAATAAAAAGGTTTTTATCATGTAGATTCACTTTAATTTAGCTAAACGCCAAGTATTCCAAAGATTAACCTTATTTTGTGCTTCATTCAATTTAAGTATCCAATTCTGATAAGTCAAATCTCCAGAACTAAATAAGATCCCTAAAATAGGGGCTGTCCTTTTAATACTGGTACCCCAATTATTATATCATTTGTGACATCTTTAGCATTAAGAGGAAGGCAACAAGATTTCTGGTAATTTATTTGAGCTCCAGTATGAGTCGTAAAATTAGTTAAAATTGTTCCAGATTATGTGCTGATGGGATATTTCCTATTATAAAACAAATGTCATCTGCATATGCAATGCTCTTTATTTCAGGGTCTTCGTGAGGAAAAGGATACACCCTGTATACCTCTAGTTTTATCCACCATTCTAAGTAGCGGATCAATGGTAAATAAATATAGTAAAAGCACTCAGAGGGCAACCTGCGTACTCCCTTTAAAACAGTACACCTATGACTATCCACCCATTACAAAGGCTTTTGTAGAGGTAGACTTATAACATGTTTTAATCCAATTAATAAACATTTCAGGAATGCCATATGTAGCCAAACAACTCCATAAATACTCATGATTAACATTATCGAAAGCCTTAGCTTGATCCAGACTAAAAATAAGACCTGTAAGCTCACCAGTATTACCTCTATGAAATAGTTCTCTAAGTAATATTAAACCATCAGAAATCTTTCTTCCTGGTATTGAACATACCTGAGAACTGTGTAATAGAAAATCAGCCGTTGGTATAAGTCTATTATGTAACAGTTTTGTAAATATTTTAAAATCTGTATTAAGCAGGGTAATTGGCCTCTAATTTGATAACTTAGTTCTATCTCCTTTTTTGTACATAAATACCACTAAACCATCCGACATACTATTTGGTAATAATCCTGTAATCAGAATTTCCCTTAAGACCTCTACAAATTCTTGTAATAATATTGTAAAAATTATTTTATATATTTCATATGGCAAACCATCACTCCCTGGGGCAGTACCTGCCTTTGTTAATGAAAACTAGCCGATACTTCTAAGATGTTATATCAACAAGCAACATGTCTCTGCTATGTTTATCAAGCATAGGTGGAATCACTTGAGCTAACCATAAGGAATGTGGGAACCAGAAACAGTAGCATATCAAATAATTGCTGTATATGATTATCTAAAGCATTCATAATATCTTTCCTGGTCGTACATTTTTTACCTGTAGAGTCACAAACATCTGCCATATATTTTTGATGTCTTTGTTCAGAACAAAACTGATAGGGGTCCATAAAGGCTTTACCTCCTTGGGAACCAAATCTTCTTTCTACATCTAAGGATTTGTATCTACTGTATTGTGTTGAATTTAATAATTTTCTAATTCTATCTAATTCAGATAAGGCTGTGCAACTATAAAATGTAAGTCTAAAAACTGTTGTCAAGTTTTTATATATGTATCTTTATTAAATTTCCCATTAATCTTGCAATTATTTGGAAATACTGTCTTATATCTATTTTTGTATCTTCCCACCAATCTCTGTACAAATCATAGAGGCTAACCACTGATTTCCTTGCCTGTAGTACTGCCAAAATTCCTTCTTCAACAGTTGGTAACTTAAGTAATTCCAGGTTAAGACGCCAATATCCTGGTCCTCTATGCATTATTTCATAACTACCTATCGTAATCTCAAGTATCACATGATCAGAAGGTGCAACTGGTATAGTTTGAGCTTTTGTATTGTTAAAGTATCTGAAATAAACCAGTAATCTATCCTTGTTACTTTAGTACCTTGAAAAAATGTTTTTGTGGTTTATCTAATACATCAAAACATCAACCAATCCTGACTGTGTCAATAAATCATTAAGACACTTAGTATCACAAAATAACTTTGTGGATCATACCTCTATCAGTATGATAACGGCTACAATTAAAATCTCCACCTAAAAGCACAAATCTAGAAGTGAACAAATAGAGCAATAAAGTCTTAAATAATGCTATTCTCTGAGATTTAGCTTACGGGCGTAAACATTAATAAATCTACAGTGTGTAAATCGTTAAGTATCATATCTAACAATAATATGCGACCGGCAAAACATCTATAAGTTGAACTAGGCGTGCTGTAGGATTATTAACTGCTATACCTACCCTGTGCATAACTCTTCACCAACAGACCAATAAACAGTACCCCATTTCCACCTTTCAGTGGCCTGTTCTACCTCAAACCTGGTATGTAACCAGTATCTTGAAAATAAATTACATCATCCTTGCCTCCATCAAATAGTGAATATATCAACATTTGCTTCCTATTTGATTGAATACTAATAACATTAAGGATGCCAAATTTATATTCAAAACATAGACAAAAGAGGAAGGGAAAGAAGGGTGTTGTCATAACTCATATCAATGTTCCCTTTATTTTTATTATTTCTTTTTGTAGATTTTCTCGTCCCAGGTTGACCTTTTTTTATTTTTCACTGTATCCATATCAGCAGCAGATGGTTCTGGATCAGAAGATCCTTCAGGTTGTGAAGAATGTACTGAGGTGGAATCTGACTCAGTACCTATGTCTTCCTGTAATACCGAAATGCATTCTGGAGGGTATCAAACCTTGTTCAGATATAGGTATTTTAGAGGTCCTGGATCTTAAACTCGATGTCTAGCAGTAATGAGGTTAAAGGTTCTTCAGGTGGAAGGAGGGGCATAGTATTAGGAATAACCTGGCCCACAACAGAATCTGTAAGAATCACCATTTTAGTAGATATTAAGTTCTCCTCTTCCTGGGAGGGAGTAGTTGATACAATTTCGAAATGTCCGCCATTCCATACTAGGTATGGTTTCAGGCCTACTTGGGGGTGGGGCAGAGGTACAGGTTTTGCCTCTGGACTGCATGTACTGCTGTATTTAGGTAAAATCCTGTCCATGAAATCTCCATTTGTTTTATTTGGGCACGAGGACAGTCAGTAAATACATGGGGTTCTTCACAAAGTGAGCATTTAGTGGATGATGACAATCTGACATTGTATGCCCCAATTCTCACACTGGACACATTTGATGACTTCACAATTCCTGCTAAGGTGTCTACCAGAACCACATTTATAACAGTGACAGGGCTGTCCTGGATAAAAGATAAATCCTTTATCCTTTCCCAAATAAAAGCAACTGGGAAGATGTTGTAAACCTTATTCGGTTTGGTTTAAATTAACTTTAAATCTCCAACCACCATTCCAAAATCCTTCTGTATCAAGAATGGGCTCTGGGTTTCCTTTCAGGGTACACTTTTTCTCCAACCAGTAGGAGATATCCTCCACATTAATGCCTTCATTACGGAACAATACAGTAATAACCTTGAATGTCTGTTTGGTTAATGGTATGGCCTGAAAATGGACCCAAGCAGGATTAGTCTTTAATAATGCATATTTCATCCAAAATCTGTTTAACATATCTGTGTCAGAAACTAATGTCATCGTATTGTCCCTAGGTGTATGAATCAAGGCATACACCTCACTGAGCGTAAAACCAGCATTTGTTTAAGTAAGACTTTCCCCACATAGAATCTGTCAGACATGGTATCAGTGGGTCCCAAAACCTCAGCCTTACAGCATTTCGTCTTTTATGCCAGGAAACAGGTTTATGAAAAGGCTAGCATAGGAGGTAGTTGGGGTTGTAAGACATGGTAGGGTATTTTGATCAACATCGGCCCTATATCATTAGTAGCTTTATTTTGGTTGGCATTTTCCTCCAACTCCCCACTTTGGCATTGTTGAGGTGATTTTGATCCTAGTTTAGGACTAACTGGCTGGTTGTGGTTAACCACAGCACCCAGATCCATTAAAGGCTGTTTTATGTCAGATAATTCTATTCTGTATTATAGAACCAGGTCCTAAACTACCCTCAGACCTAGCACATGGGAACACTAGTCTCAGAATTGGGCCCATCTAAAACTGCAGAGGGGTATGATCCATACCTGGAATTGGTATGGCAGGGTCAACGATCCACTGACCGAATCTAACAGCAGCCACCCGCCCTTTTCAAGGCGTTATCTAGGGACCATGTGGGGAAGATTCTACTTCTGTATCCCCAGAAATCTTCAGTGAACAAGCTTTTTCCCTCAGGGCTGTTTGCACCTTTATGTATTTTCAAGTCAGTACCTGTATGACCTAGGGTGAATCTACCTCGGTCTCTTTCGTTTCGAATTTCTTCTTCAGCAGCAAGCTGAGCAATTTGATAATCCATAACAGCCTTCTCCCAAAGGCGTTGTTTCTCTTGTAATATAGTGAGAGCTTGTTGATCTTCGAGCATCATCAGCTGTCTCGGCGTGCGTTATAAGTCGCACTTCACGGGTTTGGATTTAAAGCCGGCGTGCTCTTGCAATTAAAGCTAGACATACTCCTCGTATTATGTTGGACTTGATGTGCATTTTCACCTTCCAGCTGAAAACTGTGTTTTGAGGGGTTAGATACATTTTGCTGGCCACCACTCGGGTGCCTCCAGCGTATCATTCCCTCTGCTCTGGTGGGAATCTGTGAGCTCTCTTGCATCTGAGCTCCTCCCACTGTTGGCCATCCTGAGACTGTTCCTCTCCCAACAGTCTCCTGGCCACTCATTGTCCACAAGAGATATTGAAACAGAAAGGATTCCTTGTCTTCTGTCTGTGTCTCTCCTGTATGCAGTTCTTCTCCACCAGGATCCATAGGAGCCGCCATCTAGTCCCACAGGAAAATGGGTTCCCCTGCTCACAGGAAGCAAGAGTAGGGGAATTTCACGTGTCCTGGCCCAGATTTTCCTCATTCACTAAAAATACCACCAACAGCTTAATCTGGGTCAAGGTCAGTTGGCATTCATCTGTATCCCCTTCCCCCGGGTCGTGCCTGAAAATAGGCAGGATTTGTCTAGTGCACCTACCCAGTCAACAAAAAAAAAAACTAAAATAAAACTAAATTATTTGTACTCCTGCTCCACAGCCCTCTCTATCTGGAGGGAGCCCCAGCCCTGCCCCCGATGTCCACCAGCCAACTCTGACCAGCTACCCCAGGGTTATCCCTTCGGCGGGGCGCCCACCCCCACCAAGACCGGATCCAGTACAGTGGTCGTCACCCTGACTATTCAGAGGCAGAACATGTGAGTGTCCTCCATCATCCACTATGAGCTTTTTTCCTCCTGATTTTTCCCTTTCAGGGGAAGAGTGTGCAAGGATGCCGGCAATGGTGCCGAACATGCTCCCGTGCACGCACCCTGTTGGGCATCTGCCCCGCCTCTGACCCACTGTCTTCAGTGTCAGTGTGCCAGCCCACAGCCACTGCTGGGGTCAGGCATGCACCAACAACTGGTCGCCCCTCTTCCTGGATAAGGAGAGCTGTCCCTGGGATGTTCGATCCTTCTCCTCCCCTGCCGACCCCCAGTGGCCTGCGCTCACTTCTGAACACGAGTCAGCAGTGTGGTGCGAGGTGTGGCATCCAGCACCTCAACTCTCAGTGCCACCGGCCCAGTGATGCACCCCACATTTTCAACATAGCCGTTTTATTACCCGAGCTTCTGTATTCAACTTCTGTCCAAAATATGACAGCTTGTCAAAACATAGTTCAGGCAGGCTTTTCCTCCTGCCAGACAAAGTTATGCCCACTTGTTGCAATTTTAATATGCATGCTAGTAACTGTGGAAATCTTAAATATTTGCACCCCACATTTTTTTTTAAAGTATTTGTACCCCTGCACCATGGTCCTCTGTATCTGGAGGGAGCCTCAGCCTCACCCCAATGTCCACCAGCCCGATGCTGATCAGCTACCCCAGGGCTTACCCCCACCGGCGGAGTCAGCGAGGGGGCTTGGGGAGCCCACCCCCAACAAGATCAGATCCAGTACAGGCATTAGCGCCGTGACTATTCGGGGGTGGGACCTGCAAGCTCCCTTCCTCATCCACCATGAGCTTTTTTCCACCTGGTTTCTCCCCTTCAGGGGCAGAGTGTGCAAGGATGCTGGTGATGGTGCCATCCATGCTCCCATGCATGCACCCCGTCGGGCATCTACCCTGCCTCTGACCCACTGTGTGCAGCATCAGTGTGCCAGCCCCCAGCTGCCACTAGAAGGCAGGCATGCTCCAACAACTGGTTGCCCCTCTCCCCAGAGAAGGAGAGCTGTCCCTGGGATGTTCGATCCTTCTCCTCCCCTGCCAACCCCTAGCAGCCTGCGCTTGCTCCTCAATACAGGTCGCAAGTGTGGCGCGAGATGTGGTGTACAGCACCTCAACCCTCAGTGCCACTGTTCTGGTGATGCACCCCACATTTTCAACATAGCCTTCTTATTACCTGAGCTTCTGTATTCAACTTCTGTCCAAAATATGACAGCTTGTCAAAACATGGTTGAGGCAGGCTTTTCCTCCCACCAGAAGTTCAACTAGCAAAATACACACCTGCCACATAAACCATGCAAGGAAACATTTGGCATTGACAAATGCTTGTTTCTTTTAGTTTCAAGAGACAGGATTCTGTTTGCTGTTTCTTGTATGATGCATAAGTGATAATCTCGCCTTTCATGACTGCCTTTAAGAATCCCATTTGTATTTCATGGTTACCTCTGTGTCTGCATTTGTTCTGAGGTAGTTTTTAATCACTTTTCAGATTTTGGAGATAAAGATTTATCTGGGAGATGTTTAGTCTCCATTTGCTCTTCTCGGTTTGTTTGTAGTTTGAAAGATAAGAGAGATTGTTGCATGATCTAAAAGAGACATAGAGTATATTTTATTTGGCAAAATCTTTCAGCCAAGTTGTGAGGTCAAATAATATTGTCTTTGTGAGTGAAGTACTGTCCTCTACAAGTTTATTTTCAATTTTCTTATTAATTATAATAAAACACTACTTGCAGATTTTACGTCTTCTCCTTTTTGCCTATGGTACCTGACCTATGCCTTGATGACAGTGCCCGGGGCCGGACTATGATTTTAAAAATTGTGTACTCTGTCAAACGTTTTGCCCAAAAACCCATAAGAAAAGGGCATGAAAAAGAGAAGAATGTATGGCTTCTCAGTCTGCCTCTATGTCACCAAAGCACAGTAAAGGCTCAGAGGGAGCTCCTAATGATGGTGGAAAACATGCATCAGAAGATTCTTCTCCTCATAAGCAGCAGTCCCTGTCAGAGGGAACAGACATAAAGGATAAAGCTGCTCAGTCATCAGAAAGCCACGGTAAAGATGACAAAGACAGCAGGGTGTCCGAGAGGGGGAACCTGACTTCAGTGAAGGCAAACATACAAATAAAGGAGCCTCAGAGCAGGTACTGAAACCAGGACCTGCCAAGAAAAAACCAAAAAGAGAAAAATATCCCTGCCTCTCCTCCTATGAAGGATAAGGACCAAGCAGAGGACCATAAACAAATGCCCTCCGTGGAGGACATGACAAAGATGTGACAATTTTTCAGGCCTTCCAGGCCATGGTTAATTTACTGAATGCCCCTTCCCCCCATTCCAGACCAGCAGCCTGTCTTGGAGGAGAAGGAGATTTACTATGAAGAGGGAACCTGATGCCTCTTCAGAGCAGGAGTCCGATTCCCCTCCTAGAACTACTGAGGACTACACCTCTTACCTTCTTATTCACTAGACAAATGGATGAAATCCTCAACATCCCCTCTCACAAAACATGGGAGGATGAGGAGGAAGTGGCGTTCATGTACATGATTGGACTAGCCACTATGAGGAGGCTTCTTGGCCCTCTACATAGGTCTCAAAAAAACAAAATACTTCTAAAATCATGTCAGCACCAAATTCAGTTACTGAGGACTATACCTCTCACTCCTCTTTCATCAAACAAATTGTGGATTCCCTTAACATCCCCACACATGAAACAGAGGAGGATGAGGAGGAAATGAAATTCATGGACATGATGGGATTAACTCCTACGAGAAGACTGATGGTCAACATCAAAAATCATGTCAACACCTAATTCCATAGCTGGCATTGATTAGAAAACTAAGAAAAAGTATTCAGTGGACAGACAGGGGTAGAATACCTGAATGACCCACCCATGTTACAAGGGAGTACAGTCGGCTGCCTGTGAGAAGGCAAAGGTGCCTGTCTCTGCACAGCTCACTGAAAATGATTCCAGAAAACTGGACACCATGGCCAAAAAGGTTTACAGGACAGCTTCCCTATTTTTAAGACAGTTAGCTTATTTGTCCTCTAGAGCTCGGTCCCTGAATGGTGCTGGCACTGAGTGGCAAACTGGATCGTGAGGTGGCACAGGGACCTGACTGTAACAGCAAAGTCCACACTAGGTACCACAAAATACCAATTCCACATGACCATAGCTGTCAGTGACTCAGCATCAAGAGACTTGGCACATGCAGTGTCGCTGAGGAGGTTTGCCTGGCTAAGGGCCACAATCATTAGCCATTACGCCCAGGCGAAAGCCATCGACTTTCTCCTTTTTTTGCAGTTAATCTTTTTATTCATACATATACAGCAAGTGTCATGAAAGAAAAACAGGTAGTATCATAACTTCAGTATGTTATGAGTACATGTATAATAGGTAAGTGAAACTTTTCTGTAGATTAATTCTCTCTCTCTCTTTCTATGGATGCCAATCCATACAGCTCAATTACTATCACACCGGTCAGACTTAATACAAAAGTAGTAAGGTGCAGCATTCAGGCAAAGCTAGCTGAGTTGTTTGCCCCCGTGGTTCCGCAGTTGCTGTTAACGCTCTAGATAGCTCAAGAAGGGGGCCCATAGTCTGTGAAAACAATGCTCCCTACCTTGCATTTTGAAGGACATTCTGGAGTTTTTAGCTAGAGTATCCATGCCCCCCCTCCATTCTTCCAGGTTAGGGATGTGTGATCTCCACCTTTTAAGGGTAAGTCTCTTTGCTTCAACTGAGGCAGCCATCAGCCACTTTCTCTCAATCAGGTGAATTGAAGGGTCAGGGGGCTGACATCCCAACAGTATGCACTGATGAGTCTTTGGGATATCATGGAGAAGGATCTTGGAGCACTGTTGCAGGATCTGAGCCCAGAAAGGTTGGATCTGGTCACACGACCACAGAATGTGCAATAGGTCTGCATCAGAGCTGTCACATCTCCAACATCCATCCTGGTCCAAAATCTCAAGAGACTTAAGATGAGCCGGGGTGTGGTACCAGTGGTGCAAAATTTTGTTCTGAATCAGGGGACTTCGCTGATCAATGCAAGACTGGTGAACTAGCCTCCAGCACCTGGCCTATTCTTCATCTGAGATATGAGTCTGTAGGGAGGCCTGCCACTTCACCTTGGCCTTACCAGTGGGATCAGGAGCTGCTTCTCTTAGGCTTTGATATATCAAACCTGCCCTGCCCACACTGGTGGCCACCCATTTCCGAATAGGTAGGGAGGGGCCCCTCCCCGGGAGGTGTCGGCAGGAAGGGCAGGGGCACTGGGCCTGTGGCCATTGATTATACAGGTGTCTTAACTGAAGGTATTTCCAAAAGTCCAACTGTGGCAACTCAAATTTGACCTTCAGATTTTGGAAAGAGTCAAAAGCTCAGTGGTCCTGTGTGAGCAGGTCCAGAACTCTGAGAATGGATTTTTTTCTCCCAGGTAGGCCATGCAAAAGGGGAACCTCCTATACAGAGGGCTGGGCTGTTCCAAATATAGGTTTATTTTCCTGGGCGAGGGCAAGTTTTGGTAAGGTGGGCTATCTTATTCCATGCTGTAAACCCCTCTCGAATTGTAAGCCACTGTGCCTTCTGTCCATTCAATGGATTTCCCAACAGAGCTGTAGGGTTGAGTACCATCAGCTAACACTGTGTCAATATATATCCAGGCCACAGGGATGGGCCCTGCAGGGGTGAAAAGCCTGAAGTGTACTAACCACCCTAAAGGTTATCCTGTATTGCCTAAAGTTGGGAATGTTCCATCTTCCCCTTTTCTAGTGGGCTCCAAGTTTGGCTCAGCTATATATGGGAGGAGAAGTCCCCTATAAAAAGTGTCTTATCATGAAATCCAGTTTTTGAAACCATTTATCAGGGAATGAAATCGGTAAATGGGTTAGAAGATAGAAGATCTTTGGGGCCAGCATCATTTTAATTGAGTCTGTCTTTCCTGGAAGGACAGATGCAGATGGCTCCATCTATTTAGATCTGCTTGTATTTGGCTTATAAGGGGGTTGAGGTTAAGGTGGATCAGTTTTGAAAGCTGTGGGGATTGAGTTACCCCTAAGTATCTGATGTCCGAAGGGGCCCAGGCCAACCCATAGTTAGAACTGTGTTGGAGCAGAGAATGCTTATTCAGTGGAAGGATTTCTGACTTGCCTTTATTTATTTTAAGCCCTGCCAGGTGTTCAAAGCTCTCCATGACGCCCAGTAAGGGATTAATGGTCGCTTTAAGGTGTCTGGTCAATATCAGGCAATTGTCGGCATATAATTTGGTCTTGTATTCCACCTCCTCTATTTTTATTCCTGGGATGTCATCACAGGATCTAAGTATTGAGGCCAATGGCTCAGTGGCCATGACAGATAGCATCGGGGAAAGGGGACATCCCTGCCTCGTACCTCTGTGAAGAAGGAAGGGGTCAGAGAGAAGGCCATTGGTAAGAACCCGGGATGTTGGAGTACTGTACAGTGTGCTAACCCACACGCAGAATTCTGGCCCAACTCTAAAGTGGTATAGAACAGCAAGCAGATACTCCCACTCAACCGAGTCAAATGCTTTCTTGAAGTCAATGGCTATTACTGCTGTGGGGAAGGGGAGCACTGCTGCTTTCTGAAAGATGGAAATCAAGGCCCTCAGGTGGTCTGCACTTGGCCGCCCCTTAATAAAGCCAGCTTGTGAGGGGTGGATAATGGTCAGCAGAATCTGTTTCAGTCTTGCTGCCAGCACCTTGGCCAAGATCTTGGCATCAGCATTGATTAAGGAAATTGGTCTCTAGCTGGCCAGTAGGGCATGATCCTTACCATCCTTAGGAAGGACTGTAATGACCGCCTCACTCAGGGGTTTTGGAAGGATCCCCTTCTCTCTGTGCCTGGTTCAGCATGCTAAGCACAGGGGAGATGACTTGCTCCCTAACTAGTTGGTAAAAATAAGCTGGGAAGCCATCACTGCCTGGGGCCTTGTGTGGGGCCATTCCCTTTATTGCTGCTGAAAGTTCTTCTTCAGTGATGGAGGCATTAAGGGCATCCGTTTGTGTCTCAGTGAGGGATGGGAGTTTGGCTAAATCTATGAGTTCACCAAAGTTTTTGTGGTTAAATTGATATTGGGATTTATACAGATTCTCATAGAAGCTGGCCATGATGTGGCTGATGGATCTAAGGAAGTGTGCAACCTTACCCTTAGAGTCTTTTAGCTTTTCAATATACCTTTCGGCCTGTTGTTTTTTTAATCTATAGGAAAGTAACTTCCCTGCTTTATCTCCCTGGGACCAGTACTTATGCTTAAGCCTGACTACCTGTGGCTCTGCCTTCCTGGTAGCAAGTGTGTTCAGCTGAATTCTAGGAGAAGTGATTTCCTTATGGAACGCACTATTTTCCAGCGGGCATGGGTCCTTTTTATACAAAGCTTCCTTTTTTTTTCAGCTGCAGTTCCAGTTGTTGGGCCTCCATTTCCATCTGTTTTCTCCTGTTGGAAGGCATAAGCATTGATTTGACCTCTCAAGGTGGCCATAAGGGCCTCACATATCATATTAGGGGGAACACAGCCCACTGGGTTGTAAAGTATGTATTGAGAGACCTCAATTTTAAGCCATTGCTGAAAGTCAGAATGATTCAGCAAAGTGGATCCAGCCTCCAAGTAACTGAGTGTGTAGTATTGGCATGCAAATACACCTACAGCTGTATCAGGGCATGGTCTGAGATGTACAGGGAGCTATGCTCACATCCGCTATGTCAGAATTCAGAGCTGTTGATGTAAACCAATAGTCCAGTCTTGGCATCCGAGTAATATGTAAAATCTTTAGTCAAGGGATTAAATGTCCGCCATTTATCCGTCAACCTGTGCAGTGCCAGCAAGTCCTGGACTGTCTACAGTGACATTACATGAGGCTGTGGTCTGGCGTTGGACCTGTCCAACAGGTAATCCAAAGCCATATTGAAGCCCCCCCCCAAAATAAAAACAATCACCGGGTTATCTGAAGACATATCCACAATGAGCTAAGAAATTTTGTTGAAGAAATCAGGGTGATCATCATTTGGGGCATACACATTCTACAGGAGAATGGTACCGTGGTGTGATTGTACCTTGGCTAGGATCCACCTTCCTTCAGTATCATGTTTTTGGTCTAGTAGTTGCCACCTTAGTTTCTTGTGAACTAGAATCGATACCCCTCCCTTTGCTTTGTCTGATGTACTGTGAGCTTCCCAGCCCACCCAGTCCCCCACCAGTTTCAATGCCTCAGACTTTTTGACCTTAGTTTCTTGGAGAAATGCCACCTGGGTTTTAAGTTTTTTCAAAGTGCCATGATCTTTTTTCTCTTGATCGGGTCATTCATCCCCCAGTCATTCCTGGAGGTGAAAGTTACGGTAGAGGGGGGCTCCATGGTGTTAAGTGATTAATAGTAATATACTTATGGGCTGATTGCCCGGGTCTCCATCTCCACTTGGCAAACCAGAGGGGTACATGCATCCAGTGTGGCAGTGCATTGGTACAGTGATAAACATCTATTGTTAGTCGGAGAAGAGAGAAAGTGAACAAACACCACATGTCTGCTAGGTGCTGTAGAGAATCCATGCTTTCAATTTTAGCATTACAAAACCAACAGTGATAAAACCAATAACCTTGGGAAAACTAGTGTCATGTGGGTATCCTACTAGAGACTGAACCCCCGTATAAGCCCAAAGGACCTTATTCAGTGGTCCTCTAATGGCTCTGGTGACACTCTCAAGGGGGAATGTCCTAAAATCCTTGATAAACCCAGGGCGATCAAACTATGCATCCAGTCTGTACGGTTAATAGACATTCACACTAAAACCTGAATCTCCCACCACAGAGGTGGAAATAACATGTTGATGTGCTCAATATTTTGGGGCATACAAAACCTTTGCTGCTGCATTTCAAACATTTGAACAGGTGAAGCTT
Source organism: Neoceratodus forsteri (assembly GCA_016271365.2). Lineage (NCBI taxonomy): Eukaryota > Metazoa > Chordata > Ceratodontiformes > Ceratodontidae > Neoceratodus > Neoceratodus forsteri. The sequence goes on from CM057452.1 coordinate 256,833,773, forward strand.
AAGAAAAATAGTGTAACTCCTAGATGGCGCTATCCCAAGCTCTACCACCCCTGCCTGTATGGCTAGTGACAGGTTAAGGGGCCTAGGTCCAGTGACGGGTGCCTCCACCCAGAGGTCAGGGTTGGTAGTGGTTAAACTAGTGTAACCCCAAATGGCGCTATCCCAAGGGCTACTACCCCTGCCTGCTTGGCTAGGAGCAGGTTAAGGGGCCTGAGTTCTGAAACGGGTGCCTCCACCCGGAGGTCAGAGTTGTTAGTGCTCAAGCTAACCTGGGCACAGCCCTCCGGGACACTGTAACCCCCCTCTTTCCCTTCTAGTGGCCTGAACACTGTACAGTAGTCACTTTCACAATACCCTGGTACACCACACAAGTACCCACACTGTTTGTACCTACCACCAGGGCTGGTTCCTCTGGCTCGACCCTGGGGACCCCCTGTAAAACAAGGTTAAGCACAGCAAATAGCAACAGTACAGTACATTGAGCACAAACTGGAACCACAGTCAGATTACATGCAGAAAAAGTTAGATCTGATTTATTCAGGGGACTTGAACAAGGGAGGGGCAAAATCAGGTTAATTAGCTTAAAGGTTATATCAATCAAGCAGTTATGCATGCGCTTTGAGTCCCCCCACACAGTCCACCTCTGGATACACCTCTGGGTACCCAGGTAGAGAAGAGATGGGCTGGTGAGGACAGTTGCCCAGGGTTGCAGTTGGTTGGAGCCCTGTTATGGAAAATACAACATGCACAGTACACAATATTTGTAATTCGGAGCCAGAGGGCTCAGTTCGTAAAGGAAACGAAACAACAAGACAATCAGATGACACACTCAGATTAAGCTGTTGTTGTAGGGAGCTACCCTGGTATTTACTCACGATACCCAAGACTGGACACAGGCTGGTTGAAAATCGAGACTGCAGGTGGTTGATCTGGAATGCCAGGAGAAGCAGGGCCCACACAAGTTGCAGAGGTGTCGTTCCTGTTCAAGCATGGAGCAGGGGGCTGATCCCCAGGCAGGTCTCTCGTCGATGGCGTCTCTATGCAGTGGGTAGTCTGGCTGGGCCAGTACTGGCAAAGCCCAGACCACATGGAGACAAGTTCGGAAGCAGTCTGTTTTGGGCTGGATATGGCTTCCAGCGAGCAGAACACAGTTCACACAGTGGGAACTAACTCACAACCCACTAGCAGCTCATAGCACATTTACATGTATGGGAATTCTACTGTACCAGGCAAAGCGCCCCCCGGGCACAATTGCAAAGTCTCTGCACACACCGGGAGCTTAGGGGTAGCTGGAACTCCTGACAGGCCAATCGCATTCAGCAAAAATATTCGGTCTTCTTCAGGTTGAGCCCGGCCCACTTCAGTAGCTTACTTTAGTCACACAAACTTAGATTTAGTCCAAAATAATTCTCTTCTCTTCCTCTCAGGAGCATCACACCGGCATGCAGGCCAAAAACTTAGCCTTTTCAGAGTTCTCCCATGTGAATCCACTCAGGATAGCTGCTCAGAAACACTTCAGCTCCTTCTTGCTCAGCTTCCAGCTTAGTTCTAACTGAAAAACTGCAAGCAGCCTGGGACTTCCCCAAGATCCAAAAGATTTGTTTGGCTGATTTGGCTGTCAGTCAAAGCGAGAGCTCCCCCTTCAGTTGTAAAAAAGGCACAAAAAGTTCAAACTGCAGTTCCTATAGATTTTGAACTCAGACAGCTCCTGTAGTCCGGCTACATTTTAGGTCCCACCAGAACTGATTGGTCCAATTTGCAGTCCAGGACCAAGATAGTGGAGACAAACTAAACAGTTATTGCTACAAAGAAAGTAAGTTAGACAAACTACAATATTATTATCATTCTAAATGGTTTTCAGCAAATAGTTTCAGCAGAGCTCCATCTCAGATTACTTAAACTGCAATTAGGCAGCTCTTAAAGAGACAGTACACAGAGGTTATACAAGCTCTGGTAATCACATTTAAACTGCTAAAACGCAGGACACCAGCCTGGTAGTGAGCATTTAAGCAAGCTCAAGGAAGATTTTTTGGGAACCCCTATTTGTGGGGGGGTTACACTAGCTTGGGCACAGCCATCTGGGAAACTGTGACCCCCCTTTGTTCCCACTAGTGGCCCACACAGTACACAGGAGTTACCTTCCCAATACCCCACATATGCACACTCATTACACATACAGTATCCACTTAACCCTCAGGACTGATTCTGCAACACGTCCCTGAGGACCCCCTGTAAAATAACGTTGGACAATGCCACAACAACTATGCGATATTCTCTGCTATAGGTACTGACACCACAAATAGGATATAGTTCAACAAACATAAATCTGATTTATTCAGGGGAAGTAACAAGGAAGGGGAATCAGGTTGATTGGCAGTAAACACACAAATCACAGCACTGTGTATGCAATTTAGGGTCCAAATGTCACACTCTCTGGGTACCCAGGATGGGGGGGGCTAGACAGGTCCGTTGCCCAGGATTAGCCGGCTGGTGCAGCTGGTTGGGGCCCTAAAGAAAAGAAAGTCATGCACAACAAAATTGTAATCCAGAGCAGAGGCTCAGTTCAGGAAAAGGGAAGCACAAATAAATCAGATGGCACACTTTTGAGTCATGAATTGTTGCAGGGGGTTGCCCTGAATTGTACTCACGATACCCAATACAGATTACAGGGTGAATGGTGTTGTTTCTGGGTTTCCAGCATTCAGCACACACTGCAGAGTGAGGGAAATTAAGATTGCAATCTCCCTCCAGCTTAAAGCACATTTATATGTAAAGGAAAGTACTGTACCAAGCAGACTGCCCCACGATCCCGATCGCAATTACTGCAAAATAACCGGGAGTACACACAGCATCAGCAGTCCCTGACAGGCCGATCATGTTCAGCAAACTTTCGGTCTTCTTCAGGTTAAGCCTGGTTTCCACACTTCTGCTTCTTCTTCCTCCACCAAAACTCGGATTCATTCCGAACTATGATTACCAATGGCCGCAGACTGACTTCAGGGCCTCCCATGTGCTTCCCGTGTGAACTACACGCCGCAACAGAGCAGAGCTCCTTCTCCTTTCACAGCCACCTCAGATCTGACTTGCCAGCAACAGTTCAAGGCATTTCCTTCAGACCCACACAAGTTTGGTTGGTTGATTTGGCTGTCAATCACAGCAGAGCTCCCTCTGTTGGTGCAAAAAGGTGCCAGGGTCCAAACTACAATTCCCAGAGGCACAGGTCATGCAGCCCTCTTATAGCAGGCTCCAGATGAGAGTCCGAGTTCTGATTCGCCCAAAACAGGCTCCATTTTAAAGGTCCCCCCCCCACGGATTGGTCCAATTCGGCAGTTCAGTACCAAAATGGAGGGCACAACAGATACAGTCCATGCTACAAAAAAACAGGTTAGACAAACTACATTTTCATTGTTGCTCAAACGGATCACCAATAATTAGTTACATCTTTCCAAAGGGCTCCCTCTGCACAAATAGCAATGGCAGAAATGGAGCAATCAGACAGCAGCCCAGGCGGGATTCGGACATTGAAACACACAGTCCCCCCATTTCAATTAATTATGACTGCAAGAGGCAGCTCTTAAAGAGACAGTATGTGGAGGCTCTAAAGTACTCACTGTGCCCACATTTAAACGGCATTTCGCCGAATGCCGCCCATACCTGGAGCACTCAGGCAAGCTCCTGGAAGACTTTTGGGAACCCCCATTTCTATGGAGGGGTTACAATATCCTCTGTACCTGGGGAGGGGCACTGTCTGCCCTGTCCCTGGCTCCCCGCAAGTCTACAGAACCTTCGCCGCATTGCTGGCTAAGCGTGTCACAGAGTGCCTACCATCTCAACCTGAGGCTTTAATAAAGGGCTCTTTTTATAACCCAACTTGCCCAGCGTGCAAAAAAGGGTGGTGGTAAATGAGCAGTTTGGCCCCCCCTATTGCGGAGGGGGGGGTAACCATGCAATGAGAACTGTGCCCTCTGGAAGGATCTCCTCAACCAAAGAGGGTCATATTATATGCCCAAGGAAGATGTGTGGGGGTGGGAGTAAACGTGTCCTGCACCACAGGTGAGCCTGATGGACACATGTACGGGGGGGGGGTAGGAGCCAGGACTCCATTCCTTTATTGGAGCTTCCATCCCTCAGACCGGTCTCCTGAAGAGGGGCTATTTCCAATGAAGAGGGAACCCCACCCATTTCTGTACTCCCTGAGTCTCCAGCATTGGTCTGTAAAAATAAAAACCAACAAACAAAATATAGACATTTAACCCAACTGAATACTGTACATTGTAGACCAGAAGCTAGAGTCTGTGCTGAGCCTATACAATGCTGCTCAGTCAGGGGACAGTTAACAGGTGACACACGATACGTCAGGCCAAGCTATCCGTGACACTGTTTGCACCATGTCTGTACTAGGAGTCAGCCACTTGACTCCGTACCACTAGAAACCCCATAGATCACCTGCAATTACTGTTCCGTTCGCCCTGTGGATTTCAATCAGAATGGCAAGTGTTATGAAAAGGGTATAGTTATAAATCCGGCATAGGTAAGAGGCACTCTAGGCAGTGGGTAGCTCAAGACAGCCATGCAGTTGCCCTCATCTGTCTGAACATTCCTCCTCTTCAGAACTGGACAGCAGACTTCCCATCAGCCCTCCTTTAGGCGGTGTTTATGAAAATATAAATACCTGTAATTTATTCCGTTTGGGTCACCCTCCTAGGATCCATATCTTCAGATGCATTCAGCAGAGCTTCTAGCTGTTCCAAGGAGTCTTCAAGCCCATTCTCTGCTTCCTGCACACAATCAGCCCAGTCATCTCCTATCGGGGACTACTCTCCGGTATATGGACATTGTACAGTTGGATCAGAGGCCACTTTGGAGTGATCTGGTGAAAGACCAGTGCAGAAGGCATGAGCTTCCTCAGGGGCTCATAGCAGCTGGACGTTTTAATCGGGGTTGCCACCAAGGAACCTCTGCTGCCCTCCGAGATGAGGAACCTGTGTTGTGTACTCCTGGATCGCTCCCTTCTCCTGTGTGTTTTTACATTGGGGTCACTTCTAGCTTTTTTCTTAAACCTTCCCTGGTCGGCTGCTGCCACAGTTGTTCTGAGTGTGGGTCTGGGTCTTCTTGTTGAGCTGGGTGACTGGGTATTTCGCGGTGTACCTCCATGGTTGCTGAAAGGGTGCCTCGTTGCTGCTGTGCAGTAGTTGCTAGCAGCCCATTCAGTTCTTACAGTTCTTTCAAGTGTTGCGAGGTCCCCAAGGGAGAATCAAATGTAATGTAAGACTCATTCACTTGTATTCTTAATCGACTTCGCCTTTGAGTGAAATTCATTATTTTGTGACAAAACAGAAGCATACATGAAAAAAGTAAATGATTTACAGATCAAGAATTTTGAATGAAAAAGAAAAAGCCTCCACCTCCTAAGGGAAGGCGGGGCAGAGGGTATTACCCCAGAACCTACATTGGCTATGAGTATCTGCTACAAAGAGGATACTATAGGGGTAGGGACAAAAGGAGCACAAGGCATGCTGCAGCTCCAGTCCCTAAGCCTCAACCAAAACAAAACCCCTGACAGTTTTACCCAGGTCACCAGTTAGTCATTGCCAGTGGGAGGAATGCTGACCCACTACTTTCAGGAACTGAAAAAAATCACCACAGACAAGTGGGTGCTGGAAGTAGTAGGTCAGGGTTCATCTTTGCAGTTCCAAAGGTTTCCCAAACTGCAGAAGTCCGAAAGCTTTCCAGCTTATTCACCAAGAGAAAAAAATCTGTTGGAACAGGAAGTAAAGAAATGACAGCAAGCAAAGGCAATAGAAAAGGTCCCTGAAAAATGATGGGGAAAGGGACTCTTTTCAAGGTACTTTCTAAGTCACAAGAAAGATGGAGAATGGTGACCCATTCTGAACTGAATGTATTTGAAAAGACACGTCAAGAAAGAAACATTGAGGCCGGCTCTGTGGTGCTAAGTGAAGGGGTTCGCTCAGCACGCTGGAGATTGCGGGTTCATGCCCCGAGCCCAAATACCAGGAGCGGTGTCTGGCAGGGAGGGGATCAAGAGCATCCATTGGACACTTCCCTCCTGGGCAGGACCTTGGCACCTGTGGGAAGATTGGCTGATATGCTAGGGAGCCGTGCAGCCTTGACATGCCTCCTCCGCACATCCCCACCCAAGTTCGCCGTTCTCCTGCAAGGCCAATTGGGGGCAGTTGTGGGTGGACCAGAAAACAGAAAAAGTGCCCCTGATCGGCCGGATGATGACTGCTGGCCCCTTGCTGCCACAGAGCCCCGGAGTTAGTCCGGTCCGACCCCGTGGCACCCGGGATCGCAGACTGCCAACAGGCGCTTCCTGCCCCTGAAAGAGAGGGTACCTCCTGATGAAGGTATACATCGGGTTACCTGGGGGGCATCAACTGGGGCTGGCGGCTGGCGGCAGGGGTTAGGGTGGTGGTTGGGGACCTAGGTGGTCCGAAGGAGTGGCTGTCTGGGGGTGCCCAAGGGAGGAGCATAAAAAAAAAGAAACATTCAGGATGGTGGCACTGGGCACAGTTATCCCACCCCTGTAGTCAGAAAACTGGCTGGAATCACTGAATCTGAAGGATGCCTACTTCCACATTCCAGACAGACCCAGTCACAGAAAATATCTCAGGTGCAGGCTGAGAAGCTACCAGTATCAGTTCATATTCTGAACCCTTTGGCCTCAACTCAGCACCAAGGCACTTAACTGTGGTGGCAGCCCACCAAAGAAGGCAAGGTGTGGTGGTTTTTCCTTATTTGGAAGACTAGTTAATATCGGGGGAAACCAAGTGGGAGACAACTGGCTCTATTCAACTGGTAAAACACACCTTGGAAAAACTGGGCTTCCTGATAAACCCTCAGAAGTCCCAGGCAGAATCTGTACAGGTCCTGGACTTAATTGGAGCAGAGCTGGATACTCTGCAGAAAGAGAGTCTTCTCCTGCAGGACAGAGTAGCAGCAAGTCTGATTGCCAGTGCACACCAAGGCAGCTGTTCGGTCAAATGGCCTCAGCCCTAGTTGTGGTGCCATGGACTCATCTGATGACGGACATACAGTACTACTTAAAAGGCTACTAGTCTCAAAGGTCAGATTCCTTGTCTCAACTAGTGCCAGTTACAAAGAGCTTTGTTCCAGCACTGGAATGGTGAAATGAGGAAGGCAGTCTCAGAGTGGGCATTCCCTTCCTTCAGTGATCTCCCATCAAGGTTCCCACAACAGTTGCTTCACTTCTAGGTTGGGGTGGTCATCTTCAGAAACTCACAGTAAGTGTCATGTGGAGCCCCCAGGAGATTCAGTTACAGGGTTATTCAATCCAAATACAGTCAGACAACACCACAACCATGTATTACATAAACAGGGATGAACAAGATCCTCAAAACTGTGCATGGAAGCAATGCAGATCTTGTACTTGGGTTACTCCTTGGGCATAAAAATTCCTGCAGTGCATCTGCCAGGCTAAAACCAATGTGCTGGTAGACTTCTTAAGCAGGGTTAGCCAGGGAAACCACGAATGCACCTTGAACCAGCAAGTGTTGGCTTCAGTTTTCAGAAAGTGGGACACCCCAGAAATAGACCTTTGTGCTTTTTGGGAGAAAACTGGCTCCCAGAGTTTTTTTGTGGGGCCTCCAATCAGGGGCATTGACCCAGAGAACGTCCTTGCCCTGACTTGGACAGGGAGGTTTCTGCATACCCCCCTCCCCCCAGTTCCAAACTACATAATATTCCACAGGATTCCAGGTAGTCTTTAGAACCAATAAGAAGTTTCTACCTAAAGTGGTTTCAGAATTTCACCTGCATCAGTCAGTGACCCTTCCTGTGAATTTTCCTGAACACTCCAGTTCAGGTGAGCAAAAGCTGCACTGTCTCGATGTAGAAAGGGCACTGAACTGCTACATGGGCTGGACAAGGGATGTCAGGTCTGATAGCATTCAACTCTTTGTTACCCATGGATAGATTGGCAAAGGTAAACCAGTATCCAGGAGGATCATCTCTCATTGGATAGTCTCTTGTATATAATTCTGTTATATGAAAGCTGGTAAGCAACTTTCAAGAGGCCTACAGGCACATTCCACAAGGCGCACCTCCACCTCTGTGACCGCTGCATGAGATATTCCCCATCAAGTAATTTGTAAAGCAGGCTGGCCCACCAGTGCAGCGGTAGCGATAGCGCCTGCAGCACTGAGGGGCCGTGTTCGTGAATGAGCACGGTGCATCAGAGGATCAGCCGGGGGGGGGGGTAAGGATGAGTATCCCAAGGACATCTCTACTCTTCCAGGGGGGAGGTTTGTGGCTTCCCAGCAAGCCAGTAACAGCCAGTGGAGGCTGGGTGTGCAACAGCCAGGGTCACTCTTCAGTGGGGAGGTGTCAGCAGACGTCTGTAGGTCAGGTGTGGGGGCATGCCTGGCCCATGCTGATGTCATTGCATGTTCGTGCCTCTGGGGACCTTAAAGGGAAAAACCCTGTGGGCTGGCTGCATTGTGATGCCCCTGGTCCTCCATCCAAATGACGCCCAGGTGCAAGCCTTGGTTGGGACCTCTGGTTGATCTTGGTCTCTCCCCTTGGGGAGCCCTGCTTCAAAGGGCAAGTTGTGGGCCTCCCCAGTCCAAGCTACCTGGGGGGGAATGCTGGGTGCTGAAAAGTGGTAAATCCCCTGCCTGTACTGAGGAGAAAAAAGGAGAGTTTTTTTTGGGAGGGAGAATTTGTAAAGCAGCTACCTGGAAAACAGTGCACATCTTCACAAAAGCACTGTTGTCTGGACAGTCGGGCCAGGAGGGATGCCACTTTTGGAACTGCTGTTTTGCAGAATCTTTTTCCTAAATAGGTTTTAGACCCATCCTCCCAAGGTACTACTAGTGAGTCTGCATATTTGTGTTCGATATCATTGTTGGATGCTAGTTCTTAGAAGAAAAAAATACTGTCCATAGTAATGTTGTTTCTTTTCTGGGATCCACCATACAAATCATGACCCTGCCTCTCTTCTAGAACCTGAAAATAAGTTCACACAAGAATTCATTCTTACTTTTCTAGTTGCTTGAGCATTACTTTTTTGAAGTTTCACAAAATGTTTAACTTGTGGTTACTTCATGACAAATTTAGTGTGCTAATATTTTATTTTAGTTTTAAAAAAAAATGTATAATTTTTTTTTTTTTTTGAAAGACTTCATTAGATAGTTTTAGTGGTCACTGCTCCCCTGATTTTAGAAACAAATCTTGCATTAAAGTCAGTAGTGGGAACAGGAACACAGCACAGATTTTAAACTTAATTTTAAGTTCCCTAATTAGCATAACGTTCTATCTCCAGGGCATCACGCTCTGGTGGAATGATGCATATTTGTATTGCTTACTGATGGATCCCAAAGAAGAAATAACATTACTACAGTGAGTATTTATTTTCTTATTCCCTTAGCCTCAGTGGCAGAAGTATCAATCTCAGAAGAGGGTCAAAGTTTACATGCAAAATCAGAAGCTTTCCTGAACACTGTGGGCAGTTTGGAGGTGTGGTAGTGGTTTTAATTTTGCTTTTATTTGTGTTTTAGGCTATCGTCATGTGTATTTAGAAGGTATGGAGGAGGCGTCCATCTTTGTTCATGTTATGATCAATGATGTCACTGGTAAGGTAAGTACATCTAGAAAAACATGGCACTTACTATACATCTTTACATTTTCAAATACTGTTGAGATGCAGCACTGGGAGGAGGGCACAGCACAAAGCATGGCACAGCTGCATTGGCAACATGTGACATGTTCAAATCTGCCACTTGGCGGTGTCGCAATATCTGTCACTGATGCTGCATGATGCAATTAAAACAATACGCAAACTGAAGTTTTTTTGGAGTTAATGGTTAGCTAGTCGTGCTGTGAGCCGATGAGATGGGATCTGTCAGAATGTGCCATGCTGCACATTTGAACATGCTGTGTGTCGGAACTGTACACATGTATACGGAACTTGACACTGTCTCTCTAGCCCTGCAGCTTTACATGTCGAATATTATCTTTATGTTACAACATTCCCAGGCAGCATGCTTTTCACGTTCAGTGTGACAGTGTTGCTTCCCGTGTGGGACTGATCTGGATTGCTCCCCAGGACCCTCTCTTAACTACAGTAGGTGCTCTACCCAAACGGGGCTATGCTGGTGTGCAAAGCTAAGTAAATTTAAGGATGGGAGATCCTGTACAGACTCAGAACCTTCCACAATATGTGCCATTTTTCTGAAAAAGAACTGCATCAGAACCTTTTTTGAAATTTTGATAAGGTTCTTGTAACTTTTAAAATGAATGGTTTCAGAACACTAAATATTCCAGAGAGTGGTGGTGGTGGGTGAACAGACCCAGAATGATGGCTGGTTTGGAGAAGGGACCCAGTGATCCAAGTCTATATTGATCAACCAAATTCATTCATAGTCCCATTAAGCAGTGTGTGAGTGGTACTTAATTACTAATTGACACACAAAGTACTTTGTACCACTCTAAATTCTTTTTGCACCATTTCTTTAAATTTCCTAATAGCTTATAGGTTTAAATGAAGTCCCACACTGTTTCTGTACTTTGAATCATCAAAAACCAAATGGTTCTAAAAGTTTTAATAACTATCAGAACATGTCATGCCATATCAGAACTGTTCAGAATTTAGGAGCCGTTTGCATTTTTTTTCCATCCCTAGGTAGACCAAGACGGCTTTTGAAATGGGGTTAAAATCTTTTCTTTTTCTCTCTTGGGCATCTCAACAGATTTTTTTTTAATTCACAAGATTAAAGTGAAAAACAAAATTGTGGCCCATAGTCAATGTGTGGGGGTCTGGCTGTCATTTATGTCCATGGTGAACCCTACACATCCTGGATATCTACATGTTAGTTTTGATAGCATCAGCATCCTCTACCACTGTGAATAGGTCTTGGAAACACACTGCTCATGGCACACATCAGGCATCACCCTGTGTTTAAAGGACATGGGCTAGAGTTTTGAAGGGCTGGACACGGGTGCATCTAGAAATATATCTGCATCCATCCAGGACCAAGTCAAGCTACAGCAAACAAAATGCTCTGACTTAGCCCTTGGCCACCTGGGTCTGTAGATGGACATGAGGACTCTGTTCCGGTCCCCCTGCTCATGCCAATATAGCACTGCATCTGGTTGAAATGGGACTAATGCAGCCCCTTCAAAATTTGCCCCAAATGCAAAGCAGGCACAGGACTTTTAAAATCCAGCCTTGATAATCCCCCTCCCCAAGATTCCCATCTGTCATCCCACCCAGTCTGGCTTTCAAATCGGCAAGCTTAGGCACTCAGCCTAATTATGTGGATGCAGTCTCATTATTTCTAATACCAGTTATTTTGTGGTAAAATTAGGCATTGAAATTAAGGAGTATAGTGAGTCTTTTTATGATGGATGGTGTGACATGCAATAACAATCACTGGGAAATCTGGGAGTCTCAGTCAATGAATGTTACACAAAGACATCCTAAGGAAAGATGTGCTACCATCTTGGAGATTCTGGTAGCCCATTTAAATCATTGCAGCTAGTTGAATCTCGCACAGCTGATTCCCGTGACAGCAGCAGTGGTGGATTCTGGGATGTGCCCCATGTGGTGTGGACATGAAACTTTGGATGGGAGGGACGCCATGATTAACCAGATAAATATAAATACTACATCAAGAACAGTGGGTAAAAATGTACTTTTGTACTAATCAGAGGCTGACCCACACTTGGGCTCTCAGTGGCAGGCATTTCCCTTTAAGCAGACATGGCATGCGGTGTGTTTTGTGCCTTTAGTCATACAGGAAGACATGTGGCATTAAGGGATTACATCACAATTTGGTATGTTATGTCAACACTTGGACTGCAGGGCTCGTGGCATTAGGGCTAACATCATGCCTCGAGTTTGTTGTCTCTTCATTCAGACAATGGAACTTGTGGCATTGTGGGTGTACATCATGCCTGGGGTGAATTAACTACCTTTAGGTGGAGTACAGGACTTGTGGCATTTTAGGATTACAACATATCTCGGGTGTGTTATGGTGTATCATTTCTTGTGCTACCAGTCAGCAGTGGCAACAGTTTCATGCAACATTTGTGTTACTTTGGCGCTGGTCGATTTGTATTAAATGCATCTGCCATCTACACTAGTGGTTGTTTTTTTTTTTTATATATATATGCACTTTATCTCCCGGTTCTCCCCTGGCAGCCCCCATCCAATTGACCCCCACCCTCATCCCGTCACCCAGCTCCCTCGGAGCTTACCTGTACTGTCGTCCTCTGCCACAGGACTGTGGTTGTGCCCAGCCACTGGTGCGGAGCCTGCAGGGGGTCCATCATCATCCTGCCACCTCGGGTAGTTTTCCACCATTTTTCTCCCTTTCCTCCCTGTTGCTGGGGTGTGACACATCAGCGCGCACATGTGGAAGAGTACGCAGGCTGCAGAGTCTCACAGCACGCTCTCTTCATTGGCATCCCTGACCCGTTCTACCCTCAGGCCCCACCTGGGAGCAGTCATTCAGTGGGACTACCAAGCTGCCTTCCTGGTGGAGGCGAGCTGTCCTCCGGATGCTCGGTCCTCTCCCTCCCTCCCCTAGCCAACCCCTGCCAACCCTTTCTCGCCCCCGAATATGGGTTGCTGGTGTAGCAGGAAGTAAGGCACAATGCCGCAGACCTCTATGCCGGCCTTCACTAACTTTTTAACCGATTTTAGAAAAATCTCCCTTCCCTCCTTAACCCACCGCACGCCACAGCAGGGCATAAAACAGGATGCAGTGTTTTAAAATCGCCTGCCAACTGACCGTTGTAATTTTGTTGCTGCTGTTTGTGACTCCAAGCATAGAAAAAACTCTGGCACACATGCTGCTTCCAGAAGAGGCTTGCTGAGGTCCGCCTAGCTCCCTGCAGAAGAGAAATATGCAGTCCCTCATTAGTTAGAGAGTAACTGTCATATTTTTTTTTTACAATTCAAGCAAAACAACCACATTTTACATGCCCGCTGCCCCATGATTTGAAAAGGGTTCTGTCGATCTCGGAAAGGTAGATATTTTTCCTTTTTCTTTCCCCCTCCATTTTGTGTTTATCTGATTTTAGTGTCCTGCCCCCTTCATACCCTCTGCTGCACAGCTCTGTCACTCATCTCTAGGTATTTACCCACTACCTTCAAGTTGAGCTTACACCACCCACCCCACCCTTTGCAGGGACTTCCTCCTCCTCTGAGGCTTCCAAAGCCTTCCAGGCCAGGGTTCAGATCTGGCAAAGGTGGGAGCCCGTCAGCGATGCAGAACCTGTGAGAGGCCAACCCTCACCCTGCTATGGCCAGCGTTTTTCCTCTGCATTTATTCCCTCAACTCCAGGTGGCTGCATGAGTGGGGAAGGGGGTGCCTTGGCTGCATGAAGCAAACTGCCTGGCCCACCAGAAGATGCCATTGTGGTACTGGAGGGGTTTCCCTCCCTCCCCAACTGTGACTTGCTACCATCAGAAGCACTGCCTCCCAGTTTGTCCTTCCAAGCACCAGGTCCTGAGTACACTCCCGAACATGGGCCGCTGGCATGGAAGTCCGCCGTGCTTCACTTGGGCCATCGTGCGGACCCTTCCTTTGTTTTGTTTTTTAAACTAAAATGGGGGTTTGACGGGATCAAAACTGCAGAATTCAAGTCCTTATCTTTTTGTTTGTTTGTGGTTTTATTTTTTGAGGGGGCATTTTTAAAAACAGCAGAGCTGTCTGTCACTGCTACATGGTTTCCATATAGTACAAATGATGGAGGGGCTGAATGTATTTGGTGGTGCACAACAAATAGAGTTTTGAGATTTTTTTACATTGTCAGATCACTCAAACTATGAAAGACCATGGAAAGATCTTTTACACGAGGTACATTATTCATCTTGCATGTACTGTAGGTATCAGAAGTCCTGAGATTATTAAATTGAGACAACAGCCATTTCATGGAGTCTTGAGGCAGAAGGTGATGTCACAGAGGCACATGTCATATGCTGTTAATTACACTTTGCCCCGCAGTGATGTCACTTTCTGTCTCAAGATTCAATGAAATGTCTGCTGCCTTGATTTTAATTTGTAGTTGATATAAGTATTTATATCTCAGGACTCGTGACATCTACACATAAGCCTACTACTTCATTAGAACGATCTTTTAACGGGCTTCCAGAGTCTGAGTGACCCAGCAGAATTTCCTTTTTTGTTGGGGACAGGAACAAAATAATGGGGAAAAAAAAGGAATTTAAAAGACCTTGAGAAAGCACACTGCGTACATGCAAAATTGTTTGTCAAGGGTTTCGGTGGTGAATTCTACTTTTGAAATATTGCTTTTTCATCCTACAACCAAGCTCTGGTCTCCTTTTTAGACAAGCATCCATTTGAGCCATGCTGTTTGTCTCTCTTGTAGTTGTCCCACTTGATGGGTCCTGATGTGCTTTTCTTGAGCATCCTTCTTTTGCCATTGTTGAATTTTAAAAAAGAATTAAAAAAGACATACATTCTGTGTTTTTAGGTGCTTTCAATCTCCAGTTTTATTAAACAGCAGCGCCCTAGAACTGAAATATTAAGCTCTGGCCACTGCTGTTACATTCAAAGCAGTGGTGTTATCCACGTGACTAAATGGGTGGAATACCCATGAGTAGGGATGTAAGTTTGTCATGGCAGTCATACATGTCATTGATTCCATGACGTTTAATCTTTATTCAGAATTTCTATGACTTTCACTAGTGTCATCAGAATGTAGCAATGATGACAGTGCCACAACATTTACTACTGTTTGCTAATGATTTCATGAACAAACAATGAGTCATTAAAACCTCATCCATGACAAACTTACATCCCTACCCATGAGAACTTGCGCACGCTCATTCGGGACCCTTGCGCGCTTCCTCATTTGGTGAAAAGTTTCGGCAGAGTTTAAAAAATATAGAGGTTGCTCAGAAAATGTTCATCACAGCAGCCCCTGACTCACGTGGCAGCTTTGCAAGGTATGGGGGATGGAAGCCGGCTGCAGCAATTACTTTACACGTCACCTTTAAGCATGCTCTGCCTACTGCGCCAGCAAAGTTCCGGTGAAGTTCGCAAAGTTCCCACTTCACCTCTTTGCAATGAGTTTTCCTGAGGAAGTGACACTTTTTCAGGCAAAGTTAGGTGACGTCATGGTGAAGTTACAGCTTCGTCACTGAATTTGCATGAGTCTGCATGAAAATGTGCAGTTTCTCCTGCTGAAAACTTTGAGAAGTACTTGGTACTTAGTGAATTTAGTAACCTTCGCAAATTAATTCATTAAGTGAAGTTGGCTAAATGTGTGCATCTTTAATTCTGACTCCCAGCATAAATACTGCAGTCATTTGGGATACACAGTATCCCTTCAGATTGTTTTTAAAGAAGTTTTTATAACCCAGCAGAGGGCGCTTTATGTTAAGTAACTGAAAAAATCAAGGCCTACAGCTCGGCAGTGGCATCCAGTAGAACTTGCTTTTGTAGCACATTGACGAGAACTTCATGAAAATACCTATACAAACGTGCAAAGCAAATGTGCAGCCGGGAGACCAAGTGGTGCTGCTGTACGATAAGCTCTTTTTGAGCTAAACGCATGTGTGACTACTTCACATTTTTTGACTCTAGGGATGGAGTGTGTGGGTGCTGTGCTATCTGTTTCTGGGAATATAACAGTTCTTGCCATTTGTTTTGGGATGCAGGATTCCAGTCTAGCCCAGAATAAGATTCTTGTACAAATTTTTCACTGTGAAAATTATTTTGTTACAATTTATTGTAGTGCAAATGAGGTGCAACGTCATGATTTTGGAACTGGGGCTTGCTTGCTTGCTAGCTACTAGGGCACTGTTGCCTTGCATATGAGATAACCCTTTTAGTGGGGGCCATGCCCTTGTTTTGAATGACAAAGATAGCTAAAGCCCCAATGTTTCACCTTTGAGCTTGAAGGCTGGACTCTGGCTCAGTTCACTGCCTGTCTATGCCAAGTACTATATCTGGGAATTGTGGATTTGTCATTGGACATATTGGGAATGAGCTACACTACAGGAGGTGCCATCCTTCCATCCCCGATTGCTTCTGCCTGTCTCTGTTAGTTATCCAGTTGTAAATTAAAGATGTCATCATGGCACTGTTGGACAAGATCTGAGGATATCTTAGTGTCCTGCCCAACCTTCCCTTCCCTCTCTCAATGAGATAGGCTCTGTAATGTGTATCTGGCTACGTGCAGATGTTATGTTGTGAGCGCAAAATTACTGCTGTGCTTGTCGGCACACAATCCCAGTATTACCAGTAAAAAAACTCATTGGTCTATAAAGATCTCATTTCAGAAAGCAGTTGGCCAAGGGAGGCTGCTTGTAATAGTAGTTGGAGCTTGAAGCTGTTAATTTGGAAACTCAGCTTTGAATACCGCAACTTCCACTTACTCACTGTGTAACCCTGAGCAAGTTACTTAACCTTCCTTTCATTAACCCCCCTCTCTCTCTCTCTCTCTCTCTCTAGCTTTCTTTTTGTTGTCTAAATATCCCTGTGTGCCTGAAATGGCAGCAACTTTCTCTCCCTTTCCTTTCTTAGATTGTAAAGCACTTTGGGAAACAGCATATATGAAAAGTACTCGGTAAAACAAGATTCCTGACCTTTTCTTAAAGTGTGTTGAATAGACTTTAAAAACAACTCCAGGCTGCCCCAGTATCCCATTGGCAGCATATCTCACTGCTGTGCAGGTGACCTGGCTTCAAGGGCAGACTTGAATAGCCAAGTCAGGAAGCAAGCCAGACTGAGGTAGCTGTCATACAGCAGTGTGCCTCAGTCAGGCTGAGCTGGCAGCAGGTTTCACTGCCACAGTGACTCCTGCGGTTGCACCCAGGAGCTTGTTCTTGCCACAGGGATGCTGTGTACGCAGGATGCCAACAGCAGTTGCACTCTCACCAGGGGCAGAGGGAGAGATTACAGGACTAGGGAGAAAACTAGGGAAAAATGTATGTGTGCTGCGCTATCAATATGATGGTTATCGGCACCCTGCGGCCCTACTCCACATAGATCCCCACTGGCCTGACTGTTGGGAGAGTGGCAGATGAGGCTGAGGGGTCGCCAGCAGCACAGAACACAAACAGTGACCGACATGTTGTGGCCCAGGAGCCTACCAGCTACATTAAAACTATCAAATTACCTGGTTATCAAAGGATAAAATAAATAAAAGATAAGCTGTTTGGGATGCTGCTGTTAATGTGTTTTAAATTAGAGATAACTAAAACAACAGATTTATTTACAGTAATTTAGCAACTCTGATTCAGGAATGAGCCCGGGTCACTACATCTGGAGGCAGGCCTAATCGCAGCTGGTGCCACTTAGCAGTGCATTGTGGTCAGGGTGGGAAGGCTCATGCGCCAGTGACACAGCGTTGGGCTAGGGGAGTTTCCCCCTTCTGCAGGACGTTGTTACATGCAGCCAAGGTCGAGAGAGGCTAACTCACCTAGATGGTAGATGGAGCCAGGGAGAAAATTGGGGTAAAAACCCCATGGCTGTCTGTATGATGACTGGGCTCTGTGGCACTCCTCTGGGTCCTACTGCCAGCTGGCTCAGAGTCAAAGTCCACATAGTGGACTGCCTGGAGGGAGAGGATAGCCACTCCCCTGCAGCCCCCACCACAGGGGGTGGACCCATGGGGTACGCTGAGCTGAGCTGGCAGTCTAAGGAAGACATTGGACTAACAGGCCTGATGAGGATACATCCCTGTGAACAGTATATATCAGTGGGGGATGAGCTGGGGCTGTAATAAAAAGGTCTGTAGAAACAAACTAATTTCGATGTGATGGAAGCATGTTTGGTGGTTAATAAATATTTTTCTGTGTCTTGTCCCAACTGTGTTGCTTCAGAGACAAGGGTCTTGACTTTTAACTTGAATATTCTTGTCTGTACAGAGACAACTACTGAATTAGAATAACTAACTAAACGTGATTCTGACCAGTTTTCAGAATCTGTAAATTGCAGGAATTCATGGGTATGACATCATTAATCCCATTGTATATGATTGTGATGTCATATTCATGTATAACAGGATTTTGTACTATAAAACAGTCTACAGCTATTTTTAATTTCATTTATTTCCCCCCATCTCCCACACATTCAGCCTTAAAGAGCCCCTGACACTGTTAGAAAAACTTGAAAAAAAAACATGAGACTTTGTCACAGCTCAGTTTATATTTTATATATTTTCCACTTTTTCCTTTATTACTGAGGACAGTTGTATGAAAGAGGATTATTGTCTCTTAGACTTTATCTGCTCTTTCTGCTTGCCTACACCTAGCGTCATAACCCCTGTTTATGGCATCACAGTTATCACCACAGCAACAGGTTGTAATGTCATAAACAGAACTGTGATATCAGGTGTAGGCAAGCAGCCAGAACAGATAGGGCAGTGATCCTGTTTACATGCAAATATCCTTAGCAACCAAGAAGTAAGGGTGAGAATTACAGAAAAACATATTAAATGTAAGCTAAATTGTGTGTAAATATTACATTTTTTCAAAGTTGTCACTATGGCATCAGGTGCTCTTTAAACACATGCCAACCAGATCCCCCACCCCACTGGGTAGAGTCTCCATTCCGTACTTGTACCCCAAGCCTGGATCATTGGAGGGCTGGCCAGGCAAGGAGGTTTGAGCATTCCCACACAATGCTGTCCTCCTCCTCCTCCAGGGAGGGAGGGTTGCGTGACTTACTGCTGTATCATCACCTGCGTGAGCACAAGTGTTTGTGCAGTCAAGAGTTTGCAGACTGTACTGGGTGGGGAAGGAACATGCCTCGGTGTGACAGATGTTCTGGCAACTGATGATGGAAGCACACTCTCAGTGGGAGGACATTATAAAGGACCACTGACTGGGCAAGGTTATGTCCCTCCCACCCACACATCAGTCTTGGTCTCCTGCCTGCCTATCTGCCTTGGGGTGGCCCTGGGAGAACTCTGTTGTGTGCATCTGGATCATGTGAGGGAAGCTGCCATAGAGCAGAGGGCAGAACCCCACCTTGGGGGGGCATAACCCAGGGGGTAATGCAGCAGTGTGTTATAGGTCCCTCGAGTCCTGAATAGATGGCCTGGAGAAGTGCCATGGATGGATAAAGGGCATTGATGGGGTCTGAAGGATGTCCTGGTCAGAGGTCCTGGGAGGTAAAAAGAATTGGGGAAAAATTGAACACCCCCATTATTAAATAACATAAAATAAAATATGGGAGGTGGGGGCTGGATACATTTTATTTACACACACTCTATATCTGGATACTTCGCAAACAACTTGAGCTTCATCAGTGGGGTTTGTGAAGTCCTCACAAAACTTGGGTGTGTTTACAAAAAAAACTTGTTATACACCTCCCCCATGCAGTTTTCTTTGTAAGCAATAATACTCATCATGGTTCCAATAGGGCTAAAATACTGTATATGGACATCTCACCTGTGTTGTGAAACAGGAGGTGAACCCTCCAATGTGTCTGGTTTCTGTACAACCGGACACACTGGAAGGTGATATTGCTCTTATATAATAGTCCGAAAGATTAAAGTGCTTTTCCAGTTTTCTGCAACAAATTCACAGTTAGCATCAGCAGAAAACACACTAAATGTCACCAACATTTTTATTATTGTAGACAGTTTAAAATAAAACAGGATCTTTTTCCTCTCGGACCTCCATCTGTTCACAATACTTATTCCTGCTTGGAATCATGATCCTCTGCTTAGGGCACCTTATCCTGTCACCATGAAAATAAAAGATTTTGCAGTCACAAGCAGTGGATAATGGTTTCATGGCAGGAAAAGCAGCAGGTGCAGAAAGTCTTAAGTGGTAAAGAGCCCAGTTTGATGAAAATACAGTGTCTTTAGTAATAAAGAACTGAATGTTCTGAAATTAAATTTTGTGTGGAATGTTGTAAGGTTTGAGTCCCGTGGAGGCCAACAGTAATTTTTTATTTGTCGAAAACTAGCAAATCACCTTAAAACTAAGCTGCAAGACCCATGCTGTCTGGTTATATTGAAATAACCGGACACTATGTGACAGTTCTCAGTCAATCAGATTGCTGGATTTTATAAACAGGGTGCTATTGCATAGGCTAACTGAAAACAAGCTATTTATTATATATGAACACACAAACTTGCCGGCAGATAAAGGCCTTTGGTCTATCGAGTCTGCTCAATTATTAGCTAGCAACCCTTATACTGCAGCTGCCCTCCTCCCTCCCTCCAGTGACCCTCCCTTACCCATCCCTTTGAAGAAGCTCACTGTCTTACAGGATACCACTTCCTCCGGTAGTACATTCCACTGTCACTACCCTGTCCGTAAAATGCGCCTCCTTATTTTCCTCCTGAACCTCCCCCCTTCCAATCTCAGATTGTGCCCTCGGGTGTCCCTCCCCCTCCTTAATTGGAAAAACCCCTCCATGCCCACCTTATTTATCTTATTTAAGAACTCATCCTCCCACATCATACTGCTTCACAACACATCCCCCCCCACACCCCTCACTCACAGACGATGCCCACTTTTGGCTGACAACCCTACTCTACCTCCCTTTCTCACCTTTAATGATGCCATTTCTGGCTGACCACCCTACCCCTAGCCGTCCTAGGCTGGCCCACTATATAACTAACTCCATTCTTGAGCCTTGCCAACGTTCCTTACTAGCCCCTCTTTCCTGTTAAATTACTGACTATTTTGTTGTATTTAGGTCTCAGTATTAAATTACTGCCTCTGTATATGACATATATTAGTCTCAACTTTATTTATTTTTTACTTATTATGTAAATGTCTCAATGTCTTTTCTGTATACCTTGTTTTATTGTATTTGTATGTGCAACACTGACTTGGAACCTTTGAAAATGAGTCCTTGACTCAAAGGTGTTTAATCCCAAATAAAAATAAATAAATAAATACAATGTATTCCCTTCATGTACTTGAAGGTTTCAGTCATGCCCCCTTATCTCTCCTCTCCTCCAGGGATCACATGTTCTACTCCCTCATCCTACTCTCATGGGGCAAGTCCCCCTAGCCCCTGGATCATTTTTGTTGCTCTGCATTGCGCCGTCTCCAATAACCTAATGTCCTTCTTAGGGTACGGATGCCAGAACTGCATGCATTACTCCAGGTGTGGTCTAACCAGTGACCTATATAGCGGCAGGATCACCTCTCCCCTCCTGGGGGATATCTCTGGCAATAAAACCCAGTATCCTGTTAGCCTTTGCAGCTGCCTTTCTACACTGTGTGGAGTTGTTCATTGCTCCCATTATGATCACCCCCAGATCCTTCTCCTCCTCTATTTTGACTAGCTGAGTTCCCCCCTAGCTGGTAGCTCCTCCTTGGGTTTTTGCTCTGAAATGTAGCACCTTGCATTTCTTGGCATTGAACCCCAGCTGCCAAGTGTCTGACCAGTCCTCTAATATTGCCAGATCCTCTTGCAAACCCTGCCACCCCTCCAAGTCATCCACTGCTGCTCCCATCTTGGTGTCATCTGAAAACAGACCGATCTTGCTCTTGATGCCTGGGTTCAGTAACTCAGTTTTCAACCAACTGATGGCTTGTTGTAGAAGATCTCCACATAGTCTCCTCACTGAGGCCATCTTCATGGACCTCTCCAAGGCTTTCGACTTGGTGGATCATGCAGTACTCCTGCTCAAGCTCAAGACCCTAGGTCTCAGCCAACAAGCCATCAGTTGGTTTGAAAATTGAGTTACTGAAACCAGCTAGTGTCCATACAAGCTATTAATTTGGACGTTGCTGTCTTAAAGAGCAACTGACTCTCTTCTACAAAATTCCCCCCAAGAAGCATGACAAACCCTTACCTGGCCCTAAGTCATATACTGCAAACATTTCTTTTTATAGGTACTCCTATTTAGGAAGGGAAGGGATCGTATTTTGGCTCCATGCAGCTGAGCTGAGCCTATCCCTTCCACTTCCTGGTACTTTCTTCTACAGTGATCCACCCTCACGCTAGCACATTTTGTGAAGTCACTATATGGAGAGCGTGAGGGTGCACTCCATAGAAATAAATGGGGTTATTTTTTAAAGTAAAATTTTCATAGTTTAGATGGCCGTTTGGAACAAGTCATGGCCACTGCTTAACTAACAAGGACATTTGTGGCCATGATTTGTTCCGAACAGCCATCTAAACTATGAAAATTTAACTTAAAAAAACAGCCCCATTCATGTCCAAGGAGCGCACCCCCACCATCTCCATATAGTGACTTCACAAACGTATAGTATGGGCGCAGATCAGGGGTGGGTCACCAGAGAAAATACCAGAAGTGGAAGGATACACAGCTTGATCTATGGAGCCAAAATACAATTTATTCTGCCCAAATAGGGGCACCTATAAAAGAAACATTTGCAGCATATGACTTAGGGTCAGGTAAGTGTTTGTCATGCTTCTGGGGAGCACCTGGATAATTGCTCTTTAAATCTTGGTGTTCCTCAAAGCTCAGTCCTTGGTGCTCTGCCGTTCTCTTTTTTTTTTTTTTTTTATAACAACCCCCCGAAGCACAACAGGAGGTGACATGTACACATGTCTGCAGATATCACCATATTCTTCTAGAGTGCAACAACAATGTCCAAGGTTAATTTCAAGTACTCCAATCTGACTTAAGTGCATTCTACTCCTGGTTCAACAACTGCCTGATCGTTAATACAAACCAAACCTAGTCTATGGCGTTTGCATCCCAGAACTTGCCAACTCGCTCCGCTGATCCACTTGCAATCATAACGTCAGATGGCAACACTATTGAGCATGTCATGATATTCAAATATCTAGGAATCTGGCTCAATGTATCATTTACATACAGTAATCACAACAATTACATCTTAAGAACCATAGGGCCCAATCTCAGTTTTCTCTACAGGTCTAAATGCTGCTTTAGTGCTGACGTGAGGAAGCAGAAAGTCTCCCACTTCCTGCTTCCCTACATTTACTATGAAGACGTCTTATACCGCTGTGCAAACAAAACCCCTCTGCTGCCCCGGGTTGTTTGTATTACAAGTTGTGCAGGTTTATCCTCTCCTGTGGATCGTCTACCCATTATTGTCTGCTGCATGACCAGCATAACTGGACAAGACCCTCAAGCAGGCATGACCACCACTGGCTTTCTTTGTTGTACATCTCTGCACAAGGAAAAACCCCTGAGTATCTCCTCGCCCTCCTCACACAGTCAAGCATTACCTACTTACTGTTCAGCAGCACCACTTACCTTCTCAGTTCCCTGGATGAAGCACGGATTTGATAGAGAGGCCTTTGCAATTATAACACCAGACACTCAGAACAAACTCCTGCTGAGGAATGCTTCTAGCTTGAAAGTGTTTAACTCCTGTCATTCCAGGCACCTTAGAACTCCCTGTATTTGTTTTGGGCCAGAATCCCCATCTCCATGACCTTGACCTTGTTGCATGACAATGCTCATGCTCTATGTTTGCTGTGACCCCACTTTGTCAGCTTGCTTTGATTACTATCTGGATGTATTTATCTTTGTCTGTGTTTTCCCTGTATATTTTGTTGCCTGCATGTATCGACTCCTGTTAAACTTTGTTAACCTGTTGACTTCTACTGTTCTCATAGAAACATAGAAAAATGACAGCAGAAGGAGACCCAGGTCCAATGAGTCTGCCCATGAGATGCCCAGGACCTAGCAATTGTCCTGGGGGGGCTACCCACACCCTAAATTACTATATACTTACTTTAATGTCTCGAAGTTGTGCTCTAGCTTTGTCCTACGTATGCTTGAAACTTGTCACAGTCTCTGCCACCACCTCCACAGGCAGACTGTTCTATGGCTCCACTGCTCTTTCCGTGAAATAGTATTTCCTCAGATCCCTCCTGAAACTACCCCCCCCAGCTTCCTTTCATGCACTCTAGTTGCTGTATTGTTGACCCTGTGGAACAGCTCCTCAGTGTCCAGCACTTTGTGCCTTTTAGGAACTTGAATGTTTCTATCATGTCGCCCCTCTCCCTCCTGATTTCCAGTGAGTACATAGTCAGCCCTACTTATAGCGGAGTCCCTGCAGACCCTGGATCATCTTTGTCCCCCTCCTCTGCATGGATTCCAACCTATCCCCATCCTTCTTCAAGTGAGCCCTCCAAAACTGAACACAGTACTCTAGGTCTGGTTTAACCAGGGATCTGTGGAGGGGAATGATCATTGATCACTTCCTTCTTTCTGCTAGCAATCCCCCTGCCTATACACCCCAACATTTTGTTTGCCCTGCTGTATACTTTATTACGTTGGCTTGTCTGCTTCATGGTGTCCGTAATAGTGGCCCCTCTCTTCCTGTGAGGTGCTCAGTTTAATTCCACTGAGCCAATAGTCCGTCCCTGGGTTCCTTTTTACCAAGATGCATCACTTTGCACTTTTTTGCATTGAATTTCAGCTGCCACAGATTTGACCACCTTTTGAATTTTAGGAGGTCTCCTTGTAGGTCCCTAATCCCTTCAAGAGTGTACACCCACCCTCCGATCTTGGTGACATCTGCAAACAGGGCTAGCTTACCCTGGATACCACTGCTGATGTCATTGATGAATATGTTAAAGAGAACAGGGCTCAACACAGATCCCTGTGGAACACCACTAGTAACCATACCCGTAGTTGACCTCACCCTGTTTATCTCCACCCTTTGACTCCTGCCTGTGAGCCAGTTGCCCACCCATCTGACTATACTTTTTGTGGTCCCTATGTCCTCCAGCTTCTTCAGCAGGCGCTTGTGTAATATAGGATCGAATGTCTTGCTGAAATCAAAATAGAGAAGGTCCACTCCATGTCCTTCTCCAATTCCCTTGTCACCCAGTCAAAAAAGATGATTAGATTTGTCTGACACAACCTTCCTGCCACGAATCCATGTTGTTTGGTGTCCTGGAGCCTGTTCTCCTCTAGGTATTCTACAAGGTCTTGCTTAATCAAGGTTTCCATTTGTTTTCCCACGACAAAGTGAGGCTAACGGTCTGTAATTCCCCACCTCTTCCCTGCCCCCCACCCCTGTGAAGTGGCACCATTTCAGTCACCCTCCAGTCCCTCGGAACCACTCCTGTACCCAGTGATCTGTTGAATAGGTGTGCCAGGGGACCAGCTAACTCTTCTGTTAATCTTTTTAGTACTCTCAGATGCAATCCATCTGGTCCCTGTTCTCCCTGGGACCGCATGAAAACAAAACGAGATCTCCATCTCATGGGGTTATCCCAGTTGAAGTAATTTCCAAAAAATAAATAAATTCTCTCAGTGTCACCTAGCAATAAGTGGTGGAGTGCAGGGAAGCCCCGAGTGCTGAAATCACATTGAGGGACACACAGTACTGTAAATACCTTAATTTCAGTCAGCCTATGTAAGGTCATATTATGCTATGTATTACTGTCCATAATGTCACAACATGCAAAAATAACATCAGTGGAGAAAATGCTATTTTTATTTTTTTCTATTGTGACATCACATGTTCAAATTTGTTTACTGGACAGATTTAGTTGCACTTATATGGTATAAATTCAAGAAGGTCATTACAAATATTGCACTCTGATTGGACAAACCAGGCCACCAGCAATGTCTATACATATTGTGCTACATTTTCTAATTTTTCTACTTCAAAACTTTTCGTACAGTGTGTGCTGAGGAGTACTCACCCTTCAGTCTTATGCCTTGGCACACACAAGAGGAGTGCCTATATCTCCAACAAAATTGCATACCGTCATGCGTTACTGCACACATATCCTCTGTCCAGTGATATTAAGTTTTAAAAAGAGTGGGCAGAAGCTGACTCAGTGGTGTGGAGGACTGAGGTGCTGAGCGCCTCACCTCCTGCCACACATACGAATATATGAAATTTCCAGCAGACACAGGCCTTTCGGTCTATCTAGTCTGCTCGAGTGTGCAGCACTTCAGTCCATTAGACTGCAGCTGCCCCCCCCGACTTGTTCCTTCACACCCACCCCCAGCCCCCTCACAATTTGCACCCTCCCTTTGAAACTGTCCCCCCCCTCTTGAAGCTCCCCACTGTCCGTAATGATACAACTTCCTCTGGCAGCGCAGTCTACCCTGCAACCACCCTTTCAGTGAAATAGTGTCTCCTCATCTCCCTCCTGAACCTGCCCCCATCCAACTTCAGAGTGTGTCCTCAGGTTTCTCTTCCACCTTTTAGATTGTGCAAACTCCTGCTGCCCACTCTGTTCATGCCCTTCGGGTACTTGAAGGTCTCAATCATATCCTGTCTCTCTCTTCTATCCTCCAGGGTATACATATTGAGCTGTCCTCATAAGGTTTATCTCCCCCAGATCATTTTTGTTGTACTGCGTTGAACCCCTTCCAGTAGTTTGATGTCCCTCTTTAAGTAGGGGTGCCAGAATTGCATGCGGTACTCCAAGTGTGGTCTCTCCAGGGACCTGTACAGGGGGCAAGATGACCTCCCCACACCTAGAAGTAATCCCCCTCACTATGCACCCTAACATCCTATTGGCTTTTGCCGCTGCCTTCCTGCACTGGGCTGAGTGGTTCATTTCCTTGGTTACCAGTACCCCAGATCCTTCTCCTGTTTGGTCTTGGATAACTGCACCCCCCCCCAACCAGTAACTGTATTCTGGGTTCCTGGCTCCTAAATGCATCACTTTGCACTTCTTGACATTGAATCAAAGCTGCCCAGTGTGAGACCATTCTTCCAATCGTGCTAAATCCTCCTGGAGTTCTTTACCACCCTCCTCCCCATCCACCTCCACACAGATCTTGGTGTCATCTGCGAAGAGACTGATCTTACTCTTGATCCCTACTGCGATGTCGGCAATGCAAATGTTAAACAGAACCAGTCCCAGCACCAAGTCCTGTGGGACACCACTTGTTACTGCTGTGGGTTCTGAGGCCTCACCCCCCACTACTACCTTCTGCTGTCTATTCTGCAGCCAGTTCTCGACCCATCTGGCCAGTTTCCTCCTTGCTCCCAGACTGCTCAACTTGCTGGTCAACCTACCATGTGGCACTGAATCAAAGGCCTTGCTGAAATCCAGGTAGAGAATATCCACCATATGACCCCTGTCCAGTGCCCACATCACCCAGTCGAAAAAGTCAAACCAAGGTTATCTGGCAGGATCTGCCCGAGACAAACCTGGGCTGCCTGCCATCCTGGAGATTATTATCCTCAAGAAATTTTACCAGCCTTCCTTGAGGATAGTCTCCATCAGTTTTCCCACAATTGCGGTAAGACTCAGCAGTCTGTAGTTCCCCAGTTCGTCCTTGGGCCCACTCTTATGGAGAGGCGCCACATGTGCCACCCTCTATTCCCTGGGCATGCACTCCCTTTCCTGAAAGGTGTTGAACAGGTCAACCAATGGCCCTGACAGGACTACTACCAAATCTCTCAGCAATCTGGGATGAACTCAGTCTGTCTCAGATGCCTTGTCTACCCTTAGTGCCTTAAGGCCCTCCGTCACCCTTTCCACCATGATTTTCCCCATCCATGGTTTCCTCCCTTCCCCTCCTGCCCCAACCTTCCTCTCGGGTACAGGCCCATCTCTCTCTCTGGTGAATACTGAACAGAAGTACTAGTTGAGTACTTCTGCCTGCTCAGCTCCCTTTTCTACCCAACCACTGCCTTTCTTGATCCTAACAATTTGATCCTTGCTCTGCCTCTTCTCCCATATGCAGTATATCTGAAGAAATCCTTTTCCCCTTCTTTGATCCCCCCGTGCTAATCTCCGTTCTCTAGCCACCTTGGCTGCCCTTACTGTTCTGCTCACTTCCCTGGATTTCCACACATATTCTTCTCTTTCCTCCACCCTGTTGGATCTCTTGTAGGCTCTAAATGCAGTCCTCTTATCCCTCACCTTCTTCACTACCTGCCTAGTCATCCAGCTTGGCTTCTTGGTCCTGGATTTCTTGCAACATTTAATCCACCCAGATCCCCATCTCTCATGTAATGCCCACAGAAAGCACAAAGCAAAAGTAACTCTTACACTTCCCTCCCTCCCTCGTGTACTCCGTTGCCAGCTGTCTCCAGCCTCCACTGGGAAAACTACTAAGATGGCCTCCATTTAAATATCACAGACCCCGGCTTTCCAATAGGCCTACCCAGGTCACGTGACTGTTTCCCCCCCCCGAGTCAGTCCCTCCCCTCCAGCGTTCCTCCCATCTCCCAAGCCCCCGTTGCAGCACCAAATCAGTAATGCAGCATTAATCCACCCAGATCCATCTCTCATGTAATGCCCACAGAAAGCACAAAACAAAAGTAACTCTTACACTTCTCTGCCTCGTGTGCTCCATTGCCGGCTATCTCCTGTCTCCACACCAGCAACCCAGGTTCAGAAACAGACACGGGTCGCTCAGGGACCAGTCAGGGAAGGAAGGACTGAGCATCCATGGGACTGCTCTCCTCTTACTTGGAGGGGGGGGGCGGCTGCCATGGCTCGCTGCTTGTCTGCCACCTGGAGGTGTCCAGGTGGCAGCACATGTGACTCGCATCTAAAGGGAAGGACCATGTCCAGAACGCCGTGCACATCTCCACAGAGGTGGAGCTTGCCGCACACCCATTGCACATGTATGGGGTCCAGAGGCAAAAATCAGTGAAAACAACAGCAGAATGATGACCTGACCCCTCACAGGCTCCGCCCCAGTGACTGGGTGCTCCTAACAGGTCCTGTCACACAGGACATATCTCTGCACCACACAAGTAGAAGTACAAAAAGCAGCTTTATTATTTTAAAAGGCACGCCAAACAGCATCCGCTCACAGGTTTAGCGTGCTTTTTAAAATAAAGCTGCTTTTTGTACTTCTACTTGTGTGGTGCAGAGATTTGTTTTTATTTTTATTTATTTAGTTTTTGTTAACCGGGTAAGTACACTAGCCAACAGGTGACTATTTTCAGGCACGACCCGGTAGAGTACAAGACAAAAAACATACTGAGGGTGATAACATAAACAGTACAATTGCACAGACAGTGGAGCAAAGCTATGAGGCTAGGATAACAATGTGTATTGTATTGTTATACCATTTTTTATATCCAGCACACACCGATAGTCCTCGGAGCGGTTTTGTGGTTTTTTCCTGTCACACAGGACACTGAGGGACGATAAGTCCTGGAGAAGCTGGGTGACGGGGCTGGGGGGGGGTTGGATGAGGGGGCTGCTGGGGGAAAATTGGAGGATAAACACTGAAAAAAAAATAAAATAAAGGAATCCTCCAGACCTTAATTAGTTGGAAACTATAGAAGCAGAGAGAACCTCCCCAGGACAGAACATTTCTAGAGCCCTGTATAAAGTGATACTGGCAGTACTGCATGATATTACCGTGTGGGAGATATGGGTTGGCATCATGTTTCAACTACCAGCCCCAGGCTGTTGGAGCTCTAGGAGCATTTTTATTTTCAGTATTGTCTCTGTTTATTACTGAGGATATTTGCATGAGGACAGGATCTTTGTAATGTAGGCTCCATCTCATACTCCTGCTAATCTCTCCTCTGTGGGATTATAAAATGGATAAAAAAAATTCTGAAAGCTGATTGGTGGAGAGCCAGTTTCCCCCATGATATTACCCCACTACAAACTGACAGGTGAAACTAGTGCCCTCAGAAAAGCCTACTTACATCCATAAACACATACATGGATCCATTTTATATGGAATGGCAGTATAGCCTAGAGGTTAAAGTGACGAGCTGTGAATGAGCTTGGTACATCCAGCAGACCTGGGTTTGATTCCCACAACCTCTACTTGCATACTATATGACCCTGAGCAAGTCACTTAACCACCCCAGTGCTCCCAGGTCACCCCAGAAAACTGGACTTGTGTCTAGTGTGCCTTACCCAGTTATCAAGAATGACAAAAAAATTACAGTAAGGCACTTCAGGGTATGTGTCGCTTTCATGATGCCATTTCATGGGTGGTTGAAAGCACTTGACTGGTGGCCCCATGCTTGCAATCTACCCAAGGTGTGACATTATTCCAGCATGAAACATGACTGGTGTCCCGTATTGCTTAAAGAGCACCAGGTCCCCCCCATAGCAGCATACCCAAAATGGACTTAAACAGTCCACATTTCTGAATTCTTTGTTGCTTAGTTTTTTTCAGGGGAAGGGATCATAAATTCTGCTTGGCCATCTGATTCCCTTCCTCTTCCTGGTGCCAATAGTATACAGCTCTACCCAGTGGCTGCCTCCACACTCGAATGTTTTGTGATGTAGTAGTGTGTAGAGAGCTGGGGCATGCTCTATTGACAACAACAGAAGTGTAGCAAAAACATTTTTTTCATACATTTCAGAAGTCCACTGAGGTCAAATCATAGCCAGCCCAAATAAGGCACACCCTCATGCTCTATGAACTAATACATCACAAAAAGTCTGAGCGCGGGGGCGGCACAGGGGTGGAGCTTTATACTGTTGGCACCATGAAGGGGATGGATCATGTGGTGAGTGGAATTAACTATCCCTTCTTTTGAAAAAACTAAGCAACAAAAAATTCAGAAATGTGGATTGTTTAGTTCCGTTTTAGCTAAGCTACCATTGGAAGACTTAAGGGGTTGTTTAAAAATGAGCACAGTTGTTGCTCTTTAAATCCATACCTCTGCATGACATTCTGATGTCACAATCCAAGAAATTAGACTTCAGCGGAGAAGGAAACAGCAGGAGGTTGAGAAGTCTGAGACAAAAGATCCAGTTTTCATGGTGCTGCCTCAGTAATAAGGAATAAGGGGGGATCAATGTAGGAAATTGATAAAATATGTGCCGAATTGTCTCAGAATATTGTATTTCACACCATTTCCTGCTGTTTCCTGATTAAAATGATTACGTCTAGATGCTTTGGAAATGTAGCTGCTGATCACAAATTTGTCTAGTTCGGATGGGCAGGCACCCTAATGAGTCAGTACAGTTATGAACAGCGCAGTGAGAATATGTTGCTCATTTTTCATGGAAGCCAGTTGTTAATTTTTTTTGTTTCTGAAGCAATTTTCATTTCCCTTTTGCCAATTAGAAGATTTTCTACCTGACAGTATTAGGTGTGATATCTGCAGCCGGACTCTGCCTGCGTGGAACTGACACATCTAGTGTTATTTCTTTCCTGACCTTGTATGTGCCGTAATATCTCTCATTGTGATATCATGGGTAGCCAATCCGGCAGAAAGGAGGTGGCTCTACGTAGTCACCCGGATGTCACAATCAGTGAGATCACAAGGCTGGCCAGTTATGGAATGGAACAGCACTAGATATTTTAGCCTCTGGTAGATTAGTGTTCCATACTTTCCACCTGGTACTCCAGCAGAAAGTGTAATTAGAGAAAAGGAAAAAGTACTTCCACTACAATGGACTATTTTGAAAACCTGGTAGGATTAAAAGAAGGCATATGCTTTTGTAGGGGGGGCACTCTCAACTCCCCCCTCCACACACCTTGCATCAGTTTTGTGATTTAGGTTAATGGTATCGGAAACAACTAATCTGATTCTCTGTTTCAAATACAAACAACTATGTTCTCATGTACTTTTATAACAAGACAAAAAATAGCATAGGGCAGTTTATTGGTGATATCACAGCAACCCATTAGTTACTAGATGTACCTTCCCAGCATGTTTCGTAAACTCAGTACCACGCTGTAGTGCTACTATGCTATTTTGGTATATAATTGGTAATATATATATAATGTTATGCCACCCCCCGGGTGTCACCCATCAGGTACCAGACAACGTCCTTGCCTTAGCATAGCAGGGGTGGTGAGGTCACTGACCCTTTAGGAAGGCAGTAGCAAAGGCAGAAGGTGAATCCTGAGGATTCCAACCAATATCTTGTCAAAACCTTCCACCATTTCATTCTTCTTTCCCTCTGCAGAGATGCACATATACAGCTGCTCCTTCATTGTACACAATTTATATATAATATATACATGTATATGTACTGATTTCTTTGATTATACCAAACCATACAGTCAAAAAATATATTCCAATTTAACATGCTATGAAAAAAATCTCTTTTAAGGTTTGAAATACAGAACTGCATTTTGCAATGCCAACACTATGAATCCCCCCTCCCTTCAGTTTGTAACCATTGATATTGGCCTGTGGGGGAGGGTTGATGTCCCCTTTAAAAAAAACATAATGATGTTGCCAGTGACACTTCAGTGATAACCAGATAACTTCCAGAAGTACACCTAACATGTTATTGTCGGGCTGGGGCAGGGGTGGGGGGTAGTCTCCAAAAGAAATTGCTTGCTTGTGTCTTGTATAGTCTAGTCTTTTGTACAGCTTGATTTCTTGTGCTTACTGACCGTGTTTTCTCATGTTTTCTCCTTTTAAATGTTGCTTTTCTGTCTTTTCTGATTTGCCTTCACTTTGTCTGTTTGTGATTTCAGTGGGCCCTTCTCTTTGTCAAAACTCTACCTTTTAGGAGCAGAGACTGTTTAGGATCCGGGAAGGTATCCCTCATGTCTCAGGAAGGTGTAGTGAGAACCACAACAAAACTGCATGCTTATATCTAGTTTACATCATCATCCTCCTCCTCCTAGCATTTGAAACATATCTGACTCATAACATTGGATTTTTGACATGGCTTGGTCAGTTTTGTTTGGCCATGCTTCATATCAGAAATACCTGACATTAAAAAAGTGGATCCAGGATCAACTAAGATCATATTATTATTATTATTTGTAAACTAATAACTCGCAATATTTCGGTGACTACATGCATGAATAAAGAAGCCCCCCAAAAAAAGACAATCGAATCCTGCATGAAATAATGCAATTTTCCTCTCCACTGCAGTGCAGAAGAAATACATTGGCCTTGGAAGAGAAAGCAACACAACAGCACTCCTCTTCACCTTTGTTTTGTAGAACAATAATTTTTGATTCGACAAAGCCTTGAAATTTACTTATCTTCCTCTGGTTAGGCAGATGACAACTTTACTGCTGCCATTTTGTAGACAAGAGCAAACACAAATGGTTTTCATATGTCAGGCAGGGCTTCTTTGCCCTTGACTGAACTGACAACCAAGAAACATTCTGGATCTACTTCTAAATGGTTTTTCTCTCTTTTTTTTCTTTTTTTTTAATAAACCAAACTTGCACCGGATTTGGGTCTTGAATCCCACTGTGGAAGATTCAAGGAGTATTTGCTGTGCTTCATAAGCTGATGGACACATTGGCTGCACGGAGCAACTATTGAATTATTTACTGTATGGGGGAGGGGCTTATGTTTTCTATCACTCATTCCATCGGTGGGGGTCCATTGTCTGCAATATACAGTCATTTTAGTGGAGAGCTGGGGATCGCAGCATTGCATTTTGTTTGTTGGTTGCAGCACCATACCTCTCAACCTTATTCTGGCCCAGCTGTTGGTCACTGCCCCCCTCAACATGTGTGTGCGTGAGGGGCATATTGACAAAAATGTAGGATGCTGGATATGAGATTTGCTGTTACCAGATTATCCCCAGTTTTTCCTTAAAATGCTGCTTGTTTTGGGGGGGGGGGACTAGTTTGTCCACCTGGTAAAATGAGACCTGTCCCATGTAATGTGGGGCATTTATAACCTATACTTGCCAACTTGCTTTCTTACAGGCCCATCCTGCTGTCTTTTGTGGTGTGTTAGCCTGTCACCACAACCATTTAAATACAGAGATCACCTGAATGGAACAGAAATTTGTTAATCACAATTTTTTAAATAATTAGAAATTTGGGCTTCTGTGAAGTTTGTTTAATGTCCCAGTGTACTGTTTTTTAAAGTTTGTTTTAAGATAGTCCTGTTTTTTTCTTTATTTTGGGTCTATTGTGCTACCTTTCCCAGCCCAATATGCTCCCCCCGTAATATCCTTTGACTTGTCCAGCCTTCCTCCATCTTCCAGTACCTCCCATCCTATCACCCAACTTCCCTGGGATTTTCCTGCATCACTTGCTCTTGAATCAGTATCTAGTGGGTGGGTACCAATGTAGTAGTGCAGGGCCTGCAAGGGGCCAGTTCATCCAGCTGGCCAGGGGGTTTCCACCCCTTTTCTGCCCCGAGGATGGCTGGCATACCATGACTAGTGATGCTCGGATAGTGCCTTTGTGGATCCGATTGTGATCATCGGATAGTGCCAGTATCTGACCTAAGTCGGAGGTTGGATCCCAGGTCGGATCCCACATTATCAACAGTTGGATCCAGGGATCTGCAGTCAGATCCAGGGATCTGGTGGATCCAACCTGGATCTGAGATGACCGGATCTGTGGTCATATAGCACTACTATCCGACTGGATTCACCATCTGGCCCAACCTCTGGTATCTGGTGGTATCCTAATTTATAGGATACTATGCACACAACACTAGCCATGACTCATATGC
The DNA here is from genome assembly GCA_016271365.2 of Neoceratodus forsteri. Taxonomy (NCBI): domain Eukaryota; kingdom Metazoa; phylum Chordata; order Ceratodontiformes; family Ceratodontidae; genus Neoceratodus; species Neoceratodus forsteri. The sequence continues at coordinate 256,868,019 of CM057452.1, forward strand.
TGGTGCGTGTGTACACTAGTGGTGTCCAGCAGACTCCCCTCTTCTTGTTGCCAGCCCACTGTACTTTAGCCAGGTGGCAGACAAGTAGCTGGACATGTGCTAGAAACAAACGAAGGAAGCACTCGACCACACCAGAGTACTTGCTCACTGAATTTTACTTCATACTCTTCATACTCATATTCCCAAAAATAACAAATGCAATCCTAGCACAGGAACCTGGACATATTTGGCACCTAGATATATTTTTGTGAATGTAAGTACATTGGAGTGGTTGAGTGCTTCTTTTATTTGCTTCTAGTGCTTGTCTATATTGTGGCAGCACATGGGTTAATATGCAGTGCACCTCATTTGCCTGCACTTGTGACTGAAGTACAGTGCTCTCACTTTTATCTGCCTACCTCCGTACATCCTAAATTGTGGTGGATAAAAGAGGGTGGTGGATAATAGAGGGTGGCAATTAAAGGGGCATATATATATATCATTTATGTAAAATGAAACAGGATCTCACACTGGCATTAAGCAAGGGTGGCAGATAAAGGGGAGCAGATAAAGGAGGGAGCACTGTAGCTGGAGGTGGTGTCTTCCCCTCCTCGAGGGAGGAGAGTTGTCTAGGGGATGTTAAATTCCCTCCCTCCAGGGTCGACAGTGTAGCAAGTGGCAGCGCTACCAGACGAGCACCAATATTAATTATTTACCAGTTCCTAAACCTGGTGATGTCCACTGAGCAAAAGCCCTACATTTGGCTTCTGCACCTCAACTGATGTCATCAGGTTGTGAAATTCATAAGTTATTAAATCAGCAGTACATGAGAAAGGCTTTTCCAAAAACCTAGTTTCAGCTAAAATTAATGAAAATATTAGCATACTTGTCAAATCTACTTTTCTAGGTACCTCCTATGCTGCACACCATGACTGTTTTTTTTATTTTCTCAAGCCTAACCCTGGCCAGGTTTACAGTGCTATTTCTGAGCCTAATGTGGTGGCAATGTTTATTTCTTGAAAAAAAAAAACTAGATTAAAACATTTATAAAATACTCACATTTGGGTGGAACTCGAAAGTTTTACCATATAAACCAGAAAGGTACCTGGAATCTTTTGTAGTGAAAAAAGGTGGGGTCTAATTTTTTGCCTTATTTTGTTGCACTGCAGCTTTAAAAAAGTAACACTGGGTGGAGAAAAAGGCTGCATTAACATGGGACCCTAAATAGTGAAAAATATGGCTATTTCAAAACAAACACATTAAACAATGAAATGCAGGTATTAAGCAGACTTCACAAATGGCCAGATTTCGATTTACAGTATATTAAAAAATTTAAAACATATGGTTTATGTTTTCTTTTAAGATTTTAATTATTTAAACTGTATGCTGTGCCGTTTGGTATCTAGTCTAGAACTGTGAAGGGCATTTTGTGTGATACAACTTATGATGTAATGTTTGGCACAATACACCTGTATACATGTTTCATACAGCACAAAGGAGGAAGGACTGGAAAGATTGCACTTCTTGGTGGGCTGGCCCAGAGATGTGTCATGGCATGATGGCAGTGGGTTGCGCTGGTGTCTGGGAGACTGGGGTTCATGTGCAAGCCCCAGAATGCCATGCCAAGGCCAAGAGGGAGGGGGGGAGGGAAGGGGTCAAGCATGTCATAGAAGTGAGGTGCTTGGCTTCCACGGATGAAGGCTGTGGGTCACCTGGCATTTATACTTTCATCGCAGGCTGACCATACAGCAGACGTTGACTGCTGTGAAGGCAGCTGCTCGTCACCCGCCCTTGTCTGAGTGATGGACAGGGGAAGTAAAAGGAAAAAAAAAATGGGAACACAAAATGGAAAAAAAAAAATTGACATCAGGACAGAGGACTAGAAGAAAGGCAAAACCTTCGTGATAATGTGGCATTGCATAAAAGAACCTAAGGAGGTACTTGCTGCACACCTAGAGAACTCAGAAGCATCCTTGTTCAACATTATCCTGTCAAGTTGGCAAGTATATTCAACATCTGAATGCCTGAAGGAATGCTGGCATTTGTCTATGTTTGCCTGAGGGTTCCAAGCATCCTCTGAGGGCATGCACTGTATACCACACATAACCTACCTCTAGTTTAATTAACTCGGCTGTGGTTATCTTAACTCAGCTGTGGTTATCTTGTTTCATGTTTTACTGTATCCCTTCATCTGTGAAGGAACTGCCTAATTAGCAACAAAGAATAAGTGCATTGCATTGTTTTGATAAATTAGCCATTGTATGTTGGCACTTTCAGATCCTTTCAATGGTATGTAGATAGGAAGGTAGAACAAAACAAAAATGTGCTGCGTGTTGCCATAGCGACATACTCTGGACATTCCTGCTAATTTTAGCATCTGTACGGTTCTCTGCTAGTCACGTTGGGAATCCTGTGTTGTACTACACATGTAGTGCTCTGCACAGCAGGATGTAAAAAGTCTAGTGAGCAGGTGGCTGATGGCCAACTAATAACAACAGGTGGCCATAAATTAAGCTTAAAGAGCTAGCACACTGCCTGAAGTCAATATAAACTTTTAAAGGTCGTTAACTGTAACTTTATATCCAAAGTTTTTTTCCATTTTACAGTGTAGAAGACAGTTTGCTTGACGGCATTAGTTGTGATATGTGGAACAGTACTCTACCTAGAAGCTGACATATCTAGTTTAATTCCCCTTCATACCTCATCAGCATTGTGACCTCATTGATTATGACATCACAACTGGCCAACCACTCACCTTCTGCCAGATCAGTTACTTGTGAGGTTACAATGTGTGAGGTCACAATTCTGATGAGGTGTGAAGAGGACTAGAACTAGATATGTCTCTTTCCAGGTTCAGGCCATTATACATCACACCTAGCACTATAAGGTAGAAACTCTTAAATTGATAAACATCACCAGAAAAATACCTCTCAAGTAAAAAGTAACTACTGGCCACTAAAATGAACAAAAATTTCTGTCTGCTGTGTTTTGGTGTGACTAGTTCTTTAAGTGGCTATATGGCCATTTGCTTTGGGGTGCTATTTGCCCTCTACATCTGCATGGACTAATGTAATGGCCTGATCTTCCAGGAATCAGTCTTCACCATTGATTCAAACTAATGGGTTCTGAGCCAGAGGTGCTAGGGCTCTGCAGGAGCCAGAACTTTTCAGGAGGGGTGGCGCTGAGGTAAGCTGCATGCATGTGCAGTGCCACAAGGCGGAGCTCGCAGCACAGGCATACCTTGGCACCAGCCCCCAACTGCCTCAGTTCCTTTTTTTCTATTGTAGAGTGTGCTCCAGTGATGACGTCGCTTGCTTGTCGAGAATCAGAACTTCATGTCTGTATAACAGCATTCAGCTCTTCTCAGTTTTCAGTGTTTAGAGTATGTTATTTTTTGTGTCAGTTTAGTGAATTTATGAAACTATTTATCTTCGTGTCTCCTAGCCCTGGTGAGTCAGTTGTCAACGAACATGGATGATGACGGTAAGGAGCCTTCTCAGAAAGCTGCTGTGGCAGTGCAGCCACGTCCAGCCCACTTTCCCCTTCAGGGGAGGGTTCTGACAATGGATGGTCCTATGCCGGGGGGGGGGGGACAGTCCTCCCAAAAGTACAAAAAGAAATTGGCCCATTCCCAATCCCGGTCTGGGTCATGGCACCGCTCAGCCTCCAGTTTTTCTTCTTCTTGTAGAAAGGGGTGAAATGGTACCACTCGAGGTTGCCTATGTGAGGTCTGCTGTGAGTTCCTTGATGTCCCAGAGCAGAAGGCTCTCACCAGCATCGTTGTCATCACCATGGGCTTCTGTTCATGAGGGGTTGAGGTCTCTGGCCTGGAGTCACTCCCACCTATTTGTGGGGACTCCGGTGGGCAGTTACACCACTGGGTAGCTCTTACAGAGCAGTGAGTACAGTTTCTGGCTTGTTTGCTTCTGCTTGCAGAACTGGTCCCTGGCTCTTCTAGACTGGTGGCACTGGAGCTGCAGGCAGGTCCTTCAAGCTGGATAGAGCATTTGAGTCTGACAACAGGCACAGGGCCCTTGTCAGTGACTGCACTGCTGACTCCTGTCCTATTGGCTGCACTCCCATTCAGTGCCATTGCGATTTGAACAGCTGCAGTGTCTTTGTTGGTCACTTTGGTGCCATCTGGATCATCGGTCACCACAGTCAGTGCTGGGCTTAGGGCTCTCAGGGCCTTTTCTGGTGCCAGCAGCAGTGCCACCCTTTGTGCTGAGAGACCTTGCAGTGCTGGATTCAGTTCTGACTGTGATGCCACCTCTGATGCCGGCTCTTCATAAATTCGGGCCAGTTTTTCTGGAGTTGCCTAGACCTCGTTCTGCATTGAGGAACTTGTTATCCACTCCTCTGCCTGATCCTCCTGCTGGTGTGGGGATGGAAGAGGATGAGTCTGACACTGAACTCATTATGTCTGAGGGCAGTTAAGAAGACTGTTTCTGTAGCCTGGACTCTTCGGACCCAGGCCTTCCTCCTTTTCCTCAGGAGGTTTTGACTCATAGAGAAACATAGACTTTGACGGCAGATAAGGACCGCTTGGCCTGCCCAGTCTGCCCATTTCTTTACCTATTGGATAAACTGCAGATCCTTGTTAACTAGCAGCCTACTTCCTCCTACCCCCAACTCCGGGCACTGTTAAAAAATTTGTATTCTGCACTTGATTTTGAGCCTTCAACAATTGACCCAGGTAAGCATGTCTGTCTGCAGTGGTTAAATGTTTCTACCATGCTGGTCAACTTAGTTCCACCTGTTCCTCCAGCATTTAAAACCCTATCGGATGCAGTTTAGAATAGACTTGTTTCTATTCTGTCTTTCTTTGGGCAGCTATATAGCAAGTACACTTCCTCTAATGACATACCAGTGTATGTCTCTCAGCCTATAGCTGATGCCATTGTTATTGTCACCGTTCTGCTCCAGGAGGTTACTGTACAACCCATTAACAAGGAGTCACACAAGACAGACACTGTAGGAAAGCGAGTTTTTGCTGCCACTACTCTAGGCATGTGAATTGCCAGCTACCAAGGGCATTTTTCCAAATACGAATATACCCTTTGGAACTCAGTTAAGTCTCTTGCAGAGTCCTTGCCTGACTCTGAGACTAAACAAAAGATCCTGCAGACTGTTACTCATGGCATTGAATCTAGCAGTCATCAGCTTAAAGCAGTTATGGATGCCTTTGACACTGCTTGTCATTCTGCTGCAGCTGGAATTTGTATCAGAAGGCACACCTGGCTTCATACTTCTGGATTTTCACAATAGCAGGTTATGAATTTTCCATTCCATGGCACTTACCTCTTTGAACAGCAGGTAGAGAAGTCTCTTGAAGCCTCTCAGAAAACTAGAATGGCTATGAAGACTTCTAGGCTAGAAACACAGAAACATAGAAAATGTTGGCAGATAAGGACTGCCAGGCCCATCCAGTCTGCCCTTGGGCCCTATACATGTATCTGGCCACTGACCCAATGTGATCAGTGGCTTTTCACCACTCCCTCCCCTCTCAAGGTTCCCTTGTGCCTGTCCCAGGCATGCTTAAACCCTATCTGCTGTGCTTGCCCCCACCACCTCTTGTTGCAGACTATTCCAAGTGTCCACCACCCTCTCTGTGTAGAAAAACTTCCTCACATTACCCCTTAGTCTACCCCCCTCCAGTTTCATATCGTGCCCCCTCATTTTGATACTTTTTCTACATTGGAAAAGGTCCCCCACCTGCACTTTGTTAATGCCCTTGAGGTACTTGAAAGTTTCTATCATGTCCTCTCGCTCTACCCCCTAAGGGCTAGTCCCTGCTAATCTTCAAAGAGGGAAAGGCTGAAGTTTCTTTCAGAACAGGCAGTCCTTTTGAGGAAAAGGTACAGGAGCTCAAAACAAATCTCAGCCTCCCCAGCCACAAAAGAAGGCACAACTGAAGGCACAGGTGCAGAAAGCATCTAGTGTCACCTTCTGAAGACCCGGTCCTGCCTCAGCTGCCCGAGTCAGACCTCTCCTCTACAGTAGAAAGGTGCCTGACCAGTTTTACTGTCAATGGGAGCTCATCAGGATGGACAAGTGGGTCCTCAGGATCATCTGAGAAGGATACTGCCTGAACTTTACAGAAACCCCTCTGAACCACCTGCCCAAAAGACAACTCCTCTTATCAGCTCACACATCAGAGCTTTCCATGCAGGAGACTGCAGGCCTTCTGAGCAACAGGGTAGTGGAGGCAGGGCCAGAATCAGAGCACAACACAGTCTTCTAGTCCCACTACTTCTTCATAGCAAAGAAATCAGGGGGCATGCACCCCAGGCTCAGCCTCAGTTATTTGAATATATTCATGGATCAAGAGAAATTCAAGATGGTTTCACTGGGATCTCTGTTTCCCTCCTGAAGCTTAAGGATTGGTTAGCCTCCCTAGATATGCAGGATGCTTGTCAGCATATTCTAGTACACCCCAGCTGCCACAGATAACTCCGATTCATTGTGCAGGGACAACATTATCAGTTCAGAGTCCTGCCCTTTGAGCTGTTCTCAGCACCTCGAATCTTTACAAAGTGCTTTGCTGTACTCCCAGCATACCTGAGAAAACTAGGATTCCAAGTTTACCCTTATCTTGATGGCTGATTGCTGGCTAATTCATCCAAGCAAGATACGGAAGTAGTAGTGGCCAAAGCTTCTCACTTCCTCACCTCCATGGGAGTTCTGCTGAACCTAGAGAAGTCTCAGCTTCAGCCTTCTCGGCAACTCCTGTTCATATGAGCTCTTCTGGATACTACCAAGGCCCAGGCCTTACTTCCAGAGAGCAGGAGTCAGGCAGTCCTACAGATGGTATACTACATGATGGAGCGCAGATCTGTTCAGGCACACTCCATGCAGCACATGCTGGATCTGATAGCCTCCCCTGGCATGGTTGCACATGAGAATGGCTCAGTGGATGCTCAGTGCACGGTGGTCATGAGCATTGCATCCTCAAACTTAACCCATTCTGGTGACCAAGCCCCAGGTTCGGTCACCTGCATGGTGGACAGAGGAGGGCAACCTTCTCCAGGGCTTTCCCTTATTCCAGCCGGAGCTTCAGGTGACTGTCACCACGGATGCATCCCTGATGGGATGAGGCACTCACTGTCAGGGTCTCCAAACACAAGGTGTTTGGAACCTCTCAGAAACTCATCTCCACATTAATGTGCTGGAAATTAGAGCTGTATTGTACAGCTTCCGAGTCCTAGTGGACCTCATCAGCCACAAAACAGTCCTCCTACAACACAGAAAACAAGTCAGTTATGTTTTACATAAACAAGCAAGGAGGAGAACACTCTTACCTTTTCTGCAGAGAGGTAGTGAGAGTGTGGGAATGTTGCCTGGAGCAGGGGATCCTGCTGCAAGCAATTTACCTGTCAGTAGTGCAAAATGTTCTAGCAGGTGAGCTCAGCTGAACAGAGGCCGATCCTCACGAATGGTCACTAGCTCCAGATGTCATGAGAGCACTGTTCATCAGCTAGGGAACACCAGATGTGGACCTTTTTGCATTCCCACTGAATGCCAAACTGCCTCAATTCTGCTCCAGAAATCCAAGACATGGCATTTTCTGTCAGAATACATTCAGACTGCAATGGCAAAATCTATTTCTGTATGCATTTCCTCCAATCTCTCTGGTGCAGAAGGTTCTGCTCAAACTGGAGGTACACAGAGGCAAGATGATTCTAATCACCCACTGCTTGCCTGGACATGTATGGTTTCCTCTATTGAACAGATTTTCAGTCATCATACATAGGATCCTGCTACTCTGGATGGATTTTCTGACTCAGGGTCACCTGGTCCATTCCAACCTGTGCTCCCTTCACCTTCAGTCCTGGCTGCTAAAGAAATATAAGCCAACAGGTACAAGGTATCTCAGAAGGTCTCTGAAATACTTTTGGCTGCCCATAAACCATCCAGCAGGAAAATGCACACAGCCAAGTGGAAAAGAATTAATTGTAACAAACATTTTCAACAACAAATTCACAAATCTTGAATCACACATGGCCAAGCTCCCCTCAGTCTCCCATGGTACTCAGTCAATGCAACAGGATAAAAAGAGAGCCAGTTGTCCTCCTTTCTATTTCAAAGCCATGTCTCCCCTGGAAATAAGTCGTCTCCTGCAAGCACTGCCTATCTCAGGCAGTGCAGGGAATGATGGGCTGTACCCCAGGTTCCTGAAATTAGTGATAGATTGCATTACTAAACCGCCCTCATACATCGTCAGTCTATCCCTGTTCACGTCCTCAGTTCTTATGCTTTGGAAAGAGGCCAGAACTGTCCCTATCTTTAAGTCAGGAGATCCTAATCTGCCTGAGAACTACAGGCTGGTATCCATTTTACCATATAAGAGCAAAATCCTTGACAGATCAGTGTTTCATCAAATTTTGTAATATCTCGAGACATATAATCTGTCCAGGGACCAGCACGGTTTTAGGAAAAGCTTTAGCACTACCATAGCCTTTGCACAATTCACACCATGTCCTCAGAGAGGCAGATAAGGGGAGACTCACCGGTGCCATATTTGTGGATCTCTCCAAGGCATTCAACATGGTGGATCATGGCATTCTTCTCCAAGAACTGGATAACTTCCGTTTCTCTCGAAACTCTTTAAACTGGGTCAAAAGTTACCTCACTAACAGGAAGCAAATGGTCCAAATTGGGAAGGGGGGGTATTATCCAGCCCACTACAAGAGAAGATTGGAGTCCTCCATGGGTCCATTCTAGGACCACTGCTCTACTCTCTCTTTGTCAATCCTCTGCTCTTGGAACCATCAGGATCTCATAGGACCACGTATGCTGATGCTCTTATCTTATTCAGCAGCGACAGCACCCCAGCAAGGCTAGCTCAAACCCTCAGCAAAGATTTCTCATTGGAAATTTAATGGTACACGCAACACAGACTTATTGTAAATGCAAAAAAAAAAAACAACAACAAAGCAATGCAATTTGGCTCTAAACACAGGATCACGAGACACTCCTATACCCTTAACACCCACACCCCAGCTGGATCCTTGATTGAGGACATGGGTGTAACTCTTGATCCCTCCCTAACATTTGCTACTGATATAGGCCAGGCAGTCAAAAGGATCAACCAGCAACTGGGCGTTTGCTACTGACTGAAACAACTACTGACCCCAGATACTAGACTGGCAATTGGGCGAAGCACCCTTCTTCCCATCTTAGACTACTGCTCTCCAGTCATCTCCCCTACTTCACCTCAACTTCTCTATTGATCGAACAGTGTATAATAATATCCGTAGGCTCGTATCTCAAGCCCCTTAATGCACTCACCACTGCATCTTATATCAAATGCTTGGGTGGCTTTACCCTCAAGCACATAGGGACCAGTTATTTGGCTCATTCATTTTTAAAACCCTCCATGAAGGTGCCAAATCCCCTCTATCAGAACTCCTGTTAGACACAACTCTTGCCAGTTGAGAGTTCTTCTCTAACTGTCTTCTGGAATGTCCAAAACTATCAACGGTTATGGGATAGAGAGCTTTCTCTGGTGCAGCTCCCAAGTTTTGGAATTCTCTCCCTGGTGAAGTCCACAACATTGAACCCCCCTGACTTTCAAAAGACACTTCAAAAATGCTCTTATGTCCAATATGACCTGTAATTGTTAACCAAGATTTTGAAGTGTCTGTATATCTTGAGTATTAAAATTGGTACTCCTGTGCTGGATATTTGTTAAGCTATAACACTATACTATGTTCCTGTGAACAAATTGTTATCCCCACTGGGTCTTTTTCCTTCTTGCATTTCTGGACATGCAAAGTGCAAAGAATCTAAATGTAAATATTTGTGGTTTTGTTCCAATCCTAATGTCAACAATATTATCATCAACTGTTCTTGTAACTCTTAAGTTCTTGTAATGTTTATACTCTATGTGCCATCTAGATGGCTTGGATCGTGTCTGAAAATGGTCCCTAGGACTAGTGTACTTAAATGCATAAATAAATAAAAGAAAATAAATAAAATCTGGTGCTCCAAAACCTGCATGGACCCCTTTCAGTGCCCACCTTGCAAAGTTGTATAATACTTGCTGAACCTTTCTGATGCAGGCTTGCAGTATTCCAGAGTCAAGGGCCATTTGTGCGCTACATCTGGATACCATGAGCCCAGTGGTACACTCTACCTGGCTCAGCTACCACTGTGTAAGAGGTTTCATAAGGGCATTTTACACTCAAGGTCCTCCATTTGGAAGCTGGTATCTGTGATATCAGCTTTATGTTGGACATGCTCATCCACAAGCCCTTTGAGCCTCCTGTGACATGTGAGCTGAACTTCTTAACTTGCAAAGCAGCTTTTCTAGGGGCCATCACTTTGGTTTGCAGAGTCTCTGAAAGTCATGCCTTGGTCACAGTTCCCCCGTGCACTATTTTCCACAAAGACAGGGTAGTTCTCTGCATGTACCCTAAGTTACTACCAAAAGTGATGACAGAATACCATCAGAATCAACCTCTAGTATTGCCTACCTACTTTGCTAATTTTCAGAATGAAGGAGAACATATTCTCCATTCTCTTGATGTTAAGAGGGTCCTTAAGGTTTACCTGAAAAGAACTAAGGACTTTAGACATTCCAAACAGCTCTTTGTCTTCTTTGATCCCAACTGAAAGGGACAGCCTGTTACAATGAAGTTCATTTCTGCCTGGATTATAGACTGTCTACACTACTGCAGTGCCATGGTGCTGGTCAAGCTGGAAGGTCAGGTATGTGCCCACTCCACCAGAGCAGTTGCCACATCCCTGGAAGAGATTTACTCTGTACCTGTTCGTAATATTTTCAGATCTGCAACCTGGAGTACACTGCACACATTTGTCAAGCACTGTGCTTTGGATGTCCATGTCAGGCAACATGCCTCCTTTGCCAGGACTATCCTGAATGGACTTCTGTCCTGAGTATGCCTCAGCTCCTACTGCCCTAGTCCGGGAGATTTTGTCTGAGCATGGTACTCTGACCATTTAGTGTGAATCAATAGTGATGACTGATTCCTGAAAGATATAAAAATTACGTACTCACCATAATTCTTGATCTTCTAGGAATATCGATTCACACACCCACCCGCCATCCCTTGGCCTCATTCTCATTCCTGTCTATTTGTTGGTCTTCACCCCTTGTTCTTGGTTTGGGCTGTCAAGACACCGTGTTACCCATCTGGTGACTCTTCTTATACAGGTCATCAAAGCTATCTTATGCCCTTGAGTTAAGTGCATAAGTACTTGTTAGGTTATGCTGCACTTTTTCGGTAAAAAAGGTACTGAGGCAGTTGAGGGTTGGTGTCGAGGTAAGCCTGTGTGCATGCAGCCTACCTCAGCACTAGCCCTCTTGAAAAGTTCTGGCTCCTGCTGGGTCCTAGTGCCTCTGGCTCAGAACCCACTAGTGTGAATCAGTGGTAAAGATGTTCCTAGAAGATCAAGAATTGTAGTGAGTGTATAATTTTTATTTTTCAGACGACTTTTGTTATAGTGAAGCCTTGTCAACCAGCCCAATGTAACAATTTGCATACTGCTACCCATGATGCTCTGCACTGAATTTGAGACTTTAGATTATGTATCTGTAATTTAAAGATCTGCACATAGAAGGGACCGGGGGGACATGATAGAGGACTTCAAGTACATGAAGAGGGTAAATAGGGGAGGAACAGTCAGGGTGCTTTGAAGGAAGGAGGAGGGGGCCACTAGAGGACATGGGTGGAAGCTGGAGGGGGGAAGATTCAGGGGAGAAAGGAGGAGGTGCTACTTCACTGAGAGGGTGGTGGAGCCATGGAATGCACTGCCTAGGGGGCTGGTGGAGGCAGAGACGGTGGAGGGATTCAAGAGGGGCTGGGACAGGTACAGGGGAAGGGTTCTGGAAGCAAAATCTAATGCAGCAAGAATATCCGGAACTGGGAAGGGAGAAGCCAGAGAAGGTGAGGGGGCAGCAAGGTCAGCTCCCAGGGTGGGGGCTGACCAAACAAGCAGACTCGAAAGACCGTTAGGCCTATTTTGCTGACATTTTAGTATGTTAATATAAACCAAACAATTTGGATGTTTGTTCTCCCCTGCATCTTTCTATCGATCCTACACATGGCTTTTCTTGCAGACTGCCTCTTTGGTATGGTGTCTCCAAGTGTACTAAAGGCCTACAGAGCTTTCACCCCCCCCCACCTTGTAAAACATTTAGTCTGTTGGCCGTCAGCCATCACCAAATATGAACAAGATTTTTTACACTCTGCTGTACAGATTCATCAGTTCTAAAATGGAAAAAAAATGCTGTTGTAGAGAAAATCTGTTGTGAGGACAGATTTCAATAGCTTCAACAGTGCTCTTCATGGCTACAAAAATGGTAACCAAAACCCAGCTGAATTTCTATGTGGCTGCCTTAAAATGTCAGAAGGTGGTCAGTGTGGCTATAAAAAGCAGAGAAATGTAAAAAGTACACAAAGTTATAAATTTCTTTCATCTGAACATTTCAACTAGCTGTTTACTAAGTTTATGTATTCTTAATTGCTTGTCTACTTTTTATAGAAACATAGAATTTGTTGGCAGAAAAGGACCCTGGGCCCACCCAGTCTGCCCAGATGGTCTCTGCCTGGTTTTTCTCTGAAGATCCTAACTGGCTTCTGGCAACACTCCCTCCTCCCTGCCTATTTATTAATATTTCTCTATGGCTATCTCTTGCATGCTTTAAGCCTCCTACTATTTTTGCCTCCACCACTTCCCCTGGCAGCCTGTTCCAGGCATCCACCACCCTTGCAATGAAGTAGTGCTTCTCACATCCCTTTTAAACTTCCACCTCTCCAGCTGCCTTCATCACATGCCCTCTGGTCCTGGAGCTTTTCCTCATTTGAAAGCCCCACCCCCCACACCCTGTTCACCCCATTGAGGTACTTGTAGGTCTCTATCATATCCCCTCTCTCTCCTCTTTTGCAGGGTGTACAGCTTGAGATCCTTCAGCCTGTCATCATAGGGATTTTGATGCAACCCCTGCAACATTTTACTTGCCCTCCTCTGGACTGCCTCCACCCTATGTCTTTCCTGAGGTGTTGCCTCCAGAACTGGACACAATACTCCAGGTTGGGTCTTTTTAGTGAGTGATACAGTGGCAATACCACCTCCCTCCTTCTGCTGGAGATATCTCTCCCTATGCATCCCAGCATCCCACTGGCCCTACCCACTGCTTTGTGATGCTGCCCTGCCACTTTGAGGTCTTCAGATATGATAACGCTTAGGTTCCCTTTCCTGTTTAGTGACTGTCAGTACCTCCCCACCATCCATTACTCAACTCATCCCTACACATTCTCTCCATCCCCTCCTGAGTGTCCATCCCATTACAGATTTTGGTGTTATCTGCAAAAAGACATACCTTTTCTTCCAGTTCTTCTGCACTGTCACTTATGAAGGCATTAAAGAGGACAGGTCCCAGTACTGAGCCCTGTGGCACCCTGCTGGTCACTGTCCCCTCATTAGAGTGAGTGGCGTTAATCACCACCCTCTGTCGCCTATCTTTTCACCAGTTCCTTACCCAGTTCACGACTTTGGATCCCACCCCTGGGCTGTTTAATTTCTTTATCATCCTCTCCTGATCATTTTCGCAGGTCACCCATTCAAAGAAATCAATCTGGTTCATCTGGAATGCCCCCCCCCCCAATGAATCCATGCTGCCTTTGGTCTTGTAGCCCACTGGAGTCAAGATTTTCTGCCAACCTTTCCTTTAACATGGTTTCCTTTAGTTTCCCCACCACTGATGTGAGACTGACTGGCATATAATTACGAGCCTCCTCCCTGCTGCTGCTGTGATGGAGAGGGACCACATCTTCTGTCCTCCGTTCCTTCAGAACCTTGCCTGTCTGCAGTGAGCTGCTGAATAATGCCATCAGTGGGGCAGTTAACACCTTCCTGAGCTCCTTTAGTACCTTTGGATGTATCCTGTCTGGTCTCATAGTAGCCTTGTCCACTTTCAGAGCTGCATGTCCTTTCAGGACTATTTCCCCTGAAAATGGACTTGTGTCCCTCCCCTTGTACTAAATTAAGACAAGGATAGTAATAAGTGCACTGCTGCAGGCTGACAGCATGTAGTTGTTCAAGACCTGAGAGATCTTGTTGCATTTTAAGTGAGCAGTGCATCATGGCTGAAGTCATCATGTCGACATCTTGCCTAGTTGAGAAAAATACAAGGCTTGAAAAAAAAAAAAAAGCATTTGCCTCTTGACACTGCTTAGCAACAGACAGCAGCTTGAAATGGAATGGAGGTTTCATGCTGGTGTTATATGTTATATAGGGCTTCTATTTAGGGTATGTGAAAAAAAAAATTATCACAATCAAATGAACGATGAGGTCGTGTCATGGGTTATATATGGTAGGTCTGAGGTACAGAAACCATATCAGATTAAATATAATTTGCATACCCCCCTCACCTGCAGTGACTAGAAGATCAGTGATAGTTATAGGTAATGGATATCATGCTATAGAGACAATGTTCATCTCCTTTCACAGCCACTAAAGACATTGGCTGGAAATTTCTATGCAGATACATTTTCTCATGGATTATACATCTTATCTGGACCACATGTGGAAAATGCTAGCAGTCTGTAGCACATTTTCAGGGAATGTGAACCTTTAAATTGAAAATGTAGTATATAATGCATCCCTGCCTTATATTCTACTGTTACTCTATAAAGGCAGCCATGTCTGATGTGTTTCCCATCCTGCTTTTTCTCCCATTCTGTGTCTTCCAGTGGGTGTTGTTTTGGTGACCACCCATCTCCATCAGCTGTCCCCTCTGCCATCATAGCCAGCGGAGATGCATGGAGGGAGGAGCCCTGATATTCTGGCGATCACCATCATTCTGGCTATAACAGGGGCATTTATTTTTTTCCCCATTCTTCTCTCTTTCCTCCCCTCATGTTGTAGCAATAAGGTCACTTCCTGCATGCAAGCCCCAGGTGAGTACGCCCCTCTGCTCACCACTGGGTTGATGGCAGCGAATGCCCCACTGTGCCTTCCCCTGCCAGGACATGTTGCTGCTGCCCATCCCAACTGGCTGCACTAGTACTGGCCTCCCAAGTTAGCTCCCAAACCTGGGTGGCCAGCACGACATTGTAACACAGTGCCACTGGGCCTCCAGGCAGCCCCTGATTTTTATGTTTACGTAATGTGGTAGTGCAACGTCACAGCCTTAGCAGCTGCCGTTCCCAAAATGACCTGCAGAGGCACTAACATCACAGGGAGTGCTCTGAATTTCTGAAAATGACGCTACCCAACCTAACTATGGAGCTCTGTTATTGCTGCTCTACTTTAAAGTTTTTGCTAAGTGCAAAAAAAAAAAATCTTACTAGCCAAATTTATATTTTAGGTATCCAGAATATCTGGGTCTGTTTGGTATAGCAGCTGAAGTCCCAAAATTGTAGAGGAAAAATAGTTTCTTTAATTCAGAGACTAACTTAATTGTGCAAACCCCATGGGGATTTAGGCTTTAATATGGGTGATGGGGGGATAGGAGTCACCCAGCTCTATTGACCCAATTAAGGTCCAAGCTGATTTGGTAACCAAAATGGTCACCATGTAGCGCACTGCTGCTATACTGAATTAAAAAACAAAATCAGAACTGGCTTCTCACATATGTCAGTTGAGGAGTTTGGGGAAGTGGAGTTACATATTGATTACATATTGACAATTACATATTGATTTGCAGTTTTTAGGTACACACTCCCTTTAGGACACTAAAGTATTGAACTGGAAGTATTCTAATAATAAGGACTTAAGGATACAATAACTAGTTAGAACCTGCCATTTTTTCTAGTTTGGGGATAGGCATTAGATGTGTCATATCGCATAACACATTTTATTTAATCTCGTCATGTTCCATATAGTCTTTTGCACTAAATTATCAGTGCTGTGTTGCAAAAGTGAAAGTGGAAGTTCTTAGTTTTGTTTCTCTTTTTGCAGGTCAAGCAGGCTATGGGCTTAAAAAGTCTGTTTCTCCGAAATCCAAAACAAGGCTCTCTCGACAGTCATGCTGCTGTGCAGCTCCATCGCAAACACTCCTTTAGCAGCCACCTGCTGCGGAGGACGGCCAGTGCTCCCACCAAGGGACAGCAGAAGAGCAAAAAGGGCTTCCCGGAAATTACTATCGACACCAAAGAATACAGCTCAGAAGGGGCCAGTGAAGACAGGGAATCTGAAGACTCCTCACAGCCACGTTTTGACAGGGATCCAGAGTGTGCCACTCCAGTGCCTGCTCCAAGGGATGGTACCAATGGAGAGGTCCACAACAAGGGTTTCAAAGGTAAGACCCCTGGGCATGTTAAAGGTAAAGGTCTGACTCGTACATCAAGAAGTGCAGCTTTCAGTGAACCACTGAGGAGGTCCAACAGGGTCCGCCTTAATGAGAAACCAGGTGTCTTTGCGCGCTGTGCCATGAATGGCTCCGGTAGAATTGGAATGGCCACCAATTGTATGAAATGCATGATTGGCTCTAAGGAAAGCCCAGACATAGAACGCAAGTGGACAGAGAATGAAGGCAGGCCTTTTGCTAAAGATGTGCCCCACAGTGACTGCGCAAGCAGTCTAACAGGAAGTGAAGGGTTTGAGTTAAAGAGTTATGGGGTTAGATGTTGTCCAGGGCAGAGGACAGATTTCCAAGATGGCAGCAGCCACGAAAGCATGGATCCATTACTAAGGAGTGTTCAGACTAGTGTGACCCCAAGAAGGAGGAATGGAGACCCCAAAGGTTCTGGGTTGAAAAGTCATTCCCGGCATAAGTGGCAGTGCCCATCTGGCGTCGCATACGGGAGTACTGAGAATTTGGTTACAGCCAGTAGCAGCTGCCTATCCTCCAGCTCCAGCAGTCTAGAAAGTTTTGGAAGCCCAGAACTCCTCATCCGTTGCTCTGAGAACTCTCGAAGGCAAGCCAGCACCCTTCAGAGGGAAATGAATGCTTTGTTTACAGAAAAAATGGAAGAAATTCGAAGTAAATCCCCTTTATTTTTTGCTGGTAAGACCATATTTTATTCATCCCACCTCTCCCAGCATTCCCTCTTCATTAGAACCCTCCCCACTGCCCCAACATCTCCCCAAATATCCTACTTTCCTACAACAAGCCATGTAGTATAACTAGCTTAACCAAAGCTTCCTACACTAGATTGATTTTCTTTGTGCTTTGTGAATAGTCTTGAAAGATAGATGGTCCATGCCATTCCCATGGTTGTGTTTGAAGTTGATGTTTTTGCTTTTGTGAAGCAAAATACCAGACAATTCTGAAAAGATTCAAAACAGTCTGCATGTGAGATATTGGCAATATGTGTCATTTTTTGCATCCAGGTGAAAAAGTAAGGTACAGTAAAGTCCTTAAATGTATTTATTTATCTGTCTTAGAGTAGTTTTTTTAGATATGTGCTGCTTACTCAGCTTTATAAAATGGCAAGAAAAAGATCTAGAAATGTCATTGGCCAGTAGATGTCACTTGATCGTGCATTAACTCTCTATAAACATACAGTCAGGTGCCAAATCTCATTTTCCTCTGCAATAACCTTCTTAGAGCCATTTTATACATATAATAAGCCCCTCCAGGGTGTGTGCATCATAGGACTTTAATGCACTTTCCAGGGTCAAAAGGACACAAGGCCTTCAGCCTCGCGACTTACTATACTCCTTGGGTGTGCATTAAATTTTTTGATCTGCTGTACATTAAAATCCTTTATAAAATGGGTACAAAATTTCCTGCATTTTGATTGGCTAAGAGGTACCATTTGCTGTGTCCTTATTAGGACGTATATTGGCAACTGGAACTACTTAAGCCGATCAAAATGCATCACACTGAGATATTAATGCCTGAAATGGCTCTCCCGGTGCAGCTGCACACCTAGCTGCACCAGGAGAGCACTGTCACCAACAGAAAAAGAAAATGGCAGTCATTGTATCCAAGCCCGCAACACCCCCCCCCCCACACACACACACACATAACTGTTCAGTCTTTGGTACCTGTTTTTATTTTCCGCTGCCATAGCTCTCACTACCACTTTAGAAACAGCACCATTTTCATCACTGCCACAGTTCTCAGTACTGCTTTTCATATAGCACCCAGAAAAAAAAACAAGTTTGTACCATCTCCGATCTGCCGGTAACACTGCAACCCACTCCCCTCGCCCACACGAACGCATGCTGCAGTCCTGGCAACCTCTTGGAACCACAATACTGACTGCTCAGAAAACTTAAACAGAGTGGTACGTTTATTTTAAATGGAGCAATCGCCACAGCAAAGTTCGGGAAAGCGATATCAGGGAAAGCGCTAAGTACGGCAGTCCATACTAGACACACTCACTCCCACTTGCTCTAACTGAAACTAAGTAGGCAGTCACTCCTGAAAAACATACACAAAGTAAGAAATGTGATGAAAAAAGTAAAATAATCATATTGTAGAGGATTGTGTGTGTGTGTTTGGGGTGGGGGGAGGACAGACATGCTCGTTCCCGTTCGAAATGTCAGTGAAGGTGAAATGGAGCATCACAAAACCCGAGCACCAAACAAAGGCAAACTAAGAAATATTAAAAATAAATAAAAAAAAAAACATTATGGAGGGTTTTAAGTGTGTGTGTGTTGGGGGTCAAGAGACAGACACAACACCAACACCCTCTAGTGAGATTTCATTACACATCTCCATTCAATGACAATGACAAGGACTACTTGACAGACTGGATGGGCTAGTAGGACTTTGCCATCACATTCTAGGTTTAAAGAGCTAGTGGAGCCAAAACAGGCAGACAGGAAAGTAATACAAATTTTAAGTAGTGGTCAGTTGTAACTTTTATTTCTGAAGTATTTTTCTTTTTCCTTTTGCTCATCAGAAAGTCTTCTATGTGATAATATTGTGCTGGATGTGTGGAACAGCTCTTAGCCTTGCAGCTGACATATCTAACTCTACTGCCCCCACTGTTTTTGACACTACATCATCAGCATTATGATCTCACTGACAGTGACATAGAAACGTAGACTTTGATGGCAGATAAGGACCGCTTGGCCCACCTAGTCTGCCCATTTCCCTACCTAATGGATAAGCTGCAGATCCTAGTTAACCAACAGCCAATTTCTTCCTACCCCCCACTAGAATTGTCTTATGTCTGTCCCATGAATTCTTGAATTCCCCCACTGTTTTTGACTCTACGACCTCCTCAGGAAGGCCGTTCCATGCATCTACAACCCTCTCCGTGAAGAAACACTTCCTCACATTACCTCTGTGCCGTTCCCCCTCTATCTTCAAACTGTGCCCCTCATCAGAGGTGAATGACCTGGCAGTCATTTTTCTTACTGATATGATCACATTTGTTACTCTCTTTGTGCACTTTTTATGTGCTTTTTTTAACTTCTTTACTGGGGGGGAGGGGGAGACCCATTTTATAAGCGGAATAAGACACTCCGAGGTGTGGTTAATGGCCTGATAAAAGCACTTCCCATGTGCTGAATGCACTCTGCACAAGCATGTCATGCCTCATTATACAGCTGGGGTGTGCTTTTATCAGGCCATAAACCACACCTGGTCATGTTTTATTCCTTACATAATGCACACCCTGTTGTGGCTTATTATTTAAAAAGCTAGTGTACTGCCTAAAACTAATACTAGATTTTAAAAGCAGACAACTATAACCTTTTATGTCTGTGGTACTTTTTCTTTCCCTTTGTTTAATTAGAAGATTGTTTACCTGATGTTAATAGGTGTGATGTGTGGAACAGTTCTTAGCCTGGCAGCTGATATGTCTTGGCTCCACTGGCCCACATTACATCATCAGCATTGTAACCTTACTGAGTGTGACATCACTGCTACCTAGGAACAGCAAGTGAGTGACTGCCAGGGCATTTACCCGTGATGTCACAGTCAGTGAGATCACAATGCTGATGATGTAGTGTGGGGCAGTAGAGTTAGATATGTCAGCTGCCAGGCTAAGAGCTGTTCCACACATCCAGCACAATATTATCACATACAATACTTTCTGATGAGCAAAAGGAAAAAGAAAAATACTTCAGAAATAAAAAAGTTACAACTGACCACTACTTAAAATTTGTGTTACTTTCCTGTCTGCCTGTTTTGGCTCCACTAGCTCTTTAAACCTAGAATGTGATGGCAGACAAAGTTCTTCTAGCCCATCCAGTCTGCCCAGTCTTACCAATTACTTATGTGGTGGCCCTAGTGACCATCTTTCAGCCTTCCCTTTCAAGAGGTCATGTGCAAGAAACTGAATTGTGTTCATTGGGTCCCTGTAAAGGTGGTGCGATCTAGTGGTTAGAGCACAGGCTTGGGAACCAAAAGACCTAGGTTCAAACATGGTGATGGGGTAGAATGAGTCCAAACAGCTTTGGATGTCTCAGGTGAAATAAAAAAAAAAAAAAATACACATACTATTTAGACAGACTGCAACTTATATATCAGTGATTTCCTGCATTTACTTTCCCCCATATTCTTTATTTTTGCTTCATGAAAACAGGATTCCCTGCCTCATGTTCTTCAGCTGCTTTGTCTGCTCGTCTACAAGTGACATCATAATCCTTTGCTTGTGACACCGTTATCAAATTTTTATTTCACAGTCTCTGGCCAAGAAAGGCAAACTCACTCTTCCAGCTGAGTCCTGACAGGGTGCTGCTGTACGGGGTGGCTAACTCCAGGCCAAAGTCACAGACACAGAACAGAAACAGCTGCACTTCTGGAGAGAGTAAGAACTAGTTCACACACAAAGAGATATGCTGCTTGGACACTTTATTTTTTCACACTGGTACAAATTGCCAAATTAAACAGCAAAGCAGTATAAAGTATGCAGCACAGACAGCTTTCCAAGTCACTGATAGAGGATAGAAATACCCCAACGCTTCATCACGGGGTAGGGAAATAAAAGAATGACAATTGTTTTATAGTCCTCTTTGATGACATCATCAGGATGGTAGCCAGTCATACTATGCAAAGTGTGAATTCAAAACGTAGGTGCAATTTACAAATTTTTCTTGTAGAAACACTGGATATGTAAAAATTACTGTGCAAAAAGAGGACAGCATCAGGCTAGCTGGTTACATACTGCGCTACCTCATGTTTCCAAATGCATACATATTTATTTAGTTTTTGTTGACCGGATAAGTGCACTAGAAAAATTCTGCCTATTTTCAGGCACGACCTGGGGGATGGGGATACAGATGAATGCCAACTGACCTTGAACCAGATTAAGCTGTTGGTGGTATTTTTTTTTTAGTGAATGAGGGAAATTTGGCCAGGACACTGGGGAAATTCCTCTACTCATTTCGATAAGTGCCATGGGATCTTTAACATCCACCTGAACTACCACCAATCCAGGCAGATGGGACCTCGGTTTAATGTCTCATCCAAAAGACGGCACCCCTCTCATGCTGCACTACAGTGTCAGTACTGGGATATTAACCCAAGTGCCAGATGTGGGAACTGAACCCACAGCCCTCTGATCTCCCAGCCTCAGAGGCAAGTGTGCTACCTACTGAGCCACTGACACTGCATATTCCATTCTAAATAGATAGAAATAAATACCACCAAATGTGCCTTCTGTCAGTCCTGTGATCAGCCCATTCACTTGGTAATTCCTGGGAGCCTGGGGATCCACAAGAACCACCACTGCAACTGGTGGAGAGAGGGGAGAGAGATCTCTGAAATAATGTAGAGGAAAGGCAATAGTGAGACACAGTAATATGATATAAGGTTTAGTATTCTCTAGAGATACCCAGTGACTAGTAGCTGAACACAAGAATGAAACTTTTACTTTATTTTAGTATAGTTTGTCTCCCACATATGACTGGCCGCCATCAGTCCAGACCCCAACACCCAGCTCCATTGGAAGAGGGGAAAGTTTAGTATTTATGTTGTAATCTGGTTAAGTAAAAAGCTATTAGAGTTTCATAAAGTGAAGATACACATATGAAGCTTAAGTTACAATCCGATTATTATCGTGGTATACAGTTATTGGGGGTGGGGGGGCTGAGTCTAGTTTAAAGGTATAGCTTAAAACAGCAGGCATACAGTTAAGTTTCTGTCAAAAAAGGTTTCAAATCCCAGTATTCATTAAGGCCCCTTGGGTTAAGTGCTTGGAGCTTGAATGTCTAAAAACTCTCTCCTCAGCAGTAAATTGTCTGTTACCTCCACGTTTTGGAGGTTTGACAGTTTCCAGCTCTGTGAATCTTAGGTGTTGGGGATACACACTGTGGTACACCAGGAAGAGTCTGCCCACAGGGGTATGCTTGTTTTTTTTTTCTTATTTTGTTAGTTAACTATTGATCTCACATGTTCCTGGATTCTTTCCTTTAACATCCTGATTGTTTCCTCCACATAGAATAAACCACAAGGGCACCACAAGACATAGACAACAAACTTTGTGGTGCATGAAATAAAGTCCCTTATTTCAAATTCCTGATTAACATTCTGACATGTAAAGGGCTTAGCCTGCACTGCATACTGACATATGTTTCATCTCTGACACCTATAGCTTCTTTTTGGGCAGTTATGTAGCCAACATGTTCTTTTTTTTTTTTAATTAATTTTTTTTTGTCCCCAGCACCTCCACTCCCTGAAAGGAGCTCAGCTCCCACCCATTCACTGCCTCCCATGCCCAGACTTGCCCCCTGGGTGGGTGCCCCCTCCCCATGGTCCATGGTAAAGTGCCCTGGCTTACCCACCAGGGTGAGGCCACAGGAGCAGGACTCCACCCAGTGAACACTGTTGGCAGCGGGGGCAGCGGTGGAGCGTGGCTTCATGCTCGGGGCCGGGATTTTGTTTGTGGTGGTACCTGGGGGAGGGGACATGCAATGATGACCTGCATCTGCCCTGTCCCCCCCACGGGTCATGGTGCCGGCACAATGAATCCCCCCAGCCTCTGCCAGGGGTCTGTAACGTGTCAGACACATTACCCTCCCCCCCCCGGAGAAGGAGAGCAATCCCTAGGACGCTCAGTCCTTCTCCCTCCGGCCGGCCCTCCAACATCCTGAGTCTGTTTCCAAAATTGGGTCGTTGGCATTGCAGACAGACGCACTGCCTCTGCACCAGTGGGCTGGCCAGAGCCAACATGTTCTACTCCCACCAGATGCTGTCTACTGGCTATGTACAAGCTTATCCCTTAAACTAGGGCTTTGCCAGTTTCACCAAATGGTGTTTCCTGTTTGGCCCGCAGTGTTGTTAAATTCAGTTGAGAATGTTATGGGCCCCCACTGGATCTGTTAATGACTGGGGACCCATAACATTCTCAACTGAATTTTACAACATTGCGGCCAAATAGGAAACATCATTTGGTGAAACTGGCAAATTCTCCACAGTGATGAAACTGTAGGCAAAGTGGTAGGTCAATTCCTGAGAGTCACTTTCAAGAAAAGCTCTAGTTTGGAGGTAACAGACTTAATTTACTGCTGAGGAGAGAGTTTTTAGACATTCAGGCTCCAGACACTTAACCCAAAGGGCCTTAATGAATATTGGGATTTGAAACCTTTTTTGACAGAAACTTAATTGTCTGCCTTCTGATTTCAGCTGTACCTTTAAACTAGACTCAACTTACCCACCTTAACTGTATACCATGATAATAACCTGATTGCCACATGTGAACCAGTAACTTCACTTTAGGAAACTCTGATAGATTTTTACCTAACCAGACTACATTACAAGATAAATATAAACCCCACCCCACCCAATTTGCTAAATTTTGGAATGTTTAATTGCTGTGTTCAAGTACTAGGTTCTGGTATCACTAGAGAATATTGAACCTCGTATCATATTACTGTGTCTCGCTATTGCTTTTTTTCTGTTTATTTCAGATATTGTATCCAGCTCTGGATCTCTATCTGTCCTGTCTCTCAGTACTAACACTATCTGGAATGGTGGTTCTTGTGTATCCCCAGACTCCCAGGAATTACCAAGTGAATGGGCTGATCACAGGACTGACAGAAGGCACATTTGGTTGTATTTATTTCTATCTACTTAGAATGAAATAGCATATGTATGCATTTGGAAATATGAGATTGTGCTGTACGCAACCAGTTAGCCTGATCCTGCCCTTTTTTTGTGCAGTAATTTTTATATATCCAGTGTTTCTACAAGAAAACTTTGTAAGCTGTACATAGATTTTGAATTTGCAGTTTGCTTATTTACGATTGGTTATCAGCCCAATGTTATCATCAAAGAGGACTGTAACACAACTGTCTTTCTAGTAGGTCTCTGCTTCCTGATGGAACCCTAATTGCAAAATGCTATGGTATTTCTATCCCATAGCAGTGATTTGGCAAGTTGTCTGTACTCATACCTTATGCTGCTTTGCTGTTTAATTTGGTAGTTTGTACCAGCATGAAAAGATAGTGTCCAATCAGCATGTCTCTTTTTGTGCAGACTAGTTTTTTCTGTTTCCTGGAGTGCAGCCATTATGGGTGTGTGTGTGTGTGTGTGTGTGTGTGTGTGTGTGTGTGTGTGGTGTGGCTAAGATAGGCACACTGAGCTGAAACTTGTTTCCAGGTGTATCCCGGGGCACAGAGAGATGAAGTGACTTGCTTAGGGCCCCACAGTAAGCCAGTAGAGATTGTGGGAATCAATCCCAGGTCTGCTGGATGTACCAGGCTCATTCACAGCTCTAACCTCTAGGCAATACTGCCAGCACTAATGCTCCCTGTGTGACCTTGAGCAAGTCATTTAACCTCAAAGTTCTCCAGTCTGCCCAGCTGGGAAAATGGATTACAAAAAAAAGTATAACCCTACTGCAAACAACATGTTGCATCTTGGCAGAGTTATCCCGAGTAAACACATTGTAAAATAAATAAATAACATTTCTACTAAACTAGTTGTGATGTCACATGAGAGGATTGTGATGTCACTTGTAGACAAACAGCCAGAGTAAGTGAAGCCAAGGCCAAGTGACAGAGAATCGTGACTTGATGAAGGCCAAATGACAGTGAATTGTGTTTTCATGAACATTTCTCTACATATAAAGTATTAGAGGAAGGGAAGTGCATGAAATATAAGCTAATTTGTGTCGACTTATAGGTTTTCAAGTTTTCCCTCTAGTATTGGAGGGGTCTCTTTAATAACAAATTACCTTCTAGAACCTAGCTAGTTTAAAACATTTCAAACCAAAGCCAACTTCCCTATCATTATAGTTTTAGAGATTCAAAATAAAAAGCTGCAAATGCGTACTTCGCATATTATTTGAATATAATTAGTATACATATACATGTACATGAACATTACTAGGCTCTAAAAGAAGTTAAAAAGCTGGAACCTTTTTAAACTTTGTGGGGCTTACTTAGAACTGGGAAGGTTAACTCATCAATAGTTCAGCTCCCACCAAATCCACTTTCTCACCATGTGACTTTGAGCAAGTCAGCGTAGCATTTCTTTGTTTCAGCCCCTGAAGTCACTGAAATTCTAGTAGAGGCAGGACCCCCACTGAAAACCTGATGTTTTCAACGTTGTTGGGCTATCCTGGGTAACATAATTCTAACACTGATTGTAGTGTTAGATGGGTTACACTGACCTGGCCACAATACTTGAGTCATGTGACCTGAAACAGGACCAAATCTGACATAATATTCCATGCATGAACTCTCTAAACACTGGGAGTAGCAGTATATGGACTCACCATATCACATGCCTGCCATATCTCTTTAACAAGACAGATATGGGACAAAATAAACTATTTTTAAAAACAGTTGAAGCTGTGTCTGAAGGGATCGTTGGGGCCTAAAACTGGCTATAACAGCAGATGCAAGCAGATTAGGGCTGGGCTGTAGTCGCTTGCTCAGTGTTTTTTCATAGGAACAAGTCTTGTACCACAAGCCATGCCTGCTGCAAGGTGAACGCTTTCCTTGAGCAGGCAAGGGGAAGAGGAATAATCACTTCAGTCATCAAGCTAAGCTGGACACTTCCATTCCAGTTTGATCCTTAATTAGCTCTCAGGAGATGGCCCTGCATGTGAGCAGCCTCGCACCTAATGTGCAGGACAATTACATATTGCATAGTAAGTGCAGCATTAAAATGTTCTATTTACTGGACTCCTTGTAAACTCCCCAATATGTATTTGGTCCTGCAACCCTTCCCATAACCAACCACCACAGTTAACCCACTATTAGATAACCAAAAGCTGCTTATGAGGCCTCCCATTATCCCAGTGGATGACATCACTGATGGGGAATCAACTGTGAAGATTCAGCCAAAGTAAAGGCACTCCAGAGCTGTCAGATGCTCCGACAATCCTCTCCTGAGATTAACTAAAGGTGGTTCTTAAAGAGCCACTGATGCTGATGCGATATAATTGAAAAAGTGTAATACCTGAACAACGTTCAGCTTGAAGTTCATATTTTTTCTAAAATTCTCACACGCATTTCTTTATTACTAAGTTCTTTTGCATGAACCAGGATCACTGTCCTGTCTGCCCTGCCTGCTTGTGTTTGGCTAACATATTAATTTTTGTTAGGACATCGCACTCTGTTACTTTTGAAAATGATTACGATGTCATAAGCAAGGGATTATTATGTCCCAAGCAGTCAGAGCAAAAGAGTTCTAGGGAACAGAGATTATGTTTTCATGCAGCTGTCCTTAAGAGAGAGAAATGAAAAGGGATTTCTGAAAATACATGAAATATAAATGGAACCAAGTCTGAATCTTACATTTTTTTTATTTAAAGTTTTCCCAGTGGTGTCGGGGGCTGTTCTATGTGTAAATGTGGGGTTGCTAGCAGAGGTAATGTTAGGTACAAGTGAAGCAAGTGGCCAAGTACTGCAGAGAGGGAGCCTTGAAGTAAAAGTAGACCCAGAGCTCAGCATGAAATGCAGACAAAAAGTGTTAATAGGAAAAAAAAGTTACTGTCGGCCTTTCGTTCAGAATATTCTTGCAGCCTTGTAGATGTGGGGTGAAACAGTCGGATGGGTAAGGTGGGCACCACAAGTGTGTCTGCTTGGGGCACAATTACATCTAAAACCAGTCAAGGGGCATTCAAACATACCCCATAAAAGTGTAGCCTGGTACTCTCTGACCAGTTAAGACACTGGCCACAAGTCATCATAGATACATAGATACATAGACAGTGTCGGCAGATAAGGGCCTGTGGCCCACCCAGTCTGCCCATTTGAGCTTGTAAGTTCACTTTATGTTTTCCTAGAAGT
The DNA here is from genome assembly GCA_016271365.2 of Neoceratodus forsteri. Taxonomy (NCBI): domain Eukaryota; kingdom Metazoa; phylum Chordata; order Ceratodontiformes; family Ceratodontidae; genus Neoceratodus; species Neoceratodus forsteri. Next base: position 256,895,115 of record CM057452.1, read on the forward strand.
CTGTTGCCTCTTACCCCTGACCTCCAGAATTCCTTTATGTCTATCCCATGCACAGTGCTTGCATTCCAGACTGCAAAGAGAAAAAGTGCCTCCAAGCGCAGTACACAGTTTTAACAACACAAAGGACATGTTTGGGCAAAAAGTCAAAAGAAAAAAGTCAAATCAGATTTAAAAAATAATAATTGGGAACCCATCCTACCCCTTTTTAAAATCATAGGATATTCTATGTTTTGTTTTCAAGAGTCCTAAATCATACCACGAGGATATAGGTATTAAGCAATGAGGCACAACGGGGCATGCGGGTATTCATTTCATGGCACAGCATTTCATAAACATACTCTTTATACTGTCACTATTGCAATTTGCTTGAGAACATCTTTCTATAAATTTGTTTTTCCCAGGTTTCGCTGTGTATATTTGCCAACATATCCATGAAACCTGAATACAGATCTTTCACCAGATGGTCTGATTCTATAGTGCACTTGATTTGGCATCACTTTGGTTGCCATGACAAGCTGTGACATCACACACATGCACATTGTAACCATGAGGTCACTTGTGGACAGACAGATGTTTTTGAAACAGACAGTGGGATTGGCACTTATTGTGAAACATTCATAAGTCTGACAATAAGATATAGTAAAACTCCTAAAAAAATGACATTTCAATGCAGTTGCTACAAACATCATAGTTTTCAACATGTTAGTGTAGTAGCTACTGAACCTGCTTTATAACTTACTGTATGCTCTGGAAGGGTTGCAACCTTCTGCAAAGTGCAGTAGTTTGCGTTATAAAATAGGTACGAAAAATGAAGCCACCTGATTTGCTAATTGGTCCTCCAAGGTATGCAATTATGGTAACATAATTGCACACCTGAGGAATGGGAGTTGTTAGAGGCCATATCACACAGTTAGCAGATCAGTCCCCCCAAAACTGAACTGCCATCATAAATATCGCTGCTACCTTTATGCTTTAGTTACTAAAAACCCTCAACTAGACCCTATCAATCTAACTCCTTAAATTAAAAACAAAACAAGATTTGGCTGGCATCCACAAGGCTGGTCTTGTTTTTTTTATTACTGGAGGGAGCGGTGGGCACCAGATGTGTCATGTAGTTGGGGAAGGGTCAGATTTGTTTTATTCCCTGACAGGCCAGGTTGGGAACTAGACATGTGAGGTAGTTGGGGAAGGGAGGTCAGCTTTTTTTTTTATTCCCTACTGTGACAAGTTGCGCACTGAACCCATCAGGTAGTTGGAGGGAGAAGGCCAGAATTTCTTTTATTCACTGTTGAGGTGGGCACTGGACCAGTGAGGTAGTTTAGGGGGTTTTACTACATCGACATCCCCGACAGCGATAGCTGCAATGACAAGTATTGGCATTGCACTATTGGGGATGTCTCTGTGTTTCTATTGGGAAGCTGCACTCCCAAACCCCCAACACCCCCCGGTCTGTAGGGATACAACTCTGAGTCGGAGTTGTCCCGGGGGAGGGGGTAATACACCGGGGAAGGCAGTCCCGGGGCCAGCCAGAGACCATCACAGCGACATGAGGTTTTCGCACTATTCCTGTCGCTGTGATGGTCTTCGCACTAGGGGGCTCGCTGTACTGATGGCATACCATTTAGGGGAGGAGGAAGATTTATATTTATTCCCTGATGCATCAGGTTGGGCACCAGACTCCTCTAGGTAGTTGAGGGAGCACTAGATTTTTTTTTCTCCTTACACATAAACAAATTATTATTTTTTTGTTGGTTGCTCTGTTCTCGATTGTGCTGTGTTTCTGCCAGTGCCTTCCTCCATCTTCCATCCGTGGTCTCCATCCTAGGCAGAGCAGTCTCCCTGCAGACCATGGCTTTTGTCCATTGGCCTGCCCCTTGGGCTGGGTCCCTGTTTCGAACTGCCCCTCAGTACAGAATACTCTTAGGGCAGTTTGGGAGCACCATGCCACAGTCAGCGAGAGGGAGCTCAGCAGGCTACCTGCTGACCTCCGCTTCATGGCATCCTAGGCTCGAGGCATGAACCTGGGTTGCCAAAGTGCCACAGTGGTCCTCCACTGCTCAGTGCCATGGAGCTGGCACACACATACAAATTAAAAAATGAAGTATTGGTCATGGCAAATCCCCCTCCTATCTTTACTTGGTTAGCAGGGAATTCTGTGCTTACCCTGCCACTGATACAACTGAGGCTCGGGGGGGGGTGTACACATACACACATAGATGAGTGTGTATATGTGCATGCATGTGATTGTGCATGTATGGTGTTTCTTTATGTTGGAAAACAAACATTCTACCAGTGAACTGTGTAGAAGTTTGAATGCCAGATTCCATGCTGAACACTCCCATCTGTTCAAAGTGGGGAAAAATGGAGAAAGAAGAAACAAGGTGTGGAAGGGAGGCAGGAATATAAACAAAGAGGAGGAAGGGTGGGAAAACTCAGTTAAATGGGCATAGGTGGACCTAAGCTGCTTAAAAAAAATGAGATCTAGTTAGACCACAGTGGCTGCTAACGCAATAGTATTGATATAATGTGACTGACATTGAATGCATGTAAAAGTACTTGTAGGTAAGCTTCAGAAACACTGCATTATATTGGAAAAAGTTACAGTGTGGTACACACAGATTCCAATGAATGCAAAAACACACGCATTCACTGATATGTGTACACTCAAATAGAAACACCGACTAACAGAGATCCTTTTACTTACCCACCCACACGTGCACTCACACACACCCTGATACATACTCAAACACACAGTTCTGATGCACACACTCATGCAGACACGTAACCTAACACACAGCCACCAAGCAAATGAAAAAGACACACGTAGACAAAGTCTTACACAAAAAAACACAGATACACATGCACACATGCAAAACACACACACCCTAAACCGTACAAGCACACGTGTGCACATAGAAAGACACCAGCACATGCACACATGGACCCAACATGCATACACACCATTCCTAATGTTTGCAAACGTACTCAGTCCCCAAGGTGCACTCACACATTGATCCCATCACGTGTGCACAAGAACAGTGCTAACATACACCAAAAGGACAAAAGTTGCAACCTTCCCTGTAATTACCCCAAGCCCTAAAGTGCACACATATGCACAAACATGGAGATCCCAGTGCGTGCACATAAGAATCCAACATGCACACACAGCACTTGATACATCCAGAACTAGTAATGCACACGTAACACCCAGTACACACAGCCCTCAACATGCACCCACACACAGACCCAGACACATGTAGAAAAACACATCACAACATGCAGACATACAGATTCCAGTGTGTTCACTGACATATGCTATGACACGTGCACACAAATCTCAACATGCTGCTCAAATAGACCATGATGCACCCGTGCACACAGACACAAAAACTCCAATCTGTACACTCACACAGAGACCCAAACAGTTGCACACAGACCCCGGTGCACAAGCAAAGACCTCGGCAAGTGCAGAAAGAACCCTAGGTGTGGCCAAATACACACTCTGCATGTGCACAGAGACCTCATAGCATGCACTTAGACTCTGCTGCATGTGTAGAGACCACATCATGCGTGCAAACAGATCTTGCATGCTGCCTTACACGGATCTGGCTGTGGTCATAGAAACATAGAAGTTGATGGCAGATAAGGGTCGCAAGGCCCATCCAGTCTGCCCATTTTTTCTACCTGATGAATGTGCCATAGGCCTTTACTCTGTCAATGGGCAATCTATTCATACTCATCTGTATTGCTCCCTTATGCCTATCCCATGCCTGTTTGAAGCCCTGCACTGTATTCATATCCACCACTTCCTGAGGTAGGCTGTTCCATGCATCCACTACCCTTTCCGTGAAAAAGAACTTCCTCACATTACCCCTTAATCGGCCTCCCTCTAATCTCATGCTGTGTCCTCTTGTCCTGCTATTTTTCTTATATTGAAACATGTTAGACTCTTTCACATTGTTAATGCCCTTAAGGTGTTTGAATGTTTTGATCATATCACCTCTCTCCCTCCTTTGCTCTAGGGTGTACATATTGAGCTCCGTTAATTCGTCTTCATATGTTTTCTGATGTAGTCCCTGCACCATTTTGGTTGCCCTTCTCTGGACTGCTTGCATTTTGTTAATGTCCTTGGGCAGGTGCGGCCTCCAGTACTGCACGCAGTACTCCAGATGGGGCCTAACCAGTGTCTTTTACAGAGGGATTATTACCTCCCTCTTACGACTTGTGATACCTCTACTAATATACCCCAACATCCTGCTAGCCTTACCTACTGCTTTACTGGTCTGCTTGGATGATTTCAGGGCATCTGTGATGATAATGCCCAAGTCTCTTTCTTCCCTTGTGATTTCCAGCATCTCCCCTCCCAACCTATAGGTAGCATCAGGGTTTCTCTTCCCTATGTTCCCTGGAAGACAGGAGAGAGAGAGGGGACATGATTGGGACATTCAAGTACTTGAAAGGGATAAATAAGATTGATAAGGAGAGTCTCTTTAAGCTGAGTTGCAACCATATCACAAGGGATCATAGTCGTAAGCTGAAGGGTAGAAGGTTTAGGAGGGAGGTTAGGAAGCACTTCTTCATGGAGAGGGTGGTGGACACTTGGAATGCGCTGCCGGAAGAGGTCATCTCGTTGAAGATGGTGGACAGCTTTAAGAGAGGCTGGGATAGGCATAGGGGGAATGTAAGAATCGTGGGTAGGGAGGATGGGAGGAGTGGGGGGGCAGGGACATTAGCTCAAGTTGTGGACCCTGCAATACGCACAGACTTAATAGACCAAATGGCTTTCTTCTGCTGGCCTCTTCATATGTTCGTATGTGCATGATCTTGCACTTCTTTGCATTAAACGCAAGTTGCCACTCTTCTGACCAATTTGCCAGTTTATCCAGATCTCTTCTCATTCTGCCCACCCCATCTGGATTATCTACTCTGTTGTTACAGATCTTGGTGTCATCTGCAAACAGACAAACCTTACCCTCCAGTCCATTTGCAATGTCACTGATGAAGATATTGAAGAGGACTGGTCCCAGAACTGATCCCTGAGGTACCCCACTTGTTACTTGCATCTCTTCTGACTATACCATTTACCACCACTCTCTGTTTTCTGCCCCCCAACCAGTTTGCCACCCTGTTGACCAACCTCTGACCCACCCCGAGCCTCCGCGGCTTATTAATCAGTCTTCTATGTGGAACAGTATCGAAAGCTTTGCTGAAGTCAAGGTAGGCAACATCAGCTGCACCCCCTTGGTCCACCACTCTGATTACCCAGTCAAAGAAATCTATGAGATTAGTTTGACAGGACCTCCCTGTTGTAAACCCATTCTGTCTTGGATCCAGAGCTCCTATGGATTCCAGGTATTGCACTATTCTTTCCTTAAGGAGTGCCTCCATGATCTTGACCACTACTGAAGTAAGACTGACTGGTCTGTAGTTCCCTCCCTCCTCCCTGCTACCACTCTTGTGGAGCGGGATCACATGAGCCCTTCTCCAGTCTTCTGGGACCCCTCCTGTGCTCAGAGACTCACTAAACAGTTCTGCTACTTCCACCCTTAGCTCCTTTAGTACCCTGGGATATATGTCATCATGTCCTATTGCCTTGTCCACCCTGAGCTTAGCGAGCTCTTGTAGGACCCTTTCTTTTGTGAAGGGACTTGTGCACACCATACTCCGCCCCCCCCACTTGTGCACAAACTCCACTGCTCCTGCAGAGACTCCGTTGCTTGCACATAGACTTCAGCACAAGTACACAGACCACCACCACATACACACACTACATTACACTCAGATACATGCATGTAAACACACAGTAAATGCACAATTCTTTATTTCTTCCACAAGACACACAGTAGATTTAAATATACAAAGAAGAGCTTACTAGGTAATGCACTGTCCAAGAGGGGAAGTGCCATCGCAAATGGCTGTCAAAGGAGCAGAGCTGCTATTAGTGCCACCATGAGGTGGCTTTTGCTGGTGCTAGATCATGGAGACAGTGCTGAAAGAAAGGATAGTGGCACACATGGAATCCAAAGGTGCCCAGGATCAGAGGCAACACGGATTTACAACAGGAAGGTCATGTCAAACGAATCTCATTGATTTTTTTGATTGGGTGAGTAGGGAAGTTAATCAGGGATGGGCGGTGTATGTCGCCTACCTTGATTTCAGCAAAGCCTTCGACACTGTCTCACACAGAAGGCTGATTAACAAGGTGGGTAGTCTGGGCATGGGACAAAAGATGATACACTGGGTTAGAAACTGGCTGACTGACAGGAGGCAGAGGGTGGTGGTAAATGGGATACAATCCGGGGAGAGGGGGGTGACCAGCGGGGTACCTCAGGGATCAGTCCCGGGGGCCCAGTCCTGTTCAATGTCTTCATTATCAACATTGCAGAAGGGCTGGAAGGAAAGGTCTGCCTATTTGCAGATGACACCAAGATCTGCAACAGGGTGGCTACTCTAGAAGGGGTGGAAAAAATAAGGAGAGACCTGGGGAAGCTTGAAAAATGATCAGAGGTGTGGCAACTGAGGTTCAATGCAAAGAAGTGCAAAATAATGCACCTGCAAAGAGAGAACCCTGGGATGAATTACAGGATGGGGAAGGAGGTGATGACAGTCACCAAAGAGGAAAGGGACCTTGGGGTAATCATTTCTGATGACTTGAAGGTGAGAATGCAGATCACAAGGGCTGTGGGGAAGGCCACTGGCATGTTGGGGTGCATCACTAGTAGGAGGCGGGAGGTGGTGATTCCGTTGTATAAAACACTGGTAAGATTGCACCTAGAGTACATGTGTGCAGTTCTGGAGACCACACCTATGCAAGGATGTTAACAAGGTGGAGGTGGTCCAGAGAAGGGCAACCAAGATGGTGCGTGACTTGCACCACAAAACATATGAGGAGAGACTAAGGGACCTCAATATGTACTCACTGGAGGATAGGAGAGAGCGTGGGGACACAATAGTAACTTTCAAGTACCTCAAGGGCATAAACAAGGTGCAGGGAGGAGACCTTTTCCAGTATAGAAGGAGTAATAGAACAATTGGGGCATGATATGAAATTGGAGGGGGTGGTAGATTAAGAGGAAATGTGAGAAAGTTTATCTTCACAGAGAAGGGTGGTGGACGCTTGGAATAGTCTTCCACAAGAGGTGGTGGGAGCAAGCACAGTGGAGGGTTTTAAGCATGCCTGGGACAGGCACAAGGGAACCTTGAGGTGGAAGGGAGTGATGAAAAGCCACTGACCACATAGGGGCAGAGGCCGCGTACAAGTATAGGAATTATGGGCAGACTAGATGGGCCTGGAAGTCCTTATCTGCTGACAGTTTCTATGTTTCTATGTAGAGTATGGCTTCTTCTTCTTGGGACCTTCCTATTTTTTTTTTATTTATTTATTTGTGAAATCAGTTTACAACCTTTGAGCCAGAGGCTCGTTTCCAAAGGTACCTCGTCACATTAAAGACATACATAGAGTTTGAGGTTATATAGCATAGGTTTTTCTAAAAATAAGCGTTCATCAGAGGCGCCACGTCACACTGAGGTCAGACAAAATACATTTAGGTTACAGGGTACAAGTAATTGAGAACAGGTGTTACACAAGTTGGTATCAAAATTGAGCAATCTAATAGGCATACATAGAAACAGCTGGCACTGGCCAGAGTTAGACATAGGTACGGTGTACCGGGAAGAGGTGGTGGGGAGGGTTAGGTGGAGAGCCACCCGGTGGGCGTTGTCATGAGAAGTCGAGGTGGAGGCTGCCTTCAGAGACAGGAGCAGCTACGAGTGTTGAAGAGTTGGTTTTGAAGGGTGGTTTTGAACTTTGAGATGGTGGTGGCATTGGTGATGGGAGCAGGGAGAGAGTTAAACCAGGATGGGGCTCTGTAGCAGAAGGACCCCTGGCCACGGCTGGTTCTTGATCTGGGGACCATTAGAGTGGTCTTGTTGGATGACTGTGTTGCAATAGTGGGTGGGATCCGGTGGATGGATGCTGTCACCCCAGGAGGGGAGAGCCTGAGTAGGGTTTTGTGAGGAGGCAGGTTTGATATCGGAGCTGTTCATCCAGGGTAAGGAGTTTAGCCTCGTCATACAGCTGACAGGTGTGTGTGAGCCTGGGGGCACCAGTAATCAATCTGCAGGCTTTATTCAGGGTTAAGTGAATTTTTTTGAGTGCAGTCGTGTCGACAGCACCATAGACTGGTAGACCATAGTCTACAGGGACATCTAGCGTAAGCAGTGACAGGAGCCGGAGCGCATTTGGGGGAAGGCAGGTTCTATAGCGGAAGAGGATGCCAAGCCGTGTGTTAGTGACGGATGTTAGGGCATCAATGTGGTTGTGAAATGTGAGCTGAGTCGGTGTAACCCCAAGGTATTTGTAGAGGAGCAGACTGTTCCAGTGGCTGTTTGGTACTAGGAAGGATATAGAGTGGGTGGTTGCTAGCTTTGTTTTGGGGTGGGAAAAGAGCATAGCTTTGGTTTTTAAGATTGATGACGAGTCTCGCTCCTTAAACCAGGCTTGACATTATTGAAGACTGCTGTAGGGTGTCTTGAAGGAAACGGGATTGCGGTGGGTGGCAAAAGGACAGCGTCATCTGCATACAGGAGAATTTTGCCAGGGCATGCACTGGGCAGGGTGTTCAGATAGAGTGAGAAGAGAAGGGGGCCCAGGATGGAGCCTTGAGGGACCCCAGAGTGAATGGGACGGGTATCAGAGAGTATTCCATTGATTTTAACACACTGCGATCGAGTGGCTAGATAGCTTGTGCACCATGCTAGGGGGCCAGCCGAGAGACCAGTGTGGCAGAGAGCATTCAGCAGAAGAGGGTGGGAGACGGTGTCGAAAGCCTTTGAGAGGTCGATGAACACTGCACCAGCTAAGGAGCTGGTATCCAGGGAGGAGTGTAGGAAGCTGGAGAATTCATTTAGTGCAGTGCTGGTACTGTGACCAGCACGGAAGCCATGTTGCTCTGGGCATAAGATGTTATGCTTAGCCAGATAATCAATGATTTGAATGGCCACCACTTTCTCCAGGGCTTTAGAGCGGGAGAGGGGGAGGATGGAGATTGGCCGTAGTTGTTGGTCGACGACCTGTCGCCTTTATGAATGGGTGTGATTATGGTTGTTTTCCAAGCCGGGAAATTTCTCCCAGGCAGAGCGATCGGGTTAATTAGGCTGGTGAGGGGGCAAGGACTTCATCTAGCAGCAGCCTGAGGATACTGGGGTCCAGTGAGTCACTGCCGGACTGTTGCTATTCAAAGCTTTGATTAGGATGGGTCTGGCCTCCCGCAGAAATCTGCGTAGATGGAAGCTGGGTGCTGGAGGACAGGGGAGGTTGGTTGGGGAGGGTCAAAGAAATTACTAGGAGGACTGAGCTAAGGTCAGTGAGGGTGTTCAGCCAGTTAGCTATGGTGGCAGGCTCGGTGGTGGTAGGTGCCATTGCTAGTGAGCTGGGATGGGGCAGGGAGTGTGATTTTCCATTTAGTTGTTTAACATTATTCAGAACGCCCGGCCGAGCCCCAGGAGGAGGTGGGTGACCTGGTAATGGTCAGCCTTGGCTTTCCAGACGGCCCAAGAGCACTTATTCGGGCTGCATTGCAAGCCTGCCTATCAGACAGCCGACCCGTTTCAGTGGCAAGGTACCAGAGGTTATCGATTTCTTAAGTAATTGAAAGAAGAGCAGGACTAACCCAGGGTGCATTCTGCTTTTTGGATCGGTTTGGTGAAGGGTGCAGAGAGATCACAAGCCATGTTGAAGGTGTGTGTGAAGAAGGTGAGGGCAGTGTCAATGTCGGTTGCACGATGAATGGGGACCAGTTTATCTGGGTGAGGAATAGTTTTAGTTTTTTCAGCCCACCAGGGCGGAGGCACCTGCGGAGGGTGGTCTGGGCTTTGGATTTGGGATTGGGGACTGACCAATGAAATAGGATAGGGGAGTGGTCACTTAGGGAATCTGGTAGGACCTGGATGTTTTGGATTTTTTGGGGTCGGTTGGTGATAACAACATCCAGAAGGGTGCTGGTTCCTCTCTTAGGGTTTATTCTAGTGGGCTGGGTGACGAGTTGTGTCAGGTCTTGGGCAGCAAATGAGTCTCTAATCGTGGAAGAGGAGGTGCTGAGCCAATTTACGTTAAGGTCCCCAACTAGGATTTGTTCAGCCTTATGGTGGAGGGAGGCCAGATAGTCAGTTAAAGATACCAGGGCCGGGTGCTGGTTCTTTGGGGGAACGTAGGCAGTGGTGAGATAGAGAGGGCCCCTAGAGGGGTCCGGGGTGAGTTTGAGGGTAAGAGCCTGGGCCCCATTTACAAGGGCAGGGGTGGGGAGCACGTGTCCAAGTATTGTGCCCCTAGTGTAGATTGCACAGCCTCCCCCTCATTTGCCTACTCGGTCCTCCCGGTATAAGGTATAGCCTGGGAGGGAGACAAATGAGTCAGGGGTGGATTTGGACAGCCAGGTTTCAACCAGGGCTATGATGTCTGGTTGATGAGCCATGGCCCAGCACTGTAGGGTGTCAAATCTTTTCAGCAGGCTGCATATGTTCATGGAGGCTATTTGGAGACCGTGGGCCGAGGTAGGTGGGTGGGAGGGGCAGGGCCTGGGTTGGGATGTATGTTCCCTGTCAGGAGCAGAGGAGGAGAACTGCTCTGGTCAGAGGGTGGCAGAAGGAGAGTTTACGCCGGGGCGATAGGAAAGAAAGGGGTTTCTAGCACAGGGGTGGAGTTATGTTAAGAGAAGGCTTCATGATCAGATGCCCAAGGGAGTGGGGGGGAGGAAAGGTAATGTCTGGATGGGGGGTGAGGTGGAGAGGAGCATATGGGGTGTGTGGAGGAGGAGGGAGGGGGAGGAGCAGTGGTAAAGGAGGAGGGGAGGGCAGGAGGGTAGGTAGGAACACTGGAGTAGTGAGGCTGAGGGTTAACAGGGACAATAGGGTTGGTGGAAGGCAAAAGGAGGAGGAGGAGGAGAAGAGAGAGGCAGGTGGGCAAGAGGTGCACATGCATAATTGGTAAGGATGAGAGAGCTGAAGTGAAGAAAGATGGGGGAACTAGGATGATATTTCCACCCAGGGCAACTGTCTTCTTTCAATTTCCAACAGTGGGAGAGAACCGAGGGGGCTTTAAATAAAAGGCTCAGTGGCCCAGCAGTCATCTCCCCTCACTGGCAGAAGCTGGGACCAGCGAGTAGGAAACATGGGGGAAGGGTAAACAAAAGGCCCAATGGCCTGATTGTTTTCTTCTCTAATTGTTCGGAGCCAGGACTAGTGAGAAAAACACATAGGGGGGATTTAAACTAAAGGCCCAGTGGTCTGATTGTCTTCTCCCCTCACCGGTAGGAGTTGAGACCAGTGAGAGGAAAACACAGTGGCTATGTGGATTTTTTTTTTTAAATAAAGGGCCAAGTGGCCTAATGGTCTTCTCCCCTCACTGGCAGAAGCTGGGACCAACAGGGGGATCACAGGGGAACCAGAATTTTTTTTGTTTGTAATAAAGTGCCCAGTGCCCAGTGGCCAGTCTCCCCAATCAGAAGGAGCTGGAAATAGCTAGCAGCACACAGTTTATCCCATGGCACACAGCAAAAGGGTTCTTCAGTTTGTGCTGGTGGGATGGTGATTGGCAGAGACCCTCCTCTCACCGCCTTAGCTGGCAACCTTCTGGGGGAATGAGCATGTGATTGCATATAGTGCTGATTTTTTATCACATGCTCATTCGGACAGTGGACAGCCGAGGTGGTGAGAGGAAGATCTGTGCCAATTGCCATCTTGCCACCCCAGATTGAAGTATCCTTTTGTTGGGTGCCATTTGATGGGTTGGGTGCTTAATGAGTGAGTAGTGTGGCATCAGTGTGTTATTTTTTTGTTTGCTGGGCTTCTTGTGGGAAGGAGGAGCAGTGGGGGAATTGAGTGCTGCTAAAGGGCCTGGTGGCTTGACAGTCTTTTTCCCCTTGCCAGCAAGAGCTTGTACCAGTGAGTGGACCACACTGACTGCTGCCACAGACATCATGCAAAAAGAATTTCTGAAGGGGGGACACAATTAAAAAAAAATGATCAAGGGAGGGAATAAGTTTACACTTTTATGTCTCTTCCTTGGCACAAAATGCAATACTCGCGTAGAAATGTGGTGAAGCATATGCCCCCTAGACTCTATAAAAATGATGGCCCTGCCTTCTGTGGCAGGTTGTTAAAAGAAAAAAAAAGAGAGAGAAAAGAGCCCTTCTGCTCAGATAGCTGCCATCGCAGGCACTAAAAAAAATATTGGGGTGGGGGGAACAATGCAGCGATTTGATGCATGCTAATGAGGTGATCCGATTCCAATGCAGATGCCAAAAGTACAGTAGTATGCATAGGTTCCACTTCTGTCTTCCCATTTTTTCTCCTGAATGCATTACATCTTGCATAGCTATGCTGTGTGGGTATAAGAGGAGTGTGGGCATTCATAAAAGCACATGCATTTGAATCAGGGTTGGGTGAACCTGTGCAGAAGATATCTACCCAACCACACACATCTGGCAAGTTCAACAGTTTCAAACACATTTCCATGGAAATACCTATATTGGTTTTAAATGCAAATTTGGTAACTAATATGTTTTTTTAAATAAGGAATAAGGGTCACATAGGGTTTTCACTGCCTTCTATTGTTAACACCCCCCAATCCCAGTTGCCAAAAAGTGGACTATATGTTCTTTTGAAAGTTAAAATGGAAGTGTATTACAATGAAATGTCTTTTAAATCATTTTTTTACATAATTTCCAATTTTTTATTCATTTCAGTCAGATCTATTAAAAAGTCATTTTATTAGCACAATACGTCTCTCCAGGATGTCCCATTGCGGTAATATACTTGTACTTCTCAGGTGCGGTTAATGGCAGTCCGCTGAGCCTTGGTCCAAACAACTCGCCTGAGGTGTGCAGTTATATCACCATAATGTACACCCTGTTATGTCTTATTGCTTACATATGGCATGCCCTTGGAATGACTTGCTGCACTTATGAAGCAGCTTTTAAGAGTGTTAATACTTGTTTTTCACTGAAACATGAAGCTGTTTGTTTGAACTGACAAGTGACCCACCCCCATGATATAAACTTATACCATACAGATCACCTGAGAGGGCCTAACCAATCACAGCCTTAGTTTAACCCTACTGTTTTATAAATAAATTTATTGCACAGCGCTGTTACAAACCTTTTCTGAAGAGGGCCCTATGCAGTTTTTATGAAGGATAGGATTGCTCATCACTTGCCAGTTGGGTCTGTTCTTTGAAAGAGACCTAATGCCAGTGGCATAGTTTGAGTACAGAATAATGAAGATTAATTTATAATTCTGGCATTTTATTTATGCTAACTGGTCCTTTTGTCTGCTCCTTTCTTTCCTAAATAATATGTTTTCTTTTTTTCCTTTGTTCTGTCCTGTTTTATATACTGTCTTGCTCTCTTTCTCTCCTGCTCTCTCTCTATAGTACAGAACTGAAAGGACAAACCAGTTAAAGGTAATAACGCTTTCTGCACTGGAATGGTTTGTACATTCTCTTCCTTTCTGCCATGCCCTGCTCTGTAAACTGCTGCTCCTTAATGCAACTTGCAGTTGGAGTCCATTTGGGTGGGATAACTGGTTGCTCCTGATGTGTGTTGTTGTGCTGGGTCTTCTACAGCAGTGTGTAAAGTTTGTAGTGCTGCCAAGAACACAAAATCATTTTCACTTATTTTGGCATGATGGTTTTCATCTATTAACTCACTGCACCCTGGGCGACCATTTTGTATTAGGTTATGCAAAGGGTGGCTCGGACTTCAAATAGAGCTAGTGGGTACAGTGAGTTAAACTATAAGGTGATACTTCCAAGAGCAAGTATCTGTTGACAAGAGGCAACTGTCTCTTGGAGAATAAACCCCTGAGAATGTTATCTGTCTTTGTTTCAGCATAGCATGTGTATGTGTGGTCTTCCAGACATGAATATTTGTAAAGATATATATATCTAAGATCAAATATTGTATAATGCATGAGTGATGCGTGTGTAATGTGTGTTTTTTTCAAAGTGAAAATGGCATATTGATGTTATATATGTGATCTTTGAAGATATCTCCTCCATTAGTCCACACCTTTGGAACTATAAGCTGTGAGTGGTAAGACCACATGGAAACTTGCGAGCATGGCTGTTCACAATGATGTGCCATGGCTACGTGTGTATAAACATGGGTGGCCCCATCACTCCTTAGTTCTTTTCCCACTGTCGGTCACCTTCATCAGACCTGCTGAAAGAAACACCATCAACCTAGCCATTGCCATTTATTCTTTTACTTTATTTAGTGTTTTATTTTATCATCTCTGTATGTCTCTGAAGTTGAAAGAACCTTTACTTTAGTATTGTAAATGTGGAGATAAAATTTAAAAAGAAGATACACTTGCAGTTTGTGTGTGCTATCTGTCTGCCTCACAATGTGAGTATTTGTGAGAGTCACCAGAGCTTTAACCAGGCTACAAGGCAATGCCTTAAGAAAGCTCTGGAAAACTTCCTTCTTCTCAAGACTTTGAAAGTCACGGAGAAGGAATAGGGCTCAAAGTCTGCATCTCCCTCACTGTTGGCTAAAAAGCATCTGCCAAGGTCTAAAAACTGAGACAAGGAACAGTCATCATCATGGGCCTCCTTGTCGTCTGACCATAAGCACAGACGCAGAGATAAGGACAAGTCTGCTTTGCCTGTGAGGTCCAGGTTACCATTGAGGAAAGGTATGTCTTCACCAACGCCCATTCCGGGGTTGTTGACTACAGCCCCCCTGACTGTTGATGAAACACCAAGGTTAGGGCTTGGCTTAGGTGCTGCCGTATCTGCTATGGATGATAGGATGCCATTGTTATCAGGCCAAGGCCCGTCAATGCAAGTAGTCCCTTTACAGGGCACCGTCGACTCTCAGGCTGTGCTGGTGTTGTTTTTAGAAATGATACAATGCATTCTGCCTGGCTTACCGATGGAGGTAGTTATTCCACCAATGGGGCCTTCTGATACTCTGCCCTCATGGACAGGTTTTACTAGCACACCACAGATTCCTCCCTTTCGGCCACCATTGGTGTCGCTGGTTCATTCTATGACTTCTGTCATCAATCACGCTGATAACAATGAAGTGAAATATAATCCTGACCTCAAGGATTTTGAAGAGGAATATGAGGGAGAACAATTTCTGGCACCTTGCTGTAGTTCTCATCCTATAGTGAGGAGTTGATGGTTTATACCACGAGATCTCCTCTTGAGGATCCATCTTTCCAAACCATGGTACAGCAGATGCAGTCTGCAAAGGGCTTTGTTGTAGAAAGGGAAGATTCCACAAAAAGAAATGTTATGGAATTTTTGGAGGTGCCCTGCTCCCCTCCATTATAATTCTACATATATCCTGCCATAGAAGATGCTACCTTTACTACAAGGTGCAGACCAAACTCACTGCCTGCAGTTCCCAGAAAGGCTGATAAACAGTATCCTGCACCATCTGCTAAACCCTATTATGTTAATTAGCTAGAAACTGACTCTGTGGGCATTATGGCTGCCCATGGTAAGTCTAGAGTCCCTAGATACATGAGTACTTTGCCTTCTAATAAAGAATCTAGGAGGCTGGGTGTGATGGGCAAACAAACTTATGCCTCTGCATCATTGGGCCTTAGGATTGCAAACTACCAGACCCACATGCTAAAATATCAGAGCAGCCAATGGAAGGCTGCTTGTACCTTGGCTCAGGCTTTGTCTGATGACTCTGCCAAGAATGATCCAATTAAAACATTGTCTACTGGTGCTGAGGTTGGCAGACTTTTGCTATGCTTAGCTTATATCTCTGATGCTTCTGCCGCCCTGGCTTCTGGCATTTGCATGAGGACATATTCTTGGCTTAGAGTTGCTGGCTTTGCCAATGATGTGCAACAGGCAGTTTTGAATGCCCATTTTAATG
Organism: Neoceratodus forsteri; assembly: GCA_016271365.2. Classification (NCBI taxonomy): domain Eukaryota; kingdom Metazoa; phylum Chordata; order Ceratodontiformes; family Ceratodontidae; genus Neoceratodus; species Neoceratodus forsteri. Next base: position 256,911,014 of record CM057452.1, read on the forward strand.
GGATAAAACTGTTTTGATATGATGCTGAAGAGGCTGTTCATGGTCTTAAACTTCGAAAATGACTCTAAGGTCTGTAAAGTCCCTGTATCCCACTCCTGCTAGAGGTTGTGGTTGGGGCTCTTTTTGTCTGTCTGCTTCTGGAGGTGGCAGTGCCTACCATTCTGCAAGGCTGTGGTAAAGGAGATGGCTCCTTTCCAGGTCCCCCCCGGTGCCCATACAAAAGCACTCAAAGAAATTGGTTCCAGTGGCCTTGCCACCACCGGTACCACCTGACTTTCTTCAGTCTCTCCCCCACCTCAACTGCTACCTCCAGGGGTGAGTGTGGGAGAAAGGATCTCCCTAAATCTGAAACAGTAGTGTGAGACCACTACAGATGAGTGAGTGAGTTGTGGAAATAATTGTAAGGGGACATGTTCTGGAGCTGTCACAAATCCCTACAGATCATCCCCTGCCTCCTTCCTTTTATCTTCAGGGCCATTTGTCCCTTCTGAAGGAAGAAGTTGTTTTTATTCCAAAAACATGCCATACAACTGGTTTCTTCTAAGGAGAGAAACAAAGGGTTCTGTTTCAGATACTTCTTCCAATTCCAATTGTTTTTAGCCAGGAGTAGCACACTAAGCTGAAAGCTTGTTTGCAGGTGCAACCTGGGAGCACAGGGAAGTTAAGTGACTTGCTCAGGGTCACACAGTATGCAAGTGGGGGCTGTGGGATTCAAACCCATGTCTCCAGATTTGCAGCTCAGAGCCTTAAACTACTGTGCTATACTGCCTCCCTTCTTAGTCCCAAAATGAAGAGTGGATCTGCTTTATGTGTTGGATCTCGGGGATCTCAACTTGTACATTAAATACAAACATTTTCAAATAGTATTCCTGCAAGCTCTGATTCCACTTCTGCAAATGGGAACTGGCTCTGCTCTCTGGACATGAAGGACACATACCTTCATGTAAAGATCAGGAAATCCCACACACACACAACATGACCACTTTATGCTGGAAGGTGAACACTGTCAGTTCAGGGTGGGATGTAGGCGACGGTGAGTGTAAGAGGAGCACGGTTTGGGTCAGGGAGAGTTTTATTGAGAGGGCTTGGGCACCACGGTCTAGGGAGGGTGCAGGCAGGGCTTGGTAATGCAGTGAGTCATTTACATAGCTGGCACAGTCACCACCTCTCTTGCTGTTATGATCAACCCTAATGAGAGAGTAGCCAGGAATAGAGACAAATGAGTCTGGGGTCTGGTCCTTGACCATGTCTCTCCTGAGACAGCACACTTTGTATCTCAGAAGTAGTTACTATGCTTGTACGTTAGCAACTGCCTAGCTACTGATTGTATAGGACTACAGCTCATTTTGCTGATGGACATGTTAGCAACTGCCTAGCAACTATTTGTATAGGACTGAAGTTCATCTGCTGGATGACACTATCACCCTGCTAATTGTATTCAATCTTCTCCATCGTATGTATTACCTGTTCCTTCAATTTTCATTGCTATCTGTATTTTTCTCTTTGTATCATGATGTGGAGCCTTTGGAAATGAGTCTGTGACTCAAAGGATTGTAATTCCGATGTGCTTATAAATAAATAAACTAATTAAATAAATAAGCTACCTTGGCGTTGACCCTCCAACTATCTCAGTTCCTTTTTTCTTGCTGTCAAGTGTGGTTCAGTGATGACGTCGCTCGCCTGCTGGGAGTCAGATCTTCCCGTCTACATGATAGCAGCATCTAGTCATTCAGATTTAGTTTGACTTAGTATTACTGTTTATTATTTAAATAAATAAATGAATAAATAAAAGAGAGAAATGTAATTTCCTCTCAGCCTTGCCATTTGAAGGATTCAACCATGGATGGAGACGGTGACGGTAGGGACTCTCCGTTAGAAGCCTGCTCTGGCAGTGGGGTTGTGTCCAGTCTGCCGCCCTTTCTGGAGAGGGGGTCTGACCATGGACAGTCCAATATTCAGGAGGGAGGACAGTCTTCCCATAAACATGAAAAGTGGGCCTGTTTCCGATCCAGATCGGGGACCCGGCACTGTTCTGCCTCAAGTTGTTGTTCTTCCCATCAGAAGAGGAAGAAATGATACCACTCAAGGTTGCCCTCTGGTATGTCTGCCAGGAGGTCTTCAGTGGTCAGTGATTGGGAGCAGTAGGCCATCTCTGGCTCCATCTGGTTCCCCGACAGCTTCTGTCCATGACCGTTTTGACTCTCGACACTGGAGCCCCTCTCTGTCCTCTTGCGGGGTTTCTGGTGGTCAGTTTCATCACTGGGCCGCTGTTATGGAACAGTGGGTATAGTGTGTGTGTCGTTTGTCACTTCTGGTGGATCCAGTTCCAGGGTCTTCAAGTCTAGGAGCCTTGCAGCCTCAGTTGGATCCTTCGGGGCAGCTTGAGCATTTGGCGCCGGCAATGGAATTTTCCCCCTTGTTGGTGCTGGTGCCAGTTCCACATGCCTTGCCCCCTCATTCTGTTTCCTTGCAGGGACCGAAACAGGTACCATACTCCTCCCTTTTTTTTCCTTCCAGGTCTGGGTTGGATTCAGTGTCGTTGTGATGGGGTGTAGCGCTGGTGCCGTGCACGGCACCATCCCCTCATGGGTCGGTGCTGGGTTCTGCAGTGTGAGGTCCAGTGCCAGTTCTGGTGTCTCCTGTTTATCCTTTTCCTAGACCAGGCAGCGTCTTACTAGGGATGGCTCCCACCCCCTCTGAGGGTGACTTAGAGCAGGATGAATCTGACCCTGACCTCATTTCTGACGAAGGTGATGAGGACTCATTTTACAACTTGGATGGTATGCCCAAAATACCAGCTGGAAATCCTGTGGAGGATCTCTCCTTCCAGTCTTTGCATAAGAATATGAGGACAACCCTGGCTCTTCAGATGTCTTCTGTAGATCCAGCTAGGCTTTTACGTCCAGAGTGGCTTCATGTCCCCAATATTCCTTTAAACCTTATGCCACCTGTCCCTTCACCCTTCAAGACTTTGTCTGAAGCTGTGTGGATGAGGACTGCTCTTATTCCCTCTATCTGCAAGTCCATAGATAGGAAGTATGTTCCTCCCAAGGAGAGATCTATTTTAGCTTCACAACCCATCGCAGATGCGCTGGTTATCCTTGCTGAAAATGACAAAGCTGTTCTTCCTCAAGAAGTCTCAGCATGTCCTATTAATAATGAGTCTTGCAAGATATATACCAGGGGGAAAAATTGCCTTCGCAGTCACGACTCTGGGTATGTGTATCGCCAGTTACCAGGGGCAGTTCTCCCAATACAAGCATGCCCTTTGGACTTCCCTTAAATGCCTAGCAGAGGATCTTCCAGAGTCTGACTCTGTGAGATTTTGCAGACTATCACCCGGGGGATAGAATGCAGTGGCCATCAGCTGAAAGCTTCCGTGGGTGCATAGGACACAGCTTCCAGAGCAACAGCTGCTGGAATCTGTATTAGGAGACATTCTTGGCTTAGGACATCAGGATTTTGCTCTGATGCCCAGCAGCGGGTCATGGATATCCCCCTTTGATGGTACATATCTGTTTGACCAACAGGTAGAACAAGACCTGGAGGCCTCATAGAAGACTAGGACTGCCATTCAAACAGCCAGGCTGGCTTCTTCAGCTCCTCAGATGGGCAGGAACCTCCAGTTTTTTCATAACAGGCAGTCCTTTCGAGGAAGAGGCTGAGGAGCCCCGAACAGGCACCAGCCTCCTCAGTCGCAAAAGAAAACACAGCACAAGGTCCAAAAGCGCCCAGTGCCACCCTCTGAAAGTCTGGCCCTGGTCTCACCTCAGCTGCTCGAGGTGGACTTCTCCACAGCAGTGGAAGGTCGTCTGACTCAGTGGAAGTCATTCACTACAGACAAATGGGTCCTTTGGATCATTTGAGAAGGATACTCTCTCAATTTTGCAGAGAGTTTCCCTGGACCTTCCACCCAAGTGGCAACACATTCTGTCAGCAGCTCAGTTAGACCTTCTTGCTTCAGAAATACTGGTCCTTCCCAAAAAGAAGGCAGTGAAAGTGGTTCCCTGGGCAGAGTGAAACACAGGGTTCTACTCCCATTACTTTCTAGTTCAAAAAAAACAGGCGGCATGCACCCCATTCTCGACCTCAGAAAGCTAAAACAGTTCCTCTATCAGGAGAAGTTCAAGATGGTCTCCTTGAGAACGCTCCTACCACTTCCCCAATACTATGACTGGCTGGCATCTCTGGATATGCAAGATGCCTACCAGCATGTTCTAGTACACCCAAATCACCACAAGTATCTTCACTTTATGGCCCGGTGTCAGCATTACCAATTAAGAGTCCTGCCCTTTGGGATCTCCTCGGCACCTCGAGTCTTTATCAAGTGTTTCACAGGCCTCGCTGCACACCTCGGAAAGCTTGGCATTCAAGTCTTCCCCTACCTAGATGATTGGCTTTTGGCAAGCCCGTCAAGGCAGGAGACGCAGACAGCAGTATCCACAGCATCTCCATTCCTCACCTCCATGGGGTTCCTGCTGAAACAGGAGAAGTCACCGCTTCAACCCTCCCAGCAGCTGCTCTTCATAGGAGCCCTCTTGGACACAACCAAGGTGAAGGCTTTTCTCCTGGAGGTCAGGAGGAATGAAATTCTCCAGATGGCTCGCTTCATCAGAGAACAACCTAGTAAGAGCTCATTCCATGCAATGGATGTTAGACCTCATGGCTTCGTCCATTTTTACGGTGCCTCTAGCTCGATTGCACATGAGGACCACTCAGTGGATGCTCAGCATGCAGTGGTCCCCTACAAGACAACTGTAGTTTTACCCCATCAAGGTGATGAAGCCTCAGCGAAGATCACTTGCATGGCAGATACAGGATGACAACCTTCTACAAGGTCTGTCCTTTGCCCCACCTAAATCTCAGGTCACCATCACCACAGATGCATCTCTGCTCAGCATGGGTGCTCATTGTCAGGACCTTCACACTCCGGGAGTGTGGACCCTGGAGGAGTCTCATCTTCACATCAATGTTCTGGAGATGAGAGTGGTCCTGTATGCTCTCCGAGTCCTAGAAGAAGTCAGTCACAAAATAATCCTTCTTCAGATGGATAACAAGGCTGTCATGTACTACATCAACAAACAGGGCAGGGCACACTCCTGCCCTCTGTGCAGAGAAGCCTTGAGGGTATGGGAGTGGTGCCTCAACCACGATGTTCTGATTTAGGCAGTCTGCTTCCCGGGAGCTCAGAACAAACTGGCGGACCACCTCAGCAGGACAGAAGCAGATCCTCATGAGTGGTCACTTGCTCCAGACATCGTGCGATCACTCTTCAACGAGTGGGGCAGTCCATACCTGGACCTTTTTGCATCCCTACTCAATGCAAAACTGCCTCTATTCTGCTCCAGAGATCCAGAACCAATTCTGTCAGGATGCTTTCAGGCTGCAGTGGACAAAATGTTTTTGTATGTATTTAATCTTCTTCCACTAATTCAGAGCGTGCTGCTCAGATTGGAGGCACATTGTGGCAAGATGATTCTCATTGCACTGTACTGGCCTCGACAGATCTGGTTTCCATTGTTGGAGGCTTCACTGCAGCAACTGCCTCTACAAATGGACCTCCTGACACAGGGACCTCTGGTCCATACCAAACTATGCTCCCTTCATCTCCACGCCTGGCTCCTGAGGAGATAGAAGTGGGCAGATTTAAAGTTTCCCAGAGAATTTCACAGATCCTCTTGCCAGCGCATAAGCCTTCCACCAGGATGATTTACACTGCTAAATGGAAGCAATTTTCATAGTAGTACATAGATACAAGACACTGTCGGCAGATAAGGGCCTATGGCCCACCCAGTCTGCCCATTTGTGCTTGTAAGTTCCCTTTACATTTTTCTAGAAGTCTGTTTCCCCTCACCCCTGATCTCCAGAATTCCCTTATGTCTACCCATGCATTCTTAAATCCCATGATTGTTTCAGCCCCCACCACTTCCTCTGGCAGGGTGTTCCACTTGTCCACCACCCCTTCTGTGAAGAAATTCTTTCTCATGTTTTCTCTGAATTGCCCTCCCTCCAAATGTAACTGCATGTGTTGAGAGACCAGGAACGGAACCCTGGTCTCATACTCTGTGCTGCCTGAGCTGCTGCTGCCTTAACCTGTTCCGCCATGGGAGCAGCTTTACTAGTAGTGTACTAAGATCTACCTAGATCCATATCAGTGTCCACCGGATAAAGTGCTGGAGTACCTGTTAGACCTTTCAGATGTGGGACTGCAATATTCAAATGTAAGGGTACACTTCTGTGCATTGTCTGCCTATTGTGAGTTAGTCCAGAACATGTCTCTGGCTCAGTCACCACTGTTCAAAAGATTCCTCAAAGGCATTCTTCACACAGGCCCCTGGTTAGGAAACCAGTAGCTGCCTGGGATATTAATCTTGTGCTAGACATGCTCACTCATAAAACCCTTTGAGCCTCTAGACATGTGTGATTTGAAGTTTCTGACCTGGAAGACCGCCTTCCTGGTGGCCATCTCTTCTACTCGCAGGGTCTCTGAAATACATGCCTTGGTCACAGAACTCCTCCCGTATACCATCTTTCATAAGACAAGGTAAGGTGGTCCTCTGTACTCAGCCGAAGTTCCTATCCAAAGTGGTTTCGGATTTCCTCCTCAACCAGCCCTTGGTTCTTCCCACTTATTTCTCCATCTTCCAAAATGAAGGGGAACGCACCCTTCATTCCCTGGACATTAAAAGGGCTCTATGATTCTACATAGATAGATCTGGGGATATACGTCAAGGCAAGCAACTCTTTGTGTCTTTCAACGTGGCCTGCTGGGTCAGCCAATATCCATCAGATGCATCTCTGCTTGGATAGTGGCATGCTTTCACCATTGCTACTGTATGGCGCTGGTCAAATTAGAAGGCCAGGTGTGCGCCCACTCTAATAGAGTGATTGCTGCATCCCTGGCAGAGATCTACACTGTCCCTGTTGCCGATATTTGCAAAGCAGCTACTTGGAGCTTAGTGAACACTTTTGTAAAGCACTGTGCTCTGGATGTCCATGCCAGACAGCATGCTTCCTTTGGCAGGACAATCCATAATGGATTGTTCTTAGTGACCTCCTACCACCCTGCTTGGGGGATTTGGTTTTAGCTTGGTACTCTAACCCAACAATATGAATAAATGAAGACTTTTAGTCCAGGAAGATATTAAAATTATGTACTCACTGTAATTCTTGATCTTCGTGGACAAGTCTTCACCATTTATTCATACGCTCACCCACCATCCCCTTAGCTCACTCTATCTGTTTCTGGTCTTCACTCCCTTGTTTGGTTGAGCTGTGAAGACATTGTTTAAATTGATCCTTCTGATACAGGTCAGTCGGTCTGTCTTATGCCCTTGTTAGGTTCAATGTTTCTTTGGTTATGTATGTTTTGCTGCACCTCCTTGGTAAAAAAAAGTACTGATGCAGTTGGAGGATTGACACTGAGATAGCCTACAGAGGCACAAGCCAGTCTCGTAGTGCCTGCATGTGCGGTCCTACCTCAGCGCCGGCCCTCCCTGAAGATTTTTGGCTTCTACAGGGTCCCAGCACCTCTGGCTTGTAACCCATCAGTATGAATAAATGGTGAAGACTTGTCCAAGAAGATCAAGAATTACGGTGAGTTTGTCATTTTAATTTCTGTGTCCTGGGTCTCATAGCTGTGGTCATAGTGACTGTGCCACTGGCACACCTTCATATGAGAATCCCTCAGTGGACACTAAGGGTCCAGTGGGATCAGTTGACGGATGAGCTGGACCAATGCTATTGCCACATCTCCTCTTCACAGAGTATTGTTATGATAGATGTATCATGAAAATCTGTTGCAGGACATTCCATTCCTCATATCAGTTCCTGTACATAGCCTCACAATGGATGCCTCAGGCTCCGGCTGGGGTATTCATCTTAGCCCTTACCAGACATGGACTAAGGTGGAGGCTGAGCTGCATATAAATGTCCTGGAAATGAGGGCTGTCCTATTCAGCCTCCAGACATTTCAGAATCATCTCTGCCCTGGTCTTCTGCTAATTCAGATAGACAATGTTGGTGTGCCGCATTACATCAACAAACAAGGGGGCGCTCGCTCCCTTTTTCAGGGAAGCAGTGAGAGTGTGGTACTGGGCTCTGTCTCACGGCCTTCAGCTGTCAGTGGTATATCTACCAGGTCTGCAGACATCTTAGCAGACAGGCTAAGGAGGTCCCAATCGATGGTTCACAAATGAGAACTGCTGGCCTCCATGGTAAATGACCTCTTAGCAAAATATGGTCATCCAGAGTTGGACCTTTGTGCATTCCCACACAGTGCAAAATGGCCACATTTCTGCTCACTCACTTCAGAGCCTGGAGTTTTTTGGTGAGACCTGTTGCCCCTATCTTGGAAAAGGAAATTCCTATATGCATATCTCCCCATTCCTCTAATATGAAGGGTTCTGCTCAAGCTGCGAGTGAAGAGTAGCACTCTCATCCTCATTGCTCCATTATGGCCTCACCAGATATGGTTTCCTCGGCTTCAGCAGCTGGCAGTAGAGCCTCCTGTCCCTCTACCTCTGTGTTGGGGTCTGTTGTCACAGGACAAGGGGTCCCTGGTCCATGCAAACCTTAAGTCACTACACCTGCATGAATGACTCCTGAAGACCTAGCCATTGCATGTTTTGGGGTCTCCCCTAAGGTTGCTGATGTCCTGATTGCAGCTAGGAAACCTTCTACCAGACATGCCTATTCCCTGAAAAGGAAGCATTTCAATTTGTGGGCTGCTTCTTGCAATATGGACCCTTTTGCATGTCCTGTGAATGCTGCTTTAGAATACTTGCTTTCATCATCTGACTCTGGCCTGCAGTAATCCTCACTTAAGACACATTTGACTGCAACATCAGCTTTCCATGCCCTTATCGATAGTCATATGATTGCACAATTAGAGTGTCCCAAATGTGTCTGAGAGGTATTCTCCATATGAAACCTCCTAGCCACAATCCATTCCTGCCTTGGGACTTAAATTTTGGGCTTGAGAATCTGGTGTTGGCTCTGTTTGAGCTGGCTGCAAGTTGTGGCCTATGTTTCTTTTCATAAAAAACATTTTTAGTTATGATGACTTCTGTATTGAATGATTTCTGAGCTTCAGGCTCTAATGTTGGGAGTGACTGTATCTGATTTTTCACAAAGCCGGAGTCTCTTTGCATACAAGTTCTAAGTTTCGGCTGAAGGTGGTGTCTGAATTTATACACTGAGTCAAAAGATACAGCTTTCTGTATATTATCCTGCAAATGCCAATCAGGGTGAGTACTGCTCCATACTTTGGATGTACATAGAATACCATGATACTATGTTACCCACACCGAGGACTGCAGAAAGTCCTCTCAGCTTTTAATTTCACTTGCCCCTGGGAAAGAGTGTGCTCCTGTGCCTAAACAATGCCTATCTAAATGGCTGGACCATTGTATAACATTCTGTTACTATACAGTAAGGAACTTCCTCACGCGGTTTGTGATCACTCCACAAGGGGCATGGCCACTTCCATTGCCTGTTTCAGAAATGTCCCCTGCTGCTGACATGTTGCAGCCACATGGAGCACTGTCCACATTTTCACTGAACATTATGATCTGGACATTGTCTCTCGTAGATGTGCTGGCTTTGGGCTTGCTGTACTGAAAGGCCTTCTGTCATGATCAGATATCAGACTGTACCATCCTCCCAGTTTACTTTGTACAGCTTGGGAGTCATTCCAAAGCTGTGGCCTATTGGAGGAGATATCCTCAAAGAAGATAGAGCAGTTGTGTAAGAACTTACCATAACAGTAGATCTTCAGTAGAATCTCCTCCATTGGGCTATGCCATCCCTGTCTCCTTCCCCCTTTGCTTTCAGCAAGGGTTGTATCAGATGCTGTGCCTAAATCATACTTCATGCATCCTGTGCCAGCCCCATGCCTCTCCTTGTATGTCTGGTTCTGGTCTCACCTCCTGTTTCCCCACTGTTGGAGGTCCTCCGAGGCTAATCTGCAGCGGGGAACTGAGGAGTGATGGGGCTGCCCACTTTTATATACCCGTAGACATGGCACATCATTGTGGGTGGCCCCCGACTAGCAAAAATTTCTATGTGATCCTAACACTGACAGCTTATAGTTCCATAGGTGTGGCCTAACGAAGGAGATTCTCTTGAAGATCTACTGTTATGGTAAGTTTTCACTTAACTGTTCTTTATTAATTACTGATTTTTTATATTTTCTCCTGCAGTTCCCCACAGGGGCTGTGACACTTCTGAGACCTTCCCCACAGTAAGGGGAATACGGCATAGTGCCGTAGTTTAATGTACTGAACTGTGAGCCAGGAGTTCCCCAGGTTTGAACCCCACAACAGCCACTGGCTCACTTTGTGACCTAACACCAGTGACATGACCACCTGCACACCCTCCAAACTGTATTATGAGACCCCACTAAATATGCGACATTGCATCTCAGTTGGGCTATCCTGAAAAAATAGAACAGTGCAAAACAAAAACAAAAAAAGAGGTGCTAGCTGCTCTTTCTGTGATATGACCCATCCCCATAACCCCAAAGCATCCCAATCCTTTGATTCCCCCGATTCTTTGTCTTATAAAATAAGGGAACTTGCTTTTAAAAGCTTGCCTCCTGGCCTGACACATCACAGAACCCACCCAGTGCCATAATGTGAATCTATAAATCGTGTCTTTACTTGGTGAAAGCTAACAAATAACACATTCTTTCGCTGAGCATTTATTTTGCATTTCATTTTGTTTCTTTCAGATGTCCAATACTCACTACATAGATCAGTCTCTTCTATAAACACCATGGAAACTATCACCGAAGAGGCACTATATACCAAGGAAACCACTCCCACTGGCCCTGATCAACCACAGTCTGCTCCCATCGCCAAGGGCTCTGAAGAAGGACCTACGCTTCATCTCACCAAACCACCTGCCACCAAAGAAGAATCAGAAAGCAGCAGTCTATCAAGTCAACCTGAAAATCTTCTCTTAGCTACAGAACAAGACTTGCCTGCAGACCAGGACTATACAGATTCAAAAAGTGTTGCCATGGACAAGGGTGCTCAAGATGTCAACATCATTGGGGAGCCCCCTGCGGGTGAGTTAAAAGATCAGAGTAACTGTTTGCCTTCACACAGTGACCAAGACAAATTAGGTGTAGTGAATTGTAATGGGACAAGCAAAGCTGTAGCCTGCCCGGACAACGTTTCAATAAAAGTCAATGGGAATTGCCAAAGGGACTATGGCCTTGTTGAACCTTTACTGACAAATGGAAGCAAGACTCAGGATTCCACTAAAGGAAAATGTTGTGCAACAGTGACCTCAACACAGCAAAACTCACAAAATACTACAAATGTGACTTCTGCTTTGCAGAGGACACAGGCTCTGAGAGCCTTGTTTGGCCAGCAACCTCTTGTTTCTCAGTCTGGTCCTCGTGTGTTGGTAAGAAGAACCAAGAGTGAAGGACATGTAATTGCAGACTGCCAAGCACCTAGGGCAAGTCAAGCATGCCAATCTCCAGTAGCTGAAGTATACTGTGACATCACAGTTAATGATAAAATCTGGAGCAAATTAGACTGCAGCAATCACAGAGACAGCATGTCTTCATCTTCCAGCATGTCATCAAATGACACAGTGATTGATCTGTCTTTGCCCAACTTAGCTCGAAAAAGCCTGACTGATCTTGATGATAGTCAGGATGAGACCATGGGAGGACTTATAATTCAGAAAGGGATTCGACCACGATCTGCAACATCTGGCAATGAGATTCAGAGAGTTAGCAAGAGCAAGTCAAACCCTAATTTAAGAGATAATCAGCAAACTGCAGATGAACTCAGTCCCAGGCCTTTGACCAAAGGTCCTGAAGATGCATTACCACCTTTTTCTAGAAGGCATACCTGGAACAGACTATATATGGAAAGTCTTAAACAATCAGTCCCCGCTCCAAAGTCCACGATGCAAGAGCCGAAAACGGAGAGCAGTCAAACAAAGTCCAAAAGTCTTGGTGACCTAACTTCTGAAGACATTATGTGCAACTTCGAGGGCAAGTACAGGAGCATCAGTAGAAGCTTTGTCACCAGGTCAATGTGGGAACAACGTCATCAAGCAGGGAAGAAGACTGCAACAAAGTCTCAGGATGACCTAACAGAAAAGCTCAAGCAACTCACAAGTTTTGAGGAAGCAAATGACATCACTTCACCAACACGTTTTCAACCTGACTCTGAGGAGGAAAACCTGTGGCCTCTACGTAGGTCATCTTCTAGAAGCCAGAGTCGAGTCCGCTACATTGCAAACAGAGCTAAGCAGGCCCAGGAGCGGCAGCGATTACAGAATTTGGCTCTTCTGAATGCCAGTCCCATTGAAGAGAGGGGGAATCCTGAGGGAGCATGCTCGGTCACAAAAAGTGTTTATATGGACTCCATCCCACTTGCACAGATCCCAGTCCAACCCCAGAACCAGCCTGATTATAGCAATGACAAGGAGGTTTTCTTCATGTTAAAACTGTAAAACTGAAAAACAGAAGTAGAACAAAGTTGATATTTGGGTTACTGACAGAAAGTTTCATTAAAATGCAATCAAAGGAATAAAAAAACACCATTGCTCAATGGAGGTGATCCAGAACAAAAGCATAGAAACTTTTAAGAATTCAACACTAAATGAATGAGATTGGTAGACTGATAGAGCTGCACACTTTGGCCCCAAGAACTGAAGCAGGAGTTTGTAATACTTGTGTGCCACATACAAATACAAATGATGGGGTTGGGGCACCGAAATATACACATAACATTGGATAAAGCTACCTGTTCCCTGCCACCGCATATGTTCTTCACAAGTTAGATATACATCGATAAAGGAGTGGGATATGGCACTTGGAACAGTATATTATACTAATAGCATTATGAACTCTCGACTGAAGCCATGAAAAGTTAATTGGTGGCTTAAATATATTGCTGCTGTTGAAACATGCTAAACAACCATGGGAAAATTTTGTGTTGGTTTTCTAGTTTAACTGGAGTTGTTTTCTTTTAAAGGGGAACAAGTGAGAACCAAGAGCCCCACACTCACGTGTGGGACTGGTGCTAACTTGCACTTTGTGTGCAAGAACTTTTATTTATTTTTTACTTATGGTTTACTGTAGTATAGTAGATTGTATCATACTGATTTGGTTGACATGAAAGTGGACATTTTATGTAACTACAAATCCCAGAATCCCCTGCATCTGACATTAGGGGATGGCTGCAACAGTGGGGATTCAATAGCTTGCAGTGCATGATACAGCATTTGTAAGCGCTAATCAGATGTTTATTGGCAACACTGTTCTTCTGGGGCCAAGTACAGTTTTCTGGCACTGTACTTAGCCCAGGGAAGACAGTGGGACCAGCAAACAAGGATCAGAGCTTATGAAAAATCTATCATGCACCGCAGGCTGTTGAATCTTCCACTGCTGCAGCTCTTCTCTGATGTCAGGTGCAGTGGATTCTGGGATTTGTAGTTACAGAAAAAGTCAGCTTGCAATTCAATGGAATCAGTCTGATAGAATCTACTGTACTGCAGTAAACATTAAATTAAAAAAGAAGTTTTTGCACACAAAGTGGAAATTGGGACCAGCCCCACACTTGGGCGTGGGCTCTTTGTGCTGACTGCACCCCTTTAAGGAAAATAAGACTTTGGGTTGATCATAGACAATGGGCACAACCTCATTCTGAGTTTACAAGTTTACTGTTATTGTCTTTTACTTCAGCCCAGGCACTCCAAAGGCAATAGCATGTGGGGAACTACATCAGGAATAGTGGGGGCGTATGCACTGGATTAAAGCATGCATAAAATACAGATGTAATTAAAAAAATGACTGCATCTTTCATCAGCAAAGATAAAGTACAAGTCCAAGAGTGTAAAACTAGATCTTCCTGGCCAAAGGCAAAAGCACTTCTTTCCTTTGTTTCAAGGTCCGATGCAGATAAGATAATTGGCAAAAAAAAACCTCCCAGTGGCCACGTTTTGTGACAGCCAGTTAGCTAAGACTGGGATAAATGCCACTCGGATCCCTGTGTGAGGAACATGGTCCTTTTACTTAGTATTTTAATGATGATGCTGCTGTGCACATCTCCCTTTGGAGTATCTCCTATTTTTTTTACACTGCCATGCAAAATGTTCAGTATGTTTTTAAAAAATATATATACAATATTTAAATTTTTAGATAATGCGTTTAGAACATAATCTATTAAATGGAGATGAAAATGTTCATTCTTTTATACATTGAGCTTTTTTAGTTACTTAACAGCACCATTTGTCATTTATAAAAGTTTTGTTTAAAGTTATTAAAATCTAGATGTACATTTTCTTTGGGAAAATGTTGTTTTATCATGTACTGTAAATAATTATTAAAAGCATTATTGCTGTTAATAAAAATATATGAATAACTTTTATTCTTTGGGTCTAATACCTCTTCTCTGTACATCAGGGAGTTTTAAACCAGATTTGTAAATCATCAGTGTACTAAGCAAATAAAAGTATTTCGTTTATGGAAAGGCTTTTTCTTGACTGGATGCAGTTCTGAAGTGAAAGATTTCATGGTCTTCAGTACAACTGGGACACCTGATTATTGTTTATTCTCCTATCAGTATGACTTGCAGATGTTTTGGAGCCACCACAGCAACTATCCCACCCTTCTAGATGGTCTGTTCCCAATCTCAAGCAAATAGGGCCCCTGTGCCCTGAATGACAAAGAAGCAGACCCAGAAATGTCATAGCGAGAATCAATGCATATTTACCCCCCCAAAATTTAACAATTTAAAAAATTCAAAGAAAACTCTTCCTTTACAATCATCTCTGTAATTAATTATACAGAGTTGAAGTAAGACAAGGCCATTCTACGTGTGAGCGTGCATGCGTTTGTGTGCGATAATATGCTATATTAATTGCACTATAAATAGCTACAAGAAAACAAACAGTACTTACCCGTGCCTTATTGTTAACTACCAAAGTATCTCAGTTTTTCCCAGCCTTAAGTGAATGAACATGAAACAAAGAAACAACAAATCCTAGTTATAGGGGAATATGTTTAAAGAAGTATTGATAGGCAACTTTGAAACCGCAATAAATGAAACAGAATGTTAGCCTGCTTAGTGCAAGAACTGAATATATTAACCAAATGATTGATGGGCTACCAGAGGGTTTAGGTAAGGGTGATGCATTGGTTGTCCTTACTCATGTTGAAACAAACAATGTAGGAAGAAGACTTGATGATATTAGACAAGATTTTAGAACAATTGGGACTAAATTACAGGAAAAAGGATGTACAGTGATCTTTTTAGAGATCTGAACAGTTTCCAGGACTTCTTGTGGAAGGTGAAGGGCAACTGAGTTAACTGATAGTTTGTGAAAGACATGACTAGCAAAAATAACATCAACTTTCTGCAGAACTGGGATACCTTCTGGAGTCAGAATTAACTAGTTAAGAATGATGGGCTGCATCTAAATTAGCTACAGCTGAGAGATATTTAAGCTGATTAATGGAGTGAGAGTGAAGAAAGATACATTTGATGTGTCAAGAACAAGTAGAAAATGGTGTGATATTATACTGAAGTACATATTCTCAGATACTCCCAACACCAAGATAGACCCAACCCTCCACCTATGGGGCAGGGCAACACTTACCAATAACAAATTGATTATTTTTCTGATGTTGTATAGACTGTCACACTTGGACCACTGATTCTGATCCCTGTATACATTTTGTTGTAAATATAAGAAATTAATGTATGATGACTGTGGCAGGGGAAAAGTCTGTGTTACTGGAACTGACACATCCAGACCCTCCAGGGATAGTTCAAAGGACAGGAGGTGGTTTGAGTCTGCAGCTATTCAAAAGGCAATTCCTTTGTTCAATTTTCTTTGAAGGCAGGAACCAAAGTATCCACTTTATAATGCCCTCAGGGAGATCCTTTGACTTGCATAGTTGCCAGGAAGGACTTGTGGGGAGGGGTGTCAGAGAGAGGCCAGAATGGACATTGAAGAGGTTTGATGTCTGAGCCAGGGAGGACCCAGACAAATTTGAAAGGTCAAATACACATTCCCAGGAAGCCTTGGGATGACATCACAGAACCTGTTTATGTGTGTGTGTGTGTGTGTGTGTGTCAGAACACAAAACAGTTCTGACCAGTTACCCTGAAGAGAGGAAACTGAGTATGTAACTTATCATTTTTTTAAAATCTTGTTGAGACATCCTGTGTGGTAATATATAACTTTCAATACTCCAAGGCGGAGTTTAATGATCTCAGAGAGGAGACTGGCTCAGAACTCTTTTATCCAACTGAACAAGCCTTAGAGACACACAAGACAATATTTCTGACTGAGAGAAGAGAGACCCTCAAAGCACTGAAAGAAAATAAGCATTAGATTAGACCAGTCAATGTATGTATTGTGGAACTGTACTGTTTCCTGTTTGTTTTAAGGCTGTATGTGTTGGGATATATATTTGTTCTGTAATTATTGTTCTGTTTGGATATTTTTAAAGTAAAGATATACTGTATAACAGAATATATTCGAGTTCCCTAATATTAGCGCTAGGAGTCCCTTAAACTTATTCGCGCCCGCTAGTGTTCGTCGGTTTTCACCATGCGCTAAAATTAAAAGGAGTCTAAGAATAAAAAACACAGATTTAAGTTGTACTTTCTGATAACTCTTCTGAAGAACGCTGGCAATTACATTTATCAATCTGCTGTCATGACTACAGTGACAATTATTCACTGGATTAATGCAAACAAAGCTGCAAAACGAGAATATCCTGTTGATGTAGGGGATGTCTCGAGTGAGCAGCTTACGCGGACTGGAATCGATACTGATACGGCAAACAGCATTGCTGCAGAACTCAGAAGGGGGGGAGGCAAACTAGCTAGGCATCATCAGCCTCCTTTTGCCTTTATGACCTTAGTATTGCCCTTAGTATGTATGTAATGTCAGTTTTGAATGAAGCAGTGTGGAGGGTATCGGTTTCCACTTGTGAAATACTTAACTAGTGTAGAGTATGAGGCAGATACCCTCGATGCTGGATACTGAAAAACTGGATACTTTCCTTAGTAATCTCTTCATTTTGAGATATGTTTGCAGATCATAAAGTTCTTCACAGACTGTTCATCTGGTTTATTTCCTTGAGATCAGACAGCAGATTGCCCTCCTGAGTGTTCTACATCATGACTGGTGAAATTATAGGAACTATTAGCTTAAATGGTAGCATAATACCCATGGAATGGTTCTGCAGGCACAGAGATGGAAACCATATTAGTGCTTGGAAACCAAAGTACTTCTTTCACACTCACTTCAGATGCAATTTCTAGGTTAATGAAACATTCAGGATAATCACTTTCAATAAATCTCTTCACCGTCAAAGTTCATAAGAACTTTTTCAATAATAGACTGTAATATTGTAATGGGCTATAATGTATAATCTTCTGATCAGTTTCCAGCTTTCATCTGGCATCTATATTTTTGGAAATATTTGCTGTCCCTTTAAACTTGCGTGATTTTCTAAAACGCTAATATAGCAAAAATAAAATGATAGCAAATATTTCCTGGTATACAGTATTTTGCAATAGAAACTGCATGGAGTGCCTTGACAATTCTTTTTATTTTAAGTGGAGCTTTTAAAGGTTGTAAGTAACGCTGTGTGTGGGCTTATTTTATACGAAACTGGGAAATGGATAGAGTTCTCTAAAGTCTTGCATAGAGTTCTATGGGTTCATTTGAAAGACCTGGTTGGGTGCCTGTAGGCAAAGATATCTGGCCTCCCAAAGACAGAACTATCTGAGCCTGATAATTGGGTACGCTAACAAGAGGTTATCAGTTTGAATCCCTCCAGAGCTTGAGACTAAGGTGACTTGAACCCACAAAACAGACAAGAGGGCTACCTTGTTCTGTTACACTGTACACAAATCATACGCTGAGAGGTTAGCACTTTGGGAGTAGAGGGCTGACTGGCTGAGTGAGTTTGTGACAGATTGGTTGGCAGCAGTGGCATAAAAAGTTTGGTGGTATAAGCGTCATTGTTCAGTGTGTCAGCTTGAGACCGTTTAGCTCACTTGGAAAAAAGAAAGGCAGTGCTTTATTTCAAAAGGAAACAGAACTATATCCCTTGACTTACAGTTAAGTTCCCACCCATTTTTTTTCCTGAAGTGCCAGTCAGTATAGTATTAGTAGTCAGAGAAGAAGAAAATGGCTTCCGACTACAGCAAGCACACTGTAGATTTCTTAAAGCAGTTGTGTGGGCACAAGGGAGTCCCACTTGGGGTGAAAGCCAGTAAGCAGAACCTCATAGAAGCTCTGATGGTAGCAGATACCCAGGGCAGCGAGTCACCAGCCATGACTGAAAGGGACCAGACTTCGAGTGTGGCAGAACTAGTGGCCAGTGAGGGGTCCCAAGCTGATGAGGCGGACAGCAGGGCCACTGCCAGTGAAGGGTCACAGCAGCAGTGACAAGTCACCAGTATCCTGAATCTGGAAGTTCTCAGGTTGCAACCTGAGTTGCACAGGATGGAGCTGGAATCCCAGGAGAGGAGGGAAAGAGAACAGCGAGAGGCAGATCGTGAGGCAGAATGACAACAGAGGGAGGTGGACCATGAGGAACGTGAGCGCCAGTGAGAGGCAGAGGAGAAGAGAGAGCGAGAATGCAGAGAGGCACAGGAGAGGAGAGAGGAGCACCATTGGCAACGTGAACTGGAGAAGCTACGACTCCAACCAGCGGCACCATGGCAGGTAAGTGGCTTGGGGTTAACTGGGACTGCAGGACTGGGTTACTAATTGAACTCCAAATTAATAGCAGAGTTTAAGGACGGGGAGGATGTGGACGCCTTTTTAAATTCTTTTGAAAAAGTTTGTATTCAGGCTAAAATTTCTAGAGAGTCCTGGAGCTTCCAGCTATCCCCGCTACTTACCGGAAAAGCTCAGGATGCATTGGTTCAAATGGACAATGAAGATAGCAATGATTACAGCAAGCTAAAAGCTGCACTGTTAAAAAAGTTTGACCTAACTACTGAATCATACAGAGCTAAATTCCGTGAGCTCAGGAGAAGCCCTGATATGAGCTACGAGGAGCTAGCCACAACAGACGTCAGTTTTAAAAACATTGGTAGGAAGGAATTGAGGCAAACACTGTTGATAAAATTGAAAATGTGATTTTATTAGAACAGTTTTATTGGGCATGCCCAGCAGAGTTAAAAACCTGGCTAGAGGACCGAGATCCATAAACAGTGCAAGAGGCTGCTGAACTCTCAGACCGCTATGCCAAGAGCAGACCTGCTCTGAGAGCGAATGGGGTGAGTGTGGCAGCGAAGAAAGGGAAAAGCACACCTTCAGGGCAGCTAAAACCCTCACTGCCTCCACCAAAACCAGTTAGCCCCAGGTTTCAAAGAAAAGATTTCTCTGAAGTAAGAAATGTTTGTGGGTTATGTAAAGAAACTGGGCACACTGCCAGCCAGTGTCCAAGAAGGGCAAGCAATAATATGCAAAGTAGTACCAGAAAGGAAGTGGGTTGTTTGTGTGTCTCTGGAAGCATGCCAGTGAACATGAGGGAACACATACACCCAGTCATGGTAAATGGTGTACAGACGTGGGGGTTAAGGGACACAGATGCATCCCTGACATTGGTAAAAGGGGATCTGGTACAGCCTGGTTAGCTTATACCCAATCAATACGTGACTGTACAGGACTTTGTGGGTGGAGAGAAAACATTGCCACTGACCAGCGTTCTCCTGGACTGGGGTGAAACAGGGGGAACTGTTCAACAGATGGCAGTGGCCAACACATTAGCAGTGGATGTGATCTTGGGTAACAATCTCCAGCAGGGGGTGGTATGTGCAGTTACCCATAGCCAAACAGCCAGGGAAAATTGTAGTTCCCTGAGCCCCCCAGAAACCATTGGGGAAGATACTGAGAGGCTGGTTCCCCAGCCTATGTCTCCAGAGTGGGAGACTTATAAAAAGAGGGTAGAAATTTCCCCAGTAGCAAGTAACCACATAGCTACAGAGGGTTACTTCAAAGAGGGAGGGGTGACCTCTTGTCAGAGGGCTGGGACTGACAGTGATCCTGAGGGCCCTGACGTTAGTGCTAGGGACCCTAGTATAGTGACTGAAGGGGACCTGTCCCATGCCTTGGGAAGGTATGAAGGGTTTGCAGCTGCTCAGAGGAGTGACCCTAGTTTAGAGAAGCTGAGGGCTTGGGCAGACTCGGACGGTGCACAGGGAGGTGATGGCAGACATACGGTTTATTGGGAAAATGGACTTATGTATACACAGGCAGTACAGACAGAGGGAGGGACGCTAGGCAGGCAGCTTGTCATTCCCCAGGGATATCGTGAGCAGTTGCTGAAGGTTGCCCATGATATTCCCTTATCTGGTCATCTGGGAATCGCACGAACTATGCAGCGGTTAGCCCAGAATTTCTACTGACCTAACTTC
The DNA here is from genome assembly GCA_016271365.2 of Neoceratodus forsteri. NCBI lineage: Eukaryota > Metazoa > Chordata > Ceratodontiformes > Ceratodontidae > Neoceratodus > Neoceratodus forsteri. Next base: position 256,931,437 of record CM057452.1, read on the forward strand.
ACCCAGCAGGTGAAGGAGTATTGCAGGTCTTGTCAACGGTTCCAAGAAATAGGGAAGGCGGGCAAGAAAACCCAAGCCGCCCTGATTCCATTGCCCATAGAGGAGGAGCCATTCCAGAGGGCAGGAATGGATATTGTGGGGCCTTTAAAACCCCCCAGCTCCTCAGGGAACAGGTTCATCCTGACTGTGGTGGATTATGCCACCCGGTACCAAGAGGCAGTCACCCTATCCTCTCTGAGGACAGACAAATTGGCAGATGCATTGCTTGGGATTTTTCTCCCATGTTGGGTTTTCGCAGGAGGTAATCACCGATTGAGGGGGTTCCTTCATGTCGGATCTAATAAAATGTTTATGGAAGAAGTGTGGGGTGGTGCAGAGATGCACGACACCGTATCACCCCCCAAGCCAATGGGCTTGTGGAATGCTTCAATGGTACCCTAAAGTCAATGCTCCGGGCATTTGCTGAACAGCATGGGAGGGACTGGGAGAAATATCTTCCCCACCTGTTGTTCGCATACAGGAAGGTGCCCCAAGAGTCGACAGGATTTTCCCCCTTCGAACTCTTGTATGGATACTGGGTACGTGGGCCCCTAGACTTGATCCAGGAGGACTGGGAAGGCAAGCACACTACCCAGGGAACTCCCATTTTGGATTACATCCTAAGGTTTTGGGAAAGGCTGAAGGAGCTTATGGGGACAGCCCAGAGCAACCTGGCAGCTGCCCAACAGAAACAAAAAGTATGGCATGACCGCAGAGCCAGAGCTCGCTCATACATGGTGGGTCAGGAAGTCACGGTCCTTATTCCAGTCCAGAAAGACAAGCTGCAAGCTGAGTGGGCAGGACTGTACAGAGTGGTTAGGAAGGTAAATGACGTAAACTACATTGTGGAGTTACCTGACCGTAGGCAGACAGAAAGGATGTACCATGTCAACACCATGAAGCCATATGCAAATAGGGCTGACATGATGTTCGTGGTGTGTAGTCATTGGGAGGGGATGGACGAAGGAGACCCCCTTCTGGACTTGCTGGAGGAAAGTAAGCGGGAGTCCTCTGTGAAAGCAGTAAAAGTGTCTCCCCAGCTGACCCCGGGCCAGATCCAGAAAGTGAGGGAGGTTTTAGCAGACTTTGCCCCCTTGTTTAGCACCAAGCCTGGAATAACCCCCTTAGCAACACACAATGTGGAGACAGGTACACAGACACCCATACGGTGGACAGCATATCGGGTGTCAGAGGCTGTCCAAAAGGACATTAGGAGGGAAGTGGAGGAGATGCTGGATTTAGGGGTAATCCAGAGATCCCACAGTTCCTGGGCCTCACCTGTAGTCCTTGTACCCAAGCCAGATGGCTCAACTCATTTCTGTGTAGACTATCATGGACTGAATGCAGTCATGAAGTCAGACGTCCACCTGATGCTCCGGATGGGCGAACTCCTGGACAAGTTGGGGGGGTGACCTACCTTACGACCATTGACCTGACAAAGGAGTATTGGCAGGTAGAGTTGACGGACAGAGCTAGGGAGAGGTCGGCTTTCATCACTCAGATAGGCTTACTTGAGTTCAAAGTAATGCCTTTCAGAATGAAGGACCCCCTGGCCACTTTCCAAAGGTTGGTGAATCAGGTGTTAAATGGTGCTGAGGAGTATGCCGTGGCGTACCTGGATGACATTGCCATCTTCAGTACCAGCTGGGAGAAACACCTGTCACACCTTAGGGAAGTGCTGGGCAGAATACAGAGGGCCGGGCTCACTGTCAAAGCCGAGAAGTGCCAGGTGGCCATGGGAGAAGTGGCATACCTCAGGTATGTGGTAGGCCGGGGACAGCTCCGTCCTAACCAGATAAAAATAGAGGTAATACAGGCATGGCCCAGACCAGAAACTCAGAAGCAAGTCAGGAGTTTTCTCAGGACAGCAGGGTACTACAGAAAGTTTGTACCTAATTACAGTGCCCTGGCTGTTCCCCTATCTGACCTGACAAAGAAACGGATGTCCAAGAAAATTACCTGGGGTCCAGCCTGTGAGGATGCCTTTACCAAACTGAAGGAGGCACTGTGCAGTGCTTCTGTTTTGACAAGTCCAGACTATAGCAAAACTTTTATAGTTCAGACGGACGCCTCAGATGTGGGTATTGGGGCAGTACTAAGCCAGACAACAAGCAGACTCCACGGTGAAAAGGAGTGTCTTGCCCTAGTGTGGGCCCTAAAGAAATTGGAGCCATACTTGTATGGGCAGCCTTTTGTGGTGCAGACTGACCACAACCCCCTGGTTTGGTTGACGCAGATGGGGAAAAACAATGGCAGACTGCTCAGATGGAGTCTTGCTCTACAAGGGTATGATTTGAAAATCGTACATAGGGCCGGAGACCAAGAATAAGAACTCAGATGGGTTGTCCCATGTGTATGAGGGATGAACTGAGTTGGGAAGCTCATCCCATGTAGGGGATAGATCCCCCAAATTCAGTCTAGGTGGGGAGGAATTGTCACACTTGGACCACTGATTCTGATCCCTGTATAAATTTTGTTGTAAATATAAGAAATTAATGTATGATGACTGTGGCAGAGGAAAAGGCTGTCTTACTGGAATTGACACATCAAGACCCCCGGGATAGTTCAGAGGACAGGAGGTGGTTTGAGTCTGCAGCTATTTAAAAGGCAATTCCTTTGTTCAATTTTCTTTAAGGCAGGAACCAAAGTATCCACTTTGTAATGCCCTCAGGGAGATCCTTTGACTTGCATAGTTGCCAGGAAAGACTTGTGGGGAGGGGTGTCGGAGAAAGGCCAGAATGGACATTGAGGAGGTTTGATGTCTGAGCCAGTTAGGACCCAGATGAATTTGGAAGGTCAAATACACATTCCCAGGAAGCCTTGGGAGGACATCACAGAACCTGTGTTGTGTGTGTGTGTGTGTGTGTGTGGCAGAACAAAAACCAGTTCTGACCTGTTACCCTGAGGAGAGGAAATTGAGTATGTCACTTATTTTTTTTTTAAATCTTGTTGGGATATCCTGTGTGGTAACATATAACTTTTAATACACCAAGGTGGAGTTTAATGATCTCAGAGAGGAGGCCGGCTCAGAACTCTTTTATCCAACTGAGCAAGCCTTAGAGACACACAAGACAATATTTCTGACTGAGAGAAGAAAGACCCTCAAAGCACTGAAAGAAAGTAAGCATTAGATTAGACCAGTCTAAATGTGTGTATTGTAGGAACTGTACTTTTTCCTGTTTGTTTTAAGGCTGTATGTGTTGGGATATATATTTGTTCTGTAATTATTGTTCTGTTTGGATATTTTTAAAGTAAAGATATATTTTGCAATAGAAACTGCATGGAGTGCCTTGACATTTCTTTTTATTTTAAGTGGAGCTTTTAAAGGTTATAAGTAACACCATGTATGGGCTTATTGTATACCAAACTAGGAAATGGATACAGTTCTCTAAAGTCCTGCATAGAGTTCTAAGGGTTCATTTGAAAGACCTGGTTGGGTGCCCGTAGGCAAAGATATCTGGCCCCCCGGAGACAGAACTATCTGAGCCTGATAATTGGGTACGCTAACAAGAGGTTATCAGTTTGAATCCCTCCAGAGCTTGAGACTATGATGACTTGAACCCACAGAATAGACAAGAGGGCTACCTTATTCTGTTACACTGTACACAAATCATATGCTCAGAGGTTGGCACTTTGGGAGTAGAGGGCTGACCGGCTGAGCGAGTTTGTGACCTAGACCATCATATGTGGATTTGTTTATAAATGATCAGATACTGCGGGGAAATCGATAAGGCTGTTGTAATCAGCAATGCAATAATACTTTGTGATTTTAATCAGTCTGAATCTGACTGGCTCAGGACTGATGGACTCAAGCCATTGCAATAGTAAACAATTCTATGATAAGAAAGGCAAGCTTTATTTATAAAGCACCTTTTGCTGAAAGCTCAGGACATTGTACAGATAATTTAATCAATTAAAATATAAACCAAGCAAAACATACAATTAAATATTGTATAAAACGGATTAATGGAATACATAAAATGCCATTTTGTTAACTTACTTGCTAGCTAGCTGGTATAAGCTTGTTCAAATAAATACATTTTCAGGGATACTCTATAGGCCTCCACTGAATGGGCCATATGGATATTCCCAGGCAGTGAGTTCCACAGCACTGGAGCGAAACTCCAAAAGGTCTGTCACCTAATAATCTCAAGCGGGAAGGGGAACAATGAGCAAGCCTGCATCGGTGGAGCAGAGGGGTCAGACTGGAAGGTAAAGGACCAGCAGATCTTCCAAATAGTCATGTCCCAAACCACGTAGGGCCTTCTATGTTATCAGGTATATCTTCAAGGTGATTCACCACCACATAGGCAGCCATTGCAGTGTATGCAGGACTGGCATGATGTGGTCACTCCGAGAAGATCCCACCACCAGTTGGGCTGCAGCATTCTAGACTAGCTGCAGGCATCGCATCAAACCTCCACATAAACCTAAGTATGGGGTGCTACATTAGTCCAACCTAGAGGTAACAAAAGCATGGACTATTGTTACGAGGTCAGCAGGAGCCAAATACTTTTTGATCCTGGTGATGTGTCAAAGATGGTAAAAAGCAGAACAACCACCACCGACACCTGTTGTTCAAATTTCAGGTTGCAGTCCAGAATGATCCCAAGATTCTTAACTGCATTGATAACTATGAGAGATTTGCCTTCTACTAAAGGGATAGTTACCACACCTCCCAGTGGTGCTTCTCCCCACTGACCCAGCTCGATCACCATGACCTCTGTCTTCCCTGGGTTGAGACATAGCCAGTTAAAGGCTGTTTAGTCATTTATCTCAGCGAGACATCTCCCCAGCACCGAAGCCACAAAGTTCCTGCCAGGGGAACAAGACATGTACTGCTGAGTATCATCTGCAAAACAGTAAAACTTGACACCGTTCTGTCTGATTTCTCCTAAAGGCAATATGTACACAGAAAAGAACACAAGCAAGGATCAAGCCTTGAGGAACCCCACCGGAAATTGCAGAAGGCCCAGTGATGAAATTACCTAGAGCAACCTGCTGTGTTCTCGCAGTTATGTAGGACTCAAACCAGTGCAGAAGTGTGCCAGTGAAACCCACATAGTTACTCAGGTGATCAATAGCACCCCATGGTCAACTGTGTCAAATGCCAATGAGAGATCCACAAGGACCAAGATGGAACAAAGTCCTTGGTCTGTCACAAGGAGGAGATCATGAGTCACCTTGACAAGCGCAGTCTCAGTGCTGTTGCGGGGCTGATAGCCTGACTGGAGAGGTTCAAAGATGTTATAAGTCTCTAGGTGATCCACAGGTTGCTCCATCACCACCTTCTCTGTAACCTTCCCCAAGGAAAGAGAAGGTTAGAAACTGATCTGTAATTCACTAGAACGTCAGGGTCAAAGGATTTTTTTTTTTTCAGGAGGGGTCTAACCACCCACTTTTTCAGGACAAATGGAAAACACCCTTTCTCAAGGACCCACTAATGATCTCGGCAAGTGATCTCATGATACCACCAGTGAGCACGGGCTAAAAGAGATTGATAGGGCTCCAGCAAGAGGAAGCAATATTTTGGATATAATATAGCCAGGGACATACAATTATGGCAGGTAAGAAAACCATTAGAAAATGGTGATCCCAATATGGTCAATCACTGTCGCCTACAGGGGGGAGGGAGATGAGCACTACTCCATTCACAAAAGAAAGGGTCCTACAAGAGCTCGCTAAGCTCAGGGTGGACAAGGCAATGGCATACATCCCAGGGTACTTAAGGAGCTAAGGGTGGAACTAGCAGAGCCATTAGCAGAACTGTTTAGTGAGTCTCTGAGCACAGGAGAGGTACCAGAAGACTGGAGAAGGGCTCATGTGATTCCGCTCCACAAGAGTGGTAGCAGGAAGGAGGCAGGGGACTACAGACCAGTTAGTCTTACCTCAGTCGTGGGCAAGATTATGGAGGCACTCCTTAAGGAAAGGATAGTGCAACACCTGGAATCCATAGGGCACAGGCTCCAAGACAGCATGGGTTTACAAAGGAAGGTCCTGTCAAACTAATCTCATAGATTTCTTTGAGTGGGTAACCAGAGTGGTGGACCAAGGGGAAGCAGTTGATGTCGCCTACCTTGACTTCAGCAATGCTTTCGACACTGTTCCATATAGAAGATTGATAAATAAGCTGGGTAGGCTTGGGGTGGGTCAGAAGTTGGTCAACTTGGTGGCAAACTGGTTGACGGGCAGAAAACAGAAAGTGGTGGTAAATGGTATACAGTCAGAAGAGATGCAAGTCACAAGTGGGGTACCTCAGGGATCAGTCCTGGGGCCAGTCCTCTTCAATATCTTCATTAGTGACATTGCAGATGGACTAGAGGATAAGGCTTGTCTGTTTGAGATGAAACCAAGATCTGCAACAGAGTAGATGATCCAGATGGGGTGGGCAGAATGAGAAGAGATCTGGATAAACTAGCAAAATGGTCAGAAGAGTGGCAACTGGGATTTAATGCAAAGAAGTGCAAGATCATGCACATAGGGAAGAGAAACCTTGAAGCCACCTATAGGCTGGGAGGGGAGTTGCTGGCAGTCACAAAGGAAGAAAGAGACTTGGGCATCATCATCATCACCGATGACCTGAAATCATCCAAGAAGACCTCTAAAGCAGTAGGTAAGGCTAGGGGGATGTTAGGGTGTATTTGTAGGGGTATCACAAGTTGTAAGAGGGAGGTGATAATCCCTCTTTACAAGACACTGGTTAGGCCCCATCCGGAGTACCGCGCGGCAGTACTGGAGGCCACACCTTCACAAGGACATTAACCAAATTGAGGCAGTCCAGAGAAGGGCAACTAAAATGGTGCAGAGACTGCATCAGAAGACATATGAGGACAGATTAATGGAGCTCAATATGTATGCCCTAAAGCAAAGGAGGGAGAGAGGTGATATGATCGAGACATTCAAACACCTTAAGGGCATTAACAAGGTGAAAGGGTCTAACATGTTTAAATATAAGAAAAATAGCAGGACAAGAGGACACAGCATGAGATTAGAGGGAGGCCGATAAAGGGGGAATGTGAGGAAATTCTTTTTCACAGAAAGGGTGGTGGATGCATGGAATGGCCTACCTCAGGAAGGTGGTGGCTATGAATACAGTGCAGGGCTTCAAACAGGCATGGGATAGGCATAAGGGAGCAATACAGATGAGTATGAATAGAGAGGCCACTGACAGAGCAAAGGCCGATGGCACATTTATAAGGTAGAAAAAGAAATGGGCAGAACTGGATGGGCCTTGCGGTCCTTATCTGCCGTCAACTTCTATGTTTCTATAAAATAAAAGGCATCATTGTCAATATGTTACAACTGTGATATTTTAAACTTTCTTGAGGTGAGAAATAATCTTGCAGAATGGAACTGGTCAGATAAATTTCATGGCATGAATACCAGCGAGAAATGAATAGTGTTCAGAAATAAAATAACCAGCTTAAAGATCACATCTGCACTATCATATCACAAATGTAACAAAAAAGATAAGGCCATTGTGGCCAACTGGTAAGGTTAGCAGTTTGATTAATAAAAAGTAGCAAGCATACAAATAGCTACAGTAAAGCAAATGGGAGCAGACTGGACAAAGCAATATTATATATGCACATATTGAGGAACTGTGAAGATTCTATAGGGACGGAAAAGATCAGGCTCAAAAGCAAACTTGCAAGTGGAATAAATAGAGACATCCATTACATAGATAGCAAACTCAGTTAGAGGAACAGACCAAACTGGTTGACCTCTGATTGTGGACAACAAGCATTTGAATAAAGAGTAAGATATGGCCTTTCAGTTTAACAATTACTTCTGCTCATATTCAGAGCAAAAGCTAACATTAGCAGCAAAGATAAACAGGGTGTTACAAAAATCACAAACCAGAATATTAATAATGTTACACTTTACTCAGCATTTGTTAAATGTAGAATGAGGTGTACAAAAAACTCAAATTTTATACACATCCAATGTTTGGGGATGCTACATAAACCCCAAGAGCAAAGCTTGATGGGTTTATAACAGCATCCCACACTGAAGGTGTGTAAAAAAAAAAAAAAAACTGAGTTTCTAGGGGCATGGTCGTGTGGATATAGTTCACTATCCACACTCTGGCAGTTCCACTGGAGCAGTCTGATTTGCTGGACATCTTTAAGCTAGGCTTATCCAACTATCCAGGCAGTATATCCCCCCACTCCACCCTGTGACATCAGATCTTTCTTTCCTCTGGAAGAACAGGTCACCTCCTTCGCGGCTGCCATTTAGGATTTACTACGGCACAGGCGAACTTTGTCCTTCAAAGTTTTCAAGTTATTTGGGTTTCTTTCTTCAAGTTCCTTTGACTCCCCTCTTAGACCTTCAATGGAGTATTAGAAGCCAGGGTTCAAGTTCTGTGTTCGGTGCTGGCAGAGGATGTCAGTCACTGACCTGCATGACATGTACATGTATTACCTGGGCAGGCAGCACAATGTAGCTGGGTGCAGCCTTTGTCTCAGCATGCTTCCTGAGTCCCTCGAGGACAGGAAACATAGAAACATAGAATTTAATGGCAGATAAGGACCGCTTGGCCCACCCAGTCTGCCCATTTCCTACCTAATGGATAAGCTGCAGATCCTAGTTAACCAGCAGCCTACTTCTTTCTACCCCCGCCCCCTAGAATTGCCTTGTGACTGTCCCATGCATGCTTTAATTCAACCACTGTTTTTGACTCCGCAACCTCCTCCGGAAGGCCGTTCCATGCATCCACAACCCTCTCTGTGAAAAAATACTTCCTTACATTACCTCTGAGCATCCCTCCTCTATCTTCAAATTGTGCCCCTTGTTCTTGCAAACCTTTTTTTTGAAAGATGCTACCCTCTTGGACTTTGTTGATTCCCTTGAGGTACTTGAAAGTTTCTATCATGTCCCCCCTCTCCCTCCTTTCCTCGAGGCTATACATATTAAGCTCCTTTAGTCTCTCTTCATATGTCTTCTGGTGCAGACCCTGCACCATTTTAGTTACCCTCCTCTGGACAGTCTTCCATGTTGTGTTGTCCCTTGCGGAGATTGGGTCTCCAGAACTGTACACAGTACTCCAGATGGGGTCTCACCAGCTGTCTGTACAGAGGGATAACAACTTCCCTGTTTCTACTGGTAATGCCTCTCCCTATGCATCCCAGTATCCCCAACCCTCCTTACTGCCCTCTCACATTGCTTGCCCACCTTTAAGTCATCTGATATGACTACCCCCAGGTCCCTTTCCATTTTTGTTGTTGTTAGTATCACACCCCCCCATTGTGTACTCTTCCCCTGGGTTTTTGTTTCCCAGGTGCATTACCTTGCACTTCTTTGCATTGAATCTAAGCTGCCACACATTTGACCATTCCTCTAACCTTGCCATGTCCCTTCCCATCCTTTCCACCCCACCTTGAGCATCAATTCTGTTGCAGATCTTTCTGTCATCTACAAAGAGACATACTTTTCCTTCCAGTCCCTCTGCGATGTCGCTTATAAAGATATTGAAGAGGACCGGTCCTGATACTGAATCCTGTGGTACCCCACTAGTGACCCCCCTTTCTTCAGAGTAGACTCCATTTACTATTACCCTCTGTGTCCTATTCTTCAGCCAATTCTTTAGTCAGGCTGTCATCTTGGGACCCACTCCCAGGCTGGTTAAATTATATATTAATCTTTTGTGTGGGACTGAGTCAAATGCCTTGCTAAAGTCTAGGTAGGCCATGTGCACAGCCCTTCCCTGATCTACTACTTTGGTCACCCAGTCAAAGAAATCTATTAGATTCATCTGGCATGACCTTCCCACTGTGAATCCATGCTGCCTTAGGTCCTGTGCCCCTCTGGCCTCTAGGTACTCAACAATTGTTTCCTTCAGAAGTGATTCCATTATTTTCCCTATCACTGGGGTTAAACTAACACATCTGTTGTTTCCTGCTTCTGCCCTGCTCCCACTTTTGTGAAGGGGAATCACATCTGCCCTCCTCCAGTCCTCAGGTACCACTCCATCCTCCCATGATTTGTTAAAGAGGTAGTCACTGGTGTCATTAGTTCTACCCTTAGTTCTTTTAGAATTCTGGAATGAATCCCATCAGGCCCCATTGCTTTGTCCACCTTCAGTTTTAAGAGTTCTTTCAGAACCCTTTCTTCTGTAAATGGGCTGGTATCAACTTCTGTATCCAGAGTGTTTCTGTTGTTTGTTTTAGGTACCTCCCCCTCTTCATTTGTAAATACTGAGCAAAAATATTTGTTTAGTATCTCTGCCTTTTCATCGTCACCCTCTGCCCACCCCCTCCCCTTTATTAAGCCTCACTATCCCTTCCTTAGTCTTCCTTCGCTCCCTGATGTATCAAAAAAGTTTATCCCCCTTCTTAACTGAGTTGGCTATCTTTTCCTTGGTTCGGGCCTTTGCTGTTCTAACTGCCTTCCCAGCTTCCTTTTGCTTTAACTTATACAATTCTCTGTCCTGCTCCTTCTGTCATTCCTTGTACTTCCTGAATGCTTTCTTTTTCTCTTGAACCTTCACTGCCACCTCCTTTGAGAACCATAGAGGTTTCTTACATTGTTTTGTTTTGTTTATTTGCTTCAAACAAAGGCTTGTTACCTCTGTGATAGCAGTTTTTATTATTCCCCATTGTTCTTCCACCCCTCCTTCCTGCGCATTTGCTAGTGCATTCCTTAGGCACTAGCAAATGGGCGTTGATGGGGGCACCACTGGTGGATCCCAGGTAACCGGGGTTCCAGGGCCTAGAGCCCTACCTTGCCCCGTAATGGCCCACTGTTGCCACAGGAGCTTCTTGTAGCACCGGCACAGCTTCACACAAACGCTTGTTACTTCTGTGATGACAGTTTTGTTATTCTCCATTGTTCCATGGCCTGGTCTGGGTCAAGGCATACCCGCTCTCTCGATCCCACTTGACCAGGAGATGTCATTGATGCTTCTCAGCCTCCTAGGTTCCAGGTAGGCAGGAAGCTGTGGCTTTTGCTGGGTCGGTCTTCTGAATGGGCTCTAAAAGACTGCCTTAAGGGCTGCAAGATGGCCTTGACTGCAGCCAGCTCTGCTCAGCAGCTTGTGGCCCTTGAAGCAGAAGTGGTGGCTGCCATGTACAGGCATCTCCTTGGTCTCATCACTGTTCCCAACTGTAGCCAGCATCAGAGGGTAATTCTCTAGAGGCTTCCAGGACATGTGTTTGGCCCTCCAGACCTTGGGGAGAGCTATTCTCACCATGGTTCCAAACACAAGTGCCACAGATGCTGGTCATGGCACCGGGAGAGATCAAGGTCCTCCTGGTCCTTCAACTTGCCTGAACCTTCAACAGTGGTCGAGTGCTCTTTGATCAAGGGGCAGATTGGGCAGGTTGAGGGCTCTTCAATCCCCCATCAAGCCAGTAAACTTCGACTCCTGTCGAGCAGGCCATGGAAATTTTCCTGGAGCCTCTTGAACAGTTGTCAGATGAGATTGAGGAATCGATCTTACAGACCCTGGTGCTTCCATTCCTCACTCAAAAGGACGTGGTTCAGTTGGTGTCCCTGTCCTGTCCTCAGTGGAAACAGCCTCTGTTGAAGGTCAAACCTTCCATGCCCTTGCTGCTTAACACAGGCAGGCATGTGGTATACATCACAACCATTTGGAAGGCTCCCCTCACCACCAATCATCCAGTTAACAGTCAGAGTCGAGATCTAGGTCAAGGCATTCCAGCTCTCGATCCTGCTTGACCAGGAGATGTCATTGATGCTCCTCAACCTCCTCATCCTTAGGTGAGGAGAGGCACCAACACAAGCTGTGCCAGTGCTACAAGGAGCTGCTCTGGCAATAGTGGGCCATTACGGGGCAGGGTAGGGCTCTAGGCCCTGGACCCCCGGTTACCTGGCAGCCACCAGTGGTGCCCCCATCAGTTCATTCCATGCAGGTGTGCCCCACAACTGCTGCTTCACCTCTTTGGGTGGAACCACCACCACCACAGCCAAAGGTGGGCGCTGTCGAAGAAGGCCCATTCAGCCACTGGCTTGCCAGGCTTGTTGTCAGTGCAGATCACCCTGGGAAGGATAGCTGGGTGCTCCATGGTAAGAAATGGTTGAGGGCCATGTTTGAGGAGTCCTCGGACAACTCAGGCCATGAGTTCATGGCCTCCTCTGGGACTCTTCTCCTTGACCAGGGATCAGTCGAGGAGCTGTCCACTGAGTATGACCCAGTATCCTTTGGTGCACTTTTCTACTTAATATCGGAGTCCATGTCAGTCCCACTAGAGTCAGTCCAAAAAAAGGGTTATGTACCCTTCTACGGACATTTTGGATAGGGATGAATTCCAGAGGTTGCCTTTCCCATGGCTAAAGTCATTTTGGGACTGGCCCTGGAGCTTTGGCAGCATCCAGCATCCTGCCCAGCACCTTCTACCCATATGGTCTGGAGGTCCCTTTCTGGGTTCTTGGACCATCCCTCCACGGAAGGGTTGGTAACTGATTTGGTGTTCCACAAATCTGGACTTTAGGAAGTGTGGACAAGCCTCCAGACAAAGAATTCCATAAGATTGACCACACTGCTAGAAAGATGTTGGCTGCGGCATCCCTGGGTCTCTATCAGGCTAGCCATGCCACGATAATGGCCAATTTCGGTCACTCCCTGATGGGAGTTTTTTATTCCATTCTCCCTCACCTCCTGGCTGATCAGCAGTCAGCAATGATGGTCATCAGAGACCAAGATCAATTGCTGGTTAAATACTAGCTCCAGATGGCCTTGGACATAGGCGATTCATGTGCCTGTGCAGTGGCTGTCTCCATGCATTGCAGGGCCTAGCTACATCTGTCCACCTTCACGGCAGACACCCTGTGCACAAGCTGTGTGATATCCCTTTCTTTGGCACTGATGTATTTGGCCCTTGGGTGGAAACATCTCACCCATATTGAGAAGTCCAGTGCCTCCATGGATTCTCTAGCATCATACCAGAAGAACACAAAAAAGAAGTCTAACAAACAGGGTTTCCAGTACTGATCCTTTCAGTCACAGCCTCCTTGGCAGCAGCCCCAGCAGGGGCAGTATCAGGCCTGGTGCCCCAAGCAAAAGTCTGGGGGCCAGGGTCCTAAAAATGGAGAGCAGGGGTGGTGTTACCTGTCTGGCTGCAGCCACCAGTGCCTCCACAAAAGCTGCCTAGTGACGGGCTGGGGGTGTCATCCCTCAACCTATCCTGTCCCTGTCTTTGCTCCCCGTAGGAGGTTGGTTACATCACTTCTTGCCACGTTGGTCCACTACCACAACAGACAACTGGATCTTGAATGTAGTGGGCAGAAGGTTGCCTCTGGACTTTGAGGCCCTCCTGCCTTAAAGTCTCCAGGTACCTCATGCATCCAGAGTGTAGCAGGACACGCTATCTGTTCTTCAGGAGAACACTGCTCAACTCCTTGCAAAATGGGCAAAAGCCTGTATCCAGGATGCCCTGGCCAGTCAGGGTTACATGTCCAGGTACTTCCTCATCCCAAAACAGATAGGGGGAGTTGGCACCCCATACTGGATCTGCATGATGTAACCAGTTCTGGATGGTCACTCTGAATCAGATCATTCTGTCACTATAGCAGCAGAACATGTAGTTTTGCTTCCTAGACCTCTAGGATGTGTTCTACCACGTGCCAGTCCATTTGTCCCACCACTGGTACCTCCAGTTCTGAGCAGAAGGGGTCTTTCACCAGTTGCAGGTCATGTCCTTTGGCCTCTCCTTGGTGCCCAGGGTTTTCACCATGTCCATGGCAGTGGTGGCAGCATATTTGCAGCGTCTAGGTGTCAGGATATTTCCCTGCATGGACAACTGACTGCTAGCTGGTTCATCCAAAGGGACCGTGGAGAGGTCCAGAGATCTGGCACCCCAAACTTGCCAAGACTTGGACCTGTTGGCTAACCCGAACAAGTCCAAAATGGTATCCACACAGGTGATCAAGTTCATTAGGCAGAACTGGACTCCCTGTGGGCCAAGGCCTGCCTTTCTGTTGACTAGGCACTGGATCTTACCTCCTTTACCTGATCATTTCAGGCTGGGCTCTCTTGCCCTGCCTGGGATTTCCTGAGGCTGCTGGGATACCTCCAGTGGGAATTGGGCCATGAGTGGTCCCAGCACCTAGGCCTCTTGGACCAGCTGGTCACAGTGATCCAGCTGATGTGGGATGCCATCAAGTGGTGGCTGATCACAGAACACCTGGAGAAAAGAACCCCATTAGATTTAGTGCAATGAAGTGCAAAGTATTGCACCTGGGGAACAAAAACCCTGGGGAAGAGTACACGGGGGGATGTCATCAAGGCACAGGTCAGAAAGCATAGGAGAAAACCAGAAGCAGTTGTAGAATTTGCAAAAAGTATTTATTAGTACTAGCAGTAACATAAAAATATAAACTTGTTCAGAATAACTATTTACAAAGGCAGAATAAACAGAGAAGATCCATCTGAGTTTTCCTTCAGTTTCTGTGTATCCCAAAACATGCAGCTCTCTCTATTATAAGTCTTTGCAAACCCCCTCCTTAACAAGCATCCTTTTTTTTCTGAAATGTTCTTGTAAATATCAGGCAGGTGCAGCAAGAACACAATGTCCCAGAACTGAGGCTCCTTCTCCACAGCCTCTGAAAAAAGGGTTTAAAAACTGGTCTCAGGTTAACCTCTTGAGTTCCCAATAGCTTTTTGCAGTCATCTCAAACTATAATTATATACATTTCAATGGTAACACTATATAATTTCTAAACAAAGGAATGCCAATATCAGTTACATTTCCACATAATGATTTGTATATATTTTTATGCCAGCAGTTATGCAAGGGAGGAAAAGACAGAAACAGCAAGGGAAGACTGAGAGGCAGTGCTCCCCTCGAATACTTACTTTCAAACATGGGACAAATTGGTTTCTCAGTTTGTCTGGGGAGGTAAAGCACCACAAGTGAAATACTCTATGCTACAACTTCCTAGGGCATGAAGGGGGCTTAACCTCCCAAATATGAAATGATATGCCCAAGCAGCTCAAGTCTGTATAGCCCTACTACACACAAGTTACCTAATGTGTAGCTCACTGGAAAGACATTGAGATCACCCTTAATGGTCTGGAGAATTGTCCCTCTTTTATTTTAGGGAATCCACCAGAATGTATACCACTCACAAGGTTTATGAGATTTGCCTTGGAAGTTTTGAAATGCTGGTTGCAAGTGTGGCAATCTATGTTCCTTCAAGAGAGACAATACCTTTCGGTGGCTCCAATCCAGCAATGGGAAATGTATAACCTCCGTTATACCTTTCAGTTGGTGGGACCCTTGGGCATCTACTCCTTTTCACGCTTACAAGCAGAGTATAAACTTCCCAATAATCAACACAAAATGTATATGACCCTTAGAGGTAGATTACTACCATTTGAGGAGACCCTATCAGGGGTAGCTGAATCCCCTCTAGTTTGATTCAAATGGTGATACACCATTTAAGGGGACAAGTACAGGGGCATGTTATTAGTGGCCTTTATTTAGCACTATGTTCTTATGGTAAAGATTCATTGGACTATCTTAGAGTTCGATAGTCTAAGGAACTGGGAATAGAACTAGAAGATGATCACTGGCAAAAATCAGCTTCACTATATTCTAGAGTCTCCTCTAATATATATTGGTGGAAATATGCATGGAAATCTAGAATTAGGTTGTTTAGAACCCCAGATATAACTGCAACATTTATCAGGCAGGGATTTGGGGCCTGCTGGAGGGAATGTGACCAAGAGGGGCCGGGATTGGACATATCTTATGGTCATGACCATACCTATTGGAATATTGGCAAGGGATCATAACTGAATTAAATGGTATATATGGGAGACCGGAGATGCTTACCTTGACCTTCATTTTGACAGCAATGCTACCTAGTGGACTTAAGGTCTAGGGGACACTCTACAGAATGCTAACCTTACTGGTCTTGGCGACCAAAAAGGTCATCACAAGACTCTGGCTTTCCACTCAGATCCTGGCTAAGGAGTCTTGGAGAAAATGAACACATGAAATATATTTTGGAAAGGGATTAATCCAAAATGAACAACAGAGTTCCCAGTTTTGATAATCACTGGAAACAGTGGACTCTTTATCAATTAGAACATGACCCAGATTTTATACCCAGATTTTGTACCATGAATGTACAAGATAACCCCTAAACCATTTTGGGGTTCCAAAGGGTGGAGGTGATGGGGGGGAACCATAATGAGCTAAATTGATTGAGTATACATATAGGCATGGCCATAACTGGGTATTAGTAAGGTGCCTTTATTTTATAGTTGACTCCTCTCCCAGTAGCTATAAGA
This sequence comes from Neoceratodus forsteri, assembly GCA_016271365.2. Lineage (NCBI taxonomy): Eukaryota > Metazoa > Chordata > Ceratodontiformes > Ceratodontidae > Neoceratodus > Neoceratodus forsteri. Next base: position 256,947,737 of record CM057452.1, read on the forward strand.
AGATCCATAATGCTGTTAGCTGCTTGCTGTGGATCTGGACTATATATCTCTATCACTGCCCTATTCAGTATATGCTGACTCTGAATATATCTCTGTATTGCCTGTTGCACTATTTTGTAATGTTAAAAATAATAAAAAAAAAAAAAGAAACCATGAGAAGCAAAGAATTGCGAGACTGTCGGGTGATCAAATCCTAGGTCTCACGAGAAAATTTGGTTGCACAACCAGACAGACGAGACAGAAAAGGGGAGAACAGAACAGATCCCTGCATTCAGACCCTCCATAACAACTGGGGCTGGGTCCCATTCAACCCTGTCACATACACCCCCTCCTTAAGAGGGAACCTGTTTTATCAAACAGATTTCTAAAACTTTCTATTAATTCTCTAACATTAGCTTCTAACTTTTAGAAATTAAGCATATGTGCAGCATCCTTTTTTCTATAACAGTACAGCAAACAGTAAAGTTTAAACTCATACATTTGTTTTTCAACCTGCAGAACCCTCAATTCCTGATCCATATCTCGACAGAAAATCATCATTGCTATTCTCTTTACCAGATTTGTGTATCACCTTGAATTTAAATGGCTGTAGTGCCAGGTACCACCTTGTGATTCTGAAGTTTTATGTTTCATTTGATTAAGTCAACAGAGAGCATTGTGATCTGTTATAAGTACAAAGTCAGTTCCTAGCAAGTAAAACTTAAGGGACTCCATGGCCCACTTTGCTGATAAACATTCCTTTTCAATGGTGGAGTACCTTTTCTCTCTGTCATGCAACTTCCTACTTATGTACAGAACAGGATGTTCTGTCCCATCTATATTTTGACTCAGGACTGCACCTAGGCCTACCTCCGATGCATCTGTAACAAAAATGGTTTCTCAAAATCTGGGCTTCTTAAAACACGGGCTGAACATAATGCAGCCTTAATGGCTTAAAGCTTTTGCCACACTCTCTGGTCCATTTCACATTATTCGGGTACCGTTTTTCATGAGCTCTATGTGGGGAGTAACTAACTCAGCAAAGTTGGGAACAAATCTCCAATAATAACTGGCCAGCTCCAAAAATGAACTGACATGTTTCTTGGTTTTAGGGACAGGGCTGTTAGCTACAGCTTCTACCTTAGAAACCTCAGGCTTGACTTCTCCATTTCCCAAAACAGCCCAAATATCTGGTTTCCTGCATGCCCGATGCATACTTGGTTGGACTAATTGTCAGACATGCCTTTTTGATAGCTTGGATAACTGCTCATAGGTGTTCCAGGTGGCTTTTCCAGTCTTGATTGTACACCACAACATCATCCAGGTGCATAGTACAATAATCAGTGTGCGGGGATAAAATCACTGCTGGAATGTAGCAGGTGTGCCATGTAAACCAAATGGCATGGTGGTGAACTGCTGGAATCCAACAGGAGTGGTAAATGCAGTTTTGTCTCTGGATTCTTTAGCTAAAGGGATTTGCCAGTAATCCTTGGTGAGATCGAGGGTACTGATTTTTTTTTTTAAGTTGTTTAACCAGGAGTAGCACTTTAAGCTGAAAGCTTTTTTACAGGTGTGACTTGGGAGCACAGTGAAGTTAAGTGACTTGCTCAGGGTCACACAGTATGCAAGTGGAAGCTGTGGGATTCAAACCCAGGTCTGGTCCGCTGGATGTCACCAGATTTGTAGCTCAGAGCCTTAAACCACTGAGCAATACTGCCTGATATACTTTGCACTCCCCAGTCTGTCCACCAAATCATCTATTCTGGGCATAGGGTAACTGTCGAATTCTGACACTTGATTAACTTTCCTAAAATCAAGGCAGATTCTAGCACCACCTTCTTTTTTGTTTACAATTACCATTGGTGATGACCAAGCACTTCTCGACTCTTCTGTGATACCCAATTCTTTAATTTTGTATATTTCCTTAACCACGTCAGCTCCTAACCGCTCTGGTAACCTGTATGTCTTTTGCCTAATAGGGCGAGCATTCCTTGGCACTATTACGTGTTCGACCCCTTTTTCTTGGCCTGGTACTGTGGTAAAAGTATTGTTAAATGTCTTTAGCACATTACAAATTTCTACAGTTTGTTCTGAGGTTAAGGAAACATAGAAACACAGACTTTGACGGCAGATAAGGACCGCTTGGCCCACCTAGTCTGCCCATTTCCCTACCTACAGGATAGGCCACAGATCCTAGTTAACCAACAGCCTATTTCTTCCTACCCCCACAAAATTGCCTTATGTCTGTCCCATGCATTCTTGAATTCTCCCACAGTTTTAGACCCCACAACCTCCTCAGGAAGGCTGTTCCATGCATCCACTACCCTCTTTGTGAAAAATACTTCCTCACATTGCCTCTGGAACCGCTCCCCATCTTTAAATTGTGTCCCTTGTTCTTGCGCCTGTTTTTCTGAAAGATGCTACCCTCTTGGACTTTGTTGATTCCACTGAGGTACTTAAAAGTTTCTATCATGTCCCCTCTCTCTCTTCTTTCCTCAAGGGTATACATATTAAGCTCCTTTAGTCTCTCCTCGTACGGCTTCTCTTGCAGACCCTACACCATTTTGGTTGCCCTCCTCTGGACTGCCTCTATCCTGTCTATGTCCTTGCAGAGATGGGGTTTCCAGAACTGGATGCAATACTCCAGATGGGGTCTCACCAACTGTACAGAGGGATAATACCTTCCTGTTTTCTGCTGGTGTTGCCTCTCCCTATGCATCCCAGTAAACCCCCAGCCCTCCCTGCTGCCTTCTCACATTGCTTGCTAACCTTAAGATCATCTGATATGATTACCCCCAGGTCTCTTTCCTTTTTTGTTGTTGTTACTACCTCCCCCCAATTGTGTAATCTTCCCCTGGGTTCTTGTTTCCCAGGTGCATTATTTTGCATTTCTTTGCATTGAATCCTAGCTGCCATACTTCTGACCATTCCTCCAACCTTGCCAAGTCCCTTCTCATCCTTTCCACGCCTCCTTGTGTATCAACCCTGTTGCAGATCTTTGTGTCATCTGCAAAGAGGCATACTTTTCCTTCCAGTCCCTCTGCAATGTCACTCTAAATACATTAAAAAGGACTGGACCCAGTACTGAACCCTGCGGTACCCCACTAGTAACCCATCTTTCTTCAGAGTGCACTCCATTTACATTTACTTTCTGTGTCCTGTTGTCCAGCCAATGTTTTACCCAGGCTACCTGCCTGGGACCCACTCCCCTTTACAGCATCAGCAGTTACAGTTTGTTTCAGTCTATCAGTGTCAGTGGCTCAGTAGGTAGCACACTCGCCTCTGAGGCCGGGAGATCAGAGGGCTGTGGGTTCAGTTCCCACATCTGGCACTTGGGTTAATATCCCAGTACTGACACTGTAATGCAGCATGAGAGGGGTGCTGCATTTATGAGGGTGCCGTCTTTCGGATGAGACGTTAAACCAAGGTCCCATCTGCCTGGATTGGTGGTAGCTCAGGTGGATGTTAAAGATCCCATGGCACTTATCGAAAAGAGTAGGGGAATTTCCCCGGTGTCCTGGCCAAATTTCCCTCATTCACTAAAATACCACCAACAGCTTAATCTGGTTCAAGATCAGTTGGCATTCATCTGTATCCCCTTCCCCCGGGTTGTGCTTGAAAATAGGCAGGATTTGTCTAGTCTAGTGCACTTACCCGGTCAACAAAAGCTAAATAAATAAAAAATAAATATCATAAGCTATAACAATATCTTCTTTATCAGTTTCCGGTAAAACTAGCATAACAGCTTTTGGTGTTTTTTTAACCGATTTGTTGAGGAGGTTAGCATGGTATATCTTAAAAGGATTTTTCCTGTCAGGGTTCTCAGTTTCGTAGTTAATAGTGTCAGTACATCTAAGCACTCTATAAGGCCCTTGTCACTTCATTAACAGTTTATTTTCTGTTGTAGGTAACAGTAGCAAAACCTTTTCACCTGGCTCAAAAACTTTTCCTTTTACCCCATGGTCATAATATACCTTCTGATGAACCTCCTTAGTAGCTTCTCTGGTCTCCCACTGCACCTATAAGTACATGTACATCTCAAGGTCTCTTTGACTTCCTTATTGATTGACAGGCACACCCGAGGGAGGGGATGGAAAAGTGGTGGGGGGGATTGGGGGCTAAGGGGAAGGAGGAGGCTAGGGTTTTGGTTTTGATACTTCCTAATAACTGTACTACTTAATGTAATTGTATCTGAAAATCTCAATAAAGCTTCTTGTATTTCAAAAATAATATACCTTCTGCTGGTTTGGGGCCTCTTCCTGATTACTAAGGGCAATTTCAACATATTTTGCCAGCATCTTTCTTAGGGCACACATATAATACATTATAGATTGTTTCTGAGTGGAGTTATCATCCCACATTTCTTTTATCACATCTAGTGGCCCTCTTGGCTGCCTACCATACAGCATTTCAAATGGTGAAAACCCTGTTGATGCCTGTGGCACTTCTCTGTAAGCAAAAAGTAGGTAAGGCAAGTATTGGTCCCAATATTTCCCTTCCTCTTTTACAAATCTTTTTAAAACATGTGTTTTAGGGTTTGGTTAAAATGTTCAACAAGACAGTCTGTCTGAGGGTGATAAGGGGAGGTTTTTATGGCAGTGATACGTAATAGTTTGTACAGCTCCTTAAGTAATGCAGCACCAAAATTACTACCCTGATCAGTAATAATTTCTTTAGGTATGGCTACTCTGATGAAAATTTGTGTAGGCTCTGCTGCTACATTTGAAGCTGTGACAGTACGCATTGGAACTGCTTCTGGGTATTGAGTAGCATAGTCACATACTACCAGGATAAATCGATTACCCTTTTTACTTTTGTCTAAAGGGCCAACCACACCCATTGCAATTCTCTCAAAAGGCACACCTATCAAGGGTAGGGGCACCGGGGCACCTTGTCTTTTGTAGTGACTGGGGCTACTTTCTGCCACTCAGCACAGTAATTACAACAGGTAGCAACATCTTCATGAATTCCAGGATAGTAAAATCTATACAGCAATCTGGCAAGGGTGCAATCCCTCCCTGAGTGACCAGCCATAGGACTATCGTGCTATCTGTAACAACTCTGTTCTATGCTTTTGTAGTACAACCAGTTGTTCTCTCTGTTCCTGTGTCTGAGGTTTAAGTCAAACTCTGTACAGTAACCCATTACATTTTTTAAACATTGGTTCACCCTGTTTTGGTTTCACCCCTAGCTGCTTAAAATAACCATGGAGAGAAACATTGTTAGCTTATTCTGAAAGAAAATCACAATCAGTAATCAGTTTAGTTTCAGCATTTTCATATGTTAACCCCTTATGTCCATCAGTCATTTGTTGCCACAGTTTCTTTAGGCATCGTCTTTCTTTCCTTTATTTCCAGATCTTAGAGCTGTGCCAAACAAGTCTGAATCAGAGTCACTGAAAGGAAAAGTGTCCCCACCATTTGAAATTTGTTTTGCCTGAGCTGTTGTTACCATTGCTGCTGAAACTACAGGGTTCGGTTCCTCTGAGATTAACTCAATAAATCCTGGACAGACATTTCCAATAATCGTGGGCACAGGTAACTTAGGTACTACCCCCACTTTCATTTGGTGCAACATACCCTTAATGGTCAGAGTCACTTGAGTGGTGCGATAGTATCGAGTGTCTCTGTGGATGTAGATGACACCAGTACCTGGTTCTTTTGCAGTGTTTTCCCAGCACTTCAACATGCTCTAGGATCTGTCTGCTTCCCGAGTCAATGTCCCTTTACAGTCTTATACCCCACCTACACATCTGTAAATACTTGCCCCAATTTGCCAAGGACAAATCTGCTCTAGTGTCACTCTTCTTACAACAATTTCTTGCAAAGTGACCTGGCTTATTACAGTTATAGCAAATAATGTCTTTGGACACAGATTTGTTACCCCCACCAGAGTTCTTATCAGACTTGGAGTTTAAATGAGAAAAAGTGTGTCTTACCAGTGCTTGGCTGTTACCTCACTGCTGTGGCATCTGTCTGGCCATTTGGTAGTCTTCAGCCAAAGAAACAGCCTTTTCCCCACTTTCTGGTCAGTGTTCCTTTACCCAAAGCTGCACATCTGTTGGCAGGATGTTGATGAATTGCTCCATGGCAAAAGTGTTGACCTGTGGGACTGTTTCGCCCTCTGGTTGGAGCCATTTTATCAGGAGTTCCCTGAGTCAGGTGAAGGCTTCTTGAGGATTGTCGACTGAGTTGTACTTCAGAGATCAAAATCTCTGCCTGTAGGTCTCTCCTGAGATGTCATACCTTTCAGGATTTCACTTTTCACCAGGTCATAGTTTTACTGACTCTGCAGTGTCCATATTGCTATAGGTAAGTTGGTCTTTCCCCTGTCAGGTAAGGCACCAGTCTGATTGTCCATTGCTGCTTTGGCCATTGGCAGGCTGTGGCAACTCTTTTAAAATTTGTCAGGTTTGCCTCGATATCATCCGAGGGACACAACTTTTTTTTTTTTAATCACATTTTATCCTCCTCCTGTCTCTCTAGCCCCCACTCCTTCGGGACCCCAAGTGGAGTCTGCCCCTGCTTCAGCCACCTACCTGAGCAGTCCAGAGTCCCCTGTGGAGCCGAGGTTCTATCCCCCAGGCAGAGATGAGGTGGGGCAGCTACACCCTGGACACTTCTGCATTTCATTGGGATCCAGGACTGGCCAGGCAGGTGGGAGCCATGAGGGGTCTGTTCTGGAGCTCCATCTGCCCGGGGGCTGGAGAGGAGTTTTCCCTGTTTCGATGGATGTTGTGAGTACCCTGACATCATGGCGCAAGCACAGACATCCGTGATGTCCTCCCCACTGTATCTTCTGCACTGCTTGCTGTGCCTCAGGCCTTCGCCTGGTGCCAGTCAAGTGCCAAGATGCTTCCTCCCTCCCTGTCTGGAAAAGATGAGCTGTCCCTGGGATGCTCAAGTCTCCTCCCCCCCCCCGGCCGGCCCTCCAGCTCCCCGGACTCGGTTCTGAACCCTGGTTGTTGGTACTGCAAGCAGAAATCCAACTGCTGTGCCGACATGCTGGGAGGGACACAACTTTGTAAAGTTTAATGGCTTTTAAGTTGCTTGTGTTTTGTTGTTTGTCTGGATCTGTGCCAGATCCTCTGCATTTGATAGCTTGCAAGGCATCCATCCATTGTTGCATCTCTTCTGTGCTGCTCCTGTCGCTGCATCTCTTCTCTCCTCTGCTGCTCCTGTCACTGCATCTCTTCTCTCCTCTGTGCTTCTAAACGTTGAATCTATTTTTCTCTCTGCTTCTCCGTCTATTTTTGTTGTATAGCCCGCCATTTGAAAATGTCCAACAGGCTTTCAGGTTCTGTCACTGCCTGTTCTTTTTCCATAACTTGTGCTGGCTGTACAATTTCAGCTTGGACTTTTGTCTCTGCTAGTTTGGCTGGCATTCTCCTGGTAACCACTCCTAGACTTGCTGCTGCAGAATCCATACCTTTCTCTATGCTTCCCTAGTACTAGGTCCAGTACCCACACACAAAACGTCTGGCTTGGAGTATGCATGGCGTAAATCCCACTTAGGCTGACACCATCTGTCATCGAGGCACAGGTCAGGAAGCACAGGAAAAACCTGGAGCAGTTGTAGAATTTGCAAAAAGTATTTATTAGTACTAGCAGTCACATAAAAAAAAATAAACTTTTTCAGAATATTTACAAAGGCAGAATAAATGGAGAAGATCCATCTGAGTTTTCCTTCAATCTCTGTGTGTCCCTCAAACATTGCAGCTCTCTCTCTTATGTGTTTTCAACCCCCCTCCTTAATAAGCATCCTGTTTTTTTCTAAAATGTTCTTGTAAATATTAGGCAGGTGCAGCAAGAACCCAATGTCCCAGAACTGAGGTCCCTTCTCCACAGCTTCTGAAAAAAAAGGACTTAAAAACTGCTCTCAGGTTAACCTCTTGAGTTCTCAATAGCCTTTTGCAATCATCTCAAACTATAATTATATACATTTCAACAGTAACACTATATAATTTCTAAACAAAGGGATCCCAACATCAGTTACATTTCCACATAATGATTTGCATATATTTTTATACCAGCAGATATGCAAGGGAGGAAAAGACAGAAACAGCAAGGGAAGACTGAGAAACAGTGAGAGGCAAAGAACTGCAAGACTGTCGGGGTGATCAAATCCTAGGTCTCATGAGAAAATTTGGTTGCGCAACCAGACAGACGAGACAGAAAAGGGGTGAACAGAACAGATCCCTGCATTCAGACTGTCCATAACAACTGAGACAGGGTCCCATTCAGTCCTGTCACAGGGGGTGTGGAGGGGTTGTGGGATAACAGATGGACCAGACACCAAACTTCAGATTTAACACACAATCTCTGTGTGATGTTTTTTTTAAAAATACAGGAGATAACCTTTAAGTAATGGCATATCTCGTCTTCAGTACATCAGTTTGCAGCATCAGACTACGTATGTCCTTTCTCTGCACTTAGCCAGCACCTACTGACACTGATCTCTGATCTAACCACTTTTCAGTGAAAACCCTTCATCCCTATGTGGGCCCTGTTTGCTTGGGTAGTGGGGGCTCAAAAAAAAAAAAAAACAAGCTAAAAACAAAGAACCTCAGTGCAGAATCACTGAAAAAAGGGTTACCCCAAAGGGCACTGGCAACAAATCAAGTTTCAAAGAAATACACCACCATACATACTTCCATAATGCAAAGCATCATGGGATATATGCAAATAACCATGCAATTTCAGACTTGCTCAGTTTACAGCAATTTACATGCATTTTAAATAGCACAACTAACAATTTCTATAATAGTCACCTAGCACTTTTTACCTTTATCAAAAACACTTAGTGCCATGGTATTTTCAACATTTACAGGTTTCATAAACATAAGGGCCCGGGTATTCAGAAGGGTTGTGCATGGTGCAACAGTGTTGCACCATGCACAGCCCACTGATGCCCTCAGAAGATATTTAAATGGGTTATAATGACATGCAAATGGTCCCAGTTGCACCTTGCATACATTATGGCCCCATTTGCATGTGCACTTTTGAATATCGTGGTTGTTGCACATAGCGCAATGGGACTTGCGTTAGCGCATCCCCCTGCTCCACTCTGGCCACTTGCGCTGTCACAGTGCCACTGCACCATGCACAGTGTGGGTAGCCAGGGTGCAATATTCAACAATGCTGTACCATGGCGCAGCTCCGTTGAATATCGCCCAGTCAACGCCCCTGTGCAGCTAAGTTGTGCTGTGTCCAGGCTGTGCCAACAGCCTGGCAGTTTGAATATCCGCCAAGGTATATATCACGGTATTTTATGACATAGTGCTATTACATACTAAATCCAACAACAATAAACACAACCTGTTTTACATACGTTTGGAGGTCACCACAATAACCTCCCCATATGAGAACCTGAGAGGGAAAAAGAAAATTAAAGAGGACACTATAGCATAGTCAAGAAAGGGAAGGAGGGTGCCCATAGGTGATCAACCTTATGGACTAGAAATTGTAAAGGACAGAATATACTAAGAAATAGAAGAACTGTTGCAATAGATTTAAGAAAGGGTTGGTCCTCAAGAGTGGCAGGAGCTCCCTGTCATGGGGGGGTACTAACAACAACAAAAATGGAAAGGGACCTGGGGGTAGTCATATTAGATGACCTAAATGTAGTCAAGCAATGTGAGAAGGCAGTAAGGAGGGCTGGGGGGGATACTGGGATGCACAGGAAGGGGTGGGGGGATACTGGGATGCACAGGGAGAGGCATCAAATTCACCAGTAGAAAACAAGAAGTTGTTATCCCACTGTACAGACAGTTGGTGAGACCCCATCTGGAATACTGCATGCAGTTCTGGAGACCCCATCTCCGCAAGGACATAGACAGGATTGAGGCAGTCCAGAGGAGAGCAACTAAAATGGTGCTGGGTCTGCACCAGAAGCCATATGAAGAGAGACTAAAGGAGCTTAATATGTATACCCTTGAGGAAAGGAGGGAGAGGGGGGACATGATAGAAACATTTAAGTACCTCAATGGAATTAACAAAGTCCAAGAGGGTAGCATCTTTCAGAAAAAGAGATGTGCAAGAACAAGGGGGCACAATTTGAAGATAGAGGGGAGGATGGCAAAGGGGCAACATGAGGAAGTATTTTTTCATGGAGAGCTTGGTGGATGCTTGGAATGGCCTTCCTGAGGAGGTAGTGGGGTCAAAAACAGTGGGGGAATTCAAGAATGCATGGGACAGACATAAAGCAATTCTAGTGGGGGGTAGGAGGAAGTAGGCTGTTGGTTAACTAGGATCTGCAGCTTATCCAATATGTAGGGAATGGGCAGACTGGGTGGGCCAAGTGGTCCTTATCTCCCATCAAAGTCTATGTTGTCCACCCAGAAACGACTGTCACACTCACAATGGACATGTCTCTGATGGGGGTGGAGGACGCACCTGGGAGCTCACAGTGCCCACAGGTTCAGGTCACCCCCGGAGTCCTGTCACCACATAAACCTGCTGGAGCTCCATGTGTTGATGGAATTCGCTCCTCTAGCTATGGGTCAGGTCATGCAGGTCCATAAAGATGACACCACAATCATGTTCTGCCTGAACAGGCAGGATGGAACTCACTCCATACCTCTCAGCATTAAATTACATAGCACTGGCCTTCATAATTCAGAGCAAGTGGCCAGAATGCTTAGCACTTTCTTATTTTAAATAATGTCTTAAGAATAGTGGGCACCATATATTTAATGTCAAGGAATATTTTTATTAAGTCAGTTCAACGTTTTCATGATTTGTGTATCCAGAAATAGTTCTATCATTATGATGAATATCAGTAAATCTTTGCAGAGCAAGAGTAAATATGGATGTAAAAATCATAGTGCTATGCAAAATTCATAGCAGTTGAGAGATATGACTCACTTCCTTCCCTTGTGTCAAGAGGCCCTCCGCACCTGGACCCTTATACACAGTCTGAGTTCAGATCTCCTGGTGATTTATGTCACAGGAGAGAACAATCATCTGGTGGACACTCTCAGTTGGGTATGAGGGATGTCTCACAAGTGGTCCCTGAATCAGAAAGTGGTAAACCACCTGTTCTCCCAGTGGGGCACTCCTCTGGTGAACCTGATTGCCTCAGGCAGAACAGGTTGAGAAACAACAGATAATGTTTTCATAAAATTGGGTAAGCCACATTTTGCTTTTGGCTGTTTTTTGAGCAGGTGATAGTACTCTCTGTTGTTTGTCTCCTGGGAGAATGCCAAACTGAGGCTGTTTTGTGCCTGCCCCCTATAGTCTGGGACACTGTTGGGGATGTCTTCTTGAGGCTCTAGACCCCAAGCCTCATGTATGCCTTCCCTCCCTTCCCTTTGATCCATAGGGTTGTGGTCAAGGTCTGGAAGGACAAGGTGTGGATGATCCTGATAGCTCCAGACTGGCCAAGGCTGTTCAGGTAGATAGATCTCCTCAGCCTCAGCAGCAGACCTCTGTGGAGGCCTTCTGAAAATGGTCAACTTGCAGATGCTATGCCTTTAATTAAAAAAGATTTTCCATTTGGTGTCAGCACAAGGAGCTTGATCGCCTTGCCTGTCCTGTGGCTAGCATCCTGGACTACATGTGGTCCCTCTCTAAGTTGGGACTGCGGTTGACAACCTTTAAGGTGCACCTGACAGCCATCTCTGTTGGTTAGAAAGTATGCAGAAAACCAGCCAACTCCAAAGCAAATATCTTTGATAGTCTTTTATTTCATTGAATGTTACACATAGATCACCATGTCCTGGACAAGGACCCCCGATGTTTCACCCTCTATAGGGGCTTCTTCAGGGTGACTTGGTGTGCAAGGTAGTTTTCATTTATCAAAAATGCAATTCTGATGTATTTCTTATATCAGCAGTCTGTCTTGTTTCATTTTTTCCTTTCTTTGTTTTCTATTTCTCCGATATTTTCCTCATTGACTTTTATTCATAAATAGCATGTCTGCTCCATGATCTTTCCTTAGGAAGATCTTTTCTACCTGGAGGTTTTATTTGGCAGTGTGGAACAGTGTGGCCAGTACATAGAAACATAGAATTTGACGGCAGATAAGGACCGCTTGGCCCACCCAGTCTGCCCATTTCCGTACCTAATGGATAAGCTGCAGATCCTAGTTAACCAGCAGCCTACTTCTTTCTAACCCCATGGAAGTACATGGTGTTGCTATTTACAATTTCATTGTTGTGGCTGGAGTTTTCTCTCTTTCTCTCTCTCTCTCTTTCTTTCTCCATCTCTCTCTCTCTCTCTCTCTCCAGTCTTGTCGTTATTTTTGTACAGTATATGTGGCAGCCAGAATATTTGAGTCTGGGTAGGGTTGCAGTAATGCTGTTGAAACGCTTTGTCAGGCAGAGGTGCAGTTTCAGCTGCATATGACTTACCTTTTTTTTTCCTTTTGCACAAATGTGAACCAAGAGATCAAAAGTGGGAGACATTAATACCCCTGAGCAACTGAACTGCACTCTGGATATGTACAATTGAGATGAGATACTTGTGGGAGTGTGGGAGGCAGGTGCATGGCTTTCTCAAAAGGAAACCTGGTGCGTATTCACCCATATAACCAGCTGATTATGATGGTAAAATATAACACAGTTTCCCTATGTGAGAAAGTGCTACCCATTTAATATAAATCAATAATTGACATTAAAGGCGGTAGGAAACAAATTGTTATAGTATTAAATTGCCTCATTTTTCTTTTTCATGTCAGTCATAGAGCTAAATAAAATTAGCAAATTATTTTGAAATTCTGTGAATTTCATGAAATGTAGAATTTTGTGAACTGTTTTGAAATTCTTTATGTGGTTGTAACTCAGCCCTTTTTACAGCTAGAGACCTTACAATTAGCAGGCTTACTTTTTGTAGGGCATTCTAATAGACTGCTAAGATCTTTGAGGGCAGCTCCCTCCATTGAGCCACACCTATAGACTATAGACGCCATCAAAGTCAGGACCGCTTGAAAACTTTTACCTAGCAGAGGATCATCCACAGTGATGCAAATCTTGGGTATATAATGTGGGTGGGCCCATATCTTCTAAGTTCTTTCCCTTTCACCCCTTGACTCCACGTGGGACAGAAAGAACATCCTCCTTGGATTCTGTTTGCCTGCACTTAGTTGCTGTTTTGTCACCATTCCACTTTTACACTGTTTTCTGAGGCCTGTGCATTTTGTGTCCCACTTTGTGATGTGTGGGATCGTTGGGTCCTTCCTCTTTGCTAAAGCTGCTACTGTGGCATTGCTGCATGCCTTTCTGCAAGCGCCAGCTCTCCTGCCATTGTCGATCTCCCACTAGTAGTTAGTCTCCCACCTGTAGTTGCCGTTGATGTACATTTCTTGGTTTCATGTTGGTCTCCACCTGTAATTGCTGTTGGCCTCCTGTCCATGGTTCTTCATGGTCTTCCATCGGCCTCCAGTGTCAGCCCTTCCCACCTGTCCTGCTGTCATTGATGGTCTGGGTCCCTCAGTGTGGGTGGAGTCCATGGCAAGTGTAAGTTCCATAACACTACTAACCTCTGTAGAAGTGTGGCCCATCACTTGGGACACCACGGTTGGTTTCTGGCTTTTTGACCAACCCCTGATTTCTGTGGGGTTGTGGATCCTTTCTGAGCCATCTCCTAGATTTGCCTCAACGTTCTTGCTGTTTGGCTCAGCACTGAAAGATAGAAATATAGAAATTGTCAGCAGATAAGGGCTGCTAGGCCCATCCAGTCTGCCCATAAGCCCTACAATTGTTTGTGATCTCTCACCCTATCTGGTCATCGGTTTTTACCACTCCTTCCTACCTCTAAGGTTCCCTTGTGCCTGCCTCAGGCATGTTTAAACCCCTCCCCTGTGCTCACTCCCACCGCCTCCTGTGGCAGACTGTTCCATGTGTCTGCCACCCTCCCTATGAAGGAAAACTTCCTCACATCTCCTTTCAACCTGCCACCTTCCAGTTTTATATCATGCCCCCTCATTCCTGTACTCCACCTATACTGGAAGATGTCTCCTCCTGTATCTTGTTTATACCCTTAATGTACTTGAATGTTTCTATCATGTCCCCCCAATCCCTCCTTTCTTCCAGCGAGTTCATATTGAGGTCCTCTAATCTCTCCTCATATGTTTTCTGGTGCAAGCCCTGTACCATCTTAGTTGCACGCCTCTGGACCGCCTCCATCCTTTCAATGTCCTTACAAAGGTGCAGCCTCCAGAACTGCACACAGTACTCTGTGTGAGGCCTCACCAGTGTTTTATACAATGGCATTACTACCTCCCACCTTCAGCTAGTGATGCCTCTGCCTATGCTCCCCAGCATGCCGCTGGCCCTCCCTGCAGCCTTTGTACTCTGCTTTGACACCTATAAGTCATCTGAAATGATTGCTGTTTATGATGTCACCATCTCTATTAGTTGTTGCTCACAAACATGACATTTCTGCTCTTTCTGCAGTTACTTGATTTGCACAGTGGCTACATTGTTTCTGGGTCAGCAGTTCCCTGTTGCCGTTCATATTATTCATTACTTAGCTTTACCTCATTGACATTCATACCTGTCAGCTGCGTTTCTTGTATACTGTACAGACCCTGTTCCTGTTAATTGCCGTTTCTGACTTTGACTGTACAGATGGTCAGTAAGCTTCATCCCATGACTGTACCTGTTATATGCACAGTCCTCTGTTTGAAGGGTGGGTGCTTCACTATTAATAAACATAATTACCATCACTGTCTGCTCAGATTTTAGCCTGACTTTATCTCTTTTTTTTCCATATAGGTGTTTATTCCTTTGGCACCAGGCAGAGACTCACAAGGCTCCCCTGTCTTCCCTCCTTCCACGCCCTTAATGGGACAGTTATAAAGGACAACTCTACCTTTAGGTACTTGTGGGTTTGGCTTGACCAACACCTCAACTTCTCTGGACATACAGACACCATCCTGAAGAAATTGCGCCCCAAACTTGATGCATTATACAAGAACCATAGCCGCCTCCCACCATTAGCAAGGCGCGAACTTGTCCAGAAGATGATCCTACCTATTTTTGACTACTGTGATGTAGTCTATAGTGCCACTCCCAAGTCTTCCCTAGCCAGATTAAGACACCTTTTCAACTCCTTCTGCCATTTTACCCTGGACTTCCCTCCCTCTCACCCATCACTGCAACCTCTACCACTCCCTATCCCTTACTTCTCTTGAAAATCGCTGCCGTCTCCACTGTGCCAAATTTGTGTCAAAATTTTGGTTTGGGATGTTACCTCCTTACCGCTCTTCCTTACTACCCACTTTGCCACCTCCAGACCACTGCCTTAGATAATATGATACTTGTCAATTGGTAATATCCAGCCGCTCGACAATAGGTCAGTCAGCCTTCTCGCATCACTTCCCTAAGCTATGGAACAACCTCCCCCCTCAAATCCACTTATCTTCCTCCACCTACTCTCCATCTCAAACCCTAAACAATTTCCTCATGGTAAACTGCACCTGCAGCTAGTCCCTCTGCCATTCCCTTCCCCCAGCCAGTTCCAATTTCCCTCTACCCCCCTCATCTTCCTCTGCTCATGGCTAAGTTGTCACTAAATTTGACTTGCAATATGCTGTACCTCCTGTTGTCAATCTAATGCACTTCTCTTATGCACTTACGTAAATCATTGCTCAATGCAGAGTGTTTTGACTAACTGTAATATTGTTCTCTGCCTATCCTATACTAATTGTTTAATGTTGCTATAATCTCCCTATGGGTTTTGTATAATTACTGTGTTTTAAATACTGTATACAATACTCTATGCATCCAAGTGGTTGGCAGGTGTTCCCACTTCCTGTTGAACTTGTATTATGTCAATTGGATTTACATATGTAACTAAATGTATGCTACTTTCCCTCTGTATACCCTTCCCCCAGGACTCACCGTGAGACAAGCAACCTGCTGTTCAGCGTGCCCTTCCTGGTGAAACTTTTTCAATAAATAAAAAATATTCCTCCTTTGGCAGGTAGCAGCTGCTCGTCCGCCAACCCTACCAGACTCCATGGCCATTCGAGATCTTGATATGCTGCGTGTTTCCCAGCAGTACCCTGAAGCCAGTCCAGAGGCTTCATCCTACTGCGGCCCCCAATTTCTCCACATTTTCTCCCCAATTACACAGGGCCCCAGACAGAGGCGCATGTGCATGGAGATGCGCTTGTGCCATCTTGCTCCAGTGATGGCCCTTTCCTCCAACCACCTTAGCCTAATGCCCTGGCTCCCACAACTTTCACTGCCCCTGGCCTCCACTGCGAGGCAGTCAAGAGATGAGGGAGCATAGATCCCTCCCCGGAGAGGAGAGCTGCCTGTCGGCAGCTCAATCCTACACTGCTCCCTTCCCCCCATGCTGACTTTCGTTGGCCTGTGCTCATTCCTGAACACTGGTCACAGGCGTGGCGAGTGGTAAGGTGAACAATGCCTCTGCCCTCTACACCACCGGACCAGCTTTGGCTTTACCTCTTTGACAGTCTGGCTGCTTTGCCTCTATTGGCTTAGAGTATGAAGCTGGTCACCCCCCACGAAGTCTCGAGAATCTATCTTGTATTGCTCCAATGGGTGTTCACTGACAGTTTTGTCCCTTCATCTTATTGGACCAGGGCCTTTCCCAATGTAAGTCTGGATTGGTCGCAGATTTGGAGCAATTGTCATAAGTTTTTAAAGCAAGATTCTCTCAAATTGACACAGTTTAAAATATTGCACAATATTTACTATTCTCCTCAAAAGTTAACTGACTTAAAGGTGATGCACGAACCTAAGTGTTATAGGTGTGGTCTAGGGGAAGGCGATCTGCTCCATATTTTTTGGCATTGTCCAAAAATTGCCCCATTATGGTCTGATATAAAGGAAAAGTCTAGCCCATTGTTAGGCCTAGAAGAGATGTTCAGTCCAGAGGTTTGTCTTCTAGGAATCATGTCGGATTTCCCGGTTAATCTGAGAAAGTATCATATGTCATTGATTTCTATTACAGTCAAGAGGCTTGTGCTAAGCACTGGAAGGATTCCATTAGGATTTCCTATCCAGAATGGTTATCAGAACTGTTAGCATCTCTTAGGATAGAAAGAAGGATAGCTATTCTTCATGATCAATTGCCCGTTTGAGAAAATCTGGTCCCGTTGTCTATTGCTTATTCATGATTATTTTGATTTATAGATCCCAAGTCTGATTGACTATTGCACAGCACCTTGTGTCCGGGGTTTGTTTTAGGGTGGGGGGAGGTTTAGGGAGAGGGGTCCTAGGGGAGGGGGGAGAGGGGGCTGAGAGGCACTTGTTTAGGTATTATTTTTTTCTTTATATGATTCCTGGATCATATGTAATTGTATACCATGTAATGTTTCTCATGTTTTGTTATCTGTCTCTGTAATTTTAAAACTCAATAAAAAGTGAATGGAAAAAAAAGAGTATGAAGCCTTTGGCATTCAGCGCCTGCTGTACCCGTGGCCTGTCCTTGTCTGGTTGACATCTTTATTGTCTGAATGACCTTGTTCACAGTGTTTCTTGCCATTTGGCTTTGATGTCACCCTTCTTGGAGTAGCTTGCTGCCATGTGTCTCCCCGCTGTATTTTGTGGTTCTCTCCTCTCCTCTCCTGGCATGGTTGTCGGCTGGTTTTCCTGGTTGCTGCTCAGGATGCTTCCTCGCTTGGCTTCTGGCCATGTGGCCTGCCTGGTTAGGGGCCTTATCTGCCCCCTCTCTCTGTCCTCCCTCCTGCTTTCCTGTAGTACTGCTTAGGAATTGTTTCATAGGTGTGGCTCAACTGAGAGAGATGTCCTTGAAGAAGATAGAATAGTTACTTATGGTAACAGTAAATCTTAGAGAGACTCTCCTAATTGAGCCACACAGCCCCCCTTCCAGTCTTCCCTCTTGTTTGTGGGTGGCATAGTTGGGGTGTGGATCATCTCTGTTAATGCATGATTCAACCTGTTTTTCTTTTACCAGTATTGGGTTTATTGTTGTTGCACTCCATTGCTTTCTGTCAGCGGGTATTGATTTGGCTTTTCCCATTCTTGTCAGTCTAGCATGTCACAGTATGTACCTCAGGTAGCTAGAATGAACTGAGGAGGTATGGGGCCACCTATTTTATATAGGTGGCAACAATGCATGTCATCATGGGTGGCCTATGCTAGGCAAATGTTTCCCAGCAGTTCTGACACAGATGGCATGTATGTTCCATATGTTTGACTTAAGGAAGGAGATTAAGCCTAGCCCTGGGAACTGTTAGGAGGCTCACCTTGGAGGAGCAGAGAGAGCGAGCAGGGCAGTAAGAAGAGAGAATAACACTCAGCTAGTCCAGGCCCAGTCCATATAGGGCTTTATAGGTCAGCAAACTGACCTTGATTGAGATTTGCTCCTTCACTGGCAGCCAGTGCAGGTCATGCAGGATGGGGTCACATGACATAACCTCAGGAGACCGTTTAATAATCTGACTGATGCATTCTGCACTAGCTGCAGGTGTCGTAGTACCTCTCTACTGACCCAAGATATACAGTGTTACAGTAGTCGAGTCTGAGAGTCAATGAAAGCAAGTCTTCCTGTGGGATCATGGTTTTAATCCGGAAGAGGTTTCTAATTTAGTAAAAGCCATTTAGGACTACAGATAACACCTGAGCCTTATGTATCAGTCTTTCATCCAGAATGAAGCCCGACTTCTTCATCTTAGTGGATGCCACCAGACTAGAGGAACCAAGCATCAGGCCTGTCTTCTGTGCTGTGGCCCCTGTACCCTGCCGTTGACCAGGCTTACTCATGAATACTTCCACCTTGCCTGAATTAAATTTTTAGCCAGTTAGAGGACATCCAATCCTAGATCTTGGTCAGGCGTGAATTAAATACATCAACCACACCAGGTCTCCCAGGTGCAAATGAGAGATACATCTGGGTGTCATCTGCATAGTAGTGAAAACCCAAGCCATAGCATATGATGATATCACCCAGGGGCAGCATGTACACTGTGAACAACATAGGTGAGAGGATTGAGATCTGGGGTACACCACAGAGCAGGGGCTTCATGAGTGAGAGAAATTTTCCCATTACCACCCTTTGCATCCTGTCTCTGAGGAAGGACTCGAACCAGCTGATGACCATACCAGCAAGTCCACAGTACTCCCTTAGGTAATCCAACAACAACCCACAGTTAACAGTGTCAAATACTCAGGAGAGATCAAGTAGAATGAAAACTGACTGCTTCCCTCTATCTCTCACCCTGAGGAGGTCATTTTGCACCCTGACCAACACAGTCTCAATACCATGCCTAGATCTAAATCCAGACTGGAGTGGCTCATAGATGTTAAAGACCATGAGATATTCCTTGAGCTGCAGAGCCACTGTCATCTCAATAAACTTTCCTAAAAAGGGAAGGTTAGAGACAAGTCTAGAATGTGCCAGGCAGTCTGGGTCCAGAGATGTGTTTATTTTTCTAGAAGGGACCTTACCAGTGTATCCTTCAATGTGCTAGGAAAAGACCCCTTCAAAAAGGAACAACAGACTATCTTGGCAATCACTGGGCCCAGAAATCACATACAGCTCACTAGAAAATGTCAGACCCTGTTCCAGTTCACAGTAAGTGGGCCGCAGCTCAGAGATTACCCCACATAACTCCTCCACCGATAGCAGCCTGAGCTCACCCCAAACAGGAGGAGTGCTTCTCGTGACAAAGCTTGTCCCAAACAGGAGGACTGCTTCCCATAACAAAGCTCACCTCAAACAGGAGGAGTGCTCCTCGTGACAACCTACTCCCCATTGCTGGGCCGCAATAGCCCAGTTGGGGTTATCCAGACCTGCTCGAGAACACCCTGTTGGAGAAAAACTGGTACAGAATGTGCAGAATGAGGTAAGCATATCAGAAATAAATATAACTAATAGATAAAACTATTAAATGCAGATCTGATAAAAGTAACTAGGTGTGAAAAGCTGGTTTGAATAAATAAATACATTTTCAGAGAGGCTTTAAAGGCCTCCTCTGAGCGGGCCATACAAACAGTCCCAGCGAGCGAGTTCTACAACACCAGAGCTACCACTTCAAAACTCTGACCCTGATAGTCTCAGCTAGGAAGTGGGGACAATAAGCAAGCCAGCATCAGTGGAGTGGAGGGGTCAGATTGGGAGGTAAGGAACCAGGAGATCTTTCAAGTAGTCCAGTCCCAAACTGCATAAGACCGTGAAGGTTAACAAGCATATCTTGAAGGTGATGTGCCACCACATAGGCATCCAGTAACAGCAGTGTGATGTGGTCACACCAGGAGGAACCTGTCACCAGCCTGGCTGCAGCATTCTAGACCAGCTGCAGGCATTGCATCAAACCTCTGGATAACCTTAAGTAGAGAGTATTATAGTAGTTCAATGTAAAGGTGATGAAAGCAAGAATGATCATCACCAGGTCTATAGGAGCCAAATGCAATTTGATCTGGCAATGCTCCAGAGATGACAAAGGCCAGCTCAGACCACAGCCAATACCTGTTGTTCTAGTGTCAGTCTGCAGTCCAAAATGCCCCAAGATTCTTAACTGCATCAACAGGTATGAGAAATTGGCTGCCCAATAAAGGAAGGGCTGCCGAACCACCCACTGCCACTAAGCCCCACCAGCTCAACTTGATCATTATGACCTCTGTCTTTCCTAGACTAAGATATAGCCAGTTTAAGGCCATCCAGTCATTTACCTTGGCAAGACATTGTCCTAGCACAAAGCTGCATAGTCTCCATCAGGGAAACAAGACATTTACAGCTGAGTATCATCTGCATAACAATGAAACTCAACACTGTATTGCCTAATGATCTTCCACAAGGGCAACATGTATGAGAGAACAACACAAGGGCAAGCCTTGAGGAACCCCACAAGGTAGTGCAGAGGCCCCAGAGATGAAATTACCTAAGGCTACCTGCTGCATTCTCCTAGTTATGTAGGACTCCAAACTGTGTAAATCTCTGCCAGTGAGGCCTACATGGTTCCTTGGGCAATCCTATAGCATTTCACGGTCAACTATGTCAAAAGACAATGAGAGATCCAAAAGGACCAGGATGGAACAAAGTCCTTGGTCCCTCGCTAGTGGTAGGTCATGCGTCACCCTGACAAGTGCAGCCTCAGTGCTATGACAGGGCCAAAAACCTGACTGGAGGAGTTCATAGATGTCACTAAATCTCCAAGCAATCCTCAAGTTGCTCCACTACCACCTTCTCAATATCCTTCCCCAAAATGGAAAGATTAGAAAAAGGTCTGTAATTCACCAGAATGTCAGGGTCCAAGGAAGGCTTTTTTAAGAGGGGTCTAACCACAGCCTTTTTCAGGGCCAATGGAAGAACACTGTCCCTCGATGAACCATTGATGATCTTGGTGAACACTAGACCCAAGGACTCACCACAGCTCAAGAGCAGCCAGGTTGGTCCTGTGTCCCATTAACAGTTGGTGAGGCGCAAACTAGAGACTACCTGAAGCACCTCAACTTCGGAAACTGGTCAAAACTCTCACCAGACATGCAGATCTACATCACCAAAGGAACAACCAGTGCCAGTCCATGACAGGCCACAGGAAGAAACACTTGATCTAATAGAGGACACCTTGTCAGAGAAAAATTTACCAAACTCCTCACACTTTTCTTCTGAAAAATCTGTAACTGATCGTAGACAGGGAGAATTTAACAACCTGTCTATGGTGCAAAAGGGCTGAGCTAGTTAATTTCTCCCTGCAGCAGTCATTGATACTCACTGTAATGAGTTCTCAGCACCAGTCTGTCCTCCTCAGACTGGGACCTTCTCCAGGAATGCTCCATCTTCCATCCCTTAGTCTTCAACTGACACTACTCATCACAGTACTACTATGAGCTGTGATGGGATGCCAAGGGACAAACACTGTAGGGTGCAATGGAATTCAAGGCATCTGGGACAACAATATTATAGTGCTCCATGACCTTCTCAGCTCCCTTTGCACAAGCAAGCAACATACCAGAGATATTCAGTACCTCCTGGAGCTTGTGATGCTCCAGATTATGTTTCGGCTGATACCAGATGATCTCCACAGAAGGGGTATTTTATTTATTTTCATTTTTGTTAACCGTGTAAGCACACTGGGTCACATGGTCCTTTTATAGATTGTTTGTTCACTGTTTTGCCAAGCTGATTCCAGGTTTGGTGGTGAGTGGTGGGAGCATGATGGGAGTCTGTCAGTTCCCTTGGTATATCACTTTTAGTCCACTGTAACTGCTGCAGGGAACGCTGTTGCCTGACTGTTGCCTGACTGCCCACTTGCACCTGCCTGTGTGCTATTTACGCCTTATTTCCCAAATTTACATCAATCGGGACAGCTTCCTCAACCAACGGTGTTGATGTAACTTCCAAAGGACTTCTTCAATCAGCAATCCAATTCTGGGCTCACTGGGACCATTGTGAGGTATTGATGCTAGAAGGAATTATCTGTCCCTAGAGTCAGTTTCGAGAGTAACTCAGTGTCTGACCTACTGGATTTTTGCTGACTATCTGACTGGAGGAAGGCTACTACCTGGTGGGAGTCTACGAGGAGGAGAAGAAGAGATCTAGCCTGTCTGGCTTACCTTGAGGTGGGTGTGGGGGCCACTGCTCTTCCCCAAAGGGGATCAGAAGTGTGTACCGGAGGGTGGATACTGGCTGAGCTGCTATGGCTGTGGGGGTTACCTGACAGAAGCTGGGCTTTCCCGGAAGCCATCCAAGTAGGTGTGTAGTCAGGCACCCTGTGCCCTCCTCAAGGCGGCTGGGATTTGGCTATTTGGGCCGTAGAAGAATTTCCCACTTTAATGTTTTTACCTCTGCTCAGTTGACTTGGCTTCTGTTCTGATGCCTGGATTTTATTGAACTTTGCTGGAAGTTATCCTTTGGTCTGGCCATTTTTTTCATTTGACTCGGGAGGCAGTGAGAGGGCCTCTTTTTTTTTTGTGCTACTATTTTTTAATCTGAGTTGTGGATATTACTGTGAGAGGGTCATATCCTTTGGACTAACTTTATGAATAGGAGGTGGTGAGAGCCCTCCTTTTCAACTCTAACTACAATCTTTTTCGTAGAGCTGTGGCTTAAGCTCTGTTGACACTTTCAATTTCAGTGTTTAATACTAATTCTATTTTGGCAGACATTACATTGAGTAACTTTTGTTGCTATTACTGTTAGAACCCTGAATATTGCTTGTGTTTATTGTATTATTTTTGTTTAATTTATGAAGTTGTCAGAGCTTATGGTTTAATTATTTGATTACTTTAGTTGGGATGTAGCAGTTTAGTTGGGGGATTGTTTTAATTTGATTTTGTTTATTGTTGTGTAGAGGGGTGATTTACTGGGGTGGCTACACAGAGTGGTAAGAGACTATGTGCTGGCATGTGGCTCTCCCAGTCAGGTGCTACTCCTCCTCTACACTCCGGGGCCTCAGCCCCTTTAATTGCCCTCCTCTTCATGCCGACATTTATAATTACTGTCGGGCATTAGGGATAGCAAAAAGGAGTTGTAGGGAAGGGGGCTTCGGACTGTGCGGGAAGGGGGGGAAGCCAGGTGACCGGATTGGGGTTGTGGCAGTGAGGATTTGCCCTAGGGTGAAATGGAGACTGAATAGGGGTCCTTCTTGTCTGGTCCCCATACCCAAGGGCTCCAGTTTTAGTGTGCATCTTACTCGATCAGCCTTGGAGTCTCATCCAACCCATAGAAACATAGAATTTGACGGCAGATAAGGACCGCTTGGCCCACCCAGTCTGCCCATTTCCCTACCTACTGGATAAGCTGCAGATCCTAGTTAACCAGCAGCCTACTTATTCCACCCCACCACCCCTAGAATTGCCTTATGACTGTCCCATGCATGCTTGAATTCCACCACTGATTTTGACTCCACAACCTTCCTCCGGAAGGCTGTTCCATGCATCCACAACCCACTCTGTGAAAAATACTTCCTTAAATTACCTCTGAGCCGCCCCTCTATCTTCAAATTGTGCCCTCTTGTTCTTGCACACCTCTTTTTTTGAAAGATGCTACCCTCTTGGACTTTGTTGATTCCCTTGAGGTACTTGAACGTTTCTATCATGTCCCCCTCTCCCTCCTTTCCTCGAGGCTATACATATTAAGCTCCTTTCGCCTCTCTTCATATGTCTTCTGGTGCAGACCCTGCACCATTTTAGTATCCTCCTCTGGACAGCTTCCATCCTGTCTATGTCTTTATGGAGATTGGGTCTCCAGAACTACACACAGTATTCAGATGGGGTCTCACCAGCTGTCTGTACAGAGGGATAATAACTTCCTGTTTTCAACTGGTGATGCCTCTCCCTATGCATCCCAGTATCCCCCCACCCTCCTTGCTGCCCTCTCACATTGCTTGCCCACCTTTAGGTCATCTGATATAATCTACCCCAGGTCCTTTCCATTTTGTTGTTGTTAGTATCTCACCCCCCATTGTGTACTCTTCCCTTGGGTTTTTGTTTCACAGGTGCATTACCTTGCACTTCTTAGCATTGAATCTAAGCTGCCATACATTTGACCATTCCTCTAACCTTGCCAAGTCCCTTCTCATCCTTTCCACCCCACCCTGTGCATCAACGCTGTTGCAGATCTTTGTGTCATCTGCAAAGAGACATACTTTTCCTTCCAGTCCTTCTGCAATGTCACTTATAAAGACATTGAAGAGGACTGGTCCTAATACTGAACCCTGCGGTACCCCGCTAGTAACCCTCCTTTCTTCTGAGTGGACTCCATTTACTATTACTCTCTGTGTCTATTCTCCAGCCAATTCTTTATCCAGGCTGTCATCTTGGGACCCACTCCCATGCTGGCTAACTGTATATTAATCTTTTGTGTGGGACTGTGTCAAATGCCTTGCTAAAGTCTAGGTAGGCCATGTCCACAGCCCCTCCCTGATCTACTACTTTGGTCACCCAGTCAAAGAAATCTATCAGATTCGTCTGCATGACCTTCCTGCTGTGAATCCATGCTGCCTAGGGTCCTGTGCCCCTCTGGCCTCTAGATACTCGACAATTCTTTCCTTCAGAAGTGATTCCATCATTTTCCCTATCACTGAGGTTAAACTAACAGGTCTGTAGTTTCCTGCTTCTGCCTTGCTCCCACTTTTGTGAAGGGGAATCACATCTGCCCTCCTCCAGTCCTCGGGTACCACCCCATCCTCCCATGATTTGTTAAAAAGGGTAGTCAGTGGTGTCACTAGTTCTACCCTTAGTTCTTTTAAATTCTGGGGTGAATCCCATCAGGACCCATTGCTTGTCCACCTTCAGTTTTAAGAGTTCTTTCAGAACCCTTTCTTCTGTAAATGGGCTGGTATCAACTTCTGTATCCAGAGTGTTTCTACTGTTTGTTTTATGTACCTCCCTCTTCATTTGTAAATACTGAGCAAAAATATTTGTTTAGTATCTCTGCCTTTTCACAGTCTCCCTCTGCCCACCCTTCCTCCCCTTTATTAGGCCTCACTATCCCTCTCTTGGTCTTCCTTCGCTCCCTGATGTACCTATAAAAGGTTTTATTCCCCCTTCTTAACTGAGTTGGCTATCTTTTCCTCGGTTTGGGCCTTTGCTGTTCTGACTGCCTCACCAGCCTCCTTTTGTTTTAACTGATACAGTTCTCTGTCCTGCTCCTTCTGCGATTCCTTGTACTTCCTGAATGCTTTCTTTTTCTCTTGAACCTTCACTGCCACTTCCTTTGAGAACCATAGTGGTTTCTTACATCGCTTTGTTTTGTTTATTTGCTTCACACAAGGCTCGTTACCTCTGTGATGGCAGTTTTTATTATTCCCCATTGTTCTTCCACCCTCCTTCCTGCCCATTTGCTAGTGCATTCCTTAGGCACTCACCATTTGCAAAGTCAGCCCTCCTAAAGTCCAGTACTTTTGTCTTGTATGGCTTGACTCTATTGCTGTGTTTATTATGAACCATACTGTCTCGATGGTCACTAGTTTCCAGATGGCTACCCACTTCTACATCTGTGATCCTCTCTCCATCTCCATTTGAGAGAATCAAGTCTATATTGCTCCCTCTCGAGTGGGCTCCAGTACTAGTTGTCTAAGGCATGCTCCTGTAGGCATCTAGAATAACTCCACTCTTGAGTGGCAGCTGCAACTGCACTCAGTTAACATCTGGCATATTCAAATCACCCATCAACAATATCTCCCTTTTCTTCCATTCTAAGTATACTTTCTATCATTTCCTTGTCCATTTCCTCCCCTGAGAGAGGTCTGTATCGACCCTGTGCGGATTGTGGTGCCATTGCCTGTCTCCAAATTTACCCACAGTGCTTCTTCTCCTCCCTGTTTACCCTTTTGTTCTGTTGCTTTTATTCCTTCCCTTATGTAAAACTACTCCTCCTCCTCTTTACCCTCCCTGTCCCTCCTGTAGATAGTGTATCCTGGTATGTTTATTTCCAGTCATGGTTTTGTGTGTACCATGTTTCTGTGACTGCCACGATATCCAGATGTTCCTCCTCCATCAAGGCCACTAATTCAGGAAGCTTGTTACCCAGACTACAGGCATTGGTACTCATTGCTTTCCATTTTTTGATGGCTTTACCTTCTGTTGCAGCATCCCCCACTGACTGTTCTACCTCGGTCTTTTTCTCATTTAGTACCCTGTTTTGAAGGGAGAAGCTGGGATTTTCCTGCTGCTTGTAAGTGCCTCCCCCTTTGACTAGTTTAAAAGCTTGCCAATGAAGCATTTAAACCGATTGCTCAAAAGACTTGTTCCCTTCCTGGACAGATGTAGACCATCCTGCCAGTATAGGCTGGTGTCCTCCAGGTGGAACCCCAGTCCCCAATGAAGCCAAACCCCTGTGCTCGCACCATTTTTCAACCATTCATTAAACTGCATGGTGCTAATTACCCTCGCCTCCCCATGCCTTTGACAGGCAGCACCTCTGAGAAGGATACTCTGTGTGCTACTTGTCTTAGGCCCTCCCAACTCTGCAATGTCCTCCTGCACTGCTCTAATCTCATGATGAGCCAAGTCATTTGTCCCTAGGTGGACAATTACGTCCAGCTCAGACTCCCTTGCAGCTGTTCTCGTGATCCTGAGGATCGCTTCCTGTCCCTCAAGCCATGGCACCAGGCAGGCACCTTACTTCAGTTTTCCCAGCTCCCCCAGTTCTATACCCTAATAATTGGAGTCCCCCACCAGGAGCTGCTTCCTTCCCTTTGGTGTCCTCTGCCTCCTTCCTGTGGGCTCCCTTGTGACAGTTGTCATCAGTCTTCTCTGCGGGTGCATCCATGGGGGCTATGCTCCCCAGAATAATGTATGGATTGTGAGTGGAACAATTGACTGGGTGTGCCTCTGTTCCACCATACTCACCCTCCCTGGGCCACTGTGGTCCAACTGCTGTGCTTCTTCGCAACCTCTGAGGTAGTGGTGGTGGCGCTAGTGCTCCCTGGATGGGGGAGGTTCCCTTCCTACTGTCCAGTGTGGTCTGGGGGAAGGTTTCCTTACTACTGTCCAGTGCGGCCTGAAGACGGGCAACTTCCTCCCTCAGGGCAGATAGTTGTCTGCAAATAGGGCAGCATCTCAGCCTCCAGAAAGGCTCCCGGAAGACTGCTGCCCCACAGCCATTACATTGCACTACTCCCCACATGTTTATCTACTTTGTGTGTGTGTGATTGGTTATATAGAAACCCAGGTGGTGTTATGCAATGCTAGGTCCATTAAAAACAAGACCGTACTAATCGCCGATGTTGTTGAGTCATCAGACCTGGCTTGCATCTCTGAGATCTGGCTGGATGGAAATGCTGGCCCAGTTCTTGAGTCAGCAGTTCCAGCTGGTTTCTCAGTGATACACTGCCTGAGGTTGGATTGAAGGGGTGGGGGTGTGGCCATTTGTTTTAAAGTGGAATTGAGCCTGATAGATGTTCCAGTGGGGGAGACGAGATCCTCTGAATGCATCCTGGGTGCAGGTGGGGGGTGCAAAGTTCTTCTTGTCTACCATCCACCTGGGGATGAGAAGCAATTTTTGCAGGAAATCGCAGACTTCATTGTCGAGATGGTGTTGGAGTTGCCCAGATTGATGGTGCTGGGTGACTTCAATGCCTGGGTCGATAATGAACTCTCGCAGTTTGGCCAAGACTTCTTCCAACTTATGATTTCATTGGGCTTCTCACAGGTTGTTGCCCCTGCAACCCATGATTCTGGGCATTCACTGGACCTGGTCTTCCTCCTGGGTATGGAGATCTCTGACTTGGTGGTGGAGCCAGTCAGTTGGTCTGACCATTACACTATCAGGTTTAATTTCCAGGCTCCCCCCTATAGGCCTGCCCCTGTGGAGATGGTATGGTACTGCCCTTTAAGGGGAGTAACCCCTGATGGCCTGATGGCAGTACTGGACCTATCAGGACTTCCAACTGCTGGCATGGGTCCAGACTACCTGCTGCAAGTCTATAATATTGCAGTGGTAGTGGTACTGGATACCATTGTTCCTATTCATGTTCACCCCCTCACCCTTCACCCTTGGTCTCCTTGGTCTGATGGGACCTTGAGGGAGATGAGGAGAGAGGAGCGAAGGATGGAGTGTCACTGGTGGAAATCTGGTCTTGATGCCAAAAGACTTAGATTGACGGACCATTACTTGAACTATCAGTCGGTGATCTCCCATAAGAAGGCAGTATCCCTGTCCAGGGAGATCGCCACTGCAAGGAATCGACCTGCTTAGCTCTTCCAAACAGTAGACAGACTGTGCAGTCCAGCCTGTCTACAAGTTCGAAGAGCATTGACTCAGGATAAGTGTGATGAGTTTGCTCGCTTCTTTGCAGATAAGGTTGCCGACATCAGATCAGAGATTCGCTTAGCTAGCTCCAGTGGGCTGGGCGGTGATTGGTTGGAGGCTGCAGAACCGTGGTTTTGCTGGTTGACTTTCACCCAGCTGGTGATCGTGGATGTCATAGAGATCGTCCAGAGTATGCGGCCGACTTACTGTAGTTTGGACCCTGGCCCAACTCATCTCCTTGTGGGGTGCGTTGAGGTCATTGGCCCGGTCCTGGCTGAGATAGTCCAGCCGTAGCTTGAGATGGGTGAGTTTCCGGACTCCCTGAAGGAGGCAGTGGTTACACCCCTCATTAAGAAATCTTCTCTTGATCTGTATTGCCTCGCCAACTACAGACCAGTCTGTAATCTACCCTTTGTGGGCAAGGTTATTGAAAAGGTGGTTGCCCTGCAGCTGGATGATCATCTTATCATCCATGACATCTACGATCTTCTCCAGTCAGGATTTAGGAAGAGGCATAGGACCGAGACTGCCTTGGTTCAGGTGCTCAGTGATGATTTGATAGCAAGAGATCAGAGGACTCGTTCCATCTTAGTCCTCTTTGTTCTCTCTGCATCATTTGACACTCTGAATTATGGCATCTTGCTGGAGCACCTGCGGGTGATCTGTGGACTGTCAGGTACAGTTCTCAGTTGGTTTCACTCATTCCTCACTAGTAGATTTCAGTGAGTTTTGTAGGGTATTTTTTCCTCTGACGCATTCTCTCTACTATGTGGGGTACCCCAGGGCTCTGTGCTTTCACCTATGTTATTCGCAGTGTACATGCTGCCATTAGGAGACATTGTAAGGTGGTATGGCTTAAGTTTTCACTGCTATGCAGATGACACTCAGCTATACATGTCCTTTGCCCCAGACCAGGATGATTCGGTCTTGGTGTTTAACAACTGCCTTGCCGAGATTCAGGGCTGGATGAGTGCCAACTGGTTGAGTTGAACCCTGACATGACCAAGGTTTTGGTGGTGGACCCAGGTCACCGGGTAGAGGGGCCCTTGGCAGAGCAGGCCTTTGGGCTAGTACTCTGGGGCTGCCAGCTGATGTCCTCTGAACGGGTGTGGAGTCTGGGTGTTATTCTTGACTAGGGGTTGACTCTGAAGTTTCAGGTGTCATGTGTTGTTAAGTCCTCATTTTTTCACCTGAGGACTATTGCCTGGATTAAGCACCTAGTTGTGCCCAGTGACCTTCCAACTCTGGTCCGCGCCTTTGTGACCTTCCGCCTTGATTACTGCAATGCCCTTTACCTAGGGCTTCTGAGGGTTGATATCCACTGCTTGCAGCTGGTGCAGAACACTGCAGCCAGGTTGTTGACTAGGCTTCATAGGTCTTGTCACATCACACCTGTGCTGCGCGGCCTGAATTGGCTGCCGGTCCAGTGGCAGATCACCTTCAAGGGTTGGTTTACTAACCTACAAGACCCTACATGGACAGGGACCGAGTTATCTGCAAGAGCTCCTCTATCTCTACCACCCCCTCCGTCCGCTCTGCTCCACTGAGGAGGGATTGCTAGAGATTCCCAGGGATCATCTGAAGACCTCTGGAGCCCATTCATTTGTTTTTGTGGCTCCTACCCTGTGGAATTCTCTACCTCCTCAGATAAGGACATGCCAGACTGTGGAGAGCTTTAAGTCAGCACTGAAAACTTATTTATTCTCTCTTGCCTATCCTGATTAATAAGTTATGGGGTTTGTTGTTTTAAGGGGTTTTAAAAATGTTATGGTTTTACCTGTTTGTAAAAGCGTTTTGATACCTCTGAATTGCGCTTCATATAAATAAAGTTGTTTATTATTATTATTACAGGCATGACCCAGAACATACAACAAGATAACAAAATACAAAACATTCAATACAATATATATGAAATAAAGTATGGGTCAGTGTGTAACGAGAAGTTTACACACACTTGAGGGGTTAGATGCTATATAAACCCCAAGAGCGAAGCTCGAGGGGTTTATTAAAAGCATCTAACCCCAAGAGTGTGTGTAAACTTCGAGTTTACACAGACCGACCCATATATTATTTTATATAATTGCTTGGTTTGCATTTTTCACCTCAGCAATTATATAAAATGAATGGAGGTTGCTGTGCGGCCCGCCCAGTTTGTTTTCAGCATCCGGTCTGTGACTTGTGCATGGCGGTGCCGTTTTCTATTTATTTAAATCTTTTTTTTTGTTTCAGTGAGCAGTATAAACAGGTGTTTTTCCCCGTGCAGGTTTTGTTGAAAAACTTACTGCAGAGTCTGATTCTGAGTGACGGTTCAGTCTTCTGGGGAAAAACATGCAGCCAGTGTTTTGAAGGGAAAAGTTGCAGTGGGGCATGTGCAGAGCGAGAGAAACTGTGCACGTGTTTGCCATTATAAATACTCCTTTATAATGGCAAATTACACCACAGTTTCCCTATGGGAAAAAGGCAAATCCATTAATTATATAACAATTATTGATTACATTTACAACAAAAATCAAACATTAAATGTGTATAATAACCGGCTTCCCCTTTTTCCCATAGGGAAACCGTGGTGTAATTTGCCGTTGGCGGCAAGTTATTTTCTTTTCTTCTTTCCTCCACATACACTGTAAACACATAAAGGCCTGCTCAAAGGAAGAAAAACTGATTTAAAATATGGCAAATCTCGGCACCGGGCTCAAACTAAACTGAACCGTGGACACACTGGAAGCAATTTATTTTACATAATTGCTGAGGCAGAAAAGGGGAACCCAGCAATTATATAAAATAAAATGTGGGTCGGGATGTGTAAACTCGAAGTTTACACATGCCCTCTGGGTTAGATGCTAGTCATAAACCCCTCGAGCTTCGCTCTCAGGGTTTATGTAGCATCTAACCCCTTGGGTATGTATAAACTTCTTGTTACACATCCTGATCCATATTTTATCCTATATTTTATACACAGTTTTGAAACAGTAAAAACTATTTGCATTCTGGATTTCTGGATGTAATGAATTCCATTTTTTTGCAGCAACATAAGCAAAAGATCTCTGACCTGTTAAGGATTTAACCCTTAGGCTGCTGAAAGAATTAGAACGTATAGGAATTCTGGACTGATATATCAGTCCACAGCCCTGCAAGGGTTAAGACATGGGATAGTT
This sequence comes from Neoceratodus forsteri, assembly GCA_016271365.2. Taxonomy (NCBI): domain Eukaryota; kingdom Metazoa; phylum Chordata; order Ceratodontiformes; family Ceratodontidae; genus Neoceratodus; species Neoceratodus forsteri. The sequence goes on from CM057452.1 coordinate 256,979,505, forward strand.
AGTGTTGTCTGAACACAAGCATGACTACTTGTTTTTGGGGTTAATAATGCCTGTCAATGGTCCCATATTCCCCATTCTCAAAGCTTTTTAGATCATACAGTTCATATAGAAACAGTGTCTACTATCAAGAGGTAACCAATTCAAATTTTTATGTAGAGTACAATGCGGTTCCCTATACTTTACATGTAGATCAAATCTACTAATTGCATTATACATTGATGTTCTTTTTGGACAAAAAAAACATATCCAGTGCCTCACCCCATACCACACTTCCATAATCTAATGAGGGAAGTGGATAGGGTTGATATAACATTTTTCGTGTACTGTCCATGAGCAATCCCTGGGACCTATATAGGGCTTCCAATTTTTTACGTAGTATGTTACAGGTTTGATCAACATGTGCATCAAGTGTTAACTGGCAGTCCAATGTTACGCCTAAGTATTTAAAACTACTCATATCCTTCAAATAAGTTCCATCCTGAAATGTTAAAGTTAATTTATCATTTATTCTACTAGCCTTCTGTGCTGTACAAAACATCATTATCTTTGTTTTCTTTTTGTTCACCAACCTGCTTGGTAAAAACCATCTAGTCAAAATACAAAACTCATTTTCCAATGTAACATTCAAAGCTTTCAAATCATTATATGACAAATACAAAACCATATCGTGTGCATATAAATAATATTAGACCTTGCAAGTTGCTGAGGCAGGTTGTTGATGAACAAAGAGAACAACAGGGGTCCAAGAATGGCTTACTCAATCCCAACCTATTAAGTTTTAACTTCAGCAGGGGGTGATCCACCAGGCTGAATGCCTTGGTCAGGCCCATGAACACCACCCCTGTAAATAGACCCGAATCCATATTCATATACTGTACAGGCCATTAGTGACTCTCACCAAGGCAATCACAGTGCTAAACCCCCTCCTGAATTCATGCTGAACATTCATGATCACATATTTCTTCAGATAATCCATCAGTTGTACACAGAGCAATCTTTCCTGTAATTTCCCCATAAGGGGCAGAATAGAAACTGGTCTATAGTTAGAGACTTCAATTGTTGAGCCACCTTTATATATAGGTAAAACACAATCTTTTTTCCAAAGATCCGGTACCCTTAGCATACACAGAGGTTTATTAAACCATTTTTGCAAAGGAACAGAAAATTATTGTGCAGCAGCCCTCATAAATTTGACTTCTACCATGTCAAGTCCTGGGCCTTTGGCTACATCCATTTTTTAACTCTTTGAAAATGTTACTTCTGGTAATTCTTTTAAAATAAAAGTTTGGTCTATCTAAAACTGACTCTATCGTGGGAATATTTACAGTAGAGCAGAAAACTCTCTGTGTACCTAGTTAAATCTGTAAAGAATTCAATCATATAATTTGCTATGTCCTTTTTTATGTTGTCTTGCACATGCACAAGTAACACTTTGTGGTAGTAGGAGATGGTAGTAGGAGAAATGCAGAGGTGTGTCAGTTTTGGTGAATGCAGGGCACACTTTAGCCAATTAGCAAGCATGCTAACATTGACACAAGTTTTATGCAGTGCCACCAACTTGAAACAAACTTTCCACTGCAATCAGAGACAAGCTCATCACGCAGCAGCACAGATGACACACCTCCCTTACGTGCCTTGCCTGGTGAAACATTTCAGTAAACATGGTGGTGGCTCACACCATCCGCCTCTCACAATCCCTAGAAAGCTGACTTCAGGGGTACCCAATCCCCCTGTCAATATGTTTAATACCCCCCCAGAATGTGTGGCACACTGGGAGCCCACCCCAGTGTGCCTCTGTGGTGTTCGGAAGCTGACCGCGTCAGCATGTTCCAGCCTCCGCCACACCTCCATTGTGTACCACGCTGGTAGCCCACCCCAGTGTGTCCAACATTTGTTTTCTTACACCTGTAAAGAAAGAAAACCATCCACAGTGTTCTTTTTTTTAAGCACCTGAAACAAAAAAAACGGTCCGCTGTCGGCGGTGTTCTTCACAACTTCTTAATTCCACCTCTGCTATTCTACCCTCCCCACACCCCTCACCCCATACTTACCTCCAGAGGTCAGCGCCTCAATCTTCGGTGGAGCAGGAAAATGTTTGCACTCTTCAAAGCCAACTGCGAACTGAAGAAATGCCAATAAGCTGTATAATGGCATCAGTGGGGGAGGTTTCAACTTAGGTGACTATCTCAGCCATTTTTCTGACTTTTGGCTCCAAATTTTCAACATGGGGTTCTTGGGACCCCACCTCATGAAATCAGTCACTGTCATTTCATTATTCGGTCCCAAAAGTTGATTTCACGGTCACTGTGTGGAATTATCTTTTGGGACTGATTAATGAAATGGTAGTACCATTGTTCATGAAGTGGGCTCACTAAAAGCCTATGTTGCAAATTTGGTGAAAAAATTCCAAAAAATGACTGTGTTATGAGCATGCGTTTCGCAGTTTCCACACTCACTCATAACTTTGAGAATTTTTAATATTTTCACTCCAGATTTTCAACATTGCCATTTTTTCACACCTCCTTATGAACAGTATAGCTGTCATTTTTAACATCCTGCCCAAAATGTGTTTTCACATATCTGGTGCACAATGGTGCAGTTACTGTGGGAAATGAATGTTTGTGACAGATTAATAAAATCACAGTGACACTGTTCATGAGTGGAGGTCTCAAAATGTCTATGTTGAAAATTTGGTGAAAAAATTCCAAAAAATGACTGGGTTACGAGCATTCATTACGCAGTTTCCTCGCACACTCGTAAGTTTAATAATTTTTAATATTTTCACTCCAAATTTCCAGCATTGCCATTTCTTCACACCTCCTTATGAACAGTACAGCTGTCATTTTTTGCATCCTGCTCAAAATGTGTTTTCGCACATCTGGCTCAGAATGGCATGATCACTGTGGGAAATCAACATTTGGGACAGTTTACCAAAATCACAGTGCCACTGTTCATGAGCAGAGGTCTCAAAATGCCTATGTTGAAAATTTGGTTAAAAAATCCCAAAATAATTGTGTTATGGGTGTATGTTGTGCAGTTTCTACACGCTCCATGAGTTCACCAATTTTTCATATTTTCGCTCCAGATTTTCAACATTACCATTTTTTACACCTCCTCATGAACAGTACAGTTGTCATTTTTCACATCCTGACCAAAATATGTTTTTGCACCTGTGGCACCAAATGGTGCAGTTACTGTGCAAAATCACCTTTCAGCTAACGTATGGATAGTGCCCTCTGTTCATGAGGTGGAGTCCCAAAAAGCCCATGTTGAAAATTTGGAGTGAAAATATCAACAAATGCCTGGGGCATTAGGGTTTCTAACTGTAACACCCCAACCCATAGAGAGTGACAGGCATCAGGGGTGTGACTTGGGATTTTTGGCTGTAATGCTCATGCCATTCCACCCCATAACCTGCAGCCTCTGACAGGCATCGAGGTGTGCCTTGGACTCTTTGGCCCCAAAGTTCACTCCATTCTCCTATACTGCACCCAGCTCAGCATATTTCCTTATGGAATGGGGTGAAGATAGGGCCCGAAGACCCCAAGGCACACTACGACACTTGTCAGTGTCTGCAGGGTAGGGTGAGGTGAAATGGCATGAGCAATATGGCCAATGACCCAAAGGCACACCTCAGTGCCTGTCAGTCTCTGCAGGGTGAGGGTGGTGTTGGCATCAGTTCAATACTTCACTGCCATTCCTATTATGCATCTCTCTAACTTCTGCACTACCAATGCCAATGCCAGCAAGATAACATTCGGCATTGACAAATACTTGTTTCTTTCAAAATTAAATCTCCATTTTGAAGACAATCAACTTCCTCCCTCTTTTTGGGGTTTAGCAGTCTATTTAATGCCCTCCAAAAAATGTTCTTATCACTAAAATCCCTTTCCTGCTCTGTTTGTAAAAATCTACTTTAGCCTTTTTTATTAACCTCTTACTATTATTTCTACATTCTCTATAATAGATCCAATCTTTTTTATCATTCGTCCTTTTGTATTTTATCCAGGCAGCCTCCCTCCACTTAACGACTTCAGTTAACTCTCCTGTAAACCAGATATTCTGTACATTTCATACCCCTTTTTCCTCTAAGGGGCATGTTTATCTAAGATTTCCTTAAACATTAAAAAAAAAAACTCTAGCGCAACATTCACATCAATCAGGTCATCTAATATGTTCCAATTAACATTCCCAATGTCAGATTTAATTTTAGTTAAAAATACCCTCATTTACCAATCTTGTAAAAATAACTTTTCCCTGTCCTGTTACGCTTTTATTTTACTCCATATACAGTATATCGGTTGGTGATCACTTACAGAGTCAGGGATATTACCAACATACCTTATATTCCTTTCATTATTTACCAAACCCAGTCAATCAAAGACCCTGCCCCAGTATGGTGGTTTAATCTCATGAAGTCACTAACTAATTGAATCAGATTTGCTCTTTTTTCATAGGTATTCATAGGTAAATACAGAGCTATGTAGACAATAGTCCTTTTTGCTCGCCAGTTTGTCAATACCCCTGGATCTTATGTTTAATTAGGAAACTATCCAATCTGTTCTTAAAAATATTCATAGTGTCACTAGCTACCACCTCTAATGGCAGTTTATTCCAGATGTTAGTTACTGTCAATGTGAGCCAGGATTTTCTTTTATTTGTTTTGGGACAATCCACTGACAGTTGTAGAGGGTGTGCCCTAGTATTGCACAGTGATTCCCTGAATCTCAATCCCAAAAGTTCCCATAAACCAGGATCAATAGTTGATTTATAAATCAAGCACATGTCCCCTCTTGATCGCCTAAACTCCAAGGAGTATAATCCCAGAGTATTTAACCTCCTCTGGTAATCTTGTCCTTTTGTCTCCTGTATGTGACGAGTAGCTCTCTGCTGGACTTTTTCCAGTGCAACTATCTCGGCTCTTCCACTAGGTAACCAAAACTGTGCACAGTAATCCAAGTGCAGCCTCACTAAGGATGTATAGAGAGGTAAAAGGACTTTCCTGCTTCTAGATGTAATGTGCTTATTTATGCAGTGCAATATACTACTTGATTTCTTAATAACTGAGTTACAATGTGTTTTGAATGACAGGTCATTTGTCACCAGAATGCCCAGGTTGTTCTGTTGCTCCACGATACTCAGTATTTGTCCTCCAAGTGTATAAGACAAATGTTTATTTGCTTTCCCGAAATGCATAACACAGCATTTATCCACGTTAAATAACAATTTTTTATCTGATACCCAGAGTTCCAATGCATTTAATGCTTCCTGTAATATTGTGGCATCATCTTGGTTATTTATGGGGTACCCTACCCTGGTGTCATCAGCAAACTTTGAAACCCAGACTCCATTATCAACACACATTGAAGCAATATATATATATATTAAACAGGCAAGGCCCCAGCACAGAGCCCTGGGGCACCCCGCTAGTCACCTCGGCCCACGCAGAATTAGTTCCATTTACATTAACAGATTGTTTTCTGGAATTAAGCCATGCTTCTATCCATTTTGTTATTTTTCCAGGTAATCCATGTACTATTAATGCATCGATAAGTTCTCCATGAGGAACCTTATCGAAAGCCTTTGAAAAGTCCAGATACACAACATCCACAGACTGCCCCTCTCCCATGGCCTTACTGACCCTTCCATAGAACTCTATTAAATTGGTCTGACAAGATCTTCCAGTAGTAAATCCATGCTGTACTGGGTCCATCATGTCCATTTTTTGGACATACTCCATAATATAGTCTTTTAATATACCCTCAAAGATTTTCCCTATGACCGACGTCAGGACTAATCGGTCTATAGTTGGATACATCATGTCTGCTCCCCTTCTTGTAGATAGGAACCACCCTGGCTTGTTTCCATGCCTCTAGGACATACCCTTCATTTAATGATGTTTGGAAGATCACTGCCAAAGGTCCAGCCAAGAAATCCGCCATTTCTTTAATTATTCTCGGGTGTACTCCATCCGGGCCCTGGGATTTATTATGATCTATTTTTTGTAACCTTTTTAGTATTCCTTCTCTCGTTATCAATGATCCTACTTCTAGTATAGTTTCTAAATTATCTAATTTTGGAGAAGATTTATTATTAAAAACTGATGTAGTTTATAATGCCTAAAATAAGGTCCCAAGTACTGCCACACAGCACAGAGGTATTATCTGATCACAAAATTGCATATACTAGAGCTCGCTCGCTGCAGAGGCAAGTTTTGTATAGTACTGTGACCCGGAAGTGGTCGCTAGGGGTCACGGGATCGCTCGCAACACAAAAACCCCCAAACAATGTTTAATTTAGTCCTCTGTGCAAGCACCACTCATGCATGGCTAAGGCACAAGGTATAAACCTTAGAGTTATAAAAATAATGAGTTCCCAGCCATTTTGTAGTTGAGGATCAGCTATGCCTGAACTACCTGGCTCTCTTCCTGCTTCCTGTCAATTGGAGCAGGGCTCAAACACACAACACAGCATAAAAATAGTTTATAATGCCTAAAATAAGGTCCCAAGTACTGCCACACAGCACAGAGGTATTATCTGATCACAAAATTGCATATACTCTTTGTTAAATATTTTAAATTTGATTACCTATGCACCCGTCCAGTTTAAATTTAAGTCACTCAGAACAACAATTTCTCAATTCCTGATGTAACTTAAGACTTGTTCTAGCTCCTCAAGACCTGGTACCTTAACTTTTGGAGCATAGTAAACATGGCCAATAATCAGTTTTTTTTTTGTACCTAAAACTATTTCCAGGAACAAACTTTCACAACCAGATGATAGTGTACTGACGTCTAAAATTTCTGCTTTCATGCACCCTCTCACATAAATTATCAACCTACCACCTCTTTTATTAGTTCTATATTTTCTAAAAGAGTTGTGCACTGCAATATGTACTAAATTTCCTTCAATCCTATGTGTCAACTAGGATTCACTGATAGTTATCTGGGGCATATAATTGCATTGACTTAGACAGGGGATGCCATAAAGGAATGGCACTGCATGATGATCTGGCCAAAAGACCAGATCAACCTTGACCACAATAATGTCCAGTCCCAATAAAAAAATCAGGTCCGAGGTGTGACCATGTTTTTTTTTTTTTTCAACTTTATTTTTTCCTCCTATCACAGTAAGGAGGAACTCTCTCAGGCATCCTCTCCATGTACCTGCCCACCAGAGATCTGCTTCAGTCTAAGCCCCACTCACTCCCCCCACTCCCACTGCCAGCACCCCTGGTTTTACCTGCTCAGGGATGGTAGCTCGACCACTACTTTGGGCTCCTTAAGAGACAGAGTCTGGCAAGTGAGAGAGGGCAGGACGGAGGAGCGATGAGGTTCGGCCCCAGTCAGATCCTGCGCTGGGCTGTGGAGGAAAGGTGCCATCGCCTATCTCCACTCGCGGGGTTTTTCAGTTTTCTTCCCCTTCCTCCCTTGAGTGCGCACCCCCTGACGCTTATGCGCATGGCAAACCTGCTAGCGTCAGGCATGCTGTGACGTGCTGTCCTGGCTTCTGCAGCACCCTGATCTCCACCAGGGGTCGCCAGAGCTCCAGACAACCCAGGTGCCCTCCCCCCGGGACAGGAGAGCAGCCTGCTGGGCGCTCAATCCGGTCCCTCCCCTGCCTACCCCCGGCACCCGAGCTCGCTCCCAAACTCAGGTTGCTGGCATGGTGCGAGGTGTGGCGTCCAGTGCCTCAGTGCGGCTGGGCGGTGTGACCATGTTGATGTGTTCCAGAGGCGACTGACTGTGTCAGTTCCAGTAATGACATCAACTGGAGGAACTGCTGTCCAAACTGCATCATCAACCCAAGCATTGGAAATCCCCCAGCACCTGCTATCTGGGGGAGTTCAGTACCTGTTTGGCTGCGAAATCTGTCAATTCCTGCAAGAAATCACTCCCATAGCCCAGAGGACAGTATATGAGGATAACCCTGCCATTAACTCCTGAAGCACATCTAACTGCAACATATTCAAAAGATGTGAAAGTTCCTAATGTGGATTTGAAACAAATGTCTGCCTGCCCCTCTGCAATCCCTCATCAGGCAGTGCACCACAAAATAACCAGGTGTGACAGATGCCTCCAAAACAGGTCCAGCGTCATCATCCAGCCAGGTCTCCATGATGCAAACAAAGTCAGCTGAGGAATCCATAGTGAAATCCTCCATTGCCGCTGTCTTATTCCTCAGTGACCTTGTGTTACATAGAACAGCCAGAAAGGGAAGGAGTAGTGCTGGCCAAACATACTACCTGCTCATAGGCCTTTATGCAGGGCTCTGGGGAGGGGAACCAAATCCTCCCCAGGCATCTCCTGGTTTTCATCACTACAATCCTACCCCACCCCTGAACTTCATAATCTGTATCTCCACTGCAGGTATTGCCCTCCCTAGTCTTTTGCAGCAGCAGAGGACCTCTGCGGATAGGATTAATGGGGCTACCCTGAAATGATGGAGCTGCTATGGGGATCACCGGTGTAGATGTGCCTAACCTCTCCCACATCTTTGCACATATTAACCCAGTACTAAACTAAAACCCAGAATACTCAACCCAGCCCCACCAGTAAACAAACACAACCCCAATTTTTTTTTTCAAGACGCCAACCAGTAGTTTAGAATATAATGTGGAGATTTCACAAATTACTGAATGGCAAAATTTGCTCAAAACAGCATGGAAACATAATAAGTAATGCCACTAAAATTCCGGTTGTGAAACTAAGCTGTCACAAAGCACTTATCACCACTGAATACATTTAGCTGTGTTGAGCTGTATGCAGCCCAATAGTTCCTTTCTGTGAGACTATTATGTCCTCCACCCTGCTTTTTTTTCCCTGTGAGCTTGACCAGATGGACACAGTGGACCTGGATGTCACACTGATTTGTTCCTTGTTTTTCACAGACACACTCTCTTCAAAAGAGAGCCACCTAATCCTTGTTCTATATGAACTATTCCTTTGGAATAACCACAGTTTCTCCTCCTTGGCTACCTCAGTCAGATTCTTACCCCATCAGATCTCTGTAAATGTCTCTAAATTCTAGATTTCCAAGTGAGTTGGGCTGTCATGCCAGTAAATTGTGCAGGGTGTGGTTCACATAGGACTTGCTTTCAAGGGAGAATTGTCCTTGTATGCTTCCTTGTTCCATCTGGGAGTTTACTATTGTATTACTACTCAGCATTGCTGCCCTTCCCTTGGTGAACCCATGCTTCTAACTCCCACCACCAATTACCCCATGCAGTAGCTACCTCCCCTTATTCTATAGTTTTAACCCTGACTTCTCTTTCCATTGATATGACCATATGCCCACCCTCAGGGCAGAAGTACAGTCCATCTTGCCTTGGCTATGGGTAGCATTCATCTGACATGTAGTGCAGTTAGGTAAATCACATTTTATTTATTTAGTTCTTGTTGACCAGGTAAGTGCACTAGACAAGTGAATGCCTGTTTTCAGGCATAACCCAGGAGGTTACATAGGTTCGAGGTCAGTAAACAACAAGTTACAGTACAGCAACAGTAAGTGACATTGTCAACAGCAGAAAGATTACATAGCAAGGCAGTACATAGATAAGCAAATAAGGTCAAAATTACGAGGCACAGTAGCAGCATGTCAACAATTTATTAGTGAGGCATGACAAATATAAATAGTTAATCGAGCTCCTGCAAGGCAAGTCTTGCTAGTTGGGCAAAGTGACAGTGAGGATGAAGGTAAGCAACCAGAATGCAAGAAGATGAAATGAAAGGTAGATTTCTTGTCACAAGAGCATACATCAGATTCAAGGAGGTGACTGCAGTATTCATTTTTGAAGGTATAGAATTCCATAGCCTTGGGGCAGCAACAGAGAAAGAAATGTCCTCCAGCCACGTCCTGGTTCTTGGGATAGGTAATTCTTCATGAATGACAGACCTTAGTTGGTAGGTATTGATTTGGGAGGGGAAGGGGGCGGGTAAGACTAAACCATGAAAAAGGGGACTAGTTTTGCAAGATGTTGTAAATTACCCCTCCAAGTGATAGGTCACTAGGGCAGCAGGATGAAACCAACCCAGTTTAGTGAATAATGTGCAATGATGGGTAAGGCGGCTTAGGGACGTGGCGAATTGATAGGTATTATTATTACATAATGTCCCACTTATGTATGTTAATTTGAGAAGATGCATGGATTACAGAAACACAATAGCAAGTTTAAGAAGTAGGGCACCACAAGCAATGGATAGGCCGGCTTGTGGAGTAAGGATATGTTTGGGCTTGTACAAGAGACCCAGTTTAGTGGTTACAGACTTGCAGACACCTCTTTTGTGCAGTGAGAAATCAAGGGATGTGTCAAGGCCTGTCACCAAGGTATTAAATGTAGGCACCGTTACAAGAGGGGTTCCATCACTGCACTACTGTTAGAGGGGTAGTGCCGTTTTTAATTTTGAGGGCAGAGCCAAACAGCATGGCCTGTGTATTTGTCATATTTAAAAGGAATTTGTTAGATTGGAGCCAGTGCTGCAACTGATGGAGGTCAGTGGTTAATTTAGTGTTAATTTCAGACATACTACATGAGCTTGGGTACAGGACGAGAAAGTCTGCATACAAGACAGAGGTGCAGTAGGAAAGAGTCTGGTGAAGGTCATTAATATAAAGGGAGAAAGGTAGTGGTCCAAGTATTGAACCTTATGGAACACCCACCATGGAGGAGGCAGGAACAGAGAATATAGTTCCAGCTTTTACCCATTGGCTCCTTCCATCAAGATAGTTCCTAAACCAGGGTAAGGCAGAGGAGGAGGAGATCCCCAGGTTGCTTAGTTTGGTACAAAGAAGATGATGGTTTACTAGATCAAATGCTTTAGTAAGGTCAATAAATATAGCCCCTGTGTACTCACATAGAAACATAGAATCATAGAAGTTGATGACAGATAAGGACTGCAAGGCCCAGCCAGTCTGCCCATTTCTTTTTCTACTTTATTAATGTGCCATTGGCCTTTGCTCTGTCAATAGCCTATCTATTCATACTCATCTGTATTGCTTCCTTATGCCTATCCCATGCCTGTTTGAAGCCCTGCACTGTATTCATATCCACCACTTCCTGGGGTAGGCCGTTCCATGCATCCACCACCCTTTCTGTGAACAAGAACTTCCTCACATTAACCCTTAATCTGCCTCCCTCTAATCTCATGCTGTGTCCTCTTGTCCTGCTATTTTTGTTATATTGAAACATGTTAGACTCTTTCACCTTGTTAATGCCCTTAAGGTGTTTGAATGTTTCGATCATATCACCTCTCTCCCTCCTTTGCTCTAGGGTATACATATTGAGCTCCATTAATCTGTCCTCATATGTTTTCAGATGCAGTCTCTGCACCATTTTGGTTGCCCTTCTCTGGACTACCTCAACTGGGTTAACGTCCTTGTGAAGGTGTGGCCTCCAGTACTGCACACTGTACTCCAGATGGGGCCTAACCAGTGTCTTGTAAAGAGGGATTATTACCTCCCTCTTCCAACTTGTGATACACCCCAACATCCCTCTAGCCTTACCTACTGCTTTAGTGGTCTGCTTGGATGATTTCAAGTCATCAGTGATGATGATGCCCAATTCTCTTTCTTCCTTTGTGACTGCCAGCAACTCTTCTCCCAGCCTATAGGTGGCTTCAGGGTTTCTCTTCCCTATGTGCATGATCTTGCAGTTCTTTGCATTAAACCCCAGTTGCCACTCTTCTGACCATTTTTCCAGTTTATCCAGATCTCTTCTCATTCTGCCCACCCCGTCTGGATCATCTACTCTGTTGCAGATCTTGGTGTCATCTGCAAACAGACAAACTACCCTCCAGTCCATCTGCAATGTCACTGATGAAGATATTGAAGAGGACTGGTCCCAGGACTGATCCCTGAGGTACCCCACTTGTTTTACATCTCTTCTGATTGTATACCATTTACTACCACTCTCTGTGTTCTGCCTGTCAACCAGTTTGCCACCCAGTTGACCAACTTCTGACCCACTCCCAAGTCTACCCAGCTTATGTGGAACAGTATCAAAAGCTTTGCTGAAGTCAAGGTAGGCAACATCAACTGCTCCTCCTTGTTCTACCATTCTAGTTACCCAGTCAAATAAATCTATGAGATTAGTTTGACAGGACCTTCCTTTTGTAAACCCATGCTGTCTTGGATCCTGTTCTCCTATGGATTCCAGGTGTTGCACTGTCCTTTCCTTAAGGAGTTCCTCCATAATCTTGCCCACTACTGAGGTAAGACTGACTGGTCTGTAGTTCCCTGCCTCCTCCCTGCTACCACTCTTGTGGAGTGGGATCACATGAGCCTTTTTCCATTCTTATGGGACCTCTCCTGTACTCAGAGACTCACTAAACAGTTCTGATAATGGCTCTGTTAGTTCCACCCTTAGCTCCTTTAGTACCCTGAGATGTGTGCCATCAGGTCCCATTGCCTTGTTCACCCTGAGCTTATCGAGCTCTTGTAGGACCCTTTCTTTTGTGAAGGGACTAGTGCACACCTCCCTCCCTCCCCCCTGTGTCCATGATGCTGAGCTGTGGGCTCTGCCCTACCTTTTCTTCAGTAAATACTGAGCAGAAGTATCTTATTTAGGATAGATGCTTTTACATGGTCCTCCTCCTCACACGCCCCCTTATCTCCTTTGATCTTAGCAATACCCCCTCTGGAATTTTCCCTTTCACTAATGTATCTATAGAAAGTCTTGCCACCTTCTTTTACTGTTTGTGCTAGTGTTTCCTCAGTTTAGGCCTTTGTCTGCCTTATAGCCTTCCCTGCTTTCCTTAGGGACATTTGGTATGCCTTCATATCTTCATCCTGTTGCATTCCCTTATATTTCCTTTGGATTATCAGCAAGGTAAAACCAAAAAATGACAAAGTAATATAAAATCGTTATGAGAATTTAAACGAATTTCATTCTTTTCACAGAGAAAGTCTCAAATACATAGTTCTACAAGAAAAAGGAAAAAAATCTTTAATGAAGTTTCATATGATGCAGCTAAATATGAGATAATTAAATAAAGCCAGGTTGAAACATGAAGGTTTAGTTAAAGAAGTAAGTTTTGAATAGAAACTTGAATATATAAACATTGAAAAGAATAGATACATGTAGTAAGAAATTGAAACAATGTTTATTTCCAGTTAGGAACTAAATATTAAGGCTGGTGTCAGAAAGCATTAAGGGAACTCTCACATTGAAATGAACAAAAACAGAAACAGATATGAATAAAGCTGATAGAAAAGTTTAAACAGCAAAAATGTAACTAAGTATAATATTAAGATTGGAAGTTCCTGAATAGATGTGACATAAGCTATATAATAGTGCTCAATGTATTATTTATAGATTAGACACTTGATTTTCAGGTAATGATGGGTTTTCTATATAACTGGATACAATTGAAATGTAATAGAAAATAAGAATTCACAATAGTAGGAAATTCATAATTGTTTTTGTTTATGTTTAGAAAAAGCACTGTATATAATATTGGCCTGAAGAAGTGGTGTGAAACTACAAAACTGTAGCCGGTTGAACAAGTTTGGTGCAAAGTTAAAAGAAGAATAAAAGAAAATTGAAGTTTTTTATTGAATCTTTTGGACTCATGTCTTGCTATTTCATAATTGTCATTAGTCATTTAAAGCCTTAAAACAAGACTGTCCAGATATATAGAAAATGGTAAAGAGGGCAACCTATACTCACTAGATTGTACACATACAGGTACTGAAGTCTCCCAAGTGTGGTTACTAGTAAACTACGTCTCGCTAATTGCTACTATGTCCAGTTTAGCTGCCTCTGCCATTATTGCCTGCAGGTTTGGGATCTTGTTTCCCCAGACTGTGAACATTTGTGTATATTATTTTCTATTAGCCAGATTTCGGTGTGTTAGTTGTTGGGCGAGGTCTGGCATTTCCCGTGTACATTGTATGGGGAGCCGGATCTTTTTCCTTACCTGGTGATACAAATGAACTACAAACATGCTGAACTCCTATTTGACCACTAGCTGAGGGGGGAGGGGTGTTCTTCCCATTCGACGTATGGGGTACTGCACCCCTCTCCCCCATTTGTTAGTTTAAATATTCTGCAAAGATGTCAGACTTCTGCCCCAGTGCACTAACTCCCTCCTTAGTCAGATGCAGTTCATCAAATTTAAAGAACTTTCACTCCCAAAACTGTTGCCAGTTCCCTACAAATGTGTGTCCTTTTTCCTGGCACCAGCCCTTGAGTAACATGTTTAGCTCCCCTATCGCCCCTTCTCTGACCTTCCGTCCATCTGCCCCCCCCCAGACTGGCAGGATCTCAGAGAAGGAGATTCCGGATGAAATGAATGATAGTTTGTCACCCAGCCTAGTCAGGTGTTTCTTGGTCTCCACATCTAACCAGCTGGCAAGATCGTTAGTACCTATGTGTACCAGGATGTCAATGTTTTCTCCTGCTTCCTGAACAATTTTAGCAATGTGGCCAGTGTCTCTCCATGCTGATGTACCTGGGAGATATCTGACCATTACCCCTGACTGGAGATAGGTATCAACTCCCCGAATCATGGAGTCTCCTATGATCAGAAGTTTTTTGGATTACCTTTTTGCTTTTTTTGTTGTGGTTCCTGTTTTGCGGGAGTTTTGTTGTGCTAGCTGCTGTGCCGCAGTGTCCTGCTCTGCAGTGTCCTCTGCCTCTTTGTTTGATTTCAGAGAGAGAGTAGATACCTGTTTGTAGTTTTTATATGGTTTGTGGAGGTAATATGTTGGAGAACCCCTATCCATAGCATTTGCCATCTGGGAAGTGAAGGAGAGGAGAGGAGAGCAGTAGTAGTACTATGATCTTTATGAAAACCATGTTGTGCCGGAAACAGAAGGTCATGCTTGGTTAGGAACTCAGTTAACTGTGAGGCAACAAGTTTCTCTAGTGTTTTGTTACAGACAGGAAATATGGCAATCATTCTATAGTTCATAACTAGTTTTCGGTCACCTTTCTTAAAAACTGAAATAATATGGGAGATTTTCCATAGCTTTGGTATTTCATAAGGGACAGGTTGATGATTCTAGTGATAGGTGAGGACAGTTCTGCACAGATTTGTCTGTAGGAATTCTCTAGTAATTTACGCACTTCAGATACTTTAACTGCATGGAAATAAAATGGTGAATAGCTCAGGGTGTAAGAGCATGGATCTTTGATGGGTAGTGCTGATTGTGGCAAGGGTGGAAAGGTCCCTGTATAAGATGATAGGTTGGAGAAGTAGCTATTAAAAGCAACTGCTATGGTTTGAGGATTGTTACAATTAACCTTATTTATACACATGTCAAGGATAGGTTGGTTAGTAGATAAAACCATAGCCAGTTTAATACACTTCCAAAAGTATTTTGGGTTACCTACAGAGGAATCGAGGAGGGTCCTACAGTTAGTACAGTACTCATTTTGGTGAATGGATTTTTTATGTTTATTTCTAAGGGTGCGATATTTCGACCAGTCAGACATAAGCCTAGTGGCCTTGTAAACAGACCAGGATTCATCTCTAGCCTTGATTATGGCAATGAGCATATGGTCAAGCAATTTGGTTACAGGACCCCGAACCCTCCTGGTAGTAAGTGGGACATGTCTGTCCTGTAGACCTGAGAAAGTATAATTGAAGTGAGACAGCCGTATTTACATTATTTGTGTTCTAGAGGTATGACCAGTCAGGACTCCTGACATCTTGCTTGAACAAGGTAGGGTTAAAGTGCCCAGGGTCACGAAAGTAGAGAAGTCTTGAGGGGGCTTTCAGAGTTTTAGCTCTGCACACACAGAAAACTGGTGAATGGCCACTGATTATATCAGGCAGCACACCAGAGGCGATGATCCTATGTGGGTGTTAGCGTCCAATGTATTAGTGAGGCTTTGCTCCCTTGAAATGCAGATCTAGTGGATTCAAATATGACCTGAGTAAGGTGCATTTTACTGAAACTAAGCTCAACATCTTTACTTTTGACACTAATCCAATCAGAGTTAAAGACACCAAATATTTAAAACACATTATTTTTAACTATGAGGGCTATAGTGTTCAGGAGAGGTTGGCGACATGCCTGTTGACTACCAGCTGGGGGAATATAGATACAAAAAATAGGTAATATTTTTGTTCCACGTAGCAGGAAAGTAGCATGTGAAAGTTCAAAGCCTTTGTCAGTAGGGACCGGGTACCTGTAACATTGAGGTTAAGATGGGATTTAAAGTTAACCATGGTCCCCCTTCCCCTTTTACATCCAGGACAATCATTTCTGATGAAGTTATATCTAGGCAGGGCACATAAATGGTCAGGGATGGAGGGTTTCAACCATGTTTCTGTGACCCCAAGTATGTCAAGGGTGAAGTGATTACAACGGCAATGAGATCAGCGTAATTTGGAATAAGACTCCTAATGTTCATGTGTGGGATTTTTAAACCCTTGTGGCTGTGCCAGACATAAATATTAATGTTTGCAGGGGAAACTGGTGGGGACCCAGGGTTGGGGTCAATATCCCCAGCAATAAGTAGAAGGGAGAGAGCTAATAATACAATAGTATATGGCCAGGGGTAGGAAAGAAAGGGTTCATGAGACCATCGAGACCTTTTGAGAAAATGGCCAAACTGACACAAACACTGGTACATCAAGAAGCAAACAATATTCCAGTTCTTATTGCCATGCAACAGCTGATTTGACATAGGAAGTTAGATGGTTCCTAGCCTTGATCAGGCTGAGAAGTAATGGCAAATTGTCAATGATAAGTAACAAGTACATGAGGAGGCAGTAATTAACAACAACTGAGAACAATATGCAACCCATTGTGTAATACTCTAGGCACAGCTAAATTACAGTGGTCAGAGATGATGTAAACGCAGCCTAGGAACTGTAATTATCACCAAATAACATTAGAACATCAGGCAGTTGCATTAGAGGATGTGAGGAAAAGGCTAGCACTGTATACAGGGGCCAGGTTTTAGGTAGTCGCTTTGCTGTTTACATAGGGTACAGAAACTCGCAGTATAATACTTCTGTATTATATTCAGTTGCTAGCCATTAATGCAATGCAGGAAACAATCATAGTTTACCTCAGTGGCAGAGAGTATTGATTTAAGATGGCCAGAGTGCGGGGCAGCTAGCAGCCTCCACAGCTGACTCCCAGGCAGACTTCTGATGTCCTTTGCATAAGGGCAACAAGCAGGAGGGCTGCTTGGAGTAATGCAGTTATATAGCAGGGGGATGCCCACCCTCAAAGCCTCTTGACTGGCTGGAGGCACAGTTATGTGCAATTCTTTGTTCTGTGTTCCACACTTGTGGAGTGCCATGATAGCTTTGGCGGCCGTTGGGGTGGGGGGGAGAAGAGGCTGCAGGATCCCCTCATGACTCCCCAGATGAAATCCTCAGCGATCACCAGTAACAGTGCAGTGGAAGGACTGACAGGGCACCAGCAGATTTAAAGGGGCAAAGTCCCACTCTCAAAGCCTCATGATTAGCTGGAGGCACAGTCGGTTATGTGCAGTTCTTTGTTCCATGCTCCATGCCAGTGGAGCACCATGGTAGCTTCAGCGGCCATTGGGGGGGAGCAGAGGTTGCAGAACCCCCTCACGACCCTCTCAGATGAAATCCTTGCAGGGATCACTGGTGGCGGTGCAGTGGAAGGACTAAGAGGGCACCAGAAGATTGAAAGGGTTAAAGTCCCACCCTCGAAGCCTCCTGATTGATTGGAGGCACAGTCAGTTACAGTTATGTACAGTTCTTTGTTCCGTGCTCCACACCAGTGGAGTGCCACAGGGGCTTTGGCATCCATTGGGAAGGATTAGAGGCTGCAGAAACCCCTCACGACCACTCAGAAGAAATCCTTGGTGCAACTGCCGGTGGCAGTGCAGTGGAAGGAACCAGGAGGGCACTAGCAGATTTAAAGGGGCAAAGTCCCACCCTCAAATCCTCCTAATTGGCTGGAGGCACAGTCAGTTATGTGCAGTTTTTTTTTTCTGTGCTCCATGCCAGTGGAGCACCATGGGAGCTTCGGTGGCCATTGGAGGTGAGGGAGTAGAGACTGCAGGACCCCTTCATGACCCCTCAGATGAAATCCTTGGTGCAGTCACCAGTGGCAAGCAGCATGATCCTGCAATGCCCTTCCAGTGCTCCTGTAATAGAGGTGCCCAGCATCATTTTCCATCATGACTGAAGAGATCCAGATACTTCTGTCACAATGGTCTCAGCCGCAACTAGATCTTACTTCAAGAGGGCTCTTGCAGTAGGTATTAACCATTAGGACTGCACCCCTTGGTGTCAGGACCACATGGAAAACTTTAGCTAGCATTGTGTCTGGTGGGGGACCCCACCGACATCATGTGAGGGATGTCAGTGTGACCCTATATAGTGGGTGGTCCCCAGCTCGCCCTCCAGTTTTTTCCCACCATTGATCATTGCATGTTGGACCTCGCGGAGAGTGCTGCTACAGTTCAACTGCCATTTTGGATGAGTATATTTTCTGATCATTTCCGAAGTTTTTTACTGAATGTTGTCAGTTAATCTTTGTGTATGTCTTCCGCAACACCTTCTGAATTGCATAAAAAATAAGTGAGAGCCCTGTAGAACACAACTGCCACAGAAGGACAACCATACTCTCTGCCTCTTCTGCCTGGACATGGAACACCAGACTGCAGATTGTGAGGCCTGCCTGAGCTTCAGTCAGGCCACACAGAAATGCTGACAGAAGGCCCTCGGGGCCCATCTTTTTAAAGTTAAGTTAAGATGGCTTCAATGGAGAAGGATTTGCAAAAGTTACCGAGTGCCTCTTCCTCTCCCTAGTCGGATGCACTCCATCACAAAAAGCATAAGGACAAGGAGAAGCATCGGGGCCAAGAAAGGTCCCCCTTCCACCTGCAACTCCCTCCAGGGATTGTGGTTGACTAAAGACCTTCTTTCTCTGGGAAGAGTGCCTCTGCAGACAAGGCTGTTTCAGCTTCCCAGGAACAGCCGTTGGTCCCCCCACCGCCACCGGCCTCAGTGGCGGTGGTTGCCTCGGCAGAGTCTGAGACTACTGCCACTCTTAGACCCCTCAAAACCTCAGAGTCTAAGCCTACTGGCTGGGCTGGTAAGTCACTTGTTGATGCCTCTGATGAGTGCCCAGCCCAGGCTGATAAGTCGGGCACTGGGTCTTCGGTGAACACCCAGCCATGGCTGATAAGCCGGATGTCAGAGCTTCTGATGCCCGCCCAGCCCAGGTGCTTCCATCAGACCCTGGTGAGTGACCTGACATTGACTCTCAGTGCCCATTACTGTCTCATCAGCAACATACCCCAGCAGGCTCGCCCAACCAGGGTCCTTTCTTGCCTCCAGCCTCCCCCTAATGCCCAGAGCTGGAGCCAGAAGGACGTCAGCCTGTCGATGCTTCTACAGGGTCACAACTGGGCATCAGCATGAGTTTCCAGGTGGACCCACAGGACCGGTCCCTCCCGTCCCTTCTGGAAAGGCCTTCTGCCCCTCCACCTCTGTTGGAGGGTTTCTCTGGGATGGCATCTGGCTCCCTCCCCAGTGGTCTGATGCCAGACTACTGCCCCTCTGGGTCTTCCAACCTGTCTTTTGGGCATCCTCAGGGACTGCTGTCTGGCCCAAGAGCTCCTACACCAGCACAGACACTGGATTTTCAGATGCCAGACCACCAGCAGCTAGGCTACCATACTCCTGGATATCTTCTGTCGGGGTACCAGGCACCAGATCTCCCTTTACTGGGGTACCTCCTGCTGGGCTTGGTCCACACTTTTCATACACCTGGCTACCAACTGTCTGGGTACCAGATGTCAGGATACCCTATGCCAAGTTATGGCTCTGGTTTTCTGCCAGTCTTCCAGACTCCTCTGCCCTCTCCTCTGCCTCCCCAACCACAGGTGGACTTCCGGGCAATTCCTCAGTCCTGGTGGACGAAACTAAGTCTCAGCTAGTCTCAGAATTGGACAGTCATCATCCAGTAGTGGCCTCTACCCCAGCACACCTGGATCTGACGCATCGGTCCCATTCGCCAGAGAAGTCCTGTCTCTCCACGTCAGGCCTGACAAGGGGCACAGCTACCTCTCATTTGGGTGGGCCTTCCACTCCCCTCAAGGAGGTGCCCCACCCAGTAGCCGTATTTCCAATCCCAATTTATTCATCAGACTCTGATTCAGACTCAAACCCTTCTTCCTCAGTTTCTAGCTTTGAGACACCTCTGCTGGATGAGCCTAAGGCTAAGGAGTCTCTGAAGTCTCCTCCAAAGGATCCCTCCTTTTTGGACCTTCTCAAAAGGATTGCAGAGACTTATGACTGGAAGGCTGATGACCAGGACCCCGAATGAAAGAGGCTGGCTGAGCATTTGGACATGTTGGAGCTGCCCCCAGTCTTCACGCTCCCATGGTTGGAACCTCATGAGGATCTCGCTTCCACCATCTGGCTAATGCCTTCCTCCATTCTGGCTGTGGTCAAGAAGGCGGACAGGACTTACCATATGCCAGAGGGTGAAGACCACCTTAGTGTCCACCCTAAAGTGGACTGAGTGGTCATTCATGTGGAGCATGAAAGATCTACCAAACCTAAACACATGAGCACCTCTCTCCACTGACAAGGAGTTGAGGCAGCTTGACCAATTTGGGCATAAGTTTTATTCATCCTCTACCCTGGCTATGTGTGCCCTAAATGATGTGGCACACATATTGGTGCACCAAAATTCCCTCTTTCACCAGTTAGAGCTGGTTATTGAAGCCATACTGGACTCTGACATGAAGGGAACCCTCTCTGACATCATTAGGTCAGCTAAGGTCGCTTGTCGCCACTCTTTGAGGGACACCTATAACACTGTGGATTCCTCAGCATGGCTACTGCAGTCTGCCTCTGGAGGTATTCTTGGCTGAGGGTTCCTGGGTTAGCATCTGGCATCCAGGCTACCATCCAAGATGTTCCTTCCATGGTTCTGTCCTCTTCAGAGGAGATGCACAAGACATCATCACGAACCTCCAGGATAAGGAGCTGGCATTATGTTCGGTGCAGACTACGTACCACACTGGCTCTCAAGTAAAAAAGCCCTTTTGTCACCAGCAGAGATGGCAGATGACGCAACTACAACAGGCCAGACATCAGAACAAACATTGGGCCCCCTCAGCAAAGACCACCCGTCCAGCCAAGAACCAGAGGACTTCAGGGGCAACCCTCCCCAACCCTCCCTCTACTTCTTGACTCATGGTCAGGTTCCCCTCCTCCTCTTCTTCAGTCGGAGAGACCGGTGGGTGGAAGATTCAGCAGTCATCCAGCAGGATGGGAGCCGATTACCACAGATTTGAGGGTCCTTCAACTAATCTCCTAGGAGGCTCTTTTGCAAAAGACAGCCATAGAGCCCGTTCCTTGAAGCCAGATAGGAAGAAGTTATTGCTCTCACTTCTTCCTGGTTCTCAAAAAGATGGGAGACCTGCACCCAATACTAGACCTCAGCACCCTAAATCTGAACATAGAGTACAAAAGATTTTGAATGCTGACCCTTCCAGGCCTGCTACCCATGCTGCACAAGGGACAGTGGCTCTATGCTCTGGACATACAGGATGCATGCCTGCACATACCGGTATTTCAAGTCCACCGCCGCTACCTCAGGTTCTCCTTTCAGGGGGGACACAACCAATTCCAGGCCTTCCCCTTTGACTTGTCCTCAGCACCCAGGGTTTTTACCAAGTGCCTGGTGGTAGTGGCAGCAGCCTTGAGGTGCCAGGGCCACTATATCTTCCCGTACTTGATGATTGACTGATGGGCCCCGTGGGGAATGGCTGAACATTTTGCTTTCGGCAACTGTTTGGCCAGGTTATGGTTACGGTGAACTACCCCAAGTCTCACACTATCTCCTCCCGGTGCCTGCAGTTCATTGGAGCCATGCTGGATATGGGCCAGGGTCAGGCTTTCCTCTTTTGGACAGGGCCCGTAGTCTAAGTAACAAGCTTCCTGAATTAGTGGCCTTGATGGAGGAGGAACATCTGGATATCGTGGCAGTCACAGAAACATGGTACACACAAAACCATGACTGGGACGTAAACATAACAGGATACACTATCTACAGGAGGGACAGGGAGGGTAAAAGAGGAGGAGGAGTAGCTCTTTACATAAGGGAAGGAATCAAAGCAACAGAACAAAAGGGAAAACAGGGAGGAGAAGAAGCACTGTGGGTAAATTTGGAGACCGGCAATGGCACCACAATCCGCACAGGGATTGTATACAGACCCCCTTCTCAGGGGGAGGAAATGGACAAGGAAATGATAGAAAGTATACTTAGAATGGCAGAAAAAGGGGAGATATTGCTGATGGGTGATCTGAATATGCCAGATGTTAACTGGAGTGCAGTTGCAGCAGCCACTTTGAAGAGTGGGGTTATTCTAGATGCCCTACAGGGGGCATGCCTTAGACAACTAGTATTGGAGCCCACTCAAGAGGGAGCAATCTTAGACCTGGTTCTCTCAAATGGAGATGAAGAGAGGATCACAGATGTAGAAGTGGGTAATCTGGGAACTAGCGACCATCGAGTAGTATGGTTCACAATAAACACAGCAATAGAGTCAAGCCATACAAAGGCAAAAGTACTGGACTTTAGGAAGGCTGACTTTGCCAAAATGGGTGAGTGCCTAAAGAATGCACTAGCAAATGGGCAGGAAGGAGGGGTGGAAGAACAATGGGGAATAATAAAAACTGCCATCACAGAGGTAACAAGCCTTTATGTGAAGCAAATAAACAAACTGAAACGATGTAAGAAACCACTATGGTTCTCAAAGGAAGTGGCAGTGAAGGTTCAAGAGAAAAAGAAAGCATTCAGGAAGTACAAGGAATCACAGAAAGAGCAGGACAGAGAACTGTATCAGTTATAGCAAAAGGAAGCTGGTAAGGCAGTCAGAACAGCAAAGGCCCAAACTGAGGAAAAGATAGCCAACTCAGTTAAGAAGGGGGATAAAACCTTTTATAGGTACATCAGGGAGCGAAGGAAGACCAAGGGAGGGATAGTGAGGCTTAATAAAGGGAGGGAGGGTGGGCAGAGGGTGACTGTGAAAAGGCAGAGATACTAAACAAATATTTTTGCTCAGTGTTTACAAAGGAAGGGGGGGGTACCTAAAACAAACAGTAGAAACACTCTGGATACAGAAGTTGATACCAGCCCATTTACAGAAGAAAGGGTTCTGAAAGAACTCTTAAAACTGAAGGTGGACAAAGCAATGGGGGCTGATGGGATTCAGCCCAGAATTCTAAAAGAACTAAGGGTAGAACTAGTGACACCACTGACTACCCTCTTTAACAAATCATGGGAGGATGGGGTGGTACCCGAGGACTGGAGGAGGGTAGATGTGATTCCCCTTCACAAAAGTGGGAGCAAGGCAGAAGCAGGAAACTACAGACCTGTTAGTTTAACCTCAGTGGTAGGGAAAATGATGGAATCACTTCTGAAGGAAAGAACTGTCGAGTATCTAGAGGGGCACAGGACCCAAGGCAACATGGATTCACAGCGGGAAGGTCATGCCAGACAAATCTGATAGATTTCTTTGACTGGGTGACCAAAGTAGTAGATCAGGAAGGGGCTGTGGACATGGCCTACCTAGATTTTAGCAAGGCATTTGACACAGTCCCACACAAAAGATTAATATACAAGTTAGCCAGCCTGGGAGTGGGTCCCAAGATGACAGCCTGGGTAAAGAATTGGCTGGAGAATAGGACACAGAGAGTAATTATAAATGGAGTCCACTCTGAAGAAAGGGGGTTACTAGTGGGGTACCGCAGGGTTCAGTATTAGGACCGGTCCTTTTCATTGTCTTTATAAGCGACATTGCAGAGGGACTGGAAGGAAAAGTATGTCTCTTTGCAGATGACACAAAGATCTGCAACAGAGTTGATGCACAAGGTTTGGTGGAAAGGATGAGAAGGGACTTGGCAAGGTTAGAGGAATGGTCAAATGTATGGCAGCTTAGATTCAATGCTAAGAAGTGCAAGGTAATGCACCTGGGAAACAAAAACCCAGGGGAAGAGTACACAATGGGGGGTGAGATACTAACAAAATGGAAAGGGACCTGGGGTAGTCAATCAGATGACCTAAAGGTGGGCAAGCAATGTGAGACGGCAGCAAGGAGGGCTGGGGGATACTGGGATGCATAGGGAGAGGCATCACCAGTAGAAAACAGGAAGTTATTATACCTCTGTACAGACAGCTGGTCAGACCCCATCTGGAGTACTGCGTGCAGTTCTGGAGACCCAATCTCCATAAAGACATAGACAGGATGGAAGCTGGAGGGCACTAAAATGGTGCTGGGTCTACACGGAAGACATATGAGAGAGACTTAAGGAGCTTAATATGTATAGCCTCGAGGAAAGGAGGGAGAGGGGGGACATGATAGAAACTTTCAAGTACCTCAAGGGAATCAACAAAGTCCAAGAGGGTAGCATCTTTCAAAAAAAGAGGTGTGCAAGAACAAGGGGGCACAATTTGAAGATAGAGGGGGTGGCTCAGAGGTAATTTAAGGAAGTATTTTTTCACAGAGAGGGTTGTGGATGCATGGAACGGCCTTCCAGAGGAGGTTGTGGAGTCAAAAACAGTGGTGGAATTCAAGCATGCATGGGACAGTCATAAGGCAATTCTAGGGGGTGGGGGTAGGAATAAGTAGGCTGCTGGTTAACTAGGATCTGCAGCTTATCCATTAGGCAGGGAAATGGGCAGACTGGGTGGGCCAAGCGGTCCTTATCTGCCGTCAAATTCTATGTTTCTAGGGCGGAAACCTTACAACAGCAGGCATGGCTGGCGGCTTCTAGCCATTGGATGTTGGCCAGGTCAGTGCTGAGCCTTCTGGGCCTTATGGTGGCAGCCATCCCAACCATTCCTCTGGCCAGGTTCCACATGTGGATTTCGCAGTGGTCGTTTAGGGTTCAGTGGGACCAGAGATCGGATGACCTTGACCATAAAGTCTTGGTCTCTGCATCGATGTGCCGGGATCTCCGGTGGTAGAAGGAGGATCTCAGCAATCTCTGCAAGTGGGTTCCTTTTCAGCCCCCTCCTCCCATCCAGACCCTGACCATGGATGCTTCAGAGTGAGTTGGGGGCTCATCTAGAGACCCACAGGACCCAAGGACTCTGGTCTCAGTCTGAACTGTCTCTACACATCAATGTGTTGGAGATGCGAGTGGTGCTGTATGCTCTGCAGGCCTTTCAACACCACCTCTGTCCAGGTCTACTGCTGGTCCAAATGGACACTATGTGTGTGGTCTGGTATTTGAACACACAAGGGGGCACTCGCTCCTACCCTCTCTGCAGGGAGGCGATGCGAGTCTGGAACTGGGTGATTCTGCATCAGATCTCCCCTGCTGCAGCTCAAATCCCGGGCATCCAGAACATCCTGGTGGACAGTTTTAGCCACACCCAAGCCAAGGCTCATGAGTGGGAACTAAACCAGTCAGTAGTCGAAAGCATTTACAATCTGTGAGGTCATCCAGATCTTGATCTGTTTGCCTCCCTATCCAACGCAAATCTTCCCAAGTTTTGCTCACTCGTTCCAGGGCCTGGTGTGTTTTGGTGAGATGCTCAATCTCTTTGCTGGACAGGAAGGCTTTTGTATGTCTTTCCTTCCTTTGCAGTCCTGCAGTGGGCACTGCTCAAGTTGCAAGTGGAAGGGGCTCACATGATCCTGATCGCCCTGCTTTGGCTGCGCCAAATATGGTTCCTGCTTCTGCAACAGCTGGCAGTGGAGCCCCCAGTTCCCCTACCCATCTGTCATGATTTCCTGACCCAGGATAGGGGCGCTGTGGTTCATCCAGGACTCAAGTGCCTTCACCTTCACACATGGTACCTTCTGACATAGGTGCTTCACACTATGGGGTTTCCTCTAGGGTGGCCTAAGTCCTTGTGGAGGCCAGAAAGCCTTCCACGAGGACCGCTTATGCTATGAAATGGAAGGGATTTTCCATTTGGACCACTTCAAAGGGTTGGGACTTTTTATCGTGCCCTGTTCCTCAGGTCATGAAGTACTTGCTGCATCTATCCAACCTTGGTCTGAGTTATTCATCATTGAATACCCACCTTTTTAGCCATTTCCACCTACCACATTCCAGTGGAGGGCAAAACTGATGCTCAGCTGGAGGTTTCCAAAACATTTCTGAAGGGAATCCTCCACCTGAAACCCCTTGTGCATAACCCTGCCCTACCGTGGGATTTAAATTTTATTTTAGAGAAACTCACTTTGCCTTCTTTTGAACCTACCACAAGTTACAACATGCACTACCTGTCTTGGAAAGTGCTCTTTTTACTTGTGATCACTTCTGCTCAAAGGATCTCCAAGATGCAGGCCCTGATGTGTAAGATGCCTTATTTAATTTTCCACAGAGACCGAGTGTCTCTGCGTACTAATCCTAAGTATTTGCCAAAGGTTGCTTCTGAGTTTACATTGAATCAGACTATTCAATGACCAGTGCACTACGCTGAGTTCTCTAACTGGGGGGAGGCAATCCTGCACACACTAGATATTCACAGAATTTTGCGTCACTATACTAATCGGATGAAGTCAGTCCGCAAAATGGTCAGCTTTTCATTTCCTTTGCACCCAAGAGAGAATGTGCTGCTATTTCTAAGCAATGTTTGTCAAAATGGTTGGCAAACTGCATTTTATTCTGTTATCAGAAGTACAACAAACCCTTGCCTGGGGAAGGCAAAGGGCATTCTACCAGAGGCATGGTTGCATCTGCTGCTTGCTTCAAGAATGTGTCTGCTGCTGACATTTGTACAGCAGATACTTGGAGCTCCATCCACACTTTCGCAAAACACTACAGTCTGGATATCTCCTGTAGGCATAGGGCTGACTTTGGACTAGCTGTCCTTCAGGGCCTCCTTTCATAATTTCTCCTGCATCTCTGCAGATCTTTTCTGCCCTCCGTGCTTCAGACTTGTCTGATTTACACTGCTTGGGACTCAGTCCTAATGGTTAATACCTATTGCAAGAGTCTTCTCAAAGAAAGATAGTACAGTTACGTAAGGACTTACCGTAACAGTAGATCTTCAAGAGAGGATCTTGCAGAAGGTAACTTTCCTTCCCATCTTCTCCTAGCTTCTGTTACTGCCTCTTCTAGCTTTACTTAGGCTCAAGGAGCCCACTTCTTTCTCCTGTCACTTTGTTCAGTGGTCTTCAGCAGGAGAACTGGAGGGCGTGCTGGGGACCACCCACTATATAGAGTCACGTTGACATCCATCATGTGATGTCAGTGGGTGGTCCCCTGCCAAACACTGCTAGCTAAAGTTTTCCATGTGATCCTGACACCGGGGGCACAATCCTAGTGTTTAATACCTATTGCAAGAGCCTCTCTCGAAGATCTACTGTTACAGTAAGTTCTTACGTAACTGTACTTTTTTAATGATTAGTGTCATTTGCTGCCACTGTTTTAAATGCTAAAAGTACATATTGTTATCTGCAGCACCGTTAGTCAGCAGGTGGCATTGTACAGAAGTAATGCTCTGCATGTGTGTGCCTCCACAAGCCATTTAACCTGTGAGCTCTAGTGGTTAGCCAGCAAGTTACAAGAAGAACAGCAAGTGCAAAGTGGTGGCCTTGACTATTCTTGATAGTTCTTCACTCAAGATGATTGACGTGAGGTTGCCTGACACTGGCCACCACAGTACTTTTACTATGGAGCCTCCTATCAAAAATAACTTATTACCACTTGACTCAGCCTTTTTCTTCCTGCTTCATGGTAGCTCAAGTATATGGCTGGGCAAAATGTATGAATATGTCTTCTTCAAAATTCCACAATTTTCACAAAACCTCATGGAATTCGCATGTATTTTGTAATTTATTGGGCTACTTAGAACATGGCCATCCTTTAAGCAAGAGATTAGAACACTGGCATGCACAGCCTCCTTTTTACAGTTTATAAACCTCCAAAACTGGTGATATTGTGTTCTCTAGTTTTAACGTTATGGGGCTTAAAATTGTGCAGTTTGCGTACTTGTAAAATTTAATTAAATAATTCACAAACGTTTGGTGGTTCATAACTCAGCCTGCCTTACAGCTAGAGTTCTGAGACTAAACTGTTCTCCACGAGGTAGAAGTCTGTAAACACATCAGTTTAAACTAGTATCTCTCTCTCTCGCTGCTCTCTCTCTCTCTCTATCTATATATATATATATATATATATTTACACTATTTATGTGAGTGAGTGGAGAGTGACCTCGGCTACCATCACTCATGGCTCCGTTACGCTCCGGCACTCATGAGGATACCTGAGGTTACTCTCCATTCATTCATATAAATAGTGTTTCCACCACCAAGCCATAACGTATTCCATATATATATATATATATGTATATATATATATATATATATATATATATATATATATATATATATGATATTTTTTTTAAAAGATGGAAATAACTGAAATTAAAATTTTGTTTAAATTTACTGGAATCATAATTTCACCAGAATTTTGTTGGCAGAAGTTACATTGGCCCAACAATAGTCAAGTATTCTGATCTACTTTGACTGTTCTTTGTTAAATTAGTGTTCTTTTTTTTTCATTCAAACTGTATTCAATTTTGTACATTTTCGAAGAGAAGATCCAATAAGCATACATACAATTGATACAGGCCCAACAAACAGAGATTAAATCAACTCTTCCCTTTCCCTCCCTCCCCCCTCCCTTTCCCCATTTCTTCACACAGGTGCAATATCCAGAGGAAAAATAGAAGGAGGGTAAACCTCCATGAGGCCTGTAAAGAGTACAATGTCAGTAAAAGGCCCCATATCCTCTGAAATTTCTGGGACTGATCATGTAGACTAGCTATCATATTCTCCAGATGCAAATTTGCCAACAACTGTTGCAACCACTCACTATAAGCGATGTCGGTCGCGTCCTTCCAATGACACAAAACCAGATTTTTCACCGACACGGCTATCAGAGCAATATGAAATTTCCTAATGTTAACTGTAACAGAGGAAAATTCTCCCAAGATGCAGATTTCGGAGTGAAGAGGTCATCTAATCCTAGTAATGGATCTACCCTCGATTGAATCACGTGCCAAAGGGGAACTACCTTGGGGCACTTCCAGAATATATGTAGAAGATTCCTCTCTTCCTGATGGCAGCAAGTACAGGTACTGGATGACAGGAGTCCCAGCCTAGCCAACTTCTGAGGAGAATAATAGTAGTTATGCAAGATTTTAAACTGCATTAACCGGAGCTTATCATGCCTAATATACTTGTGACAATTCGCCCATAGGAAAGGCCAGTTAATTTCTTGGTGGGGAAAAAGTGAGGCCCAGAATTGGGTCAGGCCAAAACAATCTGGCCATTTCCAGTTATGCAGTATCCCATACATCTTGGATACAGCATGGGGTAGGCCTGCCGTGGAAATCAGTTCTGTCCAATAGGACAAATTAGGAGGGACCGGAGGGACAGGGCCGAGAGATTTCACCAATAGATGCTGTAGCTGGAATATTTTGAACATGACGGAATTTGGGATTTGGGCTTTTTGGATAATCTTGGTAGAATTTAACCATGAGTTATCTTCCCGTGTGAAAAAACTGAGTGGACGATCTCCCAGTTGGGGAATCCACTTCAGCTGGAGAGGTTTGCCATCAACAGTGAAATTAGGGTTCCCCCACTATGATTGAGAAGGGTCTAATGTATGCTCGTATTTCAGAAAGGTGCATAACTTTGAGTGAACTCTTATTGAGACTGCAATCGGGCTACTTTTGAGCGAGGGAGATAGTGATTTTAACCTAGTATGTAGAAACGCCCGTGGAGATAGCCCATTAACCTTTATTAGAGAACATTCAATTCTCAGCCATATAGGAGTGAAGGGATATGATATTTCGGGGAATTCTGATGTGGGCCATCTCAAGTAGTTGTTCGCATGACTAGCCCAGTAATATAATGCAATGTGCGGAAGGCAAAGTCCTCCTTTCTCCTTGGGAGCTGATAGTTTATTATAACTTATCCGGGACTTCCTCGCTGACCAGATGAAGTCTGAAATCATCTTATGTAGCCTTTTAAACCAGGTCGAGGGAATCCAGACATCTGAGCGATTGATTAGATAGAATAATCGGGGGAAAATGTTCATTTTAATTATGTTGATTTTCCCCCAAAGAGAAAGGGGGAACAAAGCCCATCTTGTAAGGTCTTGCCTGATGGCCACAACTAAGGGGTCTAAGTTCAGCTTTATGAATCTGCTGGAATCTCTTGACAGGTTGACTCCCAAGTATTTTAAGGACTTAGTCTGCCAAGAGAAACCCACCACTGACTTATCCATCTTTGTCGCCTTGTAATTTAAGGGGAAGACCACAGTCTTATCCTTATTCAATTTATAATCGGACAAGGAGCTAAATCCTTCCAAGACTGATACCACGGTGGGAATGGACGTCCTAGGGTGAGCCAGTTGTAAAAGCAGGTCATCCGCGTAGGCCAGGACTTTCACAATCTGGTGCTGAACCACAATACCCTGTATGTCCGGGTCCATTGTAATCCTGCGAATGAGAGGCTCCAAGTAGATGTTAAACAGCAAGGGAGATAATGGGAAACCCTGTCTAGTTCCGGCATAAAGTGTAAAAGGATCAGACATTGACCCATTGCAGAGCACACGTGCAGTTGGATATTTATATAACGTTTTGATCCACTCCAAAAACAAAGGGGGAAATCCAAAGGCTTGAAGTGAGTACAATAAAAAATTCCAGTCAACCCTGTCGAATGCCTTCTCGGCGTCCAGGGAAACAAGCACCGCCGGGTAGTCGGCATCCCTGGTGGCCGAGAAGACATGCGACAGGGTCCTGAGATGGTCTACTCATGATCTAGTCTTCATGAATCCCACCTGCTCTGGGCCTATTATATCCGACAATATCGGGCCTAATTGATCTGCCAGAAGTTTTGTAAGGATCTTAAGATCCTGGTTCAAAAGGAAAATCGGTCTGTAGCTGTGCACTCTATCAGGGGGTTTACTCTCTTTTGGTATTAGGGTAATTAAGGCTTCGAATAAGAACCTGTCTACATCTTGTCCTAATAATATATGGTGGAACAATGCCAACAGGGATGGGGCCAATTGAGAAGCACACACTTTGTAAAAATTTGCAGAGAAACTATCAGGGCCCGGTGTTTTATCCGTCGGGAGATCTTTGATTACTTTAATTATCTCTTCTGATGTAATGGGGGCAATGAGTGCGGCTTTGTGCTCGTTAGTAACAGTAGACAATGAAAGACGAGAGAAAAACAGGGCCAATTTTGCCGACGATGGGGGCTCCTCCATCGGGCTATACAACTTAATGTCATATTTTCTGAATTCAGAAGCTATGTCAGGTGGAGCTATTTTCAAGATATTGTCCTCTGTGGAGCGGATTGAGGCAATTAACCTGTCTGACTCAAGTTGTTTAAGTTTAAGGGCTAGGAGACGCCCTGCTTTTTCTCATTGGTCCAAATGAATTGCTTTGGTTTTGAGAATAGAGAGTTCAGCCTTCTGTCTCAGTAAATTCAGATAAGCATCATTTAACCTAACCAGGTCCTGTTTTACTGAGTCAGAGGACCGGGATGATAAAGTACGCTCCAACAAGTGGATTTGGCATAATAGGGATTTAAGTTTCTCCTCGTGCATCTTTTTCCTGTTGGATGCCAAGCAAATCAGTTGCATCTGCAGGTAGGCTTTAAGAGCGCACCATTCTATGTCTGGTCTCCCTGTTGAGTTGGTGTTGACTTCGGAAAAAATTGAGATGTGTTCTGCTATGTATTTAATATTTTCCGGGTTTTTAAGCAATTGGTTGTTGACCTTCCAACGCCCGCCTTTCGTGGGGAGAGATACTAGGGAGATCAAGCACGATACTGGTGAGTGATCGGAAAGGGGGCCTGGAAGTATGTTCGCTTCTGACACCCCGGTGATCAGATTTTGGGAGATTAATATGTAATCAATGCGAGAGGAGGTATGGTGGACCTGTGAGGTGAATGTGAAATCTCTAACTGTCAGATGAAGGACCCACCAAATATCAACCAACCCTACACTATCTAACAAATCCCGAAGTGCACGCTGGGCTGGAGAAAGCCCTTTCTGAGGCCTATTTGAGTGGTCTATTTGTGGGTCAACAACCAGATTTAAATCCCCTCCTAAGATTAGGGGTATATTTAAATGGGGTGAAAGGATGTTAAGTAAGTGCATAAAGAAACTGGGGGAGTCAGTGTTAGGGCCATATGCACTAGCCAGTAAAATGTCTCTGGTATAGTTTCCCCTTAACAATGATGTAGCGCCCCTCTGGGTCGGATATGATTAAGTTAGGGGCAAATGGTATAGTTCTACGAATTAAGATCATCACCCCCCTACTTTGAGTATTCCCCTCAGCTGAAAAACATTGACTTATTTGTTGCCTACGCAGCTTATTCGCCTCTGAATTTAGTAAATGAGACTCCTGGACCATAATTATATCCGCTGCCAACATGTGGAGATGCTTGAGAAGTTGATACTGCTTAAGTTTATGCCTAGCCCCTCTGACATTCCATGTGAGAAATCTCACTGCTCCTGCCATGTAGGTTTACACAATAATGAATGTGTGAAAACTTTATCCAATGACCCCTCCTGTGTGAAGAAATCCTCCCCTCATATCCCCCGAGCCAAACAAATCCCCTATTATATCCCATACATGAAACAGACAATAACCTATGCACCCAATCCACCCCCGGCCCCTTTGTCCACTCCTTGCTCTATGCCTCGTGCTGCTACAATCATCCCCCCCCCACCCCCCTCTTATCTCTAATACAATTAGAAAATAGCAGTCTCAAATAGTCTATCTGGGATCAAACACAATAGTACCCTTGTACCATTGCTAAAACCTAGAAAAACCTGAATCTAAATTGAGTATCCATCTTCTACAACAAGTCCTTTCCATCATAGGTAATTTAAAACTATGAACTACGATCCTTAGGGTCTAATTAACATTCTAAAGCTACTAACTTCTTCTCTGAACTTCTACATGAAACAGCTATTAGTGTTAATTATAACAACCTATATATGCAGTTGCACGAACACCTAATTATCTTACTGATACATTGTTCCCACGTATCGGTAACTTGTGAAGCTCCTTCTCATTTATAAGAAGCCAGGGGAGAAGAAAACCGGACAGATGAAGGAGCAGTGGTAAATAACCATTAAGACCCATTAACATGATTTAAAACCTCAACAACATTGAAATTGGAGACGCCCCTTAATCCAGATTTGTCCCTCCTACTCCCTTTACTTCTTATGGAAACTATCCGTGAAGTCCCGAACCCAGTGGGCTGGCACTGTGAACAACGTCCATCAGCAGGGGGAAAATCAAAATACCAAAAATAAAAGAAGGAGCGTCCCAGGTCAGCGCTCGGGTCTACGTTAAACTACAATTCCTGGTAGTGTCCATCCGCTGTATTGGAGCACCCTCTCGTGGCGATGTTGTGAAGCAGTAAGCAAGTACTCTCCCGAGGGGGTCCACTCCCGTTTTTATTGAAGAATTCTGGGTTTTAAACTCAGGGTTTCTGGCCAAAAACAAAGAAGTCTCATACCAATCTTAGTCCACGAATTCTCAGAGGGGCTGCCACGAGCGATGAAAATCGTGCTCCTTATTCTTTAAAAAGAAAGTTTGTCAGGATAGTAGGGCGCAACCCATGCAACGGGACTCACTACTAGCTTACCCATAAGGGACACTTCAAAGAGTGCCAGCGGGCTATGCTACACCCCTTGAAGATGCCTAATAGTGTGATTCTCATCCTCCACAGGGAGATTCCCCCAAAATAAAATCATCTTCACACTTAGCGGGCTACGTTGTTTACAAAAGTCTTCTCAGTGTCCCTTCAGGGGCTCTTGAAGAGATCAGGGAAGGCAAGCTGGAGCTGCGAGGATGCAGTATCGGGATCATCGAAAAAGGTCCAGGCTCCTGCAATTAAGACCTGCAGTCTGGCCGGGTAGGCCATTCTGAATTTGATGCTAGCCGCAATTAGCTTCACCACCATTGGATGAAAAGCCACTCTTTTCAGACATACAGACGCTGGCAAATCTTGAGTTATTCTAAGACTTTTGCCCTCCTACTTAATCTCCTGAAGCTCTTTACATTTTTGGAGGAGCTGTTGCTTTTCCAAAAAGTTTAAAAAGTGGAATATTAACGGGCGCGGTGGGGCACCCGGTGCTGGCTTGGCTCGAAGGGCCCGGTGTGCCCTCTCTATGATATACTTGTCGCCGAATGGCGAGGGGCCCGCTAGCTTATGGAACAATTTCTGGATGAATAGAATCGTATCGTGTCCTTCCTCCTCTTCAGGGAGCCCGATTACCACAACGTTATTCCGGCGACTACGCCCTTCAAGGTCTTCTACCTTGAGTTCCAGTTTTGCCAGACGCTGTCTGCAGGCGCCCAGCTCTGGGTCAATCTTATCCTGTCTCTTCTCCAATGAGATGATTCGTGCTGAGTTATCAGAGGCCTTCTGAGAGACTTCTTTCAGCTGTGCTGTCATTGTGGCAAGATCTGAGGCAAGGTTGTGCAGATCCTCCCGGAATGGCCTGAATTCATCTAAAAATCTCTGGTTAAATTAGTGTCCTAGATTTGTCAAGCCGTCAAATCTGCATTACATCCCACTCTCTTTGGCAACTACCGCACTTTCTTTTAATTGTTTAAAGCAGCAGTGTATAATTGTGGTATCAAGTTTGATGTATACTTTTTCTTTCTATTTTAGATTGCCCCTTGTCTCCTGACTTGTATGATGCCCTTCTTTTCCCATTTTGAGTCTGCTTTTGTGCTTTTTATATTTTAGAAATAATAAAAGGAGCATTCCTTTTAATATGTCTTGAATGTAGTTTTCATCATTATTCTCATCTGTTCTTGTACACCTGTTGTCCCATATGGTCTGGAAGCAGTGTCTGCTGCATGATAGGTTATTATATTCACATGAAAGTGTTCTTAAGCCAGCCCAGTGGCATAGAGGGCTGAGGTGCTGGACATCTTATCTTGTGCCATGCTAGTGACCCAGGTTCGGGAATGACCTCGGGTCATTGGGGAGCCAGCATGGGGGGAGTGGGATTGAACAGTCAAGGGGCAGCTCTCCCCTCCCGGGGTAGTTGTCTGCCCTTCCCATAGTTCCACTTCCAGTCGATGGAAGTCTGATGGGATGTGTAGGCAGGAGGGAGCAGCAGCAATTGGCAGGGGTGGGGTGGAAGGGGCCGAGTCAGTACCTAGCGTGTGTGTATGCCGCCATGCACATGCACGCACATGCCTGCCAGGGTCTTGGGTTTGGGTGAAAACTGGGGAAAAAGCTAAAAAAAAAAAATCTAAATAAACAAAAAAGGAAAGTGTTCATAAATAGTGGGTGTTTAGAAACAACAGAGAACAGTGATGAAAACCTGGTTCAAGCCATACTAAAAGGAGTGCTCCTTTTATTATTTCAACAGTAAAAAAAAATAGTAAAGCAGACTCAAAATGGGGAAGAAAGGGTATTATACAAGTCAGGAGATGAGGCAATAAAACATTGGATAAAACGTATCGGTGAGAATTTTCATCGCTATCATGCACTGCTGCTTTAAGACATTTCATTACACCAGTTTCACCAACAGACGCTATTCATGTAGTTGTCACTGAATGGTGTAACTTATGTCATAGAATTTTCAGGCAGTATGAAGAGAGAGTAGTAGCTACTAAGGAGAGAGTGATTCATGATAGCTACCAAAGCAATAAAAATGTTATTATTTATTGAACCAAAAAGGTCAAAACAAATCAGAATAAAGAATAGACAATAAAGGGAAAAAGTAAAGCAACTAAAGTCATAAAAATGATTTCTTATCTCCTTTTAATAAAACAAAAACACTGGGTCTTTACTGGCTTACATCCTTTCTTCTTCTTGTAAAATTGGTGGATATTGGGAGTCACGTGATGCAGTGCTCTTGCTAGCTGCATTCTCAGAGAGCTCTGCCTAACCCCTGTCCAAAATCGTTATTAATTACTCATCTTTTAGGAATCTGCATTCAAAATCGGACTAATTACAGCCTGGATACAATGGAGCATCTGACTGGGATGCTGATGGAAGCAGAAATGCCGAAAGCACCCCCTAAACATACCCCACCAGCAACCCCGAGAAGGCCCGAAGAAATCACAGGCCTCATCGCAGCAGTCTTCCCAGTCCTGCAGCCCTGGCACTGGGAGGAGGCCGCTAACTGTGGCAAGATTCCTAGAAGAATTCCGCCATTTAAGGCTTGAAATGGAAGAGATGGCTCTGAAATTAAGAATATCACTTCTGCCCTGGATGACCTGGCAAGGAAAACCTCAGACAACGAAGCGCGGGTAAGATCCCTGGAGAATCGAGCTGATAAGATCGACCCAATGATCGCGCACAAAAACCACCGTATTGCAAAACTGGACTCGAAGGTGGGAGACCTCGAGGGCAGAAGCTGACGTAATAATGTTGTTCTTATTGGCCTACCTGAAAAGGAGGAAGGAGGAGACCCGGTGAAATTCTTCCAAAAGTTTGTGGAGAAAATAGCAGGCCCCTCGCCCTTTGGCCCCTGCTATAGCATTGAAAGAGCACATCGTGCCCTCCGTCCTATCCCACCTCAGGAAGCACCCCCTCGCATCTTTATGGCCAAATTTCTAAATTACCAAGAGAGACAGACCTTTTTGCAGAAAGTAAAGGAGGCTAAGGATCTGCAGTGGGAAGGAATAAGTCTTAGAGTGGCTCAAGATCTACTACTATCGGTTCGACAACGGAGGGCCTCCTTTCACCCGCTTGTTTCTAAGTTAATCGCAGTGGGTATTAAGTTTAGAATGTCGTACCCAGCCAAATTGCACGTCTTCATGGCTGACTCCTGGAAGATGTATGAAGATCTAGAATCGGCTTCAGCTGCGCTCCAACTGGCATTACCCACCCTATTTAAGCCTAAATGAGGGCTTGGTTTGTTTCCTTTGTGAACTTTCCCTCCTCATTGGTTAAAAGTTTTAGAACTTTCTGACTTTTTTGCATTGTGGAGAAGGTGCGTTATCCCCTCCTGATTTACCCGGGACAGGATTATTAAGGGAGAACCAGTGGTGTGCGCCTGAATCTCTCAATGGTCCTTTTAGACATCAGGGAACTGTGTGCTTGGTGGCACTATGTTAACTCTGGCTGCTGTTTATTGGAACTTTGCCGTGGAGGAGTGTTTCTGAAACACTAGAGGCGTCTCTAAGACTGATTACTTGTATTTGAGTTCAAGGGCATCACTTGGGTTGATGTATAAACAAGGGATAGTTGTAACAAATGTTCTCGGGGGTGGGACTTTCAGCTTTTAATGGGGTTGTGGTACACGGGTCCCTCCATTATTCTTCTGTTGCACTGCTGGGGTTCCGCAGTTCGAGGGAGCCAGAACCACACATATAGGCACACCTTCATTTTGATTTGCTGTGGGTATGTTTGGGTGTTGCAACTACGGGATTGGTGTTTTCATCCCTTCTTTGTTTAAAATCTATCCTACAGGAATTGGAGCATGGTCACTCATGGTGCTCGAGTTACCCTAAGACACTATAGGGGAGCACTGGTCGTTCTCAAATGGGTTGAATTTTATTCTATGGGAGTATTCCCGGGCCCACAATTCTGGAGCTGCATCTCATCTGGGTAAGCTGTGGTGTGAGGCAGCATAGAATTGGAGATATGTTGGTCCAGAAGGCACGAGTGTCCTAGGGATACAAACCTGAGTTTAACGAATCACCAGTAGAAAACAGGAAGTTATTATCCCTCTATACAGACAGCTGGTGAGACCCCATCTGGAGTACTGTGTGCAGTTCTGGAGACCCAATCTCCGCAAAGACATAGACAGGATGGAAGCTGTCCAGAGGAGGGCAGCTAAAATGGTGCAGGGTCTGCACCGGAAGACATATGAAGAGAGACTTAAGGAGCTTAATATGTATAGCCTCAAGGAAAGGAGGGAGGGGGGGACATGATAGAAACTTTCAAGTACCTCAAGGAAATCAACAAAGTCCAAAAGAGTAGCATCTTTCAAAAAAAGAGGTGTGCAGAACAAGAGGGCACAATTTGAAGATCAGAGGTAATTTAAGGAAGTATTTTTTCACAGAGAGGGTTGTGGATGCATGGAACTGGCCTTCCGGAGGAGGTTGTGGAGTCAAAATCAGTGGTGGAATTCAAGCATGCATGGGACAGTCATAAGGCAATTCTGGGGGGTGAGGGTAAGAAGAAGTAGGCTGCTGGTTAACTAGGATCTGCAGCTTATCCAGTAGGTAGGGAAATGGGCAGACTGGGTGGGCCAAGCGGTCCTTATCTGCCATCAAATTCTATGTAGTCAGGTGTTAGTTAGGAGGGCTCTGGCTTAGGTTTTGGGTTTCATGTCCACTGTCCTCGAGTAATAGTTCTATGTTATTTGTTAAGTGTTCTTTTGGTACTTCATTCAAGATTTAGTAAGTAAAGGGTATACAATAGTCTGGTTTTGGAGGGGGACAGGGGGGTGGCAGAGTGGGAGGGGACACAGCGGTGCGAGAGCTGTTGTCATGGACCGTGATAATGTGGGTGGGCTAGAGGGATGGGGGCGGGGATTGGGGTTTAGGTGTAGCTAGATAGGTATTTTGTTTTGGGTTTTATTTGGGCAGGGTGGGGGAGGGCACAAGACTTTGAAGCTAGAAGCTGGGGATGTCGGGTAGGACTTAGTAGGTTATTGTATTGAGTTATTATTAAGGATCATGGCATCACATAGGGTTATTAAATTCCTAAGTTGGAATGTCAGAGGGGCACGACAGAAGTCCAAACAGTACCGAATTCTGAAGCATGTAGATGTTTTGAAAGCAGATATAGTGTTTTTACAAGAGACACATCTACTTCACATGGAGAGCAATAGTATGAGACGTTTGCAAATGGGGATGGTCTTCTCCTCACAAGGCAATACACAAAGTAGGGGCGTTATGGTGCTAGTGCATAGGTCTGTCCCCTTTACCCCCCTCCAGGTTATCCAGGACAATGAGGGTAGACATGTTCTTGTTAGAGGGAAACTGCAAATCACAGAGATCTTAGTGAGGATCTGTTTATGGCCCTAATACCGACACGCATGGTTTCTTTGTAAAATTGTTGGAGGCGTTAGCGCCCTTTGTGCAGGTCCCTATGATTCTGGGGGGAGACCTTAACCTTGTTTTGGACCCCTTAATGGACAGGTCCAAACCCTCTAATTGGCTCTCTCACCCCAAAGGGCCATGAGAGAATACTGGACCAGCTTGCCTATCAGATGTGTGGAGGGTCCTCCACCCAAAGTCTCGGAATACACTTTTATCTCTCAAGTTCATGGTACAGCATCCCGTATTGATTATATTACTTTCGAATTCTCCTTCCAGGGTGATGGATACTGAAATTTTGGCAGGACCTCCCTCAGACCATGCGGCAAGTAGTGGTGTCAATTTCCTTCTCATCCCTACCTAAGAGGGTAACAGGTGGAAATTAAATAACCAGATTTTGAGGAGCCCTAATACGGTTAAATACATCTTGATGCAAATAGAAGAATTCATATCCAATAACTTGAAGGATAATATCCGGCCAGACATGGTTTGGGGGGCGTTCAAAGCCTTTATGAGGGGCATTTTAATTGGTCAGGCAGTTAAAAGGAAAAGAGAAAAGGAACAAGTTATGTCAGAATTAGTGACTCAGATAAGACTCAGGGAGGCTAATTTATTCCCCCATTCCACGGAGAAGGATAAACAAGAACTAGTTAAACTGAAAGATTTGTACTTAAACTTACTAGGGGAGCAAGCTGAACTAGCACTAATTAAAACCAATGCCAATTACCTGGATCAGGGGGAAAAGGCGCGTAGGCTTCTGGCGAGACGTATTAAGCAGTTAGAATCTTCTCAGATAATTTCAGGGATCCAATCCATGGAGGATGGCCAGATTAAGACCTCCCTCGGGAAGATAGTACAGGAATTCAGAAAGTACTTTGAATCCCTGTATGGTGCTATGGCAAACCCTCCTACTGAAATGGAGATACTATCCTTTCTGGAGGATCTGAACCTCCCTTCTCTGGTAGAATCTCAATGGGCACATCTGGTTGCTGATATTACTCAAGATGAAATTGAGATGATCATTAAGGGCCTCCCGCTGGATAAAATGCCAGGTCCGGATGGATTCTCGTCTAACTTTTATAAAAAGTTCTCTAAGCAGCTATCCCCATTACTGCTTGTTATTTCAGTATATTCTCAACTGCCAGATGTTGGACCAGTCGTTATTTGAGGCACTTATTGTTCTAATCCCAAAACCAGACAAACCCCCTAGGCAACTTGCTAGTTACAGGCCTATTTCATTGCTTAATTATGATATAAAAATCCTGGCGAAGTTACTAGCTGACCGAATAAATAGGGTGTTACCCGAACTAATTGGGGCGGAACAGGTCAGCTTTATGAGGGGTAGATCTGCCATCGACCATCTCAGGACGTTGGCACATGTCTTCTCGGCGTCTGAGGAGAGCAGCTCCGCTATGGCCCTGGTCTCATTGGATGCCGAGAAGGCCTTTGATAGGGTCCACTGGAGGTTCCTGTTAACCACAATGGGAAAGTTTGGATTTCCAGAGGTGTTCCTAAAATGGGTAGGCTCCCTTTATCTAAACCCCACAGCCAGGGTCTCTTGCAAAAGGGTTGTCTCAGATCCCTTTGACCTGCACGTGGGTACCAGGCAAAGATGCCCTTTGTTCCCCGCCCCCTTTAATTTGTATCTGGAGCCCCTCATTAGAAGTATAGTGCGCAACCAAGAGACAAATGGCATTAAAATTCTGGACAATGTTATTAAAGTAACAGCATATGCAGATGATCTCTTGGTATACATTTCAAAGCCGAGTGTATCCATTCCAGCTTTACTGGAAACTATACGGGAATATAGCCATTTGGCTAACTACAAATTAAACTTAGACAAATCTGTGGTGTACCCCCTTAATAAGGATCTTTTAAGCAAGAGATTACCGAGCTAGGTCTAGCTTGAAGTCTGAATCCACTAAATATTTGGGTCTCACCTGACTAGGAGCATGACATTAATCTCAGTTAAATCTGGACTCCTGGTGCACAAAATTGATTTAGATTTGAAAAGATGGGCACAGCTTCCAATTTCCTTATGAGGAAGGATAAATTTAGTTAAGATGAATGTATTTCCCTGGTTGTTTTATCCCCTTAGTATGTTAAATATCTGGTTACCGCTCTCATGGTTCAAGAAACTTCACGGGCTTATAGCCAATTTTGAGTGGGGATACAAGAAAGTGAGGATGGCCTACCATAAGTTGGCTGCGCCTAAACCACTGTGGGGATTAAGGTTGCCACATTTTGCTCTTTATTTTTGGGCGGGTCATGTTAATAAATATCTTAGGTGGGTGCAGGGCATGGATCTTTTAACTCAACTACCATATGTCCCTTTGTGGATACAAATTGAGTTAGCTCTCATTAAGAAACATGGTCTCTCACCGGAGGCCTTGCTTTACCT
Source organism: Neoceratodus forsteri (assembly GCA_016271365.2). Classification (NCBI taxonomy): domain Eukaryota; kingdom Metazoa; phylum Chordata; order Ceratodontiformes; family Ceratodontidae; genus Neoceratodus; species Neoceratodus forsteri. The sequence goes on from CM057452.1 coordinate 257,020,879, forward strand.
TAGTCCTAAACTTCTCCCCCCCTCTCTCAGAAAACCTCCGATAGGGATCTCTGTGAGGACCCACACGCAGCTTTGTAGCTTTCTAAAATATGATCATCTCAGGGATCTGTCACAACCCATAAGGGCCAACCCGTGCTTCCTAATTGATAATAAGCTCCTTAGTGCCACCTGGCTGGCCCAGCCTGGTGAGTGCCACTTAAAAGATTTCCTCGCAGTTGATGGAAAGGTACTCTCCTCGCCGGAGATCCTGAATAAATTTAAATTGCCCACTATGGTGATTTTTAAAGTGTATCAGCTTCGTCATCTTTTACTCAGCAAAATGGGCATGACGCCAATACAGACCCCGAGAGTAGAATTTTATGGGACCCTGAGTCCTCTGGTGGGCCTTCCACATGCAGTCTCCAGGTTATACAATGTTTTATTTAATTGGGCCTATTCTCAGAATATGGCCCCGAGCTCTTATTGGGCCTCAGTGTTCCCCAAGGAGGAACTCAATTGGACTGCCCTTTGGCAAAATTGCCACAAATTCATCCTGCAAGATCAGTTGAGACTGATGCAATTTAAAATACTTCATAACATTTACTATTCTCCTCAGAAGCTGGCGAGTTTAAAAATGGTGGCGGCCCCAACATGTACTAGGTGTCATCTAGGGAAGGGGGACCTGATGCACATTTTCTGGAATTGTCCGAAGATAATCCCGCTTTGGACAGCCATTAAAAATGGAGTGGATCCGTAACTGGGTCTGGAGGATCTCTTCACACCCGAAATATGCCTGTTGGGGGATGAAACTCGTATCCCAGTCAGGAATAGGAAGTTCCATATGGCCTTAATCTCGGCTACCCTTAAAAAAGTTGTTCTCAGACACTGGAAAGATTCTGTCATGATCAGCTATACTGAATGGCTGGAGGAACTACTTGCCAGCCTGAGGATTGAAAGGATGATAGCCATCCTTCAGAACAAACTCTCTAGGTTTGATAAGGGGGTCCTCTTTATACTGCTTACTCATTGTAGGGTATAAACGTCCCCTTCTGGGTAAAGAGGGTATGATAGGATGTCTTGTGCTGGGGGGTGGTGTGGTAGGGGGTGAGGGATGGGGGTGGGAGGGGGTTTTGGGGCCATGGCAGAGGATGGATCCTGTCATTATCTGTGATATGTATGACTGTATACTCAAATGGATGTACATGTTTCTCTTGGATGCATTCTCTGTAATTATATCTGCAATAAAATTTTAATGGAAAAAAAACTGGTGGATGTTACCACCGAACTAGTGTAACTCCTAAAGCATGGAGATTACCATTTGGCTCAGTAGAGCAGCCCCATGCCAAGAGCTGCCATAAGTACTGTGCTCCCTTCTCACCCTAATGGACTTTGTTGTGGGGGCAACAGCAGGATGAGATAGGGAGCCCAGAGACCACTGATGTTCCACACCATTCATCATGTCACTCCCAACACCAAAGTTGCGGCAGTCTGCCGATGAGCATGATCTCATGCTCCAGACCAGGAAATTCTCTGCCAACTACCCTGCTGGAACAAGCAAACACTTGATCAGATGGGGAACATCAGTATGGCCACTCTGCAACAAACTAGGGGTGCAAATGTTCAAGGGAAGGGGCCCTTTGAATACTAACTTGGCATCAGACTCCTAAAGACTGCAGAAATAACCATCTTTGCTGCCCCTGACCCCAGAATCCATGGCAAAGGGGTCAGGGGTTAGCACAACAGCAAATCATGTCCAAAGCATACAAAAAGAACTAGATGGGCTCATGAACCTGAGGAGGACTTAAGCCAGGAGTGACTTATGCAGCCAATCATTTTTTGAGGAACCATCCTCCACAACTCCATGGACCAACCAAGAGCTTGATTTCCCTAGTGAATAGCAAGGGCCTTTCCAAATGTTTTTAGTTTACATGTGGCTGCTGTAGGTATCAGACTGGAGTGAGCTGTTGCTGAAGGAGTCCATCAACGTGTCTGCCAGAGCCAAGCAGAATTACTGCACAGAAATAGTGGAGGTAATATAGTGCTTGCACAGTGCAGACTTGAGGGACTTTAAATAAGAACATGTAATTGCTACTGTGAGAAAGACTCTGAAACTCCTTCAAGTGATTTTATTACTGTACAATATTTTATTGTGCCACCAGAATGGACATGCTAATGTTTCTTGGCTGAGTAGTCCACTTCCTCTGAGCCCATGGTCAGGGACCCTGGTTTTCCATTTTTACCGGTAACATCGGTAACAATCACGGAATCCTGCTTGGTTTGTGGATTTTTAATTCTTGTACCGGTGCCTCACAGAAATTGCATGTCACTGCACAGAATCTCTAAGATTTCAGCATCTTTTTAAATTTGCTTTTTCTCTTTCTATATCGCCTTCTCACATCATCTGTCTCCACTTTTCCGAGATCCCTAGGCTGGGTATCCCCTAGCTTCACCCCCAGGTAATGCTCAAGAGCTCCTGTGGGCCTGCCCCTATCTTGCCTGGATTGTACCCCCAGGTGGGAAGGAAGGGAGGGAACCCCAGGTCACCCCTCCACACTCCCTTAGTGTGTGTCAGGCAGCTCAGTGGGTCCCTCATGTAGCCTGGTTATGAAGTCTGGGGCACCTGGGTCCCTTCTGCCAGTGGCCGATGTGGGGTGATTGTTCCTGATTTTCTGGTCTCTGTCCCTGAGGGCACTGGCAATAGAGGAGATCCAAGGAGGTAGGTCACATAGAGACATGCCACTGCTCCAGATCCTGGCTAGCTCCTTCCTCCTGATCACTCTGCAGCACTTGCACCACCACCTGTGGTCACACAGGTGGTGGTAGTAAGCAGGACCTGCATCCCACCCTCCCTGGAGGAGGAGAGCAGTCCCCCAGGTGCTCGATCCTTCTCCCCTGGCCAGACCTCCAGCAACCTGAGTTCGCTTCTGACCCTGGGTTGCTGGCATTGCAAGCAGTAGTGCTACTGCAGAGCCAGCAGGCCAACCCGGATTTCAGCATTTTAAAATGAATGCTGCTGTGCTTTGCATTCTTTCTGCTTTGTTGCATATAGAGTCAGTAAGGAAATCACCCGCACTGCTTTGTTGTAATCAGCCATTCAGTTTAACCACCCATGCCTGGTGGTTAGGTAACAAACAGTGATTGAGCTGGGTACATCCAGCAGACTTGGGTTTGATTCCCACAACCTCCACTTGCATACTGTGTGACTCCAAGCAAGTCATTAACCTCCCAGTGCTTCTAGGTCACTCCTGAAACAGACAGTTCTGCCTAGTGGGCCTTACCTGCTTTACAAAGAATATAAAAAATACTAGTATACTACATCATAGAATAGTAGTCAGGGTACCATGTAATTTACTTGAGTTTTACTTGGGCTGCAATGATTTTGCATAGGTAAAGATAAATGTTCTGATACATTTTATGTGTTTTATAAGCTTGTTTTTAGATTTTAGTCAGTTTTTTATTGTATTCTTTGCATGTGAGCATCTAGGTCTCACATTGCAACCCACGTTGACAACACTGCGAAAACAGTGAACCAACGCCTTGGAATACTATTCCGTAACCGTCAATTTCTAAATCAAGCGGCATTGAGAATAGCTATACAGAGTTCCATAATCTCAATCATTGACTATGGCCTTATTATTTATGGCTCAGCTACTCCACTGCTCTAAGGCGATCTCAATCACTCTAAATAAGCCCGGCTGCTCCTCACGGGGCTCAAAGACTGACTCACACGTGTGATCTGTACCATGAATCAGGCTGGTTGAACCTATCAAATCGTCTTATTTATCTCACCTGCACAATGGCAAAAAAATCTATCTTGGGACTGACTCCATTATGTATTTAAAACCTGTTCTGACTGAATCCTGGCTCACGACCCTCCACCAGATCTGAATGCCAACCTTTCCTGGTTCCGAGATGCCAGACTGCACAGGGACAAAGATCTTTCGCATACAGGGCCCCAACATGGTTCAATGCGTTTAGTCCACCTACTCTATCCTCAACCTCGCTTGAAGCTTTCAAATCCATGCTCTATGCCCACCTCACACCACTAGCAACTGTGATTGCGCTAGATAAAGACTACTACTCCTCATGTCCATCCTCACATCTGAGGCCTCTTCCTCCTGACTAATGAACCATCTGGTACCTCTACTACTTCCTGTCTCCCACCCAAACTCACTCCCCCTTTTTCCTGTCCCCTCTCACTTACTCTCCGCTCACCACCTTTCCCTCCTCTCTAGCCTCCTTTTGGCGCCTAATGATCACCCTCTCTCCTGGAAGTTTCCTTAACCCGAAGGTTCACCGCTGAACCTGTTATAGCTTGTTTTTCTATGAAACTTAAAAACGTTACTGCCTTAAACTGTTAATAGCAAATTTATGATGTAACTTTCCTGTCTGGTTTTACCTGTAATGTGTATCGTGCTTTGTTAAATGTTCTTTGTGATGTGGAACCTTTGTAAAAGAGCCCTGGCTCAAAGGTATTAATTCCTAGACTAATAAACTAAACTAAACTAGGCTGCAGATTGCTAAACGCAGGATCACTGTTACCAACTAGCTTATTCAAGTTTATAATCAGTAGGGCCATCCAAAGTCCTCAGCTGTGTGAATGAAAACTAGTCTAACTGAAAGTATGTTCACAAGGAAGAAACTGCCTTATACTTATGAAAATACTTCACAGTTAACACCCCATTTAGGTGAATGGGATCATTTGCACCTTTTCTCCCACCTGCTGTTTCAGTCTCTGTGACAACAAAAAGTTTTCTGATAGACTGCTTTAACAGGTTTGGCCAGTGGATTTTGAAAGCACAGTCAATGACATACAGAAGGTAAGACCCCAGGGCTGTCGACGCTGGTGGGCAGAGTGGTGCTCCAATTCACATCTGAACGAAGACATGAAAACTGGGAAACACCTTTTCATGGATACCAAGTAAAAAAAAAAGCATCCACATGTCTGGGAGATGCATGAATCCATTTGAAGGTCCTGCACTAATCACTTGTGGATTTTCTGGTGAAGACACTTTATTTCAAAGAAGCAAATTCAAGCAGTTATTTTTTTGCTCCTCCTACCCCCTGGCCATCCACTCCTTCAGGCCTACCAAGGCACCCTACCACCACTGCTGAGTTCTGACCACCATCCACTGCCCCTTACTGCTGTGCTACCAGGTAACCCAAAGTAACCCTTCATTGAGTGGGCCCCTACCCCTGTGGGAGGCTACCAGGGGAGGAGAATTGCCCCAAAGAGCTTCCTGTGTATCCTGGGCATGGCAGGGCTCAGAATGGACACATGTCTGGGGCTTACAGCTTATGGAGGGACCAACAGCCATCCTTTGGTTGGCCAGTGGGTGTTTTCCCATTTTCTTGACAGGCCACACGATGTCAAGGCACAAGCTGACGTCCGTCACGCTCCCTCCTGCAGTGAGGGCTGACATGTTGTCATGCCTCTGGCCTCCACCAGGGGCCAGCAAATGCTGAGCCATGAACCCACCCTCCCTCCCAGGAGAAGGTGAGTGGCCACTGGGCACTCAAGCCTTCACCCACCAGCTGGCCCTCCAACACTAAAGTCTGTTCCCTAACCCTGGTCAGCAGTGTCACAGGCAGAAATCCAATTCAGGCAGTTAAATTATAGATAGGAAAAAACAAAGGTAGTTCACCTTAGCAATGATGGTTCAGATTAATTCACATCTGAGTTCTAACAAGCAAAGAGACCAAGTGACCTGTAACTTGTGCATGTGGGGTGTGGGTGTTAAAGAAAGGGGATCATAGTACTGTCACTACTGCCATCACCCCAGAGGGATGTTGACTGCATTGTTGCTACTGCCATCACACTGAAGGGTGGGGCTGTAGTGCTTCTGCTGTCACCACTGGCAGAATGTAGTACTGCTGCCATCACACCCAAGGATGGGGGCCACAGTGCTGCTGCTTCTGTCACAACTGAGGGAGGGAGGTCATAGTGCTGTTGCTGCTGCCATCACACCAGAGGGATGGGGCTGTAGTGCTGTTGGTGCTGCCATCATACCTGAGGGACGGGGGCTGTAGTGCTGCTGCTGCCATCACATCTTGTACCTCAAATAACTTTAAATTGGTACAAGGATGGAAGGATGTGCAATAGTGGAAGTCAAAATTGCTAAAATTGTTTTTTTTTTTATTTTATTGAAATCTAGGATTACAAATACCTTTGAGCAGGAACTGCTCATTTACAAAGGTTCCACGTCGAAGGAATGGGGGTATACATACTGTACATACAAAGGTCAACATAATAATACATAGTTACACAATAAAAAGAAGTAAGAGACTGAGGCTTAGGAAATTCCAGTAATTCAAAATGTGCCAAATGTTAGGTAGCATGACATAACCAGCCAAGGGCAATCTTAGAAATAAGCACTGGAGGTGAGAGGGAAGGGGGTATGCAGGCAGGAAGGCCACTGTCGGAGGGTAGAGGGTGAGGGTAACAGCTCTAAAGGGGAGGGAGGGAGGATAAAAGTCAGGAAATGCCCAGGGGGGGAGGGAAGGGGCAGAGGGGGTAGGCAGGTAGAAGTGGACAAGGTGGGGAGAGGTAGCTGTCAAGACTGAAGTGGAGGGCAGTGAGTGGTGGGCTCCTGATTAGGCGAGGCAGTCACAATGACTAGTTGAAATCAGATGAAGTCAGAGTTGTCTCTTAAAAGGGCCAAGAGCAGCAGCAATAAGAGTTTCCTTGTTGAGGGTATTGTACCACTGTGGTGCTCTGTGGACAAAGGCATTCTGGCCCATGGTAGTCTGGCATCTAGGGACAAGGAAGGTTAGTTGTTATGAACTTCTAGTTCGCTGGGTGCTGTGGTGGTCAATGAGGAGCTTTTCAATGCCTGGGGACATGACCCCGAGGAGGACTTTTTTGGCTAAGAGGCAGGTTTGATACTGTATCCGGCTAATGAGAGGAAGCCATCCTGCCCGAGTGTACAGGTCACAAGTGTGTGTAAGTCGGTCAGCCCCAGTTAGCAGCCTGCATGCTTTGTTGAGTGCAACTGTAATTCTGCGGAGGCAGAGCCATAAATTGCTAGCCTGTAATCGATGATGGAGGTGACAGAGCTGTTGATAGCCAACCAGGAGAGTGTCAGGAGTCATGCAGTGTTTTTGCCTGTAGAGCAGGCCTACACGGATGTTGGTGGCTTTGGCAACAGAATCTATGTGCCGATGGTAGGAGAGTGAGCTGTCCAATGTGACACCTAGGTATTTAAAATCAGGAACGTGTTCAAGTAAGGTCCCTGTTTGGTTTAGGATGGTGAGGTCATGGGATTTGTACTTGCTCCTGGCATTGTAGAAGGTCATAACTTTTGTTTTGCTGTAGTTCATAACCAGATTGTGTGACTTGAACCATTCTTCAATGCACATGAATTCAAGCCGTAATTGTTTCTCAAGGAGCTCTGCGTTTTGGTGGTTGGTGAACATGACTGTGTCGTTGGCGTAGAGCAGTAATTTCTGGTGGCAGACACTGGGAAGGCCATTGAGGAAGAGGCTGAAGAGTAGTGGCCCCAGGATGGACCCCTGTGGGACCCCTGAAAGGACTGACTTTTCTTCCAAGGTGACACTAGCGATCCTAACCCGCTGGACCCGCTCCACAAGGTAGCTTGAAAACCAGAGCAGCGCTTCATTGGAGAGCCCGATGTTTAATAATTGCTTGAGTAGGAGTGGATGGTTCACAGTATCAAAGGCTTTCATAAGGTCGATGAATACTGCCTCTACACAGTTTTCTTGATAGAGCGTGGTATGGATGAAGCCCGTGAATTCTAATAGTGCAGTGGTGGTACTGTGCCCTTTTTGGAAACCATGTTGCTCAGGACACTGAATGTCATATTTTTCCAGGTACTTGACTAGTTGGTCTGAGGCGATGCTCTCCAGGGCCTTAGACAATGGAGGGAGGATGGAGATAGGTCTGTAGTTGGAGTGCAGTGATTTGTCTCCACTTTTGTGTACCGGTGTGATGGTTGTCTGTTTCCAGCGAGATGGGAACTGGAACATCCTTAGTGATAGATTGAGGACCTTTGTCAGGGGTTCAAGGACTTCTTCAAGGACAAGTGCTAACAACTTCAGGTCCAGGGAGTCACCGCTGTAGCCTGTGTTGTGAATGGCCTTCCAAATATGGGTTCTGGTTTCATGCACTGGGATCTCCTTGAAGTAGAATTGTGGGGCAGGGTGTAGGAGAGGAGTAGTTGCAGGAGGGTTACTACCAGAGGGTGCATCAAAGAAATTAGAAGGGAGGACAATATCGAAGTTGGAGAATGCATTGTTAAAGGTGTTAGTAATTGTGTACAGGTCAGATGTTGGTGTTCCATTTATGTTGAGCATGGTGGATGGTGACTTAGGGTCCTTGCCTGTAAGGTCTTTCAAGTTACTCCAAAAATTTTTTCCATCATCCCAGGAGTTGGAGAGAGCTTCCTTGAAGTATTTGCTTTTGGCACTCCTAACTGCCTGCGTGCACTCATTTCTGGCAGCTTAATACTTATGAATATCCCCAGGTTTGGATGTTGCATGGGCACAGTGCCAGAGATGATCCTTATGTTTGAGTAAAGTGATTAGATCAGGGGTTATCCAAGGGTTAGCTCTGCCCCTGACCTTCAGCTTTTTGAGAGGTGCAAAGATATTGCAAGCCACAATGAAGTGGCTGATGAAAAGGCCTAAGGCTTGGTTTACATCAGTGGCAGAGTCGATTGATGTCCAGTCCAGGTGGCTTAGGTGTATCTTTAGTAGCTCAAGGTATCCCTGCTTTAACACTCTGGTGTGGATTATTTTAGGAGGGGGCTTAGTGAATTTGTTTGTCCAGGTACATGTGACTGGTGAGTGGTCACTGATCCCATCAGGGAGCACTGAGACTTTTGAGATTCATTCAGGGTGATTAGTAAGGATCCAGTCCAGAAGTGTATGCGACCCTGTCCTATAGTTGCATCTGGTAGGGGTGGTAACAAGCTGGGTGGGGTTCTGTGACGTGACAGCATCCTTGTAGTTTCTGGCCTCCAGCGATAGCCAATTTATGTTGAAGTTGCCAAGTACTATGAGTTCAGAGTTATGGTATAATCCTTGTAGGCTTTCCAATATGCTCATAAATCCATTGGGCTGATCTTTAGGGGGTAGGTACACAGAGGCAATGATGAGCTCCTTGTTGTGCGCCCCAAGTAGAACTTTAATAGTGAGAACCTGTGAGGGTGGTTTAGGGTTTGAGAATGGGTGTGGTGTGCATGTTAGCAGAGTTAAAAATTGTTAAATAAAATACAGATTGCCAAATACCGGTAAAACCGGATTTTGGCTTAGCAGACACTGGTGACAATATTGTTTTTTACAATGTGCAAAATGGAATATGCCCTTTCTCAATCCCAGTAAACCAGTGTCCCTGCCCATGGTGGTCTAGAGGATAGCTTGTTCTGAGCTTTCACTCCCGCTTAGTGGAGATGAAAGCTTGAGTTCCTCATAAAAATGTAGAGCTTGCTCAGCCATGTCTGATATTATGTCCATCTTTCACATTTGAGGAATCTTCCTCTTAAGGCTATTTTTTTTTTCAGACAGCCTTCTCTCTATTCCATCCCTGGTAGTAGAGAGTTAAGCAGGCCCTCTGAAAAGACAAAGCCTTAAGAGGAATATTCCTTGAATATGAAAGATGAACATAATATCAAACACAGCTTGGCAAGCCATACACGTTATACAAGAAACTCAAGTTTTCATTCCCACTGAGCTGGTGTGAAAGCTCATAACAAGCTAGCCTTAAGACCACTGTGGGTCTTGAGGAAGTGACTCTGCCGGTCATAAACATTGGCCGATACATTTTGTTAAACAATTAATTATCGTATTCTAATAAAATTAATTATTACACCTATAGGAGTTTGAGTCTTCATCACAATATCAATTACTTGCACCTATTGCAGAAAAGAGGAGTGACTCCTCTGATCACCCATTTGATTTGGCCATTTTTTAGAGGCCTGGTGAGCATCCAGGCCATAACCCCCGGCCCCAAACAAGTGTCCACTTTAAACAGGAAGCCAGAAGAGGTTGCAAGGGTAAGCCACACTGCGCTCACTCGTTAGGTACTCAGAGAGCATTTGTTGCATAGTATCAATCTTGTAAGAGTGAGCAGGGGCAGGATTTTCAAAAGTAGAAAAATTACACACGTGCTGAAAAAAGTTACGTGAGGGAGGGTTTCCTTTGCAATCACAATTTTTCCTCCTACATTCAATTTTCAAAAAACTTGCCTTTTTACAACCTTTTCCACAATTTGCTGCAGCTTTGCATATTTATTTGTGCAGGTGTGGTAAAATGCTATACCTGATATTACCAGGCGTTGCATTTTTTCTGCAACTGTGGAAAAAAAATGAAAATGTTGCCCGTGCTCATAAAATGCTGAAAATAGCATTTTCAGAGGTGCTGGAACTTTTTCCTGCACCAAGAAGTTCTGTACAGGGACATAGTTCCTGGGCTATATCAGACCTTTTGAAAATTGACCCTAGCTCTGTGTCTGTGGAGCTGCCGAGCCAGCACCAATGACAGGTACTGGCTGTTGCAGTACAGCTAGGACTTTATGCCACGACGTGGTCAGACTCCACGAGCTGAAGCTGCACCTATGAGTTTCAGAGTGAGAGACCATCTGCTGCTTGTGGAGAGGAGAGGCCTGACTGAATCTACTGACAGCCTTTTCACACACTGCCTCCAAGGCTTGCAATTGAGAGACAAGCTGTACCAGCTAGAGGAGGGACTCGCTGTCACTACTATGCTCTGTATACTGAGGGATATCTAACTGGACCAGGAATCCTTGAATAACTTGGGTCTTTGTCCCTGCAGCACACACTTCCATAGTAGCTAATTATTTGGGGAATCAGGTAATTGACACATTACTAATCCCCAACTGGGTGAATTTCTTTTTTTTTCTTTTCTTTTTCTTTTCTTTTCATATGGAAGAATATAATTGTAGTACTTCTTAAGCACTTCTTAAATACAGATACAGTTTGTATTAATATGTATTTATTTTTTTACGTATGTGTGTATTTTATTTATTTTACCAGGAAAAAGCTCAATTGAGCAGTGCTCATTTACAAGGGGGTCCTGGTTAGGATGGGTAACAATACAAAATGCTTAAATGACAATACATGTAATATAGCACACATAATACAGAGGTTAAAATTGGTTAATAACACAGGTCTGCAAAGCCAAAAGTGATACCATGTGCGTTATGCAAAGTAATGAAGTTACAGTATGGCCCCACTGTCTGAATACAATGTAAAGTGCATGCAGCAAAATACAGTCCAAGTAGCCTTGCGCTACAGTAGCACAGAGAACATCACAGAAATAGGCAGTGAAATTACATCAGGTCCATTGCTTGACTGGTGGGACACTAACAAGCTGCATGGTGCATGCAGCCCTGAAATACAGTAGCAGGTCTATGTCAGATACAAGCTGAGGCAATATGTCTGGGGCAAGAGACATCGAACAGGAGTGATGAGCTGTGATTAATCTCTTGAATGAGAAGTTGGTAGGGTATGTGGCAATATTGGCAGGAAGGTTGCTTCATACGGAAGGGCACATGTAGAGCCTGTAGGTAATGGAGGCTTGCCCTAGGCTGTGCCCGCAGTGTGGGGTTTGGAATCTGCAGCCATTCTTGGACCTGAGTGAGTAGGTAGGTTTGTTGCCTGGGAAAAAAGTTTGGTGACATAGCTCGGGAGTTTGCCAGACCAGTTCCTAGCACCTACTAATGTGGTGTGCAGCGATTACCTTATTGAGGGAGACACCCATCCAAGTCTGTTGTACTATGGTGCAGTGGTGTGTCTGGCGGTGAGGGTGGGAGGCAACACAGAATGAATCTATAAAGTGCATTGAAGAGGGAGGTAAGTTTTGTCAAGGTGGAGGAGTTAGTACCAGTGTGCACAACATCGCCATAATCCAGCAGGGGGAAAAATGGAGCACTTAACCACCAGTTTCCTGATATGAGGCTGTAGGCAGTTCTTTACCCTGTAGAGGGTGTCAGGTTTTGCATGGCACTTGGCTACTACCTGGGAAATATGATCATAGTAGTCAAAGTGTTGGTCAAGTTGTTTTCAGCTGTGTGAAGTGTTTAGTTTATGTTTATTATTATTTCAGAAGACACCTTTGAACCAAAGCTCTTTTACAAAGGTTCCACATCAGGGAAACAATATAGAACATAGTGAGGACAATAACAAGTACAGTAGTTTCAAGCAGCCATAGGCTTTGTCAGGTACACTAAAGCTTTCATATGGAATTACTGTAATATGTACAATGATTCACAGTATGTATGTTAAGCTACAGTAATTTGTGTATATTATTCAAGAACATGCAGTATGTACAATAAAAAAACATACTTGTAACATGGTTCACTAGAATAAATTAGAAACTGCTAGGAGAGATGGTAAATACAAGTAGAGGAAGCTATGGGGAGAGAATGTAGACAGTAGTGGGGAAATAAAAATGGAGGAGATAGGAGATAGTGGAGGGGTAAAGGTGGGAGGGACATAGAGGGGGGAATTAGAGGGAAGGAGAGTAAGTTTAGTTAGGAGAAACAGTCACAGGAGCCCATTGTGACAAGGTGCTGATGCAGGTTGCACTTGAAAGTGCCCAGGGTAGTGTTGTTGGTAATAGCAAGTGGAAGCGAGTTGTACTAGGATGAGGCTCTGTATGTAAAGGAGTGTTGTCCTTGGGTAGTGTGGCAGCATGGAACAAAAAAAGTAAGATACTCTGAGTTCCAGGTTAGGCGGGGACCTCAGCAGGGGGCCAGTAAGGACCAAACCCTTGAGGGTAGGAGATTTAAGGTCATCTTTTTTGCTAGCATACAGGTCTGGCGCTTGAGTCTGCCTGGGAGTTGGAGCCAGTTTGCTTGCTTGTAGATGTCACAGGTATGTGAGAGGTGTGGAGCAGCGGTCAGTAGATGACATGCCTTGTTAAGGGCAATGGCTATATGTTGAAGTGCGGTGTCTGTGGCAGAGCCATAGATCACAAGCCCATAGTCGATTATTGATATAACAGAGCTCTGAATGGCAATGCTTAGTACTTCATTGGTGAGGCAGCTCCTATGTCTAAAGAGAAGTCCTATGCGGGTGTTTATGATCTTGGCAATGCTCTCAATGTGTTCATTGTAAGACAAGGTGCTGTTGAGGGTAACCCCCAGGTATTTAAACAGTTGAACATGTTCGAGCAACATCCCTTCACTGTTTGTGTTTTACGATTGTTATGGATGCCATGAAACATCATTGTTTTAGTTTTTTTGTGATTTAGTATGTGTTTTTGAGATTTAAACCATGTCTCCACTTGCATAAAGCTTGTTTGCAGTTGCAGTTGTAGGAGGGAGGGGTCAGGGTGAGAGGTGAAAATAACTGCATCATCTGCATATAACAGGAGTCTATTAGGGCATGATGCAGGGAGATTGTTCAGAAAAATACTGAAAAGCAAGGGACTCAACCAACGTACAGTGCCATCTGAGAGGCCAAGGCAAGATAATTGTTCAAAAAGCAGGGAGTGGTTGACCGTGTCGAATGCCTTTGTCAAATCAATGAAGGTGGTGCCGACAAGATGTCCCTGATCCAGAGCATTATGGATGTAAGTGGTGAATTCATGGAGAGCTGTGGTGGTACTATGTCCTTTTCTAAAACCATGCTGCTCCAGACATTGCAGGTTGTGGTTAGCAAGGTATTCTGTAAGTTGATCAGCAACTATTCTCTCCAGTGCTTTTGAGAGAGGGGGAAGAATGGAGATGGGTCTGTAGTTAGAGGTTAGGGTCTTATCCCCACTTTTGTGAATTGGCATCACAACAGCAGATTTCCATATTTGGGGGAACTGAGAAAGCATTACAGATCAGTTGAGGATTTTGGTGAGCAGGGTCAGGACTTCGTCAATGGTGAGGGCAAGAAGTTTCAGGTCTAGGGAGTCGCCACTGAATCTGTACCTCCCAAGCACTTTGAGCAGTTGTTTTTTTGGCTAGGGCCTCCATGATAGTTTCAAAGAAGAAAGGTGGATGGCCCTGTGTTATTCTTGCTTTGTCCAAGCCTGAAGAGTCCGGTGGGAAGTCAAAGAAGGTTGGAGGAAGCACATGACTAAGATCGATGAATGCCGCATTAAAAGTTTTAGTCATGGTGACCTGGTCCAGAGTGAGGCTGCCATTTATGTTGTGCATAGAGGGTGGTACTTTGGGGATATGCCCTGTAACTTCAGAAAGATTCACCCCAAACTTCTTTCCGTCTTTCCATGCGTTGGCGAGTGCTCTCTATACCTCCTGTTATACCTATAAAGTCACCACCACAAGATCCCGGCCAATGACAGACTATAAACTTGTGCTGAGTCCACAGCTGGGTACCCAGCAACTTTAAAGAGCACCTTTTATGCTCTTTCTCCAACTCACCCCCTCCCGAGCCACAGAATAACTGCTATGCCCCTCTGAGTTGCAGACTGCATTAGAAAACTTTTTTAAGTAGCTGGCTTTAGGGGTGGAAGAAATCATATTTTGGCTTCATGGAGCCGAGAGCCCGATCCCTTCCACCTTCCTATTTGAAGACATGCTCTCACGTTTTGTGATGCAATAGTTGGGAGAGTGAGGGGTGAACCCCATTACCTAGAATGGAGCTTCTTTTTGATCCATGGTTTTTCAATATTCTAAATGTCCAATTTGTACAAACAAGGCCAGCGCACAACTTAGAAGGCCCTTCTTAGTTGAGCGGGACCTTAATTTGTACAAATCAGGCATTTAAAATATTGAAAACTGACTGAAAAAGAAGACCCATTCAAGTCAATGGAGCATGCCCCTGTGCTCTTCTGACTACTGCAGCACAAAATGTGAAAGCGTGGGGGAGGGGTGTGTGCCTCCGAACAGGGAAGTGAAGGGATTGGGCTCTCGGCTCCACAAAGCCAAAATATGATCCCTACCACCCATAAAGCCAGCTACTTAAAAAAATGTTCTAATGCAACCTGCAATTCGGAGGGGCCTAATGGAGATTCACAGTTGCCATAGTGATACCAGGTAATTAAATTAATAATAGAGAGTGCCCCTAGAGACCAAGGGCTAGATTCACAAAAAATCGTAAAGCACAACGCAAAAGTTTGAATTATGCTTTGCAATTGCCCAGGTATCAAAGGTTGCTATTCACAGTCAGATAATGCACCTCCATTGTCCAACTGTGAATAGGGCCAGGATGAAGCAGCGCTAACCCCCTTACTGCTGTCTCTAACCCCACTAGTGCAGCCCTGATATGCATCCCACAGAATGGTCCTGCAATGAATAGCGCAGGTGCACTATTCTGAATCCACAAAAGCAGCCATGTAAATAAGCCTATTGGGCATGCAAGGCACTATGTAGCTATTTACATGCCCATTATGGGCCCATTAACGCAATGAATGGACAGCAGTATGTACCTCTGCTGATCACCAGCCCGACGGTAAAATAGTTCAATGTCCCAGGTGGCTAGTCGTTCCTCCCCACTGATTGATGGCCTGAGGGAAAAAAAAAGTCCCTAGTGCCAATGGTGCCCCGATCGCTGACTGCTAGCCAAGAAAAAAAAATTGTCCTGGTGTCAGTGGTCCCCTCATCCCACCCACCTTGTGATCGCAATTGCTGGCCCAAGAAAAAAAATAATTATCCCTGGTCCGTGTGCTGCCACTCACCCCATGATCGATGATTGCCAGCCTGAGTACAAAAACATTTTCCCTGGTGCTAATGGTCACCACCTCACCACCACAATCACTGATCACCAGCCCAAGTAGAAAAAGAAGTCATACATAGAAACATAGAATTTGATGGCAGATAAGGACCGCTTGGCCCACCCAGTCTTCCCATTTCCCTACCTAATGGATAAGCTGAAGATCCTAGTTAACCAGCAGCCTACTTCTTTCTACCCCAACCCCCTAGAATTGCCTTATGACTGTCCCATGCATGCTTGAATTCAACCACTGTGTTTGACTTCACAATCTCCTCGGAAGGCCGTTCCATGCATCCACAATCCTCTCTGTGAAAAAATACTTCCTTACAATACCTCTGAGCCACCCCCCATCTTCAAATTGTGCCCCCTTGTTCTTGCACCCCTCTTTTTTTGAAAGATGCTACCCTCTTGGACTTTGTTGATTCCCTTGAGGTACTTGAAAGTTTCTATCATGTCCCCCCTCTCCCTCCTTTCCTCGAGGCTATACATATTAAGCTCCTTTAGTCTCTCTTCATATGTCTTCTGGTGCAGACCCTGCACCATTTTAGTTGCCTTCCTCTGGACATCTTCCATCTTGTCTATGTCCTTGCGGAGATTGGGTCTCCAGAACTGCACACAGTACTCCAAATGGGGTCTCACCAGCTGTCTGTACAGAGGGATAACAACTTCCTGTTTTCTACTGGTGATGCCTCTCCCTATGCATCCCAGTATCCCCAACCCTCCTTACTGCCCTCTCACATTGCTTGCCCACCTTTAAGTCATCTGATATGACTACCCCAGGTCCCTTTCCATTTTGTTATTGTTAGTATCTCACCCCCATTGTGTACTCTTCCCTGGTTTTGTTTCCCAGGTGCATTACCTTGCACTCTTAGCATTGAATCTAAGCTGCCATACATTTGACCATTCCTCTAACCTTGCCAAGTCCTTTCTCATCCTTTCCACCTTGTGCATCAACTCTGTTGCAGATCTTTGTGTCATCTGCAAAGAGACATACTTTTCCTTCCAGTCCCTCTGCAATGTCATTTATAAAGACATTGAAGAGGACCAGATCTAATACTGAACCCTGTGGTACCCCACTAGTAACCCCTTTCTTCAGCGTGGACTCCATTTACTACTACTCTCTGTGTCCTATTCTCCAGCCAATTCTTTACCCAGGCTATCATCTTGGGACCCATTCCCAGGCTGGCTAACTTGTATATTAGTCTTTTGTGTGGGACTGAGTCAAATGCCTTGCTAAAGTCTAGGTAGGCCATGTTCACAGCCCCCCATATCTACTACTTTGGTCTCCTGGGTTTAGTTTCCCTCCTCCCCACCTGTACCCATGCTCGATGGACAAGAACTGTTCCCTGGTGTCCAGTGATCCCTCCCTCCACCCGCTCCCAGATCCCCAGTAAAATAAATGAAACCCATTCCCTGGCATTTAGTGGACCCCCCTCCCTATCCCTGATCCCCTGTAAGATAAATAACATCCCTTCCCCAGCATCAGGTGAACCCCCCCCATCCCTCCAACCCAGCAGGTAGTGTCCCACCATCCTGCGCCCCTCTCCATCCTGAGCCGGCAGCTGGCACAGTCCTTCTCTCACCACCACAGCCAGCTGCCAACTGAGATATCAAGGAGAGTGTACTATACAGTACTATACAAAGGGGGACGTGAGGGGGCAAAGACCCCCAAATAAACTCACTGTGGTAGTGTTTTTGCTATTTCAGTGATCGCTGATATTTTACAGTCACTCCTTTTTGCCTCACTATTTTCCCTTCGCCATTTTGCTGTCATCCATATCACAGAGAACCACATGGTGCATAGTCTCACATCCCCTGTGCTGCCCCCCTTCCCCCCACTAGCATAGCAGTGTGATAGTGCGGTGGGGTGAGCTTAGCTATCGATGATGGCCATCGAATCGGATGACCCACCCACAGTTGGAGTCAGTCCCCTGTTCCATGTGGTTTGGGGGAATTGTGGTATATGACTGTCCTTCCAGGACTACCATGTCCTTTAAAGTGAATAGGCATTCAGCCAATGTACTCTGCTGTGCCTCTGCCCTCTTGGTATGCTCAGAGTGCTGTGGATAGCAAGGTGGAGGGGACAGCATAATGTCTGTTGTCCCTTGTAACCAGTGGGTACAGCGTGGTCCCTGCCAGTGTAGCCTGTGCTCCCTCCACTGGTGCTCCATGCTGCATATCTTGCTCCTGCATGGCATGTAGCTATGCCTTGCAACAGCCACCCTCCCCACTGGGTTGCACACATAGCCATATGCCTAGAGAAAGGTGGGGGTGCAGATGAGGTATGGATCCGCATTGTGAATTTGTGGGGGTGTGATGCTACCCGTGCTGTGAGTTGGAGGAACTTAACAAAGCCCAATATTAGTAGAGTGTTAATAATTGGATTGTTTTGTGGAAACTGTTCTTGCCATGTGTTGGCTCGTGGGTGGGTTGCTGCTATGGTGAGGTACAGCATCTACTATACTTACATCAGGCCCACCTAAAATTTCTTGGCAGGCATTTTCATGAGGCCACATGTGGGCTAATCATGTACTGTCATCTTTTTTTATTTTTTTTATTTTAGTCTTTGGTAACCGGGTAAGGCCCACTAGGCACAAGTGGCTGTTTTCAGGGGCGACCTGGGAGCACTGGGCGGTTAAGTGACTTGCTCAGAGTCACACAGTATGCAAGTGGAGGTTGTGAAAATCAAACCCATGTCTGGTCTGCTGGATGTACCAAGCTTGTTAACAGCTCATTACTCTAACCTCTAGGCTATACTGCCAGCCAGCCATCTAGTAGATGTCACTTTGTGAGCGGGAAGAGAGTGGAATGAGCTCCTACTGCTTAAAACATTTGTGGAATTCTCTACCAACACACCTTAAGCATCTGTCATCCTTTAAACTCTTCTCCTCAGCTGCTCTCCAATATTTTAAACATCTTAATGTGTGTTCATGTTCCTTGAACTGAGTGTTTTATTTATCATAATTATCTTTGCACTTTACAATTGTACATTTGTTTGTAATAATCCTGGCTTCAGGTCGTACTGTAAAAAAGAATGTATATTCCAGTGTACCTACCTGATATGCAAAATGAAATGGTATTGCCCCTATAGAAGTCATTCATGAGGCCACATGCTGACTGTTCTTTATTGTTCTGGAGCCTTTTTAAGGAGTGTGAACAGATTAGAGTGGGTTCAGAAGAGGGCAGCAAGATGATTAGAGGAATGACTGACATGACATATGAGAAACGACTTGGAGAATTCAAGAGGCCTATTTGGTTCACTGACCAGGTCAGGGAAGCAATTAGAAACAGGAGGGAAGCTTTCCATAAACATAAAATGAACCAGGGGGATAATGAATGGGAGGACTACACTCAGAAAAGCTAGGAAGCTAAGAGGGCAGTGAGACTGGCAAAGTTATCAGCTGAGCTTCAGATTGCAGCAGGGATCAAATCTAGGAACAAACACTTCTTCCGTTATATCCAGGAGAAGAGGAAGAAAGGAGGTGTGATACATTGGCTCCTAGATGGTGAAAGGATCATTGAAGATGATGGACAGAAGGCTGATGCTCTGAACAACTTCTCCTGTTCAGTATTCACCAAGGAACATAGTGAACCAATTCCCGATAGTGGCATCAAGGCTGCCGATAGGGGAATACCACAAATGGATATGCTGACATTTACCACAGACAGGGTCAGAAAGGCACTGGTGCACCTAAGGGTGGACAAAGCACCAGGGCCTGACGGACTGCACCCAAAGATTGCTACAGGAACTTGCTGAGGAATTGGCGGACCCCTTGGCATATTAGTTTAACCACTTGCTGTAATTGGGAACCACGTCAAGTGACTGGAGAAGTGCAGATGTGGTACCTCGACTCAAGGGAGTAGAGAGGAGGCTGACATCAACAGACCAGAGAGTCTCACATCTATAGCTGGGAAATTAATGGAAACATTAATCAAATAAGATCTAGTAGAATACCTGGAAAGGAATGGTCTCCAGGATTGGAGATAGCATGGGTTTGTAGCAGAAAGGTGTTGCCAGCCAAACCTTATTGTGTTCTTTGACTGGATGACTACAGAAGTGAACAGAGGCCACCCAGTGGAACTCATGTACTTCGATTTTAGTGAGGTCTTTGATTCGGTACTACATAAGCACCTACTGAGGAAGTTGGAGGACTTAGGCACTGTCAAGGGTATAGTCAGGTGGGTGGAAAATTGACTGAAGGACAGAAGACAGCGAGTGGTAGTCAATGGGGTGAGGTCAGATGAGGGAGAGGTCACTAGTGGGGAGCCCCAGGGCCAGGGATTGGATCCGATCCTTTTTAATGTGTTCATTAGTGATATTGGTGAAGGCATTCAAGGCAAGATTGCCCTCTTCACAGATGACACTAAGCTAGAAGGTAGGGTTGACAGCATAGAGGTGGAGATAGACCTGCAAAAAGACCTGCAGAGGTTGGAAAGGTGATCCAATATCTGGCAGCTGAAGTTCAATACAATGAAATGTAAGGTAATATATCTGGGAAAAATGGTGGAGGGGTTCAAGAGGGGGTGGGACAGGTACAGGGGAATGGTTCTGGAAGCAAAAACCAGTGCAGCAAGAATATCCAGGACTGGGAAGGAGAAGCCAGTGGGGGGCAGCAAAGTCAGCTCCTAGGTTGGGGGCTGACCAAACGAGCAGACACGAAAGACCATTAGGCCTATTCTGCTGGCATTTTAGTATTTAGTAAAAGGGAACCCAAGAGCAGAATATTGGCTTAATGGGGTCAGACTCAGTGTCTCCCATGAGGAAAGGGATCTAGGGGTCATCGTATGTGACACCCTAAAGCATTCAAGCCAATGCAACACAGCTTATAGTAAGGCAAATAAAATGCTAGGGTGTATAGGAAAAGGATATAACAGCAGGGATAAGGAAGTGATCCTCCCACTGTATAGGTCACTGGTGAGGCCTCACCTGGAGTACTGTGTCCAGCTCTGGAGGCCTCACGTAAAGAAGGACAAAGATAAGTTGGAGGTGAACCATGACTGGGATGTTAACATACCAGGATACACAATCTACAAGAGGGTCAGGGAGGGTAAAAGAGGAGGAGGAGTAGCTCTCTATGTAAAAGAAGGGATCAAAGCAACAGAACTAAAGAGTAAACAGGGAGCAGATGAGACACTCTGGGTCACCCTGGAGACAAGAAATGGCACCACAATCCGCATGGGAGTTGTATACAGACCCCCATCTCAGGAGGAGAGACTGGACAAGGAAATGATAGAAGGCTTATTTAGAATGGCAGAAAAAGGGGAGATATTGTTGATGGGGGACCTGAATATGCCAGATGTTAACTGGAGTATCTTTGCTGCAGGCACATCCAAGAGCAGGGTCATTCTTGATGCCCTACAGGGGGCATGCCTCAGACAGCTAGTATTGGAACCCACTCGGGAGGGAGCAATCTTAGACCTGGTACTCTCAAATGGGGACGGAGAAAGAATCTCAGATTTAGAAGTGGGTAGCCATCTGGGAACAAGCGGCCACCAAACAGTGTGGTTCACGGTAAACAAAGTAATACAAATCAAGCCATACAAAAGCAAGAGTACTGGACTTTAGGAGGGCTGACTTTGGGAAAATGAGAGAGTGCCTCAGAAAAGCACTAGCAAACAAGCAAGAAGGAGGGGTGGAGGAACAATGGGGAGTAATCAAAACAGCCATCACAGAGGCAACAAGCTTTTGTGTAAAGCAAATCAACAAAACACAGCGAAGGAAAAAAATGCTATGGTTCTCAAAGAGGTAGCAGGGAAGGTTAAGGAGAAAAGGATAGCATTCAGGAAATATAAGGAAACACAGAAGGAGCAGGACAGAGAACTTTATCTGTTAAAGCAGAAAGAGGCTGGGAAGGCAGTCAGAATAGCAAAGGCCCAAACCGAGGAAAGGATAGCCAACTCTGTTAAGAAGGGGAATAAGTCCTTTCATAGGTACATTAGGGAGCGAAGACAGACCAAAGGAGGGATACTGAGGCTTAATAAAGGGGAGGAAATGTGGGTTGAGGGTGACAGTGAAAAAGCAGGGATACTGAAAGAATATTTCTGTTCAGCATTCACAAAGGAAGAGGAGGGGGAGGTACCTAAACCAAACAAGAGAAACACTCTGAAGATGGGGGTCGATACCAGTCCATTTACAGAAGAAAGGGTTCTAAAAGAACTAATAAAATTGAAGGTGGACAAAGCAAAGGGGTCTGATGGAATTCACCCAAGAATTCTAAAAGAACTAAGGGTAGAACTAGTGACACCACTGACTACTCTCTTTAACAAATCATGGGAGGATGGGGTGGTACCTGAGGACTAGAGGAGGCAGATGTGATTCCTCTTCACAAAGTGGGAGCAGGACAGAGGCAGGAAACTACAGACCAGTTAGTTTGACCTCAGTGGTAGGGAAAATGATAGAATCACTTCTGAAGGAAAGAATTGTTGTGTACCTAGAGGCCAGTGGGGCAGGGACCCAAAGCAGCATGGATTCACGATGGGAAGGTTGTGTCAGACGAATCTAATGGATTTCTTTGACTGGGTGACCAAAGTAGCAGACCAGGAAGGGGCTGTGAACATGGTCTACCTAGATTTTAGCAAGGCATTTAATACAGTCCCACACAAAAGATTAATAAACAAGTTAGCCAGCTTTGGAGTGGGTCGGAAGGTGGTAGCCTGGATAAAAAATTGGCTAGACAACAGGACGCATAAAGGGTAGTAGTAAATGGAGTCCACAGTGAAGAAATGAGGTTACTAGCGGGTACTGCAGGTTCAGTACTGGGACCAGTCCTTTTTAATTTTTTTATAAGTGACATTGCAGAGGAACTGGAAGGAAAATGTCTCTTTGCAGATGACACAAGATCTGCAACAGGGTTGATGCACCAGATGGAGTGGAAAGGATGAGAAGGGACTTGGCAAGGTTGGAGGAATGATCAAATGTATGGCAGCTCAGATTCGATGCAAAGAAGTGCAAGGTAATGCACCTGGGAAACAAAAACCCAGAGGAAGAGTACGCAATGGGGGTGAGATACTGACAACAGTAAAAATGGAAAGGAACTAGGGGGTAATTATATCAGATGACCTTAAGGTGGGCAAGCAATGTGAGAAGGCAGTAAGGAAGACGGGGGGATATTGGGATGCATAGGGAGAGGCATCAATAGTAGAAAACAGGAAGTTGTTATCCCTCTGTACAAACAGTTGGTGAGACCCCATCTGGAGTACTGCATGCAGTTCTGGAGACCCCATCTCCGCAAAGACATAGACAGAGTGTAGGCTGTCCACAGGAGGGCAACCAAAATGGTGTAGGGTCTGCACCAGAAGACATACAAAGAAAGACTAAAGAAGCTTAATATGTATACCCTTGAGGAAAGGAGGGAGAGAGGGGACATGATAGAAACTTTTAAGTACCTCAAGGAATCAACAAAGTCCAAGAGGTTGGCATCTTTCAGAAAAAGAGATGTGCAAGAACAAGGAGCACAATTTGAAGATAGAGGGGGGACGGCTCAGAAGTAATGTGAGGATGTATTTTTTCACAGAGAGGGTTGTGGATGCATGGACCAGCCTCCCTGAGGAGGCCATGGAGTCAAGAACAGTGGGGGAATTCAAGAATGCATGGGACCGACATAAGGCAGTCCTAGTGGGGGGTAGGAGGAAGTAAGCTGTTGGTTAACTAGGATCTGCAACTTATCTGTTAGGCAGGAAAATGGGCAGACTAGGTGGGCCAAGAGGTCCTTATCTGACATCAAATTCTATGTTTCTATGTTTCTATGGAGGTCATGCAGAGAAAGGCAACCAAGATGGTGCCGGGACCTCCAGGGGCTATCGTATGGGGCATGCCTAAAGACACTGAATATGTACTCTCTTGAGACTAGGAGGGAGAGAGGGGATATGACTGAGACATTCAAGTTCCTGAGAGGCATTAATAAAATGGCCTACTCAGAACTTTTTAATAGGGTCGATGGCTTAACCACTAGAGGACACGAATGGAAGTTCCGGGGTAGCTGCTTCAAAAGGGTTCTAAGGAAACACTACTTCACAGAAAGGGTCATTGAGCCATGGAAATGACTGCTGGCCGAGGAGGTGGGACCAAAGACTGTGGCAGCTTTCAAGAGGGGGTAGGATAGGACAAGGGCTTACATGGGTACCAAGGCTACAGGAATTGGGTAGGGGGGCTAGGTCCTGAGACGCATAGAAGGTCTTGGAAACCCTTGGGCAGACGACATGGACCTGTGGTCTCCTTCTGCCATCATTTTCTGTGTTTCTATGGTTCTATAATACTATGCAACTTAATAAATGGGCGTATTAGTAAAAAACAAAACAACACGAAATTCTCGAAAAATAAAATGAAAAAAATACAAAAATAGCAATAATTTCACAGTGTTGTACTTATTACTACAGGACAATTGTATTAGAACAAGTAGCCGTAGTAAAAAACTCAAAATGATGCCTTATAAAAACAACATGAGGGAATATATTTTCACTCAGCATGTAATAGGAGTGTGGAATGCATTGCTGCATGCATTAGTAGAGCGGAGACAGGACTTAAAGGAAAACACTGGAAAAGACAGCTTTCCTCAGCAACTACATAAACTCTCAGTTAAAGCTTTCAGACAGTAACAACTTTCTTTAATTATTTAAAACAGCTGCCCACAACTTCCACTTTCTGTCGCTGGCAGCCATCATCTCATGAACAGCAGTGAGATTCCTGAGCTCGCTGTATGCTAATAAGTATGTTAGACCTCTGCTATTGGATGGCAGGACATATTAGCATAAAGTGAGCTCAGGACGCTCTCTGCTGCTCATGAGATGGTGGCTGCCAGCTATAGAAAGTGAAAGTTGAAGGCCACGGTTTAATCACTAACAAAGCAATTAGAGGTAATTTTTTAAAAGAAATGTTAATGTCTGAAAGCACTAATCAGGCATTTTTGTAGCACCTGGGTAAAGCTGTGCCTTTTCCAATGTTTTCCTTTAAAGTGGAATAGTCAGCACTAAGAGCCCTACACCCAAGTGTGAGGTGGTCCCAGTTTGCAGTTTGTGTACAAAAACATTTTTTTTACTTACTGTTTACTGCTGGTACCCTTCCCCCCAATCCATCAGAGCAGGGCTGCAGCACTGAGGGATTAAATAGAGTACAGTGCATGCTAGACATTTTATGAGCCCCATCAGATGTTTGTTGGTCCTGCTGTTCTCCCATGGTAAAGTCCAGTCCTCTGTGACAGTCCTTAGCCCAGCTAGACCAGCAAACAAAAGATCAGAGCTTATAAAATCTGTAACATGCATTGCATGCTATTGGGTCTCCCACTGCTGCAGTCCTCCTCTGATGTCAGCTGCAGGGGATTCTATGATTTGTATTTACAGAAAATGTCAGCTTACAAGTCAACAGAATCTGTCAGATAAAATCTATCACAGTAAACAGTACTGTAAGTACAAAAATAGTTTTTTGCACACAAACTGCGAATTGGGACCAGCGCCACACTTGGGTGTCTGGCTCCTAGTTCTGGCAGTTCCCCTTTAATAAACTGATGACTGAAGAGGTCATACAGAGATAATATCACTGAGAAATGAGGGACAGTCCTTATAGGCATGTGCCTTCTTTCATCCTTCAAACAGTATGTAGCAAGAATGCAGTATTCTACATTCATCATTCCACCAAAGGTTATAATATCATGATGTTCTCACTGTGGATGCCGGGGAAGCAAAATTAATGTGACTTTTTATTTACAGTGCCTTTGCATCAATGCACATATAGTATCAATTTACTCATATTGATTTCAGTGGTAATACGTTTTTAAAAATAGTTTATGTTGTCCGGCCCGTGGTGCTGAGGGCTGAGGCACTGGGTGCCTTATCTCACGCCATGCTGGTGATGTGGGTTTGGGAACAACCTCAGGTCATCAGGGTGCCAGCATGGGGGGGGAGTGGGATTGAGCAAGCCGGAGGCTGCTCTCCTTTCCTGGGGTGGAGGGGGTGGGTTGTCATCCCCCTCGTAGTTTCTCCCCCACTGGGAGGAGGTCCAGTGGGGTAGTGTAGGTGAGGAGGGGGTGGCAGTACAGATGGGCAGACAGGGCTAAGCTGGCTTCCAGTGTGCATGCGTGTTTCCACACACACATATGGCTGTGTGCCAGGGCCTTGGGCGGGGAAAAAGTGTGAGAAAAACCTACAGAAAAATACCATAAAACTCTCTATTAAAAAAAAAATAGTTTATGTTATTATTAAAGAGATTGTTTACAATTTGTATGTAACCCCCCTGCAAATGGGGGTTCCCAAAAGACTTCCAGGAGCTTGCTTGAATGCTCCAAGCCTGAATGGTGTTTGGCATTTAAGCCATTTATCAGTGAGTGTTTTTAGAGCCTCTGGTACTGTCTCTTTAAGAGCTGTCTGCTTGCAGACATAATTAGTTTGTATGGGGGGACTGTGTGCTTCTCTGAGTACCACTCGAGCTGCTGCCAATTCACTTCATTTTGCAGTCACTAGGAGTGCAAAGGAACCTATCTGAAAGATGTAACTGTTTGCCAGAAATTATTTAGAGTAATAATGAAATTACAGTTTGTCTAACCTGCTTTCTTTGCAGTCAGAACTGTGTCTGCTAGTTCCCCATTCTAGTTTTGAACTGCTGAACTGGACCAATCAGTGTGGGGTAAGCTAGCTCTAAAATGGTGCCTTGGACGAATCAGAACTTGGACTCATAATCTGAGCCAGCCACAAGAGGATTGTATGGGCAGTGACTCTGGGAGATGTAGTTTAGACTTCAGTGCCTTTTGGACCAACAGCAGCAGTCTATTGTGAGTGACAGCCAATCCAGTCAAGAACTGGGAGGAACTCAAAGGAAGTGCCAGGTTTTGTCGGTTGGAGTTTCAGTTGAGCTTTGGCAGTGAAGAAGGAAGGAGCCCTGTGCTTTTTCAGTGTGCAGTTTTAGTCAAAAAACGTGTGTAAGGCCCAGAGTTCCGGTCTGCAGCTTGTGTAACAGCTTGTTAGGACTGAATCCGTCCTGTGAAAAGAATCAAAGGATCTCTGAAGAGTAGAAACCAGGCTCACCCTGTAGAAGACTGGAGGATGCTGAAAATTGCACTCGGTCTGTCAGGAACTGAATCTGCTGTGTGTTCTCCCGGTATTGTGCAGTAATTGCGATCGAGATACAGATGCAGCCTGCCTGGTATAGTGCTTTCTTTTATATGGATGTGTGAAGAGGTTTGTGTACCTCAAGTGAGCCCTGCTGACATTGAAGGGCCCTATCTTGTTAATTGAGGTACTAATTCAGGGTCGCTCCTGTTGAATTGCCACATTAAATCCAAATGGAATTACTGTACTGCTGACTGTTTAATTCTCCTTTTCTCTGTGTGAAGGGCCCCTACCAGCTGCCATGGTTTGGACTAGCCACTAGGGCTTGGGTACCCAGGGACAGTAACTGATAGGGATAGGCCTGTGCACAGAGCCATAGATAGATTATTAGAGTGATAAGCTAATTAACCTGATTTCCCCTGTCCTTGTTATATCCCCCTAAATAAATCAGAGCTGCTTGTTTCAGCAAAGTTATACTGCCTGAGGTATTTGTCTATGTTAAAGTACTGTACTGTGATTGTGCTTTCATTCTCATTTCACAGGAGGTCCCAGTGCGGAACCAGACCTGGGGGTAAGTGTATACTGTGAAGGTAATTCTGATATATTGTGTGGGCCACTAGTGGGAAGAAAGGGGGGTTGCAGTGTCCCAGAGGGCTGTGACCAAGTTAGTTTAACTATTGCAAACCCTGACCTCTGGGTGGAGGCACCCGCCATTGGATCCAGGCCCCTCAACCTGTTAGTGGCAAATCAGGCAGGGGTAGTAGCCCCTGGGATAGCGCCATCTAGGGGTTACATGTAATTTTTAGATTTGTCAGTAGTCTTTGTACTTATTGTGTGATGGATACTTTGCTTAAATATGTTTACATCACCAGAAGTGAAGGTTGGCAGAGAGGGCTTAAGAGATTTCTTCCCGGAAAGGGGGGTGGGGGCGGTGTATTGTGCCACTCACAAAGGCTTTTGGATGTGGCATAATGCTGGTTCCAACAGAGATGCTTGAATGCTTGCATCTTCGGATTCTGCTCTCAGGATTCAGGTTGCATGCATGGCAACCAGATGAGGAATGGAGTGAAAAATGACCATAGAGGCTTGCTGGATAATGGCCTTCAGAGCTTCTGCCATTCCTCCGACCATCATGTGCACTGACACCTCCCCCCTCAGCCACAGCATCTTCAAAGTAGCAGATGCCATTTCTCCTGCCCCCCCCCCATCCAGGGAACCCCTCGGCAGGGTTATGCTAGGCTCATGGATGATATGATAGAGGATCTGCAGAAGTCAAGTGGCAGAGTTTGGCAATGGCAGGTTAGCTGGGGGCAGCAGGAGCTGGCCCTTGGGAGGTCTGAAGGAGTGGGGAAGGGTGAGTGAAGATAGAGAAAGAGATCGTACAACAAATATTTATTTATATACGTTATTGTAATATCTGTGATCTGCTACCTCTTGCCCTGGGACCCCACTGCAAACAGGAACTGTCTCAGTGGGTTATATCCCAATGCTGCAGTAGATACATAAATACAGTAGAAGACCTGTTTACTCTGGCATGCAGCGTGACCACCATGATAATAAAGCGAGCAGCCAAGTCATTTTGGCATCTCAGACTATCACACCTCAAGCTGCCACACTGCTTTCAAAATGAAAGTCCCCAGTATAGCTCAATGGGGTGTTCAGTCATTCCCTTAGTATCTCCCTCCCCAGATGATCTGAATCTTTAAAAGACTGAGCCCCAGAAGAAAGAATGTGGCCTGTCTTGCTAGGACTGAATGCACAGGCATGTAGCTTCCAATTTTGGCTGAATTATTTATTACATATTTGCTCACGTGGCACTGGGCGCTCATTAAATCTTCACTTGTCAGCAAGATGTTAGTGCAAGACCAAGGAGAAAGGGCACAGAGTGGATTATTAGAACTGGACGTGTTACAGAAAAAAACACCTTAATGGCATGTTTTTTTAATTTTATTTTAAAAAGATGTTTTTATGTGAACCTAAAACATGGAATGGTCCCAGAGCACCTCTTATCATTTGAGATGACAAGGTTTATGAAGGCTCCTGTAGGCCTCGGGCTGAGGTAACCATGGAAACAGTCACTAAGATGATCCTGGCTCTGAAATCTCCCCACATGACAGCACAAACCTTGGTGAGCTCAGCAGCCCGTAGAGTGACAGAAATTGTCCCTGGTTGTCACCCAACACAAAGAGACTTTCATTAAAATTCACAAGGCATTTTGACTTGCTTTAAATACTATTTATCAAGTTGTCAAAAAGCTGCTCCTCACTGAGGTCCTTTTTTTAACAACATAGATGCGAGGCTCATTGAGTTAGTCAGCTTAGGAACGTTGTTGTCATTTAATCTGAAACCTTCCTGCTGAGTTTGCAGTTCTTTTTTAAACTTTTGACAAAGAATATAAAAAAGAAAAACTCTCTTTCACAGTACGCATCAGCATAAATCTTCTGGAGTTGAATTCACTTTTAGAGGATTACAATCATAACATGGACTTAAAAAATGTTTGCTATCAAAATATAGCATGTAGTTTTAATGAGGCACTATTTCTTTTACAAATAAGCATTTTTTTAACAAAAGAAAATGCACAAGTACAGAAAAACCTAGACTGGTGACCAGATCACTTTGGGCATACCCCTTGACCTGTTGCTGCCAAAATGTTTGACACTGACACCAAGAATGTGGGACATATCATCAAACATCGGAGATACAAGTTCAGAACACTGTGGAAATTTATGATTTTTTCTGTACAAAGTTAAAATTTTATTTCATATCAGAGATTATTATAAATGTCTTCTTAGATGTCTAAGCTTCCAATCTCAGACAGCACCTTAAGATCTCTATGCAGTACAGCGTATTTTCCTTGTGGGATGGAGCAGGTCTTATCTGTGTCAGTCTTCACCATTCATCACTGGTGGGTTCTGGCCAGAGGAGCAAGACCACCTGGGAGCATTTTTTTTTCTAAAGGGGGAGGACCCAATGCCATGGGTGGTGCCATTCTCAGGGCTGAAGCACTGCGTGGTGCTCAGCGGTTGGCCAGTAACCTACACTGACTCCTCCTCCATCCCAGTTCTGATTCTCCCACCATTGAGTGAGCATGACCTCATGAGAAGAGCATTTTGATACTGCGACATCACAGCCTAGTCTGTTTGAACCGTCCTTCAAACCATCCTAGTTCTGCAGGAGCCATTGCGTTCTTGGCACCTTCGACACCGGTAAGATCTTTCCTTATTTTTCTTCGGCACCGAGACCTTTTATGTTTTGTTTATTGATTTTCCATCTGATCATGTCTCGTCCTGGGGACAAGTAAAGAAATCTTCAAAGGCGAGCTGGCCCCCGATGCATCCCTGTGGCTGGATTTATTCCGTCTTGGACTGGCATGATCATTACCTGGCCAGCCTGGGCCCTAACCATGATATGGACCATTGTGATGCCTGTTTTTTCATAGACTACAGAGTACTGGACACCGCATGTTTAAAGTCGGATGCATGCCACCGACTTTCAAAGGACTGTCTGGCACGCATTAGGGATGCCAGATGCAGGTCCTTTGACCCTTCCTCCAGGTCCCCTCCTGGTTCTGTATGGGCCATGGAGGATGGGGCTTCCACCCTTTCTAGCCTCACCATGGCAGAGGCCCCTCTCATGGTGCCAGAGGCCCGTTCCTATTCCTTTGGGGGGTCAGACTGGAGGTACTGTTTTGGCAATCACCTCCTTGGAGGTGAAGGCTCCCTCAGCATCACATCCTGTGTCTGCCAGGCCCGACCCAGTGGTTTCCTTGGCGCTGCCTGTCAGCACCACCTAGGATCCTGGCACTGGTGATTAGGGTGGTGCTGTGGGTAGTGCTGGGCCGGCTCGCGGTGCCACTTGTGGTGCCGGGAGTGGAAGAGTTTGGGAGGTCTACTAGATCCATTCTTTCTTAGGAGATGATAATTCAGAGGGGAATACAGACTGGCTTCTGGATTCTTTGGAGTTCTCGGACTCTCCCCCGTCCAGCACTTTGGTGCCTGTCCAACACCCTCCTTCAGAGACAGTGGTTTCTGCTGGTGTGGATGTTGGAGCTGCTTGCGGCACTGTTGGATCTTCTGGTGCAGGGGATGGCACTGGAGGGTTCACTGGAGCTGATGGGGCCTCTGGACTCAGAGGAGGTGAGCCCCCATTTTAGGTGTCCAGGCTGGGTCCACTTCTAGACCTGCTTGGACGTCTGGGACATGGGTGAAGGTTCCCTCATTTGTTGCCCCTCAGGTGTTGGCAGGCATGGTTGAGCTTCCTCGGTTGGTCCTGAGGAAAAGGTCCCTCTCTGAGTCTGAGGGGTTGAGGGAACAGCATCAAGAGCAGTGCCCTTCCCTGGTAGCCTGCAAGGGTTTGGGTAGAAGCAGCAGTGCCAGCCCTGTCTTCTCCTCAGAGGTCTCTCCGGGGGAGGGATCTCATCTCTTGAGGCTAGTGGCCACCCTTCTGGACCCACGCGACCCCGGTTGCCTTGCAGGGGGGAATCCCTTTCAGGGCTCAGTCCTGACCATTTCAGAATGGTTGAATGGCCGGTGACTGCCTCAACTGATGAATCCTTCCAGGGTGTTGGGTTGCCTGTTAGGTTCCTGAGCCCTGGCAGAGGGCGTTCTCTCCCTAAGAGGTGTTTGACCCCTTTACCTCTGCCTTCCCCTCCCCTTCTCCAGGGCCACTGGTCCTACAGGGCCTCTAACCTGGGAGCAGTTTAGAGCCATGGCTGCCCATTTCCCTAGCCATGGACAAGTAGGTGTTTCACCACTCATCTCTGCGGCAGTCAGACTCTGACTCCCTGGACTCATAGGGTTCCTTGTCTTCCTCCCATGAGGAGGAGGATCCTTCTGTCCACCTATCCTTGGACGTTGATCATACCTTCTATCAGCATTTCCTTCTGGGGTTGGTTGATGAGCTCCACATTTCGAGATTGGCAAGATGCAATCCTGAGCGGGTGACGCGCACTTTCTTAAGTGAGTACAGTGTGGGCAATCTGGTGGTATCCGCCTGGCCTTCCCCCTTTCAGGAGGTGTCGTACCATGCCTGGCAGCTTCCATCAGTCCCCTCCCCAGCCCCGAAGGACTGCCAGCACAGGTATTGCACACCCCAGGGATCACTGGGAGACTTACCTCACCCCATCTTTGGGTATGATGCTCCTGGACACTCCCTCCAGGCATAGCAGTCCAAAACATGACCGGCCACAGATGCAGACTCCACGGAGCTCGACTCCTGGGGGAGGAGAGTTTTTTTCCTCGGTGCATCTCTCTCTCTCTCTCTCCATTGCAGTGAATTAGGCCCATCATGTTGCCTATAACAGACACTTATGGTCTTTGTTAGGACAGATCCTAACATCTATGCCTGATACAGAGGCAACCAGACAAGCCATTGCCCTCTCCGCACATGGCCTGGAGCTTGCAAGGCACCAACAAGGGCAATGTATGATGCCAGAGAGGTGGCATCCAGGCTAGCGGGGAGAGTGATCTGCATCAGGTGGATGGCATGGCTTTGTCTTTCCTGGTTATCACCCATGGCCCAGCGAAAGATGACTGCCTCCTCTTTCTGGGGAACCCACCTTTTTTCTCGCAGAGTGAGGCAGAAACTTCAGGGGCAACTTCCTTCTCCCAGCCAGGGGGAGACTCTGCCTCACCCTGACCAGTCCTAGGTCTCCCCCTTCTGTGTCACCCTCACAGGAGGCAGAGGGACATTCTTCCCTCAGAGAGGTACCAGGTCCCCTTTGGGAGGCTTGGTAATCACCCACCAGTGATGAATGGTGAAAACTGACACAGATAAGGTATGAAAATTACATACCTACCGTAATTCTTGATCTTTCTGTGCATCTTCACCATTCATCACTGCTTCCTGCCCTCCTTCCCCTCTTGGGCTTCAGATTCTGGGCAGTGCCTCCTCCCTGCTTGCTTTTCCCCAATTGAGACCAATTGTGGGCCTAGTCTGCTGGTACCTCTGAGCTCTCTGTACCTTCTGGTGAAAGTGACAGAGGTTCACTGTTGGGGGAGGGCAAGTAGGGGCACTTGTCCTTTCATGATGGAGGCTCACCTGGGCCCTTTCTTGCATTCTTGATGAGGACCCCTTCCTCCAGCTATGGTCTGGACCTCTCTGAGGGTTTGAATCACCAGCTATGGTCTCTCGACCCATGGGATCCTTCTTGGGACTATAGCAATTGGGAGGGCCTGGGGACCCCTAGAACCCTTCCTTTCAGGAACTGTGACTCTCTTTTCTCCCCAGCTGGTTCCAGCTGACTTCTTCCTATGCAGGGTCCCCCTCTGGATTGTAAGATGTATGTCTTAAGGGAGGTTCAACCTCCTGGCATCCTCTTTCACCCCTTCTCTTTGCAGATGACACAAAGATCTGCAATAGGGTTGATACACAAGATGGAGTGGAAAGGATGGGAAGGGACTTGGCAAGGTTGGAGGAATGGTCAAATGTATGGCAGCTCAGATTCAGTGCAAAGAAGTGCAAGGTAATGCACATGGGAAACAAAAACCCAGGGGAAGCGTACACAATGGGGGGTGAGATACTGACAACAGTAAAAATAGAAAGGGACCTGGGGTAATTATATCTGATAACCTAAAGGTGGGAAAGCAATGTGAGAAGGCAGTAAGGAAGGCGGGGGGGATAATGGGATGCATAGAAAGAGGCATCAATAGCAGAAAACAGGAAGTTGTTGTCCCTCTGTAGGCAGTTGGTGAGACCCCATCTGGAGTACTGTGTGCAGTTCTGGAGACCCCATCTTGGCAAAGACATAGACAGAGTGGAGGCTGTCCAGAGGAGGGCAATCAAAATGGTGCAGGGTCTGCACCAGAAGACATACGAAGAAAGACTAAGGGAGCGTAATATGTATACTCTTGAGGAAAGAAGGGAGAGAGGGGACATGATAGAAACTTTCAAGTACCTCAAGGGAATTAACAAAGTCCAAGAGGGTAGCATCTTCCAGAAAAAGAGATGTGCAAGAACAAGGGGGCACAATTTGAAGATAGAGGGGGGACAGCTCAGGGGTAATGTGAGGAAGTATTTTTTCACTGAGAGGGTTGTGGATGGATGGAACAGCCTCCCTGAGGAGGTTGTGGAGTCAAGAACAGTGGGGGACTTCAAGAATGCATGGGACAGGCATAAGGCAGTCCTAGTGGCGGGTAAGAGGAAGTAAGCTGTTGGTTAACTAGGATCTGCAGCTTATCTGTTAGGTAGGAAAAAATGGCAGACTAGGTGGGCCAAGCGGTCCTTATCTGCCATCAAATTCTATGTTTCTATGTTACTGTTTCAGGGGGTGCGTCATCTCTAGACTCTCTGTGGGAGGAATCTTTCTACAGGGGGACCTGCAGTGGCATGGGTCCTGTCCCCACTCAAGGATGTTTTTAAAGACAGGAGATGGAGATGCTTGCCACCCACTCTACCTCTTTGGGGCTGGTGGAGAGGGCACCTTCAAGTCTGGTACCCTGGCTTGCTTCTGTCTTCTGGGCTGTTGCCCAGTTAGCCTTTCCCCCCTAGTTTCCTCAAACCTGGGGATATTGTCTGCCACTCCCCCTCGGAAGAGATATGAAAAGAAAACTCAGATGTGACTTTAGACAGTGGTGCCCTTCTCCCCAGAGCCCCGGAGAGTCCTCTGGACCTCTGCAGGGGTGGTACATTGTCTCCTTTTTCCTTTCTTCTTTATCTTTCCTTCTTTCCTAGCCTCTTACTCTCCCTCCCTTACTCTGTCCCTCCCTTGCCTACTCAAAGGTTTGGGACCCCCTGTCTCAGACCCTTAGGTTCACCCTTCTGTCCTCTTGGCCAGCATGATCTCTTCTTCTTAGGTGTCAGTGTGGCTCAGTTGGTAGCACATCCGCCTCTGGACTAGAAGATCGTGGGTTCTCGTCCCACACTGGGATTGGACTTGCACCTAAAAATCGCTGGCATCTGAGTGCAGTATTGGGGGGTGCTGTACTGCTGGGGTGTGCCGTCCTTCGGATGAGACGTTAAACCGAGGTCCCTTCTGCCCATCCTGGTGTTGTTTTGGTGGGTGTCCAGGTGGAAGTAAAAGAACCCAGGGCACTCTTTGCAAAGAGTAGGGAACATTCCGTGTCCTGGCCAACATTCCCCTTCCCATAAACCGGTTCATGCAATTATCCAGGCTGTGTGTGGGTGATGATGTGCGATATGGCTGCCACCACACATTCAGTCACTTCACTACCAGTCTAGCATTGCTTGTAAAGTGCTTTGGATGTATGAAAAGTGATATATAAATGCTGATTCTTCTTCTTCTGTTTATATCCTTTCCTTTTCCTATCTCTCAGGCTCCCTTGCCCCACCCTCTTTCTTTTCTCTTTTCCCAACTTCACTCTCTGGAGTGCAGAATTGGGATGGAGGAGGAGTCATTGTCAGTTACTGGGCAACCCACGAGTGCCATGCAGTGCATCAGCCTCCAGGGTGGCATCACCCATGGCACTGGGTCCTCCCCTTTAGAAAAAAAATGCTCCCACGGGGTGCTGCTCCACCAGCCAGAACGCACCTGTGATGAATGGTGAAGATGCACAGAAAGATCAATAATTACAGTAACATAGAAACATAGAAACATAGAATTTGACGGCAGATAAGGACCGCTTGGCCCACCCAGTCTGCCCATTTCCCTACCTACTGGATAAGCTGCAGATCCTAGTTAACCAGCAGCCTACTTCTTTCTACCCCCACCCCCCAGAATTAGGTACATAATTTTTATTTCTGAGGGGTAAAATGAGAGACGCCCCCAAGTAGGACAGTTTGGAGGAATACCTTGGGGTAGGGGATGTGACAGGTTTAGGATAAGACACTGTCCCATTCATTATGCAGAGAGAGTTAAAAGCAAGGATCTAGTCTGTTCTCTCCTAGTTTTGCCACTTGTCTGTCTCTTGCCTGTCTGTGCAATCAAATCTTTCTTGCAGTACCTAGGAATTGGCCACTCTAAAGATCTCACAATTTCCTCCTGTTATCTCCCTTCCTCCACTTGCTGTTTCTGTTCTTTCTTTCTTTCTCCCCTTGCTTCTCTGTGGTTAAAAAAAGTGTAAATCTTTATGTGAAACTGGGATCCCTTGGTTTGGAAATGGGTGTGCATATATTGTTGAAGCGATTGCAGAAGACTGCATGTATTAGAAAATATATCAATCTGGAACACAGGGAGTTAACCCTGAGATGTATTTTGACCTCCACAAACCTGTTTACAAAACTGTCAACAGGAGACCAACTCTGGGACAGGAAGTCTTAATCGGTTGCACCTGTTAAGAAGTACTCTTGAGGCTGGTCACAGGAAGATCAATGAAAAAAGTGTTGCTCCAGTTTGTGAAAAACAGGAGATGAAACTTACAAGAGCAGGATGCAGAGGTTAAACTGTCAGGCAAAGATATCTCATATAAATTATTTATTTATTGAATTTTGTTGCAGGGTAGGCCCACTGATACTAGAGGTCCCTTTTTCATGGGCCACCTGGTTGGGGAAGGGAAACTACAAACTTGTTAGTTTAACCTCAGTTTTAGGGAAAATTATGGAATCACTTCTGAAGGAAAGAACTGTTGAGTACCTAGAGGTCAGAGGGGCACAGGACCCAAGGCAGCATGGATTCACAGCGGGAAGATCATGTTAGATGAATCTAATAGATTTCTTTGACTGGGTGACTAAAGCAGTAGATCAGGGAGGGGCTGTGGACATGGCCTACCTAGACTTTAGCAAGGCATTTGACACAGTCCCACACAAAAGACTAATATACAAGTTATCCAGCCTGGGAGTGGGTCCCAAGATGGGAGCCTTGATAAAGACTTGATTGGAGAACAGGACACAGATGGTAATAGTAAACGGAGTCCACTCTGAAGAAAGGGGGTTACTAGTGGTGTACCACAGGGTTCAGTACTAGGACCAATCCTCTTCAATGTCTTTATAAGCGACATTGCAGAGGGACTGGAAGGAAAAGTATGTTTCTTTGCAGATGACACAAAGATTTGCAACAAAGTTGACACACAAGGTGGGGTGGAAAGGATAAGAAGGGGCTTGACAAGGTTGGAGGAATAGTCAAATGTATGGCAGCTTAGATTCAATGCTAAGAAGTGCAAAGTAATGCACCCGAGAAACAAAAACCCAGGGGAAGAGTACACAGTGGGGGGCAAGATACTAACAACAACAAAAATGGAAAGGGACCTGGGGGTAGTCATATCAGATGACCTAAAGGTTGGCAAGCAATGTGAGAGGGCAGTAAGGAGGGCTGGGGGGGATACTGGGATTCATTAGAAGAGGCATCACCAGTAGAAAACAGGAAGTTGTTGTCCCTCTGTGCAGACAGCAGGTGAGACCTCATCTGGAGTACTGCATGCAGTTCTGGAGACCCAATTTCCACAAAGACATAAACAAGATGGAGGCAGTCCAGAGGAGGGCAACTAAAATGGTGCAGGGTCTGCACCGGAAGACGTATGAAGAGAGACTTAAGGAGCTGAATATAAATAGTCTCGAGGAAAGGAGGGAGAGAGGGGACATGATAGAAACTTTCAAGTATCTCAAGGGAATCAACAAAGTCCAAGACAGTAGCATCTTTCAGAAAAAGAGGTGTGCAAGAACAAGGGGGCATAATTTGAAGATAGAGGGGGCAGCTCAGAGGTAATGTAAGGAAGTATTTTTTCACAGAGAGGGTTGTGGATGCATGGAATGGCCTTCCAGAGGAGGCTGTGGAGTCCAAAACGGTGTGGGAATTCAAGAATGCATGGGACAGTCATAAGGCCATTCTAGGGGATGGGGGTAAGAAGAAGTAGGCTGTTGGTTAACTAGGATCTGCAGCTTATCCATTAGGTAGGGAAATGGGTAGACTGGGTGGGCCAAGCGGTCCTTATCTGCCATCAAATTCTATGTTTCTATGTTTCTAACCAACTGAAATTGAACCATATTAAGCTGTTAGAGAGCAATGTTTTGCTTGGCAAGAGACAGAAAGAGAGAGAGAGATTGAGATTTTAAAGAAAGAAGACTCAGATGAAGGACTTTTTTGTTTGCTTATACTGCCTTGAAAATGAGCTATTCTGTACAATTTTTTTCATATTTATTGATAATAATAAAATGCTACTTATGAATTTTATAACTTCTCTTGGTTTGCTTATACTTTCTGACCTATGCCTTTACAATGGGGGAATATAGCATTTTGTTGTTAGCAAGCCAAATACAAGTATTAGTCCCATTTACTCTCATTGTTTCTTAACCATTTGGAGAGGTTTGGAAGTCCAAATCAGTTTA
Source organism: Neoceratodus forsteri (assembly GCA_016271365.2). Lineage (NCBI taxonomy): Eukaryota > Metazoa > Chordata > Ceratodontiformes > Ceratodontidae > Neoceratodus > Neoceratodus forsteri. The sequence continues at coordinate 257,058,756 of CM057452.1, forward strand.
CAGTACAATGGTAGGTTTAAAATGTGCAGGCTGCAAATAGTTTGGGCTCTTTTTCTCCTCTTTTCCCCTAAGGAGTAGAAACAATTCAACAGTTTTAAGTGCTAGAACAAGTGCACATCAGTTTTACCTAGTGTAAGTGCACAGCAATGTTAAATGCTAATGTAGATGAACATTAGTTTTACCTAATGCAAATGCACAGCAGTATTAAATGCCAGTGTAGATGAACATCACTTTTACCTAGAGTAAATGCACAGCAGTATTAAATGCTAATAGATGAACAATAGCTTTATTTAGTGTAAATGCATAGCGGTATTAAATACTAGAGTGAATGAATAGCAGTTTTATCTAGTCAGTGTAAACATCCAGCAATAAAAGTGCTAGTGTAAATTCACATCATTTCAACCTAATGCAAATGAGCAGCAATATTAAAGGATACCTAAACAAGCAGTTTTTTAGAACTGCAAACTCAAAAATCTGGCTTCATAGTGAGGTAAAGTAAAGGCTACTGTTTACATTTATGCTAAAACTGCGTTTATGTAAATAACACAAATGCAGTTTCATAGCTTTTGAAAAATGTAAACATCAGCCTTTCACTTACAAAAAACAGCCGTGCCTTCTTCCTAAGATGTCTGCCAACTGTGTTAGTGACGAGTCATGATGGCATCATCGGAGCCAGAGCCAGAGACCAATATAGATTCCTATAGGCTAACTAGTTCTTCTTTGCCTTTTTATTTTGAATTGTTTTACCAGATTGATCAGCACCACGTGTTAAAATGTGGATTATTTTTATCAGTACACATGTTAGGCTATGATTTTGTTCATTTTATTTACTTTAACTTGCTGAAAATGTTTTGCAATCTAGCTGACTTTCTCTTTAGCAAACTGCAGAAGAGTACAACACTTCAAATACCTGATGATCTACTGGTTATGTGATGCCCTAAATTTTTTTTGTTAACCAGGAGAGGCACACTATGCTGAAATCTTGTTTTCAGATGTGGCCTGGCAGCACAAGGAAGTTAAGTGACTTGCTCAGGGTCACACAGTGAAGTACTGGTCTGGTCCAATTCCAAAGCTCATGATTCTTGTTAATCCACAAGAAAAGCTTCTCTTGTATTTTTTTTCCAAGTGAACCCCCTGCACCTAGCCTGGCTTCTGTTGAACACCCCACCATCCATACTGTGTCCTTAGTACTGCCTGGGGCTGCATATGAGCTTGTGGTCTTATGAAGACAATTATCACACCTCAGACTGTAATCGTATAGTTCAGAGAGTTGTGCATACCTACACCGATACGGATTATCCGCTGGCACTGTTAAAAAATGCCTCCCCAATCACACTTAAGTCCACTTTTTCAATGTTTGACATCTGCTCCCACAGTAAACATTGAATGGATCACTACCTTTCTGCACAGTGAAGGCAGTATGTACAGTTCCCCTGTTGTGTTTTTGTCCCGCCTCATTAACCAACAATTGGGTCTTCGTGGAGGGCCAAGCAATAAGCCTTAGGACTCATCAGAAAAACTGCTGTTCATGCCCTCATAAAGGCTGTACTTACTATGAATAACAATATCATTAACAGGAGAGGCATACTAATGCCTTGAGTGAATCCACCAGACTTCCAGTGTCAGTCTACCCCTTTACCTGTGATCTGCATAACCCCACAGGACAGTTCCCAGCAAATCTTCTCCAGTACTTTTTAGTGCCCTACTCCACAATGCGAGCTGGTTGGCTACCACCTTCTAAATCTTGAATGATCTATACACAGCTCCCTCAATACTGTCCCAACAAACGTCAGCACCCCCCCCAACCTGAGGGTAATCTCCCTACACTGAATTCAAGTAACACTTTAAGTGCAGCCCTGCCATTGAGTATTTGTCATTGCCGGCTGCTCTCATTCACAGTCAGGTAATGATCATGGTGCTGGCAGCCCTACATTTCAGACCTCACAATGATCTGCTAAACATCCCCCTTCCTGTCTTCCCCTAACCTGAATATAGCTGTACCCTGCTGGAATAGCCTCTTCAGTGCCTCTCTGGCATTCATACTTCTTTTCTGCTCCCCATACCAAAAACAGGTGTGCTCACTATCCTTCTACATCATGAATGCGGTTAGTACAGTCGCCTGTGTCATTTTTACATATTAATAATAAACATGATCTTCTGGTAAGCCAGGCTGATAGCAGTAGGGCACAAGGGGAAACAGGCATTCTTACTCATATAAGATCTAATCCACCTATGATTGGGCACTATTAAATTAATTGCATAATGATGTGCACACCCATCATTTAATAGTGCCTAATCAAAGGTAGCCTAGATCTTTTAAGGATAGGGAAGCCTATAATTCCAGTTGTTCCCTGTTGCTATCAGCCTGACTTACTGGAAAGATTTGTTTATTTTTGGTATGTCAAAAAACCTGGGGACTGTACTACCTACATTCATGATGCACTAGGGTGATGAGCTCAACAGTGTTTGGTGTGAGGAGGAGTAGTAAAGAATGAATACCAGAGGGGAACTGAGAAGGCCACTCCCACAAAGTACTGCTATATTCAGGAAAGGGGGAAGACAGAAGGGGAGAAATATGAGCAGATCACTTTGAGAAATAAGATGTGGGGCTGCCAGCACCATGATCACTACCTGACCCCATTGTCCTGGCCAATATTCCCCTTCCCATAAAACCAGTTCATGCAATTGTCCAAGTCTGTGTGTGGGTATTAATGTGTGAATTGGCTGGAACTACACTTTCAGTCACTTCATGAAAGCACTATATAAATACTGATTCTTATTATTACTATTTCCCATGAATAAAGAAGAGAAGACCAGACAAGCATAATTTTGATTTCCAAGAAAGTATGAGCTGTGGCATTGGACTACAGAAGAACTTTGCTACAAACAAGCGGTGGCTCTATGGGGTGGTGAAGGGTGTGGCTGTAACCCCCCCCCAATTGTAAAGAACTCGCTTGCTGCTGTTGCATTTCACTTTGTTGAAGAAGTCTGATTTATTGATTGTGCAAATGTTTACATTCAAAAATATGGATTACATTTGTAGTTTCAGTCAAAAACATACTAGAAAAGCATACTAGCAGAAAATATAAAGGTCTCATAAAAATGTTAAAAAGTGCACCCCCCCCCACCTCCATTGTAGCATCCTGGATCCGCCATAACCACTAGACCACCAGGTTATTCAAGATTTGTACTGCACTGTGGTTTGCCAAAGAGAACGTCGGTTGGATTAAAACACAATTTCAGCATGTAAAGTAAATAAAATGAACAGAACCATAGCCTAACATGAGTATTGATCTAAATAATGCACATGGATTTGACAATTTTGGTGAAACAATTCTATACAAAAGGAAAAAAGAACTAGTTAGCACCAGGGGTCAGCCTTAACTTTTTTTGCACTAGCCAGCTGGACAAGTTAACTAAAAGTTGCACTAGCCCACAGTAATAATGGTACATTTTGATTGGTTATACAGAAAAAATATGAGCCAAGAAATACTATGAGTATTGCATGTTCAGCCTGCTCTCACATTGCTTCCTGCCCCAGCAAAAAAAAAAAAGAGACTGCAATCCAATTACATGCAGAGTGTATCCCCACTGTTTTTTTTTACCATGTGCCCCTTGCTTCCTCTTTCTTCAGCCCCTTCCCCACCAAACCAGAGGATACCATAATAGCAAATGTTCAGTTAAGCAGTTCTAGCTCTGCACACACAAGAGCCAACATCATCATGCATCTCACCACAGTCCTACCCTAACCTGCAGGGCAATGTACAGAGTCAGTCAGAGAAAGACACTCTCATCCCCCACACTGTGATTAACCAGACCTGCACTTCTGGAAGTTTTTTTTACACTGTGAAGTGAGCCAGGGCAGTTCTAAGATTTCTTTGGGGAGAGTTAAACAAACACAGAGGGCTTGGGATGTAAGAAACATTGACATATCCGTTTATATATACCAGGCAAAAATGTATTGATTTTAACATGCTCTGCCCTAACAGCAACATATTTTTCATAACAGTGTCCTTTCATCAGCCAAAGGGGAAGCAGTATACAGGCATGATGCTGTATTACCTTTCTTTCTATATAGGATGATTTATGCACACCAGGAATACCTATTTCAACCTTTCAAAATATATATTTTACCAAGGTTTTGCTTTGTACCATACATGCTCCAAAGCATTGTTTTAAGGATGAAATGACATGCTGGGTAGTATAAGGGTGGGACTGCATGGATGACATTGACTGGTGTGATCCATTAAGAGGAGCTGTGGACCCCTGCACCAGTCAATAATGGCAGCTGTGTGTCTATGGATGGTCACTTCAGAGTCTAGTCTGCAGTAGTGTCAAGGGAAAGTATATAGTTGAGACCACCTGGCTGGGCAGACCATGTATACATCATAGCATTCTGTCACTGCAGTGTTGGATACAGACACTCAAAAGATTGGGAAATAACGAGGCACACTGGTCTTAATATTGTGGAACAAATCAAAGACAAGTTCAGCAAACTGGAAGCTAATGACTTAACCACTGTACCCTTGATCACAGCATGCACACTAGCTGAATGTCCTAACAACTGAGTGATAATGACTCACATCAAGTCTTTTGTTGATTCCCCCTCTTGAATTGCCAGATAACTGTAGCACTTAATGAGCTGTTAATCACACCAGGCCACCTGTAACACTGAGGGAGATTAGCATGAGGACTACAACCTGCTAAAGTAGGGACTTTCCAAACATCATTAACAGCCATGAAAAACCTGCACTAATCAAGACAGATAAGTAGAGGGGTAGCTGCACTAGCCTTGATCAATTTGCACTTGGTTCAGAGCTAGTAAAACAATGTTGAGATTGAACCCTGGTTAGCACTATAGAGAGCTATATAGCTCTCTGACTTTGGCTTCGATGATGTCATCACTTAACACATTTGGTGGCCATTTTAAGAAGCAGGTATGGCAGTTTCTTTGAAATTGGAAGGCTGATTTTAAATTTTTCCAGTGCTTTGGAACCACATTTAGGTAACATATATGTGCTGGCATTCTGTTATGGTGGTGAGGGAGGTAGGATGCAGTGAGAGAGGTCCAGGGTTCGGGGCTGGGTAGGGATATTATTTGGGGGAGGCAGTATAACGCAGTGGCTTAAGGCTCTGAGTTGCAAATCTGGTGACATCCATCAGACCAGACCGGGGTTTGAATCCCACAGCATCCACTTGCATACTGTGTGACCCTGGGCAAGTCACTTAACTTCCCTGTGCTCCCAGGTCGCTCCTATAAAAAACTGCATGGTGCAAAGTACCCTCGCCTCCCCCATGCCATTGACAGGCAGCACCTCTGAGAAGGATACTGTGTGTGCTACTTGTCTTAGGTCCCTCCCCAACTCTACAAAGTCCTTCTGCACTGCTGTAATCTCATGATGAGCCAAGTCATTTGTCCCTAGGTGGACAATGACGTCCAGCTCAGACTCCCGTTTAGCTGTTCTTGTGATCCTGAGGATGTGCTTCCTGTCCCTCCAAGCCATGGCACCAGGCAGGCACCTTACTTCAGTTTTCCCTGCTCCCTGCAGTTCTATCCCCCTAATAATTGAGTCCCCAACCAGGAGCTGCTTCCTTTCCCTGTGGTGTCCTCTGCCTCCTTCCTGTGGACCTCCCTTGTGACAGTTGTCCTCAGCCTCCTTAGTCTCCTCTGTGGGTGCATCCATAGGGGAGCTATGCTCCCCCAGAATGGTGTATGGATTGTGGAGTGGAATAACTGACTGGGTGTGCCTCTGTTCCACCATCCTCACCCTCCCTGAGACCACTGTGGTCCAACTGCTGTGCTTTCTTCGCAACCTCTGAGGTAGTCCTGGTTAAACAACTAAATTAAAATTAAATGTAAGTGTAGTTTTAGCATTAACGAATTCAGCAGCCTTTCCTTTAGTCCTGTTTGAGGTCATATTTTTGAATAGTTTGTTGTCAAAATGTTGTTTAGGTATCCTTTAAGTGTGCAAGCCCCCCTCCCGTGTGTAGGAGTACCTGATGTTTAAAAAGGAAGGGGGCCTGGCAACACCGACAGCAGCCCTGAAATCACAGATAGAAAAATGTTACCTGGGCTCAGCCTTCATGCTTAATTGAAGATCAGGCAGAGGGGTACAACAGCCATGGGGCAACAGCAAACCAATGTTCACACTCAAGATGCAGCAAATAGAAAAATGTAATTCTTTATAAAACAGTAAAACTTCCACTCCATGGAGCAGTGGGGGCATAACAGCATAGCTTCTGAGGTAGCTGTTATTCAGTGACATAAGGCCATGGTACATTACTTAGTGAGCTGGGCAAACCAAATAAGGGTAATCCTTGAAGCCAAAAAAAGCTTCCAGTTGATGGCAGCAGCACAGATTTACTGCAGACTCACGTTTTCTTGGACACTGCAGCTTCCACATTTACTGCCATTCTCTCATATACTAACCCTTTTGTCTCTTAAGTTGCACTGAACTCTGAGCATCCCAGGGCAACTAAGGCCCAGTCCACACTACGCCTCTGTAACATTACAGAGGGTGTAAAATGTTACTGTAACAGGTTGCTTTTACACCTGTAACGTCACAGGAGGCATTTTGGTAACCGTTGTTGAAACCACATATGAGGTGGTTTCAACAGCGATTATAACCAGTCCAGCCCTGGCACCGTTACGGTAGTGTGGACTGCCGGTAGCGATCCCCTACAGGGCACAAAGCGCAGTCATGAGCTGCATTGTGGGATCGGGCACCGCTGTAGCGTCGCCGGTCGATGTGTGGACCGGCCGGTGCGGTCCATAATGGACACTGCCAAGGTGTGGGCGCACTGTACGCTCCAGCGGCTGTAACGGATTGCATCCGTTACCGGGCGCAGGCGGTGTAGTGTGGACAGGGCCTTAGACACAGGGCCTGGTGATCCCAGAGATGCACCACCATCAAGCCTGGAAAAACCTTCAGGCTCCACAACCCTCTGGTCCAGGCTGCCACCACCACCCTCCTCGCAGCAGGGTCTCTCACCACCGCACTGCCCCAACAGCAGGACCACAGATTACTACTATCCAGACCCACAGTTGATCCACACAGTGCCACAGTTGATGTTGCAGATCCTCCTTGTACTGCCTGGGCTACGACTCCCTGATATTGGCGATGGGGCCCACTCTGATGCAAAAACTACAAACCATCCTTTTACCATAATGGTGAATGCAGAGTCTGGCTCCCACTTGTCCTTTGACACCGCCACCTCTCTCTACCACCCTACACCTCTGCACCAGTTACTGGATGACTTAATACAGGTGCCCGCATAGGAATATCAGCTGGGCCTGGGATGGCGTGGGCTGCCCCAGTCCTGAACTCACAGCCTCTTCTTCCCATCGGTTTCCCTTGAAAAGGTGCCAAAACCTCCTGTAAATACCCAGGTTGGGACCTGCAGGTGGGCCATAAACCCCACAGCCAAAAAAAGGGAAAAGGGGAGGAGCAAGGGCTGAAAAATAAGCACTCACACTTGTGGGTGCTTACAAGTGCTAGATTAAACACTCAGTTTTACCTAGTGTAAATGCATAGCAGTTTTACATAGTATAAATGTATTTTATTTATTTATTTTCTTTTCATTTTTTGTTGACCGGGTAAGTGCACTAGACAAATTCTGCCTATTTTCAGGCACGACCTGGGGGAGGGGGATACAGATGAATGCCAGCTGACTTTTAACCAGATTAAGCTGTTGGTGGTATTTTTAGTGAATGAGGGGAAATTTGGCCAGGCACCTGAGAAATTCCCCTACTGTCCAGTGGGGAATTTTCCGGCCATCGATCCCAGATGACCACTTCTCTGGGACAGGTGGAGGGAAAGGATGCCTCAGGGGAGAGGAGCTCAGGCCTCTGTTCCTGTCTTTTCTACTTGAGAGGCAGTAGATCTTGAACTGACTGTGCGAATTTACTAGATTCAGATGCTGATGCTATGGATTTTGACCCTTCTTCTATGGTTTCTGCTCTGCCTACAGCTGAATTACCTAATGTTGCTTCACCACCGGAGGATTCCCAACCTCTGCAGGGAGACGTGGTGCTTCAGTATGCAGCTCTTTTACAGCGCAAGCACAGCTGCTTGAATGCAGTCAAAGACATCGATGTGGAACTCCTCGCTTTGCAAGCAGGCTCTCCCATGATATCTATAGGTGATGCACAGCATGTTCAGTCCCAGGAAGTTGCTACTGAGGTTTTCTCTGTAACTGACCCTCCAGACATGGCTGCCCTATACACGGAAGCTTCTTGTGCGGCTGGCAGTGACAATGGTAAGGATACCATGTGCCTAAAGCCACCTGCAGTTCTTTCTGACACAAATGAAGTTCGTTCAGACAAAACAGGGAAGTCTCGGCTAGGAATTCACTGACGGGCTGTGGAAGGCACCAGGTTAATTAAACAGATGGATGCCGTCTCCAAAACCACCTTCTCTTTTAAAGATCGAGTGAAGGAGAAAGACTGGAGCAATATTGTTGAAAAATCCTTTCCTTTGGATTCATTACCTCCGGATCCATTACATGATATGAATTGGACTCCGGCTGCTGCTCTGAAAGCTGTAGGGTGGATTAAGGACCAACCTGGTCGATGGTCACCAGATCCCAAGGATCTTGCCTATCAACAGATGTGCACCTCCTCTTCTTCTAAAGTGGCCACCACCGGACTTTCTACAAAGGGCTCCATCACACCCTGGAGTAATGACTCTCTTGTTTTTTCTGTTTCTAATGCTCCTTTAGGGGTTACTGAGGCACCACCTAGGCAGGCAGAGGGGCCTAACCTCTCAAAGGAGTTTAGACTAGGTCCTAGTTCCAAGGCCTTGGGTCCTGATCAGGTGGGGTCTTCCCTATCTCCCTTGTTTAAACTGGCTGACCTTTTCCACTCCAGTTGAGAACCTGCTCCCAGAAGGAATGCGGTATGGCTACTATACAAGGGAGGGCTGGAAGACCCTCCAACTAGGTTATTTTTTGCCAAAACTTTATTGAAATCTGCTATGAAATTCTTTTCCTCTGGGAATTTTGCCTTAATTTCTTTGGGTAATGGGAATTTTGATGTTGGTTTTAAGAATGTGTCTAGCCTTGATAGGTTCTGGGCCCAATATCAAGCACAGAAAATAAACCCACTTTGGATTCCTCTTCAGGCTGTTCCACTTACTATACCTTTGATTAGGACCATTACTGTTATGTTGAAGAACGAAGGTGTCAAGGTGGAGGACATCCTTTTTTGGCTGCGTCAAAGGTGCGAGATTTTAGGGAGGCCCACACCTACCTTGGATAGTGAACAAATAAGGGATGGGGGTTGGAAAATTAAAGTTAAACTTCTATCTACTAACTGAGGCCCTGTACATCTGCCTAGTATATTTTTTTGGGGGAGAGACAAAGGTTCCATTTTTTATGTTGGACAACCCCGATCTTGTTTTAAATGTGGGTCTCGATTACATCTTAGCTCGGCCTGTGATACCTCCAGATGTACTCACTGTTTGGAGTACGGACATTTGGCCTCTGCGTGTCTGAATCTGTTTAAGTTCAATCTGTGCGAATAGACCGGATATGCCTATGGTCGTTGTCCCTGGGCATCTCATAACCGGGAAGATTGCCCCTCACATGAAGGACTTATCAATCAGGCCCAACATGTTCTGGCAAAATAGGTCGCATCTGTTATACCTGAATGTCAGGAGTCACCAACAGTAGCTGCTCTTGCTGATTCACTTCCAGCTGCTCCTCTGAAGCCTTCTGATCTTCCTACAGTTAACATACCATCTGAACTGGATGGGTTACAACAGGATCTACAATTAGTTAGTGAAGTTGTACCTGTCGAGACTGATATGCCTCTCCCTCCCTCGACTGACGTTCCTTTTAAGACTGTGCAAGCTAGGAAACGTAATAGGCATGGGAAAACAATGTCTATGGTTAAAACTGTCCCTAAAGTACTCCCCCCTCAAGCCCCATTGCAGTTGGAGAATCCTTTTGCTCCCTTGGAAGATGATACAGGAGGTGACTCAGGGGATGACACTGATACTTCTTCTATCATTTCTGTCCCTGACACTGATTGTAGGCCTGAAGATTCCATTGCTAAACGGACTAGAAGGAGGCAACTAGGTAAACTCCCTTAGGGTTTTTTTGGGGGGGGGGTTCTATTTGACTTCTATCCTTATGCACTCTTTAACTGTTACTACTTTAAATGTTAATGGGATTAAGAGTATGAAAAAATGGGTGGGGGCCTTTTCAGCTTTGAGGGACTTACGTTCTGATATTATTTGTTTGCAGGACACCTGAATTAAATCCCATTTTGACCTTCAGCATGCTACCAGAAGTTGGTCATTGGGACCCTCCTTTTGGTCCACTGGGGATGAACCATGTTATGGGCTTAGTATTCTTTTTTCTAATCCTGCGCTACAGATTTCTAGATTGATAGACATTCACCATGGGAGGGCTCTTTGTCTGGATGTTTTCCTTTTTTTTGGAAAGGTTCAGGGTAATTGCAGTTTATGCTCCTCAAACCAAAGCTTTGAGAGTAGCTTTATTTCAGGAGATCCAGCCTCTGTTACATACCTCATGTTTAGTGGTTTGGTTAGGTGATTTTAATTGTGGCTTAGCTCAGGCAGATAGAGGTCTCCGTATGCAGAAGCTGTTCTGTGATTCCCTAACCTTGAAACAAATGGTTGATACTGCCCATTTGATACATGCTTATAGGGTCCTTTATCCTACGGGGGGGTACTTATTTTCATGGTACACTTAGGACCAGGATAGATTTTATTTCTTAACCCCAGGTTGTGAAGCTTTTACAAGTTTCTGTACAACCATTTGAGTTTTCCGACCATAGTGTTCTGACAGCCACTTTTACTTGGGAAGGTGCTCCACGGAGTAAAAAAAATAGATGGAGATTAAATGAAACATTATTGGAAGACCCTAAACTTAGACAGTTGTGGGTAAGTGATTGGACAGCTAGGCTTTCAGTCCCTGAGTGTTATGATTCAATTTTGGATTGGTGGGAGGATACCGAAAAGGCTGGCAACATCTGTTCCAGAAACAAGCCCATAACAGAGTTAATAGGGATTATTTGGCCTATTTAAAGCTTAGACACCAATTGCAGCATTTTGTATCCTTGGTTGAGACTACAGCACAGGATTATGGGTTATTAATTTCTAATATTAAGGCACAAATGGTTAAATTGTAGTATGACAGTGGAAAATCTTTGACACAAGAATTACGATTTGGGACGAAAATGACCTCTAGGTCATTGGATCCTAGGAGAGGAGTGTAAGGATAGGACTAACTCTCAACTGATTACAGCATTAACTACTGCAGAAGGTGATACTGTGAGTGATCCTACCCGCCTTCTACAAGTAGTAGATCTATATATGACTGGTATGTTACAAGCTGCACCTCTTCTAACAGACGCTGAGATACTCAAGTGTCTGGCTGATTTACCATTACCTGGATTGTCTAATAATGATAAAAAGGTATTGGAGGCTGATATTGTCTTAGAGGAAGTTCAAGAGGCCATAAGGGGTTTGGCCTCCCACTCAGCCCCTGGATCGGATGGTATTAGTGCAGGTTTGTATAAAACTTTCTTAAGTGAATTAAGTCCTGTATTAGTATTGTTGTTTAACCATATTTTGCATTCTGGAGATTTTGCCCCATCTATGAATGAAGCTGTATTGATCTTGTTATTTAAGAAAGGTGATAAAACCAATTTATTGGCGTCCCCTGAGTCTTTTGAATTTGGACTTGAAAATTTTAAGTAAGATTTTGTTGGCTAGACTTTCTAAGGTCAATCTGTTGCTTCTTAGCTCTGTTCAAACATGTGCTGACCCTGGGAGAAAGCAGCAAAATAATCTTATTTGGATGAGGGAAGTTTTTTTCTAGAGGGGATTCAGACCTCTTACAGGGGTTCATGCTTAGCCTAGATCAAGAAAAAGCCTTTGATCAGGTAGACTATGCATTTTGGTTTTTAGTTTTGAAAGCCTTTGGGATTCCGGATAGTTTTGTGGGTTGGATCACTACTTCAATGTATCATAAGGCAGTAATTATACCCAATGTGAATGGGCGGTATGGGCAGCAGATTGGTGTGGGTAGGGAGTAAGGCAGGGTTGCCCTCTGAGTCCTACACTTTACACTTTCGCAATAGAGATATTTATCAGATTATTGCAGTCTAACCATGAGTTACAGGGTATAGATATTTCTCCGACAGTGCCCCAACAAAAAAGTATTAGCATATGTTGATGATTTGGTTTTACTATTGAATCCACAGTTTTCACCTTCAGCTCTATTGGACACGATAGATAGTTACTTCCACCTTTCGGGTTCTAAAATTAATTATACAAGAAGTAGGGGTGTGGTTATTGGGTCTACCCCAGTGCTGCCTTCAGGTATGATAGCAGGCATCCGTATTTCCAGAGATCCCATCACCACCCTGGGGGTATTGTTTGGACCTGGGGATATGGCTAGCAGAAATTGGGAAGGAACCCTCACTAGGGGTGACTGATTGGTGGGGAGTTGGAAGACACAACAGCTTTCCAAGAAAAAAAGAGTTTTCCTTATTAGAACTGTTCTCACCCCGATTTTTTTGTATGTCAGTTACATATTTCTGCCACCATCACATCTCAAAACAAGGTTTTTTAGCATTTATTTTCAGGCATTTTGTGGGTCCTGATTGAATCCCATTAAGAGAGAAATAACCTATCTCCCTATTTCAGAAGGGGGAGTTAACATGCTTAATCCAGTAGCCTTCTTTTTAAGAATTTTTCTGCTCTCCAATTTGGGGTCAGTATTGAGGCCAGGAGTAGTTTTTTGGAGATCATTAGTGGAGCTGTGGTTACAACCATGTGTGTTGTGTTGGCAAAACTGACAACCTAAATTACTGGCTAGAATCCCTATGCTACCATCCTTTGTAATTGATTTGATGAAGCAAATTATTAAATGGGACATTACCCCTTGTCATTTGCAGACTTTAGACAGAAGAAGGTTTATAATTATGTTCTGGCCACAGAACGCATGGTGGAAGTTGTGTTCCCTGATTGCGCAGCTTCCAGAAAATCTCAGATCTTAGGGTACCTGAAAAATTAAAGACTCCCCCCGTATACATGGGATTGTGTATGGCTGAGTAACTATGGGATTTTGGGAGTTAAGGGTAATAGTAAACACAAACAGGTAACGGGTAGATATTGTCCTAGACCTGATTGTGGTCCACTTTTGGAAACTCAGAAACATTTGTACCTGGACTGTGAATATATAAAACCATTCTGGGTCTTTCTGGCAGATCGTTGGAATGAAAGAGACTTTAGGAGTATTGATTACCCTTCTATAATGTTTGGACCAATAGGCAACACATTTGTACATTATAACTGTGACACTATTTATGTCCTATTTTGTATTATTAGGTTTTTTATTTGGCAATCTCAATGTATGTGGATATTGCAACAGAAGGACATTTCGTATGAGTTATTATTTTATAATATTTGCAAAGCTCTTACTATACTTATGGACTATGACTTTGCATCTGGCTCCCATGACCAAGCTAAAAAATTATGAACTACTTGTTCTGCTTAATGATTTTCTATATCTTTTATGTATGTATGATTCACAGAATGTTGTTTTTTGTTTTCTCTTTTGATTTGTATGTAATGCAGTCTTATTTCTCAATAAAATTCCCCTACTCTTTTCGAGAACTGCCATGGGATCTTTAACATCCACCTGAACTACCACCAGACCAGGCAGATGGGACCTTGGTTTAATGTCTCATCTGAAAGATGACACCTCAGGAGTGCAGCACCCCCCTCATCCTGCACTGCAGTGTCAGTATTGGGATATTAACCCAAGTGCCTTGTGTGGGGATGGAACCCACAGCCTTCTGATTTCCCGGCTTCAGAGGCGAGTGTGCTACCTGCTGAGCCACTGACACTGACAACGTGCAGCAATATTAAATGCTAGGGTAAATGCACAACAGTTTCACCAAGTATGAATGCACTGCAATCTTAATCTTTCCAACTGGCTCAATTTCAATGACAGACTTAAATACCAAACCTGCCTCCTTGACAAAAAGATTTCCTCGGGGCTCCCCCCACCCCAGGTCTCTCCTCCCTCCTGAGTCTGGCTCTCTTGATACAAAACACATGTAGCTCCTCCAAATCTCCCTTTCTCATTCCTCTGTGTAGAATTACCCTTTTCCAGACAACTTTCTGCTACAGAGGTCCCTCTGGATGAATGCACCCCCAGTGCCATAACCTCCTCAGAACTCACCTCGCAGCTTTGAAGCCTCCTCGGGTACCAGCTCTGCTCTATGAGCACCTGTGGCTGCTACTAGCAGTCTGCACTCCCATAGGACCGGTCCCTCCCTCAGTCAATCCAGCCTTGACAACAGATATCCTCTTGCCTGTGGTCCACTGCCCCCTGACCCCATCTTGATTTTCTCCCGACAAAGGATCACCCTCGGCAATTGGTCTCCCCCTATTTCTCTTTATATTTAGCTCTCCAACACTTGATGTTTTTTTTTTTTTTATTTCAACTGTGATCAGCACAAGCCTGTAACCTCATCTAGTGTCCTGATTGCTCATTTGTGTATTCCTGCTTTGTTCACTCATGTATCTCTAATTGTATTACTGTCTGTCCCATGATGTGAAGCCTTTGTAAATGAACCTCTGACTCAAAGGTTTGCAATTCTAATACATTTGAAATAAATAAATAAGTAGTGTAAATGTATATCAGTATTAAGTGCTAGTGTAAATGCACATTAATATTAAGTGCAAGTGCAAATGCACAACGGTTTTAGGTGTTAGTGTTCATGCACAGCAGTATTGAATGCCAGTGTCCATGAACAGCAATAGTAAGTGCTAATGTCAATACACAACAGTAATAATTGCTAGTGTGAAATGCACAGTAATATTAAATGCTAGTGTAAATCCACAGCAATATTATGTGCTCGGTTAAATGTACATCAATATTAAGTGCCACTGCAAAATGCATAGCAGTATTAAATGCTAGTGTAAATGCACATAAATATTAAATACAAATGCATATGCAATTTCAAGTGGTAGAGTAAATACATGCATAGTATAAATGCATAGTAGAAATAAGTGCTAAGTAAATGTACTGCAGTATTAAATATTAATGTAAATGCAGATCAGTTTTACCTAGCGTGAATACACAGCAGGATTAAATGCTAGTGTAAACACATAGCAGTGTTACGTGCTAAAGTAAATGCACTACACTATTAAATGCTAATGTAAATCCACAGCAATAGTAACAGCTAGATTAAATGTACAGCAATATTAAGTGCTAGTGTAACTGCAACTTCAAGGGCTAGAGTAAAAGCACAGCAGTATTAAGGGCTTCTGTAAATGCACAATAGTATTAAATGCTAGAGCAAATGTACAGTAGTATTAAATACTAATGTAAATGCAGAGCAGGTTTACGTAGCGTGAATGCACAGCAGTGCTAAGTACTAGTGTAACTGCACAGCTGTTTTAAGTACGGGAGTAAATGCACATCAGCATTAAGTTCTAGTGCAAAATGCACAACAGTAGTAAATGCTAGTGCACATGCAGAGCAGTTTTACCCAGTGTGAATGTATAACAGTATTAAATAGTGTAAATGCACAGCAGTATTCAATACTAGAGTAAATGCACAACAATAGTAAATTCTAGAGTGAATGCACAACAGTTTTACCTAGTGTAATGCACAGAAATATTAAGTGCTAGTGTAAATGCTATTGGTCAAGTGCTGAAGTCCTGGATTTCAGAAGGGAAGACTTCAACGGGCAAAGGGAGCTGGTCAGAGAAAAGTTAATATTGGGCTGGACAACATGGGGGGGGTGGCAGAGAGATGGTGAAATAAGGGAGCCATTCTCGAGGCATCTAAGTTACGCATGAGATCAGTAACCAAAAAGAACAGGGTCAAGAGACCATTATGGGTTTCAGCAGGAGTCCAGAAAGTGGTGTGGGTAAAGAAAAAGGCCTTTTGCAAATATAAAGAAAAGCAGGTGGAGAAAGAACTGGGAGAATACTTACTGAAAAACAGGGAGGCAAAAGCAGACACAGAGCTGTATATTGCAGAGGGGGTCACAAGCAGAGAAAAACAGATCTGCTATATTAGGAAACAATGGAAGAAAGGAGGGGGATTGTAAGGTTAGCGGGGGGTACGGTGATATAGAGGAGGATAAGCAAAAGGCAGCCATCCTTAATGATGACTTTTGCTCAGTTTTCACTAAGGAAAACAGTGGACTCTTGCCAGAGAGTGGCATTGAAGCAGTCACTAAGGCAGGTCCTGCAGATGAGGCAGCCAATATTTAAAAGTAAAAGGATCCAGAAAGGGCTGGCAGCACTAAAAACAGATAACATAGAAACATAGAATCTGATGGCAGATAAGGACATCTTGGCCCACCTAGTCTTCCCATTTCTCTACCTAATGGATAAGCTGCAGATCCTAGTTAACCTAGTTAATAAGGTTCAGGGATCAGATGGGTTGTAACCGATGTTACTTATGGAAATGGCAGCAGAGCTGGCTGAACCCCAGAGGGAAAAACAGTCCCATGGATCATAAATATATTTGCAATGGAGCAATTCATCAACATCCTTCCTACAGAAATGCAGCTTTGGGTAAAAGAACACTAACCAGAAAGTGGGAAAAAGGCCATTTCTTTGGCCAAGGACTATCAGATGGCCAGACAGACACTGCAGCAGAAAAGTAACAGCTGAGAAAAGGTAAGATACTCTTTTTCCCAATTTAACTCCAGATTATATTAAAAACTCTGATGGGGGTAACAAATCTATAGCCACAGACTTTATTACTATAATTATAATAAGACAGGCCATATTGCAAGAAACTGCCATAAAAAAGTGAGGGTAACACTGGAGCAGATTTGGCTTTAGCAAATTGGGGCAAGTATTTAACAGATGTCAAGGTGGGAGAGAATACTGTGAAGAGTCTTATTGATCCAGGATGCAGACAGACCCTAGTGCATGCTGAAGTGCTGGGAAAACACTGTGCAAAAGGACCAGGTACTGGGGAAATCTGCATCCACAGGGACACTTGATACTATCCCACTACCAAAGTGAATCTGAACATTAATGAGGTGTCACACCAAATGAAAGTGGGGGTAGTATCAAATATACATGTACCTGTGATTATTGGAAATGACTTTCCAGGATTTGCTAAGTTAATCACAGAGGAAGTAAACCCTGATGCTGCAGCAGCTGTGATAACAAGAGCACAGTCAAAGAAAATATCAGATGTTGGGTACTCTTTTCCTTTTGGTGGCTTTGACTTGGACTTGTTTGAGACCAGCTCCAACATCTGGAAATCCAGGAAAGAAAGAAGATGCCTGAAAAAAACAGTGGCAACAAAAGACTGATGTACATAGGGGTTGAAAATGCTGAACCTAAACTGATCACAGATATAGGAAAATGCTGAAGGTAAACTGATCACTGATTGTGAATTTGTTTCTGAGCAAACTAATGATGTTTCTCTCAAGGTTATTTTGAACAGTAGGGAATAAAACAAAAACAGGGTGAATCAATGTTTAAAAAATGTATTGAGCTACTGTACACAGTTTGGGTTAATCCTCAGAGGCAGGAACAGATAGAAAAATTGGTCATACCAAAGGAGTAGAGAAATGAGTTGTTACAGATAGCATAGGATGGTCCTATGGCTGGTCACTTGGGGAGGGCCCCCAACATAGCCAGATTGTTGTACAGATTTTACTGACCTGGGATTTAGGAGGATGTTTCTACCTATTGCAGTTCTTGTACTGAATGTCAGAAAGTAGTCCCAGTGACTAAAAAAGACAGGGTGCTCCTGGTGGCCCTACCCTTGATAGAGGTACCTTTTGAGAGAATTGCAATGGATGTGGTTGGCCTCTTAGACAAAGGTAGAATGGTTAATCAATTAATTTTGGTACTATGTGACTATGCTACTTGATAGCCAGAGGCAATTCAGCCTGACATTGGTGGTGGGCAAGGTGATGGAGGGCATTGTCAAGGAGAGGCTAGGGGGGGACCTGCAAAAGTCAGAGTGCCTGGACGATAGACAGCATGGATTCATCCTGGGGAAATTGTGTCAGACAAACCTTGTGGAGTTCTATGATTGGGTGACGAGTGCCTTGGACCTGGGTAGACTAGTGGACGTCCTCTTTCTAGACTTCAGCAAGGCATTTGACTCTGTTCCTCAAGTGGGCCTGTTGGATAAGCTGGGAGAAATGGGGTTGGGGAACCAGATGATCAGATGGATAGGCAATTGGCTCCAGAACCCGACCCAGAGGGTCGTAGTTGGGATAGTCTCATCCCCAAAGAGGGTCATTAGTGGGGTCCCACAGGGATCAGTCCTTGGGCCCCTCCTGCTCAATGCCTACATCTCTGACATAAGGACAGGAATCAGGAGTGAGATGAGTCTCTTTGCGGATGACTCAAAACTGGGGGCGGTGGTGGATGGGGAGGAGGGGAGGGTGGCCCTACAGGGGGACCTGGAGGCTCTGGAAAGATGGTCTAGAAAGTGGATGCTCAGGTTCAATGCAGGGAAATGCAAGGTACTCCACCTGGGAGCCAGAAACCCAGGCCAAGTGTACACCCTGGGGGGGAAATGCTACAAGTCTCGATGGCGAGAGGGTCCTGGGGGTGGTGGTGGATGTCAAGATGAACAACTCGGAGACTTGTAGGAGGGCAGCAGCCAAGGCCAACAGGATGCTGGGTTGCATCACTAGGGGGATCACTTCCAGAAAGAGGGAAGTGATACTCCTTCTGTATAACTGCTTGGTGAGGCCACACCTTGAGTACTGCGTGTAGTTTTGGAGGCCACACTTAAAGAGGGACATGAAACTCCTGGAGAGGGTCCAGAGGAGGGCAACCAAAATGATTTGGGGCTTGGGGGATAGGACCTATGAGTAGAGGCTCGAAGAGCTAAATATGTACACATTGGAAGAGAGAAGGGACCGGGGGACATGATAGAGGTCTTCAAGTACATGAAGAGGGTGAATAGGGGAGGAACAGTCAGGGTGCTTCGAAGGAAGGAGGAGGGAGCCACTAGAGGGCATGGGTGGAAGCTGGAGGGGGGAAGATTCAGGGGAGAAAGGAGGAGGCACTACTTCACTGAGAGGGTGGTGGAGCCATGGAATGCACTGCCTAGGGGGCTGGTGGAGGGGTTCAAGAGGGGCTGGGACAGGTACAGGGGAAGGGTTCTGGAAGCAAAATCCAATGCAGCAAGAATATCCAGAACTGGGAAGGGAGAAGCCAGAGAAGGCGAGGGGGGCAGCAAGGTCAGCACTCAGGGTGGGGGCTGACCACTTGAGCAGACTCGAAAGACCATTAGGCCTATTCTGCTGGCATTTTAGTATGTTAGTAATTCCAATGCGTACTGTCACAGCCCCAAAAGTGGCAACAGAATTTGCCAAAATTGTTGGCGGGGTTTGCATACCTACAGAGATTATTACTGATCAGGGTAGTAATTCTGGTGCAGCATTGCTGAAGGAGCTATACCAGCTACTAGGTGTCTAGGGTTGCCACCTGTCAGGTTTTTTACCTGGTGGTCAGGTTTTCAGGGTCCCTATCAGGTAATCTGGTTTTGCTCTGTGCTGGTCAGGTTTTTGAGCCATTTTGAGTGTTCACATACTTTTGAAATAAATTTTGTCATATCATTCATTGTTTCAGCTACATGTCCAAGTTACAAACAAGTTCTGTTGTCAATGTATCCTTTTATTTGTGAATGCAGTCACCCTGGGAGGTGTAAAGTATGGCCATTAACACCATTAGCACTTACTTAACCTAACCTTTCCACTGCATCTTAAAGTGGCATAGCAGCAAAGCTGCTCCCACCTTTTGGTAACAGAGCCAGCTGTCCTCTACTTTTATTTGCTAGCAAACATTTTCATCTCTAATAGAATTTAGGCATTTTTAAATGTTTAGAATTATTTTATTTCCTTAAGAAAAAAGTATAGTCACTTCTTTGGCTTTGAAATAGTACTGTGGACATGAACAGGAAATGGAGCCAGAAAAAGAGATAAGGTATATATACTATTGTATGCTATTTACAGTATTTCCCTTGTCTTCCCCCAGATCATATCTGTAAATGAGATTTTTTTTATCACTGTATGTTTATCTGGTAAACCAATGTCAATAAATAAATAAATACACAAGTAAATAAATAATTAGGAAGAACCTAGGAAAGTAACTTTAACAGGTACAGTAAAGTATCTTCACATTTTTGTTGAACTGCTGCTTTAAGTGTTGTTTTTTATTGCTATAACAAATGGACTTCTAGGAGGAACAATGCATGATGAGTCATGAAAAGGGGTGGGGCTAGGGGCAGAGCTTAGGATCCGGTTTTTGCCTCATCCAAAGGTGGCAACCCTGTAGGTGTCACTGCCAAAAGAACCTCCCCTTATTACCCTCAGACAGACGGTCTTGTTGAGCATTTTAAACAAACCCTAAAATGCATGTTAAAATGGGTTGTGAAAGGTGAAGGTAAAGATTTGGACC
Source organism: Neoceratodus forsteri (assembly GCA_016271365.2). Lineage (NCBI taxonomy): Eukaryota > Metazoa > Chordata > Ceratodontiformes > Ceratodontidae > Neoceratodus > Neoceratodus forsteri. The sequence goes on from CM057452.1 coordinate 257,079,203, forward strand.
AATACTTACCTTACCTGCTTTTTGCTTACAGAGAAGTGCCATGAATATCAGCAGATCTTCCCTGGGTCAGTCTTCACCATTCATCATTGGTGGGTGACTGGCCAGAGACAAGCACCCTGCGGGACTTTTTTGTAGGAGGGAGGAGCTGGTCTTGTCAGTGCAGCCCATGAGGCTAACTCATTGCGTGGCACTTGCAGGTTGGCCAGTAACAGCCATTGGTTCCTCCTCCACCTCAGTTCTGCTTCTCCTGCCATAGAGACAGCACCTCACCTGCATCTTGCATTGCTTCTAAGCCATTGCAGCCTAGTTCACTGGTTCAAGTCTTTGAAGCCTCGGAGTTGTCACTCCTTGGAGCTGTCTTCCTCGACACCAAGCTTCAGTACCTACACCATTTGACACCACCTCAGTTCTGCCACCCACTCAGTGCTGTTTATCAAGTTACCCTTAAGATCTTTCTTTTTTATTAAGTGGCGTTGAGTCTTTACTGTTTTTTGAATTTAGTTACCGTCTCATTATGCCTGGTTCTCGGGACAAATAATATTCTTCTAAGAAAATGGACGAGCCTCCTATGTGTTAGTGTCCCTGCAGCCAGCAAATCTCCGTTACCAACTGGCTTGATGTTTGCCTCACCTGCCTTGGACCCCAGCATGACATAGACACCTGCGACACCTGCTTCTCTATGGACTGCCATGTTCTGGAGCACCGCACATTGAAGGTTGGCAGGACTCCAATGACTTTCAGGGGGTGGCGTCGCTCTAATGAATCCAAGCATAGGATCCTCGGCCCTTCCTCTGGGTCCCTTCCTGGGCCTACTCAGTCTGGTGAAGATGGGGCCACCTCCTCTTCTAGCCTTGCCATGGAGGAGGTCTCTACCGTGGTGCCGGAGGACTGGTCTGGCTCCACTAGAGTCTGGGTCGGGAGCACTGCTCTGGCAGTCTCTTCTTTGGAGGTGCAGGCTCCCCCATTGTCAGGGACCACGGCTGCGGGTCCTGGCGCTGGATGTTCCTCTGTGCCACCTGTCGACACTGCCTTGGATCCCAGAGCCATTTGTGGCTCCAGTGATTGGGGCAGCTCTGTGAGGGGTGTGAGGCTGTCCCACAGTGGCACTTGTGGCTGAGCCCCTGGGGATGCCAATCCAGAGCTCTTCTGGATCATCTCCTCTTCAGAGCCAGATGATTTGGAGGCAGATCTGGACTAGCAGCCTGATTACTTGGAGTCTGAGGGTTCTCCACAGCCTAGCACTCTTGCGCCTCCCCAGGTGCTCCCACCTGCGGCTCCCGTGACTGCGGCCTGCACCGACTATCAAGCTGATGGCGGCTCAAAGGGGCAGGTGCTGGCTGGCAGTCCTGCTGCTATGGGTGCGGTGGTCTGGGCTATGGGAGAGGGGTTGGCTGACATCCCCGGTGCCATCCTCTCTCTCAAGGTCAAAACTGAATCCCCCTCCTCTGTGGCTCTCCTTGAGGAGTCTGTGGAGTTGGGGGTTCTTTGGCACAGGGTGTGAGGAAGAGGCCTTCCTAAGAGTTGGTGGGGTTGAGGGGATGGGACGAGGGGCAGCGGCACCCCTCTGTGGCTCTCCAGGGCCTGGGGAGGAACTGCAGTGCTGAGCTCAGGTTCTCTACCTTATCTCCTTTGAGGGAGTCCTCATTGGGTGGGGCTGGGGACTGCCCTTCTGGATCCATGCAGCCCTGGTCCCCTCATAGGGAAGTTTCCCCCACAGGGCACAGTTCTAACTGCTTTACTTTTCTTAATAGGATGGTGACTTTGCAGACCTGTGGATTCCCTGTTATGCCAGGACCCCCTGTTGGGTCTTCCAGCCCTGGTAGAGGTACGTCACGTACGGTGATGGGTTCTGCCATGCCTTTGTGTCCAGCTCCTCCTCTCCCAGGCCATGTTGATCCTTTGGGGCCTTTGACCTGGGAACAGTTCAGATCCTGGGCTGCGGACTTCTCCCAGTTTGTTAGGGCTATGGACGAACAGGTCTTTCAACCAGTTTCCCTCCACAGCAGGAGTCTGACTATACAAGTTCCTCGGCCTCCTCATCTTCCTCCTTTGAGAAAGAGGAGTCTTCTGTCCATGTATCCTCTCATGCTGGTCAGGCCCAGTATCAGAGCTTCCTAGCAAGGCTGGTGAGGGACTTGCATATTACCTATTTTGTCCATCTCAATACTGAGCTTTTGACACAAGCCTTATTGTGCGAGTTCAGGCACACCATTTAGTGGTCCCCTCCTATCCAATTCCCTTCCAGAAGGTGTCGCACAGCACCTGGCAGCTTCCGTATGCCACAGTTCCAGTCCCCGTGGCCTGCCAGAGACAGTATTGTGCACCCTAGGGGTTGCCAGGCTCTCTGCGTCATCCCACTTTGTGACTGACGTGTCTGGACAGACCTACTGGGCATAGACATCCAGTCTGCGACCGACTCCTGAAACCTGACTGTGGAGTTCGATCATCTGGGGTGGAGAGTTTTCTCCTCTGCGTGGATGATAATGTCCATTGTTTCACATCACGTGCCCCACGCTGCCTATAACAGGCATCTATGGGTGATGCTGGGCCAGGCACTATCATCGTTGCCCGATTCGGAGGCTACCCAGCAAGCGGTAGCCCTCTCTGCTATAGGTTTGGAGCTGACAAGGCACCAGTCAAGGGCATCTTACAACGCCAGTGAAGTCACTTCACAACTTGCAGGGACAGCGATCTGCATTAGATGGATGGCATTACTTCACCTTTCGAGGTTGTCTTACTTGGCCCAGTGTAGGACTCCTCCACTAACAACCCCACTAAATTCTGGAAGACCTTGAAGGAAACTCAAGGCCTTAACTCCCCTCTGCCCTCCCTGCAAAGATCTCTACCAGTAACACTTCCACGTCCAACAGAAATGACACCCTAAACCTGTTAAACAATCACTTCACAATGGCTGACCTTGCTTTCGACACTTCCCCTGCTAGCATTCTTCGTTCTTCCCTTCCTAGCTCTGACTCCTCATACCTCCCTATGAGGTCACTGTCCCATATGACTTCCTTCATTTTGGCCCCTGTCACCTTCAAACAGGTAAAAGACCTGCTGCTCGCCCTCAATGCCTCTGAAAGTGCAGGGGCTGACCAAATTGACCCGTATTTCTTAAAGCTCGGCTACTGTGCACTGACTGCCCCCCTCCCCCACTTTTTCAACAAGTGTCTCAGTGAAGGGTTCATCCCCACAAGACTGGAAAATTGCCCATGTCATCCCCCTCTTTAAAGCATGCGACCCAAGCGACCTGAACAATTACAGGCCTCTATCCCATCTACTAACCCTTTCCAAGCTACTTGAAAAACTAGTGAATACACAAATCAGGGATTTACTCTGAGACACACAATCTTTTGAACACTCTTCAGTCTGGCTTCAGACCCAATCACAGTACCACCACTGCTCTTGCCAAGGTTACTAATGACTGGCAGACAGCACTTGATGCCAAAAACTACATCTGCGCCCTGTTGTTAGATTTAAGTAAAGCATTCGACACTGTTGATCACGATCTCCTTCTGCTCATGTTACATAATATTGGCTTGGATGACCCATCTCTCAGTTGGTTCACCTCTTACTTAATAGGCAGACAGCAGCAGGTTAAAGCACAATGCGATCTCTCCCCGCTGAAGTCCTTATGAGAGGAGTCCCACAGGGCTGTATACTGGGGCCTCTTCTTTTGGCGTTATACATCAATGACATCAACCTTAACATCTCCACAGCCAATATACATCTATTTGTGCATGACACCATCCTTTGTATTGCAGACCCTTCCCTGGATTTGGCTTGTTCTAGCCTCCAACAGGAATTCTGTCTGCTCCAGCATAATCTACTTTATCTGAAACTGCTGCTCAATGCAAAAAAAAAAAAAAAAACTTCGTTCCTTTCCCCCCAGGCATCCACAGCTGGTCTAGTCTCCCTGACAGCTAGCCCCCAAATCACTACCCTCCTGGGGGAATCTCTAGAGATTGTAGGAAAGTTCAAGTATCTTGGCTTCTGGATTGACAGTAGACTGTCCTTCACTCTCCACATTGATGAATTAGCCAAAAAGCTTAGGCAGAGAATAGGCATATTCTATAGGCTCAAGCATCTTCTCACCTATGAGGCTAAAATAAGATTAGTCCAATCAACATTTATCCCTCTCCTGAATTACGGTGATATACTCTGTAGGCACTGTTCTATCACTTCCCTTGCCAAACTAGACACGCTGTACCATAGAGCCCTCAGATTTATCACTAACTCTTCTTACAATATTCACCACTACTCTCTCTATGCTGAACTGGGTTGGCCCTCCTTAAACACTAGAAACTGAAAAATGCTGCTGTATGGGCCTATAGAGCCATAGCAGGAAAGCTTCCCATTATGTCTCTAAGCTCTTGGGCCCGGATATTCAAACTGCGCCAGGCTGTGGCGCAAGCCTGGGAGCAGCTCAACTTTGTTGCACAGGGGTGTGGCCTGGGTGATATTCAATGGAGCTGTGCTATGGCACAGCAGCTTTGAATATCACACCCTGGCCACCCCCACTGTGCATGGTGTAGTGGCACTGTGCCAGTGCAAGTGGCCAGAGTGGAGCATGGAGATGCAGTTGCGCAAGTGCCATTGCGCCATGCACAGCACCTGCGATATTCAAATGGGGACATGCAAATGGGGCCATAAGTTATGCAAGGCACACAGGGGGCCATTTGCATCTTATTACAGCACATTTGCATGTCATTAGCGTCCAGGTGCGCCGATCCCCGACGACTTGCACCTGGCACCCTGCCAGGCAGCAGCCGTCGGGGACCAACGACCCCTGCAGCCCGATCACGGGAATTCCTGTAAGATAAAGGAAAAAATGTCCAATATCCCTGGTGGTCTAGTGGACCTCACTGAGCCCGATCTCGGGCATTTATAATCACCCCCCCAGTCCAATATCCCTGGTGGTCTAGTGGACCGCACTGAGCCCGATCGCTGACATCTATAATCGCCCCCCCCCCAAGTCCAAGATCCCTGGTGGTCTAGTGGACCGCACTGATCCAGACTCGTGGGCATCTATAATCGCCCCCAGTCCAATATCCCTGGTGGTCTAGTGGACCGCACTGAGCCTGATCGCAGGCATCTATAATGCACCCACCAAGTCCAATATCCCTGGTGGTCTAGTGACCCCTCACCTGCCACCACTGAGTCCACCACCTCGTAGTGTACCCTCACCCCACCCACCCACTGAGCTCCACCACCCATCCCCCCCCATCAGCCAGCGGGCGGCAGCACCCCACCTGCCTGCCGCCCACCGACTGACAGCTCGGTAGGGCTGCACGCCCATTGGTACACAGCATGAGCCAATGGGCGTGCAGCCCTTACCATACTACTCAGTCCAGATATGTGAATGAATGTGCCATGCACAACCCTTTTGAATATCTGGGCCTTGGTCTACTCCACAGGAGCTTATTCCCTGAGAAGATACTCCTGTATCAATCTTGTCATCCCTAGGATCAGAACTCAGTATGGCTCCTCCTCCTCACTAAGCTATGCCCTACCATCTGTTTGGAATAAAATCCAAAACTCCACAAAACTCTCACATCTTGTCAGCTTGCCCACCTTTAAAGCATTGATCAGCAACCTATTTAATGAAACTTGTAAATGCCTCAAGCCCTAACTCTCACTTATGCCTCCTTTTATACTTCTGGTGTTCCTTCTTCCCCATCACTCCTAGAAGCTTTGTAAATGCTGTAAACTGTTACCATGACCGGTTTGGTATTGTATTATCCATGTAAATATTGTATTGTATTACCCATGTATGCCGTTACCATGATCTGTATTGTATTACCCATGAAATTATTATTTTTCTATGCATGTACCTGTACATACACTGTTTTGTGTATTCTCACTGTACAGTTTACTTTATTGTACTTGGTCCACCCAGGTCCGCCTCAAAAATTAGTTGTTTCTCAGTGGTGTTTTTGCCTGGTTAAATAAAGATTGGTTGATTGATTGTAGGTTACTGGCCTCCTCCTTCCAGGGGACCCATCTCTTTTCCTGCAGGGCAAGAACTACAGGTGTGCCTTCCTTCCCCCAGGGGACGGGGGACCCCACCTCACCCTGATCAGTCCCAGGCTTAACTGGCCAGTCGAGGATCTCCCCCATGTATTACCCATGGGGGGGGCTGAGGGATGTTGTTCTCTCAGGGAATTACTATGCCCCCTTGGGGGGGCTCGGTAATCACTCACCAGTGATGAATGGTGAAGAGTGACACAGGGAAGATATGAAAATTACATACCTACTGTAATTCAAGATCTTCCTGTCTGTCTTCACCATTCATCACTGAATCCCACCCCCCTTCCCCTCACATGGCCTCTGTCCCTGGGCCATGCCCCTTCCCTGCTCGCTCTCTTCCAAGGGGATCCAGCAGGTTTTTCCCCTTCCTCTTCTCCTTTTGGCCTCTGCCTAGGAGACTTCTGAGAGGTTCTCAGTGGATGGTGAGTAGGGCCTCTGTCTGGGCTAATGCGGGGACTTCTGGTGGGCCCTTCTCCCCCCGTCCTGGGTCTGATCTCTGGGGTCGACTAACCCTTTGGGGTGAGCTGACTCTGGGGTCCCATGGGTTGGGGGGGACTGGGGCTGACTGGAACTCCCTTCCGTTCCACCTTTAGTTATTTCTATTCCTCTTCTGTCTCCTTCCCATTCAGAGGAAGACACATTAATAGATGGGATCCCCTCTCCCCCCTCCTCGGAACTCTGTGGGTTCTCCTGGTAAATAGTAATGGGATGGGGTGGAGAATCCTCTTAGGGGTTAGGGGCCAGAGGGAGAGACCTTCTCCATTTCATCAGGATTCTTTTCCCGAGTTCTGCCTTGGAAACTTCTCAACTGCTGAACAGTTGCCTCCTGGAAGGTCTGCTCTTGCAAGCTCTGTGTCCTGGATGGGTGTTGGTCCCTCTTCTCCTTTTCTCTTCCCTTAATTTCTCTCTATTGCTCTCCCTCTCTCTTTTGTTCCCTTTCCTGCCCTTTCTGGCTGTCCAGGGACTGGGGCATTTTCAGCCAATCCCCTCCCAGGTCCTCCTCCTCCTCCTCCTCCTCCTCTGTCCTGTGGTCGGTCTATTCCTTTTTCAGTTTACATCCTTTCCTTTTTCTGTCCCTCAGGCTCCCTTGCCCCGCCCTTGTTTTTATCTATCATCTTTTTCCTCTGTCTCTCTGTGTGCAGAACTGAGGTGGAGGAGGAGTCAATGGCCATTACTGGCCAACCCTCGAGCGCCACATAATGCATCAGCCTTGTGGGTAATGCCAATGATGCTCTCTGCTCCCTCCTACAAAAAAAAAAAGCTCCTGCAGGGTGCTTGTCTCCGGCCAGTCACCCACCAGTGATGAATGGTGAAGATACACAGGAAGATCAAGAATTACGGTAGGTACATAATTTTCATGTTTTTCACCCTATGAAATGCTGGATGGTACACAACGTAGAGGGCCACTAGATGTAATAAAAGAAACATGGGAAGATACCCCCACTCAGAAAGAATCTATTACATCTTATATGTGTGCACTGAGAAGGAAACTGGCAAAATATATTGCCCATAGTAGTCAGGAAAAAGTGTATAAAAATCAGAATGTGTATTATGACCATGGGGTAAAAGAAAATGTTTTTGTGCCAGGCGGAAAGGTCTTGTTACTGTTATCCACTACAGAAAACAAACTGTTACAGAAGTGGCAAGGGCCATATAATGTTTTTAGATGCACTGGTACAGTGAACTATAATACTTAGACCCCTGATAGGAAAAATCCTACCAAGATATGCCATACTAACCTCCAGAAGAAATGGGTTAAAAAAAATACTAAAGACTGCTTTGTTAGCATTACCAGAAACTGATAATGAAAATACCGTATTGCTATAGCTTACGATAAACTGTAACAAACTGTAACTTCTGATGCTGTAAGAGCGAATGTGTTCTTATCCACAGAACAAACCGCAGAAATCTGTAACTTGGTAGAGACATTTAGAAGTACTTTTACCACAGTGCCAGGCCGAGCAAAATGGGTCAAGTATGTAACAGTGACAGAATGCTCGCCCTATCAGACAAGAGACATACAAATTACCGGAGCAGTTAAGAGCAGACGTGGTTAAAGAAATACAAAAAATGAAAGAGTTGGGTATCACTGAAGAATTACAAAGTGCTTGGTCATCATCAATGGTGACTGTAAATTAAAAAAGAAGGATGTGTCAGACTCTACATTGATTTTAGGAAACTTAAGTGTATTTGACAGCTATCCTATGCCCAGGATAGATGATTTGGTGGACAGACTGGAAAGTGTCAAGTACCTTAGTACCCTCAAACTCACCAAAGGTTACTGGCAAATTCCCCTAGCTAAAGAATCCAGAGATAAAACTGTATTTTTCACTCTATTTGAATTCCATAAGTTCACCACCATGCCATTTGGTTTACATGGCACACCCACTACATTCCAGCAGTACATGGATGTAATTATAGCCCCTCACACTGGTTATTGTGATGCTTACCTGGATGATGTTGTAGTGTACAGTCTAGACTGGAAAAGAAACATAGAATTTGACAGCAGATAAGGACCTCAAGGCCCATCCAGTCTGCCAATTTTTTCCATCTTATGAACATGCCATAGGCCTTTTTGACAGAAAACCAGCTCTTGAACAAAATTTATTATTTTGTTGCACCTGTTAAGTCTAGATGTACTCTTCAGGCTGGATTTAGGAAGGAAAAGGACAAAGTTTGATACTTTTGTTTTCAACTCTTTTTTTTCCTCCCTGGTATGGGCAGGGCATTTACCTCTTCTCAGTGCCCCAGACCTTGCCCTTGGCATCCCCCTGGTAGCTCAGTCTGGGAAGGCCTGCAGCTTGCCCTCTCCATCAGGGCTTCCTCGATGGGAAAAACTAAGATCAACCAGAAGCCCCAGCCGAGGTTTGCGCCTGGGGTCGTCATTTGGGTGGAGGTCTGGGGGCATCACAGTTCTGCTGACCCAGGGGCAGTTCCCTTTAAGGTTCTCAGAGGTGCAGACATGCAACGACATCAGCGTGGGTCAGGCGTACTCCCACACCTGACCTACAGACATCCGCTGACACCTCACCACTGAAGAGTGTCCCTGGCTGTCATGCCCCCAGCCTTTGCTGGGTGCCTCTGGCTCACCAGGAAGCCACGGGGAGAGGACCTGTCCTTGGGATGCTCATCCTACCTCCCCCCAACTAACCCTCTGATGCACAACACTTGTTCCTGAACACTGGTCATCAGCTACGTGAGCAGTAGTGCTACCATTGTGCCAGCAGACTGGCAAAATTTTATACCTTTTGAGAAAGACAGGAGATGAACAGGATGCAGTTTGAACTGCCAAGCAAATGCATCTTATATAATCAGAGCAATGTTTTTCTAAGGAGAAGCTGATGTAGGATTTTTTTGTGTTCTGCCTTTTTGAAGAGCTATCCTGTACAGTTTTATTCTTTATAGGTCATCGTTATTGATAAGAATAAAACACTACTTGTGAATGTTGCTAGCCTTGCTTGTAGAGCAGAAAGCAGCTAACTAAAAGAAGCTACATTTTCTTATTAATTTAAAATGTATATCTCAGCAGGAGTCAGTGTCTGTTAAGATTAAGTAGACAGATAACTTTATTAGAAGTAGAAGGGGTCTTATTTAGGGTTAAAAAAAGAAAGAAAAGAAAGAAAGTCAGTGTGTGCTCTGTGCAGGAAGGGTACTATATCAGCTGACTTTGCTAAACCAGTAGGAGGAAAGAGAGTTTACCTGGGGTTGTGGTTTAGACACTGTAAAAGCAGGTGAGCCAAATTACAACTTCCTGTTGCTAGCCTTTTTTCTTACTAATTGCCCTCCATCCCACCCAAAGCCAGTTCTACTTTTATAGCCACTGGATTTGACTGTAAACAGGAACTTCCTGTTTGGCAATAGGAAGGAAAGGATCATAGAGAAACATTGGTTTTGTCAACCCTAAAGGAAAAAAGTAGCTCACGCTCCCCCCTAGCTGCTGGTGGTCTGATATTGAGCAAGGAAGAAGGAGGCTACTGAAGAAGATAGGAAGTTGCTGTCCCAGAACAGGAAGGGTGAGAGTTGTAAGGAGAGGAGAGAATAAGCATCCAGAGAAACAGTAGAGAGGACACAAAATAAGACATGATAGGAGTGGTGCAGTGCAATGGCTGTGGGGCGGCAGTGTTCCGGGAGACATTCTGGAGGCTGCGATGCTGCCCTATTTGCAGGCACCTCTCTGGTCTGAGAGAGGAGGTTGGCCGTCTCCAGGCTGACCTGGCTAGGATTTGTGAAACCTCCTCCCCCACCCAAGGACCACCAGGGCCAATGCCACTACCTCAGAGGTTGCCAAGAAAGAGGAGAGACTGGACCAGGGTGGGCTCAGGGAGGGACAGGGTGGTGGAACAGAGTTGCATCCCTCCAGCTGTACCTTTCCACAATTCATTCGCTCTTCTGGTGGATAGTGGTTCCTCTATGGAGGCACCTGCAATGGAGACCAAGGAGGATGCTGGGAACCTTGACAAAGGAGACCCACAGGAGGGTGACATGGGACTCCACAGGGAAAGGAAACAACTCCTGGTGGGGGACTCATTCATTAGGGGGTAGAAATGGGGGAGGAAGGGGAGAGGGAGGTAAGGTGCCATCCTGGCACCACGGCTTGGAGGGACAGGAAGCGAATCCTCAGGATCGTGGGAGGAGCTGCACGAGGGAGGGAGCTGGATGTCATTGTCCACCTAGGGACAAATGACCTGGCTAGGAATGGGATCACAGCAGAGCAGTGCAAGAGGAGTTTGTAGAGTTGGGAAGGGGCCTTAGACAAGTAGCACATATGGTAACCTTCTCGGAGGTGCTGCCTATCTATGGCAAGGGAGATGCTAGGGCATTTCTCACCAGGGAATTCAATGAGTGGTTGAAAAACTGGTGTGGAGCTCAGGGTTTTGGCTTCATTGGGGACTGGGGAGCCACCTGGAGGGATGCAGACCTATACTGGTGCGATGGTCTGCATCTGTCCGGGGGAACCAGGATCCTAGGTGAGAGGTTTAAATGCTTCATTGGCAAGCATTTAAACTAGCCAAGGGGGGAGGCACTGAAAAGGAGCAGGGAAATCTGAGCCTCCCCCCACAAAACATGGTGATTAGTGAGGTAAACACCAAGGTACAGAAGTTATTAGGGAGCAGAACAGATTTAAATGTAAAAAAAGGCAAAGGCAGTAAGGACAGAAATGGGGCTAAAAGGGGTAAGGCTATCAAAAAGTGGAGGGTGATGAGTACCAATGCCCATAGTCTGTGTAACAAGCTCCCTGAACTAGTGGCCTTGATGGAAGAGGGTTGCCTGGATATTGTGGCAGTCACAGAAACATGGTACACAGAGAACCAGGACTGGGATGTCAGCATACCAGGATACACAATCTACAGGAGGGACAGGGAGGGTAAAAGAGGAGGAGGAGTAGCTCTCTATGTAAAGGAAGGGATCAAAGCAACAGAACTAAAAGTAAACAGGGAGCAGATGAGGCACTTTGGGTCACCCTGGAGACAGGAAATGGCACCCCAATCCGCATGGGGGTTGTATACAGACCCCCATCTCAGGGGGGGAATGGACAAGGAAATGATAGAAAGCTTCTTAGAATGGCAGAAAAAGGAGATATTGTTGATGGGGACCTGAATATGCCAGATGTTAACTGGAGCACCTTTGCTGCAGGCACATCCAAGAGCAGGGTCATTCTTGATGCCCTACAGGGGGGCATGCCTCAGACAGCTAGTATTGGAACCCACTCGGGAGGGAGCAATCTTAGACCTGGTACTCTCAAATGGGGATGGAGAAAGAATCTCAGATTTAGAAGTGGGTAGCCATCTGGGAACAAGCGACCACCAAACAGTGTGGTTCACGATAAACACAGCCATACAATCAAACCATACAAAAGCAAGAGTACTGGACTTTAGGAGGGCTGACTTTGGGAAAATGAGAGAGTGCCTCAGAAAAGCACTAGCAAACAGGCAAGAAGGAGGGGGTGGAGGAACAATGGGGAGTGATCAAAACAGCCATCACAGAGGCAACAAGCCTTTGTGTAAAGCAAATCAATAAAACACAACGAAGGAAAAAACCGCTATGGTTCTCAAAAGAGGTGGCAGGGAAGGTTAAGGAGAAAAGGACAGCATTCAGGAAATATAAGGAAACACAGAAGAAGCAGGACAGAGAACTTTATCAGTTAAAGCAGAAAGAGGCTGGGAAGGCAGTCAGAATAGCAAAGGCCCAAACCAAGGAAAGGATAGCCAATTCTGTTAAGAAGGGGGATAAGACCTTTTATAGGTACATTAGGGAGCGAAGAAAGACCAAAGGAGGGATACTGAAGCTTAATAAAGGGGAGGGAATGTGGGTAGAGGGTGACAGTGAAAAAGCAGGGATACTGAACGAATATTTCTGCTCAGTATTCACAAAGGAAGAGGAGGGGGAGTTACCCTACACCAAACAAGAGAAACACTCTGAAGATGGGGGTCAATACCAGTCCATTTACAGAAGAAAGGGTTCTGAAAGAACTAATAAAATTGAAGGTGGACAAAGCAATGGGGCCTAATGAGATTCACCCAAGAATTTTAAAAAAACTAAGGGTAGAACTAGTGACACCGCTGACTACTCTCTTTAACAAATCATGGGAGGATGGGGTGGTACCCGAGGACTGGAGGAGGGCAGATGTGATTCCTCTTCACAAAAGTGGGAGCAGGACAGAGGCAGGAAACTACAGACCAGTTAGTTTGACCTCAGTGGTAGGGAAAATGATGGAATCACTTCTGAAGGAAAGAATTGTTGTGTACCTAGAGGCCAGTGGGGCACAGGACCCAAGGCAGCATGGATTCACGATGGGAAGGTCGTGTCAGATGAATCTAATAGATTTCTTTGACTGGGTGACCAAAGTAGTAGACCAGGGAGGGGCTGTGGACATGGCCTACCTAGATTTTAGCAAGGCATTTGATACAGTCCCACACAAAAGATTAATACACAAGATAGCCAGCCTTGGAGTGGGTCCCAAGGTGGTAGCCTGGATAAAAAATTGGCTAGACAACAGGACGCAAAGGGTAGTAGTAAATAGAGTACACAGTGAAGAAAGGAGGGTTACTAGCGGGGTACTGCAGGGTTCAGTACTGGGACCGGTCCTTTTTAATGTCTTTATAAGTGACATAGCAGAGGAACTGGAAGGAAAAGTATGTCTCTTTGCAGATGACACAAAGATCTGCAATAGGGTTGATACACAAGATGGAGTGGAAAGGATAAGAAGGGACTTGGCAAGGTTGGAGGAATGGTCAAATGTATGACAGCTCAGATTCAATGCAAAGAAGTGCAAGGTAATGCACATAGGAAACAAAAAACCAGGGAAGCGTACACAATGGGGGTGAGATACTGACAACAGTAAAATAGAAAGGGACCTGGGGTAATTATATCAGATGACCTAAAGGTGGGCAAGCAGTGTGAGAAGGCAGTAAGGAAGGCTGGGGGATACTGGGATGCATAGGAAGAGGCATCAATAGTAGAAAACAGGAAGTTGTTATCTCTCTGTACAGACAGTTGGTTAGACCCCATCTGGAGTACTGTGTGCAGTTCTGGAGACCCCATCTCCACAAAGACATAGACAGAGTGGAGGCTGTCCAGAGGAGGGCAACCAAAATGGTGCAGGGTCTGCACCAGAAGACATACGAAGAAAGACTAAAGGAGCTTAATATGTATACCCTTGAGGAAAGAAGGGAGAGAGGGACATGATAGAAACTTTCAAGTACCTCAAGGGAATTAACAAAGTCCAAGAGGGTAGCATCTTCCAGAAAAGAGATGTGCAAGAACAAGGGGGCACAATTTGAAGATAGAGGGGGGACTGGCTCAGAGGTAATGTGAGGAAGTATTTTTTCACTGAGAGGGTTGTGGATGCATGGAACAGCCTCCCTGAGGAGGTCGTGGAGTCAAGAACAGTGGGGGACTTCAAGAATACATGGGACAGGCATAAGGCAGTCCTAGTGGGGGGTAGGAGGAAGTAAGCTGTTGGTTAACTAAAATCTGCAGCTTATCTGTTGGGTAGGAAAATGGGCAGACTAGGTGGGCCAAGTGGTCCTTATCTGCCGTCAAATTCTATGTTTCTATGTTTCTAATGTTATAACTTCTCCTGGTCTGCCTATACTTCCTGACTAATGCCTCTATGACAATAGCAAAGCGACTAGGATGCTGGGATGTATAGGGTGGGGGTATTGATAGCAGAAAGAAAGAGGTAATACTTTCCAATATAGATCCTTAGTGTGGCCACATGTGGAGTACTGTGCCTAACTCTGAAGTCCTCCCCTCAGGAAAGATAGAGGTAGGCTGGAGATGGAGCAGTGCAGAGTAACAAACAATTATTCAGGGCCAACAGGGCAAGTCCTGTGAGGAGCATCTCAAGGCACTGAACATGTACTCACTGGAGACCAGAATGGAGAGGGGAGAAATGATGGAGACCTTCAGATTCCTAAAGGGAATTTATAAGGTGAACTACGGGGAAATACTTAGCTTGAATACTAGTTTGTGGTCACATGAATATGAATGGAAACTGAGAGGAGGGAGACTCAGAAGGGACATGAGAAAGTTATTATTTTACAGAAAGGGTGGTGGAGCTTTGAAACAGTCTGCCTGCATGAAATAGTGGGTGCTAAAACTGTTGATGGGTTCAAACATGGTTGGGATGGAATGAAAGGTTGATTGGGGCAGCAGAAGCTGAAGGGGGTGGGGAAAGGATGGGGAGGGCTAAGGCCATGGACACAGGGCAAAATAGCAAACTCAGATGGACTAGATGGACTGTTGTTTTTTTATGCTTCTATGTTTCTGTGTCAAGCGTTAGTGTAAATGGCAGCAATATCAAGAACTAGCGTAACTGCACAACATTTTACCTAGTGTAAATGCACTACAACAATAACTGTTAGTGTAAATGTGTTAATGTTGTGTAAGTGCACAGCAGTTTTACCTAATTTATTTATTTATTAAAGCATTTCACCAGGAAAAAAACATACTAAGCACAAAATAGTTCATTCCCAGATATGTTCTGGGGGAAAGGGGAAAGGGAAAGCATAAGAACATTGTACAAAGTTATATACAGTTGCACAGGCTGGCATACAGAGAGATACAATGAGCACAGAGGTGGATTAAATATACAGAATGTAACAGAAATACGTAGGTATATACACTACGTGCAATATACAGCGGTAGCAGTTAGGTAACCTGAGTTCATACAATGTTCAGTTAGGTGAATACAATAAGTGCAAAATAGAGTCACAGTAGTTTGGACCCATGGGAATGGAGGGAGGGTCAGTGTACGCTTAAGGACAGTGGCAGGAGAAAGGGGTGTGGTATTAGAGAAGAGAGATTAGTAAGGGTTTTGAAGAGGCTGAGCTAATGTTCAATGGGAGAGAATTCCAAGAGATTAGGAAAGCAGAAAGGGAAGGCTGATTGACCAGTGAAAGTTTTATGGGAAGTGAGCCTGAGGGAGCGATACCATGAGTTTTGAAGGGAGTAGGAGGAGGGGGTGGATGGAGAGAGTAGGGAGTTGAAATAGGGGGTAGGGAGGATAGCCAGAGTTTGCAAGTAAAGGAGACACAGTGGGACAGATGGGGATCCTCCAGGAAAGGAAGGAAAGAGCAGAGTAGAGAGTACAGTGGTGGGTGTGGGTAGGGCAGTTAAGAGCAAAGCAGCAGAAGGAGTGGAGGAGGGGATCCAGTCTGGCCAGGGTGGATTTAGGGGCAGTACCAAAGACAATATCGCTGTTTTCAAAGATGGGAAGAATCATCTTGGTAAGGATGTCTCAGCAGGCAGGGAGGGGATACAGCTCTTATGCCTAAAGAGGGCACCCAGTTTAGGGTGGAGCTTTTTATGAATGGCATCTATGTGCTGGGAGAAATGGAGGTGACGATCAAGCCAGATGCCAAGGAATTTGAAGGCAGGTATGTTGTCAATTTGGATACCATCAAGGATATGGAGGAAGGAAGGACGAGAATTTAGAAAGCCTTGGTCTAGTGCCAAAGCACATAGAGATTGTCTTTTTGGCATTTAGAGATAACTGATTTTACTGAAACCATTTCTGGACTGAGTCGAAATAAGGTTGGAATTTGGATACTAGCTCAGCTGGCAAAGAACCAGAGACAAATAGGGCAGAGTTGTCTGCGTACATGTGTATGGACACAGATGAGCAGGCAGAGGGAAGGTCATTTAAAAATATAAAGAATAAAAGTGGACCAAGTACAACACCTTGGTGGACCTAATGTAAATATGCTGCAAATATTAAATGTTAGTGTAAATGCACAGCAGTATTATGTACTAGTGCAAAGGCACATCAGTGTTAAGTGTTAGTGTAAATACGGTGTAAATACAGAACAGTATTATGTGCTAGAATAAAATGCACTGAATATTAAATGTTCCTATATATGCACAGCAGTTTTACCTACCGTAAATGCACAGCAGAATTAAAGAGCCCCTGACATCTTTAGAATAGCTTGAAAAAAGTGTGAGATTTAGACACAGTTTATATTTTATATATTTTCTATGATCCTTTCCCTTTTTATATTTGCTTGCACACATCCAAGAAATGTTTTGTTACACTCAACAGCATTTGGGGGGGGGGGGGGTTCACTGCCGAGCCCATTACAGTTCAATCTGTATAAGGCTCAGCAGTTCAGACCAATGACCACACACTGTGGTTGTGACACCACTCACTGCTTGCTGTGCAGAAACTTCGTTTACTTGAAAGGACCAACGCCGCTCCAATCAGAGAGGGTTTCAGACCTTTCATTTGCATGAAACCAGCCAGCAAGTAACCCAACACTGACCCAAGGCTTCAGACCAGTTGTGTTTGCTGCTGGGACCACAGCTGCACCAGGCAGTTCTTCCTAGGGCAATGCCTGTAACAAAGCTGCTCAAAAATATGGGAGCAACAGCTGAACGCAGTATTATCTGAAGGTGGTCTGTCTGAGGCAAGGATTATTGGATGATATGCACGTTTGTGACCAACTTTAATATAGCTTGCTTATCAAGATGAGAGCAAACAATTGCCCCCAAATCAAGTACGCCTCAATGGAAATAACCACACAGGAAAGTAAAGAGATAAATAGCAAC
Organism: Neoceratodus forsteri; assembly: GCA_016271365.2. Classification (NCBI taxonomy): domain Eukaryota; kingdom Metazoa; phylum Chordata; order Ceratodontiformes; family Ceratodontidae; genus Neoceratodus; species Neoceratodus forsteri. The sequence goes on from CM057452.1 coordinate 257,096,282, forward strand.
AAACGGGTACATCGTCTGGTGAGGCAGGCTGCTTAATTCCGTGAATATCAGCCTCTGAACCCATTCTGTGCTCCAACTTGTAATCCTTGGATGGGGTTCTTAATGCTTCCTGGTGCACCCCTGTTGCTAGCTGCTCCTTTTCTACTGAAGACAGGTCAGTAGCTCTTTCATTGTGGGGATTTCTGGGAATTGTAGTCCTCCCTGATAAAGGGTGGAAAAAAGATGTCCCAACTACATATTTTTTTTTTATGCAAGTGGAGTGGGTGCCGACCTGCACTATTGCTTCTTTCTCCCCATCCCATCCAGGTCACTTACTCACCCACCCACATGCTCTTCCCATCTTTATAAATTTTATTTTATGTAAGTGGAGCAGGGTGCCCACCTCCACTTCTGTTTTTTTTCCCTGTCTTCTCCAGGTTGCTCACCCGCCCGTCCTTCCCATCTTTATAGATATAAATATATGTTAAATGTAAGTGGTCTGGGGTACCCACCCCTGGTACTGCTTCTCTTGACCCCTTCCCCTCCAGATCACCTGCCCCATTCCCCAACAAGCCCAACCCTGGGGTGCCCAATCCCAGTGTCGGAATGTATCTGAAATATAGAAAACTGTCCCTGTAACCTGTAAAAAAGAAAAACATCCCTCAATGATCTGCCCCTCACTCACGCACACACACACACACTCACACATATACACACACACACACCACTCACCCCAATCTCTAACCTCCCATTTAGAGGGAAGGCTTTTGATAAAAGTTCTCATACAACAGTTGGAGAATCATTTTGCCACCCATGCTATCTACAATCCTCTCCAGCATGGTTTCCGGAAGAGACATAGTACTGAGACTGCTCTGGTTCGGGTACTCAATGATCTCCTGATGGCTAGAGACCAGAAGTGCTATTCCATCTTGGTCCTTCTGGAGCTCTTATCCATTTTTGACACTGTAGGCCATGAGGAGCGTCTTGACCACCTGTGGATCATCTGTGGCCTGTCCAGTACAGTCCTCAAATGGTTCCATTCCTTTCTCACTGGCAGGTCACAGAAGGTAGTATCAGGGTTTTTTTCCTCTGACTCTTTCTTCCTGCCATGTGGGATCCAGCAGGGTTCAGTGTTGTCCCCCATGTTGTTCGCAGTGTACATGCTTCTGTTAGGAGACATTGTAAGATGATATGGGCTGAGTTTTCACTGTTATGCAGATAATACTCAGCTGTACCTCTCTTTTGTGCCCGACCAGGATAGTGCGCTCCAGGTCTTTTCCAACTGTCTCACTGAAATCCAAGACTGGATGAATTCCAGTTGGTTAAGGTTAAACTCTAACAAGACGGAGGTGTTAGTTATGGAACCGGGTCGCCGGATAGAGGGGTCAGCTGTTGGGCGGCCTTATGGGCTTTGGCTTCGGGGCACCCATCTTTCAACTTATGAACAGGTGCGAAATCTGGGGGTGATATTTGATGATGGGCTGACACTTCATTCGCAGGTGTCAGCTGTGGTCAAGTCCTCATTTTACCATCTGAGGAACATTGCCTGGATTAAGCACCTTGCTCTGTCTGGTGATCTTTCAACCCATGTCCACGCTTTTGTGACCTTGTGCCTTGACTACTGTAACTCCCTGTGCCTAGGGCTTCATGGGGTTGATATCCACCACTTGCAGCTAGTGCAGAATGCTGCAGCCAGATTACTGTCTGGGTCAATTTGATCCAGCCATATTTCACCTGTGCTGCATGCTCTGCACTGGCTGCCAGTCAAGTGGTAGATCACCTTTAAAGTTGGTTTACTGACTTTCAGAACCCTACATGGTCTGGGTCTGAGTTACCTACAAGAGCTTCTGAGTCCCTGTTGCCCCGCCAACCACTCCGCTCAACTGATGAGGGATTGCTAGAGATTCCCAGGGTGTTTTTGAAGACCTCAGGAGCTTGGGCTTTTGTTTTTGCTGCTTCCTCCCTGTGGAATTCTCTACTTCATTGGATACAGGGTACCAGACTGTGGAGAGCTTTAAAAATGCTCTAAAAACCTATTTATATTTATGTGCCTTTCCTGATTTTTAATTATGGATTATTTTCTTGATATATCCTATGAATATTTTATTAGTTTTTAACTTTTATTTGTGATATGATTATTTTAGAGACTGTGTGCATTGTACAGCACTTTGATATTTGTTGAACTGCGCTTAAGAAATACAATTATTATTATTATTATTATTATCCCAACCTCCCACTCAGCAGTCACCACCTCATACCTTCCCACACACCCTCACTCACCTGAACAGGTCATAGGGTGAAGATCAATGCTCCAACTGAAGACACCTCTTGCTGCTGGAACTGCCAACTGCAATATGAGAAACTAAGGTACTGTAAGTGTGGTTCAATGTATTTCAACAGGGTTTTGAACTTTGATGCATAACTCTGTCATTTTGGCATATTTCAGCCCCATATTTTTAACATTGCCTTTCTGGGACCCCACCGCATGACCAATGGTAGTGGAATTAACCAAACCAGGCCCGAAAGGTGATGTTGAAGTCATGTTGCAGAATCACCTTGGCAGCAGGATTTGAACATTTTCATCACCCTTGTTCATGAGGTGGAGTCATAAGAAGGTTATGTTGAAAATTTGGGGTCGAAATATGTAAAAATGGCAAAGTTATGTTCATGCATTGAAATGTTTCTACACTTGCTCGTAACTTTGGTAATTTTAATTATACAATGGCAAGAAAATTTCCTGGACTCTGATTGGTCAATGTGTGCCTGAGACAGTGATGTTATTACACAATAACATCACTGTATTGATTTTTTGGATGATTGTTATGAGCTACTTTTTTTTTCAGAAACAAAAATACACTGCCTCACTAAAAATCTACTAAAAACATTTTTATTTTTATTTTTTGTTTTCTATCACATTGAACCATTGTATAATTGCAATAAGGCACTCCAAGGTGTGTGTTATCATGTAATAACGTCACTCCTGGGGTGGTGGAAGCTCTCGGCTTCGCCTCGTGCTTCAACCCACCCCAGGAGTGATGTTATTACATGATAACACACACCTTGTTGTGCCTTATTGCTTAAATATTCAGACCCCAAATTTTCAACATAGCCATTTTTCACACAACCTTATGAACATGACAGCTGTCAAATTTCAAATCCTGGCCAAAATGTGTTTTCTTACCTATGGCATGGAATGACTTTTTAGCTGGGATTTGAACATTTTCACCTACTGGGTTCATTAGATGGGGTAATAAGAAAGTGTGATAGGGTAGGACCCTATTGAGCCTGTAAGGACCCTTCACTGTCATCTCTTTTCAGAAAGACTGTTAAAACAGCACTATATACTTTACTGTCTTTTTAAATCTATCCTAATTTTTCTTTTTGCTCTATCAGGTTGGTCACCTGTGGAGCTCCCCCCAACTCTTTCTTAATATTCCCACAGTAGTTTTATTTCCTATTTCATTTCAAAATCCTTCCAGGAGGTTCTGGCAAGCAAGAATTAATGTGCCACAAAGTGCCAAAGTGCAGAAATATGTATGGTAATTTAAATAATATGCAAGATCATTAGTCAAAGGTAAGGATTCAAAGTGCATTTGACCATGATAGTAAGGCTGATAGCCTTAGAATTAATTGGATAAATGAGAATCCTGGACATTTTCCTTGTATTAAATATTTGTGGCTCTACTTGGAGCTGTCATTAAAAATGGATGATTTTCTGTTTGTTGTATGAAACAATTTTGCTCTGTGACAGGAGATGCCCCATTTTTGTCCTGTTCAATTTTTTTTATTTGTTTAGAGACACCTTGCTAGTTAAAATGGTACTAGAGTGAATTCTCCATTTGTTTTGTTGGAGAGATGGAAAACAGAGATTTTCTGGTACCCCCAAATTTCAGAGCTCACGAAGCATATTTTGAAACAGAGGCTATTGCTCTGGAGATCCCGAAAACAAAAGCACTACGGTTTTAAAATTAAAATCCATTCTTTTCCTTTTTTTTAGTTACCTGGCACTGCCCAAGTAGAAAGACCCAAAGAGAAAATAAAATGGAGCAGTGTCAAACTCAGGAAAGGGTTTTCACTTTCACTACCTCACTTTCCTTTTCAGCGTTCTATGGCGCAGTACTATAAATATCTCTGAACCCACTGAGAGGAGAAAAGCACTTGAAAGAATAAAACATAAATACTGAAACAATTAAATACCTTAGGTTTGGAAAGCATACAGTATCTTTTTGCAAATAAATATGAAAATGCCTCCTTACACAACGGTATTATACTAAAACCAGCTAAAGCCAAAAGGAATAAAATGCACTGGTTAAAAAGTAGGATAGTGTATACCAAATGTTCACACTTTATTCCTTCTATTTTGTGATATGCTGCAACTGTTTCATTTTCTTTAAAAATATCAAAAATGAAGAAAACATTAGGAGCTATGTACCTGGTTACTTTAGGGGACTGCGAACCCTGATATCAATGTTATTATACCCAGGAAAGGCTATGACCTGACAAAAAGGAGAGTAGTCAGTCTGGATGAAAATTCATTCTTTTCATTTTAAATAAAAGACACATTTTCCCATATTTGATAATGTTCAATACATTGTTTTCTCTTCTACTTATATGCTGATATAATAATACGATTACAGTAACAAAATCAAATGTTTCAGAAAGAGGGGCAGATCACATGATCGTCTGGGGGTGGGTAAATACGGCTTGTACCCATGAAGTAGAGAAGATTGATGGTCAGAAGGATACTGTCCTGTATGGAGGGAAGACATTTGAGCTTTCTTGTCTTCTGAATACAATTACTTGCTTGACTGAGGAAATTCTGAGAACTGAGACTATTTCTGAAGTACTGCTGTGATTCAACGTCTGCACTGAATTTTGTTTTTGTTTTGAAGAAAATGTTTTTTTATTTTATTCTTTTTGGATTTCTTGTATATAAATATCATGCTCTGCGTGTAAAATTGAATCTCCTGTGTACTGTCCATCTGTCATCCCACTCCCTTCCACAGAAGGCTATGCTGAACATTTGATGTACACATATGGTAAAATGTCCAGGTTATGACTGAATGTTACACTATTTCAGCATTCACTCATAACTTCACTAGTTTTTAATATTTTGACTCCAAGCTTTCAACATAGCTATTTTTCCATACCACCTCATAAACATGTTATTTTTTAAATCCTGGATGAAGTGTGTTTTCGCACCCCAATGCAAAATTATATTTCGACCAATATACTATAAAATGGTACATGTCATGTCTATAAGGCAAATTCTAAAACAAGTATCCTCAAACATTGGGATCAAAATAAAAAATAAAAATTAACAACCTTTGTGTGTAGTGCCTATCAATACAAAACACCTGCACAGCACATACATACAAGCAAACTTTCGGCATTGACAAATGCTTGTTTCTTTAGTACTGAGGACACATGTATGAAAGAGGATTACTGTTCTGCAGACTTTATCTACTGATTCTGCTTGACTACACTGGACAACATAACTCCCTGTTTTTGGCATCGTAATTATCGCCACAGCAAAAATGTGATGATATAAACAGACCTGTACCAGATGTAGGCAGACAGGAAGAACAGATAGAACAGCCTTCAAATGTCCTGCAAATTTCCTCAGTAATAAAGAAGTAAGGGTGAGAATCACAGAAAAAATATTAAAGAGCATCTTTCCCAATCCTTTTTTTTACTTTCATGCATAAGATACCCCTTCTTGCATTGACTCTGGAATTGTATTTCATTACTGTGCTCTGCAGTTAGTTTTTGCATTCTGAGCTGCTAAAAACTGTAGGGTGTACCAGAGCTTCTATAACAAGCCTGATATTGCTGTGGACCCAGGGCTGTACTGCTGACATCACTATATGGAAAAGGAGTGACTCACACTGTGCAGTGCAGTACAGTGCAGTCACAGTAGTTTTGCAAGGGAAAAATACCAGTATTCAATGTACATACTGCATTCCCCCTTCCCCAAGACACCCTGTTAGCAATGCATTATGCCAAAATCCAAATGCCTTCAGTATGTTTTTTGTAAAATGTACTTACTTCTGCCTCTGTAACAAAGCATGGGGACTGAGAGAAGATCAAGTTGCTGTCCGCATCTTTCCAAGTCATTTTGACTTTCATGCATAAATTACCCCTTCTTGCATTTTTTATTTATGACTTTGGTAACTGGGTAAGTGCACTGATCCCAGGGACCATTTTCAGGCATGACCCGGGCCACCATACAGTGGAACAGAGTTACAAAACAGAAATGCATAAGACTATAGACAGACAATATATGCAGGTTACAACAATGTACGGTTGACAATAGAATATCGGTAATAATGATACATTAGGATACAGGGTCGTTTGAGAGCAAAGTTCCACAATGATACAAGGTTATGTAATGCAAATATCCTATTAGGCTAGCGCATGTTTAGTGAGAAAAGACAAGTGCATAAATGACATACTATATACAGCATGCCTGGACTACCCAAGGAAGCAGTGGCACCTGGAGGTTGCCAGGAGCCACTCTTTGAGGCGAGATTTGAAGTGGCTGTGGGTGTCGATGGAGCGGAGTTCGGCAGGCAGTTGATTCCAAAATGTAGGGGCATTGATTCTGGAACTGCATTTCATTACTGTTCTTTGCAGTTAGTTTTTGCATTCTGAGCTGCTAAAAACTGTAGGGTTTACCAGAGTTTCTGAAGCAAACCTGGTGCTTCTGTGGACCAGGGCTGTACTGCACACATTACTATATGGCAGAGGAGTGACTCACTCTGCAGCACAGTGAAGCTGCAGCAGTTTTGCAAGGGAAAACTACATTACTAAGTGTACATACTGTGGTCACTCTTCACCAAGACACCCTATTAGCAATGCATTATGCCAAAATCCATATCCCTTGTCAGTATGTTTTTTTGTAAAATTGACTTCTGCCTCTGTAACAAAGCATGGGGAGTGAGAGAAGATCGAGTTGCTGTCAGCAGAGACAGCTGTTAGTTTATGCATCGGTGTAATTAGTGTCTCTACCTTGATCATTTGAAAGCAATAATGCCTCCTTACCCATGCCATGCTGATGCCTTCCATGTCTTTCTGTAGTGAAGCACCTGTCAGTCACCTCGATCGAAAATCCCTTACTGCTCCTCAATCCCACGCCTTCTCTCCTTTAAACAAACCCACCATTTAACAAAAACAGTTATCATCACATTAGAATTAAATTAATGGCACCAGCCAACCGGGCTGCAGTTCACCTAAATCGATGTGTGTGTGAGGGGGACCTTTCTTATTAACTTAACCTTTTGAATGGTTTGCTGGGTGACCTCTTCTTTCCATCTGGGGTGAGCTGAGCAAACACAACAGACATTATCTATTTTTACTTTTATCTGGAACCGGAATTCTGACACATAGTATTTTATTATTATCCGCCTGCTATTACTGTCCAAAGGTTCCCATTCTCTACTGCATAAAGAGGGAATCATGATTATGGAACAATCTCAATCTCTCCATCATTTGCACAATAACTTTAAAAGAAAAAGGATGGGATATCTGAGTTAGTTTTCTGAGCGAGTGTATGGAGTTTGTTTCATAATAACATGGTCAGCCATCAATTCTGAATTTAAAATTGAAAGAGTATTGCCTTCACGGACTTCACGCCTCCCCTCGGCATGGGTGGTAGCTTCCAAGCTCAATGCTTCCTGTCAGAGTTAGGAAAGCTGGAATTCTGCAAGCAGGCTACATGGAGTTCACGGGCTGCAACCGCGATGGCACCCGAGCACTATGCCAAGTCTATAACCACGTTGGTGATTCACAGTCCTTAAACAAGTGCTGTGGCATGAGTGTGCTGTTGTGTTGTGAGTTGCCACTTTCAGTTTTACTTCGGGGGGAAGTAAGGAAATTGCATCTCAGCTATAGGGAAATAAAAAATAATATATCACCAGCTAAAGAAATTGCCATTGGAATGGCGACAATGGATGTAAACAATACATAATTATAAATGTAAATCTATTATTCCATATTATTCTGAGAGTAGCAATCACAAGCAGTCTCTTTGATTTCATATTGACTTCTTCAGATTATACCAGGCAATTTCCCCCATTGTATACACCTTTTTCAAATAAAAAAAAGTTTTAAGAACTAAAAATGTTTTAACTACAATTACGTAGTGTAGCTAAGTTCACTGAAATTGTACTTAAAGAGAAAACTCCCTTTGTTAAGCTAAACATTACTTTTGACATTTTCTGTGTCATCTCCAGTCTAGCTGTCTTGTTCACCTCAGCTGAGCCCTGGAAAGTTGTTTACTCTTTCCTTCATTGCTTGCTCTTTTGTCAGTGCCAGGTGGCTCAGTTTCACAGATGGATGCTGCTGTTGTTGTGACTTTATGAGATCTGATACTACAGTGTGCACACCCCAATACTTTGCAATACCTTGCCACTGCTGATACCATGAACTGTACCTCAAACATTAAAGATTAGGATGACTATACAGCTCATTAAAAGAGATCTAGACATCTGTGTAAAACAAAAGGCCTGTTTGGTAAAATGACACCTATTTAAACATAATTTTGTTATGGACCTCTGTGGGATTGGCCTGCCTTAACGTGCTACAGAGGCTAGCAATTTATACTATTGTAAGTAAGAGATGGCAGTTTTCCTGCTTATATAGCAGTTCACTGTATGATATTTATACCTTTTTGCATTCACTTGCGCTTGCACAAGGAACGTATTGGGACAATATGACATTTGAGAGGTGTGTCACCGCCAAGCCACTTACAGCTGAAACTGCAATGAGCTTGGCAGTGTACCCCAATGACCAGGCACTCTGGTCATGATACACGTTCAGCTTTGCTGATGTAGCATGTTGTCTACTTGAAAGAAATGAACTGCTTCAATGAGAAAGTGCTTCATTTCTTTCTGTAGACATAACTCCAGGCACGCACACCCACCTGGCCTCCACATTAGCCACGGTGTGGCTTAATCTCATTCCCTGGTCCTCGCTCCTCTCTCTCCCTAGTCCTTGCTCCTTCTGCCACCCCCGGCCTTAAGTGGCGGTGTGGCATTACATATTCAGCTCCTGTCGCCTCTCCTCCTGGTCCTTGCTCTTCTCTCCCTCACTCCTTCTGCCCTCCATCCCCCAGCTTGTACAATATAATAGGTGCGGCTTTTGCCTTGGTGGCTCCTGCTGCACTCTTACTCCCCGGTGTTCATTCCTCTCTCCTCGATCCTCACTTCTTCTCACCCCCACCCCCTGGCTTGTACAATGTAGCCACGGTGTTGCTTTACGTGTTGGTGGCTCCTGCCGCACTCTCTACCCAGTCCTCACTTCCTTCTGAATCCCCCTTCCAGACTAGCACAATATAGCTGCAGTGTGGTTTTACACATAGGCAGCTTCTGCCACAATCTCTCGCCCAGGTCCTCACTCCTTCTTCTCCCCCCTCCAGACTACTACAATATTGCCCCGGTTCAACTTTACATGTTGGTGGCTCCTGCCACCCTCTCTGTCCCCGGTCTGTCTGTTCCTCTGACCCCCCCCAGCTTCCACATTAGCCACGGTGCATCTTACCCTTCACTGTGGGACACTGGGGAGTCCACTCCCAGTGTCCCCTGATGGGTACCCCCCCAAAACATTAGGACACTGGGGAGCTCACTCCCACTGTCCCCTCATGTGTACCCCCAAAAACACTAGGAAACTAGGGATCCCACTCCCAGTTTCCCCTGATGTGTACCCCCAAAGAAAACACTAGGACACTGGGGAGCCCACTCCCAGTGTCCCAACATCTTCTGTAAAAAAATCCTGAAAAGAAGAAAATAGTTCTCTGATGTCTTTTTTTTTTGTAATGTGTAAAAGGAAAACAGTCCCTTATCATCCCTGTCATGTCCCTTTCCCATCCCCACCCTCCCAGTGAGCACCCACCTCCCCACACACACCCTGCACCCCATACTTACCTCTGGAGGTCAGTGGCTGCGATTTTCTGGGACCAGGACACATCTGCACTCTTCAAAGCCGAACGGTGAACTGAAAAATGGAAGTACATGCCGTATAATGGCAGTCAATGGATTTTTACATGCTCATGGATACTTGCATCAAGAGCAGCCCTGTTTCCCCTTATGCACCTTTTTCAAGCTCTGCACCATAGGTTCATAGTTCATAGGTATAATACGAGTTAAGTGGGGGATCCCATTATAAACTCGTCGCCTATCAGCGAAATTTTAATTTCTTATCACCCATATGATTATCTAGCTCATATTTAAATTGTGACAGATTATTACTGGCAACAACCTCAGCAGGTAAGGAGTTCCATATTGGAGGTAACCTTTGTGTGAAGTATTTGTTTCTCTTTGAGGTGTTTATTTCAGTTTTAAACTTTAAATTGTGTGATCGAGTACTATAACCTGTTGTAGTTTTTTGAAGACAAAGAGCCTCACATAAGGCTGCATCCTTCGTGGATCTATATGCAAGACACAGATCACCCATATATGCCCTATATTCAAGAGAAAATAACCCTAGTGATCTCAATCTTGAACTATAATCTAGATCTGTTAAACCTTTTATCTTTTTAGTAAGTTGCCTTTGTACCTTTTCTAAGGATACTATACCACCTATAGATGTTGGAGTACAAAAGGGAGCACAATAGTCAATTTGTGACCTTACTAAGCTAATATACAATTGTATCAATACTTCAGGTTCTCTACTCTTAATATGTCTAAAGATACAAGACAGTGTACCATGGCATTTTTTGATAATATTATTATTATGTGAGGTAAACTTTAGATCATGTGTGATTGTAATTCCCAAATCCCTTTCAAATGAAATATATTGTAAATCACAATTATTGATTTTATAAGATGCTAATACGTTATTTTTACCCAAATGCATAACCTTGCATTTGGCAGTGTTAAAGGACATTTTATTTTTAATGGACCACTTAACTAAGTTATTGAGGTTAGTTTGTAAAGAGCTCACAGCAATAGAGTTATTAACAATACAATCAAGCTTACTATAGTCTGCATATTTGTGTATCGAGACACCATTAGTAGTTTGCATATTAGCTATTAGCAAGTTAAACAACAAGAGGCCTAGCACAGAGCCCTGTGGAACTCCACTGCTCACGTCTCCCCATTCAGAATGATGTCCTTTAATGCTGACTTGTTGTTTCCTGTCGGTAAGCCAAAAATGTATCCATCTAACTATATTAGCATTAAAACCTAGATTTACTAATTTGTTAATCAAGATGCCATGAGGTACAGAGTCAAATGCCTTTTCAAAATCTAAAAAGATTATAGCTACTGGGAGGCCCTGATTTAGTGTCATGCTTACTGGTTCGAAGAAATTTATCAGGTTAAGTTGACAAGATCTTCCCTGTATAAAACCTTGCTGACTAATATCAGAGAAACCTATGTTTTGTAAATGCTCTAGCATTTTTGCTTTAGGATTCACTCAATTTACCTATACAAGAGGTTAGGCTGATGGGTCTATAATTACTAGCAAGTTGTTTGTTCCCATTTTTATATATTGGCACAATGGTAACTATAGTCCAATCTCTTAATGCATACCCTTCTTTAAGGGATGCATTGAATAATAAAGTGAGTAAATACACTAAAACAGAGTCTAGTTTTTAATAAAGATTATTGGAATTTCGTCTGGGCCTGCTGAAGAATTGACCTTAGTAGCTTGTATAGCAATATTAACTTCTTCTGGTGTAATCAGAGAGTGATTTTGACTAACATCAATATTATCTATACAAGAAATATCCTTAGTTTTAAAGATGTTAAGAAAATGTTCATTAAATTCTTTGGCCATGTCTAACTCATTAGCAAGAAGCTAGTTATTTTTAATTACGGGACCAATAGGGGCCTTTCCTCTTAATGAACCAATGTAGTTATAGAACTGTTTTCTATTGTTCTTTGTTGCAGTAGCCAATTTTAATTCTAGAGTTTTCTTAGTGCCTCTAATAGTTTTTTTGCACAGACTAGAGATCTTAATAAATTTTTGCCATTTCTCCTCTGATGGGGCATTTTTGTATTTTATATACCTTTTCTTCTTTTTTCTAATTAATTTTTTAATTTTACCGTTTAGCCAAGGGGGGGGGACTCTTTTTATTATTTTGAGTATGTTTCTTATTTACTGGAACCCAAGTATTAATACAGTAATATATATTACTTTTAATGGCAGCCCAAATTTGCTCACTATTTTTTGTTTTGTAGCTCTGACTTCCAGTCCCAGTTATTAAAGTAATTTTAATAGCCTCATAGTTGGCTTTATGATAGTTTTTAGTCCTAGTGGTACCTCAATTTACATAAGTAAAATTTTTCAAACTCCAAAAGACCATATTATGATCGCTATCTCCCAGAGGATCAAGGACTTTAGGTAATTCTACTATATTGGTCATGTTAGTTAAAATAAGATCAAGTATATTTTCTTTTCTTGTAGGTTCTAAAACAAGCTGACCTAGGTTATGCAGTAGGGTTAAATCAATAAATCTGTGGTCTAATTTAGTTTTTCCAGTAAGTGCCAACCAACATATAGTGGGTAAGTTAAAATCCCTGATTAAGATTACATTTTCATAATCTTCCAACTGCTCAATTGTTTGAAAAAATATGTCATTACAATTTGTGTCCAAATTTGGTGATCTATAACATAAACCAATTGTTAATACTCTGTCCGTATGTATTTGGACTAGAATGAACTCAGTGTCATTATTAGAGTTTAAAACAATAGGAATTTTGCCTGCTTTTTAAGCCATTGTTCACAATTAGAGCTACACCTCCACCTTTGGTGTTTTAATGATTTTTATAATAAACAGAATAACCCACAATTTCAGTACCCCAGGTAGAATCTATAAACCAAGTTTCCAAGACACCGCATATATCTATGTTATGTCTACATAAAATATATCTTAATTCATCAGATTTATTGTTCAGACTTCTAGCATTAAGCAGCGGTATGTTCAGATCCCTGCATAAGTTATTGTGCAAGTTATTTAATATATCTGAATCTGTATTCATCGGAATTGCTGGACATAATTCTATAAATGCCCTTTCTTGTGAGGTTTTTTCTCCACCCACCCTTATATTCAGTTTAAATGAAACTGTATATAGTCATTAAATTGTTTACTCAATGTTTTATTACCAAATTTGCTTAGATGTAATCCATCCCTGCATATCAAACCTGAGGTAAATGCAAAGTCCTCCCAGTGGGTAAGACAGTGTATACCCTGTTTAAGACACCAAGGACAAAGCCAATTTTTCAGTGATTTTATTTTTTCATTTATATAGTTAGCATCCCTAGGAATGGGGAGAATTTTGGAGAATGTAATCTGACAATCGAGATCTGTTAGGAGATTGTACATTCCCACAATTTCTTCTTTAATGTTCTGAAGATCTTGATTAAAAACATTATTTACCCCAGCATGAATTATGACCAATTATGTTTTTTTCCCCTTTCTTTCAAGATATTTCTAAGCATTTTTGTAATATCTTGGATCTTAGCACCTCTAAAACTGGAGACAGTTTGATTAGCATTGTCATGATTACATATGGACCTATCTAAATTTTTTATAATAGAGTCTCCCAATACAAATATTTGTCTAGCCTCACCAGATTTATTTTCAGTAATATCCATGGGTTTCTCAACCACATCTTCAGTATTATTAAACAGATCTATAAGATTCTCCTTAATAACTGGTATATTCGAGTCTAATAGCGTAAGTGATAAATTATCAGTAGCAGTTTCCAGGGCATTGGAAATGGAGCCACAAGCAGTGACAAGGTTATCTTGATCTAGTAAGTTTATTAGGGGATCAAAGCAATTTAGGGTTGGAATTTCAAATAATGTTGCTTTCCTTCCTTTTTCTGCCACTTTTTTGTTAGCAACCAAGCACCAGGTATCCTCACTAAGCAAAGGGTCCTCCTCCTCCCTAATACGGTTTCTAGTAGGAGGGTTTATGGGATGTACACAATCCTGTCTGTGAAAATACCCTTCTACAGGTTCCATGGGGATACTATTACCACAAATACCTAACACTGAAGTGTCAACTTGTGGGCTTGATCTATTACTTCTGGCAATGGTGTCAGCATAACGTTTCTCTAAAGCAGTTAATTTGTCATTAAACAAGTTTATTTCTTGAGTCATATCTTCATTTAGCAAACATTTACTGCATTTATAAAGATTTACCAGACCTACAATGGGTTCTGTAATGTACATTGTACACACTGAGCACATACTCTATACATGATTTTGCCATCGTATGTAATGAGAGTACCATTCATTGTTATAATTACTAATACGCTCTTGACAACTAAGCCCCATGTGTTTGCTTATACAGCACAGGTAAGCTGTGAGCAAGAATTTCCAATATCCCTTCTCTTCCTACCTCTCCAACAGGTCTCAGTCTGTCCAAATCGCTGACATCTCATCCCCACCTCTCCCTATCTTAGCAGGTGTTCCATAAGGCTCTGTCCTTGGTGCCATCCTCTTTTCCCTCTTCATTAACAACCTCCCCTCCTCCCACTCTAAATCCTTCCTTCACCCTCCAAACATGCGAAACGTGCAGACGCGTGTGTCTTTGCATGCATCTTTGCGCACGCTGATGTGCGCTCCCCCTGCTTGAGCTCACCCTGCTCACTGCAGGCTGAGCTATTAGCAGTGTAGTTGACCCAGAAGTACTGATCATGGGTCATGCATAGTCCAAAAGAATAAAAATGATGAAATGCAGCTTAAAAGATCATTTTGGCAGAATATTAAGGCCGTATTAATATTAAGGCCCACAGAAGTGGCCTCCATACTACCACAGGACTTTGACACAATTCAGCACTGGTTTTGCACCAACCAGCTTTTTTCTTAATGCCAAAAAAAGTCTCCCTAACCTTCGGCTTGAAACAAAGACTCTCCCTCCTCCCCTACCTTCCTCACCATTAATGGGACTCCCTTGGAGGCATGCACCTCCTTCAGATACTTAGGGGTCTGGCTCCACCAGCACCTCAACTTCTCCGCCCACATTGACTCAATACACAAGAGACTGCACCCAAAACTAGGAGCATTATATCGCAACAAGGCCAGTATCCCTCTGTCTACCTGGAAAGAAATTGTTCAGAAGATGATCCTCCCTTTACTTGACTATGGCGATGTGGTCTACAGTACTGCTCCCAAGGCCTCCCTAGCCAGCCTTGACACACTCTTCCATTCCTTCTGTCACTTCTCCCCTGGACTGCCCTCCCTTGACCCATCACTGCGACCTCTACAGAGCCCTAGATCTGCCGTCTCTCTAGGACCACAAACAGGTACACTGTGCCAGGATCACAGCTAAATTTTGGACTCAGTCCCTTCCCCTTTACCTCGAATCTGCCTTCTCAAGCCAACTATCACCTGTGTACACTCTAAGGAGCAATGACTCCGGGCTCTTTTATGTTCCACTAATGGGCTCTTCTAAAGGCCAGGCAGCATTCAAACACCACATGCCCAAACTTTGGAAAGCATTGCCGGCAGACATTAGGTTCACCACAAACACGCAGCATCTCAGCCACCTCCTAAAATCACATTTCTCCTCCACATGTTCATGCACCCAGCACCACCAGGGGGCCAGAGTCTCCTGCTCCCCACTGCCACAGGTGCTTGCTAAGTAGTAGCCCTGCTTAGTGCTCTTGAATATCACCTAGCCTAGTATGAGTGACTGCTAGTCTGTAACTAGATAGTCCTACTACTTTCTCCACATCATTCTGTAACAATTGCTGAGATTGCTTGTAATCTAATGATGCTTAACATGCATTTAACTAGTTGTAAACATATAATGTTAACCCTACATGCTTGTTATGTAAATTGCATTCCTGGAGTTGCTCTTGTTTAGCGCACCTTTACCATCTAGTTTTTCCCTCAGTAAGGGTGCATTGTAATCTGTATTACTTGATCTATATCTATCTGTACTGTATGTCATGTGCTCCCCTTCCCTTTTCTCCCAGGAAGCATCGGGAATTGAGTGGGTCATCACTCAGTATGCCTTCCTGGTAAAACTCTTAAATAAATAAATAAATAAATTCACACAAGTGCCCCAGGGGAATAGTATTGCACAAAATTCCCCGCTAGATTAAATGCTTGTAGTTCGCTATGAACAAAGCAGAACTACAGCTTCTCTTCTTCTTCCTGTATTGGAAGCAGGGCTCAGAAACTATTACACTCAGGTAAATTACAGCTTTAAAAACACACAATACATTCAAAGCTTAAAATGTTTCATTCAGCACGCTGTATGACACAACCAGAATATTGGGTTGCAGCAAGTAAATATGCTCGCTGCAGGCCGAGCTATTAGCAGTGTAGATGACCCGGAAGTACTGGACATGGGTCACAAGTAGGCCAAAAGAATAAAAAAGATCAAATGCAGCTTAAAAGCTCATTTTGGCAGAATATTAAGGCCAAATTCACATACGTGCCCCAGGGGAATAGTATTGTGCAAAAATCCCCATAGATTAAGCATTTGTAGTTCGCTATGGACAAAGCAGAACTACAGCTTCTCTTCCTCTTTCTGTATTGGAAGCAGGGCTCAGAACTGTTACACTCAGGTAGATTACAGCTTTAAAAACACACAATACATTCAAAGTTTAAAATGTTTCATTCAGCACGCTCTATGGCACAACCAGAAAACCATGATGAGAAGTCTCCGATCCTCCCTTGCCCCTCCACTTGAGACCCCATGAACTGCCACAAGTATGGGTGGTAAAGCACTATCGGCTGCTACCCCCCTACTTTGGAACATTTTGCCTGTCCCTCTCAGATTATCCAACAGACATCAGGCCTTTAAATGTAACTATGCCCTAGCTCCTTGCTAGGGACAGTTGCACCTTTCCGCTCAGGTAACACCCTCTCCCCAGCTCTCCTTTGACCTGTCTCCTATACTCCTTTTCTGATCTTGCTTGGATATTAGTCAGTCTGGATATAGGTTTTGAGGGGAGGGGGGCAAACATGGTAGACTTCTTGTTTGTCCAAAAGTTGTCTGTACTTATAATGATTTTTTGTTCTCACTGTCTGCTTGTCTTTTGACTTGCATCTGTATTTTTATTTATTTTTTTATTTAAACATTCATTGACTGGAATAGGCACACTGAGTTGAGGCTCATTTCCAGGTGCAACCGGGGAAGGGGGTTTAGGAGTACATACAAAGTAGAACAAAAGACCATGGATTTACATGAGGTAATACAACTAGATTCAGTGGAAATTGACAATGAATTACTAGTCATAGAGACAAAAAGACAAAAAAGATCACAGCTACAGCAGTTAGGTCAAGGTTGACAGAGCATAGTGGCAAAATTAGATAACATTTCCAGGACATGTGACATAAGACACTGGGAGAAAACAGTGTCACTGAAAATACTGTAAGTGCACTAGGATGGGCTGGGACATGTAAGTGCTGTGGCGTGGGGCAGTGGCATGGAGAGGTGGATGGCAGGAAGCATAATTGTGTCCATCAAGTGAGGTAAGAGGATGCGCTTATAATGGAGGGGGTACGCTTGTTCCATAGGTTGGGGAGCCGATGGGAGAAGGTGACTTTGCCAGATGATGAGGATGGGCGAGGTATGAGAAAGGATCTTTTGTTTCTATGCCTCAACACATAAGGGGTGTCCGGGGCCAGAGAGACTGTCCACCAAATATGAGGGTAGCAGATTAAACCAGAATTTAGCTATGAGGTTGAGAGAGTGGATATACTGCCGATGGGACAGTGGGGTAATATCTAGGAGGAAGTACAGGTCGCAGTGATGAGTACTAAGGGGTGAATTGGTAGCAAAGTGGCAAAAAGAGTTAAGGAGAGTGTCTAGCTTTGTTAGGGTGATTACTGGGGCAGTGCTGTAGACCACATCTGCGTAATCGAAAATGGAAGGATCATTTTTGTTAAGATTTGACATCTCTCAGGAAGCGGGAGGGAGTCTCTGTGCCAGTAGAGCATGCCAAGTTTGGGGCATAGTTTAGAGATGGTTGCATCTATGTGAAGCGAGAATGGTAAGTGGGGGTCAAGCCAGACACCCAGGTACTTGTATTTACTGACCTGGAGTAGTAGGGTATCATCAAGGGAGACAATGGGGGAAGGGATGGGGGGATCTGCAGATTTTATGTGCCGTGCCAAAGATCATGGATGCAGTTTTGGAGGTATTTAGTTTTAGCTGGTTTTGTCTCAACCAAAGTTGGGTGTTATTGAAGTCACTTTGGAGAGTAGCTTGGACATCAGTTATCGAAGGGCCTAAGGTAAAGAGGATAGTGTCATCAACATACATGTGTATGCTGGATTTAGAGTGGGAGGCAGGGAGGTCATTAATGAAGAGAGAAAAGAGGATGGGACCCAGGACAGAGCCTTACGGAACACCTGCTAAGATAGGGAGAGGTGGGGATGAGATGTCAGCGATTCGGACAGACTGAGACCTGTTGGAGAGGTAGGAAGAGAACCACTGAATGGTGATAGGAGCAAGTCCTGCAGCTTCAAGTTTTGACAGGAGGAGGGTGTGGGAAACGGAATTGAAAGCCTTGACCAGGTCGACGAAAACTGTGGCTATAAGGAGGCCTTGATCAGAGGCAGTGTGGATATGATTTGTGACATACAGGAGAGAGGAAATAGTGGAATGCTATTTCCTGAAGCCTGACTGATGGGGAGATAGGAGGTTGCTCGTGTTGAGATATTGTGCCAGGGATTTCTGTAGCTTTGCAAGAGCTGGGAGGAGGGAGGTCAGCTAATAGTTCTCAGGATTTGCAGGGTCCCTGCCTTTGTGGAGAGGGATAACTAAGGCTGATTTCCAGGTCTGAGGGACTGAGCCTGAGGTGAAGGAGAGGTTGAAGATAAGGGTGAGAGGCTTTGTAATAGCAGGTGCGGAGATCTATAGGAGTTTAGGTGGATCCCATCTGGGCTGGATTTGGTTGTATTTAATGAGCATAGGGCTGTGAGGACTTCACATTCTGAGATGGGTGAGAATTTGAAATTATTGCAACAGGGAGGTGCGGGGCAGACAGCGGCAGTAGGAGTGGGGCTGTGGAGCACGGCGCAAGATGTTAAAAAATGTTAAGGGATCAGCAATGCTGATGCGGTCAGATATGAGCTGACCATTTCTCTTGATGGCAGGGGAACTGGGTTGTGATGGGGGTCAAGTAGAGAGTGTACGGCATTCCAGAAATTAGATGGATGGGTGTGGGACAGTTGTGACTTGAAAAAGTCAGCTTTTGCTTGTCTTATGGCCTTGGTGCAGGCATTGCAGAGGGTGTTGTAGACTTGCCTATTTTTGGGGTTAGGGAGAGATTTGAAAGCAGACTATGCTTTGTCTCTGGCCTTGCATAAGGTGAGAATGGGGGCAGAGATCCACTTGTGGTGTTGCTTTTTTACCCTTATCTTTTTCTGGGGGGCATGGGAGTCCCAGATGCTTGTGAGGGTGTACAGGAAGTTGGAGAGGGCAACATCTACGTTTTTGGCCAGATACACATGGTGCCAGTCATTTTGCCTTAGGTTGGTAGGCAGGGCTTCAGAGTCCAAAGTGCTTAGGGAGTGAGTGTTAATGCACTTTGGAGCAGACTTGGGCAAGTGAGCTTTTCTGATGTAGTATGTTATGCAGTGGTCAGATGAAGTAACCCTGTGGGGATGTGACGTAAGGATACAGTCAATTAGAGAATGGTTTTGTGAGTGGGGGTTATAGCGAGTGGGTTCATTGAACAGTTGTGTGAGGTTTAGGGACTCAGTTTTGGGAATGTGGGTCATAGAGAAGGGTGCGAGCCAGTCCAGGTTAAAATCACCTAGCAGAATCAGTTCTCCATTAAATGTGTGGTCTTGGAAGGTGGCTATGGTGGAGACAAGAGATTCACATGTGAGGTGGGGTGAGGCATAGAGCACCCCAATAAACAATGGGGGAGAGGCAGGTAGGGTAAGTTGGGACAGGAGAACTTTGTGGGAGCCTGGACAGAATTCTCTAAAGTGGACAGAACACGAGAGGGGTTGCTTCGTATAAATGGCAACCCTGCCACCTCACTTACCATGGTCCTGCCTGAGCAGAGTGTAGTTAGGGAGAGTAAGGGAGGTGTTTGAGGTCTTTGTGGAGAGCCAGGTTTCAATCAGGCAGAGGATATCTGGGGAGTGCTTGGCTAACCAGCAGGTTAGTTGGTCAATTTTAGGCAGGAGGCTTCTGCTGTTAACGTGGGCAATGGAGAGGCCTTTATGGGCACTTAGTGGTTGGGGACTGACATAGGGACCCGGGTTTGGTTCTATATCTCCAGCGAGGAGTAGGATGAGGAGGGGAAAAGAGTATGCAACAGGGAGTTTAAATTTACTGGCGAGCAGGATGGCATGTGGGGTGGACCTGACAGCTCTGAGAAGTGTTGCACAGGTTTTCATCAATGGAGGCAGGATGCTGGGACTGACAAGGGAGGTGGAAGTAAGAGGCATTAGAGGGTGTGGACTCTGAAGTGGATTTTCAGAGCTAGATTTTGCGACATGTGGATCATGAAGGATTAGGGGGTTTCTGAAAGGAAGGAGGGCCAGGAGGGTTGACGTGAGGAGATAAAAAGCAAGGAGAAAGTAAAGGGTGGGCTTGAGAATGGTCATTTTGCAATGTAGAAAATAACAGGGGCTCACAATCAGTTTGGGGAGGCGAGGGGGTTGCAGTGACAGGTAAACAGTTTTGCTTAGCACAGTGCAGAACAGGGGGTACCCAAATTGGGAGGGGGAGGGGAAACTGTGAAAGGTTGGCTTAAAAGATGTCACAGAGGGTAGAAAATAGAACCTTGGATACAGGGGAGTTGCTAATGACTTATTTGCACGGGAACACCACTTGCAACTTTAAGGGGAGGTCTAAATTAGTGGCAAGGAAGGACGGGGAGAGATTAAGGGGTTGTAGGTGGAGTAATCATGTATTTAATAGACTTTGGGACCTGGGAGGTGGGTGGGACAAAAATACCCTACAAGGAGAATACTCAGTAGTTAAACATTAGTTGCAGTTAATACACTGAGTGAGTTAGGCTCTCCGGTGATAACAGCTGTAATTAAAGTTGAAATCAAGTGCCGAAACCAGGATTTAAGATGGCAGCCAATGAGAGCTCAGCTTCAGCATGCGTCAGCCAATTGGCGTTCAGCTGCTTAAGATCTGGGCTTCCTCAATTCAAGAGCAGGCATACCTTTGTCCTTGCAGGCTGGCAGGTCCTCCAATGCGGCTGACGGAGTTGGAAGCCAGGAACGCTGGCTTCGGGTGCCCAGCCAAGTGCAGGATCAGCCTAAAATGAAGAAGAAGAGAGGGAGAGGATTAGAGTTATAGGTGTAATATGCAGCTTGGGTAAAGTAGGGGACAGGTCTGGAAGGGGGACAATGACTGTGGGAGTGAGTGTGAGATCTAGGAGGGGAGGAGCTGGTATAGACACATATTAAGTGGAAGAGGGGGAGGAGGGTGCCATGGGCAAAGGTGCCAGAGCTCCTAGGGAAACAAAAGGCGCTGGATGAAAATAAAATTAAGCAGGTTTGGGGGAAGGGGAGACTAAGACTATAGGTCTGTAGAGAGGCAGACTAAATTAAAATTAAGCAGGTTTGAGGGAAGGGGAGGCTAGGGCTCTAGGACTGGTGAGAGACAACAGTAGGAGAAGACAAACAAGCTTAGTAAAATGATTTACAATTCCATCAAGCCAATACAGCACTAGTACACTTACAATCACAGTTTAGGCAGCAAGTTATTTAGAATAGATTTGCCAGGTAACAAGCAGAAAATTCCAACAAAAACACCCTCCAAGGAGAATAATCAGTAGTTAAACATTAGTTGCAGTTAAGACACTGAGAGGATCACCTAGGACTTCCGTTGATGTCACGGAGCGGGTAGCAGCCTTGGGAAAGAGTGCATCGATCTCTAACTGCTAAAAAACCCTTTCAAAGGCTTTCAGCCCTATATAAAATGTCCAAAAAATCTGGAGGAGGGTGCCAGGACATGAATAAAAGTAAACAAAAAGCTAGAAGATGCTTGGAAAGCAAGGATGGCAAAGGATTTCAAGACGCCTCATCGAGCAGATTGTCCACCCCAGCGAGCGCACATGTCCTGGAGTATGATACAGACGGCGAGTCTGAGCAGCTTTCATGTAGCCGCTTCAAAATCCTGCTGAAAGAAATCAAACAATCAAGGCAGGAAAATAAAAAAGATTTTAAAGCGGTTCAGCAGCAGCTATTAAGTTTAGAAACTAAGACTAGGCAAATGGAGGAGCAGGTTTCCACTACGGAAGACAACACGATTCAACTCGCCCATATTGTGCAGTCATTACTTGCCCACATAGGTGAACTACAATTAAAATGTATAGATCTCGAGAGGCGGTCGAGATGAGAAAACCTGCGCTTGTATGGTCTCCCAGAGGGGTTAGAAATTTCCCCGACAGCCCTTTCATTGAGAACTTGCTAAAAGATATTTTAGAACTGCCTCACAACTATGAGCTACATATTGAGCACATTTATTGCTCCCTGCAGCCAAAGCCTCTCGATCCCTCAGCTCGTCCAAGATCCATAATCTTTAAACTGAGTTCATTTCGCACTAAGGAAGACCTCCTGTGTAGAGCCTGGGTGAAAAAAGAAATAACGTACCTAACAAACTGTCTGTACCTGGACCACGACTATCCACGGGAAATTCGTTGCAGTGTTTTCGATATGCTCCCCTGTTAAAGATATTGAAAGAAAAGGCGATCCAGTTCCAGACTCCTTATCGAGCGAAACTCTGGATTTACTGGGAGGATGGGGTGAAACTTTATTCCACAGTGTAGGAGGCGATTGTGGCATTCAGGGAGAAGGCCCTTCCAATCCTTGAGACCAAGAACTTAAAAACAGGGAACTGGGACCCACAGTGGCAACGCGTGGTGCACAAGAAGAGAACTGGGCAAAATCTTTTGATGCCAGCAGAAGCATTCCAACAATTGAGGCAAATTGCAAACAAGAAGTCAGCATGCTTAGACCAACATACCTGAACTGATTTCTACCTTAGTAAGTTATACCCACTTTGAAATTGTCATCTCGACTTAGTGGGGTAAATTCATGTCCACCCCACAGCGGTCGTTGCAACTCATCATAGGACTGCTCAGTGATCCCCATGAGCAATATGGAGGGTAATTCCTGTTCTAAATTCAATCCACCCACAGATTCTGCATAACCTGTTTTTCTTATTGAAGGCGATGCAGACTGACTGAATCTCACTAAGACCATGGAATGGTTCTAGGCCTGAAGAAGACCTATCCAGTGCAGACTTCGTTATGTTTATGTTTAAGATATACACACAACGTGGAACTTTTAACTTGTGAATGCCTATTTCTCAGAACTTTGGATCTGCAACTCCCCCACTGAGTGACTTACACAGTAAACAAATTATAAAGGGGTTTATTCAAATTTTACAAGTTGCTGGGATAGCTCTTGGTGGCGAGGTGGGGGGTGGGGTAAGGAGGTTGAACAAGGAGAAATCGAAGATGCTGAATACAGAAGATTACCATGTTGTCATTGATATTATTTTAAGCCTTTACTTTAGTAAGTTCTTAATGGAGAGTTAGCAGTGGGGATGGGATTGGAGAAATGAGGATGGGGTATGCTGCCCGCACATGTGATGTACGCCTACTTTGGCACATTTATTTAGGAGCCATTGTGTTTTTAGGCTCAGAGGAGGTCTCCCAGAGATGGGAAGTCACACTTTCCTCTACTCTCTTCCCTTCTTAGGGCAGACACAGAGGCCTGTTCTTTTTCCAGGCCTCGTACCTTGGAAGCACCAAAAGTTTTTAATTAGATGGTTACAGTTTGCCATGTTGGCACAATGTTTCAAGTTCTTTGTTGGGCCACAATATTGCTAGGGTTTCTTTGGGGATCCGGGGGATGAGGGGGGTGGAGGTATGGGAGCAGTGATGGATCAGACAACTGGGAAAATGACTGTAGGTGGTCTGTATGTTTGTGGAATACTCTGTAAACAATGGCTTTAGCCTATACGATATGCTCATATAATGTACATGGGTTTTCGAGCCCTGTGAAGTGGAGTAAGGCTTTTCATACTTAAGAAGATCGGGGGAGACATTCTCATGCTACAGGAAAACACATTCATCTATGTTAGAGCATAGAGATGAGCATAGGAAGTTTGAGAGGCTGAGATTCTTGCAAGTTATATCCTCAGCATATAAGGGGGAAGAAGAAGGGGAATGGCACTGCTTATCTCCCACAAAGTCCCCTTTGAGCTGACAGATAAATTAATAGATAAGCAAAGAAGATTTGCTATGGCTAAAGGTCTCCTTAATGGTCAAATGCTAACATTGGTCTCAGTATATGTCCCCCCAAATACATTTTTCTGCAGCTAGCCCAATGGGGGGAGGGTCAGGTTATATGCGGAGAAGACCTCAATTTGACCTGGCCGGGAGGGGAAACACAGGGAGGTCCACCAGTTGGGAATAGCAATAAGATCACTAGAGAGGTGGCCAAGCTTTTGAGAGAGCTGGGATATGAGGATACATGGAGATTCCTGAATGGAAGCTCATTGCATTATACATTCTTCTCACAGGCCCATTCAACCTATTCTTGTCTGGATTACATCCTTACATCTAAGGAGCATTTGGGGGTATCCCTCAGATCTTGGCTAGGAGATCTGTTCCTCTCTGACCATGTGCCTGTATTTCTAGAGATAAACTTTGGGGAATGTAAAAAAACCAAAAAAACATTTTGGAGGCTTAATCTTTCTCTGTTAAAGAGCCAAGAGGATATTGATCAGATAAGGGAGACAATCCAGCAGGCCCTGGCAGATAATGAAACCCCAGAGGTATGCCCCTCGATACTGTGGGACACCCTAAGGCCCTAATACAGGGCAAATTGATAGAAATAAGGTGAGGAAAGCTTGTAGAGAGTCCCTCTCAAAGCGAATACTAGAATTAGAAGAACTTCAGAAGATTATGGTATGTAAATCCCAGGGTAGGAAGCTGGTCACTTTAAAGAAGGAGTGAAATACCCTGCTAGATTATTATGTTGAACAAAAACTGCTCTTTCTGCGACAAAAGCATTACAATGGGGGACCTAGATTTATAAGGTTTCTTGCAGGCTAACTGAGGGCCCAGAGGGCTAGGGCCACCATAACTAGTGTTAAGAATCCCCTTACCAATACCCTGCAGCAGACAATGTCTGGTATTTCTAAGGCTTTCCTGGACTTCTATTCACAATTATACTCTTCCCCCCCCCCCAGAGGTTCCAGGGGAAGACATTACCACTTTTCTTGAGGGCCTTCACCTGCCTACCATGACTAAGATCCAGAGGGCCTCTCTTGTTGCCCCTATTTCGCAGCGGGAGATTGAGGTAGAGATTGGCCTCTTGAAATCTGGGAAATGCTCAGGGTCAGATGGGCTACCTGGGGAGTTTTATAAAACTTACAAGAAGGACATATCCCCTACTTTGCAATGGGTCTTCTCATTTGTTTTCTCTCCTGTGGGAAAGATCACCCCATCCTGGGATTATGCCATCATCTTGATGATTCCAAAACCGGGCAAGGACCCTTCCTTCTGCTTCTCATACAGAGCAATATCGGACCTTAATACTGATTATAAGCTGCTAACATCTATTTTGGCACAACATCTTAAAAACCTAGCCCCAGTTTGTGCATCTAGACCAATGTGGTTTAATTACAGGCCAACAGGCACAAGATAACATACGTAGGACTATCTATCTATTAGAAAACATTCACCAGAAAATTCTGGTGCTTTTTCTTAGCTTAGATGCAGAAAAGGCCTTTGATAAAGTATCCTGGACCTTTCTTCAAGGGGTCCTTGCCTCCTTCCATTTCCCTGGGCTATTTATAGATATTATTTTTAAGCTTTGTGATACCCTACAAGGTCATAATTGGACAAACTGACACATATCCTCAGTTTTCCCTCTTAGAAGAGGCACGTGCCAGGGATACCCCCTTTCACCTCTCCTCTTTGCATTTTATATTGAGCCTCTGGCCCAATATATCCATCTAACTCCAGAGATTAAAGGAATCTCTATGGCTGGGGTGGAACACAAACTAGCTTTATTTGCCTATGACTTTTTGATATATTTATCTGACCCCGAACTTTCCCTCCCATCTCTTTTCCAAAAACTGTCACACTATTCCACACTATCAGGCTACACACTTAATGCTCATAAAACTGAGATTTTAATGTTAAATTATGCACCCTCTCCTATAACTAAGGCAAGATACAATATGAAATGAAATGGGACTTGCAGCCACTGAAATACCTAGGAATTGGAATCCTGAAGGACCTGCAGCAGATTTTCGCTTGCAATTATGTACCTTTAATTAATAATTTGAAGCAGGATATGAGATGTTGGAGCATCTTGCCTCTGTCTTTCTATGTTTGAAATTTATCTCTAAAAATGAGTGCTCTCCCTTGCCTGTTATACCTGTTCCAATGTGTGCCTTGTCAAATAACTGTTAAAGAACTACTTAGCTGGCAGAGGATGCTTAATGTCTTTTTCTGGAATAATAAGAGACCAAGAATTAGGTTACAACTCCTCTACCTCCCCCAAAATTTGGGCGGTGCAGCCTTACCCTCATTAATCCAGTATTGGATAGCATCTCAAATGAGACTGGCACTCCTATGGGGGCACAAGAGATACCAAACACATTGAAAGTCAATAGACGTATCTAGGGAACTTCCATTCTCATTCCCAGCATGTCTCTTTCATCCCCAGTTCCTTAGACAAGCACTGGACTTACTACCATGTGGTAGTGCAGCAATACTGGAGGGATGGAGACGGGGCACCAAAAACAAAGTCCTACAGCCTCACTTCTGGAAATATACATGATTCCTGTGTAATCCACAGTTCAACCCTTCACAATATGACCCTTGGTACAACATGCAGACTGCAAAGGGACTCTGTGCCCCTTGACAGCTGTTGCATGGAGGATCAGTCCTCTCTTTTGAAGAAGGCCAAAACACCTTTGCCTGGACTGAGAAGGATAGGATGTACTATTACCAACTTAGGGATTTTATAAGTAAACAACTACGATTAGAAACCTTGCAAACTCAACAATTCCTGGGTGATACTCCATATGTCAAAAGATGAACCTCTGAGGCAGGGAAAAGGGCTATTTCTATTATATATAGATCTTTAATACAACTTTTTTCCTACATCACTGATAATTTAAGAAGTACTGTAGGTGGGAAAGAGACCTGTCCACAGCAATAGATGACTCAGCCTGGTCAAGGGTATGGCAGGTGACATGGTCCACCACTTCCTCTCCTACCTGGAGAGAATTCACATGGAAGACTCGCTAGGTTCTTCCTGGTACCTTTATTAGTTGCTAAGAGATCACCTGGTGCACCCTCATCCTGCTGGAGGGAATGCAGTACTCAGGTAGCGAATCAGATTCATATGTTTTATAACTGTCCAGCCCTCCAGGGTTTTTGGACTGACCTTATCTGGCAGGTCGCACAAATGTTTAGCCTAAACCGAACTCCTACCCCCTTGCAATTATTGTTAGGCCTCTCACCGGGAAGAGTCCAGGGACGAGACTCTATACATGTGGTCCGTATGTTTGGTAGCTGCATATAAGGTAATCACCAGGAGATGGCTTCAGAGGGACCCCTCTACTATTAGTGAATGGAATGCAATAATAAAACATATACAACAATTCGAGCAAATGACCTTTTCCCTACATAACAGATCTGAAGTGTTTGTCCAGAGATGGACAAGGTGGGAAATCCTCCATAATACTGAATGACAAGAATCCAACTTTGAAGGTAGCCCCAACCAAAGTACAGTGCCCCATCTGAAATAGATGTGACAGGACTCTGGGTTTGATATCAGAATCCCAGTTACCCTCCATCCTCCCAAGCTGGTACTTCCTGTTAAATATCCATTTTTCAGTTTGCTTTTCGGACCTTACAATGACATGCATAACAATAAAACATGCTAAGTATGAGTATTATCAATCAATTGGCCCTTTTTTGTAGACTAGTGTTCTGTGTTTTAAAGGATTCTTAAACAGTATGTCATTTGTGTGTCTTTCACCAACTGTATGATGGTAGATATACCGTATAAATCAACTTATAGCTGGAAAATATCCTATTGAGTATATGCAGAATTCAAAACAGTTGTTATAATAATATCAATTCTGATGTAACAGGAAAAAATGTAAAATTCTGTAAGATCTGTGCATCAACCTGAATCTCTAATAAACAAAGTATGAAAAAAAAAAAAAGACACTGAGAGA
Organism: Neoceratodus forsteri; assembly: GCA_016271365.2. Classification (NCBI taxonomy): domain Eukaryota; kingdom Metazoa; phylum Chordata; order Ceratodontiformes; family Ceratodontidae; genus Neoceratodus; species Neoceratodus forsteri. Next base: position 257,124,423 of record CM057452.1, read on the forward strand.
GTTAGGCTCTCAAGTGATAATATCAGTAGTTAAAGTTGAAATCAAGTGCCGAAACCAGGTATTAAGATGGCAGCCAATGGGAGCTTGGCTTCAGCATGTGTCAGCCAATCGGCGTTTAGCTGCCTGAGAGCCAGGCTTCCTCAATTTGAGAGCTGGCATATCTTTGTTCTTGCAGGTGGGTGGGTCCTCCGATGCGGCCGGCTGAGTTGGAAGACAGGACCGCTGGCTTGGGGTGCCTGGTCAAGGGCAGGATCAGCCTTTGTCCTTGTGATGCAGATTTGTAGCTGATTTGTACTTTTATCGCTGCTGATTGTCCTGCCTTTGCATTTGTATATCGCTGTGTTTGCCTATTTGATGTTTTCACTTTGATCATCTGTTACTTTTGTTATATGCTCATGCCTTTATGGCCTGGGTTGTGCATGTAAATGGTCCTTTGGATCAGTACACTTGCCTGGTTAACAAAATCATAAATAAATAAATACATTTCGAACTTATGTTGATATCGCAGCCATTTTTAGGAATTTTCGCATAAATTTTCAACTTGGGCTTTTTGGAACTCCACCTCATGAACACTGGCACTGTCATTTCATTACTCAGTTTCGAAAAGTGATTTCACGGTAGCTGTGTGGTATCACCTTTTCAGACCAATTAATGAAATGACAGCACAACTGTTCATGAGGTGGGGTCCCTAAAAGCCCATGTTGAAAATTTGGTGCAAAAATACCAAAAAAAATGCCTGAGTTATGCACCGTTGTTGAAATTTTTCTGCGCACGTTTGTAACTTCAGCAGTTTTTAATACTTTCACTCCAAATTTTCAACACTGACATTTTTTCACACCACCTCATGAATAGTATAGATGTCATTCTTCACATCCTGCCTGAAATGTGTTTTCGCACCTGTGGTGCAGAATGGCATGTTTGCTGTGTGAAATCACCTTTTGACACCGATGAACAAAATGAAAGTGGCAGTGTTCAAGAGGTGGGGTCCCAAAAAGGCCATTTTGAAAATCTGGTGAAAAAACTCCTAAAAATGGTAGTTACATGCGGTCACTGAAAATTTTCTACGCACGTGCATAACTTTCGTCATTTTCAATATTTCACTCAAATTTTTCAGCATAGCCATTTTATCACACCACCTCATGAACAATTCAGCAATAATTTTTTCACATCCTGCCCCAAACGTGTTTTCGCACCTGTGGTGGAGAATGGTGTTTTCCCACAGATTTACAAATGTCCACCTATGGAGTTCATGAGGTAGGGTGATAAGAAGACTATGTTCAAAATTCGGGGTCAAAATATTAAAAAATGCCCATTCATTGCAATTTCAGTGCGCACTCTTGTAACTGTGGAAATCTTACATCTGAAACTGCTATGGGCTTGGCAGTGTTGACCAATGACCAGGCACTCTGGTCATGACAATAGTTCTGCTTGCTGACATGTAGTTGAAAGAAATGAACTGCTCCAATGAGACAGAGCTTCATTTCTTTTTGTAGCCATAACTCCGGCCATGAGCATTACAGTTGGCACTAATGCACATGGCTGGAATTATGGTTATTGTCAGCTCCTGCTGCCCACCTCACTCTCTCTCTCCTTCTGATCTTCGTACCTCTGTCTCCCACCTTCTACATTAGCCATGGTGCTTCACTTCTTGGCGGCTCCTGCCATCCACTGCAGTCTCTATCCTTCCGGTCCTCGCTCCTCTGCCCCTCCCTGGCTTCTACATTACCCACGGTGTGGCTTAACTTATTAGTGGCTCATGCCACCTGTTGCACTCTCTGTCCCCAGTCCTCACTCCTCTGAACCCCCCCCAGACTTATGTATTAGCTGCGGTGTGGCTTTACTTATTGTCAGCTTATGCCACCTGGTGCATTCTCTCTCTCGTCCTGGTCCTCGCTCCTCTGAACCCCCTCAGGCTTATACATTAGCCACAGTGTAGCCTTACTTATTGGTGGCTCCTGTCACCTGGCGCACACTCTGTCCCTGGTCCACTTAGGCCAACGGGGCTGGCTTCTCTGACTAACAGCCACTAGGCATTTAGCTGCCTGAGAGCCAGGCTTCCTTGATTCGAGAGCTGGCATATCTTTGTTCCTGCGGGCGGGCAGGTCCTCTGATGCAGCCAGTGGAATTGGAAGCCAGGACAGCTGGCGTGGGGTGCCCAGTCAAGGGCAGGATCAGCCTTTGTTCTTGCGGGCGGGTCCTCCAATGCGGTTGGTGGAGTTGGGAGCTGGGACCGCTGGCTTGGGGTGCCCGGTCAAGGGCAGGATCAGCCTTTCTCCTTGCAGGTGGGCAGATCCTCCGATGCGATGCAGATTTGTAGCTGATCTCTACTTTTATCGCTGTTGATTGGCCTGTCTTTGCATTTGTGTATCGCTGTGTTTGCCTATTTGATGTTTTCACTTTGATCATCTGTTACTTTTGTTATATGCTCATGCCTAATGGCCTGGGTCGTGCCTGTAAATGGTCCTTTGGATCAGTGCACTTACCCGGCTAACAAAGTCATAAATAAATAAATACATTTTGAACTTATGTTGATATCGTAGCCATTTTTAAGAATTTTCACATAAATTTTCAACTTGGGCTTTTTGGGACCCCACCTCATGAACACTGGCACTGCCATTTTGTTACTCAGTTCTGAAAAGTGATTTCACGGTAGCTGTGTGGCATCACCTTTCAGGACCAATTAATGAAATGACAGCACAACTGTTCATGTGGTGGGGTCCCTAAAAGCCCATGTTGAAAAGTTGGTGCAAAAATACCAAAAAACCGCTGCGTTATGCACCATTGTTGAAATTTTTCGGCGCACGCTTGTAACTTCAGCAGTTTTTAAAACTTTCACTTCAAATTTTCAGCATTGCCATTTTTTCACACCACCTCATGAACAGTATAGATGTCATTCTTCACATCCTGCCTGAAACGTGTTTTCGTACCTGTGGTGCAGAATGGCATGGTTGCTGTGCGAAATCACCTTTTGAGACCAGCGAACAAAATGAAAGTGGTAGTGTTCAAGAGATGGGGTCCCAAAAAGGCCATTATGAAAATCTGGTGAAAAAAATCCTAAAAATGGCAGTTACATGCGGTCATTGAAAATGTTCTACGAGCATGCGTAACCTTGGTCATTTTCGAAATTTCCACTCAAATTTTTCAGTATAGCCATTTTATCACACCACCTCATGAACAATTCAGCAATAATTTTTCATATCCTGCCCCAAATGTGTTTTACGCACCTATGGTGCAGAATGGTGTTTTTCCACGGATTTACAAATTTTCACCTATGGGGTTCATGAGGTAGGGTGATAAGAAGACTATGTTCAAAATTTGGGGTCAAAATATTAAAAAATGCCCATTCATTGCAATTTCAGTGCGCACCCTTGTAACTGAAGGAATCTTACATCTGAAACTGCTATGGGCTTGGCAGTGTTGACCAATGACCAGGCACTCTGGTCATGACAGTAGTTCTGCTTGCTGACATGTAGTTGAAAGAAATGAACTGCTCCAATGAGACAGCGCTTCACTTCTTTCTGTAGCCAGCCATAACTCTGGCCATGAGCATTACAGTTGACACTAATGCACATGGCTGGAGTTATGGTTATTGTCAGCTCCTGCTGCCCACCTCACTCTCTCTCCTTCTGATCTTCGCATCTCTGCCCCCCCCCACCTTCTACATTAGCCATGGTGCTTCACTTCTTGGCGGCTCCTGCCACCCACCGCAGTCTCTATCCTTTCGGTCCTTGCTCCTCTGCCCCCCCATGGCTTCTACATTATCTGCGGTGTGGCTTCACTTATTAGCAGCTCATACCACCTGTTGCACTCTCTGTCCCCAGTTCTCGCTCCTCTGAACTCCCCCCAGACTTATATATTAGCCGCGGTGTAGCTTTACCTATTGGCAGCTTGTGCCACCTGGTGCACTCTCTCTCGTCCTCGTCCTCACTCCTCTGAACCCCCCCCCAGGCTTATACATTAGCCACAGTGTAGCTTTACTTTTTTGGTGGCTCCTGTCACCTGGAACACACTCTCTCCCTGGTCCACTTAGGCCAACGGGGCCGGCTTCTCTGACTACCATCTCCTTGCTGCATTTACGGTGCAGCTTCCACCAAGCAGCACCCGCCACTATCACTGCTGCCTCCTCGCTCCTCTGAAGCTGCTACAAGTACCAAACACCAATGCAAATACCTGCAGGTGAACATTTGGCATTGACAAACGCTTGTTATAATTCCCTGCTTGTTGAGATTTGTAGATAGCAGCTGCACCATTTTTAAAATGTAAACAGGGTAAACAGTAATAGTTCCCTATTTTTTTTTCAGATATCTCAAGCTCCATTTTTAACAGTAGAATTTGTTTTTAAAGCAAATGTCTGTCATAAATCTGCAGAAAATGCACCCCAAGTTAACTTCATTAAATCCACAGGAGACTATTAGTAGAATATCCGTACATTTATTGTTCTGTTTAGTATCCACTGGAAGGGACAAGACTGTATTTTAGAGTGGCCAGCCAATCCCATCCTTTTCCCTGTTTGCCAACTCCAGATGTATCATGATATCCTGACTGGGACAGTATGGTGGTGTGAACTACAGAAGTCTAGGCTGTCATTTTCCTTTACTTTTTTGCATAAAGAAAGTGTTTGGGCCTTGTTAGTACAGTAGTGGTTTTGATTTAAGCCAAAGACATCCTAACATAAAAAAGTAAAGAAAAATGGCCATTCAGATACCTCTGTACTCTCCCTGGTAGGATCTCATGACACATCTGAGTACAAGGGCAGAGCTGGCAAACATGGACTGAGTATAAAAATACAGGGTACCTCTGCTACTCATCATCAGAGGCAAAATTTATATATTTTTTTCTTGAATGGCTATTTGTTTAACTGTTTGGCACTATCCAAAATAGCTTAAATGAGTTCTTCTTGCCAAGAGTGCAAAAGGAAACATTTTGGAGGTGATAATGGGGCAACACAGTAAACAGCAAGAGCTAGTCCTAAACAAGCATTTGTCAATACCAAATGTTCACCACTGGTATTGCTGTTGTACCAGGTCTTGTTTGTCTACGGTCTCACTATATATTTACCCAGGATAGAGTAGATGAGATGCAATGTCTCATTTTCAGTGGTGTCCTGCTCTTGCACATTATTAGACTGCAATTACCCAGGATAGGGCATCTGAGAGGCAATATCTAATTTTTAGTGGGCTCCCACCTTTGACCCCAAATGTCCAATAGTCTTTTTATGACCTGATGTTATGATCAAGACAGCTGGAATTGTGAAAATCCCATCCAAAAGGTGATTTTGCTGTGTGACTGTAGAAACAAGTTTCAGAGGGGAGTTGGAAAATGATGCCTGCCATGTTCAGGAGGTGGGATAGCACAAGGGATATGTTGAACATTGGGGGCAGGATTCACAAAGGACTTGCGCTTGGTGCATCTCAGATGCCCTGGTGCAAATGAGATGCACTGAGCGCCAACAGTGGCATTCACAGACCATGCGCCAGGAGATGCCCCCCCGGAGCATCCCCTCTGTGAATACCACAGTTGTGCCCAGCCCTGGCTGTGCTGGCGCAACCCCCATGTCAGGCCGGGTATCCAATAGGGCAGAGCATCACACGATGCACTGCACCCAAAATTGCCATTCACAACCACGAACATGCAAATGGTGCCATTAGGCATTCAAGGCGCAATGGGTCCATTTGCATGTCATTATGGCCCCATTTGCATGCATTCCACAGGGATGCATCTGGCAGATTGTGTCGGGTGTCCTGCAGGGCTGTAAGGACAGCCACAGCCCAATACCCCGACCTGGTGGCATAGTGGTTCCCCCCCCTTCCCGACCATAACTCAAACCCGCATAATGTTCCTGTAATGTGCCCTGGTGGCATAGTGGCTCCTCTCTCCCCACTTGTAGCTCAAATCCCCTCACATACCACCCATATAATCCCTGGTGGTATAGTGGAACCCCATCCCTACCAGCCGCATTGAGAAACCTGCCGTCCAAGATCCTTGGTGGTCAGTGGTCCCCCACCCCCACCCATTCAGGCCCCGCCCACTCCCATGTCCCAGCACTGGCTGCCCACTGACTGTGCTGTCCACAGCTCGACAGCATACTGTACAATTGGAAGTGCATTGGTAGAACTTGTTGACCAGTGGGCTTGGCGTGTACTATGCTATCATTCCTAGAGTGAATGACGGCATACGGTACGCAGCAAGCCAGTGATCAACAAGGTCTGTCGCATTCAATTATGCAATGCTATCGTTCATTGGACAGCACAGTCGGCAGGCACTGTGGTGGTGTGGGTGGGTTGTGCTGTCCGCCATACTGCTACTAATGCTGGGACGTGGGCGTGGGCTGGGGGTGCCTGAGTGGGGACCACTGGACCACCGGGATCTGGACGGGCAGGTTTCTCAATGTGGTCGGGTGGGATGGGGGTTCTACTATACCACCAGGATCGTACAGGTAGTAGTGAGGGGTTTTGAGCTACGAGCAGGGAGGGGGAAGTCACTATGCCATCAGGGAACATTACAGGAACATTTATGGGGGTTTACAGCTATGGGCAGGGAGGTGGAAGCCACTATGCTACCGGAAACTTTACGGGACATTTACGGGGATTTAGAGCAATGGGCGGGAGTGGGGATTGAATTGCCAGGGTGTGCAGGCTGCCGTGCTCCTATCTGCAGTACAGTAGCCTGCCTGTGGGTGGCCACCTACTTAAGTCTACTTGAAGTAGACTTAACTTTGGGAGGCGCATCCTCGGACTTGCCCCAGGGATGTGCCTCCAAGTTGGGCTGTGAATGGGGCTGCACTCCGTATGCATGGGAATGCCCCCTTCACAGCCCCTCCAGATGCATCACATATCATCATGGGCAGTATGCGGCTCATCTGCGATGCATTGGTGTATCGGAGTTGCGCCAGTGCATCACCCCCTTCCAGAATTGTGTTAGGGCACAAGTTGGGGATGCGCTGGTGTATCCCTTTTGTGAATCCTGCCCTAGGGGGCAAAATCTGCAAAAAATAAAATTATGAATAAATGCTGGAACAATTTGTTTTCTCAAAACTTTGTTGGTTTTTCATATATTTACCCCAAATTTTCTACATAATCTTTTTATGACCACTCCTGAGCATGACAGGTGTCATTTATAAAACAATGGCTGAAACGTCATTTTGTGCTACAAGTGTGAAAACACATTTTGGGTAGGGTTTGAGAAATGACAGCTGTCACATTCATGAGGTGGTGTGAAAAAATGGCTATGTTGAAAAGTTCGGGTCAAAATATAGAAAATTACCACAGTTATCAGCATGCACTGAAAAACTGCAACGTAGACTCATAACTCTGTTGTTTTCTCTTATTTTTACCACACATTTTCAACATATCTTTCTTATGACCCCAAATAGACTTATGAGCCCACCTCATGAACAAGGGCAGAGGAAATTTTCAACTCCTGCCCAAAAGATGATTTCGCACCAGAAGTGCGAAAACACATTTTGGCCAGGATTTGAAAAATGACGACTGTCACATTCATTAGGTGTTGTGAAGAAATGGCTATGTTACAAAATTTGGGGTCAGAATATTGAAAGTTATCAAAGTTACAAGCCTGCATTTGTAAATTTAAATGTAGGCTAACCTGTTTTTTTTTTTTTTACCCCAAATTTTCAGCATAGCCTTCTTATGACCCTACTTCATGAACAAGGCAGAGAATACTTTCAGATCCTGCCCAAAAGGTGATTTCACGTGGCAATCATGAAATCACCTTTTGGGACAGATTTGCCTAATTTCATAGCCATTGTTTATGAGATGGGGTCCCAAAAAAGGTGTGTTGAAAACTTGGGCAAAAATATTCAAAAATGATCAAGTTATGCTAGTAAGTTCAAAACCCCATTGAAATATATTGAACTGGATACCTGATTTCCTCAGTTTGAGGTGCAGCTTTGAAGACAGAACATGTGCCTGTGGTTCAGAGAGGACTATGGCATTAGATCCCCTGTAGGTAAGTAAGGGCTTGGGTGTGTGTGTGTGGGGTGGTGGGTGCTGAGCGGGAGGACAGGGTGGGAGGCAGTAACAGCGTCGGCAGCAACAGACATCAATGAACATTTTTCATTTTTACAGGGTATATTAATAGATTCATAGACGTGTGATGGCAGAAAAGGGCCTTCCTGTCCTGTTGAGTCTGCCCATTCCCTCCCACTACCTGTCACCCCCCCCAAGATTCCCCTGTCATCCCCTTGACAGCCCTCTGTGTTCGTCCCAGGCCCTCTTGAATCCCTCCACTGTACTGGCACTCACCACCTCCTCTGGCAGTCTGTTCCTGGGCTCAACCACTCTCTCTGTGGAGGTAATACTTCCTAACATTTCCCCTAGCCCTTCCCCCCTCCACCTTCAGTCAATGCCCCCTAGTTCTTGTATCTACCTTCCCTGTAAATAAGTTCATCCCTTTATTGATCCCCTTCACATACGTGAATGTTTCAATCATGTCCCCTCTTTCCCTTCTTATCTCCAGAGGATACAAATCCATTTCCCTCTACCTCTCCTCATATGCCATCCCTCTTAGCCCATGCACCATTTCAGTGGCCCTTCTCTGTGCCTTTTCCATGCCATCTATGTCCTTTCTTAGATGGGGCCTCCAGAACTGTACTCCATACTCCAGGTGTGGCCTCACCATGGAGCTGTAAAGTGGCATCAGCACCTCCCTCCCTCCTTCTGCTGGTTATCCCTCTCCCTATGCACACCAGCATCCTGTTAGCCTTGCCCACTGCTTTGTTGCACTGGGTCCCCACCTTAAGGTCATTTGCGATTATAATCCCTAGATCCTTCCCCTTGCCTGGCTGCTGCCATTTTCAATCAATCAATCAATCAATCAATCAATCAATTTTTATTTATTTGAGGCGCCTTTCTAAAACCAAGGCTCCTTTACAAATGACATAAGACAATAAATATCTAAAACAGGATTTAACAAGATTAAAATTAAATAATTAACAATCATTAAAAGCTTTGTTAAAAAGGTAGGTTTTCAGAGCTACTTTAAAGCTCTGGACAGTTGGGCAATTTCGTACCTGACGAGGTAGAGAATTCCACAGGGTCGGGGCCATAAAACTAAAAGATCTTGCCCCTGAAGTTTTTAAGCAGACCCTGGGAATCTCTAGCAATCCCTTGTTAGTGGATCGGAGTGGGTGGGAGGGACAGTAGGGACACAGGAGATCTTACAGGTAAGCAGGTCCCTGATCATGTAGGGCCTTAAAGGTCAGCAAGCTGAACTTGAAGGTGATTCGCCAACAAACTGATGGCCAGTGCAGTCCGCGAGCACAGGCATTATATGACTGGACCTAGAAGAACCAGTCAAAAGCCTGGCTGCCGCATTCTGCACTAGCTGCAGGTGGCGAAGTTCAGCCCCTGTAAGCCCTAGGTATAGGGCATTGCAATAGTCCAGGCGGGAGGTAACGAAGGCATGGACCAAAGTTGGAAGATCCTCTGGAGGAACCAGGTGCTTCACCCTGGTGATGTTTCTCAGATGATAAAAAGAGGTTTTGATAACTGCTGACACCTAAGACTTAAAGGTCAGACAGTCATCAAATACAACGCCCAGGTTCCGCACCCGGTCTGAGACAGTCAGCTGGACATCCCTAAGCCATAAGCCCGAGGATGATCCAGCTAACAAGCCCGCCTCACAGTGACCCTGGTCCACTACCAACACCTCCGTTTTTTCGGGGTTCAACTGCAGCCAGTTCACATTCATCCAGTCTTGGGTTTTGGCAAGGCAGCTGTTAAAGACCGAAAAGGCAGCATCCTGGCCGGGCACAAAGGACATGTACAGCTGGGTATCATCTGCATAGCAATGAAAACCCAAGCCATACCACCTAATAATCACCCCTAATGGCAGCATGTACACTGCAAACAACATGGGTGCCAAAATGGAACCCTGCGGTACCCCGCAGGATAGGGAGACTGATGCCGAGGAAAAAATTCCTGACACCATCCTCTGAGTCCTACCCTCAGGGTACGATCGAAACCACCCTAGGACTGTACCAGACAGTCCACAGATGATCGCAATGCTCCAACAGCACACCATGGTCCACAGTGTCAAATGCTGCAGAGAGATCAAGAAGGACCAAGGTGGAGCAGGTCTTTCGATCTCTCGCTATCAGGAGGTCATTTAGTACCCGTACAAGTGCTGTCTCGGTACTATGCCTTTCCTAAATCCAGACTGGAGAGAATCATAGACATTGTTGTTGGTCAGATGATCAGCCAACTGTGAAGCGACCACCTTCTCAATAACTTTACCCACAAAGGGTAAGTTAGAGACAGGCCTGTAATTAGCCAGATAGTCCGGGTCCAAGGAGGACTTCTTAAGAAAGGGCTTAACCACAGCCTCCTTAAGAGGATCAGGAAAAGTTCCCCTCTCCAAGGACATCCAGACTATCTCAGCAAGGGCCAGGCTGATTTTATCCACACAATCCACTAAGAGACGTGTGGGGCCCGGGTCCAAATCACAGTTGGTCAGACGCAGTGATTGGATAACCATCACAATGTCACTGATTGTGGGGAGGCTGAAGTCAGACCACACAAACTGGGTGTCTGACATCTCCTGTCGACCATCGCAACTCCCATTTGAGAGGGTCAAATGGATCTCGGATCTGATTTTGGCAATCTTATCTGCAAAGAACAGAGCAAACTCCTCACATCGTTCTTGAGAAAAAGCTCTTCCAGGCTGAAGACAGACTGGATTGCACAGTCTGTCCACAGTCTGGAAGAGCTGAGCTGGTCTATTCTGTGCAGCCCCAATCTCTCTGGACAGGAATTCTGCCTTCTTATTAGAGATTGCGGATTGATAGACCAAATAATGGTCCATCAAAATAAGTCTGTCACCATCTAGACCCGACCTCCGCCAACACCTCTCCAACCTTCGTCCAACTCTTCTCAACTCCCTCAGGGTCTCATCAAACCAAGGAGACCTGGGGCAAAGAGTGAGAGGATGAACATGAACAGGAGCAATGGAATCCAGGGGCCCTGCCACCGCCTCATTATAGGCATGTACCAGTTCTCCTGGATCCATGCAATCTCTCGGAAAGCCCGATAGATCCAGCACCGCCATCAGGTCATCTGGGGAAACACACCTTAATGGGCGGTACCGGACCATTTCCATAGGGGCTGACCTACTAGGGGTGGCCTCAAAACTGAACCCAATGGAGTGAGGGTCCGACCATTCTACCGGTTCCGCCACCAGGTCAGATATCTCCATCCCCAGGAGGAACACCAAATCCAATGAATGACCACCAACATGGGTCGAGGAGGAAATTACCTGTGTGAAGCCCAGCAAAATCATTAACTGGAGGAAGTCTTGACCAAAGTGCGAGAGTTCACATCGACCCAAATATTGAAGTCCCCAGGACCAACCATCTGGGGAACCCAGTGTTAGGTTCGACAATGAAGTTCATGACTTCCCACAGGAAACATTCCCATCACCTGGTGAGCGGTATATGAGAAGTATCCTGCCCCACACCTCACCTAAAATGCATTCAAAGGATTTGGTAATTCCCACTGGCACCTCCACTAGGCCCAATTCTGTTTTAAAACAAATAGCAACACCCGCTATGATTCACCTCGGCGTGTATCGATACCGGCGGAATTGCTGCAGCCAAAACTGGTCCAGTATTTTCATCAAGCCAGGTCTCCAGTGATGCACGCCAGGTCAGATGACTCAACAAAACCAGCTATAATAGCCGTCTTGTTTTTAATAGACCTGGGGTTACATAACACTGTCCGAGTAGGATGAGCCTCCGAGGATGACCGTACTACCTGCTGACTATAGTCAGAACCCTTGGGTATGGGCACCAGACAAGTAGGTCCCCTTTCCTGGGCCCATGTCGCCCCAGGGCATCTCCTTGTCCTCACTGTCCCAATCCGCCCACTCCTTTCCATGCCCCTCCAGACCCTGCCCCCATCCTCCTCCTCCTCCCCACAATCCCCAAGGCCCTACAACATCTATAGACCTCAGGGGATAGTGGGGGACAAGAAAAGGGGCGAAGATCCCTGATCCTGGAGGGGGAATAATACCTGACTGTCCTAGTCCTAGTATTTTCCCAACACATAATAAACAATCCAAAAATGTACCCACCTCTAAAGTTTAAATAACTACAAAGCTCTACAATAAGACAATAATTTAGCTACAACTCAAACTATTAACTTAACCTAGCACAATTATAAAAATAAGACCAACACATACTATAAACTATACTACTAAGTATAAAATAAACGAAACCTTGAAAGAAAATAAAACTAACTAACTAATAATACTCACTTAAAATAATTTAAAACCACATCCAACACCCAGGTTAGCTTAACATCAATTCGGACACTATATTTTAGAGCCCCTGACAACCCCACTTTAATAAAATAACCCACTAAAACAAATACAAACAGAAGCAGAGTTTAGGGACTCTCACCCCCCAAAGCCCAAACACATAATACAGCAAAATACAATAAATAGTGAATTCCCTTCCCCACCCAGTCTTCTCACCACTGGAGAGAGAGGGAAACATTCTCACTACTAAACAATTAAAATAAATCAACGAAAATAAACATAACAGAAGGAAACTATAAACTCCCCCCTCAGTCCTCTCACAACCGAGGAGAGGGAAAATTATAGTTATCCACACTACCAAAGAAAACAGTTATAAAATCCAACTAAACAAAATAAAATGTATGGACGCAGGGTCCTCTCACCACCCACTCATCCAAATAAATAAAATTAATAATTCACAGAAAAATCAGGAGAGAGTCAGAGGTCTCTTCAACCAGGTCCAGAATTAAATAAGGGTGAATTCACCATCTCATAAGCGCCTCCAACAAAGGCCAGGAATACTTATCCAATAAGTGCAGACAGATCCAATAAAAATCCAAGCTCTGCTGAAGCCAAAAAGAAGTGCTGTGTACAGAAATTTTACTCCAATGGGAGTCTAGGGTCAGCAAAGAAACCAAACGGGCCCATAAAGCTCCATCTACAGAGAATGGCGAAAAAATAATTTGTTGCCTACAACTTTTGATTCCCGGGGGGTGACCGCTCAGAAGCCAACCCCAAGGAACCTGGGAAAACCACAGCTCGTCAACTGGCTCCCAGGCCAATCCAGAGCACGGTCCCCTGTGTGGCAGCAAATCTAATCACGGCTCTCTAAAAATTGTCAGGACCACACGAAATACCAGCAGATGACCCAAAGTCCAATTCTGAGCCTGCAGCTCCTACTAAAGCTGGTTTACACAAACAATCCAAGCAGTACAAAGTGCACCAGCCCAAAAGTCAAAGGGATCCTCCCACCAGCAGATTCCAACTTCAGGGTCGAAACACAGCTTCCTCCCGGCTAGGTCTCCTGAATGGACCGCAACCCTCCACCTCCCAAACGTAGTTCAACCAGTCGCTCCCAAAATAAGACTCAGCCACAACGCTTGTCCACTAGCTCCAGAGTCCGCTGGCTAAAATCACCTCTGTACGAGCATGATAGTTCAGATAATGCAGCCGCACCACTAACAAACGTCTGTGCGAATAGTCACAGCTGGCAAAATCTATGCACGAATCTATGCACGAAAGCGGTTAAGTACAAAATGTGGCAACTGCAAACTCACAAAGGTCCTGCTATTGCCACTCAAACACCCGCTCCACAAGTCCGCGAACAAAGCGAAAGTTACAAAATTACTGGTAAAACTGCTTAACTAACACAACTGCTGGCCCAGCGTGGCCGCCATCTTATCAGCAACATATCTATTTTCTCCCCCTCTAGTGTGTATGTGGTATTTGGATTTCCCAGCCCCAAGTGCATCACTTTGCATTTCCTGGCATTGAATTTCTGCTGCCATGTTTCTAACCACTCTTTCAGTAACACTATATCATTCTTCATTGCCTCCACTCCCCCACGTGTCCACCCAGTTACTGAGTTTTGTGTCTTCTGTGAAAAGGCAGACCTTCCCCTGAAGCCCCTCTGCTATGTCACCGACATAGATGTTAAACAGAATGTGCCCCAGCACCGACTTCTGAGGGACCCTACTCGACACCCCAGTCTCCCCAGAGTGCACCCCATTGACCACCCTCCTCTGGCTTCTCCCCGTAAGCCAGCTTTCCACCCATCTTACTATTTTCTGCCCCACCCTAGACTCCCCAGCCTATAACCAGCCTCCTATGAGCACCATGTCAAAGACCTTCCCGAAGTCCAGGTAGGCCACATCCATTGCCTCACCCTGAACAATCACCCTTGTCATCTCATTGAAGAATTAGATCAAATTTGTCTGACATGACTGTCCCCGAGTGAAGCCATGCTGCCAAATGTCTTGCTGCTCCCCCTTCCAAATGTGTAACCATCCTTTGTTTCAATATTGCCTCCATTACTTTACCCACCACCATTTCAGACTGATCGGAGATACTGGAAGCCCTCAATAATCATTTCACAACTGCTGGGCTAGCATTTGACACATCCCCTGCTAATGCCATCCACATTCAGCAGGGATTATTGTTTCACAAATCTCCTGCTACCAAAGAGGCCTTCTCCTTCCTGCCTGCCTCTCTAAAAGAGGTTGAAGATCTATTGCTGCAAGTGGATATCAAGAAGGGTGCAGATTCAGACTCTATAGAGCCTTACTTTCTGAAATGTGCATACCATGTGTTGGCAGTGCCAATCACACACCTCTTCAACTTGTCACTATCCCAGGGGAGCCTCCCCTCAAAATGGAAAGTAGCCCATGTCATCCCTCTGCTCAAATTAGGTGACCCTTGCGACCTTAATAATTATAGACCGATCTCCCTCCTCCCCATTCTGTTTAAATTATTGGAAAAGTTAGTGAGTGGTCAGCTAAGGGCGTACCTTGAATCCAGGAGTCTGTTAAACCCAGTGCAGTCTGGATGCAGAGCAAAGCACAGCACCATAACTGCCCTAGCAAAAGTGACTAAAGATTGGCTCCTTGACCTTGACAATAGGAATTTTGTCTGTGCTGTTTTTTTGGATCTAAGTAAGGCCTTCAACACAGTTGACCATTGCCTGCTTCTTTCCTCCCTATGTAACCTAGGTCTGGACCATAACTCTATGTGCTGGTTTGCTAACTACCTTGCTGAACGGAAACAGTAGGTTAAGGCTGAAGGTGATCTTTCGCCACTTAAACCCCTACAGAGAGGTGTGCCTCAGGGGTCTAACCTTGGTCCCCTGTTGTTTGAAGTTTACATTAACAACATCAATGACAACATCAATAAAGCCAATATCCACTTGTTCGCTGATGACACAGTACTTTATTTGAGTCGTCCTATGCTAAAAGCAGCCTGTGAAGACCTTCAAGCTGAATTTAACCTATTGCAATACCAGCTCATAAGCAAAAAGCTTCTGCTTATATGGAAAAAAACAAAAGCGATGCTCTTTTCCCCTTCCTCCTATCCGGCGAACCCTGCTTGCATTGGGGCTATTCCTCAGATTACCACAGTACTTGGAGAAAATCTAGAGTGTGTGCCAAAATTCAAATATCTGGGTGTATGGCTCAATCACAAACTCTCCTTCTCTGAACATCTCGAAGAACTACAGAAGAAACTAAGACAAAGACTAGGACTATTCTACAGAATTAACCACTTCCTTACTAGGGATGCCAAGCAGCGGTTGGATCAAGCCACATTCCTTTCATTAATAGATTACGTGGACCTTCTCTATAGCCATTGTACTGCCTCTGCCCTGGCTAAGTTGGACACCCTATACCACAGAGCAATCAGGTTCATAACAGGCCTTCCACTTTCCACACACCATTGCTCCTTGTACACTGTGGTGGGCTGGACTTCCCTTCATTATAGGAGAAATAGAAATGCCGCTTTATGGGCTTTCAGAGCGGTTACCAACAAGCTCTCCCTATACTTCTCTGACTGTATTCCCCTGAGTATGATAGGTGCCTCTGCTCTAAGAAGCTATTCCCTAATTGCCTTGCAGTTACCTAAGGTCAAATCTCATTTTGACAGAGCTGTCATAAGTTTCTTGTTGCCTTCCTTGTGGAACAATATGCAAAACAACTTGAAGCGAGCTGTCCTGTTAGTCTGAATATTTTCAAGTCACTCTATGACCGCTCCATAAAGGAATCCTGCAAATGTTTCCCACATTGCTTGCTCACCTATTTTCCAGTTTCCCCTCCTGCCCATCCTGCCTCCCACCCTGCCTCTGCCCCTGCCTCTCTCTCTCCCTACCAAAATATCATCTTCTCTGCCTCTCTTTAGCCATGTCCAAGTTCCACCCCCCTTCCCTGAAGTATGCCAGTTAACTATTCTAACCCCGTCATTTCTTCCTAAGCTGGTATCCCTCTTCTTGCCTTTCTCTCTCCTTTTAAGTGAACATTCCGGCTGTACCCAGTTATGAATCTATCTGTTGTAAAGGCCCCTCACTAAAGTGTTGATGTACATATGTATATTTTTCTTATTTGTATAATATTGCATTACGTTTTACCATGTTACTGTACTATGATTTTTGTATGACCAGATCCATCTTGCAAATGAGCCCTGCTCAATGGTGTCCACCTGGATAAAAAATAAAGATTCTGATTGATTGATTGATTGACCTGAAGATAATTGCCCGCTTCCTCCCTGCTGCCACTTTTACGAATTGGCACCATGTCTGCCTTCTTCCAGTCCTCTGGTGCCCACCCTGTATCCAGGGACAAGTTAAACAACCCCACCAGTGGTTCTGCCAGTACCTCCCATAATTCTCTGAGTACCCTAGGGTGAAGACCATCTGGTCCTATGGCCTTGTCCACCCTCAACTTACCTAATTCCTCCTTTACCTCTTCCACACTGATTGGGCCAGGAATATTAACAAGAAGAAAAAAACTACTAGGGATGGTTTTCTTTATTTTGGGTGGCGACTCTGAGGATTGGGCATCCTGAGTGTCAGTGTTTTCTTTGTGTGTGGGGGGGGTGGGTGCTGAGTGGGAGGGTTGGGTGGTGGGACTGTAAGGGCAGCAACAGCAACAGGCATTGATGGATGGGTTTCTGTTTATGCAGGGTGTAATTCATCCTATGAGGGACAGTTTTCAGCAGGCTGATCATGAAAGATCAGCAGTACTTGCTGGGCAGCGTTATGTAGATCAAAAGAACGAGCTGACCTATGATTAGGTCGGCTTTCTCCTTTGACCTACATGAAGTTTCTGCCCAGCAAACCAGAACACTGTCATAACCAGCCTGGCTGATGATTGATGTGACACTGATGAGCCCTTTGCAGACCACTCTGCACTGGACTGACAGTGTCATACTCCTCAAAAGCCAGTCTCATAACAAAATGTTCGCTGCACGTGTGCACATAGTGAAAATGAAAATGAAAATTCCATTACTGGACTCAAGCAAAGGTAAAGGAATTTCCTTGGATTTTCTTTTCTGCAAATTTATAAACTAAGCCATTTCCTTAAAATAATGTTTTTTTATACTGTTACTGTTCACTTCTACTTGCGCTGCTTGCCCTAGGAGTATGTTCCATTCATTTAACACAAATGGGTGAAAAAATGTTCTATTACTATCCATTATTATTCTGTTCCCCTTAAGCATCGAGTACACCCTCTAGTTCAACAGCCGTGAGCAGAAGCACCAACACATGTGTACTGTGTAATAAGTAAACATCACAAAAACTCTGGTCACCATCTTCTGAATACTGCCAGTTTCTTGCACAAATGCAGACCAAACCCTTGTCTGCTGGTGAAGTGACAGCATTGCAGCATTTGGCAAAGAGAGTAGTTCAAAACCCAAACATGTATAAACAACAGACAATTTTCCACACAATATTCTGAGCTTGCCTCTCCACTTTTAATGATGTGTCCCACATTATTGCTCATGGACAGTGTTATACATTTAAAAGGTTTGCATCCCACATTTCAGTGAAAAAAGGTACGGAGGTATGCAAATAAGTAAAATTGATACTATTCATGACTTAATTTAACTGCAGCCTCATCTGATATGGGAGAAAATAAATCTTTAAAAGGGGTTACAAATAAAAAACTGTAGTAAAGAGTAATACTGAGCTCTCATTAATTCAAGTGTACACAATACTTTAAAATGACTAGATTGTTATGTGGTACCTGGGGAGTACTTATTGTGGTAGGAAAAAGAAGAAAGGATGTAAAAGCAGTCAAATATTAGAGTTGTCTTATAATTCCCACGTTGAATTCATCTGCTTTTACATGCCTTAATGGTTTTGTTCTTACTTTGATAAGCAGTTCCCTGGCACCATCAGAAAAAATTCAGTAGTTTGTTTCTAGTTTAAATCAGGGGCACTTGTCAGCATTGAAAATTCTTTCTTTCTGCTTTTATTCTAATCTTTTCAATGATTGGCCCCTCACACTGCTTTTCTATCATTGCCCTATGTATGCCACATAACATTACTTATTCTATTATACTGTATGTTTGTCAGCCAGCTGTGGACTTCCGGACTCCATCTTAGAACATTCACAGTATCTGTACATTACAGTGCACGTATCTTACAACTGTATAGCAAAAGCTATGCTGACGTAGAGGAGAGAAAAGCGGCTCTGAAAGGGGGTGTGACCTGATACCGACCACATCACAAACACTCTATAGGGAATAGAGTTAAAGCACATATTTTAGTATGCATGAATTAATGTTCTCTCACTCTCTTTCTCCACCCAACAGCTGCCCCAGTTCAAGTCTAACACTTTGCCTCTCCCTCCACCCTTGTACAACGCTTACTTTGTCCACCCTTCTAGCTGTCCATCTTTTCTATCCTTGGAAACCCACTTCTCTCCCACCATTGTACAAAAGCAGTTATTAGCACATTAGAATTAAACTGATGGCACCAGCCAACTAGGCTGAGGTTCACAAGAAGCAATGTTTGTGTGAGGAAGACCGTTTTTGTTAACATTCCTTTTGAATGGCCTACTGGGTGATGTTGCCTTTCCCTCTTGGGTGAGTTGAGCAAACACAACGTACAGTATCTATTTTTACTTATATTTGGTACTGACATTCCAATATATTTTATTATTATCTGCCTTCTATTACTGTCCAAAAGATCACATTCTCCACAGCATAGTGGAATCACGTTTATGGAACAATCTCAATCTCTCTGTCCTTTGCACAATAACTTTAAAAGAAAAAAGGATGGGCTATCTGAGTTAGTTTTCTGAGAAAGTGTATGGAGTCCGCATCATAAAAACACGGTCAGCCATCAAGTCTGAATTTAAAATGGAAACTATATTATCTTCACGGACTTCTCACCTCCCTTTGGCACGGGTGGTAGCTTCCAAGCTCGACGCTTCCTGTCAAAATTAGGAAGGCTGGGATTCTGCAAGCAGGCTACACACAGTTTATGGGCTGCAACCAGTGATGGCACCTGAGTGCTACACCAAGCAGGTCCGTAGTCACATAAATGATTAGCAATCCCAGAAGAAGTGCTGCAGCGTTAGTGTGCTGTTTTGTCACGAGCTGCCACTTTCAGTTTTGCTTTGCTTGGGAATCTGGTAAAGTTATTCAAGTGAGATGAGTTATGACCGATCTATCACCATTTTCTCCCCCGATGAGCACCTTTTCCAGGTGGAATATGCTCAGGAGCTGGTGAAGAAGTGATTCACTGCAGTAAAGATAAACTGAGAGTTACGGGCTTTTTATGTCTGCATAGCAAAAGCCATGCTGATGTAAGGAGAGAAAAGGTGCCCATCTGGGGAGAAGTCGGTGATGGCCTGGTCATATGTCAAAGTGCTTGCTAACAGAGGAGTAGAGAATATAGGGGTCTGGAATGGTGTGACTGAGTACCGAACGTATCACACGCACTGAAGTTGAAGCACATAATGAGTATGTATGAATCAGTGCACTTCCTCTCTCTCTTTCACTCTCTCTCTTTCTTTATACCACCTCACACTTCCTCTCTGTTTCCTTTTCCCTGTCACCCTCTCCCTTTTTGCCACTTTAACCCCTCCGCATCTCATGCCTATCATACTCCGCTCACTCCTTCTACAACCCTCACTATCCCCCTCCCACCTGACCCAGCAATAAAAAACATCCCTCTCAGAGCTCCTCCTTCCTTTCCCAGCTAATCACTGGTGCATTCATCTCTTTTGCATAGGTAGAGTCCTGGTATTTGAATCTTTCTCATTGGACCCTTTTTGTGCTTTTGACTGCCGTAGAGATGTGAAAGCATGTTAGTGCTGTGGACTTTCTCCATGAACTGCCACTTTGTCTGCAGCTAGTCAGTCCATTTCTTGAGCTCTAAACTAGTGGAGGTGAAGAAACCTAGGAAGAAGAAAGGGATCATTAAAAACATGCATGCGGTATGAAGTTTGTTGCTTCTGCCTGTTGCTGCTGGGGGGGCTCCTGCTCAGTAACTCCTCATCTCAGCTGGATGCATGCAAGTGCCCTGAGGGAGAGCTGCTGCTGCCTTCTAGGATCATGATGAGTCTCAGCTTGGTAAGGGGTCTCCACTGGTGCTGCTGTAGTGTTCTGTTTCATCTTCATTTCATTATTCTATAGATCTCTCTCTCTCTCTCTCTGAGAAGCAGATGTCCACTGCTGGTGGGAAGAGGGTCTTCCTCTCGGCTGGATATGGTAGAGAGGGTTCTCCTCTCAGCTGGATATGGAGAAGGGGGTCCTTCTCGCAGCTGGATACAACCAGTGCCATCTCTGTGAGCTGCTTTCCAGTCTCACTAGGCAACAGCAGGAAGTTTAGAAGCACTTCCCCTGGTCCTCTCAAACTCACCTGCCTCTCCAACCGCACACAGTGCGGTGGCACTGCTGGGAGCTACAGTGAGAAATGGCATTCAAATCTGGAACAGGGCACACTAAGCTTATGAGTATGTGCATTCACATTACTTCAATACTATTGCAGTAGCAGCCACTGTGGCTCTGACCAGAATTTGTTTCATAGTTGTGACAGTGGTGTCAGGTGCTCTTTAAGTGCTAGTATAAATGCACAGCTGTATCAAGTGCTATAGTGATTGCACAGCGGTATTAAATGCCAGTTTAAATGCACATCAGGTTTACCTAGTGTGGATGCACAGCAGTATTTATGTGTTAGTGTAAATGCCCAGCACTATTTTCTGCTAGCGTAGATGCACAGCAGTATTAAGTGCTATTGCAAATGCTTCTCTTACCTGAATGGTAGCTCCTCTGTGGTCTTCAGTAATTTTTTTGTTCAGCCCACAAAGGAAGGGAAATGATTGTAAATTGCCCCCGGAGGGGCTGGCATCATAATCCCTTTCTACATCCTAGTGGCCTGCTCCACCCCCATGCTCTGACATTTTATGATGTCTGCATAGGGCTAGCATAGAGACACGCTCCATTCACTTCTATGGAGCATGTTTTCTAAAGCAGATCTACTGATTTTAAATTGGGTTTTGGTAAAGATCGATGCCAAGGTTTAACTAACAACAGCCTTGCTACTTGAACCCTGGCATCAATCTTTACCAAAACCCAATTCAAACTCGGTAAATCTGCTTCAGAAATGATGCTCCATAGAAGTGAATGGAGCATGCCGCCGTACTCTCCCTATACAGATGTCATAAAACTCCGGAGCATAGGGGTGCAGCGGACTAGTAGGAAATGGAACGGGATCATGCAGCCAGCCCCTCGGGGAAAAATTATGATCCCTTCTCTTCCTTTGGAAGCTGCACAAAAAAATGATTGAAGACCACAGAGGAGCTCCCATTCAGGTAAGGGAGCTTCTTGTTCTTTGTTGAAA
This sequence comes from Neoceratodus forsteri, assembly GCA_016271365.2. NCBI lineage: Eukaryota > Metazoa > Chordata > Ceratodontiformes > Ceratodontidae > Neoceratodus > Neoceratodus forsteri. Next base: position 257,146,072 of record CM057452.1, read on the forward strand.
GCACCAAGAAAACTGCTAAAGTAGATGCAGTGTTAAAGGCTGGAGTAAATGCACGGTAGTACTAAATGCTAGTCTCAGTGCACAACAGTTACAAGTGCTACAGTTAATACACAGCAATAGTAAATGCTAGTGGAAATGCACTGCAGTTTTACCTACAAGAAATGCACAGCAGTTTTAGATGCTAGTGTAAATGCACAGCAGTATTAAATGCTAGTGTAAATGTACAGCAGTACTGTATGCTAGTGTATATGCAATTTCAAGTGCTAGAGAAAATGCACACACCAGTATTAAGTGCTAGATTAAATGCACAGCAATATTAAGTGCTAGTGTGACAGGAGCTTAAAGTGCTAGAGTAAAAGCACAGCAGTACTAAGTGCTAGTGTAAATGTACACTAGCTGTTAAAGAGCACTTTTCTTGATTCAAAAACATTTAACAGGAAATTCCTTACCTCATCACTTTTTCTAAGCCCCCCAAAGGAAAGGAAAGGAATTGTAATTTTCCCCAAAGGGCTGGCTGTATGATCCTTTTCCACTTCATGATTCTCTGATCCACTTGGCAGCTCTGACATTTTGTGACATCTTTATAGGTCAAGAGCAGGGGTGCACGCCATTCACCTGAATGGAGTGTCTTTTTCAAATGTGATTTCCCGATTTTAAATCGGGTTTTGGAACCTATTGATGCCAGGGTTTATCTAACAAGGCCAGAAAAGATTACAACAAGAAATGGTCTCACCCAGTCCAAAGAATAGTCCAGGCTAACTGCTGGGGAAAACAGTCCTGCAGTGCAAACTGAGGTAGACATGAAGCTCTCACAGGGCCAGACCTCCACCTTTGGTGAAGTAGTATTGAGGATCTGGCTTCATTGTTTCCTATCAAAATGAGTCCTCTGTGACAATGCAGTATTTTGTCCTGTGTCCCATCACATCCTGAATGAAAGCAAAATGTTTACACAGGGTCAGCCCAGTCCATATGGTGAAGCTGCACATGGACTATGCCGTAGTGATACTGGCTGCTGCAGGAGGTCCGGACTCCCGGTTCTGAGTCTGGACTTTATCCAAAGCTCCACGAAACACCCAGTCCACTCATTCCACTTCAGTGGCATACCACACCCATTCTGAAACATATGGATAGGGCTCCTGGGGGTACTCCATTTGGATTCTCCTCCTCACCCACCTCTCCGCCTGGGACCACTCTGGAATACTTTGAATACTGGTCCGTGGGGCCAGGCCATCCGACAACCACACACTAGTCCTATACTTGAGGTTCATGGGGTCACCAGGGAGCAAACTGTCCATTTTCAGCTGGAGCTGGACACTCATCTGATGCAGTCGAGGAGTATAATCAGGCACAGACAGACCGGGCCATCAACAGGGCTGAGAGATGGCATGCTCTACATCTTGATCTTCAAAAGTCATGGGGGCTGGGTGCTTCCCAGAAGGCAGGACTGGGGTGTTCCCCCAAAACCTTCCCATACAAGCTGCTGGAACCTGCCTTCTCCACTATCAGATCAGGGGCTTCCCTATGGACCCAGTAGCATTGCATCTCGAAGTCACAGAAGCCTTGGCAGGCATGAGGGTGGGCTCTGACAGAAGATTTTTCAAATCCACCATGCCCTCTGCCATGGGGAGTTTCAAAGGCCTTAGATGGAGATGGGCTGGGCAGATGTCTGTGCCCACTCTCCTCTGTGGATGCTTCAGGGCAAACTTCATAAACAGACTGCTTCTGCTGAGCGCATCTCCTCCCAGTCCTCCAAACTGTATGGCATGGTGGATTGGCTCGCTGGTGACATAGGCATTGGCCAGATCCAAGAGGTCAAGTATAGGGGTGTAGAGTATACATTAGCCACTGGTGGAACACCACAGGTACAGGATGAACACAAGGGCAGTCTGATCACAACTACCCCTTGGTAACTGCACACAGAGTTCTTATCAAGAGTAGCAGATTTCTCCACCATGCTCCAAAGCCAGGAGAGCAGCAACGCTGGTACATTCACGAGTCGGTCCACATTCTTAGGTGCTTCAGCCATCCTCATAACAAACTGTTGCCACGGTCTCTACGTGCCTCTCATGCTGCAACTCAAAATGGCGCCGGCAGTCCTCACTCCCCCAAGCCCCATGCTTCTACCATCCACTGCCAGCAAATCAGCATCCAGAACACAGTTCATTTGACTAAAATTAAGTATGCATGAAAGCCTCCCAGCATGGCACCAGCCAAAAAGGCACGAAGCAACAATCCAGGATGGCAGGATCCAGGACTACAACCAAGAAAAAACAGACTTCAGTCCACCTCCATGATTCAGCAAGCCCTCCAGCAGTCTAGGTAACTTACAGCACCCTTAAAATCATATTCCACGTAACCACGTGGAAAAAGGGTGCCTCATCAGCATTTGGTGCATATACTTTAACCTGTATTACATCTCTGATCTGTATCCTACCCCTCACTATTACCCATTTGCCCTCCTTGGCCACTTCCTTTTCTACCATCTGTAGGAAACTGCCTCTTTTAATCAGGATGGAAACTCCCCTTTTTTGGAATGAAAACCACCTTGCTATCTCTTCCCCCACCCACTCTCTCTGTAGTTTAGCTGCCTCATTCTTTAATAGATGAGTCTTCTGTAGAAAAGCCACATCGCACTTCATGGTTGTAAGGACAGACAAAATTTTCTTTCTTTTAATTGGGTGGTTACCCCTCTTAACATTCCAAGAGACAAATTTTAGTTCCTCCATATATCCCTGCGAGTTCCTAAACCTTAGTGCATAACAAATAAAATCAGATTGGCCTTACCTGGCTACCACATTGCAGCCACCCATGTCATAGAAACATAGAAACATAAACTTTGATGGCAGATAAGGACCGCTTGGCCCACCCAGTCTGCCCATTTCCCTACCTATTGGATAAGCTGCGGATCTTAGTTAACCAACAGCATACTTTCTCCTACCCCCCCCATAATTGCCTTATGTCTGTCCCATGCATTTTTGAATTCCCCCACTGTTTCTGACCCCAGCCTCCTCAGGGAGGCGGTCCATCATCTACCACCTTCTCTGTGAAAAAATACTTCCTCACGTTGCCCGAGCCATCCCCCCATCTTTAAATTGTACCCCTTGTTCTTGCACATCTCTTTTTCTGAAAGATGCTTCCCTCTTGGACTTTGTTGATTCCTTTGAGGTACTTGAAAGTTTCTATCATGTCGCCCCTCTCCCTCCTTTCTTCGAGGGTGTACATATTAACATCTAGTCTCTCTTCATATGGTTTCTGGTGCAGACCCTACACCATTTTAGTTTTCCTCCTCTGGACTTCCTCCATCCTGTCTATGTCCTTGCTGAGATGGGGTCTCCAGAACTGCATGCAGTACCCCAGATGGGGTCTCATCAACTGTCTGTACAGAGGGATGACAATTTCCTCTTTTCTACTGGTGATGCCTCTCCCCATACATCCCAGTATCCCTCAGCCCTCCTTACTACCTACTCACATTGCCTGCCTACCTTTAGGTTGTCTGATATTACTATCCCCAGGTCCCTTTCCATTTTTGTTGTTGTTAGTACCTTCCCCCATTGTTTACCCTTCCCCTGGGTTTTTGTTTCCCAGGTGCATTACTTTGCACTTCTTAGCATTGAATCTAAGCTGCATACTTTTGGCCATTCCTCCAACCTTGACAAGTCCCTTCTCATCCTTTCCACCCCTCCTTGTGTATCAACCCTGTTGCAGATCTTTGTATCATTTGCAAAGAGGCATACTTTTCCTTCCATTCCATCTGCAATGTCATTTATAAAGACATTAAAGAGGACCGGACCCAGTACCGAACCCTGCAGTACCCCACTAGTAACCCCCCTTTCTTCAGAGTGGACTCCATTTACTATTACCCTCTGTGTCCTGTTGTCTAGCCAATTTTTTACCCAGGCTACCACCCTGGGACCCACTCCCAGCCTGGGTAACTTTTTTATTAATGTGTGGGCCTGTGTCAAATGCCCAGCACGAAGTACCCCTTGTTGAGATAGCAAGAGAGATAACAGAAGAAAGGCAGAAAGGGGAACACACAGGTACAGTAAAGAGAGAGTCTACAGAGTGGACATTTACAAATGCATAGATACTGTCGGCAGATAAGGGCCTATGGCTCACCCAGTCTGCCCATTTGAGCTCGTGAGATCACTTTGTTTGTTTAGAAGTCTGTTGCCTCTTACCCTGACCTCCAGGATTCCCTTATGTCTATACCATGCATTCTTAAATCCTGTGATTGTTTCAGCCCCCACCACTTCCTCAGAGAGGATGTTCCACTTGTGCACCACCCTTTCTGTGAAGAAAGTCCTACTCACGTTTCCTCTGAATCGCTCTCCCTCCAACTTCATCCCATGCCCTCTAGTCCTGGAACATCTTTTTTGCTGGAAAATAGTGTTTTCTTGCACCCTGCTCCTCCATCTAAGGTACTTGTAATGTATGTCTCTATCATAACCCCTCTCTCCCTTCTCTCCTCCAGGAAGTATATATTCAACAGCTAATATTCTTCAAGTGAAACTACCTCTGGCTGGAAGCTGCAATACTGAACATAGGATTTGCAAGAAAGCGAGTTGTGCTCACAACAGAGGGAGGTGAACCTTACAATTGTCTTTGGTTTGTAGCAGATATTCTGCAGGTGGAGGCTACTTCTAACTGAAAGGTGAAATAAGGAACTTAGAATTATCAGGAAAAGACAGTCTTTCAAGCAGCAGAGGGAGGTGGATCTAGCTTTACTTTTGTTCCAGTTCTTAAGATTTTCAGTGCAGGAAGAGTTTAAACCCTGGGCTAAGAATTTGTCATAAGTCCTGAAATAAGTGCAGGTATAGGTTGTGTATTTGACCCAGACAGTGCCCTGGGGGTGGAAACTGTTTTTTGTGTTTATCTGTGTGTGCCTTAAAAGACCGGACCAGACTTTGTCAGGAAGTGCTTACATCATAGCTACTTATCAGCCAATAGCTTTGGTAACAGACCTGAGAACAATAGTATTATAAGCAAGTGTTTTATAGCAAACTCATCAGAACAGCTAATATTCTTCGAGTGAAACTAGCTCTGGCTGGAAGCTGCAATACTGAACACAGGATTTGCAAGAAAGCGAGTTGTGCTCACAACAGAGGGAGGTGAACCTTACAATTGTCTTTGGTTTGTAGCAGATATTCTGCAGGTGGAGGCTACTTCTAACTGAAACGTGAAATAAGGAACTTAGAATTATCAGGAAAAGACAGTCTTTCAAGCAACAGAGGGAGGTGGATCTAGCTTTACTTTTGTTCCAATTCTTAAGATTTTCGGTGCAGGAAGAGTTTAAAGCACAGCTGACTTATTTTGGGGCTGACTGCTTTCAGAGCACAAACCATCAGGCTGTTTCGGGGCTGGGGAGGTTTACCTGTGTCTGACTTTGATGTCTGGATTTTTCTCTGTTTGATTAGCAGGGTATTTTCTCTGTCAAATTGTTGTGTAGGGTATCTTGCTGACAGGAAGGCACTCATCGCAGTGGTGGGTCAGAGCTTTTAGCTGATTGTTTTGTGAGGGCACAGTTTAGGCCCAACCCCCTTCCCACCTCTCACCCCAACCACCCCTGGAAATAGTTTCATTATACCTGGGGTTCTGACATCATTTCCTCAAGAGTGCAAGGTGCATATCACTGTCATATCCTCTCTAGCAAACTGCACTGACAATATAAGCATACACATTGTATAATATATATTTCTATATAACAAACCAATCACACACACACACACACAAAAAGAAAGTAGATAAACATGTGGGGAGTGCAATGTAAGTGCAGTGCAATGGGGCAGCAGTCTTCCGGGAGTCTTTCTGGAGGCTGAGATGCTGCCCTATTTGCAGACAACTCTCTGCCCTGAGGGAGGAAGTTGCCCATCTTCAGGCCACACTGGACAGTAGTAAGGGAACCTTCCCCCAGGCCACACTGGACGGTAGGAAGGGAACCTCCCCCATCCAGGGAGCACCAAAGCCACCACCACTACCTCAGAGGTTGCGAGGAAAGCACAGCAGTTGGACCACAGTGGGCTCAGGGAGGGTGAGGATGGTGGAACAGAGGCACACCCAGTCAGTTGTTCCACTCCACAATCCACACACCATTCTGGGGGAGCATAGCTCCCCTATGGATGCACCTGCAGAGGAGACTAAGGAGGCTGAGGACAACTGTCACAAGGGAGGCCCACAGGAAGGAGGCAGAGGACACCACAAGGAAAGGAAGCAGCTCCTGGTGGGGACTCAATTAGGGGATAGAACTGGGGGAGCAGGGAAGCATCACGAGAACAGCTGCACGGGAGTCTGAGCTGGACATCATTGTCCACCTAGGGACAAATGACTTGGCTCATCATGAGATTAGAGCAGTGCAGAAGGACTTTGTAGAATTGGGGAGGGGTCTAAGACAAGTAGCACACACAGTATCCTTCTCAGAGGTGCTGCCTGTCAATGGCATGAGTGAGGTGAGGGTACTTTGCACCATGCAGTTTAATGAATGGTTGAAAAAATGGTGTGGAGCACAGGGGTTTGGCTTCATTGGAGACTGGGGTTCCACCTGGAGGGACACCAGACTATACTGGCAGGATGGTCTGCATCTGTCCAGGAAGGAACAAGCCTTTTGAGCAATCGGTTTAAATGCTTCATTGGCAAGCTTTTAAACTAGTCAAGGGGAGGCACTGATAAGCAGCAGGAAAATCCAGCCTCTCCTACAAAACAGGGTATTAAATGAGAAAAGACCGAGGTAGAAAGGTCAGTGGGGATGTTGCAACAGAAGGTAAAGCTATCAAAAATGGAGAGCAATGAGTACCAATGCCCGTAGTCTGAGTAACAAGCTTCCTGAATTAGTGGCCTTGATGGAGGAGGAACATCTGGATATTGTGGCAGTCACAGAAACATGGTACACAAAACCATGACTGGGACGTAAACATACCAGGATACACTATCTACAGGAGGGGCAGGGAGGGTAAAAGAGGAGGAGGAGTAGCTCTTACATAAGGGAAGGAATCAAAGCAACAGAACAAAAGGGTAAACAGGAGGAGAAAAGAGCACTGTGGGTCAATTTGGAGACTGGCAATGGCACCACAATCCGCAAAGGGTTGTATACAGACCTCTTCTCAGGGGAGGAAATGGACAAGAAAATGATAGAAAGTATACTTAGAATGGCAGAAAAGGGGAGATATTGCTGATGGGTGATCTGAATATGCCAGATGTTAACTGGAGTGCAGTTGCAGCAGCCACGTCGAAGAGTGGGGTTATTCTAGATGCCCTACAGGGGACATGCCTTAGACAACTAGTATTGGAGCCCACGCAAGAGGGAGCAATCTTAGACCTGGTTCTCTCAAATGGAGATGAAGAGAGGATCACAGATGTAGAAGTGGGTAGCCATCTGGGAACTAGCGACCATTGAACAGTATGGTTCACAATAAACACTGTAATAGAGTCAAGTCATACAAAGGCAAAAGTACTGGACTTTAGGAGGGCTGACTTTGCCAAAATGGGTGAGTGCCTAAGGAATGCACTAGCAAATGGGCAGGAAGGAGTGGTGGAAGAACAATGGGGAATAATAAAAACTGCCATCACAGAGGTAACAAGCATTTGTGTGAAGCAAATAAACAAAACAAAATGATGTAAGAAACCACTATGGTTCTCAAAGGAAGTGGCAGTCAAGAGAAAAAGAAAGCATTCAGGAAGTACAAGGAATCACAGAAGGAGCAGGACAGAGAACTGTATCAGTTAAAGCAAAAGGAAGCTGGGAAGGCAGTCAGAACAGCAAAGGCCCAAACCGAAGAAAAGATAGCCAACTCAGTTAAGAAGGGGGATAAAACCTTTTATAGGTACATCAGGGAGTGAAGGAAGACAAAGGGAGGGATAGTGAGGCTTAATAAAGGGAGGGAGGGTGGGCAGAGGAGACTAGGCAGAGATACTAAACAAATATTTTTGCTCAGTATTTACAAAGGAAGAGGGAGGTACCGAAAACAAACAGTAGAACCACTCTGGATACAGAAGTTGATACCAGCCATTTACAGAAGAAAGGGTTCTGAAAGAACTCTTAAAACTGAAGGTGGACAAAGCAATGGGGCATGATGAGATTCATCCCAGAATTCTAAAATAACTAAGGGTAGAACTAGTGACACCACTGACCACCCTTTAACAAATAATGGGAGGATGGGTGGTACCCGAGAACTGGAGGAGGCAGATGTGATTCCCCTTCACAAAAGTGAGACAAGGCAGAAGCAGGAAACTACAGACCTGTTAGTTTAACCTCAGTGGTAGGGAAAATGATGGAATCACTTCTGAAGGAAAGAATTGTCAGTATCTAGAGGCCAGAGGCACAGGACCCAAGGCAGCATGGATTCACAGTGGGAAGGTCATGCCAGAAAAATCTGATAGATGTCTTTGACTGGGTGACAAAAGTAGTAGATCAGGGAGGGGCTGTGGACATGGCCTACCTAGACTTTAGCAAGGCATTTGACACAGTCCCACACAAAAGATTAATATACAAGTTAGCCAGCCTGGGAATGGGTCCCAAGATGACAGCCTTGGTAAAGAATTGACTGGAGAATAGGACACAGAGAGTAATAGTAAATGGAGTCCACTCTGAAGAAAGGGGTTACTAGTGGGTACAAGCAGGAGTTCAGTATTAGATCGGGTCCTCTTAAATGTCTTTATAAGCGACATTGCAGAGGGACTGAAGGAAAGTATGTCTCTTGCAGATGACACAAAGATCTGCAACAGAGTTGATGCACAAAGTGGAGTGGAAAGGATGAGAAGGACTTGGCAAGGTTAGAGAATGGTCAAATGTATAGGCTTCGATTCAATGCTAAGAAGTGCAAGGTAATGCACCTGGGAAGCAAGAAACCAGGGAAGAGTACACAATGGGGGTGAGATACTAACAACAACAAAAATGGAAAGGGACCTGGGGTAGTCATATCAGATGACCTAAAGGTGGGCAAGCAATGTGAGAGGGCAGCAAGGAGGGCTGAGGGATACTGGGATGCATAGGGAGAGGCATCACCAGTAGAAAACAGGAAGTTATTATCCCTGTACAGACAGCTGGTGAGACCCCATCTGGAGTACTGCATGCAGTTCTGGAGACCCAATCTCGCAAAGACATAGACAGGATGGAAGCTGTCCAGAGGAGGAGCACTAAAATGGTGCAGGGTCTGCACCAGAAGACATATGAAGAGAGACTAAAGGAGCTTAATATGTATAGCCTCGAGGAAAGGAGGAGAGGGGGACATGATAGAAACTTTCAAGTACCTCAAGGGAATCAACAAAGTCCAAGAGGGTAGCATCTTTCAAAAAAAGAGGTGTGCAATGACAAGGGGGCACAATTTGAAGGTGGGAGGGCAGCTCAGAGGTAATGTAAGGAAGTATTTTTTCACAGAGAGGGTTGTGGATGCATGGAACGGCCTTCCGGAGGAGGTTGTGGAGTCAAAAACAGTGGTGGAATTCAAGCATGCATGGGACAGTCATAAGGCAATTCTAGGGGGTGGGGGTAGAAAGAAGTAGGCTGCTGGTTAACTAGGATCTGCAGCTTATCCATTAGGTAGGGAAATGGGCAGACTGGGTGGGCCAAGCGGTCCTTATCTGCCGTCAAATTCTATGTTTCTATGTTTCAAGTTCTTCAGCCTGTCCTCATAGGACTTGTGATGCAATCCCTGTACCATTTTTGTTGCCCTCTTCTGAACCTTCTCCACCCTGTCCATGTCCTTAAGTAGGTAAGGTCTTCAGAACTGGACATTGTACTCCAGGTGGGGCCTCACTAGTGTCTTGTATAGTGGAATTATGATCTCCCTTTTCCTGCTGGTGATGCCCCTGCCTATAAATTCTATTTGCTTTACCTGCCACCTTGTCACACTGTTTCCCTACCTTGAAGTCATCAGAAATGATAACCCCATTTAATGAGATATATAGCTGAGTTACTAGTGTGCCCATCTTCTTGAAGGTGGAAGCAAGCCACTTTGGAACAATTGGGTCAAAGAGCCTTTTATCACAGAGTCCCCCACTAGATAAACAGCTTATCTGCTGCCCTTACTAGTGGTACTAAGATAAGTCTCTTCAAAACTTCACTAAAGGATTTTCTTGCCCAGAACTCCATGTGTGACTGCCCCTAGTATATTTCTCTAATTTCAGCCCTGCTATCCTCCCCCCTTCCTCAACTGCTAGTATACTATATAATTTGTAATATGTTACTAAGTACCCTATCACTGTTAACTCACCTATTGTACTACGCTCTGCATTGTAATAATGTCTAATGTTGAATGCTTGCTTAATTTTTTTTCCTGTATTTTCTGTTTTGTGCTTGACTCTGGGCTGTCCCTGCCCTCTGTACATAATATTACTCAGTTATTCAATTGATAATGGTGCTCCTTTATTTAACCTCCCCTGTGTTATTGTCTGTACTCCATGTTAATTGACGAACAGCCTTTGCAAAAGAGTCTTTGACTCAAAGGATTGCAATTCTGATATCTAAATAAATAAATAAATATATAAACTGGGAGCTGTGAAGGAGACACTGTACTGAACTGACAATCTGCAGGGCTCACTCTTGCTCAAATCTGAGGGAGATGTACCTTGCTTTACTTTAAATTTTACGCTTGGTATTGCTTTATTTGTTTTTTTTTAATCAAGAAGGAGTTTGCAATACTGCTTACTGTATGTATTTGTAGATTGGGAGTTTAACTTCAGAGGGATTGAAATACTGCATAATTGGGATTCCCTTGTGGATAGCTGGATTTTTCTCTACTAGTATTTTGGTGACAGTTTTCATCAAACTATTTTTGGTATAGCGAACTATTTACTGGTGGCTGAGGATTTGTCACTGTAAGGCCTGCAGTTTAGTGCAGGTTAGTGAAGGCTTGTGTATTTGACCCAGACAGAGCCTCAGGTGGTAGAAACTGGTTTTCTCTGAGTCTTCAGAGCACAGAACACCAGATTGTATTGGGTCAGTGGAGGCTTACATCATAGGTATTGGGCTCAACTGCTTTATTTTTCTCTGACTGTAATTGTTTCTTGCCTGGTATATTCTCTGTTAAATTGATGTGCAGGTTGTCTTGCTGACAGGAAAGTCAGCACTCACTAGGGTGGTGCAGGTTGTCTTGCTGAAAGGAAGGTCAGCACTCACCGGAGTGGTGGGTCAGAGCTGTAGCTGATTGTCTCTGGAGGGCACTGGCTTGGTCCCCAGGGTATAATTTCCTTTATACCAGCAGTTTCTGACATCACTTCCCCAAGAGGGCAAGGGGCATACAACTGTCATATCCTTAACAGTCCAGCACACTGCATAGAGGGTAAATGCATGCACACACTAAAAAAAAGACACACACAAAAGAATATACATATATTAAACAGGAAGGGAGAGAGACCTGTGGGGAGTGGTGCAATGTACTGGCTGTGGGGCAGCAGTCCTCTAGGAGACATTCTGGAGGCTGCAATGCTGCCCTATTTGCAGAGAACTCTCTGCTCTGAAGGAGGAGGTTACCCGTTTCCAGGCCGATCTGGCAAGGAGTAGGGGAACCTCCCCCACCCAGGGAACACCAGGGCCACCACCGCTGCCTCAGAGGTTGCCAAGAAAGAGGAGCAGTTGGACCACAGTGGGCTCAGGGAGGGTGATGGTGGTGGAACACAGGCACATTCCTCCAGTTGTACCTCTCCACAATTCATACACTGTTCTGGCAGAGCATGGTTCCTCTGCGTGGTTCCTCTATGGAGGCACATGCAGTGGAAACCAAGGAGGATCCTAGGAACCTCCACAAGGAAGACCCACAGGAGGGTGGCACAGGAAACCACAGAGGAAGGAAGCAGCTGCTGGTGGGGGACTCAATTATTAGGGGTGTAGAACTGGAGGAGGGAGGGGAGATGGAGGTAAGGTGCCTGCCCACCACCATGGCTTGGAGGGACAGGAAGCGAATCCCCAGGATCATGACAGCAGCTGAATGGGAGAAGGAGCTAGACATCATTGTCCACCTAGGGACAAATGACCTAGCTGGGCATGGGATTGGAGCAGTGCAGTGGGAGTTTGTGGAGTTGGGGAGGGTCTGTATTGGCACGATGGTCTGCATCTGTCCAGGAGGGAATCAGGATCCAAGGTGTTAAGTTTAAATGCTTCATTGGCAAGCTTTTAAACTAGCCAATGAGGAAGGCACTGATAACAAGCAGGGAATTCCCAGTCTTCCCCCACAAAACAGGGTAGTTAGTGAGGTAAACACCAAGTTAGAAAGGTTGATAAGGAGCAGGACAGGGGTAAATGGAGAAAAAGGCAAAGGCAGTAAGGGCAGAGAAGGGGCTACAAGGGGTAAGGCCATCAAAAAATGGAGGGTGATAAATACCAATGCCCATAGTCTGGGTAACAAGCTTTCTGATCTAGTGGCCTTGATGAAAGAGGGACACCTGGATATCATGGCAGTCACAGAAACATGGTACATGGAGAACCATGACTGGGATGTCAACATACCAGGGTACACAATCTACAGGAGGGACAGGGAGGGTAAAAGAGGAGAAGGACAAGAAGCTTTCTACGTAAGGGAAGGGATCAAAGCAATGGAAGTAAAGGGTAAACGGAGGAGATGAGGCACTGTAGGTCAACTTGGAAACAGGAAAGGGCACCACAATCCACATGGGGGTTGTTTACAGACCCCCGTCTCAGGGGAAGGAAATGGACAAGGAAATGATAGAAGGCATCCTTAGAATGGAAGAAAAAATGGGAGATATTGTTGATGGGGGACCTGAATATGCCAGATGTTAACTGGAGCACATTTGCTGAAGCCACATCCAAGAGTGGGGTCATTCTTGATGCCCTGCAGGGGACATGCCTCAGACAGCTAGTGTTGGAACCCACTCGGGAGGGAGCAATTTTTGACCTGGTACTCTCAAATGGGGGTGGAGAGAGAGGATCACAGATTTAGAAGTGGGTAGCCATCTGGGAACAATCAGCCACCAAACAGTGTGGTTCATGATGCATACAGCCATAGAGTCAGACCATACAAAAGCAAAGGTACTGGACTTTAGAAGGGATGACTTTGGCAAATGGGTGAGTGCCTAAGGAGTGCACTAGTGAATGGGCAGGAAGGAGGGGTGGAAGAACAATGGGAAAAAATCAAAACTATCATCACAGAGGCAACAAGCCTTTGTGTGAAGCAAATAAAACAAAGTGAAGTAAAACACCTCTATGGTTCTCAAAAGAGGTGGCGGGGAAGGTTAGGGAGAAAAAGATAACATTCAGGAAGTATAAGGAATTGCAGAAGGAGCAGGACAGAGAACTGTATCAGCTAAAGCAGAAGGAAGCAGGGAAGGCAGTCAGAATAGTGAAGTCCCAAACTGAGGAAAGATAACCAACTCAGTTAAGAAGGGGGATAAAACCTTTTATAGGTACATCAGGGAGTGAAGAAAGACCAAGGGAGGGATAGTGAGGCTTAATGGAGTGGAGGTGGACAGAGTGTGACAGTGAAAAGACAGAGATACTGAACGAATACTTTTGCTCAGTATTCACAAAAGAAGAAGAGGTAGAGGTACCTAAATCAAACAATAGAAGCACTCTGGATGGGGGGGGCAATACCAATCCATTCACAGAAGAAAGGGTTCTGAAAGAACTCCCAAAACTCAAGGTGGACAAAGCAATGGGGCCTGACAGGATTCACCACAGAATTCTGAAAGAACTAAGGGGAGACCTAGTGACACTACTTACTACCCTTTTTAACAAATCATGGAAGGATGGTGTGGTACCTGAGGACTGGAGGAGGGTGGATGTGATTCCCCTTCACAAAGTGGGAGCAAGGCAGAGGCAGGAAACTACATACCAGTTAGTTTGACCTCAGTGGTGGGGAAAATGATGGATTCACTTCTGAAAGAAAGAAAAGAATTGTTGAGTACCTAGAGGCCAGTGGGCACAGGACTGAAGGCAGCATGAATTCACAGTGGAAAGGTCATGTCAGACAAATCTAATAGATTTCTTTGACTGGTGACCAAAGTAGTAGGCCGGGGGCTGTGGTTATTGCCTACTTAGACTTCAGAAAATCATTTGACATAGTCCCACACAAAAGAGTAATAAACAAGTTAGCAAGCCTGGGAGTGGGTCCCAGGGTGGTAGTCTGGGTAACAAACTGGCTGGACAACTGGATGCAGAGGGTAATAGTAAATGGAGTACACTCTGAAGAAAGGATGATTACTAGTGGGGTACTGCATGGTTCAGTACTGGGACCGGTCCTCATGTTTTTATAGGAGACATTGTGGAGGGTCTGGAAGGAAAAGTATGCCTCTTTGCAGATGACACAAAGATCTGCAACAGGGTTGGTACACAAGGGGAGTGGAAAGGATGAGAAGGGACTTGGTAAGATTGGAGGAATGGTCAAAAATATGGCAGCTTAGATTCAATGCAAAGAAGTGCAAAGTAATGCACCTTGGAAACAAAAACCCAGGGGAAGAGTACACAATGGTGGGGAGGGACTAACAACAAAAAAAATGGAAAAGGATCTGTGGGTAGTCATATCAGATGACCATAAGGTAGGCAAGCAATATAAGAAGGCAGTAAGGAGGGCTGGGGGGATACTGGGATGCATAGGGAGAGGCATCACCAGTAGAAAAGAACAAGTTGTTATCCCTCTGTACAGACAGTTGGTGAGACCCCATCTGGAGTACTGTGTGCAGTTCTGGAGACCCCATCTCCGCAATGATGTGGACAGGATGGAGGCAGTCCAGAAGAGGGCAACTAAAATGGTGCATGGTCTGCAACAGAAGCCATATGAAGAGAGACTAAAATAGTTTAATATGTATATTCTTGAGGAAAGGAGGGAGTGTGGGTGGACATGATAGAAACTTTCAAGTACCTCAAGGGAATCGACAAAGTCCAAGAGGGGAGCATCTTTCAGAAAAAGAGATGTGCAAGAACAAGGGGGCACAATTTGAAGATAGAGGAGGGATGGCTAAGGGGCAACGTGAGGAAGTATTTTTTCATGGAGAGGGTGGTGGACGCATGGAACTGCCTTCCTGAGGAGGTCGCGGGGTCAAAAACAGTGGGGGAATTCAAGAATGCATGAGACAGACATAAGGCAATTATAGTGGGGGGGTAGGAGGAAGTATTCTGTTGGTTAACTAGAATCTGCAGCTTATCCAATAGGTAGGGAAATTGGCAGACTGGGTGGGCCCAAGCAGTCCTTATCTGCCATCAAAATCTATGTTTCTATGCCAGAGACATCCATTATAACAACAGATCCTTAATGTTTCAGAAAGCATTGTAGAACAAACTCCCATTTCTATTAAGTTCTCCAAAAAGGAGAGTGTCACTATTGCAACTGCACAGATCAATAAGAATCTCAACCACTTAGTCAGCATTGAGGGTTTCCTCTCATGGAGGGTGACCCCCGTGTCACCTACTTCCCCACCCCTCCTACCAAGTTGAAGTTGAAGTTTTATTTTATTAAATGTACATAATTTACACAAAATTGTTACATTTAGTACCTATGTTACAATAATACAGAAGCCATAAAAGATAAAACAGTATTATAATACTGACTCAACATTTGCTGCCCAATCGATACGTTACAATATTTAAAAACGTTGCTGTGCCATACATTACTTTTTTCTCAGATAGGGGCAACAGATATAAATACTTAGCATTTTCATCCTTAAAAAATTTTCCACACAGCAAAGGGTCAATCCAAATTTTTTGTTCATTCTGAACAGCTGTACAATGCAAAGTCAGATGTTGGATTGTTATAAAAGATTCCTTTTGCACATGCATTCCGTTATAACTCTTTTTGTTGAAAATATATCAGTAATGCCTGGTAAATATCCTCACACTGTTCCTAATCTTGCTAAACAAAGTACATTCCTATGTGACTTATTTTCACAAAAAAGTAAATATTGTAAAATGCCCACTCTTGTTTTAAGATTACTATATATACTATTTCTATCCAAGATTTTTAATTTTTCAAAATCTTTTTGGACAAAAATATCCGTTACTGTTTGCAAACCTTCAGAGGCAAAGACAGAAGGATTTAGATATACATGATTGGACATTATACTATTTAAAACAAGCCTTCTGAGACTAGTATCTAGTTGTATAAACCAGTTCATCATTCTGTAGTTATTTGCACTGAAATTATGCATCATATCTTTGCAGCACATCTTGGGTAGTGTATCATCTTCCATTAATTGTATGCTTTTCCAGAGATGTATTGCCCCCATCAAAATCTTAGGTTCTAATGCTATTACTCCCATTTCTAACGGTAAAAATGACGAGGGTGTAATTCTAGGGATACCTGATATAGTTCTTAGGAAGAAATTTTGTACAGGTTCCAGATGATTTGGGTTTACCCTCATTCCTCAAATGTCACTGCCATATAATATTTGGCCAATTATTTTTGCATCAAAGGCATTTTTTTGCGCTTTGAAAGAATTATTAGCAAATTTAGTAAAAAAATCTAAAATTAGCTAGGCCTGATTGTTGGGCAGGCATTTTAACTTGTGTTGTATTAAGTACCTCTGGTGAGAGGTGGTGATATATCTTGCACTGTATTTGTAGCTATTATCTACACATATATTATATTAGCGAGTGAGGAAATTGGAGGTCTGGATTGAAACTACTACTGTCAGACACACTCCAAACACCTTCCAACTCTCTGCATTTGTCTATTTAAGACCTCTTTGGCTTAATATCCCCAACACCACCAGGGAGAGCCTTTTTAAAGGCTATAAGTGCTGTTTAGGTACTTTAAAACATCTCAATTTGCAAGCGTGAAACCAGAAGTACTGTAAGCCTAATGCTTCCGGTTTTACAGCATAAAATCACTCACTCTAGCGAGCAGGGTGAGCGTGTGTGGGGCGGCATGCGGAGATGCATTCAGAGACACGCGTTGTAGTGTGTGTCTACTGTGTCCACTGTTGACACCAGGACAAGGGCATAACAGTATAATCAGACACTGTCTGTTGAACTAGCTGAAATTCCATATCTAGAGTCACTAGTTATAAGTATTTACAATGATGAAACAAGCTAACAATTGCTGTTCTTCATGTAAAATGTATGCTATTGGGGAAACAATCCCCCAATTTTATTTGTAATAAATGCCAGTTGGTTACCACATTGCAAGCGGATATTAAACGCCTAACAGTTAGAGCTACAAGTGGTACTGAGATAGAAGCACTTGAAGACTATATAGACCAGATGTCAATGTTGTTAAATGTTGATACATCAACAACTTGTACTAATAAGTCTATTACAGGACAAGAAGCAGATTCTATATTACACTGTGCTCCTTCCTTCATTGAGAGTTGTATAATAAGTTCTACACCTGCTAATATAAATCCTGAGTTTACACCTCAGGCATTATTGCCCCCTGAAAGAGATGAATGGGTGACTATTTCAAATAATAAGACTAAGAAACATTGCAGTCGCAACTCCATTGTTGCCCCTACATTATCAACGCATAATCCCTTTCACCCTCTGTCTTTTGTAAATGATGATGGACTAAATAACCCTGAAATTTTGAATGAGTGTCCTACTACATCGGGAATTAGTACAGTAGTTACAAAAACACTAATTCCCTTCTTCCCCTAGTATTTCCCAAAATTGATGATCAGCCATTGTTGCCTAATACTCTTTCTATTTCAAACAAATCACAAGAGAAATATTCCCCACCGAACCAAAAGACATACAAGTTTTTGTCTTGGGTGACTCCATTATTAAATATACTGATAAAGCCATTTGTAACCCAGATAAAATCAATAGAACATGTTCTAGTTACAGGGGGTCTAAAGTGTCTGACATAACACCTATGGTAAAATCTATTTTGTCCCAAGCAGGAAAAATCCTCTAGTAGTTATCCATCTTGGGACTAATGACATCAACAAACACCAATTGAACAACTGAAACAAGACTATGTTGCTCTCCACAATATTCTTGAAGAAAGAGGGTGTAGTATATGTTTTTCTGAGATTGTATCAGTTCCCAGAGCACCCCCCTGTACTTTAAGTAAAGTTAAAATTATCAATGAATGGTTACATAAATTGTGTCTTAGGCAGGACCTTCCTTGCCTAACCCATTGGGAAGAATTTAATGTCTGCCCATCCCTCTTTTGCTGGGGTGGTTTGCATCTCAGCAGAAGAGGGAGTACATTGTTGGGACGTAAGATCAGCACTTTCATTCATAAGCATTTAAACTAACATCAGTGGGGGAGATTGCGTTTAAACCTAAATCTCTTAATACCTCTAGTCTTGTTCATAAGAAACAACAACTTAATATTCTGTCCTTTAATGCTCGCTCTCTGAGTACTCTTAAATTGGCTGAATTAGAAGTTAAAATTCAACTGCACAATCTCAGTTTAATATCCATAACTGAGACATGGGGTAACTCAGATAAACTATGGTCAGTAGAGATACCAGGATTTAAACGTTATACTAAAAATAGATTAGGAAACAGAAAGGGCGGTGGGGTATGTCTCTATATAAAGAATGATATTCCATCATTTGAGATTACTTCTAATGCCCAAAATGAAAGTATATGGGTCACCCTTCAATTATATGGTCAATCAAAGATGGTAGTAGGCACTTGTTATAGATCTCCATCAACTGATTTGGATTACACTTTATCCTTAACAAAATAAATATCTTCATTAGCTATAAACTGCACAGTCCTCATTTTAGGTGATTTTAACCTACCATCTATTGATTGGGAGACTCTAACCAGCAGTTCTCAACATGACAAACTTTTTTATTGACAATTATAGATTTGGGCCTTGTTCAATTAGTTAGGGAACCAACCTGAGGGAATAATATCTTAGACCTTCTCATCACTAATGATGAAAATAAAATAACTAATCTTAACATTATAGACCCTCTGGGCAGTAGTGATCATACGGCTGTTCAGTTTTCCATTTCTTATGATTCATATATTCAAAATAGTAAACTTATGATCAAACAATATGAAAAGGCAAATTTTCCAAGATTAACGAAATTTTAAATAACATTGATTGGGTAAATAGGCTTTCATCTCTAAATACTGAAGAAGCTTGGACATACTTTAAATCAAAAATTTATGAACTTGAATATCAGTATGTTCCCGTAAAAAACAAATATAACAAAAAAGGAAAGATACCTTTGTGGTTTAACAATACCATTAAAAAACAGATTAAACTTAAACAGTCATCTTTTAAAATCCTAAAAAACTGTGCTAACAATGCTAGAGAGGAAGTATTATATAAATATAGAAAATCAGTTAAGGATTTAAAAAACTCTATAACTACAGCAAAACGTAATCTTGAATTTAGAATAGTTCATACAAAGGATTCCCATAAATCACTGTATTCCTATCTTAATGAAAAAAAAGGGAATAATAGATTGGTAGGCCCAATAGTCATCAATGGCTCTACAACAGTTTCTGATACGGAAACAGTAACAGTACTTAATGATTACTTTTGCTCCGTTTTCTCCCAACCTGATAATTGTAATCAAATTTCTAATTTCATTACTTGCCCTAATGACAATAACATTTCCTCACACGACATAATGTCAGTACTTAAAACCATAAATAAAACTACTAGTCCTGGTCCCAACAATATTAACTCTAAATTTTTGTTAGGTACACTAGACACCATTATTCTACCACTCACTATAATAGTTAATAAATCTCTACAAGAAACTAAAATTCCAACAGATTGATTTTCAGCTATTGTCACTCCTATTTTTAAACATGGGACATGTTCCAAAATAGAAAATTATAGACCTATAAGTCTCAGCTCAATTCCTTGCAAGGTGATGGAGAAAATGATCAAAACCATCATTGAATTTGAAATGGCCTCCTTAAATATTATAGATTTAACTCAACATGGATTTAAACAGGGTTACTCTTGTACTACCAATTTACTCACTTTTTACGAATATGTAAGTAAGCATATGGATAATAATATTCCTGTTGATGTTATCTTATTAGATTTTAGTAAGGCATTTGATAAGGTATCTCACGCCATTCTAGTGGATAAACTCACTTTTTGGGGTTTCTCTCCAGCAGTCGTTAGATGGGTGCATTGCTGGCTGATTGGTAGAACACAGAGAGTCAGGATAGATGGAGTGCTGTCTGAGAGTGGAGGAGTGACTAGTGGTGTTCCCCAGGACTCCATCCTGGGACCCACCTTGTTTAATTTATTTATCAGCGATATGATTATAAAATCAACAAATATTATTGTCAAATTTGCTGATGATACAAAATTAGGAGGAAGGGTAGATAATCCAGCAAGTCAAAAAATACTTAAGCAAGACTTAACTACCATTGAGCAGTGGGCAATAGCAAATAAAATGTGCTTTAATGAAAACAAATGCTCGGTATTACACATGGGCAAAAATAACCCCAAACAGACATATATACTTAATAATATAAATATCAAATCAGCCTTCAGTGAACAAGATTTGGGAATTCAGGTAAATTGCAAACTGTCATCAACAGATCACTGTAATAAAGTAGCCAATATTGCTAATTCTTTACTTAGACGAATTAATCACACTTTTATTTCTAAAACCGAGCAATGTATAATCACCTTATATAGATCCCACATTCGGCCATACATGGACTATGGGTCCCCTTTTTTGGAGAACTTATTTATCTGCTGACATAAAAAGGATTGAACAAATACAACACAGCAAAAATTATTCCTTATCTATCTCACTTAAACTTTGAAATAAGATTAGAAAAAACGGGCCTCTATTCACTTGAACAAAGAAGGGAAAGAGGTGATCTTCTTCAGTTGTTTAAGATTATTCAGTCCCCAGTCTTAATGGATTCATGTGGCATTTCTTATGCAACAAGGAAGATTGTATCAAGACTACACAATAAACAGTTAAATATCGAAAGGGCAAGAACAAATAAAAGACAAAACTCTTTTTCTATTAGGGTGTCTAAATTGTGGAATAAACTACCACAATATTTAGTGGACTGTTCGAACATACCTATCTTTAAAAATCAATTGGGCAACTGGTTCCTTTGATAAAATTATCTTGGGAAACAATATCCCACTATGTGGGGGACAATCTCGATGGGCCTTGGCCTTCTTTTGTCTTCAATACCAAGTAACCAAGCAACCATGTGCGTTGCTTCCAGGTAAGTCTTGAATCAAAGGTTACCCCTAAATATTCATATTTGTTTCCAATGCAAGTCCATCCACCACCCATTTTTATGTTGGCGCGTATGCGCAACCAACATCTTGCAGCAGTGGAGATTTGAAGGCGCGGTCGCTATTGGGCGAATGCAGGGCACACACAAGTAAGTGCGTCCCGCATTCCCCAATCAGCCAGTAGCAGGGGCCAACACCCTGCCTGGCTAATGAGGTGAACAGATCTGACAAAAGGTCTACTGCCATGAGAGCGAAGCTCTCATGCAGCGTGACCACAACACACCTCTCCTTACGTGCAGGTAACATGGCAGCAGTGACTGCCGCTGTTGCCTGTCAACCCCCCTTCCTTTATTGTGTGCTGACAGGGGTGCCCAATCCCCATCGGCATCATGTAACCCCCCCTTTTTTGATTGCTGAGGGGGTGCCCAATCCCCCTCGGCATCATGCACCCCCAACAGTTTCTCTTTGCCGAAGAGGGTGCCTAATCCCCGTCGGCATGTATCTCTCCCTCCCTTTGAATTTTGCCGACAGGGGAGCCCACTCCCTGTCGGCATAATCTGGTCCCCCTTCCAGTTTTTTGATTGCCGAGGGGGTGCCCAATCCCCCTCGGCTCCTGCAGCTCCCCCCACTTTCCTTGTTTGCCGACTGGGGTGCCCAATCCCACATCAGCTAAAGCACCCACACACACACAGGTAGCATGCTGGGAGCCCACCCCAGTGTGCCAAAGCACCTATTAAAAATGAAAACGGTCCCCCGATGTCTTTTATTTTTTTTTCCCCTGTAAAGAAGGAAACGGTCCCTCTGCGGTCTCCCTGGCCCCCTCCCACAACCTGAACCCACCCACTGCACACCCTGCCTCAACACCCCCCCTCACCCCATACTTACCTCCGGAGTCCGGCATGACGATCTTCAGTGGAACGGGAACACGTCTGCACTCTTCAAAGCCAACCGCGAACTGAGGAAATGCCGGTAAGCTGTATAAAGGAATGAATAGGATTTTTTCAACTTTGCTGCATATCTCGGGCATTTTTTGGAATTTTGGCACCAAATTTTCAACATGGGATTTTTGGGACCCCTCCTCAAGAATTCTATCACTGTCATGGTGTGAATCGGCCTCAAAAGGTGATTTCACAGTCACTGCGCGGAATCACCTTTTGGGACCAATTACCGAAGCGACAGTGCCAGTGTTCATGAGATGGCCTCCTCAAAAGCCTATAAGTTGCAAATCGGTGGAAAAATCCCCAAATGACTGTTTTTTGAGCGTGCGTTGCATAGTTGCTACACAGGCTCATAACTTCCCGAATTCCCAATATTTTCACGCCAGATTTTCAACATTGTCATTTTTGTATTCCTTAAGCACTGCACCAAAGTTTCAATATATAGATTAAACAAGAGGGGAGTCAACACACAACCTTGTTTGACCTCGTGAGTAGTATGAATAGGATCTGCGAGTGCCCCATCTCTTGATAACTTTATTGAAGACACTGTATTTTTGAGTATCATTTGCAAAATCAATAACAGATGTAAATCAATACCATTTTTTCCCCCAGCATATCCCACAGAACGGTTCTATTGACAGACTCAAAGGCTGATTTACTGTTGATAAAGCAGACATTGGGTCCCATATTCAGAGGTGCTAGGCTGCGCTGTGCAAGCGATAGAGCCTCACAATAAATGGCAATGGCATAGGAAATGGAGATATTCAGACAGAACGTAGGCCAAAGCAACCATACAAGCCACACTGAATATCACAATGATGCACAATGGCACAGTGGTACATGTGTGGCACACATGGCCAGTTCTGAATATGGGACAACTGTGCACATAGGGCCAGGGGACAGTTGCACCATCACTAGCAGTAGTGCACTGTATGTGTGCATGATAGAATGCAGATGACGAAGCAGTGTGCCAACCTAAGAGAAAGGGGACACCCCATCGCTCACCACAGGGGCCAAACTGGCCTGATGCAAGGACCACAATGGGCTAGCTTCATGCACCGTACAGACATGCCCAGGCATGTGCATGGCTATGCACATCACCCACAGTCAACACACAGTGCTGAGGACAGGGGAGCAAAATAATGGTTGTTATCCAAGGAGAGTGGAGATGGTGGAGTTTGATGGATGCTACACAGACACGTCAACATGTTGTGAGGCCTGCAGTGCTACCAGGACACAACCAAAATGACAGAGCATCCAGATGGACACACATGAGTGGCACCCCATCAACGTGTCATGTCTGCAGACAGTCCAGGACACCTGGACAAGGGTACATAGGAGTGCATGCCACAAGCAGTGGCTTTGACACAGCCCGTGGCCGGGGTCACCACAGTGAAATGGCAGGACATATGTGTCAGAGATACATTGGGCAACCCGAGCAGTTGGACACAGGAAAACATGCAGTGGAGCTCCCCTGTAGGGTTACAGGGAGCAGTGGGGGATGCGAAGGCCCCCATCCCCCCTGCACTCGAGGACATGTGGATGGGAGGCACAGGGGAAGACCGCCAGGTTCAGACTGCTAGGAAGGAACACACACTGCACACAACTATATAAAATATGAAAATATATATTTTGAAATATAAACATTATAAAACCAATACAGCAATAAAATAATAAACAACAGTACAAAAACCCTGCAGTACAGGTATTGGGGTACAGACAAGCAGGGAAGGGGAATAACTATTTACAGTGAAGGGACTGGAAGAGCAGTGAGGATGTGAGGAAACAAAGGGACAGGGCTACAAAACAATGGATGCCACATCAAGGTGTGGCAGGGGCTGCAGGTGGGCATACAGGCACCACATGGCGGCAAGATCCACCCACATTGCCTCTCACAAACTGGCCACACAGCGCTGTACATGCAATATTCTTTGGACGGCCCTCAGCATGGCAGTCTGTTGGTGGCACATCACCCAGAGCACCCTTGAACATCCTGGTTGCGCACTACTTTGGCCCTGCACACTCTTCCAGGCTGGGCCTGACCTAAGGGGAGAAATACATGAATAACTACAGCAGCAGTGCCAATGTGGTGATGTGCCTGTACAAATAGCCACCATTCCCACCCAAGCCCCAGGCCTAAACAAGATGGGTGATGTGAATGTGTTGTGTGCTGCCCACAGGCAATGTCACATTGTTGCATGTAACAGTGACCATGTATGTGTGGCGGACACATGTGCCAGTAGGCACTAGACACATGTCTTGAGCATGACAGCATCATAGGCTACTGCAGGACATGCAGCCCACAAAGTGCAGTTCAACTGTTGGAATAGACACATGGGCATGGGGTCATAAACTGGCAGTCAAAACCGCGCTCAACAAGTATGCCGCACGCAAATGCAAGTGCGGCAAAATAATATTGGCACAACACACTGACCGTAACCAAAAAAATTGCACATCACAGACATCGCCCCCTACGCCCCCCAGACTTATAAATAATCAACTCCGGGGGGGGTCATGGATTTAGGAGCAAGGTGAACAGTTGGTGCGGGCAAAAGTTTATTTTTTACAAAAATAAAAACACCACTACAGTGGGACCTGGGGAGAACCAAACCGCAGCCCCAGGTTCCTGACACCACAAGAGGCAGGTGCTCTAGCCATCCACCATTGGAGCAGCCTGGCCAGACACTGCCACAGCAGCATCCTTCACGTCCTGTATTGGCAGGCTACAACAACAGGGGTAGTGTTTCTTGCAGTGCGCTAAAAGAACCCCTGTCACTGTAGTACCATACGTGCTTTTTACAGCATGGTTTTCCATGCTTAGTTTTATCTGCACTATATACACCCAGTGCCAGCACATGGCTGTGTTGTGGGCATGCATCAGCTCCAGCCATGGTACATTGGCCAATGGCAGGTGACGGTGCAGGACAGCCATAGGTGCCAGAACCTCTGGGCAAGGGGTGGTGGCAGCCCCCCATAGTTGGCCAAGTCCACCCACAGTGATCCTCTGATGCAAACAAGGATGGATGGGATGCAGCATGGTCTCCTGTGGTACTACAACACCACCCAACCCCCCCAAATATACTCACAGTCCAGCAGCCCTGGGGACAGCTGTTCATAACAGAATGGATACATGGTTGTTGCACTGCAAGGCTAATAACAGGCACAGACCACATGGGGCAGAGGCATCCACACGGGACTAGGCCAAATGGCCATGTCCCTCCACAGTATGTGCACTGTGGGGCTGACAGCTGTCACTGGGTACAGTTGGTTCAACAGGCTGACAAGACAGGTCCACACAAACTGCGTATGGCAGTGGACACTGCACGCATTCATGGGGATGACAATGCACCACTGCAAGTCACAATAAACACCTTACTAAATGGGTGGGGTTGCACATACAGAGAGTCACTTGTGGGGGCGTGTAGCAGAGGAACAGGAGGAGGACAGTGCCATTGATGTGTGGTACATACAGGTGGTGAAATGGCATGAGAGTGTAGGCCATCCAAAACTGATGTCAGTAAATTGGCAATGGCTACAGAGGGTAAAGACCAAGGTCCAGCCATGCCCGCAGTCACATAAGATGTATGTCCAAAGGCGTGTGTAGTGGCAACCCCCCCCATTGGCATATATGACAAGGTCATGCCTGTCCACCCCTGCCACAGGTGTCTTGGATGCCACACTGTCATGGCTAAACATTGTTGCACACACACAGGTGCTGGCCTTGAGTATCCCATTATCCAGGAGTATCACAAGTGGGCACAACACAGTAACATAACATGAAATGCAAACACCATACAGCCCGAGTATAAGGGCACATCAGCCGTACATTGCAATACAAACAATTTGCGGGTGTAATTCAGAGGGGGATGGGGGAAAGTCCAACTGACAGCAGTGGCATAATGTTTACGTATGGTGGACTGCAAAGAGGGCTGGGATAGTTGTGTAGGGGTATACATTCATGTGTTACCACCCCCTGGGGACATGGCCAACAGGTGGGGACAGGTGCATGGGCATGTGGGGATAATGGCATACGGACATATCGTCGCAATAAGTTTCGCCGCAGACAATATGTTGTGGGTAATTCGGTGAAACTATTTTGGGCAACGTATTAAACGGTAGCAGTCAGAATGTTGCCGAAGCACTATTTTACTGGTGACATTTCTACAATTGGATTCACAACTCATCCTGCGTCCATGCTTTCTCAAGCCTTAGCGCCATTCGCCCCCTGCCTCATCAAACCCTGTCTCAGTGAAATGAATAAATTAATAATTACCTAATCATCACTTACTTTTAAATTTACTTTTCAGTTCTTTCATTTTATGCTGTGGTAATCCACTTATACAAAGGAAGCAATATCTCACTGTGCAAGCCAACTTCCGTGTGCAACGACATCTGAGCTCGGGTGCAGTCTACCTCTTAAAGGGGACAGTAATCAATTTGGTTAACTAGTTTCTGCAAGTTATCAATATAATGGATATTTCAGTGCTAAGCATTTGGGGATTTGGATTTCATTCTTGGCAGCTCTGCAATGGAGTACGTAGTATCACAGAAGGGTAAATCTAAGTTGTCTCTTGATAACTACCTATATACACAGGAGAAGTTGGGTAATGGTGGTAAAATTATTTGGCACTGTGATTTGAGAACCTGCTGAGCCAGGTTACACACATTCAGTGAGACCATAACACAGATGCTGAGTGAACATAACCATGCACCAGTTCATGGACGAGCGGAGGTTTTACGAGCAAGGATATCAATGAAGAGGAAAGCTTGCGAATCTGAAGAGTCCACTCACACTGTTGTCCACCAAGCATTGCAAGCGGTTGGAGTGCAGCACGCACACCTTCTGCCAACTCATGAAACACTGCGCCGAGATGTACATAGACATAGCTAAGCTTGCCCGTAAGCTGAGGCAAGAACAACATGCAGTTGCCATTCAAAGGAGGCAGTTGCAGCTTGGCCAGCAAGCTCCTCGCAAAAATAGTAGGTACATCAGAGTGAATAAAGTCTTCCACTCCATTTGCGAGGATTTTGAAAACAGACAGCCTAAACAATATTTAAAGGACATTGCTGCTGTCATAGAAATAAATGTTGCATAAGTAAGCATTTTAGATAATAAAGTAACGTGAAGTAGTTTTTCACAGAAATAAAATGTTTTACTGCAAGCATTCCCAACATTCACAATACCTGGCTTTTAACAGAGGAAATAAATAAAGTATTGTACATCAAGCACTACCAGCTACACGATACCAGCTTTTAACAGAAACTCCCTGCTACTAATTCAAGCAATTATGCAGTACTGCAAGCATTCCCAACATTCACAATACCTGAAAATAAATAAAGTATTGTACATCAAGCATAGAAACTCCTAACAGTAGCACTACCGACTGCTTTTAACAGAAACTCCCTGCTATAAATAACTATATGACATTAAGTCCAGCGCTCATTCATGTGGTCGACAATTAGACTAGCACTATTTTGACCGCACGACTTTTTTCTCTGGCGATATTTTATCCAATCGACGTTTTATCCGCTATTAAATGACCGCGACATTTTGTCCGTGGACTTTACGTCCGTACACGGGGGACAACACATGGGCACCTTCTGAACACAGTTCTACCAGCAGTATGTGGAGGAGGTAAGACACTGGACATGTCCCCTATGGTGGGCACCATAGTGGGGAAGGCCACGATGTCCAGGGAGATATGCCACATGTGTGACCGCATGCTGCCAACACACATGCGGTGAACCCAAGGACACAGTGGATGCAGCACGGTGAAAGGGTGCCACCAGTTAGATATGGCAATGTGTCTGACACAGGAATACTCATGTGACTGGCTGCACTATGCCCCATGTGCAGCAGGGTGCTGCTGCCCGCTCCCTCCTGCTCCCTTAGTGATCTTCCTGGACCCCCCGGCTGGCCCGTGCCCTGGCTGCTCGGTCTGTAATGAGAATACAGTGACAAAGACACATTCAGAGTCATGCAGAACTGGACATGTCCTCCATAGTCCCCCCAGGTACAGTGCAACAACAGGGATTACTAACTGACACCCATGACTGAATGGATGCCCCCTCACCACAGAATGAATTACATTGCAAATATGCATAGGCATTGTACAGGGATGGACACAGCTCACTCCTCAAACCCCACCCCAATAAACAGGCATTCCATTGATGATACATTGCACATGGTGTCATTGGGTGTATCGTGAAATGTATGTGACACCATGTGTTGTCTGGCGGTATTATTGTTTCGCTATTCTAACCGGTTACCGGTCAACCAACAGGTTGACGTGGGCAGACACAGGTCTGCATAGGTGAGATGTGAGGGTTGGCCACATGTGTAAATGCAGATAAAAGTCAACATGGCCTTGCAAGGCACCTACATGTGTTGAGTTAAGCAGGTCCACCTGTACACGTCATAGCATGACACGCCACAGCAGTTGTGCGCTTGTCAGCACTGTGACCCATGACCTGCACCAGATACTACTGGAGGGCCACATGTTGGCATTGTTAACATTGCAAACACAATGATAGGATAGGCAGCACTAAGCACAGTGTATGACACGTACTTCCACATGCTGCCTAAATACATTGTTGCCGTGATATGGCAAATACCACACTGTGCCACTGTGATGCCAAACAAGTACCCAGTAACACACACTGTGATGTGCAGTACTACTTAACTAACCCAACCTAACAAGCTGGGCCACAAGGAGGTATGTGGTGTACAGGGACATGCGGAGCTCTGCAGGGCAATTGGGGTTCACTATCATACCATGACAGGGGTAGCTGATGTACATGATCCTGAAGTGTGCCCTGCGGCACCTGCAGGGACACATGCATGTATACGTTTGGACAACATGGACGTGGGATTGTGGTGGGACATAATGGCGTACAACACCCATGCAGTACAGCTCTGTGAGCACACTCTGAGACACAAAGCCATACTGGCCAGTGGGATCAGGAGGTGGGACACATGTTCCAAATGTGTCTCCAACCAAGGGTATGTGTGCATAGGAATGGTACACCTGCAGTGACACACCCTACATGCCTCTGTCCACTATTCAGCATCAGGATGCCATGTGGATGTGCAACGCCTGCTGTGACTGACATGTGGCTGTACCTGCATAGCAGAGGCATATACATTAGTTGTAAAAACACACCTATTGCACAATCACAGGATATGGTTTGGAGTTTTTGAAAACCCTAACATTGACAGGCATGTGCATTATGAGGGCAGGGTGGGCAGTCAGCACATGAGGAACTGTGGATATGCAAAGGTAATGTGTGCAGGCTATGCCAGAGAGACATGTACACCAGGAACCCCATCCCAGCTGTATGGTACAGGAAACATGCACTATCGTTGTACAATCACTACCAGGTATGTCAGTGTGCTGCACAGTTGCAGGAGCCCTGATACACTCATGCCAAAAGGTATGGCACCATGGTGAACAAACATTTGCCACAGTGCGAATGGTACAGTGATAGCGAACAGTGTGGGACATAGCCCATATGTACAGGAGCCATGGAACCCAGGGGTGGGATGCGATACATAAAAGAGCATAAGTGACACTGACAAGCAACAGTTGTGGATAATCTAGGATGGATACTACCTCCAATGCTGGTGGCACATATCAGAACATGTGCAATTGGTACCTGCAATACACCCAACTGTACAGCACTTCCAGAAGAATTGTGGGCCTTTTTAAGCGGAACAAGATGGGTGGCCATAGTATGTGTGCCACCACACTATCATGTGGGTCATCGTGGGGTTGTAACCTAGCATATAGGTAACATAAGTCAGTGCTTACTACGTATGGGCAAGGTGGCACATGTGCCCGTGTCCAGGGGAGACCCAGGGGCACTGCAGTGGTCAAGTGTCTGTCCCACCATCACACAGTTTGCAGGTTGGTATTTTACGACACTATACCCTGGTCAGCAGGATTTACAATGGTAATGCATGTCATGTTGCCATGACCTGTAGATAAGTGTTGCTCTATTTACAATGTGAGACAGCAAATCCCACCTTATAACATTCCTAGAGAGAGGGAGGGGCATGTCTGTGCCAACCACATCAGAACGGTATGCAACATGGTATCCACAACTGTAGATCTGTACATGCAATGCTAAAAATACCATGCCACGTTGCACAAAGGTCACTGTTGGACACAGAGGTACCACTGCTGGAGAAAGACATGCTACATGAAACACACTTAAAAGGTGTGCACACCTGGGTGTGGCACATTGCTTTCCTGTACCATCGTCTGAAAATGTTGCAAGCGATCCCTGTCCCTCCTCTTTAGGTCGCCATACCTGTGGCAACACTGCTTGCCTGTATGGACCACCCCTGTTCTTCTGCCTAGCAGCCTGCCAATGGAGGCCCACACCTTGCACCTGGGCCCTTCCAGGTCCTCACTCCCATACAGCTGCCCCTCCTTGGTGACCACTAGGCCGACCAGGTTTTCCAGCTCTACTTCTGACCATCTCTGGTCCCTCTGGGTGTATGCCATAGCACTCCTTGGCCTGGACATGGCTGTTCTGCAAATTCACAGTCACACACCCTACCACGTTTTTGGAGGAATGAAAGCCGTGTACTTTGTACAAATACAAAACATTTGTTAGCTATATGCTGTTGGGGTTAGCATCATGCCCATGTGTAACAAGGTATTGAAAATGTGACATTGGGCATGCGCAATAGCATGCACCCACACAGCAACACACCGCCTGTCACACCATTGTACCACGCATGCATGGCACATATACAGCCCCATATTGGGGGGGTTGTGTATGGCCTTGAATTGTGCTGACCACACACTCTAGTCATTGGACATGTGCTGCTGTCTATTATCATGCATGTGATCCATGAGGTGGTGCCTGCGCGATGGTGCCTGTGTCCCCTGATGTTATGGTGCTGTGTCCTGTGCGACATTATGATGTATGCCATATATTGCACTAATGTCAACACAGGTGCACTGTAGCGATATGCAGAGCAGTACGAAATGTGCAATGTGATGCCGGCAGTGCATTGCACTATTTTGCAACATTCAGTCAACATATGCAAATTGCTTTATTGCACAGTCTGCGCTCTAACAGAACATTAGCATCTCGTTACTGAAATATATTCAGGTTATTTGCATGCAAAGGACTACATAAGGGCCCACCAGTACCACCACATCTCAGAGGTGACTGACAGACCCTGCAGCCTTGAAAGTAGGTGTTTTATTTGTGTGTTTGTATTTTGTTTGCCTGCTTTTAATGTTCCTGGTCATGTAACAGGGTCTGTGTCCACCTGTCTGTCCCACAAGCACCAGATATGTCATCTGACAGATGAAGACATCCCCAGTTCTCCCAGGAGGAACTCTGGGCCTTTACTGAGGTCTGTGGGACCAGAGAAAAGATTTTGACATGCCACAGGGGTATACCCCAGGAGCAGGAGCAGGCCTGGGAGGAGGTGGTGGAGGCTGTAAATACAATGGGGCAGATGTGCCAGACCCCACAGGAGTGCAGGAAGTGGGCGAGTGGCCTGCATGCCTGCAGTAAAGAAGTACTGGCCAAGGCACGGGCCCAACACCGGAGCACATGTAGAGGCCCATCCAGGCTCCAGCAGATGACACTACAGGAGGAGCTGATGGGCACCACATTCCGACAGATGGCTGCACAGGGCATACCCAGAGGGGGTGTTGAGACACATGTCAGTCTGTCCCAGTGATGTAAGTATACATGTGGCATTTCACGTGTTGTCGGCCAGGGTGTGGCTTGTGTATGTGGTGGCAACACTCACATTGTTGTTTGGTATTGTGTGGACAACACTATGATACTGCTGTTTGTGTATGTGTGCTGCAGCATGTTTTGATAATCTGAAATGCCTGCCCCATACCCCAGTTGCAATGTTTTTGTGTGTTGTGTCCCATGCAATGACTGTGCATGCATGTCCACCTACATGTGTATGTTACAGTAGTGTGTGTCACTGACCCTTCACTTCTAACTGTTTCTTAACTTCTCCCTTCACAGTACCATCACTCCAAGTACAGGCTGCTGCACAGCATAGCATGATGACAGTGGCC
Organism: Neoceratodus forsteri; assembly: GCA_016271365.2. Taxonomy (NCBI): domain Eukaryota; kingdom Metazoa; phylum Chordata; order Ceratodontiformes; family Ceratodontidae; genus Neoceratodus; species Neoceratodus forsteri. The sequence goes on from CM057452.1 coordinate 257,178,148, forward strand.
ACCTCTGGGGCTGATGTGGAGCCCTTGGGCATGGGTTTACACACCCAGGGGGAGACGGATGATGATGATGTTACCACCTCCCTGTTTAGTGAGGTCTTGCTGACCACTTTAGAGGTCCTCACCATGTATTCTGGGATGACAGCAGCACATCTGACCTGCATCCCCACCACCTCCTCCCAAGGGCCACAGATCAATCCTCTGGCCAGTGTGCATACCACATACTGCTATTCAGGGCCTGCCCTTGTGCAGCAACAGGACCATCACTGTCAAGCAGCCACTATGCAGCAACAGGGCAACATCACAATTCAATTCAATTCAAACTTTATTTGTAAAAAGCGCCTTTCTGAAATCAAGGCACTTGTACATAATTAATTAAAACCGATCAATAAATAAACAAATACAACTAATTAAATCCATAAATACAACAGCAGTATTAAAAATCAGAATATGCTACACTAAATAGGTATGTTTTCAAGGCCACTTTAAAACTTTGGACAGTCAGGCAATCTAGCACTCGACGAATCAGAGAATTCCACAGGGTCGGGACCATAAAACTAAATGACCTGGCTCCAGTTGTCTTTAAACAGACCCTGGGAATCTCTAGCTATTCCTCGTTGGTGGATCAGAGAGGGCGGAGGGGACAGTAGGGGTGAAGGAGATCTTGCAGGTAAGCAGGTCCCTGGTCGTGTAGGGCCTTATAGGTTAGAAAACCGACCTCGAAGGTGATCTGCCACTGTACTGGTAGCCAGTGAAGTCCGCAGAGCACATGCATTATATAACTGGTCCTAGAAGTACCAGTCAATAGTCTGGCTGCCGCATTCTGCACTAGCTGCAGGTGGTGGATATCAACCCCCGGTAGCCGCAGGTAGAGGGTGTTGCAGTAGTCAAGGTGGGAGATAACGAAGGCGTGGACAAAGCAGGAAGATCATCGGAAGGAACCAGGTGCTTCACCCAGGCGATATTGCTCAGATGGTAAAAAGAGGTTTTGACAGCTGCTGACACCTGATATTTAAGGGTCAGGTAGTCATCAAACATAACACCCAGGTTCTGCACCCAGTCTGAGGTAGTTAGCTGAACACCCCCAAGCCATAGACCTGAAGGTGATCCCACCAACAAACCTGCCTCCCGACGACCTGGGTCCATGACAATACCTCATTTTTTTCCGGGTTTAACCGCAGACAGCTCACATTCATCCAGTCCTGGATCTCAGTGAGACAGTTGTTAAAGGCCGAAACCGCATCATCCTGATCAGGAACAAAGGACATGTACAACTGAGTATCATCTGCATAGCAGTGGAAACTCAAGCCGTACCACCTAATAATCACTTCCAATGGCAGCATGTACTCCACAAACAACATGGGTGCCAAGATGGAGCCCTGCAGGATAGGGGGAGTGGTGCCAAGGAAAAAATCCCACACACCACCCTCTGAGTCCTACCCTCGAGGAAAGATCAAAACCAGTTGAGGACAACTTCCAGTGGAACCATGGGGGCATGAGCACATGGAGATCGAGCTCCCCTGCAGCATTGAATTAAAAAAACAAGCTCTCTCCCATATTCAGACAAAAATACTTTTTGAATTAGAACTTTCTACTTACAGACAGCTCAGGAGAGGCACTGCAGTTAATTAATCTAGCCTCGGATGTTATGGCACACCAGGAGAGAAACTGTTTTCAAACCCTGCTACATCTCCCCAAGAACGAAGATGGCGGCCTACTTGACAGTGACACCTCCTCGCACTCAGCCTCCCAGACAGATAGAAAATGGGGTAAGAGGAGTGATAAAAAAAGAACGTCCACAATGAAAAACTTTTCCTCAGAGGCTATTCTTTCTGCTATTTCAGAATTCAGGTCTGAAATGCGAGATGCTCTGCGAGATATTCGCACTGATCTTGGAGAATTACAAGCGAGGGTTACAGAGGCTGATGCTCAGATTTCGGACAACATTTCCAAAATTACAGAGCTGGAACAAGCAGTCCATTCTTTAGCTGAGGAACAGCTAAATTTATCCACGACACAGGAGGATGCGGAAAATAGGGGGCACCGTAAAAAACATCAGACTCTACGGGCTGCCAGAGAGAGAGTAGGGCAATGACCCCAATGCCTTCACAGATTATTTCCTACGTTTAACCCTGGATTTGGGCTCAGAATTCCAAATCGACATCGAGAGGGCTCATCGTGCACTTGGGCCTCGTCCCTCTAAACCCAGCGCCAGGATGGGATCTTTTGTTATTAGATTTCGTAGCTTCTCACAAAAGGACCAAATCTTAACTAAAGCATGGCGCAAACAGAAGGTCCTGTTGGGTGAACACCGCATCCTATTTGACAATGATTATGCCCCAGCAACTCAGTGGTCTAGAAGGGATTATTCCCCTTTGTTTCCTCTCCTGAGAGCAAAGAATCTGAAATTCCGTACCCCCTATCCGGCAAAGCTGACTATTCTTTTCCCCAACGGGCCTATCATATATAATTCACCATCGGAGGCCAAATCAGACTTTCTTCAAGGAGGGATAATATCAGACAAGGATTTCAGAGTGATATCAAAGGCTGGGCGGCCGCCCTCAAGACATGAATCTCAGGACCCCAATCCAGCAAATACAGGAGACCAAAGGATTCAGATACTACTTAATAAAGTGACATTTCTCAGAAATCCAACTTTACATCCAGTCTGAAGGCTAAGTACATTATGAAAGGCCCTTTGTTGTTATATTGGAGAATGGGTTGGGGGGATATGCTGACTGTTCATGTCTGTTAGTGCATTTGAGGGTTGACAGCGAGTTACAGTTCCTCTAAGGGTAACATTAGTTCAGTATACAGAGCCCACACTCAATATAAGGCTACTACATATGCCCTATGGAATGCTTGGCTTTCCCTTCATTAGCCGCGGGGTGTTTTGTTGGCTCCCCCCTTTTCCCCCCAAGGCCTTATTCCCGGATCTAGGCCCCTTCTCCTTGGGGTTTCTTTCCAATCCTGAAGTGTTCTTCAACACCAGGAACTAGCTGGGCTGAAAACTGACCAACATCAAAAAAGGGGAAACTGCTTATGAGAAGATCGGATCAGAACTTTGGTTATAGGGCATTGCAGTTAGATATGGGCTGAGCCTTATTGTTTGGATTTATGGATGGATTTTTAAATAATCTAAGCTACACAGATACATAGACAGTGTCGGCAGATAAGAGCCTATGGCCCACCCAGTCTGCCCATTTGAGCTTGTAAGTTCAGTTTGTTTTCCTAGAAGTCTGTTGCCCCTTATCCCTGACCTCCAGAATTCCTTTGTCTATCCCATGCATTCTTAAATCCCGTGATTGTTTCAGCCCCCACCACTTCCTCTGGCAGGGTGTTCCACTTGTCCACCACCTGTTCTGTGAAGAAATTCTTTCTCATGTTTCCTCTGAATCGTCCTCCTCCAACATCATCCCATGCCCTCTAGTCCTGGAACATCTTTTCGCTTAAAAATAGTGTTTTCCTGCACCCTGTTCCTCCCTGTAAGATACTTGTATGTCTCTATCATATCCCCTCTCCTCCTCTCTCCTACAGGAGTACATGTTCAGTTCCTTCAACCTGTCTTCATAGGACTTGTGATGCAATCCATGCACCATCTTTGTTGCCCTCCTCTAAACCTTCTCTACCCTGTCTATGTCCTTCACGTAGGTATGGTCTCCAGAACTGTACACTGTACTCCAGGTGGGGCCTCACTAGTGTCTTGTATGCGGAATTATGACCTCCCTTTTCCTGCTGGTGATGCCCCTGCCTATACATCCCAGCATCCTATTTGCTTTACCTGCTGCCTTGTCACACTGTTTCCCTACCTTGAGGTCATCAGAGATGACAACCCCAAGATCCCTTTCCTGCTTGGTGCATGCTATATCCTCACCCCCCAACTGATATATTGTGCCAGGGTTTTTGTGCCCCATATGCATTATCTTGCACTTCTTTGCATTGAATTTCAACTGCCAAACCCCTGACCATTCTTCAAGTTTCTGCAGGTCGCTTCTCATTCTGTCTACACCCTCTGGGGTGTCTACTCTATTACAGAAGCTTTGTGTCATCAGCGAACAGTGAAATTCTGCCTTCTAGGTCCTGCACAATGTCACTGATGAAGATGTTGAATAGGAACAGTCCCAGCACTGATCCCTGTGGTACCCACTGGTCACTCTTCCTCTGTGGAGTGACAGCCATTTACCACCACCTCTGTGTCCTGCCACCCAGCCAGTTACCCACCACACTACTGTCCTGCCCACACCCATATTCACCAGTTTGTGTAATAGTCTTCTATGTGGCACAGTGTCAAAAGCCTTGCTGAAGTCCAGATAGGCCATGTCCACTGCCTCCCTTGATCCACCTCCCTAGTCACCCAGTCAAAAATTCAATGAGGTTGGTCTGACACGACCTCCCCTGGTGAAACCATGCTGCCTTGGGTCCTGTAGCAATTGACAACCAGATGTTCACCAATCTCTCCTTCTGGTGCTTCCATGATCTTCCCCACTACACAAGGTGAGGCTGACTGGTCTGTAGTTCCTGCTTCCTCTTTGTTCCCACTTTTGTATAAGGGGACTACATCTGCTGTCCTCCAGTCTTTGGGTACCTCCCTGTTTCCAGTGATCGGCTAAACAGGATAGCCAGAGGTTCAGCCACCACCTCTCTTAGTTCTTTAAGGACCCTGGGTGCATCCCATCTGGCCCCATTGCTTTATCAACTCTTATTACTTCCAGTCCTTCAGGACCCTTTCGTGTAAAGGGACTGTGTCCATTTCTGCACCATTCTCACCCTTGTACTCCTTCAGACCCATTACCCTCCTCTTCCTCAGTAAAGACTGAACAGAAATACCTGTTCAATATGTCAGCTTTACTGTTGTCATCCTCCACGCCCCATCCTCCCCTTCAGTCTCACTATCCCTTCTTTGCTCTTTTTTTCACATATGTACCTGTAAAGGTTTTGTCCCTCTACCCACTGATTTTGCAATGTGTTCTTCTGTCTGAGCTTTGGCTTCCCTTACTGACCTCCCTGCCTCCCTTTGCTTCTCCTGGTACTTCTCCCTATCCCTTTCTGCCTGTGTCTTTTTGTATTGCCTGAATGCAGTCTTTTTGGCTTTCACTTTCTTTGCTACCTCTTTGGAAAACCATAATGGTCTCCTCTTCCTTTTCCTCTTGCTAACTTGCTTAATGCATAATTCTGTTGTTCTTGTAATCCCATTTTAAATACTGCCCACTGTTCCTCAACCCCTGATTCCTGTCCCATTCCCCTTAATGCCTCTTTCAAGTATCTCCCCATTTTCCGCAGTCTGTCCCCTAAAATCCAGGATCGTGTTTTGTGTGGTTTGGTTCTGCTCTTTCTGTGATTTCAAACCACAATGACTGGTGGTCACTGTTTCCCAGGTGCTCCCCACTGTTACCCCATCACACTGTCCCTGTTTGTGAGCACAAGGTCCAGTATTGCCTTCTGCCGAGTTGGTTCCATGACCAGTTGCTTGAGGAAGGCACCCTGAAGGAGTCCAGGATAAATCTGCTCTAGTTGATGCTGCTGCTGGGATGCTCCAGTCCACATCTGGATATTGAAGTCTCCAACCAGTACTACCTCACCCTTGTCTGCCATCCTTTGGATGGCTAGCATCAACTCCTATCTATTTCTTCCTCCTGGGCTGGTGGTCTATAGACCACACCTGTCTGGATGACTGTCCCATTTTCCTTTCCAGCTTAACCCACAGTATCTCTCCCCATTTTGTTCCTCCTGGATCTCTGTGGCCCTTATGTCATTTTCACATACAGTGCCACTCCTCCTCCCTTCCTGCCTGCTCTGTCTCTTCTGAATATGTTGTAGCCAGGTATGGCCATCTCCCAGTGTGGTTATCATTACACCAGGTTTCAGTGATGGCCACAATGTCCAGGTCTGACTGTACCATGACAGCCTCCAGATCTTCCATCTTGTTGCTAAGGCTCCTGGCATTTGCACACATGGCTTTCCATGATTTGACCTCCTAGACTGTTTCACTGTTCTACTCCAGCTCCTTCCTTGGTTGTCATTTATCCCTGGTTCTCCTTGCTGTCTGCCCTTCTGCTGAATTTTGCCCCTTTCTGCTTATCCACCTCTTGGGCACTAATCTCCATCTTTTGCACACTGCTTTGCAGAGATAGCCACTCCTCTGGTTCACTGGTTCCACTGCTAGCTGTGGGGGGTGAGCAAGTAGGTACCCTCCTTGCTGGCCTGCCACCCCCCTTTGCTAGTTTAAGTGCTTGTCAATGTAGCATTTAAACTTATCATTGAGTGCTTGGATTCCCCTCCAGGATGGATGCAGGCCATCAGGCTTGAACAAACCTCCATCCCTCCAGGTGGGTCCCCAGTCACCAATGAATCCAAACCCTTCCTCACAGCACCAGTTCTTCAACCATGAGTTAAAGTTTTGGTGCATGCACTTATGTTTCTTGCTCTCCTCACAGGTAGTACCTGAGAAAGTGACAGAAGTAGCCACTTGCTTGAGACCCTCCCAGTTTCCTAAACTCTTCCTGAACTTCCTTTGGCTCCCCATTTGCCAGGTCATTAGTACCTAGGTGGATAATGACATCCAGCTCACCTTCCCGTCTTGCCTTCACAGTGATCCCCAGGATCTTCCTTCCATCCCTCCATGCCGTGGCACCTGGTAGGCACCTCACCTCCCTGTCCTCCCTCTCCTGTGTTCCTAGCTGAATCCCTCTTATGATGGAGTCCCCCACCAGGATTCACTTCCTCCTCCTCTGGGGTCCACTCCTTTCCCCACTAAGGTCACCTCCTTGGCTAACTTCCACATCCTTTCCTTCCACTTCTCTGGGTACCTCCATTTGGTTGTCCTCATTTGCTAGTGTGGCATATGAGTTCTTGAGTGGAATAGGATCTGGGATGTGCCTCTGCCTGACTGCTCTAACCCTCCTTGAGACCACTGTCATCCAAGTGCTCCTCGTTCTCGGCATCCTTTGAGGCAGTTGCATTGGACTGGGTGGTCCCTGGATGGGGGTGATGGTACTCCTGACCCAGTTTACTTCGCTCTGAGTCTGGCTACCTCATCCCGCAGTCAGAAAGATGCATGCAGATAGGGCAGCACCTCATGTCGAAGGTCTGCCTGAATATGGTCTGCCCACAGCCACTGCATTGCACCACTCCCCACATTATACTGCAATTCCACTACTTGTCTGCTACTGAAGCTCTCCTAGTTCCCTTTTATTAATTTACTGTACTAAAATCCTGCCACTGATCCTCAGATAATTTTTTTTTTAGAAAAGAAACCAATAAATAAATAAATGAGTCAAAACACTTGTCGTTGAGGGTGGGCTTCTTCCCTTATGCCCCTCCTACTTCACACCCCTTACTATACTCTGTGTTTAGCTCCTGTCAATCAGATTTAACAGGGCATATAATTAAAAGCTGGGGAAGGGAGGGAGGGGTGAAAATTTGCAGCAATTAAAGACAGCACAGAATTACACCACCACTATGTTTTAAATTTTCAACAGCCCAAAAACAATTATAAGTAAAGACAACAAAGAAAGTATAGTGTCACTAAAGCCCACAATCTAAGTTTAAAAGAAAAATAGCAATGACCAGTTACTCTAAAGCACTGAATTGAATATGTTTCCTTCCTTCTCCTTCTGGCTTCTTCTGAGAAAATAAAACTGTGCTTGCTACTTTAACTCTGACTAAGCTCCACCTCCAGTTATCACGTAGCTGAGGTCAGAGGCCAGACAATTAACACCCTTCACCCAACTACAGGGCAGTCAGGCAAGCCAAGATAAAATTTGCAGCAATTAAAGACAGCACAGAATTACACCACCACTATGTTTTAAATTTTCAACAGCCCAAAAAACAATTATAAGTAAAGACAACAAAGAAAGTATAGTGTCACTAAAAGCCCACAATCTAAGTTTAAAAGAAAAATAGCAATTACCAGTTACTCTAAAGCACTGAATTGAATATGTTTCCTTCCTTCCCCTTCTGGCTTCTTCTGAGAAAATAAAACTCTGCTTGCTACTTTAACTCTTACTAAGCCCCACCTCCAGTTATCACGTAGCTGAGGTCAGAGGCCAGACAATTAACACCCTTCACCCAACTACAGGGCAGTTAGACAAGCCAAGATAAAATTTGCAGCAATTAAAGACAGCACAGAATTACACCACCACTATGTTTTAAATTTTCAACAGCCCAAAAACAATTATAAGTAAAGACAATAAAGAAAGTATAGTGTCACTAAAAGCCCACGATCTAAGTTTAAAAGAAAAATAGCAATTACCAGTTACTCTAAAGCACTGAATTGAATATGTTTCCTTCCTTCCCCTTCTGGCTTCTTCTCCACAATTACTAAATAGACTACAGGACGAATTTTGCCTAGCTATCCAGATCCCTGAAAAGATTTCAACGGGCTATGCCTGAGGTTAAACCCCTTAGTTCCCCCCTTCTTGTAGTTATACATTGAATAGCCTTATATCATACCCTTATTGGCTGCTACATCCCTCCCCTGTGAATATCCTTGCGGATATTGTTCTTTTGGGGGGTTTGTTTTTTGTTTTTATGAATTTGGCAGGGTTTAGCATATCAACACTAGAAGGCACAGTGTGTACTTCCTCTAGATATATATAGCCACATCTAAGGCCTATAAATAATTATAAGGCATATTTTCCCCACTTTTTATGTTGATTGCGCACATGCACAAGAAACATGTTGCGTCAGCTTTCTCCACAAGCAAGTTGTGGAGGCGTGGCACTGTTGTGCCCAATGCCCCCACAGCCTGCAAAGGCTTGTCCCCTGTCCCCCAATGCCATGGCATGCTGCTGCTGACACTAGTTCAGCCAGCATGCCACAACCTTCTAAAAAATCAGCCGCTGCAATCAGGGGCCACCTCATCTTTGCAGCGTCAGCCATCCGCTGCAATGAGGAAGTGACCTGTCATTGCAGGGCGGGATGTAGGATCCCTGCTATTGTTTGTGAACATGGCAGCAGCTTGCCACCTTATTCACAAACAATATTTACCCCCCCCATGTTTATTTGCCGACAGGGGAGCCCACTCCCCATCGGCATAATGTAACCCCAAGTTTTATTTTCTGCCGGCCAGGTGCTAATCCCGTCGGCGAAGCAAATCCCTTTTGTTGTTTGCCGACGGGGTTTCCCAATCCCCATCGGCTACAGCTGCCCCCAAAACAAGACTCTGGTGGCACACTGGGAGCCCACCCCAGCATGCCACATGCCCTGGAAAGTTAAAATGGTCCACGACTTTTTGTTTTTACCTGAAAAAAAGGAAACAGTCCCTCGTAGTATCCCTGCACCCCCCCAACAACCCACAACCACCCACTGTGCACCCTGCCTCCACACACCCCCATTTACCCCATACTTACCTCCGGGGCTCGGCGCGATGATCTTCGGTGGACCGGGAACACGTCTGCACTCTTCAAAGCCGACCACGAACTGAGAAAATGCCGGTAAGCTGTATAATGTAATAAATAGGGTTTTTTCAACTTTAGTGCATATCTCGGGCATTTTTGGGAACCTTTTCACCAAATTTTCAACATGAGGTTTTTGGGACCCCTTCTCATGAATTCTTGAACTGTCATGGTGTTAATCGGCCCCGAAAGGTGGTTTCACGGTCACTGTGCGGAATCACCATTTGGGGCCGATTAATGAAACAACAGTGCCAGTGTTCATGAGATGGGCTCTCAAAAAGCCTATGTTGCAAATTTGTTGAAAAAATCCAAAAAAATGACTGTTTTACTAGTGTGCGTTGCGCAGTTGCTATGTATGCTAGTAACTTCGTGAATTTACAATATTTTCACACCAGGTTTTCAACATTGGCATTTTGTCACACCTCCTTGTGAGCAGTACAGCTGTCATTGTTCGCATCCTGGCTGAAATTGTTTTCGCACTTCCGGTGCGAATAGTGTGGTTGCTGTGGAAAATCAGTGTTCAGGACAGATTAAGAAAATGACAGTGACACTGTTCATGAGTAGAGGTCCTAAAATGGCTATGTTGAAAATTTGGTAACAATACTCCACAAAATGACTGTGTTACGCGTGTGCGTTGCACAGTTGGCACGCACACTCGTAAATTCGCGAATTGATAATATTTTCACTCCAAATTTTCAACATTGCCATTTTCCCAGACCTACTTATGAACAGTGCAGCTGTCATTTTTCCCATCCTGGCCAAAACATGTTTTTGCATTTCCAGAACAGAATAGAGCAGTTGCTGAGGGAAATCACTGTTCGGGACAGATTAAGAAAACAACAATGATACTGTTCATGAGCAGAGGTCCTAAAATGCCTGTGTTGAAAATTTGGTGATGGTAGCCCATCAATTGACTGTGTTACAAGTGTGCATTGTGCACTTTCCATGCACCCTTGTAACTTCGCAGATTTGTAATGTTGTCACACCAGATTTTCAACAGTGCCATTTTTTCACACCTCCTTATAAGCAGTACAGCTGTCATTTTTCACATCCTGACCAAAATGTGTTTTCACAGTTCCAGTGCAGAATAACATGGTCACTGTGGGAAGTCAGTGTTTGGGACAGATTAAGAAAATGACAGTGGCACTATTCATGAGCAGAGGTCCTAAAATCCCTATGTTGAAAATTTTGGAGACGAAACTCCATAACATGACTGTGTTACAAGTGTGCGTTGAACTGTTTCCATGCACCCTTGTAACTTTGCAAATTTGTAATACTGTCACGCCACATTTTCAACAGTGGCATTTTCTCACAACTCCTTATGAACACTACAGCTGTCATTTTTCACATCCTGGCTAAAATATGTTTTTGCACTCCTGCCGGACAATAGCATGGTCACTCTGGGAAATCAGTGTTTGGGACAGATTAAGATCGACCAAGTGAGAGGGGGGAGTGACCGAGCTCAACTGAGCTCTGTCGGGACTGCTGCGGGTTTGTTTGTGGGCAGACAAAGGCCCCAACACAAGAGCCCAATACAACAGTGCAGCCTGCAACACTGGGAGAAACAGAACGAGAGAGCGAGTGAGGGAGGGGGAGTGAGCGAACTCACGGAAGCGCTGTCAGGACTGCTGCGGATTTCTTTGTGGGCAGAAAAAGGCGTAAATACAAGCAGGGGCCCAGTACAAAAGACCAGCCTGCAGCGGTGGGAGAAACAGTACGAGACAGTGAGACAAGGGGACTTAGTGAGCTCAATGGAGCTTTATCAGGACTGCTGGGATCTCTTTGTGGGCAGAAAAAGGCGCCAATGCAGGCAGGAGCCCTGTACAAAAGGGCAGCTTGCAGTGCCAGGACAAACAGAATGAGTGATGAGAGAGGGAGACTGAGCGACCTCAACGGAGCTCTGTCAGGACAGCTGTGGATTTCTTTGTGGATAGACAAAGGTGCCAACGTAGCCAGGAGCCCCATACAAAAGCGCAGTCTGCGGTGCCAAGAGAAACAGAATGAGCGAGTGACAGAGCGGTAGTGAACGAGTTCAACGGAGCTCTAGTGTGACTGCTGCAGATTTCTTTGTGGGCAGAAAATGCGGCAACGCAGGCAGGAGCCCAGTACAGAAGGCCAGCTTGCAGCACCGGCAGAAACAGAATGCGAGAGTGACAGAGGGGGAGTGAGCAAGCTCAGTGGAGCTGTGTCGGGACTGCTTCAGATTTCTTTCTGGCCAGAAAAAGCTGCCAATGCAGGAAGGAGCCCAGTACAAAAGGGCTGCCTGCAGCACCAGGAGACACAGAACGAGTGAGTGAGGGAGGGGGAGTCAGTGAGCTCAACGAGGTTCTGTTGGGACTGCTGCAGATTTGTTTGTGGGCAGAAAAAGGCAGCAATGCATGCAGGGGCCCAGTACAAAAGAGCAGCCTGCAGTGGCAGGAAGACCAGAATGAGTGAGTGAGTGAGCTCAACAGAGCTGTATTGTAACTGCTGCAAATTTCTTTGTGGGCATAAGAAGGCAGCAACGCAGGCAGAAGCCCAGTAGAAAAGGGCAGCCTGCAGCGCCAGCAGAACAGACTGAGCAAGTGAGAGAAGGGGAGTGAGCGAGCTCAACGCAGCTTTGTCGGGACTGCTGCAGATTTCTTTGTGGGCAGAAAAAGGTGCCAACAGAGGCAGAAGCCCAGTACAAAAGGGCAGCCTGCAACGCCAGGAGAACCAGACTGAGTGAGTGAGACGGGGGAGTGAGCCACCTCAATGGAGCTCAGTTGGGACAGCTGCAGATTTCTTCCTCAGCAGAACAAGGTGCCAATGCAGGCAGAAGCCCAGTACAAAAGAGCAGCCTGCTGCACCGGGGCAAACAGACTGAGCCAGAGACAGAGGGCCACTGAGCAAGCTCAACAGACCAATGCAATCAACATTCGGCATTGACAAATGCTTGTTTTCTTCTTTTTCTATCTCTCAATGAAAAAACCTTAAGCAGAAGGTATCAACCTCACTGTAAGGGTGTTATGAAAATTTTTTTTAATTTTTTTTCCCCTTTTTATATAGTTTACTCTCTTCAATCTAGAATTGTTGATTTTTGGTTCTCTTAATGAGGCTTGATTCATTAGCTCGATGTGTGGGGAGCTCTCCTCAGTTAACTTGGAGGGTTACCTTATGGTTTGATGCCATTTTAGGAGTTATAGTCCACCAATACAGGAATAGGTTCCTATAGGACCTAATTCCTAGAGAGGGAGTTCCCTCTCGAGTGGGTGGAGACCCACATTCTGTGGATCGTTTCCCACTTACCTGGGAGGAAGTTTTCTTTTCCCCAGGACTTGGGTTGGAGATGAACAAATCCCCCCTGTGGAAGACCACCTGTATATAGTTCTACCCTTGGGAAACTTTTTGATTCTAAATGTTGTTGTTATTAAGTTAGTTTGGTTATATTATTTAATTCAATTTTACTGTTAATTTTAAAAATGGATGATGACAGATTCTTTCTTAATACAATTGGTTCCCCGCCTTTGGATGGATGGGTTGCTCCCGACAGGGCGGATACTTTTAATGATGCCACTCTGTCCGTCATTGCTGTGTTTGGTCTAATAAGACCATTGGAGTTAGAGTGGTATACAATACAAAACATTTTTTTTAAGATTTCCCCTGTACAGGATCCAACGACCTTCATCCCTTATAATTGTACCTCCTTCTACAGGGGATTATGGTTAACGCTGCAGTAAAAATTTTCTCCCAGAATGTGAATGGCTTACACTAACCTATTAAACGCTACAGGATCATGCAACACTTAGGGAAACAGAGCACAGACTTATATTTTCTACAAGAGTCGCATCTCTTAGTGTTGGAACATTCTAAATTACACTGGGGAGGTAGATAGTCAGTGATCGCATCCTCCTACCCCAGGGGACGCAAAAGGGGTACTGTAATTCTAGTCCCATCTTCAACCCCACTTGAGATACAAGAAACTTATTTAGAGCCTCAGGGAAGATATGTGATTCTTACAGGCTCGCTTTACTCTCAAACAGTGACCCTGGTTAATGCCTATCTTCCTCCCCAGACGTCACTCCCAGTGGTACGAATGTTTGTACAGAAGGTGATGGAGAGGCTCAAGAGAATACTGATTATGAGGGGGGACTTTAACATCCATTTTCATCCACACCTTGATTCCTCTAATCATAACTTAACTAGACTTTCTGGTGCGGCCAAATATTTAAAGAGGAATTTTGCCCATTTAGGTATCGAGGACTCATGGCGGAGACTTTTTCCATCGGTTCCAGGCTATACACATTTCTCTGCAAGACAGGGCACCTACTCCAGTTTGGACTATTTTTTTATAACAGTGGCGCACCTCACACTAATTCAAGACATAGCGTTAGAGCCCAGGGTACTTTCAGACCACAACCCCTTAACTTTAAAAATAGATTTGGGTAAACAAAAGAGGTTCAGACTCTGGCGGTTTAATGCATCTCTTCTTCGGGACCAAGAATTCCGGGACCACTTTATGAAATGTATCCCTCAAGCAATTCAAGAAAATATATCTCCGGAAACCTCTTGTTCTATACAATGGGACACATTAAAAGCGGTTCTCTGAGGGGAGCTGCTGGAATATGCCTCTCGTAAACAAAAACAAAATGAATGCTAGACTCCAATTCTTGACAGATCTCCGAGAGTCATATCAACTCTTATATAGGGAGGGTGATGTGACCCTCCAACGTAGAATAAGAGGCTTAAAACAGGAGATTCAACAAATATTAGATTACAGAACTTTTCAGAGCCTGAATTATCTAAAACAATACAATTATGAGGGGGGAGCAAGGGCTCTGGTGAGAAAACTCAGAGCAAACAAATGAGCCTCAACCATTTTAAAAATAAGAACTAACGCCTCCAATAAAACCACTTCTAAAGAAAATCAAATCAGTCATGCTTTTCAACTTTTTTATGAAACTTTATATAAAGCCTCCCACCAGTCCCAGAACCACTCGGAGGTGATAGCAGCTTTTCTGGACAAACTCTCATTAAGTAAGTTGTTCGAGCATCACATTAAACAGTTGGAATGCCCAATTAGACCTGAGGAAATTCTACTGCTGGTCAAAATGTTGAAACCATTGAAATGTCCATCCCTGATGGCTTCAGCCCAGAATGGTACAAGGCCTTCACACCGCAGCTACTTCCCAGCTTTCTTCCAGCATGCCGGGCGGTGGCTGAAGGTGAGACTCCGCCACCCTCTTGAAATTATGCGGTGCTCTCCCCCTTGCTAAAGCCCGATAAATACCCCACTCTCCCACAGTCATCTGTCCCATTTCAATTTTAAATGTGGACTATAAAATATTTATGGCCATCTGGGCTGGGCGGTTGGAACCTATACTGACATACCTTATACACAAGGATCAATCTGGCTTCATAAAATCAAGGAATACTTTTGATAACCTACACCGAATTATGTTGTTAATGGAATTTATACATACAAGGAAGATTCCTTCTACAATACTAAGTTTAGATGCAGACAAAGTGTTGAACAAGGTTAATTGGGAATATTTATGGGCCACCCTATCTAAATTTTCTTTTCCTAACATTTTTCTTTCCTGTATGGAAAACATTTACTCTCGCCCTAAAGCCTATGTATGAGTCAATGGCTCTTTATCTCAACTAATCATGATACAAAGGGGTATGAGACAGGGTTGCCCTTTGTCCCCGTTACTTTTGGCTCTCTATATTGAACCTCTGGCTGAAGCAATACGGAGTAATGCCTGGATTAAGGGCATTCCAGTGGGTCAATGAGAACATAAGGTACTCCTGTTTGCCGATGATGCTCTAATTTGTACCATAGCCCCAGAAACCTCCCTCCTGGCGCTCTGGGAAACCTTGGACCTTTTTGGAGCAGTTTTAGGATTTCAACTAAATATAACTAAAACAGATCTCCTTTCATTATACTTCTCCCCATCCCTAACCCTTAAAAAGAAATACTCTTTAAAATGGTATCAAACTAAGATTAAATATTTGGGAATCCATATACCCAAAATTTAGATAACCTGGAATTATTAAACTACGAACCATTGACAATTAAAATTCAATCAGAACTGGCTCATTGGCCTAAATGACCACTAAGCTTTTCTCAAAGAATTGAAACAATCCATATGATTATACTACCCAGACTTTTGTATTTATTTCAGAATGTCCCCACCTTTCCCTCCAAATTCTACTTTCAATCATGGGATAAAATCATCTCTAATTTTATAGAGCAGAGCTCCTGGGAACCCTTCACAACCTCTATCTGATTACTTTCAGCCCCCGTTGGAAGATCGGCTGTTGCCCATGTATTCAGTCTAGAGAAAAACCTCCTCAGTCTCATTACATTATTGGATTATTATTCCAAGGAGGTTTTAGGGTAATTAAGAATTTATCTTTTATTTAAGCGTATTCATCCAGGCTGGCTTGTTAAAACAGTGAGACGTTGATAGTTCGTATTGCGTAGCTTACTGTACCGAGCCCTGTGAGACAGAAAATGACAGAAATGACAGAATCAAGAATCTCAAGATGAGTGCAATACAGCAACAAAAAAAGAAGTGAAAAAAACAAACATATGCAAACTGATACCTAGAGGCAAGAACAGGCAATAACAAGACAATATTGAGAATGGTATTTATCTGGAATGGCCAACACCCCTAGAATTTGGATGTCTATATTGCAACTTCCACTCCCTCAGTCAAACTTGAAATTCTATGCCCTGGTTGTTTTTTTCAGAATATTAGCCTTTTGTTACTATTGGGCGAGTCATTTGTCTAAAATGGGGAGATGGTACGATACCAGGCCTGACACATATTTTCCTATCTGGCTACAGTTAGAGAGAAGGATTTTAGATAAGTATAGCCTCCACTCATCCAGAGTTTTTTACTACACTGTCTCCGCATTACCTCCTACTTTACAAAGTTCAGTTATGGGGGTCTCTATAAAGGCTTTGACTCAGTGCTGGAACTTTTTTAATATTTCACCCAAAAAAGATACGGCTCAACCTATTACTTTAAACCCTAACATCAAAATAGGAGGTTTCCTGCTTTTCCCAGACTGGCTTTCTCAATTACAGGACTCTCTTGTGGAAAGCCTGTTCTCTCAGGACTCTCTCCTTTCCTCAACTGATATGATAGATAAATTAAATATCCCTCAGAAATATATTTTTAAAGTTTTTCAGCTGAGACACCTTACAGTCTCTATTTTTGGGACCACATTTATGTTGTCCCAAGTCAGCCCTTTTAGACCAGATACAGGAATATGCGAATAAGCCCCATGGAATTTCTAAGATATATTCCTTTTTATTGGGTATCAAATATCCTAATGCCCTTACTGGTTCTAAAATCTGGTCTTCTCTTCTGCCAGACTCCCATTCGATTTGGGGTCAGATTTGGGAGGACATGCATATATATCTCACTCAGGATAGGCACAGACTTATTCAATACAGTATTTTAAATAATTTGTACTACACACCAGTCAAGTTGGCCAAGTTAGGCAGATTACCTTCGACTATCTGCACTCGGTGTGGCACAGCTGAGGGGAACCTGGTACATATTCTTTGGCACTGTGACAAAGTGGCCCCATTATGGAATTCAATTCAATCCAATTTAGATCCCCTTTTGGGACTGGTGAGTTGTTCACTATAGAAATATGTATTCTAGGGATGTTTTCCAATATTAAGGTTCGGGAGTGCAGGTTTCATATGGCTTTAATTTCTATAGTAGTCAAAAGACTGTTTCTCAAGCACTGGATGGACCAACTGTTTATATCGTATGTGGACTGGATCAAATAAATGTCTCTTTGCTTTAATACTGAAAGATTAATATCAAGCTCCCGGAACCGTATGACCTCTTTCAATCTGAAATGGAGTAAATTATATGCCCTATATTTGAATTAAGGTTCTTGTATGTATGCCTCTGGCTGTTTTGGTTTGTATTATCTTCCATTGATACCTGTCACTGTTGGGTATACTGTCTAGTTCTTGGTATTTGCTTTTGTTATGTTATTTCCAATAAGGCACATCCCTGGGGTGGGGGTTGGGGGGTTGTAGGAGAAGAGGGAAGGGGGGTTGGGTATAGTAGTTTGCTGTTGTTGTTTTTTTTTTTGGTTATAGTGGATTCAGTGATATCCTGATGTCATCTTAGTATCAACTTTTAATTTTGGTGTTTTATGTTCTGGTTCATGTTCTCCTTGTCAAATATCCTCTTGTCTTGCTATAATTCAATAAAGATGTTGAATTTCAAAAAAGAATATTAGCCTTTTGGGTATCTTCGACATATGAGACCCCCTGGAAAGAGCAAGAATGTGTCATTAATGACCTATATGACATCACCAAGGTAACATTTTCCACGGCGTCTAGGACAGTGCCTATAAGAGAATACACTCCCTTTACTGCACAGATTTTGAAATTATGGTACAAGTTAAAAACACATAAGGGTTCTAGAGCACTTTTTTCCTTTTATATGCAAATTTTGGGAGATGATAGGTTTCTCCCATCTATCATTGATCATAAGTTTGTAAACTGGAGAAGACTGGGTCATCAGTTTTTTAGGCAATTCCTATGTCATACAGGCATCATCCCTTTTGAAACTCTAAAAGCAACCTACGGCCTAACCGACACAGACATCTACAGGCATACCCATGTTAAAAATTATATTCTTAGACAGAGAGAGGTGGAAACAAAATTACCTGACCCCATCCCCATGGCATGGACATATATAGAAGACCACATAAATGGACATATATGGGGACACCAAGTGGGACATATCTATAAAATTCTCAGGAAGGGGAGGGGATGGGTGATTCCTCACTCACTATTTTAAATAGCCGGTGTAAGGATGTGGCTGAAGATATATCAGACCAAGATTGGTTACGGGCATCTCCTTTAGCATGTAAAGTAACACACTCCACAAAATGGTGAGAGTTTGCCTGGAAATTCCGTAGTTGTTTTTATCGCTCGCCGGCTATCCTAGCAAAATATTTACCGTCCAGTTATGGCAGATGTTGGAGGAATTGTGCATGTACACATGCTGACAAGAGTCATATATTCTGGACATGCCTTCAATTGACTCCATTTTGGTGTGCGCTCCAACAGGAGGTTTCAGACTGGGCGAGTTAGTCGAATTTACGTCCGAATTGACTCTTTTATCTATATTTCCCCCTCAAAGACTCCCATGGCAGCGTACCCTGCTACCTATATATATTTTAGCAGCAAAAAAAGCAATTACCACACGATGGAGAACTATTATTATTCCATCTTTAGGGGATTGGAGGGGGTGGTTTTGGAAATTTATTGTATGGAATCTCTTACAGCGAAACTCAATAATAAATATCAGGCATTTGAAACTCTTTGGAAACCTTGGGTGTTGCATTTGGCCAGACAAGACCCAGGCTTTGTCCCTTGAGCCTCTCCACACCACAATTGTTCATATTTTATCAAAAGAGATTGAGATTCTATAGAGGTTTCTAGAGTATTGCCATCACATCTAGTTGATCCTTAAACTTTCTGAATTCTTGGAAGGAACCAAATTTTTTTTTTAAATATTGATTATACAGTGGGGTGAACTATCTATCAAGCTAACAGCTTCAGTCCTTATAGAATGAAACACAAAGACACAGGTTAAATCACAATTATTTTATTATCCTTGATACACTGTATTAATTTGAACAACCACTGAATGTTGATTTAAAGATAACGACTGTATCACATGTATATGTCACATCCTTGAATAAAAAGAAAATACAAAAAAAAAATCTGAGGACCATACCAGACAGTCCACAGATGAACTGCAGGTGCCCCAACAGCACACCATGGTCTACAGTGTCAAATGCCGCAGAGAGGTCAAGAAGGACCAAAATGGAATAGGTCTTTCGATCTCTCGCTATTAGGAGGTCATTTAGCACCCAGGCAAGGGCTGTCTCGGTATGATATCTCTTCCTAAATCCGGACTGGAGAGAATCATAGACATTGTGGCTGGTCAAATGATCATCCAGCTGAGATGCAACCACCTTCTCAATTACCTTACCCACAAAGGGTAGGTTAGAGTCAGGCCTGTAGTTAGCCAGACAGTCCAGGTCCAAGGAGGGACCGGGCCACGGTCTCCTTTAGGGGATCTGGAAAGATCCCCCCTCTCCAAAGACATCCAGACTATCTCGGCAAGGACTTGGCCAATTATATCCACACAGCCTACTAGGAGGTGTGTGGGGCCTGGGTCCAAACTACAATTGATCGGACGCAACAACTGGATGACCATCACAATGTCATTGATTGTGGGCAGGCTGAAGTCACACCACACAAACTGGGTGTCCGACATCTCCTGCTGACTCTCATAACTCCCATTAGAGAGGGTCGAGCAGACAACAGATCTGATTGTGGCAACCTTATCCGCAAAGAATTGAACAAATTCCTCACATCATTCTTGAGAAAAAGCATTTCCAGGCTGAAGACAGATTGGATTGCACAATCTGTCCACAGTCCGGAAAAGCTGAGCTGGTCAATTCTGCACAGCAGCAAATTTTCTGGACAGGAATTCTGCCTTCTTATAGGTAATTGCTGATTGATAGACCCCATAGTGGTTCATCAAACTAAGTCTGTCACACTCCAGGCCCGACTTCTGCCAAAACCTCTCTAGCCTTCGTCCCACTCTCCTCAACTCCCTCAAGGTCTCATCAAATCAAGGAGACCTGGAGCAAAGAGTGATGGGATGAACACGAACAGGAGCAATGGAATCCAGGGCCCCTATCACCTCCTTATTATAGGCAAGTACCAGGTCCCCTGGATCTGTGCATTCACTCGGTAAACCTGATAGATTAATTACCACAATCAGGCCATCCAGGGACACACCCCTCAAAGGGCGAACCGGACCATCTCCGTAGGGGCCGGCCTACTGGGGGCGCCACACAACTGAACTCAATGGTATGATGGTCAGACCACCTGACTAGTTCCACCACCAAGTCAGATATCTCCATCCCCAGGAGAAACACCAAATCCAATGAATGACCACCAGTATGGGTTGAGGAGGAAATAACCTGTGTGAAGCCCAGAAAATTCATTAGCTGGAGAAAGTCCTGACCAAACTGTGAGAGTTTACCATTGATCCAGGCATTGAAATCCCCCAGGATCAGCCATCTGGGGGATCCTAATGTCAGGTCGACAATGAAGTCCACGACTTCCCACAGGAAAACATTTCTGTCTCCTGGTAGATGGTAGACGAGAAGTATTCTGCACCCCACACCCTCGCCCATGATACATTTAAAAGAGTTGGTAGTTCCCACTGGTACCTCCACCAGGTTCCGTTCTGATCTAAAACAGATGGCAACACCTCCACCCCTACGATCCATCCTCTGGCAGTATATCACTGAGTACCCAGCCAGAATTGCTGATGCCAGAACAGGGCCAGCATTCTCATCTAGCCAGGTCTCAGTGATACAAGCCAGGTCAGATGATCCAACAGGATCCGCTATTACAGCGGTCTTGTTCTTAAGAGAACTGGCATTGCATAACACAAGGCCTGCACAGGCGGAGTGACAGGGCCAGTGTCCAGCACCAACAGCAGTCTGTGCAAGGTGCCCAGCTACAGCTTGACCATGTATGGGATTAGGAACCCTCTTCCTGTGTGGTCCCTGCATGTGGCTCATCCCCACCACCTCAGCAGGCAGACATGGGGACATCACACACTGTGTCACCTGCATATCTGGTGTGGTGATTTGGCCACTTGAGTCATATTTCTGTCATATTTTTCTGTGATTTTAGTTATGTTTAAATTCCCCAAAAAGCCTGGAAATATGGTGCTAGAAGGATGCCCATGTTTTGCTTTATTTTTTTTAAAAAAAGGTTACATATGGAGGATGTGTATTCCAGAGTTTGGGAAATGCTTGCTTAACAGGAACCAAAAATTACATTTCTTTTTTTTTTGTATAATATTTTTATTGTCAGAAGAATTTTCTGATAAAATGTAATACACTTCATTTGAAATGAGGACAGACATTATGCAACCACACGTCTCTTCACATACATAATCTGTATCTTTATCAATTAACATTCGCTTATATTATACTCCCACTACCTTCTCCTTAACGCTTAGGATTGCATAAACATTATACATTGAGTAGGGTAGTTTATGTCCTCCAATAACTTGAAATCATAAATATTTAACAACCAACATAAAACTTAAGCTTAAATTAAATTAATGCCACATGGCATGTAAAAAACTAACAGAACAGAACTTATGCTTTGCCTTGCTTCCAAGTTCAAACAGTTATTATCTACTTATCCCCTAAATGGACTCCTGATTTCATTCTTCCCCTTGCTTTATCCTTCACAAATTTATGTTAATTATTATACCATCCCCCTTCCTGTAGGATTGTCACTTCACCAGGAGTGAGAGCATTGAGAAAATTATACCACACTCTGGCAAACTGGCCTTCCCTTCCCTTTAACACATAAGTCAGTATGTCCACTGCCAATACCCTGATGGTCAACCCCTCCACTGATCCACCGTTGGTACTAAGCAGGTTATCCATAGATTTTGTATCCCTTGTCTGGCCACCACTAGGAGGATTCTCACCCAATGAGGATAAAGATCCCAGTCTCCATTGTCTGCCACTTCCACCCCCAATAATAATGACCGTGGGGAGAATTCTATGGATCGACCCATCATCTTGGAGAGTTCATCAGCCACTCCCTTCCAATATGTCCCCAAATTCAGGCACTCCCAGTAATAATGAATGAGGGTACCCTGATTTACTCTGCATTTCCCACAATCTGGGGACACCTCAGGGTAGAATTTGTGAACCATACTGGGTGGGTAATTTAGGCGGTGCAGAAATTTATATTGCATTTCTTTATGCTTGTTGTATAGGAGCAGGCCCATATGCGAGCCTAGCACCAGTTCCCAGCTGGGGTCTGTTATCTCCATATTAAGATCTTTCTCCCACCATTGCTTAACCCTGTGAGTCTCTCTCTGAAAAAAGGCTCTGTCCAGCTTTATTTCCCTACCCATCAATCCCTTCTCATTCGCATTTGCTCCTAGTACCTCTCTTTCCACTTTCACCAGTGGTGACTCTCCCAACATTTGTCGATTTAATTTCTAGCAGTATTTTTGGACTTAGAAAAATCCAAAGAGATGTGAGGAGAGGAGACCCATACCCATTTGGATATCTTGAAAGGTATGCATACCCGTTCTAGTTAGCAAATCTCTGACACATCGTATCCCTAGCTCCTGCCATAGTTTAAAACCTCCATCTCCCAGCCCTGGTAGGAAGTCCGTGTTGTCTGCCACTGGCACAAGTATAGTATTTACTTGATTTGCTCCTCTCCTTCCCTTGATGGCAGCCCAGGCATCCAAACCCGAGACCACCATCGGGTTTAGATCTCCCACTCTCTTGTGTGCCTGTAGCTCCCCTTCTCCTAGGTAAACTGAGGTTTGTCCTGGGCACCACTCCTCCTCCAGATCTAGCCAGGTGGCTGCACTCCCCCTATTAACCCAGTTATGCATGTACAGGTATCTATACTGTGTGGCCAAAAAATATCCCTTCATGTCTGTAAAGTTCAGCCCACCATTTGCTTCCATAGCCTTAAGCCTTTTGAGGCTAACCCTCGGTTTCTTCCCTTGCCAGATAAAATCTGTAAAACCCCTTTCCAATTTTTTGATAATCTGCATTCGTGGGGCAAAAAGACATCATTTGCATGATGTACAAAATTCTGGGTGACACATTTATTTTGAGGAGATTGATTCTGCCCCTCCATGATATCAGCAGTGCTTTCCACCTAGTAAGATCCTTTAGGATGGTCCCAAAAAGTGGTGTATAGTTTAGACCATAAAGACTACCTAAGTCCTTTCCCATCCTTTCTCATAAATAAGTAAATGCTTTATTTACCACCTTGAGGCTCCATGTAGCCCTTCTACTCTCATTGTCTCCTCCCAGGAACATCAACTCCGACTTATGCAAGTTTAGTTTATACCCTAAAAATTTAGCAAATTGATCTATAATCTGCAGCAAAACTGGCATCGACTTGTAAGGAAAAGCAAGATATCATCTCCAAATAATGTAATAGTATGTTGTACTCCCATCTTACCTAGAACCTCCAAAATCTGAGGATCACCCCAAATCCTGATGGCCACTGGTTCTACTGCAATTGCAAACAGTGGGGGGCAGAGGGGGCACCCCTGCCTAGTGCCTCTCCCAAGCAGGAACTCCTCCGATAGCAGGCCATTCACCAGGACGCTCACTGCTGGGGCCCTATAAAAGGCTCCTACCATTTGTATGTAATTGTCCCTCCGACCAAATTGTGCCAAAACCTCCAACATATATTTCCATTCTAGGCTGTCAAATACATACATATGAACATACAAAGGTGCCAGCAGAATACTGCCAGTCCCCCAACCCCCTTAACCTCCCATTGTTGTCCTTCTCTCCCACCTTTACCCACCCCTGTACCCTGTCCCAAGCGTTCTTAAAGCCAGCCACATTTTTACATGATATCACCCCTTTTGGTAATGTGTTTTACCTCACAACTACTATCTCTGTGAAATAATGCCTCCTCATCTTCCTCATGACTCTCCTCCCCATTCTTAGCCCATGCCACCTAGTCTCCCTCCCACTCCTTAGTTTCAACACCCCCTCCTCCACCCCTTTGTTGACACCTTTCAGGTACTTGAATGTCTCGATCATGTCCCCCCTCTCCCGCCTCTCTTCCAGTGCATACATATTCAGTTCCTTTAGCCTCATTTCATAATCCATTCCCTCCATCCCCTGAATCATCCTTGTCGCTGTTCGCTGCACTTCTTCAAGCAGCTAGACATCCCGGCTCAGGTACGGCCTCCAGAACTGCACACAGTACTCCAAGTGAGGTCTAACCAGTGCCCTGTAGAGGAGCAAAATCACCTCCCTGTGCCTGGATGTGAATCTGCATGCTATGTACCCTAGCATCCTGTTTGCTTTCACTGCCTCTCTCCTGCATTGGGCAGTATTGTTCATGCTTGCTGTTATCAATACCCCCAGGTCCTTTTCCTCCTCGATGCTCCCCAGCTTGATCCCCCCCCCCCAGCCAGTATTGTCTCCCTGGGTTCCTTGCCCCAAAATGCAACACCTTGCATTTTGTTGCATTGAACCCCAGCTGCTACTTCCTTGACCATTCCTCCAGCTTTGTCAAGTCCCTCTGTAGTTGCACCTATCCCTGTTCATCATCTACTACTGCACCCATTTTGGTGTAATCAGTGAACAGGCTAATCCTGTTCACCGCCCCTGCCTGAGATGAATAACCCAAACAGCACCGGACCCAGCACCGAGCCCTGTGACACTCCACTCATCAAAGATCCAGGCTCCGAGTCTCCCACCCACAACCACCACCCTCTGCAGCCTACCCCTTAGCTAGTTTGAGATCCAACATACCATCTTTGTCTCCACTCCCACCCTGGATAACTTCACCCTTAGTCTCCCATGGGGCACTGAATTGAAGGCCTTGCTGAAATCCAGATAATGCTTTCTTTGCATCCATGGACAGAACACAGGCTTGCCCAGGGTGCCGAGACCCCCACCAGATTACATTCAATAGCCTCCTCATATTATTGTAAGACATCCTACCCTGCACAAAGCCTGTTTGGTCTGAGTGGACTATTAAAAGAAGTATCCTCTCTAGCCAGAGGGCCAAGACCTTTGTCATAATCTTACAATCACAGTTTAACAGGGAGATTGGCCTGTAGGACAAGCACTCTGCAGCATCTTTGCCTGGCTTAGGAATGACACAAATGTTTGCCTCACAGCAGGTCATGGGTAGCCCCCTCTCCTCCCTCACCTCCTCCATTAAATTTTTTAGGGGTTCAGCCATTTCCCCTCTGAATTCTTTATAATATTCTGCTCCCAAACCATCTGGGCC
The DNA here is from genome assembly GCA_016271365.2 of Neoceratodus forsteri. NCBI lineage: Eukaryota > Metazoa > Chordata > Ceratodontiformes > Ceratodontidae > Neoceratodus > Neoceratodus forsteri. The sequence goes on from CM057452.1 coordinate 257,203,399, forward strand.
AGCTGCCTTACCCCTCTTAAGACAGCCTATTGCCTTGTGCACTTCCGCTACTGTTATTGCTGCCCCATGTACTGTTTTATGTTCATCATTTAGCTTAGAGATAGGTAGTCCTTCCAGGAATACTTCCATTACCTGATCTGACCTCTGGTATGCTGCTTTGTATAATTTATCATAACATTCTCTAAAGCATTTTCTTTTTTGTATGTCTTCCTTCACCTAGTGTCCTTTTCTTATCCCTAATAGTCACTGTCCTTTTAGTTGTCTTACCCCTTTCATAAGATGCACCAACAAGGGTCCTGGTTTGTTGCCCCACTCATAAATTCGTTGCCTTGCATATAATAACCCCAACCAAGCTTCCTCTGTTAAGCTGAGATTCAGGGCTTCCCTAGCCACCTGGAGTTCTCGCAGTTTCTCCTTTATCCCCGTCTGAATCACTTCTCGTTCTAATTCCCCAATTCTTCCCTCCAATTCCTTCTGCTTTTGCTGTCTGTCTTTCTTTAGCTTTGTTGTGTATCCGATAATTATTCTCCTCATATATACCTTGCCTACTTCCCAAAAGATACCATCCGAATCCACTGTCCCCTTATAATTTTCTACATACATTTTCCAGTGTTCCTTTAGGAGATTTCGAAACTCTTTCTTGGTTAGCAGGTATGTGGGGAACCTCTACCCCCCTCCTCTCTCTTCCCTCCACGTCTATAAGACTTTCATCTGGACCATGGCATGGCATATAGGATCCTCTCTAGCCACAGGATATAGGACTATGCATCACCTGTTTTACTTTAGAGTATAGATCCCATTGCACATATAAGTAGTCTGACCTGGACCAAGTTGTGTGAGGGTGGGAAAAAAAAGTATATTCCCAGGCTCCTGGATTCACTGTATACCATGCGTCTACTAGATTTAGGTCCACTAGGCTCAGACACCATTGCTGAACAGCAGCTAGTCCCCAAGGCTGTGTGCCCAAGTAATCCAGCTTGGGGTCTGCCATGCAGTTGAAGTCCCTTCCCATTACTAAATTGGGGAACTGTTCCTGTATTATCAAATCAATAATCTTTTAGTAGAAGGTGGGCTCCATCACCGATGGGGCGTAAATATTTCCAAAGGTCACCATACTCCCCTGCACCTCCCCTATCATGAATACCAATCAGCCTTCCATAGGGTCCCTTACCCTGCGGTGAAGTATGAATGGAAAATTCTTATGCATTAATATAGCAACCCCTCTCTTATGCAAGTTATAGGAGGATGCATGGCAGGCCCCAACCTCTCACCCAACCAACTTATCATGTTCCTTGAGTGTTAGGTGGGTCTCTTGGAGCAAGGCAACAGTAGCTCCTTTATGCTTAAGTGCAGCCAATACTTTAGCCCTCTTAGCCAGAGATGTAAACCCTTTAACATTCCAGGAAATTACAGTACTACATTGATCCTGTGCCATGGTTATAACATCTTGGCATCATTAACACCTCCTTTAGTTTTTTCCAAACATTTCTTTATTCTCAGGAATCCCCTCAGCCTAGATCCATAGGCAAAGCAATCCATGTGGTCAGTATTAATAATAACTATAACAAAAAATTGTAAACAGTAGGTAAATTGAACCCCTTTCCCCCTCCCCCTCCCTCCAAACCTCATCCCTCTCATCAGTATCCAAACAAATTTTCATTTTATCACTGCCATATTCCACATCTATATGTGTAGTCTCAGTTATACTGTATATCTACCCTCTTAATACACCCCCTCCCTCCTCACCCTTCTTAATCCATTCTTTTTTGTGTGTGTGTGTGATGCCTCTACATCTCCTCTCCTATCTTGTCCACATCTCCGATCCCTTAAGTCCACAGCACCTATACAGTGCTGGTTGTCCTCTCAGAATCTGTAATGGAGGAGCTACTCTTTCCTCTGATGTCAGTGGGCTACCAGTATTCCCCTCCCCTCCTCCTGCAGTGCACTTTTTCATCCACCCCCCCTTAGTACCATATCATACATCCCTTGCCCCACTCCACCCCCCAGTTATTTTCACATTGTTAATTAAGCTTCCATTCTGGCAGGGATTCCCTGGAGAGAGAGGTGGGGAGCCAGCACCAGTCCACACATGCAAAGTCCCACGCTCCCCCCAAAAAAATCCTCCCCTCCTCCATTCATAATTATTCTGTATCCTTGATTTCAGTAAGGCATGATCCAAGAGCCAATAGCCCATTCAGCCATTCCACTGGTACTTGCAGTCTTTTAAACCCACTGAGTCTTACATATTCTTATGCCTTCTGGCTTCTTCAACCATACCTCAAAAAAAATCAAGTATCCATTGGGGGCCACAGGTCATAGTAATGCAGTAAATCAGGACAGGGAAAGACTGGGCGCTGGCCTTCCAGTAAAAAGTTCAATGTCTCCAGTCCATGGGGAGGCCCTGAAATGGAACAGTGAGAATGCTTTCCTGAAGTTCCATGAGACTCAGCAACTCCCATCTGTGCGCTGCAAAACAGTTTGGGTATTAGGGTAAGAAAAAAGAAAAGTTTATATTCAGCCTCAAATTACCAGCTCATCCCTTCTTGTTCTTCTTATCTCAGTCATTGACAAGGCCCCTGGAATTCTGCGGTTCTGCGGTTGTGGAATTTGCCGCAGAATTTGCATCATGCCGCAGAATATATACAGTGCCGCAGAATTCATTGTTTTTGGTGAATTTTCATATAAATATACTGTTTTTCCATAATGTCAGGCTTTCTTTCCCACCTCATTTATCCTGAAGCCCCTCCTCTATGCTCAGCATATGATGTCATTGATGACATCACATCATATTTATCCAATGACAGGACTGCATTCTGCCAGAAATTAATAAATCATGCACGAAATCAGAAAATGCTGCCTCAGAACTCAAGGAGCCCTGCCGCAGAAATCAGAAAATTCTGCCGCAGAACACCAGGGGCCCTGGTCATTGATAAATCCTTGCAGCTTTATTGGTTCCCAAAATGAGTATGTGGCTCCCTCCGATCATACCTTTACAACTGCTGGGTACACCTTGAAGAAATCCAGGCCTCTCTCCCACAGCTGATCCATCAGATTGCTAAATTGCTGCCTTTTCTTCTGGATCCTGGTCAACATGTTCTGGTGCAGCAACCTTCAAAGATTGGCTCCTTCTTGTTTCTGAAGGCCATCATTATGGCTTGGCAGTCCGGGTAGTGATGCAGCCAAAAAATTACTTGTCCTGGCGGCTGGTCACTAGGTGGGCATGGTGCCAGCACCCTATGCACTCATTTGACTTTTAATCTGCCATTCTTTGGTGTCAGACCAAACAATTTGGGAAGCATTTCTGAGCTAAAGTCCATGAGGTTCCCCTTTTCAGCTCCCTCTGGTAAGCCTCAGGTTTGCAGGTTGTTTCTCCTGCTATAGTTCTCTTGATAATCTAGGGAGTCCTTCAACTCCTCTGTTTCCTTCTTGAGCCTTGATAGCTTATCAGGGGCCACCTGCGTGATGTCTTCCAAGTCAAATACTTTCTGCTGCACCTTGCTTAATCTCCTGGTATGCTGCTTTATTTCCGAGTCGAGACCTGAGATGGACTGCTGAAAGTGATCCCATCATGGTTTTAGATCTGTAAGTACTTGCCCTGACACTGCCTTGCATATAAGCACTATTTCTGTGGCCAAACGTGAAATCAGGCCAACTCCACTTGCCATCGCACCATTTTGCATTGCAGATTTGTTTTGCATTTTTGCCATTTGGTGCAATGATTTGCCAGAGAACAAGAATTCATCCATCTCGAAACAAGTTAGAGGCTATATTTGGTCATAGAATTAATGAGTTATCATTCACAAATATACTTTTATTTGGCTTTGTGGTGCGGAGCTTCGGAGATATACGACCTATTCCTTCAGCTGCTCATTAGCGCCCCCCGAAACTACATTTCAAAGAGGGGATTTCCTCATAAGCGGATCAAAAGGGAAAAAGGTGTTATCAACTGTCAGGAGATAGAAAACATCTCCTATAATCATAAACATTTCCACTTCAAAGCAAATTACTTTGAGAAACATTATCTGGGAGTACATGCATTCTGGAAATCTACTGTGAATCCTCTTCAGTGTCATAATTCCTTTACATTTTATTAAGTCTCAGGCAGGATACTGGATTTCAGAAGCCAGGATGTTGGTACTGTGGAAACTATAATTAATAATGCTCATTTCCTTGCAACTTGGAAAGCGGAAGAGAGACCCCTGCTGGCCTAGAGATAAGGTCAATAGCTAATTTGAAGAAAAGTTTGCTGACTGAAGGACCAGGGTTATATAAGGCCTTCAAAACAGGAGCTCATAGCATCTTGCACAGCATTTTGCAGAAGACACATTTCCTGACACACAGAGCCAGACTGCCAAGCCTACGCTGAAGACCAGTGGCTACAGAAGAACTGGAAACGTTTGCAGACTTCATTTATTTTCTGGACTTTTGATTCTCCACAGACAAGGTAGAAATTTGGCAGTTAAATTTAACAGTGAATTTTGTATGTGTTTGGTCCAACATTTTGTTATTCGGCAACCAAATTTCTGAATCTTTTGTTTGTAAAGTCCTGTATGATAATTATTTGAGTAATTAGTAAAAGCACTTGCTTTTAAAACTGTGGGAGAGATTTGTGTGTGACATTGGGAATGTTTAATAAATCTGTGATGGCCTGTTTAATTGCCAAGGTGCCAACATCACTACCAAAGACTAGATTCCTGGAAGGGAATCGGGGTGCCTAAGTAGGGGACATACATAGGTCTCTGGAGGGGTCTGTAAGGGGAAACTAGGTCACTGCACCAACTGTGGAAGAAGACACAAATCTGGGATTATGAGGGCAGCCCCAAAGAGCTCATAATACCTGGGTCTTCCCCCCAGTACAGCAACCAAGGAGGGTTCTTACCTGGCTACAGACTTGAGACTGTATTTTACTCTTACCCAGATTAGAGAGGAAGCCCTGGGACCTTATGGTGAGTGTTCAGTTGTGAACTCAGTGAGTACTCTAGAAGGACTTGAGAAGTGTGTTCCTGTTCCCCACATCACAGATTGCACTTAAGGGGGGGCACTGTGAGCTCAGTGGACATGGCTCCCAGGAGTGGATTCATGACATATGGCAACACAGGCACCACCTCCCCAGCGGCAGACTGCCACCAGCCCAGCAAACAAGCCCAAAGACCCACAGCTTGCCGACCACACGTGGCTTCTGAAAGCTGCTGTGGAGGGCCAGAATTCCCTACATGAGGCATTACAGGGGTTGTGTACACAGATGCATCTCCAGGAGGAACAGGCCACAGTCTGCCATGCAGAATTCATGGAGGTTCTCTGCACCATAAGGGCAGATATGACGACGGTAGGATTCACAGGGTTCACAGTGGCCATACAGAACCTTGTTGCAGCCCATGCTGTATGTCATGGCTATGAATCCCCACACACCTCATGCACCCCATCCTGTGGGCTTGCACCTCCCCCCATCCCTGGTCATGGCATTTGCTTTACCACACCGACCATACCCAGTGGCTGTGCATGACCATATGGGCCTACCCCCTCCAGGGTGCGTGACTCCTCCAAGATAGGCTGGCTGTCCCCACTGCATCTGGCTGCATCACACAGCTAATGCACCATACGTGTCTGTGGATGCTGCATGCTCAGCACCTGAATGGTCTGGGTACTACATGGGATGCCCATGATGCTTCCAACCCAAAGGTGGGGCACCTGTGTTGCCTACAGTTGTTCAGTGTCAACATCCCCACAACCACACTACCCCCACCTCACAGCCCCTGTGGCATAGGTTCAATATACGGATGGCATTTCCACCCATGGATGTGGTTCCTGGCAGCCGGGATTGACATTGGTGTGATGAGTGCATCTGTGCCTTAGAAATGAAGGTATATGCAATGGTATGTCTCTGACCCATGTCCAAATGCCACCTGTACCTGTGTGGATCCCGTCCCTTGTTGTCTCATATGTGGTCTTAGCTGTATCCCCCTGGCACACACATACCAGGGGCACATCCTGCAGCCCCTCACCTTTACCGTACAGACCCAACACATTACCCAACAGTGTGTCTATGTACGAACATGCCATGTCCTACATGCTGGTTGTACTTACTGTTGTGCTCCAAAATGTTCCTCTACTATCCTCACCCTGTGCATCCATCCTGTCAGTGCCAGTCGCAGGTCTCTCCTGTCATGTCGCTGATGCTCACCCTCATCCAGTGGCTTCACATTCTCTGCACTGTTGCCCTCCAGGTCCTGGACAACAACTCCACTGTCAAGTGCCAATTCTGTAGGATACAACAGGCCAGGAGTATGCCACAGGCCTTATCTAAGCTATACTGTAGGGCATCCTCGGACCTATCTAGGTATCTGAAATGCATTTTCAGCATACTGAACATGCACTCAGTTATGTTATGGGTGGCTGTGTGTGCCTTGTTGTATCATTCTTCTGTGTCAGATGTGGGCTGGAGCGTTGGGGTGAGCATGCACTGCTGCAGGGGGTATGCACTGTCCCCTGTGTGGAGAAATGTGACATGTTAGTACTCATTATAGAAACATAGCAATATAGAATCTGACAGCAGATAAGGACTGCTTGGCCCACCTAGTCTGCCCACATTTCCTACCTATAGTCACACTGTAGCACATACTTGCTCTCCGGTTTTCCCCTCCTTTCCTTGCTTCTAAGGTTCCCTTATTCTGACCCCATGCCCTCTTACATCCCATTAAGGTTTTTGTTACCACCACCTCCTCAGGGAGGCTTTTCCAGACATTCACCACCCTTTCAGTGAAAATGTGTTTCGTTACATTTCCCCTGATTCTGCCCCCTCCAGCTTCATCGCATGACCCCTTGCCCTGTGCATCCTTTTTTCTGTCAAACATCTTCCCTCTTGGACTTTCTTTATACCCTTGTGGTATTTAAAAATGTGTCTTATAACCCCCATCTCTCTCATGTCCTCCAGTCTGTACACTTGATTCATGATATTCCACAATCCTTTCTTTCAGTGGTGATTATATTACTTTTGCCACTACCAACATGTTATGACATGTGTACACCTTGTTTCTGGCTGTGCTTGCACTCACAAATAAGAAGTTTACTGGGTATGTCCCCTGATTTGAACTGCTGGCACAGGGTAGGATGGTATAAGATGTAGGCATTGTGTGCACTTCCAGAGAAATATGCCAGGATGTTTGTGATGTGCCCTGTGGCATCGCACACCACCTGGCAGTTGATTGAGTGGTACCGGTACCCTTTCCGATTCACATCGGCGCAGTCCAATACACAAAGCATTTGCTCTACACAAGAGACTTTTGAGGGGTTCCCTTATGTGGAGCAAATACCACTGACTGGGACCTTGTTTTAATCCCATGCAACCCTAGTGGTTGGCAAAGGTACTGTGGTGCTCCCCCCCAACTGATTGCCATTGCGAGTGTAAACATATAGGGTTTCTCTGGTGGCTAGTGGTTCTTCCCCCCACTGATCGCTGGCTTGATAACAAACAAGAATAGTCCTTGCTGCCAGTGGCCCCCCCCCGTGATTGCCGATCGCTGGCCGAGAAAACATAAGAATAGTCCCTGGTACCAGTGATTCCCCCTGGTGATCCTGATCACCGTTTGCTGACCCAAGACCAATAATATGTCTTTTCTGATGCCCAGTGATCCCTCCCCCCACCCAATCACTTGCCCAGTATGAGAAAAGGTATCCCTGGTATCCAGTGGTCCCTCCCCCAAGCCAATCACCTACCCAACACACGCAAAATGGATTCCTGGTGTTCGGTGTGGTGCTCCCATCCTGATCCCACAAATATGTAAGTGAAACCAGCCTCTGGTGGCTAGTAGACCCCCTCCCTATCCCAGATCCCTTGTAAAAAGGTGGTAACCATTTTCTGGCTGTGCCCTAGTGCCCCCCACCCCCCACACTGGAAGGTAGTGTCCCATCATCCCACTCTTCCATCCCGAACCTGATCCAGTAACTGGCACAGCCCTCCTCTCTCTGCCATGGCTGGCCACTAAATGACCTGTCAGTGATCACCTACTGTGTACAGTATGCATTCATTGATGGACAGCTCATGAATGCATACTGTATACAGTACGTGCTCACTGACAGATGAGTTGGTAGCAGGCCGTTGTGGAGATAAGAAGGCTGTGCCGGTCGCTGGCTTGGGTTCAGGATGGGAAGGGGGAGTGGGGTGGTGGGATACTACCTGTCGAGGTGAGGGGGCAGGGGGGCCACTTGATGGCAGGGAATGATTACCACCTTTTATACAGGGGATCAGGGATAGGGTGGGGGCGTCCACTAGCCACCAGGGACTGGTTTCACTTATGTACATGTGGGATCGGGATCTGGAAGGGGGACCACACTGAAACACTGGGGATCCGTTGAGTGTGTGTCGGGTGTGTGATCGGGTGTGGAGAGGGACCACTGGACACCAGAGAAGACATATTATTGGTATTGTGCTGGCAATCATGGGGAGGGGCACTGGCACCAGGCACTATTCTTGTTTTTTTCTCAACTGGTGATTGGGTGGGGGTGGCACTGGCACCAGGGACTATTCTTCTTTCTTTCTTGGCTGGCAATCGGCAACCATGGGGAGGGGAGACCACTGGCACCAGGGACTGTCCCTGTTTGTTCTTGGGCTGGTAATCGACTGGGGGCCACTAGGAAAAACCTATAGTTTTACACTGCTGGCAGTTGGCGGGGGGGGGGACCACTAGTTACCAAGGAGAATGTTGTCTTTTTCTCAGGCCAGCGATTGGCGATGGGGGGGCACTCTACACTTGCTGAAGTCTATGTAAATGGGCCCATAATGGGCATGTAAATGGCCACCTAGCACCTTGCATGCCTAATGGCCTCATTTGCATGGGTGTGTTAGTGACTTGGAAATAGCACACCGGCCATTCAGTTGTCTGCGAGTCGGAGCAGCACTAGTGGGGTGGCACTGGCAGTAATGAGGCTACTACCAATGTGACCTAATCCTTTTCACAGTGAAATAGCTGGGCAATTGCAAATCCCAGTGTAAATGTTTGCACTGTGATTTGTGTTTTTTTGTGAATCTGGCCCAGATGTATTGCTATCGGGAAGCATGGAAGGTCCCCGGCTGCAAGAGTGGTGCAGCAATGTGTCCTGGGATCCTGATGTACATAGTTCTCCTATAGGTGCACCATAAGGAGGGGCAGGCACTGGGCACACTGACAAATGATATACCAGACATGGACGGACACAGCAACATTGACAGAGTTACAGTATATTGGCAGGTACCACTTTGATATGGATGCCATAGGGGAGCTGTGCCAGCAGTTGTGGCCATGTCTGCAAACAAGGACCACAGCAGCAGTCATGCTCTGGAGGTCAGAATACACATGCTAATGGCCCTGGCATACTACAGGACTGGCACCTTTCAACACATGACTGAGCTATGGCTGGTGTGAGCCAGTCATCTGTCAGCACGTGGTTTTGGCAGGTGATGTATGCACTAGTGGCACACCGTGGTAACCATAAATGCTTCCTGATCACTGAGCAAGACCTGTGGGATACCAAAGCAGCATCCTATGTGGTGGCTGGCATGCCCAATAGCATCAATGCCATGGACTGCATGTACATTTATTTATTTATTTAAAAGTTGGTAACCAGGAGAAGCACACTGAGCTGAGGCTCGTTTCCAGGTGTGACCTGGGGAAGGGGTTAGAGGAGGCAAAACAAACATACATACAAGATATACAGACAGGTAACAATGGTGTCTCAGGCAGGTTACAATAGAGCCTGGGAAAGAAGGCAGGTACATATGTGCAGAGACACAGGCAGGTTACAGCAGTGACTGAGGAGGTAGCAGAAATATAACAAAAAGACAGGCAAAAGTACAGAAATATACAACTCAGTTTCAGGTTACAAAATGACATATTAGAATGCAAGAAATAAAAGGGTGAACACAGGATACAACAAAAATGACATTGCAGACATGGTACATTAAAGGCTTGAAAAACTGACTAGAAGCTGTCTAAAATAGCTCGATGATGTTGGCATAGTCAAATAGAGGTAGGCTAGTTTTAGTAAGCAGTATTCGTCGAACGAGGAGGGAGAGGGCTTCTTTGTTTCTATAGAGAGCACCAAGTTTGGGGCGGAGCTTGGAATGCAGGTAGTTAACATGTGTTGAGAAATCAAGGCAGCTGTCTAGCTAGACACCTAGATACATGTAGGATGGAACAGTATCCAAGGGAGTGCCATCAAGGATTAATAAAGAAGGGAGTGTGGTGAGCTTGGCTAGCTTTTGGTGGGTGCCGAAAATCATAGAGACTGTTTTAATCGTATTTACCTTTTGTTGGTTGGTTTGGAACCACCTTAGGATGTGAGTGAAATCTGTTTGCAAGTGAGTGGTCACCACAGGAATAGAGGGGCCAGATGTTAAGAGGATAGTGTTGTCAGCATAAAGGTAAATTAGGGAAGAATAGTATACAATAGGGAGCTGTTAAGAAAGATGGAGAATGAAATAGGATCAAGAATAGAGCCTTGAGGTACACCAGCTAGAATTGGGAGCAGGGGAAGAGTACATCACCCACTTGGACACATTGGAAGCAAACCAAGAGATAAGATTTGAACCATTTAAGAGAGGAGAGTCCAGTGAGTTCAAGTTTAGTGAGAAGGAAAGTGGGAGACAGAATTGAAGGCGTTGTCTAGGTCTATGAATATAGCTGCGGTAAGATGGGCTTGATCCATGCCTGTAAGAATGGCATCAGTAACCCAGAGAAGCTAAGAGACAGCAGAATGTTTTTTCAGAAAAACAGCCTGGAATGGAGACAGGAAATCAGAAGAGGCAAGAAAATGGATGAGTCTGGTAAGGACAAGGGACTCTTGGAGCTTAGCTAGAATAGGGAAGAGGGAGAATGGGTGGTAGTTTCCAGGTGAGGAGCGATCACCACCTTTGTGGAGAGGGATCACTTTTGCTGCTTTCCAGGCCTGAGGTATAGTGCCAAGGGTGAAAGCGAGGTTAAGCAGATGGGGCAGGGGTTAGCAATGGCTGGGGCTGAGATCCGAAGAAGGAGAGGGCCAAGCCCATCAGGGCTGGATTTGTGTGGTTTCAGTGATTTAAGGGCACAAAGCACCTCTTGAGCAGTGACAGGAGAGAAATAAAATGAATATGGAGTTCTTGGAGTTTGCAGAGCTGTCATGGAGGGTGTTTTCAGAGGTATTTGGAGTTGGAGGGGTGAGCAGTGGGGTGGGAGTGGATGGCGGAACAAGTGAGAGCATATATTGTGAAAATTTTATTTAGGGTAGAGGCAACAGTGAGAAGGTCAGAGACAAGTTTGTTGTCAATCAGGAGGGGAGAAGGAATTAGATTTGGGGTTGAGGAGTGAAGAGAGTGTTTACCCAAATTTAGAAGGAGAGCTCATGTTTTCTTGTAATGTGTGCTTTAAATAGTGAGGTTTAGCAGACCTAATAGCTTTGGTGCACGCATTTCTCAGAGTATGACAAGTCATTGAGATAACATGATGCTTTGTAGTGTGCCTAAGCACATTCATGAGTGTTACAGAGCTTGTCGATGTCAGCAGATGACCAAAGATAGTGGAAGTGTCTCATCCTGCGGCGACATGAAGAGGCATGAATGTTCTAGATTTTGTTGAAAATGTGGCAGAAAAGGGAGAGAGCAGTATTAACGTAGTTAAAGGAGTAGAAAAGGGCCCTATTGGAGGATGCAAGATCATGCAGGAGATTTCAGGTGTTTAGGAAGCATAAAGAATGAATCTAGCAGTAAATTTTGAGGGAGCGAGGAAACTGTAGTTTGTGTGTACAGTATGTCATTAGATGTTCGCTGAATATGTCGGGGAGTGTGTCAGCAGAGGAGATCCAGTGGGGGTGTGAGGCCAGGGTCCAGTCTAGGAGGGTGTGGTTGTGGGAGTGAGGATTTGGTCTCGTGGGTTCATGAAGCCTTAACGAGAAGGCAAAGCACTGGGGTATTGTGCCTGTGTATATGACCAGCATCTATTGAAGTATTCAAGCAAGTTGACTTAGTAATAAATATATATATAGAATTTTGAAGCATCCATTGTTGTTTGCCATTTATTCTCTGGAGTGCAGTTTAAATTTTTTTTCCGAAGGATATGGTAGCCTGGTAGAAAGAGTAAGGAGCCAGATATTCTGGGTGAGAACCATGATTCCATGACACACAGTATGTCTGGTGAATGTTGTGACACCCAAACTCTTAGAAGATCAATCTTAGGGAGTAAGCTCCTAGCACTGAGGTGGCATATAGAAAGGCCTTTCAGGGGTGAGAGAGGTGTAGGGCCTGGGTTTAGTTAGATATCACTATCTAGTAGGAGGAATAGGTAGAGGAGGAGAAGTTTGTTGGAAAAAATTTGCATAGTTTTAACCGACTATAGTGTATACTTTCGTGGGTAGGTGAGTGGAAGAAGTGGAACATGTGGATGAGTTCCATAATGAGAGAGGGGAGCTGTCCTCTGCCATGTGGAGGGAGAGGGAAAAGGGCAGTTCTACCCATTAATATTGAAAACAAAAATATTGCGGCACATTATGTCGCAAACATTTCATTGGCGGGTGATATTGAAGTCAGATAAAACATCGACTTCACTAACATCACACCACCAATGAAATGGAAACCAAGCCACGATTTTTCCCCCACCCTCTCCGACAATCCACTGTGCCACACCAGCCTGAAATTCTGCTGTTTAAAGATGGCACAGCAGGCCTGCCTGCATTGAGATCCACCACGGTCTGCTGTACCTGATGTTGGGATGTAAGGTTAGCTGGGGTTTCAAGGGATAGAGATAGGAAGGGAGGGTTCCAGTGCTGGTGCACTTGATGACCACTGAAACAGGTCTGGAAGCACTGCTGCGAGTGGCCAGAGCAGGGGGTGAAAGCTGGGGAGGAAGGGAGAGAGAGAATGACAATGTGCACTTTGCTGAGTTACCAGACACTAGCGACAGGCTTGCAGTGCAATAAAACCCCTTGGCTCTTTTAAAAGCAGCTAGGCAGCAACCTACCAGGGGACAGTCTAAGATAAGGAATTACACAGTTCAATATAGTGCAGGTAAATACAGTAGGAATTAATGTACACACTCGACTGCCTTAAGCCCACTGTAACTCCCTTAAAGCACATTCAAAACAGCCACTAAACTGCTTTCAAAAACAGGGAACACAAAGCAGGTGAACAGGGGAAACAGTTGAAATTACAACATTCAGGATAACAAATAACTTATCAACTGGCATGCTGACACATAAATTTTCATGGGTGCCATGTGGGCCTGAAATGCTGCTGCTCAAAGATGTTGCTGCAGACCTGCCTGCTTTGAGCTGCACTATGGCCTGCTGTACCTGAAGTCTGTATGTAAAGTTAGCCGGGGTTGTGAGGGGTAGAGACAGGGAGGGAGGACTCCGGTACTGCTGCCCTCAATGGCCAGTAAAACAGGTCTGGAAGCACTGTTGCGAGTGGCAGTGGAGAGAGCTGAAGTCTGGATGTAGGGTTAGCTCGGGTTCCGAGGGGTAGAGACAGGGAGGGGAGGGCTCCTGTGCTGTTGTCCTTGACGACCACTGAAACATAGAAACATAGACATTGTCAGCAGATAAGGACCGCTAGGCTCATCCAGTCTGCCTATAAGCCCTATACATGTATGTGGCCACTGACCCTATATGAGCAATGGCTTTTCATCACTCCCCTCCTTTCTCAAGGCTCCCTTGTGCCTGTTCCAGGCATGCTTAAAACTCTCTACTGTGCTTTCCCCCACTACCTCTTGTGGAAAACTGTTCCAAGTGTTGATACCCTTTCTGAGTAGAAAAACTTCCTCACATTTCCCCTTAATCTGCTCCACTCCAATTTCATATTGTGCCCTTCGTTCTAGTACTTTTTCTACATTGGAAATGGTCTCCCACTTGCACCTTGTTAATGTTGTTGAGGTACTTGAATGCTTCTATCATATCCCCTCACTATTTCTCCTTTTCCTCCAATGATTACATATTGTTGAGGTCCCTTAGTCTCTCCTCATATGTTTTGTGATGCAAACCATGCACTATCTTTATCGCCCTTCTCTGGACAGCCTCCACCCTGTTTATATCCTTGTGCAGGTGAGGCCTCCAGAACTGCACACAGTATTTCTTGTGAGGCCTTACCAATGTTTTATACAATGGCATCACCACCTCCTGCCTCCTGCTAGTGATACCTCTACCTATGCACCCCGGCATGCCACTGGCCCTCCCCGCAGCCTTTGCGCTCTTCTTTGATACCTTAAGGTCATCAGAAATGATAACCCCTAGGTCCCTTTCTTCTTTGGTGACAGTCAACTCCCCTTCCCCATCATGTAGCTCTCCCCAGTGTTCCCTCTACCCAGGTGCATTATCTTGTACTTATTTGCATTAAACCTGAGTTGCCACACCTCTGACCATTTTTCAAGCTTCTGCAGGTCCCTCTTCATTTTCTTCACCCCTTCTGCAGTATACACCCTTTTGCAGATCTTGGTGTCATCTGCAAATAGACAGACCTTTCCTTCCAGCCCCTCTGCAGTATCACTAGTAAAGACATAGAACAGGACTGGTCCCAGTTCTGATTCCTGTGGTACCCCGCTGGTCACCCCTCTCTCCCCGGATTGGGTCCCATTTACCACCATCCTCTGTCTCCTGTCCATTAGTCAGTTTTTACCCACTGTATCACCTTTTGTCCCATGCCCAGACTATCTTGTTAACCAGCCTTCTGTGTGGGATGGTTTCAAAGGCTTTGCTGAAATCTAGGTAGGCGACATTTAATGCCCTTCCCTGATTTACTTCCCTAGTCACTCAATCAAAAAAATCTATCAAATTCATTTGGCATGACCTTCCTACTATGAATCCATGTTGCCTTGGATTCTGGGCACCACTGGATTCCAGGTGTGCCACTATCCTTTCCTTCAGCAGTGTCTCCATGATCTTCCACCACCACTGAGGTGAGGATGACTGGCCTGTAGTTCCCCGCTTCCTTTCTACTGCTGCTCTTGTGCAGTGGGACTACATGCGCCCTCCTCCAGTCTTCTGGAACCACCCCTGTGTTGAGTGACACTGTGAAAAGGACTGCTATGGGGGCTGCTAGTTCCCTTCATAGCTCCCCTAATATCCTTGGGTGTACACCATCTGGTCCCATGACTTTATCCACCTTCAGCTTTACGAGCTCTTCCAGAACTCTCTCCACTGTGAATGGACTGGTGTCCACTTCTTCCCCCTCTTTGTCTCTGCTACCCAACTGTGGTACATGACCCTCCCCCTCCTTAGTGAATTCTGAACAGAAGTATTTGTTCAGTATTTCTGCCTTGTCTAGATCACCCTCCTTACACTCTCCCTCCTCCCCCTTGAGCCTCACAATCCCTCCCCTGGTTTTTCTTCTTTCGCTGATGTACCTATATATTGTCTTGTCCCTTTTCTTCACAGTCTGTGCTAACCCCTTCTCTGTCCATGCCTTTGTGCTCCTAACAGCTTTCCCTGCTTCTTAGACATTTAAGGTACACCTCCCTGTTTTCCTCCCTTTGGGTACCCTTATACTTCCTGAAACTCACTCTTTTAGCCCTTACTTTATCCTCCATCTTTTTGGAGAACCATAGTGGTTTCCTTCTTCTTTTCCCTTTGGCCACTATCCTTAACGCATTGGTTAGCTATCTCCACTATGGCTCCTTTCAGTTCCCCCCACTGTTCCTCCACCACCTCCATTGCCTTCCCCTTCCCCAGGGCTACTCTTATTCGTCTACTCATTTTGGTCAAATCTGCCCTCCTGAAATCTAATACTTTTGCCCTTCTGTAGCTTAATGGAGTCCCTGTCTCCATGCTAAATCACACCATGTGGTGGTCACTGGATCCAAGCTGACTTTTTTTTTTTTTTACCAATTATTTTACCAGGTGAGACACACTAAGCTGAAAGCTTGTTTGCAGGTGCAACCTGGGAGCATGAGGAAGTTAAGTGACTTGCTCAGGGTCACACAGTATGCAAGTGGGGGCTGTGGGATTCAAACCCAGGTCTCCAGATTTGCAGCTCAGAGCCTTAAACCACTGCGCCATACTGCCTCCACGCCATACTGTGACCTTCCACCTGGACTCCTTTGACTCTTTCCCCATTGGTCCTTACCAGGACCAGAATTGACTTTTCCCTGGTTGGATCAAGCACCAGCTGTCTGAGTCCAATCCCCTGCAGGGATTCTAGGATGGGTGTGCTTCTGGCTGAAGCAGCTGCCTGGGTGGTCTAGTTCACATCTGGCATGTTGAAATCCCCTAGCAGCAGGATTTCACCTTTAGATGCCATGTTGTGTATTTCCTCCACTAATTCCAAGTCCTCTTCCTCCCTCCCTCTGCGCGGAAGGTCTGTAAATCACCCCTGTACATATTGCTGTGCCATTGCCCTGTTCAAGAGTGATCCATATTACCTCGGCCTCCCCCAGTCTTCCCTGAACTTTTGTAGCCTTTATACCCTGTCTGGAAGCACTGCTGTGAGTGGCTGGAACAGAGCAAAGCTCTGAGGTCTGGATGTAAGGTTAGCTGGGATCCAAGGGGTAGAGACAGGGAGGGAAGGCTCCGGTGCTGCTGCCCTCAACGACCACTGAAACAGGGTACTTTGCACTCATTGCCCTGTCCCAAGCAAATGAGGCATACAGGAACCACAAAGTTTCTGTTATTGGTCCTCCTTGGTTCCCTTTTTATATTTAAACCAAAGTAAAATTATAATTCATTTAGATAGGGGAAGTGTCTTTTAAACTGGTGAAGACCATGTATGTGTACAGCAAGAAGAAAACAAAGACTCTCAAACCCTTAAATATTCAGTCACTTCTTTTCTCTTTACTCATAATGTTTCAGTAAATTTTTCCATTAAAAATCAAAAAAATGCTTGTTCCATTCACAGGAATTCATACAGTTGCACTTGTTCCTTAAATTATATATTTCATATGGTAAACATTTTCAGAACAATCCTGTCCCTTCCTCAGACCATTTAAAAGTGCTCTGTTGAAAGAGGAAATTATAATAGATGAGTGGGTGGTTCAAATTTATATGTTACCAAAAATGGATTTTGTTATCTTAAAGAGATAATCACAGTACGGGGGAACACACCTGTTATGGAACTTTTTCTGAGTAGATGGTTTTAATTCTGGATTAAACTTTAAAGGTGTCCGGGCAGTGTCCTAATAGAGTGAGTAAAACCATATTTTATTGGGGGAACCACTGCAATGATATATGAAGCATTTTGTTGCTTTTATATCTTTACTATTTGGCATATATATATATATATATATATATATATATATATATATATATGTAGAATTACTTAATTGCCTTTGCAAGTGTATTTAAAGACAGCTGCAGAAGTCTCCTGTTGTCCAGTATGTTTTCTTTTCTTTCTAAGTGATAGAGAAAAAGGGGTCTTTTCATAGTGTAAGCTCATCTGCACTGCTGAAATATTGTATTCATATTAAATCACATTACCATTGTCATTTTTAACAAGGATTCACTCAGTATGTTTCTCAAACTCATTACAGTATATAATTATGGCTTACCCCAGTGTTTACTTTTATGTCATGCACTCCAGAAAAGTCTTCAATTGATTCCACGGAGTGAATATTGCTTCCACAATAATTTAAGCTGTGACTTGCTGCATATCTGTGCAAACTAATACATTTTATGATCATTGAGTAGGGCAACTACCTGCTCTATTTCTTGGAAAACTAGTAACTTGAGAGCTAAATACTCTTGTAAAAGCCATCTGCTTTTGTTTCAAAAAATGCCCGCTGCCATTGTCCAGGATGCCAGTCTTCTTCTCACACTGTGGAAGTGTGGAACTGAAGGGGTTGGGCAACTAGAAATCATATACTGAGTTCAGGGCATGTTGAGATCATCCGAGTGATGTCCTGTGCAGCCCAGTCACTAGGAAACTGGCGCATTGTCTTTGCGCTGGTCCCCTGTCAAGCCTATAGGCTCTTTGGGCTGAAAAAGACTTCAGCCTAGATATTCAAACTGTGCCAAAAAAGTGCACAACAGCAGGAGCAAGCGCAAGTCCACTGCGCCCATGCACAAGAAGCGTGATATTCCAAAACTGCGCAGGTCAAGATTCGCCTGTGGCACACGACTGAATATTACACCACCTGTGCCATAGTGCAACCAGGGATGTGCAGTGGTGTGGTTCAGATGTGCCATAAGCGCAACCAGGGATGCTCAGTGTAGCAGGGCAGCAGTGCAACAGCACAACCAGGGATGCCCAGTGGAGCAGGGCAGCAGTGCAACAGCACAACCAGGGATGCGCAGTGGAGCAGGGCAGCAGTGCAACAGCAAAACCAGGGATGCGCAGGGACAGGATGCAGGGGCCCACCACCCATGCCACAGATGGGCAGAGGAGCACACAGCAGAACAGACATCGCCCCCCACACCCCATGCACTGCACAACTGATGGAGAGTTGGAATAACCACCAGCCCATGGATACCAGCAACAAACCCACAGCTGGGGCATAGTGCCCCAGCACACCCCCTGGCAAGCTGTGACCGGCACATAAGGATGTCCAACCACCCCATGCCACACCATCCCACCAATACAGAGCACACCCTGCACCGTGATCCCCAGACACCCTGCCCAGAAGCAGTGTCCACCAGTGCAGGACACCCCATGCATGCCACCACCCCCACTGTGACAATGCAACCCTGTACACCACAGAACCATGCAAGGCAGCCCCACCACAAGCACCTGTCAGCGGGTGGCAGCAGACAGCGATGCAATGACTGCATACACAGTGCCCCCATGCACGTCCCTCCTGAGGTACAGCTGAGAGACTGACCATGCGTCGCACACGAGGTACCCCACACATGACAGGACATGCCCTGACCCCACCACCAGTGGTACAGCACCCTGCACACCCTCCCAAGGACACACCCCAACCCAGCACTGGCCACAACAGCCAGCGCAGACACCCACAGTGGTGCATGGAAGCATGCACCACACAGGATGCAACACAGTGCATGGACAAACAACTACCCATACCCAGGGTACACCAACACAGGAACACAGTAGCGGGTCAACCAAGCCCCCAGCATGTGGCCATGGAAACCGTGTACACATGGCCAGCACCTCTCCATGGCACAGGAGTGCCAGCCACCAAGTGCAGGCACCATGGAGCTGTACGCCACCAGCATGCACCTGGAGCACAAGTGACAGACAGTGGTGCACATACCCTGCAACACACACAAGCGACAGCATGGAGGTGGGACAACAACAGCGGAGGCCACAGTGCCACTCAAGGCAGACATGCACCACATCAGTGACAGGAGGCAACCCGGCATTGTGCCAGGTACAGTGGCTGTCTAGCATGGACAGCCACCGCTGACATGCCAGTGGACCGTGCAGGTCACAGACATGCAAGGGTGTCAGCTGCACAGGCCATGGATGGTCTGACAGGTGCACCATGGACACAGAGCATGCACCGTGGACCACTGCACACAGTCATCCAGTGTACAGGGAACAGCACACAAACCACAGACAGTGACTGATAGCTGCTCCCACACCATAGTCACTTCCCCCTATGGACACACACACACGCCCATGACTGCACCACCCCTGACGCCATGCATACCACTGCAGCTGAGCACCTTTAGCCCGCTGCAAATCAGAGACCACCACAGTAGGCATAACAAAGCAAATGTATTTTAAAAGATCAAAAACAACTATTTACAGCTATGTACAAAAGGTTGGGGGGAGGGCCACAAACAAGGTGGGGGTGAGTAAGGGGCAGGGGTGAACAAATGGTAGAGGGAAGGAGGGGTGTGAGGGTGGGTCCAGGGGGGTAGGTAGGGGAAACCATGGGGTGAAACATGCTCAGTAGGAGCCCCACTCTCCGCTCTGACTGGCCTCCTGCCATGCCTCCATCGGACTCCCAGACAGTCTATGCATTCCAATATCTCAAGGGAGGCCCTGGCCACCTGCAGTATCTCCTGCAGTGTCCGTTGGATGGTCTTCAACTGCTGTCCACCTAGGACAAGGGAGCAGAGTCAATAGGTGTGAATACACAGCCCCCTGCAGTCCACCCACTGTGCATGGCATACGGCCATGGGACATGCCTCTGTGATGGTGTGCGACCACCCACAGTGATCATGTCCACAAGACTTACCCACCCAGGTGCACACAGCCATGTGGACTGCTACACACACCCACCGGCCAAGTCCCACACAGCACCACCGTGGCTGTACAGTGACATGGCTATGCGGTGCGAAGGCAGTGGCACAACCATGTACCCGTGCATGCATGGACCACCATTGACACACTACCAGACATGCAGTGCCACTGGACGGTGCTGACTGTACCATGTTGCATGCATGGCAGTGGTGTCAATGGATGGTGGCCATGCCCCGCTGCCCACCCTGTTACACAGCATGCAAAAAAAAACATGGATGTAAGGCACTCACCATCATCAGGCTGGTCCCTGTGCTGGTCTTGTCCGGCCGCCCTTGCTGCATGATGTGCCTCACACCACAGCCTCCCTTCCCTGACACGTTGGCACTCCTCAGGGCCTAGGGTGCAAACATGGAAAGAGGAACATCAGTACAATCTGGTAGCAAAGTCCCCCCACCCCTGGGTGTGTGCAATCCCACACAGCCATACCCATCTGCCCCAACCCCTATACCACCACCATGGCCCACACTGGACAGCCCCCCCCTGTGCTGGACACATGCCACCGCGATACCTATATGGATGGTAACAGTATATGGATGGGGCACCTACCTGCCCATGGAACCACGCCCCTCCTGGCGCATGACCGCAGGCAGGCAAGCCTGTCTGTGTCCCTACGCTGCAGGTCCCCATAGCGGTGCCTGCATTGCTTGGCTGTGCACTATATGCCCGTCACCTCCTCCAGGGCCACCGCCACCTCCTCCCACATGGCACTCCTGGCCCGGTCCAGGGGTGCCTCCCAAATAGAGCAGCAGCATGGGGCTCCACCAGGGACACTAGGTTGGCCAGTTTGAACTGGCTCCAGATTGGTGCCCATCTCCGTGCCATCCTCCAATCTTTCAGTATCAAAATGGCGCTCTGTAGCGCACGTCCACCATGTGCGGATGCTGCACGGTACTGCGCTGCCATTCCCCATCGCGCTGTCACCGAACAGTGCGATAGAGGTGCACCCGTGTGGATGCATGGTGCCTAGGGGCAAAGGTCAGCACAGGGCCAGGGGTCTCTCACGCACGGACCGCCACAGCACGATTGGTACTCACCGCGTGTAGCACGGTAGGGCACCAGTGTGGCACTTCCTGTAGCGGCCTACCGCACAATGGTCCCACGGCACCTACGGCACCCCAGTGCCAGAGCGCCATATGTGTGAACAGCGCAGTAGCACCACTGGCACAATGGTGGCCGTGCCCTGCACTGAATTCCATGCACAGCAAGTCAGCAGCGCGGCAGGCATCGGCATCAGCACCCCGTGCATGCACCGTTCGGTGCCCACTGCGCATGTCACAGAAATGCACCCTTGCCTGAGCACGTTCAACACAATTGTGCAAGGCACAACAGCGCAATATTCAGCCGGCATATGCAAATCAGCTAATCAGCTATTCAATAGCGCAGATACTGCATTAACATCCACTTAAAATTACGCCTCGCCTCATTTGCATGCATTGCGCTATATAAATGCGACATTGGGCTACAGAGGCCATAGTCTGGTACTGCAGTCTATTGTGGTGAGTTGCATGCTGTTTAGGAGTGTGGACTGTGGTGTGTGGGAGATGCATGGGACTGCACAGTCACAGGTAACACCTGTCATTCCCACAGGATCAATGATGAGCGATCATGAGGTGGAGGAACAGGAACAGAGACGTGGGAGGAAGAGGAGGCCAAACTTCACCAAGGTAGAAACAGATGCCCTGTTTGATGCCTACCTTAACCAGGAGCGGCTGCTCAGCGGACAGTGGGGAACACCTCAGGCCCGTGCTGCTGCATGGGGAGAGGTGGCACGTGTTGTCAACCTGCATGGCAGCCACCAGCGGTCCGTGCAGGAGTGCAAGAAAAAGGTGGGCATGGACAGGCGGAGGATTAAGGATAAGGTGGCTGCCATCAGGGCAGCACGGGCTGCGACTGATGGTGGACAGCTGGCTGTGCAACGCCTGACCCCACAAGAAGAGCGGGTTGCTGGCAGCATGCGGCTTTGTGCCATCGAGGGTGTTCCAGGTGGTGGATTCCAGATGGGTGGTAGCCTGTCATTGCATGGTAGGTCCTGATCTGTCACTGGGGGGGATGACACAAGGTAGGGTAGATACATTAATGCTACTGTGTTCCCTTACAGCTCCTGAGCATCTACATGGGTCAGCGGTGGTAGGCTTGTCCACTGAGGCGATACCATGGACACAGAGGAGGGCCCGTCCACCTCCACAGGTGTCCGAGGGTCAGGGCAACAGTGGGCCCACCTGGCTGTCTGGACTGATGTTGGTGGAGCAGGTGCGGAGAAGGCCCTGCCCGTGTCCCAGCATGCCAGCGTCCATGGATGCCAGCATGCAGAGACTCGGACTGGTGCTGGATCTGTCACTGATGATAATGGAGCTTACATCATGGACAGTGATTCGTGTGGGCTGCAGAATGGCCACACAGCAGGTTACAGTACGGGCATAGCCGTGGGTGGTGCCGCCGTGGAGGCCTGCGTGACATCACAGTCCCAGCCTGTGCCTTTCTGCACCAGTGGGGCAGCACTGGTGTGTGTCCAAGACAGTGGGGCTGTTGCAGCCTCTGCGGGTGGCACTGTTGAGCCCTGGAGAGCAGCAGCCGGATGGGCAGTGTCAGCAGTCGGCCAATGGCCATGGGGGTACAGTGTTGGGGGGTGGCATCAGTGCACCACCTGTGGACATGCCCAGGCATGGCCCTGGTGTGCAGCGCCCACCCTCAAGGGGTGCTGCCCATCAGGGCAGTGAACACTGTGAGGGACAGCATGCTGATCAGGTGGATGACCTCTTAGATGAGCACACCCGCATAATCCAAGATTCAGTTGATCAGCAGTTGCGGCTTGTGATGGCGGTGGATGCACTCAGTGCACCCTGCACCAGGCAGAGGAGTGGTGCAGCAGGGACACCGGTCTACTCCTGGCAGGGATGGAGTGGCTGCAGGAGGATGTGACCACAGCCATTGACATGCTGACACAGACAATCACAGCTGTCATGGCCACAGTGGGCAGACAGTTATTTGCCCATGCGTCGCAGACACTGCGCAGTGCAATGTCCACTCCCCGTTCCCGGTGTCGTGCAACACCCTCCTTGTCGACACCGGGTTCAGCTGTGGGCATCCCAAGCACGCCTGGCATAGGCATGTTTGGTGTGCTGCAGACCCCTGTGCGAGCACAGTCGTGTTCACACAGTGGAACCCCTGGGGGACCGTCGGTGCCACCCCATGAGGCCATTGGTCAGCCTGTTACTGCTGGTGGGTCTCAGGGCTGTCCAAGCATCCGTGGTGGCCATGGCACTGTGGCACGTGACTGACCTGTCTCCCACCAAGGCTACTGTCTGACGCTGCCCTGTGTACAGTGTGTTGTTCAACATGCAATGCATGAGTGGGGTACCCAGCCCTGCACACACACACACGTTCCATCTGCACACCCTCCTGGCTGCTGGCCACTGTGGCGTGTGCATGATGATGCCTGCGTTGCACTGTCCACCACTGTGCAATGGTGCCCAGTGTCTGACACACGCACAATGACAGGCACTGGGTGTGGTGGTCTGTGGATGTGTGTGGCTAGGGGTGGCGGTTGGGGTTGGCATGCCTCCTACCTTTTGTGCATGTCTTGTGGGGTGGGTGTGCGTGTGTGGCCATGTGCCGTGTTAGACCTTACCCATCCCTGATGGCATGTGCAGTTCCATGCTCAGCCAATTACCTTTACGACATGCGCCCCTGGGGTTTATCCATGCGTGTTTGTGGGTTGTGCCCTTGCCATTGGTGGTTGCACATGGCCCCATGACTTACCTGGGTTGGTTGAAGTGCTCCTCTATGATGGTGTCCCAGTGAAGCTGCACCATCTGGATCAGTCGGAGGTCCCTACGACCAAGGGGGCTGCCCAGCACCATCTGCACTAGTGTCCTCATCGTCCCCATCGCTGTCCCCCTCTTCGACCTGTACAGCTATCCCACAGTCGTTGGCCATGTTGTGCAGGATTCAACAGGCCAGGAATAGCCCACAGGCCTTTGAGGGGCTGTACTGTAGGGCACCTCGAGACGTCTCCAGGCAACTGAAACATGCCTTCAGCATCCCGAACACCTGCTCGATGACATTGCATGTGGTGGCATGTGCCTCATTGTAGCATTGCTGCAATGGGGTCACGGGCCACCGGCATGGTGTGATCAGCCAGGGACGGAGTGGGTATCCACTGTCACCTGTGTGTAGAGGGTGGACATTAGTTTGGTGATCAGCGTCGCCCTGCCATGGGCCATCTAGGCCAGTAACCATGTCACCTCTGACTATGCCCCTCCCAAGATCCATGTCTTTCTGTGTGATTTGCATACTCACCCACTAGGTGGTCAGTGGAACCTGTGGCACAGTGCTGACTGGTGCCAGATGAAGGCAACATGTGCTCCCCCAGGGTGCGTGGCACAGACATTGGTTATGCACCCCCTGGCATCGCACACCACCTGGCAGTTGATGCTTGCATACCCCTTCCAATTTATGTATGCGGCCCCTTCGGGGCCAGGTGGCATGCGGATGGCCACATGGGTACAGTCAATGGCCCCGAGCATGCCAGGCATACGTGCTACCCTGTGGAACTCCTGTATGTTTGCTGTGCAGTCCACTGGTGTGCTGGGGAAATGGATGAACTCCGCAGCATGTGGCAGCAGTGCACTGAGGAATTGGGTGAGTAGGCATGACGCGGCCAACTGGGTTATGCCTGTCATGTCCCCTGTTGGTCTCTGGAAGGTACCCGTGATGAGCAGGCACATGACAGCTATCACTTTGGTCTCCACTGATACAGCATGGCTCCGTCGTGTGGGTGCCTGCATCACATCACTGCACAGCTCACAGAGCCACCTCAGGATCACCCGGTTCAGGCGGTACCAGCCCACGATCTCAGTGTCAATGTACAGCTCGAAGCTGGTGCGGGCTCGGTACTGCCGGTTGGGGGCATACCACCAATGGGTCCTTCCACAGCTGTGCCCCCCCTGCTGCCTGCCTTCTCACACCCCTCATTACTGCCTCCATCTGAATGGTGGCACTGGCCATGTCCTTGGCTTGTATTACCCCACCTGGCAGCTGTATTACCATTCCCCACGCTGTCCTTACTGCTACTCCCTCTGCACCGGGAACACCTCCCAGTATTGGACGTACTGCCCACTGTCAGTGCCCTCAGTCCTATGTGGCACTTCCCACTTTCATCCTATGCAGTGGCATAGGCTCCCCACTCCTTCCCTGTTCCTGGTGGTTTCCAGGTGCTCTGTCCTGCTCCTGCCCTGTCATGCCCACAGCTACTGTGTGCCTGCTTGCAGTTCTCCCACATGTGGCTTTCCTGTAGCATTCTTGCACCTGTCTCTTGTTCCTTTTTATTTTGGATCATTTCCGCTATCGCGCAACTTCCGTTTGCTCCCCTATTGCACATGGCGTTTCTGTTGAATATCGCACTGCGCCATTTATTCATGGTTCCTCCCCCTTCAGTTGCGCATGCATTCATTACCATTGCGCTCTTGCGCATTGCAATTTGGAGGGCGCATCTACCTTCCGCTGAATATTGCACAATGGCGCATTTTCGGACTTGCGCTGGCGCATCCCTGTTGCGCATGGCACAACCCTTTTGAATATCTGGGCCAGAGTGTACTTTGTACACAATACTTAATGATTTTTTCTTATTTTTCTTTTTTTTTCTAATCTTTTTATACTGATCTTTGATTTGTGTGGGCTCACATAAAACTAAAGTGTGACCTTCACCACTTCAATAATTCATGCTGGGGGGATAAAAATACAGTGGATCTGGAGGAAGTAGGGGCAAAATACATAAAGTTGTGACGATTCATGGGGGGTTACTCAATTTTTGTTCTTAACATTCTACTATTAATCTTAACAGTTTTAGAAGAGCTTGTGGTATTTACAATTGCTTATATAATGAGAACTACACATCTTCCTGTTGTGATGTGCAAATATTAATAAAAAAGAGGGGGGCACAAGGGAGCAGAAGGTAGAAAACAGCTGTGTGCTGAAAATGTCACAATTTATAATTCTAATTGCTGTAATGTTTGCTTCTTGATCTTTTTGCAAAGCTGAATAAAATAAAGTTAATAAATGAACAATAAAAATCTGCATTGTCCATTATTTAGCAGAAAGCAGTTCAAATTAGATTTTCATTTAGTCCATTTAGAACTACAAAAGCTCTGGGTTGCCCAGTGACCACTCAATATACAGGCAACATAGGAATTCCTGCAGAAAGCACATAAGGTTAGCTAAAAGCATGTACTATCAGAACTTACTGAACAATTCAGCCCACGATCCCCGTAAATTCTGGGGTCACATAAAAACCTTCCTTGGCACACCTCAATCTGTTACACCCTCAGAGATGGTCATAAATGGTTCCCACTGTAATAACCCCTCACCATAGCGAATGCTTTCAATAACATGTTCTCTGACCTCTCATCCTATACCTGCACATTACCATTGGCACCCTCTACATCCCCCCTCACCTGACAATGTGCCAGCACCTGTCTATGCCTCCCAAACCAGTGACCCAAAACTCACCCCTTTTATTTCAAGCTATCACAAGCACTCAGGTTCTGAATCTACTAAAGAAAATATCTGAAAACACTAGTCCTGGTTCTGACCACCTGGAACCCAGCTGCTAAAATTAGCTGCACATCTTATCTCAAAACCACTGGCTAAAATCTTCACTCTGTCCCTTACCAGTGGTACAGTTCCGGACCTCTGGAAAACTGCCAGGATTACCCCAATCTACAAGAAAGGGAACAAAAGTGATATCTCTAACTACAGGCCGATTGCAATCCTGTCAGTACTTAGCAAAATCTTAGAAAAACTGGTAGCAAATCAGATCCTGGAACACCTCGATTCTACAAAACAGCTCAGTGATGCGCAGCATGGGTTCAGGAAAACCATAGCACTATGACTGCCCTCGCCAAGTTCACCTCGGACATCCTCTCGAATATGGACAAAGGAAGGGTTACAGGGGCTGTTTTTATTGATCTCACCAAGGCTTTTGACCTTGTGGCTCACCCCTTGCTCCTGTCCACCCTCCAGAAAATAGGCTGCTCCTCCCCGTGCTAAACTGGTTCAGGAGCTACTTGATCGACAGGTCCCATGCTGTTAAATTCAACTCTGCCATCTCTAACAGTGTCAAAACAAACGTCGGTGTTCCCCAAGGCTCGATTCTGGGTCCTCTTCTTTTTACACTCTTCATTAACAACCTCCCAGACAATATACCTGCCTGTTCCTCCCTTCTCTATGCAGACGACCTGGTCATCTATGCCAGCTCTCACAACGTGGAGCACATTAACTTATCACTCAACAGAGCCTACAACAGCGTACAGAACTGACTCAACTCCCATCGCCTTATCCTCAACTCCAGCAAGACAAATACCATGCTCCTGGGCACAGCACAGAAGCTTCAGTCGTGCACCACTCCACTTAATATTCTTGATCTTAATGGGAATACTCTTCAGGTCGTCACCTCCTTCCACTATCTGGGCATCTTACTGGACCAATCTCTTGACCTAAATCTACACATCCAAACCACCTGTAAAACTGTAAACTGCTACGCTGGGGCAGCCTATAGAACCAGCTATATGCTCACATCATCAGCAAAGCTGGCCATCGCCAGAGGATCCTTCTACCTACACTTACCTACTGTGCTCCCATACTAACTACTGCCCACAAAACAGCCCTGCAAAAATGGGATGTCACTTATAACAACGTCTGCCGATATGCAGCCAAGGCTAATTGACTTCAACATCATTGTCAGTTATACAGAGACCTTGGGTGGCTCTCCCCCTCTGCCACCAGGCGCTACTACCTAGGCTGTCTAAATGACTCTATCCTCAGGCTAGGACAGCCAGCAGCCCTTGCTGAGCTGCTTCGTCCTGCTATACCAAACCGGGAGTTAAGATCGGCAGATAAAGCCCTCCTGGAAGTTCCTCGATGCCATACCAACAAAGGAACTGGATCCTTCAAGTATGCAGCCCCCACGATGTGGAACCTGCTGCCTCTGGATCTCAGGCAAGCATCTTCGCAACTTGTATTCAAACGTGGGTTGAGACACCACCTGGTCACCTCTGACCAATGCACCTGCTTTGACCCTACCTGACTGCCTTACCTGCCTACTTTTTACTCCCTCCCCCTGGCTACCTACCTTCCTATTTCTCTCCTTCCACACCTCATGCTGCCCTCAGACCCTTAAGCTCCCCTGCCTCAACTACTTCTTTATAAACTACATTGATGCTAAGTGCAATTTTAGTTTTTGTTTTGTGAAGACCATACTGTCTTGTAAACTGTTACTTGTTAACTGCCTCTATTGTTATCTGTTGCCGGTAATCTCCCAATAACTGTCGATATTTTAGCTACTTGTCACAGGCTCAACTGTCGAATCTGGCAGGGCTACCTCTGACCAGATAGGTGCTGGTACTGTGAGTGTCATTACCCCCCTACCCCTCCTGCTCCTTGTTCTTTGCCTTTGGATGTCCCGGGGCAGGGACTGACTTATGATCTCATGCCCAGCTTCGGAACCGCGAGCCCGGCTGCATGTACCTTCCTCCAACCGCTAAAGCCGTAAGTGCACCGCTTTGTCTTTTTATCCCCGACCTCTCTTTTCTTTCATGCCCAACCGCAGGACTATGAACCCGGCGCTCTTCCCAACACTCTGCCGCAAAAGCCGTAGGCTTGCCTGACTATCCCCAGATACCATGGACTGCCTGCCACCATACGCCCGCCTACGGCACCTCCCTGCCCAGCCTCCCCTCCCAGCCTCCCACCCCAATGCCTACAGCTTCTGCTGGGTGCCGTGCTATCTCCCCCCAAGTCACTCTCTCAACCAACTACTGAACCACGAGCCCGGTTGCCTACCCTTCTAAAGCCTCTCGTCTTTTACTTTCCGGCCGCTCTTTACCTTCTTGCCCAGCTGTGAAACCATAAGCCCGGCTTCTCATGCCTATGCTTTACTTCAAAAGCTGTAAGTTTACCTAACTGTCCTCAAGAAACCTTTACCGCTTGCCGCTCGCACACCCGACTTCGGTACCCAACAGCCCAGCCTCACACACCCCGCCCTGCAGCCAAATCTGGGAGCCATGCAAACTCCCTCTAAAGCCCCACGTCGGTCTTTGGGTAGCTTAGCTATCTGAACCTGGATCCCGCTCCTCTCTCCCCAAACCCCCCCCCGTCTCCTGACCTCGGAAATCTGTCCCCCCTGGGGTGTAATGACTTTGACCCGTACCAGTTACCTACACTCCTTGTAACACCTCCTGTACTATCTAACCAACGTTTTTGCCTAGTCCTTGACACAATGTTAGCCCTAGCGAAACTGCCTCTCTGTATGTATGTACTTTGCATTGCCTTTCAAATTGTATTGTTGAAATTTTCCTTGGTTTATCCTGTATTGTACTCTCCCGGGTCGTGCCTGAAAATAGTCACCTGCTGGCTAGTGCACCTACCCGGTAAACAAAAGCTAAATAAATAAATAAATAACATATCTTCTAACATGTGTTCTTAATGTATAAATCCACCATACTTCACGTTTCAAAAGTTATGTTTCCCAAGTCCCTCCTCCTTCTGGTCTGGATACTTTCTCCATTCAGAAAAACTTGAGACTTGATATTTGGTGATTGCAGGTTATAAAGTGTCTGGCTAGTGGAGATCTTTCATTTCCTCTCCTGATGTTGCTCTTGTGCTCTGTTATTCTCATTTTCAGTGGTCTTGTGGTCTCTCCTATGTAATATAAAGAATATGGGCAGATTATACAGTATATTACATGATCCGAGTTACAAGTTATAAAGTCCCTTATTGTAAAACTTCTATCTTGATATGTACTTTTTATCTGTTTACTTTTTATTGCACTATTACAATGAGTGCAGTTCCCACATGGGTAGAAACCTTTTACATCTCTATTCAACCAAGTAGTCTGTGATGGTTTTGGAGTCCAGGGTTGGGTTTTGACCAATTCATTTTTTAGTGTTTTAGTTTTTCTTGCTGTGATCCATGGGTTCTGTTGGAATACTACATGTCCACTGTTTGTACTTTGTAGAACATTCTAATTACTGGCAATGACCTTTTTTAGTTTTCCATATTGCTCTGAATTCTGTGTTTAGAAGGCTAGTTTGCCTGTTTTTTGAATTTATTTTGGTTTATCCTTTAACAGATCCCTTCGACTTTGTTGTTCAGTTCTAACTTTAGCTTTTTCCAGAACACTAGTGTTGTAACCACTCCTTAAAAAACTTTCTTTTAATTCTCCCAGGTTCCTTTGTAATCTTTCTTCATTTCCACTATTTCTTTTTAATCTTAACATTTGACTGTAAGGAATACTGTTCTTTAAGGCTGGGGGATGGAAACTGGTGGCATGTAATGTACTGTTTTTATATGTGGGTTTGCGGTATAAATCTGTGATAAGTTTATTGTTCTCTATTATTATTTTTAAATCCAGAAATGGTAATTCTATTTTATTGTAACTCAGAGTAAATTGTAAGTGTGGATATAATGAGTTGATGTATCTGTCAAATTCAACCAACTTTTCTTCTGTATTTTTCCATACAATTAGTATATCAACTATGAATGTATATACATAATTTACTTGTCGACAGTGAGAGTGTCGAATAACTATTCCCCAGACTCTAGTAGTGAGAGTACCTGAGGTCTGGTGGTTATTCTGTTTTATTTTCAGAAAGATCTCTGAAATTATTCCAACTATTGGCCCTGGGGGGTGGGAGCTCCCATGAGGTCTGTCCCTTTCTATTGGTGGTGAGAGGACCTATGGGATGTGGATACTCGAAATTCTTTCCTAAATGGTTCAGTATATCATTAGCTTACCCTGCCTGTCTATATCAACTGTGTTATCTGATTATTTAATTTCTATATTTTTTCTATTTATTTGGAATTATTTTGTTTGAGTTTTAGATTGTAGATATATGTTGTTAAGAGTTGAGTTTTGTGTCTTACTGTTTTGGAGAGTGAATTTAAAGATATTTATTATTCTATGCTTTTTCTTTTGGTATTTAAATTCACAGTTGAATAGTGTGGAAAGTGTTGTTTAGATCACCAAAATGTGTTGGAATTGTGCCTCTATGGTCTTGCACTATTCATCCTCCACTCTTTGTACTCTCCACCCTTTCTCCCCCCACTTCATTTTACAACATACCTACACTGTAGGGCACTGGGTATTGCCCGGAGGGGTTGGAGGTGGGCCTGGGGGTGTGAATGGTGGAGGATGAATGAGGGGAGCCACCGCATTGGGGTAGTGAGGTCCAGGAGACACACTGGGGTGAAATGGAACCCAGAACGTGGCTTGCCATGCCTGGTTTCCATACCCAAGGGCACTGCAAATGATGTTAGGCAAGTGGTCTGGGCCACCCGAGAGGTTCATCCAATCCGGGTGGTGTTATGCAATGCTAGGTCCATTAAGAACAAGACTGCAATTATTGCAGATCTTGTTAAATCAGTGGACCTGGCTTGCATCACCGAGACCTGGCTGGATGAGAACTCTGGCCCCATTTTGAAGGCTGCAACTCCGGCTGGGTACTCTATGATACACCACCGAGACTGAATCTGTTTCAAGACTGAACTTAACCTCACGAATGTACCAGTGGGGGATACTGAGTCATTTGAATGTACCATGGTGGCAGGTGTAGGCTGTAGGGTCGTTCTCATCTACTGTCCACCATGAGATGAGAAGCGATTCCTCCAGGAAGTTGCAGACTTCGTCATTGACATGGTGTTTGAGTCACCCAGGCTGATGGTTCTGGGCGACTTCAATGCCTGGGTCGACATTGAACTCTCGCAATTTGATCAGCACTACCTCCAGTTGATGACATCTCTGGGCCTCACACAGGTCGTTACCACTGCCACCCATAATCATGTTCACTCTCTTGACTTAGTATTCCTTCTGGGGATTGAGGCCTCTAACTTGGGGGTGGAACCAGTTGGATGGTCTGATCACTACATCGTGGGGTTCAGTTTTAGCACTTCCCCTAGGTAGGCCTACCCCTGTGGAGATGATGCGATACCACCCCTTGCAAGATGTAAACTCCCAATGCCTAATGGCGGTGCTTGATCTCTCACCCCTCTCAGAGGCAAACAGTAACCCGGAGGTCCTTGTGGTGGCTTATAATTCGGCCATTGCAGTGGCCCTGGATGTCATTGCTCTGGTCTGTGTGCATCCTTGCTCCCTTTGCCCTCAAGCCCCTTGGTTTGATGGGACTTTGAGGGAGTTGGGGTGATTAGGACGAAGGTTAGAGCGTTGCTGGTAGAAATATGCTCTTGAGGCCGACCGCCTTAGATTGATGGACCATTATCAAGTCTATCAATCTGCAGTCTCTCATAATAAGGCAGAATTCCTGTCCCAAGAGATTGGAGTTGCTCAAAATCAACCAGCTCAGCTGTTTCGAACTGTGGACAGACTGCGCAACCCAGCCTGTCTACAAGTTTGGAAAGCTTTTTCGCAAGAAGAGTGTGATGATCTTGCTCAATTCTTTGCAAATAAGGTGGCTGACATCAGATCGGCTTGCCGATCAGCACATCCTATGGGTGCTGTTGTGGATCAATGTGGGATCACCTATCCCCGGCCTTCTTGGAGTACCTTTGTCCGACCGGCTTTCATGGTTGTCATGCAGATCATCCAGAGCGTGCACCCTACATGCTGTAGTTTGAATCTGGGACCTACTTCCCTAATCTTGGGTTGTATTGATGTTATCAGGCCGGTCCTAACTCAGATAGTCTGGTGCTCCTTGGAGACAGGTGAGTTTCCAAGCTCACTGAAAGAGGCGGTGGTGACACTGCTCTTAAAGAAAGCTTCTTTGGACCCAGCCTGCCTTGCAAACTACAGATCAATCTCTAACCTTCCCTTTATAGAGAAGGTGATAGAGAAAGTAGTGGCTATGCAGCTGGAGGACCACTTGACCATCCATGACATCTATGAATCCCTCCAGTCCAGATTTTGAAAGAAGCATAGTAGTGAGACAGCACTGGTTCGAGTGCTCAATGATCTTCTGATGGCTAGAGATGGGAAGAGCTGTTCTATCTTTTTCCTCCTAGATCTCTCATCAGCTTTTGACACTGTGGTCCATGGGGTCCTGCTTGATCACCTGAGGTTCATTTGTGGACTGTCAGATACAGTCCTCGAGTGGTTTACATCATTCCTCACAGGAAGGTCTTAGAGGGTGGTGTCCGGGGTTTTTTCCTCGGACCCAGTCCCTCTGTTATGTGGGGTTCCTTAGGGCTCAGTGCTGCCCCCCATGTTGTTCGCAGTGTATATGCTGCCCCTCGGAGACATTGTAAGAAGGTATGGGCTGAGGTTTCACTGTTATGCAGATGATACCCAGCTCTGCCTCTCTTTTGCACCTGACCAGGATGGAGCTGTCTCAGTCTTTAATAGCTGCCTCACTGAAATCCAGGAGTGGATGGATGCTAGCTGGTTAAAGTTGAACTCTGATAAGACCGAGGTATTGGTTGTGGATCTGGGTCGCCGGACAGGGAGGTTGAGTGGGGGGTCACCCTCTGGTCTTTACCTTACAGTGTGCCTCTCTTGACCTCTGAATGGGTGCAGAACCTGGGGGTAATCTTCGACTAGAGGCTGACCCTGCATTCTCAGGTGTCAGCTGTTGTTAAATTCTCATTTTACAATCTGAGGAATATCTCCAGGATTGAGCATCTAGTTCCATCCGGTGACCTTCCTACTCTGATTCACGCCTTTGTGACCTTACGTTTGGACTATTGCAACTCCCTGCACCTAGGGCTACCTGGGGTGGAAATCCGTTGCTTGCAGCTAGTGCAGAACACTGCAGTGTGGCTTCTGACGGGATCTTCTCAGTTCTGTCATATTACACCTGTGCTGTGCGGACTGCACTGGCTGCCGATTCAGTGGCGGATCACCTTTAAAGTCGGTCTTCTGACTTTTAAAACCCTACACAGACTGGGCCCGGACTACCTGTAAGAGCTCCTGGTTCCCCACTGCCCTGGGCGATTGCTCCGCTCAGCCGATGAGGGGTTGCTAGAGATTCCAAGAATGTGTTTGAAAACTTCTGGAGTGAGAACATTTATGTATGCTGACCCCAACCTCTGGAATTCTCTACCCCATCGGTTACATGAGTGCTCGACCGTAGAGGGCTTTAAACAAGCTTTGAAAACCTATTTGTGGAACCAAGCTTTTGGTGACTGATTAAAGTTGTTTTTAGTATTATCATTGTTTTATGCTGAGGTGTTTGTATGTGTATCATGATTTTAATTACTGTTAAGGTGTCTTTGTTTTTTGAAAGGCGCCATACAAATAAAATGTATTATTATTATTATTACATCAGTATAGAGCTACTGTATTCATTCCCCTCATTAAGGATGTGCAAAGATTCAAAATATGCCATGTACATATTTGGATATGTGGAGGCCATTGTGACCCTCATTGCTGTTCCAGTATCTTGGTGGTAACTTCTGTTCTCAAATTTTAAATAATTATTTTCTAAAACAAACTTTGCCAAGTCCATTAGAAATTCCTTGTTTGGTGTATTTTCAGCTCTTTTGGACAAAAAATATTCCATGGCCTGTAAGCCCTCTGAATGCGGAATGTTCGTGTATAAACTTTTCACATCAAAGGTTACTACAATGCAATTGTCCATATTTATTCATTGTTGATTTCATTTTTCTAGTAGTTGTATACAATGTTTTGAGTCCCTAGGGAATGCAAGGAAAGCTGGTATCAATATTTTACAATGATGATCCACAAATTTGGATAGGGGTTCAGTAATGGAATCAATTCCTAAAATAATTGGTCTGCCTGGGGGTTGTAAAGAGGTTTCATGGATTTTAGGTAGGCAATAAAACAAAGGAATTCTGGGATGTTGATTGATAAGTGCTTCTGCTGCCCATTTCTGTATGTAGTTCTGTTCTTCAGCATGTTGTACCATTTCTTGTATTCTGATCTGTAACTGTTACATAGGTATAGTCTGTATCTCAGTATAAGTTTTCCCATCTTGTAATTTACTGAGTCATTCTTTTTGATCATTTTCATATTTCATAATGACTATGGCCCCACCTTTATCTGCTTCTTTTATGATGATGCCTCTGTCTTCCTTCAGGCTATTCAAACTTTGTTTTTCTTCTAGACTTAGATTAAAATTTGGTTTCTGCTTGTCACTATCTTTAATGATATTTTCTACCTCCCTGTCTACTTTTTCTATAAAGGCTGTGATATTTGGAGGTTGTGTGATTAATGGATCAAATGTGGATTTAATATGTAATGCTTGTTTTAGAACATAATTCTCTTCAGATTGTGGGTTTTCTTCCAATTCTGCATTTTCCTTGTTGAAAAAATATTTTTTTAATCTCTATTTTAATGCGATAAAACTTCTCAAGATCCAATTTTAATTCAAATGGTCTTAATTTTTCAGTCACTCAGAAACTAAGACCTTTGTTAAGTAATTTTATTTCTGTTTCTGTTAATATCCTTTCTGATAAGTTGAATATTGTTAATTCATGCTGTTCTTGGACCTGGTTATGTGCACTTTTCCTGCATCTCTTTCTTTGTTTCGTCCTCCATCTTTTTCTCTTGTTTGCCCTGAAGTCAATGGTTCTGGGGCTGTCATAGGTGGGGAAGAATCCTACTCATAGTATCTACTACCTTATCCCCATTGTGGTATGTAGGGGTCATAATAGTCATCCCTGTACGATCCTCTATAGTTATATCTGTCTGTATATGGTTTCCTGCAATAATTTCTATTCCTATATTGTCTCCTATTAATTCTTTTCCTGGACCTGTAGTCCATTCTGCCTCTATAAGATCTATAATCCTGAGATTCTGAGTCTGTAGTATTTTCTGATAACTCTAATTCATCAAAATCATATATCATGGTCTGATAACCAGATTTTTTCCAGGTGTTCGCTTTCCCTTCTTTGTAGTCTATAATGTCTCTTTTGAATTTATTTAATTTTATGCTTTTAATATGATTATCATACTCCTTAAGAGACTGTTCAATTTGTTCTAAAAGTACCTTCATCTGATTAATTTCTGTGTTACTATAAATCTAATTTTCCAAAGTGTTTATTTCTCCTTGGATTCTTGATTGTTCCATTGTTAAAGTTTCTATTAACAATAACTTAACATCAAAGGAGCATTTCGCCCCAATGCCATCCCATTTATCCTGAAAATCCTCTGGTGAAAAGCCTAGATGGGATTCTACCAGGACCCTGAGACCTCTGGGGGTTCTTTTTTGTTTCATGTATTCCAATAAGGTGACTGCACTGCCAGTCTATTCTAATCTCTCTTTCCTTTAATGTTTCCAATCTATTGATTGATGCTTTTGGTATTTCTATATTTTCAATCGTGCATTTGCTTTTAACCAGGTTCATTACCCTCTTGGCATCCTCTTGATTCATACTGATGGGCATGGAACACACCTCAGTCATTCTGCCCAACTCAGAAAAGGTTGCCATTATTATACTTAGTTCCAATTAAAATTTTCCTTTACGTGTATGATTATTCAAGGAGGTCCAATTAATTCTCTTCTCCAGTGAGAATTAATACATAATGTTTCTGTTACTGGTCCTCCCTCAGTTCCCTTTTTATATTTAAACCAAAGTAAAATTATCAACCATTTCGATAGAGGAAGTGTCTTTTAAACTGGTGAAGACCATGTATGTGTGCAGCAAGAAGAAAAACAGACTCTCAACCCCTTAAATATTCAGTCACTTCTTTTCTCTTTACTCATAATATTTCAGGAAATTTTTCCTTTAAAAATCCAAAAATTTTTGTTCCATTCACAGGAATCCATACAATTGCACTTGTTCCTTAAATTATATATTTCATATTGTAATGTTTTCAGAACAATCCTGTCCCTTTCTCAAACCAAAAAAATATTTTGTTGTATGGTTTTAATTCTGGATTAAACTTTAAGGCATCTTGGCAGTGTCCTAATAAAGTGAGTAAAACCATATTTTATTGGGGGAACCACTGCAATGATAGATGAAGCATTTTGTTGCTTTTATATCTTTACTATTTGGCATATATATATATATATATATATATATATATATATGTGTGTGTGTGTGTGTGTGTGTGTGTGTGAAATTGCTGACTTACCTTTGCAAGTGTATTTAAAGACAACTGGAAAAATCTCCCTGTTATCCAGTATATTGTTTTTTCTTTCTAAGTGATAGAGGAAAAGGGGGCTTTAATTACTGTAAGCTCATCTGCACTGCTGAAATATTGTATTCATATTCACATTATCAGTGTCAGTGGCTCAGTAGGTAGCACACTCACCCCTGAGTCCGGGAGATCAGAGGTCTGTGAGTTCAGTTCCCACATCTGGCACTTGGGTTAATATCCCAATACTGACACTGTAGTGCAGCATGAGAGGGGTGCTGCACTTCTGAGGTGCCGTCTTTCGGATGAGATGTTAATCCGAGGTCCCATCTGCCTGGACTGGTGGTAGTTCAGGTGGATGTTAAAGATCCCATGGCACTTATCGAAAAGAGTAGGGGAATTTCTCCAGTGCCCTGGCCAAATTTCCCTCATTCACTAAAAAAATACCACCAACAGCTTTATCTGGTTCAAGGCCAGTTGGCATTTACCTGTATTCCCCTTCCCCCAGGTCATGCCTGAAAATAGGCAGGATTTGTCTAGTGCACTTACCCGGTCAACAAAAGCTAAATAAATAAACAAAAATAAATAAATATTAAATCACATTACCATTACCATTTTTAACGAGGATTCACTAAGTATGTTTCTCAAACTCATTATAATTATGGCTTACCCCAGTGTTTATTTTTCTGTCATGCACTCCAGAAAAGTCTTCAATTAATTCCACGGAGTGAATGTTACTTCCACGATAATTTAAGCTGTGACTTGCTGCATATCTGTGCAAACTAATACATTTTATGCTCACTGAGCAGGGCAGCTACCTGCTGCATTTCTAGGAAAACTAGTAACTTGAGAGCTAAATACTCTTGCAAAAGCCATCCACTTTTGTTTCAAAAAAAGACCGCTGCCATTGTCCAGGACACCAGAAAGTAGGTGGCTTTGTAGGCCAGGAAAGGTAGGAGCCCTTAGAGACCCCTGTAAGGTGTATCCTGGGTTGCCAGGGATGTGGGGGCAGTGCCCCCACAGCAGGGAAGCCAGTGGCAGTGACTCCCCTCATACCCAGTGTGGCAGGGTGGCCTGGGGGCAGAGGGAGCCAGGGGGCCCTTCAACCAAAATATGGAGCCTGCTATGGAGAGGCAGGTCCTGGGGCACCAGTACATTGAGGTCTGGGTGGGTCACAAGCTGTAATGGCAGGCCTTGGAGGATAGCCCTCATGCTGGAGCTTAACACAAGCCCAGGAGATGTTAAAGGAGATGGGGGCCTGGCAAGGATCCCCAAAGAAGATGAACAGCAGAAACCAGAGCATTTTGGGCCATCAGTGAGAAGACAGGACAGCCCATAGCATGGGGCCATGAGTACTGGGGCAGGGCCGGGTTTTGGGGCCGCTGCACCAGTGGAGACCGGTCAGAGGAGAGGCTGAGCTGAGTGAATGTGGCAGATGCTGCCTTAGCACAGTTTTCAGTGCCAACCGTAAAGTGGGTGTCTGGGTCGTAGTGAAAATCCTGGCACCCCTGTGGCATGGCCAGTACCCAGGGGTCCTGTTGGGGGAAGTAGCCCACTTTCCCACACCAGAGCTTTGGAGGATGACCAGTGCCAGTGAGAGAGTGGGTAACCCATGTAAGGAAGAAAGAAAAGAGGTTTGGCTTACCAGATCCAGAGAAGCCAGGAGATTGCAGGGATCTGAGTTCAGGAGATATTGGGTAAAGCATCTGAGAGAGAGAGAGAGAGAGAGAGAGTAGAAAAAATCCTTGCTTGTGACTGCCTTAGTATCCGTCATTTCTGCTGCCTTAAAATGTCCAGCCAGTATGTGTAAAACATTTTATCAGCCCCGTGGAGCTGCTTTATTTATGTAAAATGAAGTAGGTGACCCCTGTATTGCTGGAAATCATTTGCTGTGCAGGAGCACAAAGATCTGCAACAGGGTTGATACACAAGGTGGGATGGAAAGGATGAAAAGGGACTTGGCAAGGTTGGAGGAATGGCCAAATGTATGGCAGTTTAGATTCAATGTAAAGAAGTGCAAAGTAATGCACCTAGGAAACAAAAACCCAGGGGAAGAATACACAGTGGGGGGTGAGATACTGACAACAACAACAAGCATTTGTCAATGCCGAATGTTTGCTTGCTGGCATTGGCATTGGTAGTGTAGAAGTTACAGAGCTGCATAACAGAAATGGCAGTGAAGTTTTGAACTGAAGCCAACCCCACCACCACCCTGCAGAGAGTGACAGGCATTAGGGTGTGCCTTTGGGTCATCAGGCATAACGGCCACGCCATTTCACCACACCCTACCCTGCAGACACTGACAAGTGTCACGGTGTGCCTTGGGGTCTTTGGCCCTTATACGCACCCCATTCCATCAGGAAATACAGTGAGATGGGTGCGGTATAGGAGAATGGGGTGAACTTTGGGGCTGAAGAGTCCAAGGCATACCTCAATGCCTCTCACTGGCTGCAGGGTGTGGAATGGTATGAGCATTACAGGCAAGAAACCCAAGTCACACCCATGATGCCTGTCATTCTCTACAGCGTGGGGTATTATGGTTGGAAACCCTAACACCTCAGGCATTCGTTGGTATTTTCACTCCAAATTTTGAACATGGTTTTTTTGTGACCCCCACCTCATGAACAGTGGCAATATCAGTTTGTTAGCCGAAAGCTGCTTATGCACAGTGACTACGGCATTTAGCACCACAGGTGCAAAAACACATTCCGAACAGGATGTGAAAAATGACAGTTATACTGTTCATGGGGAGGTGTAAAAAATGGCATTGCTGCAAATCTGCAGTAAAAATATTAAAAAAACTGGTGAAGTCACGAGCGTGCATAGAAACTGTGCAACGCACACCCATAATATAATTAGTTTGGGGATTTTTTACAGCAGATTGTCAACACAGGCATTTTGGGACCTCCGATCATGAACAGTGTCACTGTGATTTTCTTTATCTGTCCCGAACAATGATTTCCCACAGCGACCACACATCTCTGCGCTGAAAGTGTGAAAACACATTTCGACCATGTTGTAAAAAATGACAGCTGTACTGTTCATAAGGAAGTGTGGAAAAATGCCACTGGTGAAAATCTGGACTGAAAATATTACAAAGTCATGAACTTACGATGGTGCGTGGAAACTGCGCAATGCTCACTCGTAACACAATCATTTTATGGACTTTTGTCACCAAATTTTCAACATAGCCATTTTAAGACCTCTGCTCATGAACAGTGTAACTGTGATTTTCTTAATCTGTCCCAAACACTGCTTTCGCACACCGACTGCACCATTGTGCGCTACATGTGCGGAAACACATTTTGGGGATGTGAAAAATGGCAGCTGTACTGTTCATAAGGAAGTGTAATAAAATGGCAATGTGGAAAATCTGGAGTGAAAATATTGAAAATTCGCAAACTTACGAGCATGCGTAGGAACTGCGCCATGCACGCTCGTAAAACAGTCATTTCTAGGATTTTTTCACCAAATTTTCAACATAGCCATTTTAAGACCTCTGCTCATGAACAGTGTCACTGTGGTTTTCTTAATGTGTCCCATACATTGATTTCGCACACCGACTGCGCCATTGTGCGCTACATGGGCGGAAACATATTTTGGGCAATATAAGAAAAATGACAGCTACACTGCTCATAAGGAAGTGTAATAAAATGGCAATGTTGAAAATCTGGAGTGAAAATATAGAAAAATTGCAAACTTACAAACGTGCATAGGAACTGCACAATGTGCGCTCGTAAAACAGTCATTTTTAGGAATTTTTCACCAAATTTTCAACATAACCATTTTAAGACCTCTGCTCATGAACAGTGTCACTGTGATTTTCTTAATGTGTCCCATACATTGATTTCGCACACCGACTGCGCCATTGTCGCTACTTGGTGAAACACATTTGGGCAATATGTGAAAATATTAGCTATACTGCTCATAGGAGGTGTGGTAAAATGGCAATGTTGAAAATCTGGAGTGAAAATATTGAAAAGTGGCGAACTTACGAGCGAGCATAGGAACTGCTAGCTTACGCTCGTAAAACAGTCATTTTAAGGAATTTTTCCACCAAATTTTCAACATAGGGTTTTTGAGAGCCCACCTTATGAACAGTGGCAGTGTCATTTCATTACTCAGTCCTGAAAGATGATTTCACGCAGTGACTGCTAAATCACCCTTCGGGGCCGATTAACACCATGACAGTGAGATCATTCATGAGAAGGGGTCCCAAAAACCCTGTGTTGAAAATTTGGTACAAAAGTTCCAAAAAATGCCTGAGATATGCAACAAAGTTGAAAACCCCCTATCTATCCCATTATACAGCTTACCGGCATTTCCTCAGTTCGCGGTCGGCTTTGAAGAGTGCAGGCGTGTTTCGGTCCACGAAGATCGTCGCTGGAGTCGGTAAGTATGGGGTGAGGGTGTGTGGGGAAGCAGGGTGTGCAGTGGGTGGGCGCGGGTGGGGACAGAGACACTGAGGACGTTTTTGAGTTTCAGGTGTTTTTTAATAGCGGCGACGGGATGTTGTTTGCCACACTGGGTGGGCT
This sequence comes from Neoceratodus forsteri, assembly GCA_016271365.2. Lineage (NCBI taxonomy): Eukaryota > Metazoa > Chordata > Ceratodontiformes > Ceratodontidae > Neoceratodus > Neoceratodus forsteri. Next base: position 257,245,115 of record CM057452.1, read on the forward strand.
CCCAGCGTGGCACAAGGATAGCTGGTGGGGGATGTGGAGCCGACAGGATTGGGCACCCCGTGCGGTGATAGCATGTGTTGCCACACTGGGGTGGGCTCCCAGCGTGGCACCTGTACCTGGGGGCGGGGAACCAGTGGAGCCAATGGGGATTGGGCACCCCGTCGGCTATACTGATGTGTAGCCACACTGGGATGGGCACCCAGCGTGGCATATAGAACTCTGTTTTTGGGCGCGCAGCACAGCTGGCGGGGAAATGGGCACCCCGTCGGCTACACAGTGTGTGTGGGTGGGGCGAGCACGCAGTATGCGTGCGTGTGTGTGTGTGGGGGGGTGCACATGAGCAGGCGTGTCTTGCTCGCTGCTCACTGAAGCATAGCTCCCCCTTTCAACTGTACGCCACTGCATTTTGGACTGGTCATAGGCAGCTCGAGCAGGCATTGGAGAACTGTGGCCGCGCCTGCAAACACACTGCCTGAATTGGAAGAGGACTGCCACACCTCCGAAAACTCGGATGATGGCACTATGTTTCTTGTACATGCGTGCAAGCAAACATAAAGATGGAAAGGGACATGGGGTAGTCATATCAGATGACCTAAAGGTGGGCCAGCAATGTGAGAAGGCAGTAAGGAGGGCTGGGGATACTGGGATGCATGGGAGAGGCATCACCAGTAGAAAACAGGAAGTTGTTGTCCCTTTGTACAGACAGTTGGTAAGACCACATCTGAGTACTGTGTACAGTTCTGGAGACACCATCTCTGCAAAGACATAGAGAGGTGGAGGCTGTCAGAGGAGGGCAACCAAAATGGTGCAGGGTCTGCACCAGAAGGCGATGAAGAAAGACTAAAGGAGCTTAAGATGTATAGCCTTGAGGAAAGGTGGGGGGGACATGATAGAAACTTTCAAATACCTCAAGGAAATCAACAAAGTCCAAGAGGGTAGCATCTTTCAGAAAAAGAGATGTGCAAGAACAAGGAGCACAATTTGAAGATAGAGGGGATGGCTCAGAGGTAATGTGAGGAAGTATTTCTTCACAGAGAGTGTTGTAGATGCATGGAACAGCCTTCCTGAGGAGGTTGTAGAGTCAAAAACAGTGGAGAATTCAAGAATTCATGGGACAGACATAAAGCAATTCTAGTGGGGGGTAGGAAGAAGTAGGCTGTTGGTTGACTAGGATTTGCAGCTTATCCGTTAGGTAGGGAAATGGGCAGACTAGGTGGGTCAGGCGGTCCTTATCTGCCATCAGATTCTATGTTTCTATATTTCTATGTTTCTATGTCTCTATGAGCAAAATAAAGAAGCCAGTTTGAGAGGAAATAGCAGTGATGAGCCTTATTTAAACTGAGAGGGGGGAAAATAATGAAATGAAATCCTTTCTTTTCCCCTTTATGCTGTCAAATTAATTCTTCATGAGTTACATGCCAGATAAAGTTTCATCCCACATATGGTGGGTCCAAGGGGCTCGTGGGGGGCTCCAGAGACAGTAGAGGTGCAGCATGGAGTTCCTGTTCCGGTGTGCAGCCTTTGGGGTGAAAAGAAGAAAAAAACAGATACTGAGAGTGAAGGTGAGAGTGCACGGGTATTGAAGACACCAGAAAGGTAGGATGCAACTTTCTCTGCCTTGTTTGAAGTGCATTGGTCTCGTATGTTAGCGTTTGTGGGTGCCCCTCCTTTATTGCCTCGGACCATCTGCAAAAGAAGTTTATGCCCCTAGACGGGGGCATGGAGGGCGAGTTACATTGTATCAAGTAGCCTAACTGTGATATTTGTTGAAAGTATCTACACACTGAGAGGCATGCCATTTGGTATAGATGAGAGATGGCCCTTCTGTTGAGGGACAGCTTTTTTAAAATTGATTTTTATTTATCTAGGATAGTCCAACGAAGACGCATCTCATTTTCAGTGGGGTCTCTGCTGTTCTTCAGTTTTACTTGTTCAGTGTGCTTTCCTGGAGAAACATTTGAATAAATCAATAAACTTATAGCTATGAGACTGAAGCAATGAGAGTGGCTTGGTAAAGATCCAAGTGAGTGTCTCAGATTTGAACCTGGAGTCTCTTAATTCCCAAGGCTGGGTTTTAACCATTAGACCACATCATCAAAATTATTAATCATATACCCAAAGGGAAAATTGAAGGTTTCATGTTACTAATGCTCATTGGAGTTTGAAAGGAAAAGCAGTTCCTTTGAGCCTTCAGTAATACTGAAGAGAGAGAGAGAGAGAGAGAGAGAGAGAGAGAGAGAGTGTGTGTGTGTGTGTGTGTGTGTGTGTGTTGCCTGCCACCGCACTCAGGATCCCCACAACAGCAAGATCTTGACTGAACTTCTGAGAAAAGGAAGGGCCCCAGTTTCTGGTGCCATTTGTCTAGCCTGTGGGCTGTTGAATTCATGAAATGATATCCCCAGGCACCAATGGCAGGACTGTGTTGGAGGCAGGCAGCTCCAAGGGAGATCTGAATGTGGATCAACCTGCTGTGCTGGGAGTGAGTGCAGGCTGTGCCATCCCAGGCCTGAAGCTGAGATGGTGAACTGCTAAAAGTGCTGCTGAGTTCTGGGGAGGAAGTAAACAGCAACTACCAGAGACTGAGGGCTGCCAATCCAGGTTTTGTAGCAGGCACTACAGCAAGCTGTCAATTCGAAGCCAGGGCATGTGTGAGTCTGTCCAGGGCCTCAGCTGTCTGTGGATAATGAGTAGAGGATGGACGAGCTGGCAGCTACTGCTGAAAGTGTTTGGTTCAGTACAGAGTGGTGAGCGGGAACCCGCCTGCATTGTAAATGCCCTGAGGAGCAGAAATCTGGGGGCCTGCTGCATCAAGAAGAGCCACTCGATTCTGGGAGCCCTGCATATGCAGAAGTGTGACCCTGTTTCAAGTGATCTCTTCTATGTTTATCGTGTTGCAAGTTGGTCATCAGGCCGATTGCAAATACCCTGTTTTGTGGGGTTTCTGCCATCTAAGCAATTGCATAGTCTATTTTGGGGGGAGGAGGGAGTTATCCAAGCACATTTCTCTCTAAAGTGCACTAATGCTGGCCAATCTATGGCAACCTCTGTGGGTTTGCAGCAGTTCAATGCCTGTGGTACCCAGGGACTGTGCTGGACTTGGTACCAGTTTGGGTTAGGGTAGATGGGCCCACCTGGTAGGGCATCTAAAAATGTTTGTTGTTAAAAGCGAATATTTGCACTAACCAGTTCCCATCCCAGGTTCAGTTTCCTGTTAATAAAGCTGTGTTCTTTCATTTTACAGTATCTGTTCTGGTTATTGACTCCCAAGTGGTAGAGAAATTAATGGTTTTCTTACTGAGTCCAGCAAGGTCCCAAGTTTTCACCCCACACCTCATTTTACTGCACCACATTGGTTTACCAAAGGTGGTGGCAGCACCACGTGCATGGCCTTGGCACATCTTAATGTGAGGTTCATTACGGTAACACAAACCATATCAAATCAGTAAAGTGACACTCCAGTTTGAGATTACTGTGCCTGCCTGTCATCAGAAATTACTCCTTTTTTTAGAGAAACTGTATATTATATGCTTGATGAAATTACTAATAAATTTGTGCTTTTAGTTTTTCCTGAATTATCTCATTCACCCTTCTAGCCTGGTGCTCTCTTCAGAATAAGAACATGTCTCAGCTGCCCCAAGCACGCCCACAAAGCACTGACCCACACTCTAAAAATAGGCAGCACATGGTATGTGTAAAGCTGTTACATTAGCTGCTATTTAAAGAGAAAGCATCTTCATTACGAAATTTCATGAACTGAATTTATTGAGCTGCTGTTACAATTTGGAGTACTAGAGCGTGACATGTTATTAGAATTGCACTTGCTCTTGGTTTAAAGAGTGGCTTTGCTCCCCAGCAAATTAAAGAGACATTGACATCAGCAGAACTCAGTTTCATAAAATCCAGTTCTTTATTAGAAACTTCTAGATGAAAACTGGATATTCACCTCTTATAGCTACCTTCTTATTTTGCTTCCCTAACCTCTGGTTCTTGCCTCCACTGTTCATCTGCTCAGCCACCCCCTCAAGTCTCTACCTTATGACTTCTGCAGCTCCCACCTGCAATTGTCCCTGACCCTGGACCTTTGTGCCCTCTACTACTCACAGCTTACGCAACTGCACGTCTCTTCTCTGGCTGTTGTCCACCCCCCACACACACAGTATGGACTTTGATTCAGGAGCAATTTTAGCTCCTTCAGGCACCCTACTGAATGGTTTTACCCTGCACCATATTTTGGATTTCCACATCTGTTATTGTGTTTCACTTTGCTCACGATTTTATTGCCCACTGTTTCTTTTTTGCACTGTTTCAGTTGTCAGTGAATATGGTGACTGTTTAACTGTTACTGTATTTTTACTGTTATTGTACTTTTGATGTATACTCTGTATTGTTTACCTCCCCCCCCCTCCCCAGGATGCATGTGAAAATTAGCTGTTACCAGCTCAGTACATCTTTCCTAGTAAAAACTGTGAAATAAACAAATAGTTCACAGACAGCTAAGGCTAGTCTGCAGGAGCTGAAGTCATTATCCTTGACTCATGACATCACAAGTTGTTGCTGTGGAAATTACTGCAATGCCACAAGCAGGACATTATAACCAATGCCACTAAATTATGGAGAGTGAAGAAATCAGATTCTGTTTTTATAATTTAAAATTTTGAGATTGCACTGGTGATACCTAGTTTATTTTCGAATTTCACTGAGTACTACCTAGCTCTTATTATGTGCATGGATATATCTAATTCAGAGAAAGCTATATATGCTGCAAATTAAATAAAGCAAAATGAAAGTGGTACAAGAAAGGGAAAAAAAATGAATGTGGGTCTACCTGACAGAATACCACATGCGTCTTCTTATGTAGCAGCTAATATTATATCAAGCATTGTTCATCTCCATGAAGCACCTGGATACCTGCCTTTTTTGATACATTTTATTTGTGCCAACTCATCTTAAATTAAATACCATCATAGTTAAATTGTAAAAAAACAAAGACAAGGCGCTACGTCAGCATGTGGTCTAAAAGCAAAACAAAATGGTTATATTAAATGCACGCTGAAAATTGAAAATAGAGTTAAAAATCTACGTTTCGACCTTAGGTCTTCTTCAGGAAATATCTAAAAGAGAAAAAAAACAAGTTAATGTAGAGGAGAGGTAAAATGAGAGAGATATATATGTGGAGAAAGAAGAAGTGATAAATGGTAAGATTAAGAGAGAATCTGTGAAACAAAAAGGTGATGATGGGAAAGATAAAACATAATGGGAGAGAAAGAGCTGGGGAAGTTCCCAGGTAGAGACTGATTAACAGGGCCTTGTAAGAAGGCTGAAAGGTGACAAATGTGTGAGAAGGAGACAGAAATGGAGACATATGGTGAAAATGAAAAATAAATCAGTACAAAAACAAATTGACTTTAGGGAAAAAAAAGGGAGGCTGAAAGATGTTAGTGGAAAATAAGTCTATCATTTAAACCAGAGGGCTGCTGGGAGCCAAGGCGGATGATCAGCTTGGCTTCCATGTTTTTTCTATGGTTAGGATCCCGGAAGCCCTGCTGAAGGACACAAACAGAAAGGTCATTGACATTGTGGTCCCTGGAGATAAAGTGGGATACAATGGGTTTAGCAGTTTCACCATTCCTGACCGCTCTGTAATGTTCCCTGAAACGGTCAGCGAGACGCCTACCAGTTTCTCCGATGTAAATAGCTGAACACCTCCTGCAAAGAATACAGTACACTACATTAGTGGAGGTGCATGAGAACTCCTGTAGGTGTTTTTGGAGAGATGTTAATATACCCGTGGACAAGTCTTTGCTTTAATAGTTCGTTATCATAATTATAAATACTATCCTACTATGAATTAGAAAGGGGGGAAGGTGAATTATCTTTTACTACACAAGGAACACAATTAGAAAACCAAAGCACTATATGTAGCCTAGAAGATCATTATTGTTGCAAAAGGTCAAGTAATACAATATCTGCTTATAATCAAGTTATCTTTACAACCATATTAGTATTACTTAACTTTACAAATCCATTCTATCTAGAGGTTTAATTTTAAAAGAAAAGATAAAATAGATAAAAAAATGATAAAAAAGGAGAGGAATGAAAAGGGGGAAGATTTGGGAGGGGGAGAAAGAAAGGACAATTATTATAGTACATAACTACAACAACATTAACAAATGATGGGAGAGAGTGGGGGAGAGAGGACTAATTATAATTATATAATAGCAGCTACTACAGGAAACAAAGTGCTTATTTTCTATTTTGTTTTTTCAATTACTTAATGTTAGAAAAATTTATAAGTAAGGAGAGAAATCCACTTCTTCATTCAGGCCAAAGGGTATAGATGTATCAAGTGTTAAAATCCACTTGGTTTCTCTCTGGGAGAGGATATTACAGTAGGTCTATTTCCTCCTCGCGGGGGTCTGGGAACATGCTCCAGAACAGTACATTTCGAACATTCAGGTGTGCCTCCATGTGACTGCAAAAAATGTGCTCTCAGGGCATTGTATGTATTGTCATTAATTGTTAACTGTTTTCAGCCACTGTAGAGCAAGTTAACAAATACTGATTTAAAGAAAACCACAAAACCAAACAGTATGAAATTTTCAGGAAACACTAATCATGACACAAGGACTTGAATTTCAGCTTTTAAAGCTATTATTAAAAATGTGCAAAAAACGTTGCACATGATCTTTAATCATCATGATCCAGAGCAACGTGGTTTCAAAAGTGGCAGAAGTTGTATAACTAACCTCATGTGCTTCTACGAACACATCAGTTCCCGTCGTGACAAGCGATTAGCCTGTGACGTCATATTCATTGATTTCAGCAAGGCTTTCAATGTTATGCCACACTGGGCCTTGACTAGCAAACTTTGCAAACCTAATATCAACAGCTTTCTTGTTAATTGGATGAATAATTGGTTACAAGATCAGATCCAACAGGTTATCATCAGTGGTTTGAAATCAATAAAGGATATTGTGTCAAGTGGTGTGCCCCAGGACTCTGTTTTGGGCCCCTACCTTTTCCAGGTGTTTGTAGCAGATTTAACAAGATTGTTTATCTAGTTCCACTAAATATGCTGATGACGTCAAAACTGAGGGTTCATGTGCATCTGTTTTACAAGCCATAACTATTCAGAATGATTTAGACTGCATCTCCTCATCGGGCAAACAAATGGGGTATGACATTAAATATTTCTAAATGCAAAGTGATGCATTTAGGTGCAAAAAAACTTACATCATGCATATTCTTTGGCAGGTTCTTTGCTTGTAAAAACATCTGACAAAAGGGATTTATCATTTTTTCTCAGAAGAAGCCAGAAGGAGAAGGAAGGAAACATATTCAATTCAGTGCTTTAGAGTAACTGGTAATTGGTATTTTTCTTTTAAACTTAGATTGTAGGCTTGTAGTGACACTATACTTTCTTTCTTTGTTGTCTTTACTTATAATTGTTTTTGGGCTGTTGAAAATTTAAAACAAGTGGTGGTGTAATTCTGTGCTGTCTTTAATTGCTGCAAATTTTATCTTGGCTTGTCTGACTGTCCTGTAGCTGGGTGAAGGGTGTTAATTGTCTGGCCTCTGACCTCAGCTACGTGATAACTGGAGGTGGGGCTTAGTCACAGTTAAAGTAGCAAACAGAGGTTTATTTTCTCAGAAGAAGCCAGAAGGAGAAGGAAGGAAACATATTCAATTCAGTGCTTTAGAGTAACTGGTAATTGGTATTTTTCTTTTAAACTTAGATTGTGGGCTTGTAGTGACACTATACTTTCTTTCTTTGTTGTCTTTACTTATAATTGTTTTTGGGCTGTTGAAAATTTAAAACATAGTGGTGGTGTAATTCTGTGCTGTCTTTAATAGCTGCAAATTTTATCTTGGCATGTCTGACTGTCCTGTAGCTGGGTGAAGGGTGTTAATTGTCTGGCCTCTGACCTCAGCTACGTGATAACTGGAGGTGGGGCTTAGTCAGAGTTAAAGTAGCAAACAGAGGTTGATTTTCTCAGAAGAAGCCAGAAGGAGAAGGAAGGAAACATATTCAATTCAGTGCTTTATAGTAACTGGTAATTGGTAGTTTTATTTTAATCTTAGATTGTGGGCTTGTAGTGACACTATACTTTCTTACTTTGTTGTCTTTACTTATAATTGTTTTTGGGCTGTTGAAAATTTAAAACATAGTGGTGGGTGTAATTCTGTGCTGTCTTTAATTGCTGCAAATTTTATCTTGGCTTGTCTGACTGTCCTGTAGCTGGGTGAAGGGTGTTAATTGTCTGGCCTCTGACCTCAGCTACGTGATAACTGGAGGTGGGGCTTAGTCACAGTTAAAGTAGCAAACAGAGGTTTATTTTCTCAGAAGAAGCCAGAAGGAGAAGGAAGGAAACATATTCAATTCAGTGCTTTAGAGTAACTGGTAATGGTATTTTCTTTTAAACTTAGATTGTAGGCTTGTAGTGACACTATACTTTCTTTCTTTGTTGTCTTTACTTATAATTGTTTTTGGGCTGTTGAAAATTTAAAACATAGTGGTGGTGTAATTCTGTGCTGTCTTTAATTGCTGCAAATTTTATCTTGGCTTGTCTGACTGTCCTGTAGCTGGGTGAAGGGTGTTAATTGTCTGGCCTCTGACCTCAGCTACGTGATAACTGGAGGTGGGGCTTAGTCACAGTTAAAGTAGCAAACAGAGGTTTATTTTCTCAGAAGAAGCCAGAAGGAGAAGGAAGGAAACATATTCAATTCAGTGCTTTAGAGTAACTGGTAATTGGTATTTTTCTTTTAAACTTAGATTGTAGGCTTGTAGTGACACTATACTTTCTTTCTTTGTTGTCTTTACTTATAATTGTTTTTGGGCTGTTGAAAATTTAAAACATAGCGGTGGTGTAATTCTGTGCTGTCTTTAATTGCTGCAAATTTTATCTTGGCTTGTCTGACTGTCCTGTAGCTGGGTGAAGGGTGTTAATTGTCTGGCCTCTGACCTCAGCTACGTGATAACTGGAGGTGGGGCTTAGTCAGAGTTAAAGTAGCAAACAGAGGTTTATTTTCTCAGAAGAAGCCAGAAGGAGAAGGAAGGAAACATATTCAATTCAGTGCTTTAGAGTAACTGGTAATTGGTATTTTTCTTTTAAACTTAGATTGTAGGCTCGTAGTGACACTATACTTTCTTTCTTTGTTGTCTTTACTTATAATTGTTTTTGGGCTGTTGAAAATTTAAAACATAGTGGTGGTGTAATTCTGTGCTGTCTTTAATTGCTGCAAATTTTATCTTGGCTTGTCTGACTGTCCTGTAGCTGGGTGAAGGGTGTTAATTGTCTGGCCTCTGACCTCAGCTACGTGATAACTGGAGGTGGGGCTTAGTCACAGTTAAAGTAGCAAACAGAGGTTTATTTTCTCAGAAGAAGCCAGAAGGAGAAGGAAGGAAACATATTCAATTCAGTGCTTTAGAGTAACTGGTAATTGGTATTTTTCTTTTAAACTTAGATTGTAGGCTTGTAGTGACACTATACTTTCTTTCTTTGTTGTCTTTACTTATAATTGTTTTTGGGCTGTTGAAAATTTAAAACATAGTGGTGGTGTAATTCTGTGCTGTCTTTAATTGCTGCAAATTTTATCTTGGCTTGTATGACTGTCCTGTAGCTGGGTGAAGGGTGTTAATTGTCTGGCCTCTGACCTCAGCTACGTGATAACTGGAGGTGGGGCTTAGTCACAGTTAAAGTAGCAAACAGAGGTTTATTTTCTCAGAAGAAGCCAGAAGGAGAAGGAAGGAAACATATTCAATTCAGTGCTTTAGAGTAACTGGTAATTGGTATTTTTCTTTTAAACTTAGATTGTAGGCTTGTAGTGACACTATACTTTCTTTCTTTGTTGTCTTTACTTATAATTGTTTTTGGGCTGTTGAAAATTTAAAACATAGTGGTGGTGTAATTCTGTGCTGTCTTTAATTGCTGCAAATTTTATCTTGGCTTGTCTGACTGTCCTGTAGCTGGGTGAAGGGTGTTAATTGTCTGGCCTCTGACCTCAGCTACGTGATAACTGGAGGTGGGGCTTAGTCACAGTTAAAGTAGCAAACAGAGGTTTATTTTCTCAGAAGAAGCCAGAAGGAGAAGGAAGGAAACATATTCAATTCAGTGCTTTAGAGTAACTGGTAATTGGTATTTTTCTTTTAAACTTAGATTGTAGGCTTGTAGTGACACTATACTTTCTTTCTTTGTTGTCTTTACTTATAATTGTTTTTGGGCTGTTGAAAATTTAAAACATAGCGGTGGTGTAATTCTGTGCTGTCTTTAATTGCTGCAAATTTTATCTTGGCTTGTCTGACTGTCCTGTAGCTGGGTGAAGGGTGTTAATTGTCTGGCCTCTGACCTCAGCTACGTGATAACTGGAGGTGGGGCTTAGTCACAGTTAAAGTAGCAAACAGAGGTTTATTTTCTCAGAAGAAGCCAGAAGGAGAAGGAAGGAAACATATTCAATTCAGTGCTTTAGAGTAACTGGTAATTGGTATTTTTCTTTTAAACTTAGATTGTAGGCTTGTAGTGACACTATACTTTCTTTCTTTGTTGTCTTTACTTATAATTGTTTTTGGGCTGTTGAAAATTTAAAACATAGTGGTGGTGTAATTCTGTGCTGTCTTTAATTGCTGCAAATTTTCCTCCTCCCCCTTCCCCAACTCTTAATTATATGCCCTGATAAATCTGATTGACAGGAGCTAAACACAGGGTATAGTAAGAGGTGTGAAGTAGGAGGGGCATAAGGGGGAGGAAGACCACCCTCAGCACGACAAGTGTTTTGACTCATTTATTTATTTATTGGTTTCTTTTTCCTTAAAATAAAAAAAATATATATCTGAGGATCAGTTACAGGATTTTTGTACTGTAAATTAATAAAAGAGAACTAAGAGAGCTTCAGTAGCAGACAAGTAGTGGAATTGGCAGTATAATGTGGGGAGTGGTGCAGTGGGGCTGTGGGGCAGCCATATTCAGGCAGACCTTCTGGACACTGAGGTGCTGTCCAGTCTGCATGCATCTCTCTGGACTGTGGGATGAGGTAGCCAGACTCAGAGTGGAAGTAAACTGGGTCAGGAGTACCATCACCCCTATCCAGGGACCACCCAGTCCAATGCAGCTGCCTCAAAGGATGCCGAGAATGAGGAGCACTTGGATGACAGTGGGCTCAGGGGGGTTAGAGCAGTCAGGCAGAGGCACATCCCAGATCCTATTCCTCTCAAGAACTCATATGCCACACTGGCAAATGAGGACAACCAAATAGAGGTACCCAGAGAAGTGGAAGGAAAGGATGTGGAGGTTAGCCAAGGAGGTGACCTCAGTGGGGAAAGCAGTGGACCCCAGAGGGAGGAGGAGCTAATCCTGGTGGGGACTCCATCATAAGAGGATCCAGCTAGGAACACAGGAGGGAGGACAGGGAGGTGAGGTGCCTACCAGGTGCCACGGCATGGAGGGATGGAAGGAAGATACTTGGGATCACTGGGAAGCAAGACGGAGGGTGAGCTGGATGTCATTATCCACCTAGGTACTAATGACTTGGCAAATGGGGAGCCAAAGGAAGTTCAGGAAGAGTTTAGGAAACTGGGAGGGTCTCAAGCAAGTAGCTACTTCTGTCACTTTCTCAGAAGTACTACCTGTGAGAGGCAAGGGAGAGCATAGGAGTGCATGCACCAGGAACTTTAACTCATGGTTGAAGAACTGGTGCTGTGAGGAAGGGTTTGGATTCATTGGTGACTGGGGACCCACCTGGAGGATGGAGGTTTGTTCAAGCCTGACGGTCTGCATCCATCCTGGAGGGAATCAAGCACTCAATGATAAGTTTAAATGCTACATTGACAAGCATTTAAACTAGCAAAGGGGTGGCAGGCCAGCAAGAGGTACCTACTTGCTCACCCCACAGCTAAGCAATGGAACTAGTGAACCAGAGGAGTGGCTATCTCTGCAAAGCAGTGTGCAAAAGATGGAGATTAGTGTCCAAAAGGTGGATAAGCAGAAAAGGGCAAAATCCAGCAGAAGAGCAGACAGCAAGGAGAACCAGGGATAAATGACAACCAAGGAAGGGGCTGGAGTAGAACAGTGAAGCAGTCTAGGGAGGTCAAATCATGGAAAGCCATGTGCAAATGCCAGGAGCCTTAGCAACAAGATGGAAGATCTGGAAGCTGTCATGGTACAGTCAGACCTGGACATTGTGGCCATCACTGAAACCTGGTGTAATGATAACCATGACTGGGAGATGGCCTTACCTGGCTACAACATATTCAGAAGAGACAGAGCAGGCAGGAAGGGAGGAGGAGTGGCACTGTATGTGAAAAATGACATAAGGGCCACAGAGATCCAGGAGGAACAAAATGGGGGAGAGATACTGTGGGTTAAGCTGGAAAGGAAAATGGGGCCATCCATCCGCACAGGTGTGGTCTATAGACCACCAGCCCAGGAGGAAGAAACAGATAGGGAGCTGATGCTAGCCATCCAAAGGATGGCAGACAAGGGTGAGGTAGTACTGGTTGGAGACTTCAATATTCCAGACGTGGACTGGAGCATCCCAGCAGCAGCATCAACTAGGAGCAGGTTTATCCTGGACTCCCTTCAGGGTGCCTTCCTCAAGCAACTGGTCATGGAACCAACTCGGCAGAAGGCAATACTGGACCTTGTGCTCACAAACAGGGACAGTGTGATGGGGTAACAGTGGGGGAGCACCTGGGGAACAGTGACCACCAGTCATTGTGGTTTGAAATCACAGAAAGAGCAGAACCAAACCACACAAAAACATGTATCCTGGATTTTAGGGGGGCAGACTTTGGGAAAATGGGGAGATACTTGAAAGAGGCATTAAGGGAATGGGACAGGAATCAGGGGTTGAGGAACAGTGGGCAGTATTTAAAATGGGGATTATAAGAACAACAGAATTATGCATTAAGCAGGTTGACAAGAGGAAAGGAAGGAGACCATTATGGTTTTCCAAAGAGGTAGCAAAGAAAGTGAAAGCCAAAAGATTGCATTCAGGCAATACAAAAGACACAGGCAGAAGGGGATAGGGAGAAGTACCAGGAGAAACAAAGGGAGGCAGGGAAGTCAGTAAGGGAAGCCAAAGCTCAGACAGAAGAACACATTGCAAAATCAGTGGGTAAAGGGACAAAACCTTTTACAGGTACATAAGTGAAAAAAGAAAGACAAAGGGAGGGATAGTGAGACTGAAGGGGGAGGATGGGAGCCGCGTGGAGGATGACAACAGTAAAGCTGACATATTGAACAGGTATTTCTGCTCAGTCTTTACTAAGGAAGAGGGGGTAATGGGTCTGAAGGAGTACAAAGGTGAGAATGGTGCAGAAATGGACACAAGTCCCTTTACAGGAAAGGGTCCTGAAGGAACTGGAAATAATAAGAGTTGATAAAGCAATGGGGCCAGATGGGGTGCACCCCAGGGTCCTTAAAGAACTAAGAGAGGTGGTGGCTGAACCTCTGGCTATCCTGTTTAGCCAATCACTGGAAACAGGGAGTACCCAAAGACTGGAGGACAGCAGATGTAGTCCCTTATACAAAAGTGGGAACAAAGAGGAAGCAGGGAACTACAGACCAATCAGCCTCACCTCGGTAGTGGGAAGATCATGGAAGCACTACTGAAGGAGATTGGTGGAACATCTGGTTGTCAATGGACTACAGGACCCAAGGCAGCATGGTTTCACCAGGGGAGGTCATGTCAGACCAACCTCATTGAATTTTTGACTGGGTGACTAGGGAGGTGGATCAGGGAGGGCAGTGGACATGGCCTATCTGGACTTCAGCAAGGCCTTTGACACTGTGCCACATAGAAGACTATTACACAAACTGGGAATATGGGTGTGGGCAGGACAGTAGTGTGGTGGGTAGGTAACTGGCTGGGTGGCAGGACACAGAGGGTGGTGGTAAATGGCTGTCACTCCACAGAGGAAGAGTGACCAGTGGGTACCACAGGGATCAGTGCTGGGACCGGTCCTATTCAACATCTTCATCAGTGACATTGCACAGGATCTAGAAGGCAGAATTTCACTGTTCGCTGATGACACAAAGCTCTGTAACAAAGTAGACACACCAGAGGGTGTAGACAGAATGAGAAGGGACCTGCAGAAACTTGAAGAATGGTCAAGGGTTTGCAGTTGAAATTCAATGCAAAGAAGTGCAAAATAATGCATATAGGGCACAAAAACCCTGGCACAATATATCAGTTGGGGGTGAGGATATGGCATGCACCAAGCAGGAAAGGGATCTTGGGGTTGTCATCTCTGATGACCTCAAGGTAGGGAAACAGTGTGACAAGGCATCAGGTAAAGCAAATAGGATGCTGGGATGTATAGGCAGGGGCATCACCAGCAGGAAAAGGGAGGTCATAATTCCGCTATACAAGACACTAGTGAGGCCCCACCTGGAGTACAGTGTACAGTTCTGGAGACCATACCTACGTAAGGACATAGACAGGGTAGAGAAGGTTCAGAGGAGGGCAACAAAGATGGTGCATGGATTGCATCACAAGTCCTATGAAGACAGGTTGAAGGAACTGAACATGTACTCCCTGGAGGAGAGGAGGGAGAGAGGGGATATGATAGAGACATACAAGTATCTTACAGGGAGGAACAGGGTGCAGGAAAACACTATTTTTAAGCGAAAAAGATGTTTCAGGACTAGAGGCATGGGATGAAGTTGGAGGAGGACGATTCAGAGGAAACATGAGAAAGAATTTCTTCACAGAACGGTGGTGGACAAGTGGAACACCCTGCCAGAGGAAGTGGTGGGGGCTGAAACCATCACAGGATTTAAGAATGCATGGGATAGACATAAAGGAATTCTAGAGGTCAGGGGTAAGGGGAAATAGACTTCTAGGAAAACAAACTGAACTTACAAGCTCAAATGGGCAGACTGGGTGGGCCATAGGCCCTTATCTGCCGACACTGTCTATGTATCTATGTATCTATGATTTAGGCATTATAATTTCAGACAATTTGTCACATAACAAACATGTGCATGGTATTAGTAACAAAACCAATAGAGTAGTCTGTTATCCCATGAAACATCAGAGCCAGGAATCATGAGGTACTGCTGCCACTGTTTAGGGCATAGGCCAGACCACACTTGAAATATGCTTCCCAGCTTTGGTGTCCTTACAAAAAAATCAGACAGATGTTTGCTAGAAAAAGTTCACACAGTGTAGCTATGACAAGGCTCAAGGCACCTAAGAGGCTAACAGGCAGTGTGATACGGCCTAAATGGCTTTCACTATACTGCAGAGAGACACAGAGTAGCTATGTCACAGACAGGGATCAAGGCACCTAACAAAGTGTGTGATACAGCCTAAATGGCTTTTGCTATGCTGCAGAGACACAGAGTAGATATGTCACAGATGGCTTGGGGCACCTAACAGACAGTGTGTAATACAGCCTAAATGGCTTTCACTATGCTGCAGAGAGACACAGAGTACTAGTTATGTCACAGACAGTGCTCAGGGCACCTACAGACAGTGTGTGTGTTTAAACAGCATACATGACTTTCATGATATTGCTGAGACACACAGAGTAGCTATGTCACAAACAGGACTCAGGGCACCAACAACAGACAGTGTGTAATACAGGTTGAATGGCTTCACTATACTGCAGAGACACAGAGTATATGTCACAGACAGGGTTCTGGGCACCTACAGACAGTGTGTGTATACAGCCTAAATGATTTTCACTATACTGCAGAGACAGATTAGCTACTGTATATCACAAACAGGGCTCAGGGAACCAACAATAGACAATGTGTAATACAGCCGGAATAGCTTCATTATGCTGCAGAGAAACAGAGTATATGCAAGGCCCCCTGTTTTCTGTGGTTCTGCAGCACGTGGCAATTGCTGCAGAAATTATGACCTGCCACTGAATTTGGGGCTGGCTACAGAATTTGGGGTTGGCCGCAGAAATTGCACAGAAATGACCCCAGTTAGTTAGACAGGGACTGATACCACTCCTTTCAAGCAATTCCTCTGCCTACTTGTAGCTTTATAATAACTAACATTCATCCCACCCCCTCAAACCATCCCCACCCAGCCCTGAAAACACCCCCCTACAGTCATCCTATTTTTTATATTGGCACCCCAGTTTTGGTCCAAGGCTGCATGATGATCCATTGCCTTTTCCTGTCACTGCTAGTGGGCTAGAATGCTTTTTTTCCTATCCCAGTAGCATCTTGTAGGGCCCACACAAAGTCATACTGGGGCATGAATTCAGCATTTGGGCCCAGCAGTAATAGGAAAAGGCAGAGGATTGTCCTACACTGCTAAACCAAAAAAGGGTGCCAATATAAAACAAGCATTTGTCAATGCTGAATGTTGTCTCGCTGGCATTGGCATTGGTAGTGCCAGAGGTAGAGACGCATAATAGGAATGGCAGTGAAGTATTAAAGTGATGCCAACCCAACCCCCACGCTGTAGAGAGTGACAGGCATTGGGGTGTGCATTTGGGTCATCAGCTATAACGCTCATGCCATTGTACCTCACCCTACCCTGTAGACACTGACAAGTGTCGTGGTGTGCTTTTGGATCTTTGGGCATTATACTTACCCCATTCCATAAGGAAATACGCTGAGGTGGGTGCAGTATAGGAGAATGGGGTGAACTTTGTGGCCGAACAGTGCGAGGCACACCACGATGCCTGTCACTGGCTGCAGGGTGGGGGTGGGGGTGGAATGGCATGAGCATTACAGCCAATGATTCCAAGTCACACCCCTGATGCTTGTCAGTCTCTACAGGGTGGGGTGCTAAAGTTGGTAACTCTAACACCACAGGCGTGTGTTGGAATTTTCACTCCAAATTTTCAGCATGAGTTGTTTGTGAGCCCACCTCATGAAAAGCGACACAATCAGTTTGTTAGCTGAAAGGTGGTTTTCAAGAGCGGCTATGCCATTTGGCGACACAGGGATGAAAACACATTTTTGGGCAAGATGTGGAAAATGACAACTGTATTGTTCATGAGGAGGCGTAAAAAATGGCAATGTTGAAAATCTGGAGTGAAAATATGAAAAGTTGGTGAAGTCATGAGCATGCATAGAAACTGCACAACACACGTCCGTAACCCAATTATTTTTTGGGAGTTTGTTAGCCACATTTTCAACATAGGCATTTTGGGACCTCCCCTCATGAACAGTGGCACTGTGATTTTGTTACTCTGTCTCAAAAGTTGATTTCCCACAGCGACCGCACTATTCTGCGCCAGACATGCGAAAACAAATTTTGACCAGGATATGTAAAATGACAGCTGCGCTGTTTATAAGGAGGTATAGAAAAATGGCAATTTTGAAATTCTGGAGTGAAAAATTTACAAATTCATGAAGTTACGCGCTTGCGTGGAAACTGTGCAATGCATGTTCGTAAAACAGCCATTTTTTTACTTTTCTCACCAAATTTGCAAAATAGCCTTTTTGAGAGCCCCCCTCATGAACAGTGGCACTCTCATTTTGTTAATCAGTCCCAAAAGGTGATTCCGCGCAGTGACTGCGACATCACCTTTCGGGACCGAATAACACCATGACAGTGCCTGAATTCATAAGGAGGGGTCCCAATAACCCCATGTTGAAAATTTGTTACCAAAATTCCGAAAAAATGGCTGAGATATGTAACAAAGTTGGAAAAACCCTATTTATGCCATTATGCAGCTTACCAGCATTTCTTCAGTTCGCGGTCGGTTTTGAAGAGTACAGACATGTTCATGGTCCACTAAAGATCATCGCGCTGGACTCCGGAAGTAAGTATGGGGTGAGGGAGGTGTGGAGAGGCAGGGTGTGTAGAGGGTAGCTGTGGGTTGTGGGAGGGTGGCAGGGAGACCACGAGGGACTGTTTCCTTTTTTACAGGTTTAAAAAAAAAAAAACATAGCAGGACGGGATTTTTTTTGCAGGGGATTTGGCAGGCTGGGGTGGGCTCACAGCATGCCACCTAAGTGTTTTTTGGGATTCTGTGTAGCAGGACGATTCGCACCCCGTCAACACATACTGAGGGGGAGATACGAGCTGAGAGGGACAGGCACCCTCGGCATGCAACAAAAGGGGAGAGACATTATGCCAATGGGGAGGGCTCCCCATCATCACAATCAGTGGGGATGGGGATGGTGATAAATGATGATGGGACTGGGCCCCGTCGGCAAATAAAAACTGTTGGGGGCCGCGCATGATGCGAAGTTGGGCACCTTGGCATACATTTGAAATGGGAGGGACAGCCATGCCGATGGAGGTGGGCTCCCCCATCGGCATTGTGATAGGCAGTGGTGGCAGTCACTGCCGCCATGTTGCCTTCACGTCGGGAGGCATGTTGTGGTAATGCTGCATGAGAGTTTCGCTCTCATTGCAGCAGACCTTTTCTTTGTTCTGGTGGCCACACTAGGGATGCGTGACATCAATGCCTGCTGCTGGCTGAGTGGGGAACGAGTGACGCACCTTCTGATGCATGCCCTGCATTCGCCCAACAGTGACCGGGCCTCCAAATCTGCTACTACCGCAAGATGTTGGCTGGCGCACAAGTGCAAGCCAATATAAAAACAGAGTGACTCAGTGAGACTCTGGGTGAAATTACTTTTGGGGCTTAGATATGCAGGGTTGGTATTTCTTGTTTTATGAGGTGGTAGAGCAATGTCTAAGAGAAGACTTTGCAATACCTTTGAGGCAGGAAGAGGCAGAGGATCACTGAAACAGTGTTGGGCTGGATAATGACATACATATAAATCTACAAGGCCACTCAATAGCATTCTCAAAGCTTGTTAGGAAAGTGGTGGGGTTGAGATAGGCAGTGGTGGGTTTTACCTGTTCTAAAAGCATGAGAGGGTAAAGTGCTGTTGGGGAAGGGGTGCAAGTTGCTATCTTTATGGGATTTAGAGTACAAAAGGGTTGCTATGGATGGGGCTGTGAGGTTTTCAACCTAATGGGTCAATTCCAGTGCCTAGGGAAGAAAAATGTAAATTATAAAAAATGTAAGCAAAGGGACAGCTAAGTAAGTAAAAAAAAACTGTTGGGGCAGGAAAAGAATGAGAGAATTAAGCAATAAACCACGAGAGGCTGTGGGTTATGGGGGAGATTTACCACAGCTGGCATGGTTTAGCCATGAGGCTGCAGGCAGAGAGGTCAAATCCTCATCAGCTGTGACAAATCCCCCCAATACCCACACCCTCAAGTGGGTTATTGTGATTATACTGTTTTTTTTTGTGAGAAAAAAATAAAGTATAATACAGGTTTTCCCCTGTTTTAATTATTTTTATTAACTTTATTATTCCACCAGAAAAAGAGTTCCTTGTTGCTAGGTAGAATTATGTAATTGCCCTCTCTCTGTGCAAGGCTTGTTTTTATTGATTTCCCTTGCCTTTGCCACACACACACACACACACACACACACACACACACACACACACACACACACACACACACAGTCTCCAGAGGTTAATAGGAACAGTTTATCTTTGTGTGTGTCACGCTAATGGGCTGCCATCGCACAGCGTGTGCTTTCGGGTTGGATTTCTGGTGTGTGATGTGAGCTGCTTCTGTGTTCCAGGAAGCAATAGAAAGTGACTGGGGTTGTGCATTTTTTTTTATATATTTTTTTATTTATATTTAAAATGATAGAGGAATGAGAGCTGGAGGGCACCGAAGAGAGAGAGAGTGCTAAATTAATGAAGAGAGAGACAGAGTGGACTGGAGACAGTGATGGGGGAGCCGAGAGGTACAGCGGGACTTTCCTGACATGGTGGAGTGCAGACAGAGTGGGAGCGGAGACTAAGCCTGAGGTGAGGTGGGTGCAGTTTGGGCAGTTACGGGGAAATACTTTTTGAAGCCGATTTGACTTTTTTTTTCACTGTGGCTCCAATTTCTTGGGTGGGTTTGTGCTTTTTACACTGTGTTCTTTGGTAAGTGGGAAGTGATGGGAGTCGGAGACCGCCGGTTAGCGAGTATTTCAATATGGTGTTTGTCCGGTTTGAATTTTGCAGGTTGGATGAATTTTAGAGATGGGACTAACTGGCACCTTTACCCATGGGTATATAGTAGGATTTACCACAGCAGAAAGATGCCAGCCAGTCAATGATAGTACAGGATTTTGTCTTTAGTATAGAGTCCATGGTATAATGCTGAATAGACTGAAGAAATTAAAAAAGATGAAACCAAGGTAAGAAAAGTGAAAAGTAAAGATTATTTAGGTATAATATGGAAACTAAATAAGGGAAGAGAAAAACAAATTGAGAAAATAAAGAAAGTCATTGCAGATGAAATATTTTTAAATTTTTTAACATTTTTGTGTGTTGCTCCAGGACAATATGCAAGGGTGGGCAAGACAGATTTCAAAGCTCACTGAATCACAATTAGGAAGCATTGGTCAATGCAAGTATCTGAAGTGGTGTTTGGTACTGGTCCTGGCTTCAGAGGAGAAAGGAGGCAGCAGTGAGAGCAGCAGATGCCACATGGTGGAAGCTATTCCATAAATGCAGCAAGGAACTGCTAGTTAGAGAAGATGCCCCCTCTGGCCTTACTGGACCAGGGAGAGAGAGTGCGAAGGGTGACAGGAGCCACCGATAAGTAAAGCCACACCACGGCTAATGTAGAAGCCTGGGGGGGGTTCAGAGGAGCGAGGACTAGGGAGAGAGGGTGCCCTAGGTGGCAGGAGCTGCCAATAAGTAAAGCTGCACCATGGCTAATGTAGAAGCCTGGGGGGGTCAGAAGAGCAAGGACTAGGGAGAG
The DNA here is from genome assembly GCA_016271365.2 of Neoceratodus forsteri. Lineage (NCBI taxonomy): Eukaryota > Metazoa > Chordata > Ceratodontiformes > Ceratodontidae > Neoceratodus > Neoceratodus forsteri. Next base: position 257,265,818 of record CM057452.1, read on the forward strand.
AGAGAGTGCACCGGGTGGCATGAATCACCAATAAGTGAAGCCACACTGTGGCTAATGTAGATGCTGGGGGGGCAGAGGAGTTAGGACCGGGGAGAGAGAGTGTGGAGGGCAGCAGGAGCTGACAATAACTGTAACTCTGGCCATGCACATTAGTGTCAACTGTAATGTGCATGCCTGGAGTTATGGCTACAGAAAGAAATGAAGCGGTCTCTCATTGGAGTGGCTCATTTCTTTCAAGTACAGAACATGCCACATCAGCAAGCATAACTACTGTCATGACCAGAGTGCCTGGTCATTGGTCTACATTGCTAAGCCCACTGCAGTTTCAGCTGTAATTGGCTGGGCAGAGACACACCTCTAAAATGCCTTTAGTTCGTTCAGACCCTGAGCTCACATGCTGTGTCATGTTCCTTACTTGCGTGTGGAAGCACAGGATCCTTTGGACCCTGTGCACCCATCCCTCTGTATATGTGTAACCAAATTATCAGCATAGCCTTCTTATTACCCCAGCACATGTAGGCAGTAGACAATATTTTCATATCTGCACCAAAACATAATTCTGTGCAAGTAGAATGCCATTCTGCACCACAGGTGGAAACACACATTTTGGACAGGATTTCAAAAATGACAGCTGTGACATACATAAGCTTGGATAATAAGAAGGCTAAGTTGAAAATCTGGGGTGAAAATATGTAAGATTGCCACAGTTATGAGGATACATACTGAAATTGCAATAAATGAGCATAACTTTGTCATTTTTTAATATTTTGACCCCACATTTTGAACATAGTCTTCTTATCACCCCACCTCATGCACCCCATAGGTGAACATTTTTAAATCAATGGGAAAGTGCCATTCTGCACCACAGGTGTGAATATACATTTTGGGCAGGATGTGAAAAATGACAGCTGTACTGTTCATGAGGTGGTGTGAAAAAATTGCTATATTGAAAAGTTGGAGTGAAAATATTGAAAATGACTAAAGCTATGCACATGCGTAGAAAATTTTCAACGACCGTGCGTAACTCTGCAACTTTTATATTTTTATTTCACCAAATTTTCAAAATGGCCTTTTTGGGATGCCACCTCATGAACACTGCCACTGTCATTTCATTCATTTGTCATAAAAGGTGATTTCGCATTGCAACTATGCCATTCTGTGCCACAGGTGAGAAAACACAATACAGGCAGGATGTGAAGAATGACAGCTATACTGTTCATTAAGTGGTGTGAAAAAATGGCAGCGTTGAAAATTTGGAGTGAAAGTATCCAAAACTGCTGAAGTTACGAGTGTGCATAGAAAAATTTCACTGACTGAGTGTAACTCAGGTGTTGTTTGGTATTTGTGCCCCAAATTTTCAACATGGCTTTTTGGGACCCCACCTCATGAACAGTGGTACTGTCGTTTCATTACTCAGTCCCAAACGGTGATTCCACACAGCAACCGCAAAATCCCTTTTGGGACTGAGTAACAAAATGACAGTGCCAGTACTCATGAGGTGGGGTCCCAAAAAGCCCATGTTGAAAATCTGGTGCAAAAATACCTAAAAATGGCTGAGATATCAACATAAGTTCAAAACACCATTCACAGCCATTATACAGCACTTACCTTGATTCTTCAGTTCACGGTTCGGCTTTGAAGAGTGCAGACGTGTCCCGCTCCACAGAATATGACAGCTGCTGACCTCCAATGGTAAGTATAGGGCAAGGGGGTGTTGGGTAGTGTATTGCTCAGTGGGAGGGTTGGAATGGGGAAGGGGGACTGGGAGATAGCGAGGGACCATTTTATTTTTTTAGGCATAAAAAAAGAAAAATGTTGGGGGACTGTTTTCTTTTTTCAGGTTTTTCACCAAAGATGTTGGGACACTGGGAGTGGGCTCCTCAGTGTCCTAGTGTTTTGGGGGGTACATATCAGGGGACACTGGGAGTGAGCTCCCCAGTGTCCAACAGGAAAAGGAGTCACAGCACTAATTGATGTGTTGGGACACTGGGAGTGAGCTCCCCAGTGTCACACTTGCTGGCTGTGGGAAATATGACTGGGGACACTGGGAGTGTGCTCCCCAGTGTCCAACACTACTGGGAGGGGTGGGGAAGAAATGCATCAGCCAGGACACTGGGAATGGGCTCCCCAGTATCGTCTGCAGGGGGGATACAAGAATAGGGACATTGGGAGTGGGCTCCCCAGTGTCCCACGGTAATGGGGTGGGGGCATGGTAAACAGGAGGGGTGCCAGCACACACCAAAGTGAAGTGGCACCCCAACCCTGACTCCGCAGCCGGCAGCACAAAGCCGGGGGGACAGAGGAGCAAGGACTGGGGAGAGAGAGTGCAGCGGGTGGCAGGAGCCACAAATAAGTGAAGCTGCACCACAGCTAATGTAGAAGCAGGGAGCAGAGAAGCGAGGACCAGGGAGAGAGAGTGTGGAGGGCAGCAGGAGCCAACAATAACCACAACTCCGGCCATGCACATTAGTCAACTGTAATGCTCATGCCTGGAGTTACGGCCACAGAAAGAAATGAAGTGCTCTCTCATTGGAGCAGTTAATGTCTTTCAACTACAGAACATGCCATGTCAGCAAGCAGAACTATTGTCATAACCAGAGTGCCTGGTCATTGGTCTACGCTGCCAAAACCATTACAGTTTCAGCTGTAATTGGCTAAGCAGTGATGCACCTCTAAAATGCCATTAGTAGGAAGACACAAGCACAAGTGAACGTAAAAATGCCACTCGAGGGACAAGTAGATTTACTCAGAGCATCAGTGCAGCTTTCAAGTTTTTTTTAAAGCACAAATAGCTTGACCGTTCAATACTATAGTCAGTCTTTTCTAATATTCTTTGGTAACCAGGTAAGGTTACCAAATAATAAATCCAGTGTAGCCAACCCCCAATTTGAATGAATTACATTTTGGCTTTGTTTATCTGGCAGCCCCATCTCTTCTGCTTCCCTAGTCTGACAGCCAGCTCCCAGTGCATTAACATTCTGTGATAAAATTGCTTGGTGTGCATTGCAAATACAATCCTTTTCCTTCCTGGGTGGATAATGGTGCTGAAATAGGTAGAGGTGGGCTACACTGGATTTTAAAAACTGGGATCAGGCAAGGCTATTGGGGGGGCATGATCATGCTAGGCAGAGGAGAACATATCTTGCTGTCATTAGGTCTACGGTGGGGGAGGCTGCAGAGAGCATTACTACCAATAAGGGGAAGGGTGAGGAAAGAGCATTGCTGTGATTAGGTCTTTTGAAGAGAGGAGAGATTATCACTGCCATTATGTAGATTGGGGAAGGAGATAGCATTACTGCCATTAGGTAGGTGGGAGGTGTGGGAGGAGAAAGCTTTCCTCTTTTACTAGGTTTTGGAGAGAGAAGAAGAAAGCATTGCAGCCTTTTGGTCTGGAATGGAGGTAGGAGCACTGCTGCCATTTTTTCTCCGCATTTTTTCCTCAGGGAGAAGGGGAACTTTGCCTGACTTAGAAACAGACAATTAGACGACAGAGGCAGAAGGGAAAAAAAAGGAAAATACAAAAAGCCAGCTGAGCCCCCCTACTAGGCCAGCAGTAGTGCTTCGAGGTTCCACGAGGACCACCCATGATTAGGTGCGATCCTGAGATTACCTGCTCTAGGATAGTCCATGGTCAGAGGGTGTTGCAGATGCCAGGGCTTTCAGGCTAGGGGAGTGAGGTGCACATGAAAGAAGATAAAATAAATGAAGCCAATGTAAGAAAGATGACAACCAAGCTAAAGATTAATTCAAAATGTGACAACTAAACAAGGGAAGAGTGAAACAGAGAAAAACATTTATTTTTTATTTTAGTTTTTGGTAACCGGATAAGGCCCACTAGGCACAAGTCCCTGTTTTCAGGGGTGACCTGGGAACACTGGCCAGTTAAGTCACTAGCTCAGAGTCACACAGTATGCAAGTGGAGGTTGTGAGAATCAAACTCAGGTCTGGTCTGCTGGATGTATCAAGCTCATTCACACCTCGTTCCTCTAACCTCTAGGCTATACTGCCAGCCCCAATAAATAATAAATAGAAATAATCATGCTGACACTGCTAATGTTTAATATTTAATATTTTTAAATACATGGCAGTTTTCAGGGTGGCAGCATGTGGAGCCTCTGTGTGCACCAATAGCCTGACACCACCAACTATGATACGTGTTCACAGAGGAAGGAAGTCTTGGGTACTCCATGGCAAGGTTACTTTAAGCTGTCCCTTGGAGAACAACTATTCAGCTATTTGCTTTGTTGCCAGTCCATTGAGGGGGTGCCTGCCAGTAGCCATTAATGTTGCATGACATAGCACTAACCCTAAATAGATTTAGATAAGTATGGAGAGCCAGAACAGCTTCTGAAAAGCAAAAGAATAAAACTGAAGGTTTAAGGGAAATTAAGTAACTTACATTTATGTGGTGGAAGTCAGGGATCCTCCTCACAGGCCATCCTTGCTGGGGCCCTCAAAACTGTAAAGCTGATTCTGTCCCACAGAGAAAAATTCACTGTGCCTCTCTCACTGCTAAATACTAGCTAGGTTCCCTCCCCTACTACCTATCATATTGCCTCTCACCAGCCAAATCCACAACCTACTCTCTTCACCATAGGGACTCGTGTTCCTTCTCTATCCCTTGCTCTCACTCTGCGGCTAGCCAGTTAGCCTTCTCCTATCACCTCCCTTTACTGTGGAACAACCTATCCCCGAACCTGCGCCTAGCCTCCCTTCACATCCATCAAAAGACTCCTCCGTCTACTCCCCTCCCTTCAGTGCCACCAATACCCCTAAGACCTCCCCCACCCCCCTCTTTTCCCTCCTTTCTCTCAACTCCTCTACCCCTCATGCCTCCCGCACTCTCTCTCCTCAGCTCTGTGAACCAGTGTTGGTATGCCTCCCTGATCTCATTCTCAGTCCTCTACCTGCCCCAAATCCTCCCACTTGATTCCAATTTTGTATTCTAGTATTTTGACCACTGCTTTACCTGTGGAGTTTCTTAGCCTTGTATATTTTTGTCTTACCTTGTTAATATCTGTGTCTCAACCAATATTTTAATCTACTTGTAAACTTTTACTTTTCTCAATCGTATTGTAACAAATGTTTTACTCCTGTAAATTTCTTTGTACCCGGGTCGCACCTGGAAACGAACCTCAGCTCAGTGTGCGTTTCCCGATCACCAATTTTATTTTTTCCAATTATTTAACCAGGTGAGACACACAAAGCTGAAAGCTTGTTTGCAGGTGCAATCTGGGAGTACGAGGAAGTTAAGTGACTTGCTCAGGGTCACACAGTATGCAAGTGGGGGCTGTGGGATTCAAACCCAGGTCTCCAGATTTGCAGCTCAGAGCCTTAAACCACTGCACCATACTGCCTCCTCAATTTTAAATAAATAAAATAAATATAAATGTGCCTCAGAACTTTAAACCTTGCTGCAGAACTTGACCTAACAGTGTCGCAGAAGTTCAGAGTCCCTGCAACATCAATTTGACGCAGAGAACAGGGGGCTTTGAGTATATGTCACAGACAGGGCTCTGGGCACCTACAGACAGTGTGTGTGTGTGTGTGTGTGTACAGCCTAAATGACTTCACTATACTGTAGAGAAACACAGAGTAGCTATATCACAAACAGGGCTCAAGGCACCAACAACAGTGCATAGTACAGCCTAAATGGCATCACTATACTGCAGAGAGAGACAGACTATATGGCACAGACAGGGGTAGGGCACCTACAGACAGTGTGTGTGTACTGTATACAGCCTAAATGGCTTTTGCTATACTGCAGAGACACACAGAGTAACTATAATACAAACAGGGCTCAGGGCACCAACAACAGACAGTGTGTAATACAGTATCAATGGCTTCACTATACTGCAGAGAGACAAAGAGTACATGTCACAGACAGGACTTAGGGCACATAACAAAAGACAGCGTTTATACAGCCTAAATGGCTTTCACAGCTGCTGCCAGCAGCAACAAGCACTCTCCCACTTCTTCTCTCACAAGCACTGCTGCACTTGATGACCCCTGCCCTGATTATTCCACCTTTCTTTAGTATCCAACCCTTGCTCCCCCTTCCTTCCTGGACAAAAGTTGTGCTTTAATTTTTTTTTTAGTTTTTGCAGCTTTTCGCTGTGGTTGCAGCGAGCGCTGAATCTTGCTTCCTCTCCCACCAAGCTCCAGAGCTAGTCTGTGCGCTCACACAGCAGACAGGGAACTCAGACACCAGCACCAACCAATTGGATTGTCAGGCTGGTGTCATTTGCTCCCGTCTGCAGTGAGGACCTCAGAGGCTGCCTATAATGCCTGATTAAAAATCGGGAAGAGTCCAAGGACCCCTCACGCTGTCTGAAAAATGCCTTTTTTTAAAAATTACCCGTTACTCGCCCTGTTACCTATGTCCACAGTGACTGACCCATGAAGTACACTGTTTGGTCGGGTAGGGTAGTAATTTACCTGAACTACCCTACCCAACTGAAAAACACTGATACCCGACCTACCTGCTCCAGCCAGCCGATTGGTAGCCCATTCCTAGTTTAAAGAAGTTTAGTTTTGTTGTGTTAGATTGTGTTCCACCTAGCTGTAAAGGGTGACCATGAGTGCCTAGTGCACTGTATACAACCTGCCCTTTCTATGGGTGATACCTTCACAGGAACTGTGAGATAATTTCACCATAAGAAAGAAATGCTTTTTATATTTGCTTGCGTGTGCAGTGCATAAGAAACATATAGATAGTAGAGCATTGCAGAGGTGTGGTAGTATTTTGGCCAATGCATCGGATGCTTTAATGGATGCATTCCTCAGCCACCAATTAATGCTAAAGCTGCCGATGATGGCAGTTTCAGATCGAGTGCCACACTTGAAAGAAATCTGCCACTGCAATCAGAGCAGTTTTGTCATTGCAGCGTCAGTTCCCCCCTCCCTCCCTCCCAACCAGGCACACAGCAGGACAATAAATGTAAATGTTAGCTCCCTCCCACTGCTGCTGCCTGCCCCGCACTTGCTGTTCCCTGTCACCCCGGCATATAATGAAACCCTCCCACTCCATCATTTTCCTTACCACTGAGTGCAAACTAACAGGTCTGTAGTTTCCTGTCTCTGTCTTGCTCCCACTTTTGTGAAGAGGAATCACATCCGCCCTCCTCCAGTCCTCAGGTACCACACCATCCTCCTAGGATTTGTTAAAAAGGGTAGTCAGTGGTGTCACTAGGTCTACCCTTAGTTTTTTTAGAATTCTGGGGTGAATCCCATCAGGCCCCATTGCTTTGTCCACCTTGAGTTTTAGGAGTTCTTTCAGGACCCTTTCTTCTGTGAATGGACTGGTATCGACCCTCCTCCCCCGTCCAGAGTGCTTCTATTGTTTGGTTTAGGTACCTCCCCTCTTCTTTTGTGAATATGGAGCAAAAGTATTCTTTCAGTATCTCTGCCTTTTCACTGTCATCCTCTGCCCACCTCCCCTCCCCTTTATTAAGCCTCACAATCCCCTTTATCCCCCCTTCTTAACTGAGTTGGCTATCTTTTCCTCAGTTTGGGCCTTCGCTATACTGATTGCCTTCCCTCCCTCCTTCTGCTTTAACTGATACAGTTCTCTGTCCTGCTCCTTCTGTGATTAATTATACTTCCTAAATGCTATCATTTTCTCCCTAATCTTTCCAGCCACCTCTTTTGAGAACCATAGTGGTTTTTTACTTCATTTTTGTTTTATTTGCTTCACACAAAGGCTTGTTGCCTCTGTGATGACAGTTTTGATTTTTCCCCATTGTTCTTCCACCCCTCCTTCCTGCCCATTTACTGGTGCATTCCTTAAGCACTCACCCATTTTGCCAAATGTCAGCCCTCCTAAAGTCCAGTATCTTTGCCTTTGTATGGCTTGACTCTATGACTGTGTTTATCATGAACCACACTGTTCGTGAGGTGGGGTCCCAAAAAGCCCTTGTTGCAAATTTGGTGAAAAAACACCAAAAAATGACTGCATTACAAGCATCTGTTGTGTAGTTTCTATGCATGCTTGTAACTTCATCAATTTTTTATATTTTCACTCCAAATTTCCAACATTGCCATTTTTTCACACCCCCTTATGAATAGTACAGCTGTCATTTTTTGCATCCTTCCCAAAATGTGTTTTTGCACATGTGTCGCAGAATGGCACTTTCGCTGTGCAAAATCAACTTTCAGGACAGATTAACGAAATCACAGTGCCACTGTTCATGAGTGGAGGTCCCAAAAATGCCATGTTGAAAATTTGGTGAAAACATTCCAAAAAATGACTGCCTTACGAGCATGTGTTGCACAGTTTCTACGCGCACTTGTAACTTTGCCAATTTTTCATATTTTCACTCCGGATTTTCAACATTGTCATTTTGTTACACCTCCTCATGAACAGTACAGCTATCATTTTTCACATCCTGCCTGAATTGTGTTTTCACACCTCTGGCATCGAATGGCACACTTGCTGTGTGAAATCACCTTTTGGGATTGAGTAACAAAATGATACTGCCACTGTTCATGAGGTGGGGTCCCAAAAAGCCCATGTTGAAAATATGGAGCAAAAATACCACAAACACCTGGGGCATTAGGGTTTAAAATCATATTGCCCACCCTGTACAGACTGACAGGTGTTTGGTGGTGTGTGACTTGGGGTAGTCAGCCGTAATGCTCATGCCATTCCACCCCCACTTCCACCCTGCAGCCACTGACAGGCATCGAGGTGTGCCTTGGAGTCTTCGGCCCTAACGTTCACCCCATTCTGCTATACTGTACCCATCTCAGCTTATTTCCTTATGGAATGGAGTGAGCGTGAGGGCTGAAGACCTCAAGGCACATTGCGACACCTGTCAGTATCTGTAGGATGGGGTGAGTTGGGATGGCATGCATGTTGTGGTTGACAACCCAAAGGCACACCACCAATGCCTGTCAGTCTCTGAAGGGTGAGGATGGGGTTTGGCAATACTTCAGTACTTCATTGCCATTCCTGTTATGCATCTCCCTAACTCCTGCCTACCAATGTCAATACCATCAAGCAAACATTCAGCATTGACAAATGCTTGTTAATGAATCAGATTGTTACAATGTAAATAAGACACTTTAGGGACGGGGCAGTGCTTGTCCTGGTGCTTACAAACAAGGACAGTACTGCAGACATCACTGTGGGCATTCTCCTGGGTACCAGTGATCATCATACAATGTGGTTTCATATGAAGACAGGAACAGAGGCTGACCACATGAGGATGAGGGCCCTGGACTTTAGGAGGACAGATTTTAAAGAAATGGAGGACTGTCTCAGAAACTGCCTTGGGGGTCTGTCAGTGAAAGGTAAAGGCACAGTGGGGATAAATAAGGGAGGGCATTAATTAATGCCACAAACCTCTGCATGAAGGAAGTCAGTAAAAGTAGAAGGAAAAAGAGACCATTATGGTTCTCTAAGGAAGTGGCAAAGGCCGTGAAAGAAAAAGGGTGGCTTTAGCCTTTCAGGCACTACAAAGAAATGCAAAGGGACGAGGACATGGTATACCTAGTAAAGCAGAGGGAAACAGTTAAGGTGGTAAGGGGAGCTAAGGCACAGATAGAGGAAATGATTGCCAAAGGGGTCACTAAAGGGGAATTAGACTTTCTTCAGCTACATAAGTGAGAAGAGGAAAGCAAAGGGAATGGATACTGAGGATTAGAAAGGTGGAGTGGGGGACTCCACCGAAGAGCAGGATCAATAAAAAGATGACATCCTGAACAGGTACTTATGCTCAGTCTTCACAGTGGAGGGAGGGGTATGGATCTCCAATGAAAAGCAAGGTTAGGGAGAAGGGGAGGTGGACACAAGTCCATTTTCAGAGGAATATGTCCAGATGGACTTGCAGCTCTGAAGGTGGACAAAGTTATGGGACCAGACAGGGTACACCCAAGAGATCTAAATGAACTCAGGGAGTTGCTAGCTGTCCCACTGACAGCCTTATTCAACAGCTCACTGGAAAAAGGCATGGTTCTGGAGGACTGGAGAAGAGCTGGCTTGGTCCCTCTTCATAACAGTGGCAGCAGGGAGGAGGCAAGCAACTGTTGGCTGATCAGTCTTCAGTGGTGGGGAAATTAATGAAACTCTGCTAAAGGAAAGATGCTAGAGTATCTTGAATCCAATGGGCTGCAAGACCACAGGCAGCATAGATTCATGGGGATGGTGGGGTACTGCCAAGTGAATCTGATGTTTGATTGGGTGACCAGAGAACTAGACCAGGGGAGGACAATTGCTGTGGCCTATCTGGACTTTAGCAAGGCCTTCAACATTGTGCGACACAGGAGGCTGACAAAGAAACTGAGCGGCCTAGGGGAGAGATCCAAAGTGGTGAACTGGGTTAGAAACTAGTTAACGGATTGGAGATTGGTGGGGAAGCCAACCAGATAGAATGTGGTGGTAAGTGGCACTCACACTAATGATGGGAGACTGACCAGCAGGGTTTCACAGGGTTCAGTGCTGGGAACGATTATCTTCAATGTCTTTATAAGTGACATTGCATAAGAACTGGAATATAAGGGGCTGGATGTGGGGGGGAGGGCTTGCTACCATGAGGCGACCAGGAGAGCAATGCACAGGATCAAGTGGGCCCCCATCATGAAGTATACTGGTGGAAAAGTCTGACTCAAATCAGGCCAGGGGCATGGGAGTAGGGAGGACAGGGTAAGATTGTGGGATGGGTTGGAATGTGGTCCTAATAAATGCAAGGAGTTTGGAGAATACGATACCAGAGTTGCCGAAGGCAATGTTGGTGGAGGGGTTCGATGTGGCAGCAGTCACAGAGACTTGGGTCACACAAAGCCACAAGTAGGACTTTAAGCTACTGGGGTACAACACACATAGGAGGGATAGGACAATTGGCAAGGGGGGTGGCATTGTTCATTACGGAGCAGATAGAGTGCAGTAGGAAGGAGGAAGGGGGGAATGTGGAGGAGATTTGGGTGACCCTAAATGACATCAAGGGAAGGAAGGTTAATCTGGGAGTTTTCTACAGGCCTCCAATGCATTTGGAGGACATGGACAGTGAAATGATTGAGAATATGAAAAGGCACTGCAGCAGGGGTAGGAGTAGGAATGTGATATTGGGTGACTTTAACATGCCGAGAGCAGACTGGCACACAATGGCATCTACATCTGCATGGGAGGAAAGGGTGCTAGACACCCTAAAGGATGAATTCCTGTCTCAACTGGTGGGGGAGCCAACCAGAGAGGGTAGCATCCTGGACTTGGTACTTGCAGATGGAGCCCACTTAAAGAACTTGGAGGTGGAAGATCCGCTGGTGGGGAGCGACCACCCTACAGTTTGGTTCACCCTAGACCTGGGGAAAGGGGGAGAAGCATACAAAGACCACAGTGGTGGACTTCAGTAGGGCAGACTTTGGGGTGATGGCTGCCATCCTCAGGGAGCATTTAGGGAAAATTAGACCAGGGATGTGCATAGAGAAGCAGTGGGAGATTCTGAAACTGGTCATCCTGGAGGCCACCAAACCTGTGCAAGATCCCTACATAAGATGGCTAGGGCTAGGAAGCCTTGTTGGTGGACAAGGAGATGCAGGAGGGGGTGAGAAATATGGCCTTTAAAAGGTATAGTGGTCTCACAGTGAGATAGATAGAGAAGAATATCACAGGATCTCCAGGGAGGTCAGTAGGGTGGTAAGATCTGCCAAGGCTGATAAGGAACTTAGGTTTGCACAAGGGATTTGAAAGGGGGAAAAAGAATTCTTTAGATATGTTGGGGAGAGAAGGAAGGGAGGGAGCAGATAAGCAAGCTGAGGAAGGATGGAGGATGGGTAGAGGGAAAGGCAAAACAGGCAGAAGTGCTTAATGATTATTTCAGCTTGGTCTTTACTAGGGAATGAGATGGACTGTTTCCACAGCAGGGAGGTAGGTTAGGGAATAGGAAGGGGGAGGCACTCACCGAAGGTGAGATCCAGGTGGGGAGGGTGAGGGAGGCTCTCAAGTCCTTGAGGATTGATGAAGCCCTAGGTCCAGATGTCATCCACCCTAGGGTTCTGAAGGAACTGGTGGATGACCTAGCTGCTCCATTGATGGATCTGTTAAATTCCTACCTCCAATCAGGATGTGTCCCTCTGGACTGGAGGATGGCATATGTAGTGCAACTTCACAAAAGCGGGCCTCGGGATGAACTGGGGAACTACAGACTGATCAGCCTGACATTCATAGTGGGGAAAATGATGGAGGCCATTTTAAGAGAAAGGATGGTGGAGTTCCAGGAAGCATATGGTTTTCAAGATGAAAATCAACATGGGTTTGTCCAGGGGAGATCATGTCAAACCAACCTACTTAAATTTTTTGACTGGGTGACAAGATCCTAGATGGTGGAAAGCCTGTTGATATCCTGTACCTGAATTTTAGCAAGGCTTTTGATTCGGTCCTACATGGGAGGCTGATATGGAAACCAAGAAAACTGGGGGTGGGAGTTAAAATGGTGGGGTGGGTAACAAATTAGCTTAGCAACAGGCAACAGAAGGTGGTGGTGGAGGGTGAGGCCTTGACTCACAAAAGAGTCATCAGTGGGGTCCCACAAGGTTCGGTGTTGGGTCCTATTCTTTTCAATGCATTCATTGTGGACATTGGGGAAGGAGTTTTGAGTAGAATGAGACTGTTCGCTGATGATTCCAAACTGGGAGCTGAGGTGGACAGTGAAGAGGGTAGGAGGACACTCCCGGATGATTTGGGGAGGCTTGAAAAGTGGGCACACATGTGGCAGCTAGGGTTTAACACTCGTAAATGTAGCATTCTGAATCTAGGTGTTAGGAATCCTGGATATAGCTACCATTTGGGAAAAAATGTCTGGCAGTCTCCATGATGGAAAAGGATCTGGGGGTGATGATTTACACCAAATTGAACAACTCTGAGCAGTTCAGGAGAGCAGCTGCTAAAGCAAATACAATGCTTGGGTGTATTGCTGGGGGTATATCATCCAGGAGCAGGGAGATTATACTCCCCCTGTACAATTCACTAATAAGGCTGCACCTGGAATATTGTGTGCAGTGCTGGTGCCTTCGCTTAAAGAGGGACATTAATCTATTAGAGAGAGTCCAGAGAAGGGCAACGAAAATGATCCAGGGTCTGGGGGAAATGACATATGACAGCAGACTTAGAGAGCTGAACATGTAGTCCCTGGAGAACAGAAGGAATAGGGGGATATGATAGAAGTCTTCAAATATCTGAAGGGGATCAATGGGGTAAAAATGAAGGGTCTGCTCAATTTAAAGGGGGAAGGGACTACGTGAGGCCATAGTCTAAAACTAGTGTGGGGAAGGTTCAGAGGGGAAGTGAGGGGACATTACTTCACAGATAGGGTGGTGGTATTCTGAAAAGCGCTTCCAGAGGTGCTGATAGAAATGGAAACTGTAGGGGATTTGAAGAAGGGATGGGACTGGTACAGGGGCGGGATATAGGTTGGGGGATACAAAAATGGAGATGGAGCAGCAGTGGTAACTTAACAGTGAGCTGCAGCAAGGGCAGACAAGATAGACCGTTAGGCCTAATCTGCTGGCAACTTTGTATGTATGTATGTATAAGGTATGCCTTTTTGCAGATGAGCACAAAAGTTACAGTAGGGCGGAAACTCAGGAGGGGGTGGGGAGAATGCACAGGGATCTTGGGAAGCTCAAGGAGTGGTCAAAAGCTTGGCAGTTGGGGTTCAATGCCAAAAAGTGCAAAATCATGCACCTAGGATATAGAAACCCAGGAACTGAGTATAGGATGGGGGAGGTAGTGACAGTCACAGTCACTAAACAGAAAAAGAACCTTGGGGTTATCATATCTGACAACCTCAAAGTGGCAGGTCAGTGTGACAAAGCAGTGAGTAGGGCTAGTGGGATGCTGGGGTGCATAGAGAGGGGTATTTCCAGCAGAAGGAGGGAAGTGGTGTTGCCACTGTATCTCTCACTGGTGAGACCCCACCTGGAGTACTGTGTCCAGTTTTGGAGGCTGCATCTTAGAGAGGACATAGGCAGGGTGGAGGCAGTCAGGAGGGCAACTGAAATGGTGAATGGGCTACACAAGAAGCCTTACAAGTAGAGACTAAGGGATCTCAACATGTATACTCTGGAAGATATGAGGGTGAGAGGTGACATGACAGAGACCATATCTTTAATACCCGCTGTTGTAGGTGCAACTAACCCTGTGTAACCTGTGGTACCCACCCACCTTGCCCCCTGGCTCGACAATGTCCACTGGACAGCTTCTCCCTCCTCCAGACCCACACCTTCCCTACTAGGTCCAAACAGGGATGTAACCCGCTGTCTTCTCTGAGGACCTACTATATCCATGAGTGTAACTCACAATTTTGTAACAGTATGTAACCTAAGTAACATACAAACTACTTCATTATGTAACGTAAGTGTATCTGTGTTAAATGTTCATTTTACTGCACCTGTAATGTTATCCTCTGTTTTAATCTGCACTGTAATAACTGTCTTGATGTCTGCCCCCTCTGCGATGAGGTGCTTTTGTAAATGAGTCTCTGACTCAAAGGTTGTAAACCTGATTTGTAATGAATAAATAAATGAATAAATGAAGAAAGGAGGGTCGTTTAAGACCAGATACAGCCTGGTGAGACAGATTAGGCAAGGAACATTTGGGCACACTGGGTGGGCCCAGTGACCTTTCTGCTGACACATTCTTTGTTTCTACATTTCTTGTTTTTATATATATATTTTGTAGGCTTTTTACCCTATTTTACTCCTGCCCCGTCTCTCACACACTCATGCCATGCGTCGAGACGCCCTCCCTTCGTGCTGCCTCCTCCACCTGCACTGACACCTGGCCTCCACCTGGTGGCGGCCGGACTACAAGGCGACCACCTACCAGGAGGGAGAGCTGCCATGAGGCTGCTCAATCCTGCTCCTCCCTCCGCCAGCTCCCCGACGATTTGCTGAATTGTAGTGGGATTTGTGTGTTTTTATTGTGTTTAATGTTTGATGTATTTGTACAAGCACTTTGATCTTCTGGAATTGTGCTTTTTTAAAATAAAGATTGATTGATTGATTGATTGAGATGCCCTCCTGCTTTTCCATTAGTGTCTACAATATTCTGATTTGTCCTGACAGTCAATAATTGTCCTGACAGAGGGTCTAAGTTGCCTGAGGCCCTGAGTGATTGCCTACTTCTTGGGGGTGAGTGAAGGCAGGACCCTTTTTGGGTGAAGGGACAGCAGAGATAGCATGGCCCGCACCCCTTGCTACCTGGAAGTGCATTGGGTTCACTGCACCTGTACCTTCTCTTGCATCTGCAACCCTGAGGGAGGCATCCTAAAACAGCCAGCTTGCAGAACCTGCTAAAGTCATGAATACTGGGTCAATACCACTCCAATTCTTCTGCTAGTCAAGAACAGGAAGAGTAATTGCTATGCATTTTTGCATGATTATTACTTGAAGCCCATTTATAGAACTGCAATAGCCAGGAGCAACTAGCATTTGTGTTGAAATGAGTCTAACAAAATACTGGTGCTCCACAGTTTCAGGCTTTCTGCTCCCCCTTTATTTGCCCAGAAGGCCTTGGTGTTGTGTGCTGAAGCCATATCAATTGCCAAATCTAATTTCTGAATCTCTGCACAGTTTAGCCATAATTTGGTTAGGTGGGAGGGGAACAAATCCCCCACCTGCACATAGCTGTAAAAACAAACAAAAAAGAAGAGGCATGTCCCTCCCCACCCCCTTGGCCCACATGGGCACTCATATAATGCACCCCCTTCTCCTAACCTTGTAGCACCCCTCTCCCACACTCCTTCCACCAGCCCAACACACACTTAAAAAAATATGCAAAAATCTTCCCTGACCCTCTAAGCACCAGCCTCCTCCCAGCACCCAGAAGTAATAGATGAAAGCATCAACCATTTTCCCCGACCTTCTTAGATCCCTCCTCTCCCCACACACTAATACCCAACCCTGAGATAACCGTCACAGCCCTCCACACATCAACTCAGCCAGCCACCATCTGAATGAACGAGAAAGAGTGTGCTCGCACTGAAATACTACTACAGTATTTCATCATGCTCTCTTAAATTCATTTAGATTGCAGAGGTTGTGTGAGGAGGGCTAGGCTGGTTATTGCGGAGTAGGGTGCTAGCACACACCTGTGAGGAAGGGTAAGGGAGACAGGGTCCTTAGAGAGTGGGAGGAGGGCAGATATGGTACTCTCTTTTTTTTCCTGGGTGGAGGAATAAGAGATGGGTGTTGAGAAATTCAGGAGGAAGGAATGATTTTTTGGAAATGTTTTTACCTGTCTGTTATCCTGGATGGAGGAGGGTAGGAGAGAAGTGCTATGAGGGTGGAGGATGGTGTTAAATTGTTATATTTTGGGGGGCAAAGCATAGTTTTCAGTCGATTCTGAATCTCAGAATATTGGATGGACTGAATCCGAATATTTGCGAAATCAGAATATTTGAATTTTGGAAGTTTTGCAGATCCCTATCCCCCACCCTCATGCACGAAAGATACGCAGTGTGCACAGCTGCACATAGTGCCAGTACATAGATGCTACGATGCAAACACACCACGTTGCCCAAAGGAGGCATGCATGAAAGGCACGTAGTGTGCGCGCAGCTAAAGTGTGTACTGGTGTGCAAACACCCCACGTGGGATGTATGTGGGGGCAGGGCCGCATAGCAGCATGCGTAAACGGCCCGTACACACATGTACAACGGCCCTTATGATGGAATGCCAAGTAAGATACACCCTGTAAAGGGTGGCATAGGGTAGCACAAAGCACCCGGAGGATGCCAGCACAGGCATGCAGGTGGCAGCAGGCTGCCACCATGGGACCAACGTGCCCGCACACACAATGCAGCTGCACGCAGACTTGTGACAACAGCGGTCACATGTGGCTATGTGACACTGCAGCTACATGGCTACACTGCACGGTGGGCACACAGCACAGTGGACACACACACACACACACACTACCGCAAGAGGAGATGAGCAGGGGGTGACAGCACACACACCAGTGGAACCTGCAGATGACCCATATCCCAAGCTGCATGGCCACACCAGCATGACACTGCCTAGTGAATGGTGGCATGCTGGCACGTGGCTGTGACAACCAGGGCGAGCCACCAGCAAGGCCAAGCTGAAGACATTTATCCCCCCCCGGAAACAGTGACCACACAGATGTATGCAAAGACATTTATTGCCTGAGGTACAACATAAACACAGGTCTGTAACAGCAACAACCACCCAACCCCACCCACAAACCCCCTCATGAGCCACCTGGCCCCAACAATCCCCCTCAGGCCCACCCACACACCCTGCAACTCCCAATGCAAACACCCCTGCACACCCACCTGCATGCCCCCAGCAGCCAATCCAATACTTGAAAGCAACAGCTGTACAGCTCCCCCCAAAGTCCAGCAGCCCAGTGCTGCAGCAGCCCCCATGATCCCTGCCATACTAAACCCCAGGCAGCAGAGTCCAACCCCAGTAGAGTGCAATAAGGTGGCACATGGTGAAAAAAAGAGAATGTCCAGTGGACTCGACAGCAGCCACCTCAGTCTGCCGGTCATGACACTAGGGACTTCCCGCTGGCACTATACAGGTCCAGTGATCACCGACGACGGCCCCTCCTACATCTCCTTCATGGGCTAGGACTGGTGGGGGTGGACATCCCGCTGACACTCTCCTCCTCATCCCCAGTGTCCTGTGTCTCATCCACCGGCTGGTGCCAGCCTCTGTTCCACATGATCTGCCTCACTGGGCCCCTATACAGCTGCAAGAGAAAGGGGGACAGATTAGTATTGGTAGCAACATACCCATACAGGCCCCACACCCCACAAGCCATGGGCCAGGGTACTCACCAGCGATGGGACATAAATCTCCCATGCCCGATAATCATTGTCTTCATAAAAGAGGTCCCCTCCAGCACCCTTCAAGTACAGGTACCCGTGGAGCAAGGTCTTGTACTGCATGTATCTCACTGGCATTGAGGAGACATAAACTTTCACCCCATCTGGTTGCACCTGGAGTGACAGCTTCAGGCAGCCTGGCATGCCATGATGGTCCTGTGGAGCTCAAGGGACAGATATCAGTACACTATATGCCTTGCACATATGCCCGAGACCCCAGACCCACTGATCAGCCTACCCAAATACCCATACTCACCCACTCGAAGGCCCTGATGACCCGCAGGTCACCATAGCCCCAGTTGTTCATGTAGTCTTGCTCTGCTATATGGAATAGGTGTCCGGGGAACTGTGCCTTGTGTGTCAGCATAATGCCCGCCATGATACCGTAACACTCATGACTGATCACTGCATGTGGCAGGTGCGTGCAGTGCTCCCACAGGCACATGGCAGCAAGGGAATGCCCTTAGAGATGCACCTGATCGTGACGGTGAGTATATTGGGACTGCAGGTGCCAGTGCACTGCTGTGCAGGAAGCAGTGATTGTGTGACGGGATGTGTCCGAGTGTACTGCTTCACCTCCACCTACTTGCTGACCTCGCTGAGAGGTGCCATGGCAGCAGCCCATGTCCATGTGTACCTCACATGACTGGATGCCTCTGCATTGCGGGACACCCACTGCGTCGACCGGTTCAGGCTACCAAGGCCGACCATCACCTGGCTGTGTGACAGCATCTGTGGCGTCGTTGAACCACAGACACGGTGGTCATATGCCATGTCTGTAGAGACAAAGATGCTATGTGCCTTATGATACTATGCTACTGGGTCATTCCAGCGTGTAACAGGTGTCACCATCTGGGTGGGGCAGCCCTCTGTATCCAGGGCTGTGGCACAGGTGACAGATGCCCTCCTCTTGCATCTTGGGGAGCACATCGCATTCCCAGCAATGCCAGCGGACCTCAGGGTGACTAAGGAGGTGTTCTACAACATGCATGGCATACCTAATGTTTGTGGTGCCATCGACGGCACACACATTGTCATACTCATGCCCCCGAGCCATGAGAAGGCATACAGGAACCGCAAAGGTTTTCACAGCATCAATTGCCAGGTGGTATGTGATGCCAGGGTATGATTATGGACAAGTGTGCTAAGCAGCCAGGCTCGACACATGCTTCCTATGCCCTGGATGGCTCTGGACTGGGTACGATGCTACGTGCTGGACAGCTGGATAGGTGGCTGCTTGGTAAGTTGCACCAACTTTGCAAGGTACAGGACATATGTCACAGATGCGCATACATGTACTGATGCATTCTTCCCCCTACTGCAGGTGACAGTGGGTATCCACTGTGGACCAATCTCATGACACCATTTTATGCCCCTGCCATGCCTGCAGAGGTTGCCTACGACATGGCACACAAGTGGACCAGGGCTATCAGAGAGAGGACTATTGGACAGCTGAAGATGTGATTCCGTTGCCTGGACCACACCAGTGACAGATTCATGATGAGTCCCACAAAGGTGTGCAAGGCATTTGCGGTGTGTGCCATGCTGCACAACATTGTGAAGAGGGAGAATGTGCTGATGCCTGATGTGGCTCCCGACAACCCCAGGGGGGATGGGGATGATGATGAGGCACCTGTCTGCATGCCAGTGACATTGAAAAGTCATGTGGCCTGGCAGGCACTTGTGGAGGGCACGCTCAGGCGCTGACACCACAACATGCAAGCGCCCAGTGGGTATTGCCACAGCCATGGCACCAGACCCTGGCATACCCCACTGTCCTGACACCTTGCAGTGGTGTGCACGTCACTGTGGCCCATCAGCCGCGTGTAGGGGCGTCGCGCACCAGGGTTGGGGTGGGCCTGGTGGTGCTTAATGATGAGAGCTGCCTGAGTGCACCACGTATCAGGTGGGTGGGTGGGTGTGGATGTGTGTGTGTGTGAGGGTGTTGTGCATCACTGTGCTGTGCCAGTTCGGGTGTCATCGTGCATCCGGGTGTGCGGTTTGTGTTGTGCACTTGTGCATGTGCCCACATTGGGTGTGCTCTGCCATGTGGTACTGTGTCTGTGTACTAGCCTGTTCCCTTGGTGTCTGGTCATGCCTGTAGCCTTGTGGATGCACAGCTGCTGAGTTTGCATGCTGGTTGCCTGCTGCAGGTGCATGCCTCCATCTGCGTCCCACAGTGGCACCGTCCGTTCCAGTGGCCTCACTGCTGATGCCGTCCACTGGAGCTATGGGCATGTTGCACTCCAATGGCCCCTCAATGGCACCATATGCCTGCATCAGCTGGGTTTACACTCCCTGCGGATCCTCAGTGTCAGGACCGCTGGTCATGGCATCAGCACAGCATGGCAGTGTCTGACAGTCCCCCCATCCGTGGTGTGCTGCCTGCAGGCAGCAAGTACTGCATGCTCATGTCAGTTGCTGCTGCCTGTGCATGCTGTCCCAGTTGCTCACTGGTGGAGGTGTGCTGCACTAGCTCCTGGATGCCCTCCAATGCCACCGTGCACAGCAGGTTGGTCGTGTGTATGGTTTGTTGCATCATGGTTTGTGCCTCCACTGCTGCAGTGTTACGCCACTGTGCCTAAATCCTGTCATGCTCCAGCTGCTGCAGCTGGCGGTACTGCCCCTCCATGTATGTCTGGGACTGTGCAGATCTGTTGCATGTCCATGTGTGGTCTGAGGGGCCCTCATCACCGCTGTCAGTATGTGGCACCACGGTTTGCAGTTGCCGTGATGGCCCAGGGGGGCCACCTCCAGCAGTCAGTGTTGCAGTGTTCACGGCACCAGCATGTGTGTGGTGCACCATGCCACATGTTCCCCCACAGGAGGGCTGCATGTCAGTGCCTGCAGCTGTGTCACTGACAGTCCCAGTGTCCTCTTTGTGGTGGGACAATGGTGCTGTCCTCCTCGGTGGCCATATCCGTCAGGGAATCCAATGCTGGCTCGGTACCATTTGGTGTACATATTGCATGTTAGGCGGTTGCTGGTGGGTCACCCTCCAATGCACTCCCCCTGGTGTGTGCATACCTACCTGCATGCTCCTCTCCCTGTTGCCCTGCCATAGGTGCTACCAATGTCACAGTGGTGGCAAGCTGCTCCCTGGTGGGCACACCTCCACTCTTGCCGGGCTGTGTGACACCTGTGGGTACATATCATGGCTGTTAGTAGGCATGGTGCTGGCTGTGCTGTCACAGCCACATGTATGTGTGCTGTCCCTACCTGCCATGGCATCCACACCTTCCATTTCTCCGTGGACAGCAACATCTGTCAGCTTCTCCACTACTGGTCGCTCTAGAGGTGTCAGCTGGCTGTCAGTGCAGGGTGACACCTTCCCCCCATGCAGCTGCGTGCCCTTCCACCGCCGGCGAGTTTCCACTTGATGGTGGCCCTCAGGTCCTGCTATTTATGTTTTATGGCCGCAATGGTACATGCCTCTGTCCCGGTGGCGTTGACCACAGCCTGTATGTCTAGCCACAGCCTGGCCTTGATCTCGGCCAGTGTGGCCAGGGCCTCTGCCCCACACAACCGGCTGTAGTTCTGCCATTTGTCGTCAACCTTTACTGTGACCTTCCCAGTGGTGAAGTTGCTCGCTCTGGACCTGTCACTGCCCCTTTTGCGAATGTGTCCTTGCCCACATCCACATTGTGCTTCACCCCCTCACCCTCCTCTGCTTGCTGTACCTCTTGCTTTGCATCCCCTTCTTGGTCTGCCATGGCATCCTGTGCATTTCCATCATGCAGCATTCTTAGACATGCATTTGTGCGGGGCAGTGCACTGCCATATATGGTGAGATCAAGGGGCATTCCTGCATATTGGTGCTTCGCCCACATTACCTGCATGTTACACTACACGGTTCCACAGTTACAACATCTCTTGGGCTGCAGAAACTCACTTTCATATTTCAGCTATTTTAAAGCTGCCCAAACACATATGGGGAGGGTTAAGGGACCCTATGGTTTCCACCACCATTTATCTCTCTTCTGTCTCTCTATACCCCTAGGCATTTTTCTCCTTTTCCTAAAGAATGGGACAGCTACTTTTTCACTAAAGAGCGGGACAGCTGTTTTTATTTTCACTACCTAAACCAGGGGGATTCGTGCTACCTTTAGAGCTACTGTACAACAGAAACATACATATTTTATGAAAGCACCTGTTAAATCCCAAAGGTGCACATTTTCTTCATTTTAAGGCTCGCTGGCACTTTATAACTCTACTATGTTTAACTGGAGGATAACAGCCCCAGGGTTTAAGTATGGTTAGTTTTTGAGATGCTTTGCATCCTTACTAGCATGATTTAAGGGACCCTGGGGTGGAGCTGCACAGTGAGGAAGGGCCAGAGCTCCACCATACCCCCAGGTTGTGATGGGTATGTGTATCGGGCAACCTTAGGATGGTTGTCTTCTTAAGTGGGGAGGTATGTGACAGTGACCTCTGTCAGGAGAAGTTGCCCAGTGATGGGATAGGTATCCCTGGTCCCCTTGTTTACCTTTCCCCAAAAATATAAAATAAAGTGCCATCGAGCCTTAAAATGAAGAAAATGTGCACCTTTGGGGTTTAATAGGTGCTTTCTGTTTGTTTCTATTATACAGTAGCTCTAAAGGTAGCACGAATCCCCCTGGTTTAGGTAGTGAAAGTAAAAGGGGAGCTGCACTGAAGTATAACATGATCCATATCTGGGGTGTACTTAAAAGGACTCCCAGCTACTGGCAATGAAAGGATTTTAAAACTCCTTGGTCAGCCAAGCTGTGGAGGAGCCAGTAAAAAATGCAGCCAAACCAGGCTGTTATACATGGAGTCAAAATCCTGCTTCGATACAGGATTTCCACACAGAGTGCCAGTAATAGCGAGCAGTCAGCAGGCTGTCAGAAAGCAAAAGTAGCTGTCCCGCTCTTTAGGAAAAGGAGAAAAATGCCTAGGGGTATAGAGAGACAGAAGAGAGATAAATGGTGGTGGAAACCATAGGGTCTCTAACTCCCCCCCCCCAAATGTGTTTGGGCAGCTTTAAAATAACTGAAATAAGAAAATGAGTTTCTCCAGCCCCACAGATGTTGTAACTGTGGCTGTCTGTAGAAATTCAACTTATTTGGGCAAAACGGGCCAAATAAAAGCCCCTACATGTTAAAAGCATGAGAAAATAAGGAAATTCCCCATTATGTTATGTCACTGCCTATGGAAACTCCCCATTATGTAGTGCCACAGCAACTGAGAATTCCCCCCAAAAGTGTGATGTAATCCCCAAAGTATGAAAGCTTCCCCTGGGGACAGAAATGTTAGATAGGGAGTCAGTCTAGAGCTGGCTGTGGAGGACGAAGGACCTCTGGAGAGTGTGGGCTCACATAAACTTGCTAAATAGGCTGAAGGAAACGCCTGGTGACCCTGCTGGGAAAAGCAGTGGTTTTGTTTATTTGGATGCATTTCAGCATTTGAATAATCTTCTTTACTTTTCTGTATATATTTTTCTTTCAATTTTAAAGAAAATAAAACAAACGCTTTCTAGCATTTTTTGTGCACCAAAAATCTTGGTTGCCTGTTCCTGTGTTTGAAATCCCGTGTCCTCCACTACACTTGGAGTAGAATAAAAGATGGCCACTGAACTGACACACCGTGTATGAGTCTCTCCTGCACTGATCCACAATATATCGCAAACATCAGAGGGAAAAAAAATAACTCTGAGTTGTTCCAATTTCCCATTGTTTAAATCAATCAATCAAAATCACTATTTTACCAGGCGAACTTCATTGAGCAACGCTTATTTTCAAGATGGACCTGGACAGAACATATAGTCATAAAGTACATTGGACAAAAGGCAAGGGGTAAAATAGCATATAGCATAGGATTACAGATACTAAATTGATTTAAACACCTCATATCATTAATTAAAATGCTCAGGTTTACTAATATGCACACCATTTCATCACAGCTGTAACCTGTGAACCCTAAAACCATTGACATTGTGCAATGCAAATGATACTAACGGTGTCCCTAAACTGTTATGATTATTAATTATCCTCTATAACAAAACCTATACAAGAGACAAGTTTCATTTGACACTACTTTGAACTTTTTTTTACACATCAACCCATTTCAGAGGTTGCACCTTAGAAGTGCTACTTTGCTTGCAAGTGTTAGGATGCGCTACTCTGTACGATTTGAGAAAAACAGCTGTACATTTGAACAGCTGCATCCTGACAAGTTAATGCTAATGTTTAAATGTGATGCAATGCCCAGCCCACGAATGCTACATTCTGATTGTATCAGTGGGCTGTGCTGTCAACCTCTGATTGGATCAGTGCCAGTAAAGAAGTCCTAGCTCTACCCCTATGCACTGATATCCTGCACAAGACCTGCCATCGGATGCTGCTCCCTGACAGCTATCTGATCACCTATGGAAGTTCTTTAGTATCATGGGAGTGTGTGTGTGTGTGTGTGTGTGTGTGTGTGTGTGTGTGTCTGTGTGTTTGTGGGGGGGGGTGGTGGTTGAGAGCAGCTGGAGATTCATAGTAAGTAAAGGAAGGTTGCCCATACAGAGGGTCTGCACCTGTCGCAAGTACTGGGGGTCGGGAAGTTGGTGCTGTGGAGGGAAAAGTGTGGATGATGTCTCATAGATGAAGAACTAACAGAAACAATATAAGAAAAAAAATTAGAGGGCTGCAAGAAGTGCTGCTTTGTCCACTGTTAGTGCAAGCCTGCTTAACATGTCCGAGCTACAGAGATTCTCAGATTAGCTGGGAGTTGAGACAAAGTGCTCAATTTTCAAGGACTGATGGAAGCACATCTGCAGCTGCAACAGAACTGGATTTTTAATTTAGAATCAAAGCTGGGAAAGATCAACTACTAGGAGACAATACAGCATAGCAGCTAAGAGCACTTCAAAGCTAAGAGCACTTCAGACCTTGAGAACTGCGTTTAAATCCCACAGCCACCACATGCATACTGTGTGACTACGAGTGTCTTAGTGTGTCTTTCCTGGCCAAAAAAAAAAACCAACAAAAAACCCACAAGAGACTAACAGTTGAAATCTGTGGCATGGCACTTAACAGAAATTTATCTCTGGGGGCCCGATCCACAAAAATGGCCAGATGTGGGCCACAGATGTCCACACCCACTGAGAGGCATACCTGTGACACAATCCACTGTCTCTGGCCTCCCTGCCTTGCCCATGGACAGCAGAGTGGAGGGGCTAGGGGCATCCAGGAGTGTTACCAACTGGAATCCCTTCTCCACACAGAGTATTCAGGAAGATCTGGTTTTCAAATAATTACACTGATGGTACCCAGTCCTCAGTGCCAGCTTGGAGGACTGGGGAACAACCACAGACAGGATCAATCATTCTGATTGTGTCCCGAAAGTGTATTGCACAGCCTATAAGGGATGAGTCCTAACTGGTTCTCGGTGTACACCAGCTGGTGAAAAAACAACTAGGAGAGATATTTTCATGTTCTTAGCTTGGAGGCAAGGCCTCAAGAAAGCTTGCCTGCAGTGGCAGTGTTAGGCACAAGCAAAGCAAATGACAGCTTGGGGTGCCAGCATAGAAGGGGTGCATTAAAGTAGAAAGTATAAGCAGAGATCAGCTTGAAATGCAAAATGTGTTAATACAAAAAAACAAAATTAACACCCTTGTATTTATAGACTTTTTACTTTTTTGGGGAAGTAGGGTGGGGCACAAGGGAGGTTGGGGGCGATTGGAACAGTGAAGGGGCACGGCACGTATTTCTGCTTGTCCTGCCATTAGATCTAAAACTGGTCCTGCTCATCTGCTTTTAGGAGTTGGTGACAAAGGAGGCTGTGTGGAGCCTGAGATGTCTGACTGCAGCTGTGGTGCAGACCTATATGTTGTTCCAGCAGGTGTGCTTGAATGGCAATAAATCCCCTAAAAAGCCTGGGTAGCCTGGTAAAACATTTACAAAAGGAGTTGAAAAGCAAACACAGGAAAATCCAAGACAACAGAAAAGGGTACTGAAACAGAAACTCCAGTAATGGAAACCTACCACATGCACTGGAGATGGTGACTGAAATACTGGAGACTGCTGAACGATAACAGAGGTCTCAGACATTCTGGTGGGGGAGCTGAAAATAGGCTAGTGTGTGCAATGTTGAAAAGTAGGCAAGTGTTGCTCCCCGTGCAAACAATTGTAGCCTCCGCTGGTGCAACCTTTTTCCAAGTAGGTGGGTACACAGAGGATTCTCATTAAGGTACATGTTCCCTTTGGTAGTCTACCTGATAACATTCTGTTGGATTTTACTTGACTAGTTAATGTGAGGCAGGTGTGTGAACTGGAGCTGGAGCACTCTTTGTTGGCTTAGCTAAATGTAATTAATCATTCTACATCGAGAAAGACAACTGGGGGATAGAGATAGAGACAGACTTCCACCCGAGGGGAAGAGGGGAGAGCAATGAGCAGATGCCTTCTCACCTGATGCCAGAGCCACTCTTAAGTTGACCAGCAGGGGGTGCACAAATGCTGAGCAGTCAACACTCTCTCCACTGGAAATGAGCACCTCATATCTTCATTACTTTTGGCTCCATGCTGACCCCAGATTTGGATTTTGTGGGTATGCATGAATACCCTAAAATGCCCTTTGATAGAAACAGACAATGATGGCAAAAAAAGAGCATTGATCCATCCAGTCTGCTCGTAGTCTTCCTGGGTACCCCATGACTCAGTGCTTTTGTGCTGAGGTTCTTCGCCTTTTATATTGCTTTTCTAATTTGGGCTCACCATGACCCAAACTTGTAAGACCATCTTAAGGCGGTTCACCCTTCCTCTGGGTTAAGATACAAATGAAGGAGATGACAGATGAGGCACACTGGTGAGTCCTGAGAAGGGCAAAACACATATCTGTGTCTTCTTGTTTTCAGCATTTTCAGAATGTGTAAGTGGGCATTTGTCATCACCCACTCCTGCTTAAAGCAGCTCCAGACTAAATTCTTTGATGGTGATTTGCATATACTTCCCATGATGCTTTGTGTTATTGAGGTATGTGATTTTTATATCCTTTGTATACCCTGATATGTTTTTTTTGGGGGAAGCTGTATGGAAGGTCTGGCTTTACAATCTCTCACATCTAACAGAAAAATCTGAAGGTCAATAAATAAAACAAATGAGAGGGGCTTGAATTATTATCTAGTTCTTGTTAAAATGTCAGTGTCAGTGGCTCAGTAGGTAGCACACTCGCCTCTGAGGCTGGGTGATCAGAGGGCTGTGGGTTCAGTTCCCACATCTGGCACTTGGGTTAATATCCTAGTACTGACACTGTAGTGCAGCATGAGAGGGGTACTGCACTTCTGAGGTGCTGTCTTTCAGATGAGACATTAAACCAAGGTCCCATCTGCCTGGATTGGTGGTAGTTCAGGTGGCTGTTAAAGATCCCATGGCACTTGTCGAAAAGAGAAGGGGAATTTCCCCGGTGTCCTGGCCAAATTTCCTTCATTCACTAAAAATACCACCAACGGCTTCAAGGTCAGTTGGCATTCATCTGTATCCCCCTTCCCCCAGGTCGTGCCTGAAAATAGGCAAGATTTGTCTGGTGCACTTAGCTGGTCAACAAAAACTAAATAAATAAAAATTTGTAGCCTGCGGATTCTGAGAATATAATGGCATAAGTCTGCGTGCCTGCTGGTGCAGTGGTAGCACTACTGCTTGCAACATCAACAACCCAGGTTTGGGAGCAAACCAGGGCTGTTAGAGGGCTGGGCAGGGGGACAAAAGATGAGCATCTGTTAGACTGCTTGCCATTTATGGGGAGAGAGGGTATCTGGCACTCAGCACACACCAACCCCTAGCAAGGGATAGGGGTAGGTCTGCTAGGTACCAGTACTGAGGACGGATTGTCGGAGGCAGCAGACATCTGCACATCAGAAGTGAGAGCTTGCCTGACCATGTTGAGGTCATTGCATGACTGCCTCTGTCAAGGTGAGGGGGGGTATGGGGGAACCACACAAAGGAAAACCTCTTGACGGTGAGCAGCATGATGTCCAGGACCCTTGCAGGGATCCTGCAGACTGATGTGGAGTATATCCTCTAGCTGACGACAAGGTGAATAAACAGGTGCATTAAAAAACAAATAATAATAAAGGCACAGATCTTATACCATTTAAATACAGAAATTCATACAGGACTAGAGGAAGAAAAAAATGGAGATGGCAGAACAAGTTAGCTCCCCGTATTTGTTTATCAGTTATGAAAATCGAATTCTAAATTAGTTACAGAAAAGATTGCCATGAGCCCCCAAGTGAGTCATGGGTTACCATGACGACCGATCTTTTAAACGCAGCCAAATATGTGCACAAGGTGCCCACCCCCTTCCCTTGCAGTTTGAAATGAAGACAGTTGCTGTCAAATTGTTTAGACTATTTATTCTGTTGTTTTTTTTGTTCTCATTGCTGGAGTCACATTGAGGCACTGAAAGCTACGGAAAGGGGAGGGGATATATAATTTGGGATTCTTCCCAGTTCCAGCATGTTGGTTGGTAATCAAAATCTTAAAAACACTTGGCCAGCTCAGTGGCACAGCTGGGAGTTGGGGGTTTGCACTTGAGCCCCAGTATCCCATGCAAAGGCTGGATGGGGGATGGATATTTCTTGCAGGTGAAGCAATCAGCTTCCAGGAAGGGAGGGCATGGGCTGCTGTGGGTAAGAGAAAACAAAACCTGTAATTCTTCAGATGTAATTACATAACCATGCGTTATTCCAGCACAAAAGCACAGGTAAGAAATACTTTACTTTCAGAAATACTTTACTTTCTGAATCTCATTACTCAGTTTTTAAAATAAAAATTTGAGGAACCATTTCATAAACACAGTAAGGCACTCCAGGGTGTGTTAACTGTAGTATAACGGCCCTTCTTAGGTGTGTGAGGTACGCGGCATTGTCTTGTGGCTCACATTCTGAGATGTGCAGTTATCCCGTAATAATGAACACCCTTTCTGCTCAATTCACACACCCCTGCTGACCAACTGTGTTGTAGCATTAGCCTCAGATGTGAAGGCAGTTGCAAGCCTGTCCACCCCGCCTCGGATTGGTGAAAGGTTGTCTCTTGCACTCCCCCACCCCCACTTGTCTTGCTCTCTGAAGAACAATGAGTTACATTTAGCCAGGCCAAAGAATACTGGTCCAGCTCCTGTTCACACACTTGTATTACCTTAACTAGTCAAGTCCAGTCCAATAGCATGTTATCAGGAGACTATTAACATAAAGGGAACATGTGCCTTTAAAATGAGAATTCTCTGTGCAGTACTACTGAATATGAACTGCTCAATGTCCCTTTGGGGTTGTGTAAATATATATATATTTTCTATTTTGTCCACCCACTCCTGCCTCTCCATTTTTTCCATCCCCCACTCTGACACACTGGGTTGCCTTGACTACACCTTTCCTGTAGTCAGGAGAGAGAAAGAGGGGGCTGCTTTTACAACCCATAGTAATTCTACTCTTTGGTTGGTCTGCACCTGTAGAGAATTTTTTTTAATGAAATAGCAGTCTTGCTTATTCAGTCTGGGCTATGCCATTTTAATGAAATCTCAGTACTGCCTCTGTCAGCTCCTCACCAGCTCTGATTGCAACTGCTATAGGCACTATTATTTATTTATTTTATTTTATTTAGATTTTGGTAACCAGGTAAGCCCACTGAGACCAGAGGTCCCTTTTTCAGGGGCGACCAGGAATTAGTTACAGTAGATTACATACATTGGTATCAATATACAGTATTTACAGCTGACACATACAGGGAATTGGTATCAAACACTTAACACAGAGACAGCAGGCTCACAAGGCTCACAAAGTGTTAGACAGGTGCACAGTACATTTAACAATTTTGCATAATGGGAGAAATAGAAATGGCAAAATTAGTGACAGCATGGCAACAGGCCTGGGCAGGGGGCTAGCGATTACAACCACAGAGACTAAGTTCCAGAATGTACACTTTGAGGCCGGACTTAAACCCTTGGAGAGTAGGCTTGTCAGCCAGACTTGCTGGGAGGGCGTTCCATAAGTACAGAGCAGCATACTGAAAGGAGCGCTTACCTTGGTTGGTGCGAACACAAGGGATGTCGAGGGAATGACTTGCCGAGGATCGCAAGGTACGGCACTGTACTTTTGGAGTGAGCAGCCCACTCAGATGGGTAGGAGGGCAGAAGGAGGTGAATCTAAAGGCCAAACAAACGGAGGAATAGGCCAGTTTTGTACCATAAGGTGGGCCAGTTTAGGTCCATGAGGACCTCGCAGTGATGCCTCCTGGGGAGGAGTTTGTTGCAAAGCATGCCACCCTGTGGTAGAGTATGGAAAGTTTGCTAAGCTCCTTCTCTCAGAGGAACTGTAGCAGAGAGGCCCCATATAGGATAGAAGGGAGAAGGGTGCAATTGGCTATGACGCGTCACGCCTCACCAGAAAGAGAGTTACACAGCCGGTAGAGGAATCCAAGCCTCTGGTGGATGGATCTAGTTAAGGAGTCGATATGGGGTTTGTAGGACAGCTCCTGGTCAAGGAGGATCCCAAGGTACTTGATCCTGTCTATGACCTCAACTGTCTTCCCTTGGGCTGTGTTGAGCTGGAGTAGTTCACATCTGCCAGTGCCCAGACGTCTGGTCCCAAACAGAACAGCCTTGGTTTTTTTCTTCATTCAGCACAAGAAAATTGGAGGTGAACCAGGCCTCAAGAGCAGAGAGACTGGCCTGCAGTTTGGCAGAGATGACACTGGGTAGTGGGTCACTGCAGTAGACAACAGTGTCATCTGCATATAGGATGAGGTTTCTTAGCCTGCAGACCCCCTCAATGTCATTGAGAAAAAGGGTGAATAGCAGGGGACCCAGGATCGAGCCCCAGGGTACTCCAGAGACCACAGGTCTGGTGCTAGATTGTGTTCCTCTCCAATGGACTTTATGGGTTCTATTGATCAGGTAGCTCTCGAGCACTAGAACTGGGAAAGTATGCATGTCATGGGGGACGGTGCTCAGGCTTCCTGAAAACTGTACTTCCCAGCCAAAGCATGGGGAGGCTACAAAGCAAAACACTTAATAACATAGCCATGAGGGTTATTGTGGATTCTGGGAGGTGTGAGACCATAAGGAGAGTTCTCATTTTAAAGTAGCAATGCGTCAGAATGAGTTAAAAGAAAACTACACCCAAAACCTGAAAAAATATATGTTGTGCAGAGTGTTTTAATTTGTATGTGAAGTTCTAGTGTTTCCTTCCCTCTGACTGGTATTAGGAGTTTTTCACAAATTAGCCTGCTAGCTTTAGGGTAGTTTTACAACCCCTGGAGATCACCCTATCAAATAGTTTTATTGCACTTCTTTGTCCTACAGTGCACCTTGTTTAGTGTGATGGTGATGTAGCTAAGCCCATAAATCCAGCAGAAAGCACTGCATTACAATCAGTTCACAACAACAGAGATGGTGTTTTGGGCTGAAATTTGAAGGGAACACAGCCAACATCTCACAGATGTGCCTTTCAGTATTTTGTTGAAAAAATATTACACAGAGGCAAAGTTATGGCACTCCAAAATTGACACTTTTTCCCATAGGATAACATTACGGTGTCCGACGCATTGCAGCAATCCTTTGGCGCCCTGCTGCAAAACAATGGTTCAGTCTTTTGGGCTGAAATTTGGAGGGAAGACAGCCAACATCCCACAGATGTGTCTTTCAGTGGTTTGGTGAAAATATATTACAGGGAGGTAAAGTTATGGCACTCTGAACTTCTCTTTTTTTCCCATAGGAGCTCCCTAGCCAGAAAAGTGATAATTCATATGACTTTTACATTTTTTTTCTATGTCATACGGTTCCAGAGATATAAGCAATTTACTATTCCAAGTCCTCATTTTCTGTTCCGAGAGTCATTATTTTGCATACATTCTTTGTACTCACTGTCTTTCTATATGCAGCTTTTGGGAAAAACTATTGTGTGCATCTCCATAACTCTTACCCTTAATGCTTCTGCTTCTGGTTCTGTACCTGTTTCACTTACTTTTCCTGTCTACGCCACCTTCTGCGTTACCCTTTGTGTTTTCATTTGTGCTTTTGTTTCTGTAATTTTAACCATTTGTGTCTACAGTACTGTTTATCTTTGTGTTTCGCTTTGTCGCACTATGCGCATTACCATTTCTGTTTGTGGGCACTGTGTTACTATGTGACAAGAAGACACTATGCAGTGGGAGCACAGGGCCCAAAGGGCCCCGCCCTCCCGTGGCTGGTCCCGTCGCTGTATTACATTAACAATTTCTCAGTACTGTTTATCTTTGTGTTTCACTTTGTATCACTATGCGCATTACCATTTGCGTTTTTGGGCACTGTGTTACTATGTGTGAAGACATCATGTGGCAGGAGCACAGGGCCCGCTCCCGCCACCGCATTACATTCACTATTTGTCATTATCATTCTCAAAAGAAGGGAAATTAGAGGCAAAAAACTCTGTTTAATGCATCAGTTAGGGTTGTTCCACAGCAACAAAAGTGAGGAAATTCGGTGTTATGGTTGAAAACCCTCCCTTGGACCCCCCAGCCACCCCCAACCACGGCATTGGGGTGCGCGCACGAGTCTTCGGTCCTAACTCTCACCCCATTCTCCCATACCACTGCTTCTTTACACATGTGATGGGGTGAGAGTTAGGTCTGATAACTCTAATGCGCACCCCAACGCCAGTTGGGGTGGGCTGGGGTCCAAGGGGGTTTCAACCCACACTGAATTTCCTCTACTTTTGTCGCTGTGAAAAACCTAACTGATGCATTAAATGGAGCTTTTTGCCTCTAATACATATGTGTGTGTGTGTGTATATATATATATATATATATATATATATATATATATGAGGAGCAGTAGCACCTCTATCTATAGTAAGAGTTGAGCAAGCACTTTAATGTTAAACCCCAAATTCTGCATGTTAATAACTTTGCAACCTTTCAACAGATTTGCACAAAATATGGAATAGATGGTGTTAGGTGGTAGATCTCTTGATTGGCTAAGTTTCGGTTTCATCAGATTTGTGGATTTTGTGCAGCGAATCATCACAAAATGCATTTTTCGCTAATTTGCCAATTTTCCCTGTTTCTCCCTCATCGCTCTGTGCCCACACCATTTGGAATTGTGGCCCTGCACTCCCACAGTAAAATAAAGATACTATTATACTATCTCAAAAAGTGAGGAAATAAACTGCAAAAAAAACTCTGTTAATGCATCAGTTAGGGCTGAAGTGACAAAAGTGGGAAAATGAGACATTGGGGTTGAGCCCCTAACACCCCTCCATCCAGCTCCACTAGCCCACCCCACACCCACCCTCCACAGACCAAGAGGTGTCGGTATGTGCCTTGTGGTTGTTGTGCCTAACTCTCACCCCATTCTCCTATACTGTACAATATCAAATTTCTTATACATGGAATGGGGTGAGAGTTAGGCCTGATGACCCCAAGGCACACCCCAATGTCTGTTGGTCTGTGTAGGGTGGTCTGGTGGTATTATGAGGGGTGTTTAGGGCTCAACCCTAATGTCTAATTTCCCTACTTTTGTCACTTCAACCCTAACTGACGCATTAACAAAGTTGTTTGCAATATATATATATATATATATATATATATATATATATAGAGAGAGAGAGAGACAGAGAGAGAGACACATATTATATATATATATATATTTATAAAATGAAAGGCTCAGCCATATCCAAATCCAGTGTTCTGATTGCATAAAACACATCACATGACCGTGCGTATATCAGAGCGGGACGGCACACCTGCACTTTTACCCCCCCTCCAAAACAATTTTGACATTTTATAAGATAGATAAACCACTCTGAGGTGTGTGGTCACGCTCCGATATATGCACGCCTTGGGTGGTTGATGCACTCGGCCTGCAGACTCGTGAGTACAATGCACACCAAGGCGTGCGTATATCAGAGCGCGACCACACACCTCAGAGTGGTATATCTATTACATATATATATATATATATATATATATATACATACATATATATTTATAAAATGAAAGGCTCAGCCATATCCAAATCCAGTGTTCTGATTGTATAAAGCACATCACATGACCGTGTGTATATCAGAGCATGACTGCACACCTGCACTTTACCCCCCCAAAACAATTTTGACATTTTATAAGATAGATAAACCACTCTGAGGTGTGCAGTCATGCTCTGATATATACGCACGCCTTGGGCGGTTGACACACACCAAGGTGTGCGTATATCAGAGCGCGACCACACACCTCAGAGTGGTATATCTATTACATATACATATATATGATGTTAAATGGCCCAACTGAGAATATCATAAAAGTAATATTCTTCCTGAGTGCAGCTTGACTTTATGACACCATGAGTGGCGGAGCCACAAGTGGCATCAAAGGTTAAGGTGCATGAGGGAAGAATATCAATGATATTCTCAGCCTTGGGCCATGGAATGTCTTATTTATGCAAGGCTTGGTTTCACAGCATGTTGTGTTGCTGTTTTATATTTAAAAAAAATGTTTTCTCATTTTGTTTTGGATGACCAAGTGGAAAGTGAGCGAGCTCAGATGCTAAAGTTATGCATCAGCGGATACCGGGATTGTG
This sequence comes from Neoceratodus forsteri, assembly GCA_016271365.2. NCBI lineage: Eukaryota > Metazoa > Chordata > Ceratodontiformes > Ceratodontidae > Neoceratodus > Neoceratodus forsteri. Next base: position 257,300,221 of record CM057452.1, read on the forward strand.
AGTGGCATCGGAGGAGGTTGCGGTGTTTGGACAGCGGGCATTTGTGTAGCTGTACTATGGGAAAGGCATCATGCCGGCGGTGATGGCAAGTGGGAAGTACCAGCTGGAGGTACGGATGTTGGTGGGTGGGTCTATGGAAGGAGGTAGATACTGAAAACATATTAGGGAAAGAGTTTTGGCAGACTGGAACTAATTCTGGGTAGACAGTGTTGTTTGTTTCTCTTTTAGATTTTTTTTTAGTTTTGAACTAGAGAGTAGTTTGTAGTGTGAAGGACTGAAGTAGACTGAGAGAGCTGGGGATTTGGAGCTGGCTCACAAGTCAGCTGGGGCAGTGAAAGTGTAACTGAGCTGCTTGGGCCACCAGATCCAATCGGTCCTTACCTACTTTGTGAATACATTCTGGCATGGGGGACCTAGAGTGAGGATAAATGAGATATTCTCACTCTAGGTCTGACTTTGGTGTTAAATCCTGATTGTTGCACCATGGGCCTACCCAGTTACCAAAATTCAAATAAATAAATAAATAAATAAATAAATAAATGTCGCTGACCCCAGATAGACTAGCCTGAATTATGTCATTCACATAGTCAGTACCAGGATCTCTTGATCATGTAAATTTGGCAACGACAGTTCAGTGGTTTAAGAGCCCTAGAAGGCTGAAAATACATAAAAATATGATTTTAAGAGATTTTTTTTGGTGTACCCATAGCACAAAAATAGCTATGAGCTGAAATCTGAAACATTCGTGTTTGTTAGTATTTGTCTCAAGGATAATTCTTTAATAGGAGAATTTACTAAAAAAGTGCAGATTTTAAATTTTTAAGAAAATAAAATGCTGTTTTCAGGCATATGCAGCTAACCATTTTTCACATTTTTTGTAACCGGACTTTTGCAAAACTGATGTGTGCCATTTTTATGAGTCAGAATTTGCTTTGGTGAGATAAAATGTATTTTTTGTGTGCCTTAGCAATAATGAAAGTGGAAAAAAGAAGAGAAACTTTTGCACACCAAAAACAAGAAAATGAGACCAGTCCGTCTGCGTAGTGGTAGTGCTACTGCTTGTGATGCTGGTGATCCAGGTTCAGAAGTGAATCCCAGTCATTGGAGACTGGCTGCTGGCAGGAGGGCGGGGGGGGGTCTGTGAGCTCCACTGCAATACTTTCCACCTGGGTGACGACAGGAGGCAGTGCGAGTGGAACTATGATGGGGTGGGCTGGTGCCTCCCGAATGGGACACCAGCAAGCTCGTGTGCTGGCATTCACTCAGTCCTTACTTTGCAAAGCACTTAAGGGGAGGGCAACAGAAAAGTCGGAAAAACCCTCAACAAAAGTAGAGTGACACCATATCTGCTCACAGACCTCGCACCGTTAATTGGGCTCCTGATTTAGCATCTGACCTAAACTTCTCCTGGACCTGGGGAACCTCGGAGGCTCTGTCACGGGAAGCAAACCATGGGGCACTGTCAGGATCGGATGGTGAGTCCCAGAGACAGTAGGTGAGAGGGCTGGGAGATAGCAGCTGGAAAAAGGGCAGGTCGAGTGAATGTGGGAGTAAAGTATAGTAAATTACTAAAAGCAGAAAATGTGTTGGATCTAAAGACTGAAACTTATGTGGTCAATAACATAAGGTATAGGGAATGATTCTTCAAGTGTTTTTTTTTTTTGAAGAAGAAGAAGAATCAGCATTTATAAAGCAGTTACTCAGGCAGGCAGCTAAAGCACGTTATACTAGTGCCACGAGCAAAACATCCAGAATGTAATCACCGAAGAAGCCAGACAGAAAACTGGACACGCAGTTGTGTTGCAGGGTGAAGACTTTTACTGATAAAACCAGCAGTCCACTAGTGACACTCCCCCATACATAGTGACTGTGTATGGGAGAGAGTGTCACTAGTTGACTGCTATGTTTATCAATAAAAGTTTTCAACCTGCAGCAAAACTCCAGTGACCAGTTTTGCTGTCTGGACCAGTTAGCTGAACTTCTTCAGTGAGCACTTATATAGTGCTTTTCATATACACACATTTTATCCTAAAGTGTTTTACAAGCATTGAGAAACTGGTAGTGAAGCGACTGACTGTGTAGGTGCAGCCATGTGGTGCTCTGGTAGACTTCTTGGTTCTTTACTCTGAGATGTGGATGTGACTGTCTTACTACCAGCACCAGTGTCACTCCCCAGCAGATGTTGTGGTGGTGGGGTGACAATATAGGTTCCTAGGTAGGTGGATGAAGGTGCCTGACAAGCAGAAGCAGGAGTCATACACAGAGGTCCGATGAAACAAAGTTGTTTTTTTGACAGGTGGGGAAGGAGGACACGGTCACGGATAAAAACACCAACAATTATAATGACAGGGAGTATGGACAGCATTATAATTATCTGAACAGGAATAACACCTACCACTGTAAATAACTAACATAAGCTCCAAAAAGGTGCACCTTGGCCTAGAACCACTATACTTTATGTTAAACTAAGTACTCTAAATGAGTCACAGTAGGTGGACCACTAGCACCGAGAGCTCTTTCGACAATGCAAAACACAACAAGATTACAATACGTTTGGGTTCTGTTTTGAACAGTTGGATAGTCCAAGGAAGGTTCTTTGTTTTAAAATGTGTTGGGGTTCTGCCTCCATGGCATTGTGCTATTCGTCCTCTACCCTTCGCGCCCTCCACCCCTTTTTCCCTCCTCCTCTTCAGTTTACAACTTACCTGCATTGTAGGGCACTGCGTATTGTGCAGAGGAATCGAGGAGGGGCTGGGGGGCATGAACAGCTGGGGATGAATGAGGGGGGCCGCCACATTGGGGTAGAGAGATCCAGGAGATGCCGTGGGGTGAAATGGAACCAGAGCGTGGTTCACAATGCCTGGTTTCCATACCCAAGGGCACTACAAATAATGGTAGGAAGGTGGTCCTGGCAGCCCGGGTAGTTCATCCAACTCGGGCGGTGTTATGCAATGCTAAGTCCATTAAAAATAAGACTGCAATTATTGTAGATCTTGTTAAATCGGTGGACCTGGCTTGCATCACTGAGATCTGGCTGGACAAAAATTCTGGCCCCATTTTGGAGGCTGCAGTTCCTGCTGAGTACTTTCATTGATACATGAAGATGGGGTTGAGAGGGGTGGTCTGTTTCAAGGCCGAACTAAACCTCAGAAATGTATCAGTGGGGGAGACGGAGTCAATTGAGTGTACCGTTGTGGCGGGTGTAGGCTATAGGATCGTTCTAATCTACTATCCACCAGGTGATGAGAAACAATTCCTCCAGGAAGTGGCAGACTTCGTCGTCGACATGGTGTTTGAGTCACTCTGGTTGATGGTCCTGAGCAACTTTAATGCCTGGGTCATCGACGAACTCTCGTATTTTAGTCAGCACTTTCTTCAGTTGATGACATCTCTGGGCTTTACACAGGTTGTTTCCACTGCCACTCATAATCAAGGTCACTCTCTTGACTTAGTCTTCCTCATGGGGATTGAGGCCTCCAACTTGGAGGTGGAACCAGTTGGATGGTCTGATCATTACACTGTGGTGTTTAGTTATAGCGCCCCCCCCTCCCTTTGTAGGCCATCCCCTGTAGAGATGATTTGGTACTGCCCTTTGCGAGATATAACTTCTTAAGGCCTAATGGCGGTCCTGGATCTCTCGTCCTTCCCAGAGGCAAACAATGACCCAGAGACCCTCGTGGTGGCTTATAATTCAGCCATTATGGATGCTCTGGATATCATTGCTCCTGTCCATGTTCGTCCACTCTCCCTTCACCCTCGATCCCCGTAGTTTAATGGGACTCTGAGGGAGAGGCGGTGACTTGGACAAAGGTTGGAGTGTTGCTGGCGGAAGTCCACTCTTGATGCCAACCACCTTAGATTGATGGACCATTATCAAGTCTATCAATCTGAAATCTACTGTAAGAAGGCAGAGTTCCTGTCTGGGGAGATTACGACTGCTCAAAATCAACCAGCTCAGCTGTTCTGAACTGTGGACAGACTGTGCAACCCAGCCTGTCTACAAGTTTGGAAAGCATTTTTGCAAGAAGAGTGTGATGAACTTGCTCGATTTTTTGCAAATAAAGTTGCCGACATCAGATCGGCTTTCCATCCGGCACCCTCTATGGGCGCTGTGGTGGAGCAGTGCAGGTTCGCATATCTTGGTCTTCCTTGGAGTAACTTTGGCCAGTCGGCTTTCATGAATGTAATGTGGATTGTCCAGAGTGTGCACCCTACATGCTGTAGTTTGGATCTGGGACCTACTTTCCTAATTTTGGGTTGTAGTGATGTACTTGGCCCAGTCCTAGCTTGGATAGTCTGGTGCTCCTTGGAGAAGGGTGAGTTTCCAAGCTCCCTAAAAAGAGGTGGTGGTAACACCACTCTTGAAGAAAGCTTCTCTGGACCCAGACTGCCTTGCTAACTACAGACTAATCTCTAACCTTCTCTTTGTGGGGAAGGTGATTGAGAAAGTAGTAGGCCACACAGCGGGAGGACCACTTGACCATCCATGCCATCTATGAACCCCTCCAGTCCGGATTTCAAAAGAAACATAGGACCGAGACAGCGCTGATTTGGATGCTCAATGATCTCCTGATGGCTAGACAAGGGAGGTGCCACTCTATCTTGGTCCTCCTAGATCTCGCATCAGCATTTGATACTGTGGACCGTGGGGTGCTACTTGATCGCCTGAGGTTCATTTGTGGACTGTCGGGTATGGTCCTCAAGTGGTTTACATCGTTCCTCATGGGAAGATCTCAGAGGGTGGTGTCAGAGTTTTTTTCCTCTGACCCGGTCTCGTTAACATGTGGAATTCCTCAGGGATCAGTGCTGTCCCCCATGTTGTTCGCAGTGTATATGCTGCCCCTTGGAGACATTGTAAGAAGGTATGGACTGAGGTTTCACTGCTATGCTGATGATACCCAGCTCTACATTTCTTTTGCCCCCAATCAGGATGGAGCTGTCTCAGTCTTTAATCACTGTCTTGCCGAAATTCAGGAGTGAATGGATGCCAGCTGGCTAAAGCTGAACTCTGATAAGACTGTGATATTGGTAGTGGATCCTGGTTACTGGATAGAGAGGTTGGGGGAAGGGGGTTCGCCACTCGCAACCTCTGAACGGGTGCGGAACCCGGGGGTAATTTTTGACGATGGGCTAACCCTGCATTCTCAGGTGTCGGCTGTCATCAGTTCCTCATTTTACCACCTGAAGAATATCACCGGGATCAGGCACCTTGTTCCGTCTGATGACCTTCCTGCTCTGATTCACACCTTTGTGACCTCATGCTTGGACTACTGGAACTCCCTTTACCTAGAGCTGCCTGAGGTGGAAATCCGCCACTTGCAGCTAATGCAGAATGCTGCAGCACGGTTGTTGACAGGATCCTCGCAATCCTGTCATATTTTGCCAGTGCTGCGCGGACTGCACTGGATGCCAGTTCAGTGGTGGATTACCTTTAAAGTCAACTTGCTGACTTTTAAAGCCCTACATGGTCTTGGTCTGGACTACCTGAAAGAGCTCCTCATTGCCCAAAGCGATCGCTCTGCTCAGCCAACGAGGGGTTGCTAGAGATTCCGAGGGTATGCTTGAAATCTTCTGGGGCCAGAACATTTATGTATGTAGCCCCTACACTCTGGAATTCTCTACCCCATCGGTTATATGAGCACACAACCATGGAGGGTTTTAAACAAGCACTGAAAACCTGGTTATGGAGTCAAGCCTATGGTATTTAACGGATGGAAAGAGTTTAAGATTTTGTGATTATATTATTGGCATTAAGATGTGTTATTGATTATGTTGCTGTGGAACTTTAATTATGTGATTTTACTTTGTTAGGTTCCTTGGTTTTGAAAGGCACCTTAAAAAGAAAGTTTATTTATTATTTATTTATTTAAGAGATCAATGCACTTTTGAGTCCACTTTTGGTGATGATCTTCATGTGCACAAGTTTCTGGAAGAAGGGAAGAAAGAGGAATGGGCACAAGGGTATCTTGGTTGCAACATGAGAACTGGCCCTTCAGCGTAGGCCTAGGTGAGGATACTGGGACTTATGAGAAGGTTGTTAAACAGACCATGAGTTCATTGGCAGAACTCCCCTCTCTTGGGCTGCTGGGACAAAAGAGCAAAACAGAAGAGGTTCTGGTGCAAACCCTCCAATGGGCTGTCAGGGCCAAGACAAACTGCGGGGATGCTTTAGCACAAACCCTCCAATGGATTGCTGGGATACAATGAGCAAAACAGAAGAGGTTCCAGCACAAACCCTTTAATGGGCTGCCAGAGATGAGATGAACTGCTGAGATGCAATGGCATAAACCCTCCAATGGGCTGCCAGGATAAGATGAGCTGAAGGGATGAGTGCTGTGAGCAGAAGCATAGATACAACCAGGGCAATGCAGGTCTTTGGAAGGAAATTCACACTGAAGGTCTTCAGGCACTGTTTCCAGATGAAGGCCTCTAGACAGCAATGCCAGGTGAAACCTAAAAGGAAATTAAAATAACAAATGGGGTGTCGAAATATGAATGAAGACAAAAGATCTGGAGGAATTCGACCGAGAACCAGAAAACAACAAATTGGACGTCAGGAATCGCACTGGGCTTGTATGAAACTTGGGACCAGCGGCAAACAACAAATGGGGCGTGGACGTTGTTCTTCCAGGAAGAGCATACTCAGAGTGAAGATGATTTCAACCAGAACCATAGGTGCAGAAGTTGGAAGGTAGTGACGCTGAATGAAGCTGTAGAATCTTTTCTCTGCAGGATGGAGACTGATTTCAAGTGGTAGGCAACTGGAGCCACCAACACACAATCTTGAACAGTTCTGATTCTACATGCAATACTTTCAGCTCAGTGCAATTGCTACAATTGAGTACAGGTACACAGTTCTAGGTGTAACCCCCCCTACACATGGGGTTCCTGAAAGCCTTCCCGGGGCTTGTCTGAATGCTCCCTCCTAACTGGTGTTGGTGTAATGCCGCCTAAATGTGGGTGTTGTGAGTGCTTCCAAAGCCTCCAGTACTGTCTCTTTAAGAGCTGCCTGCTCGCAGACCCCAGCGGGTTGGTATGGGGGGACTGGTGTTTCCCTGTTTGAATCCCACCTGAGCTGCAGTGAAATCTCTCCCCTTTGGCAGTCGCTATATGCGCAGAGGGAGCCCTTTCAAACGCTGTAACTGTTTGGCCATAATTAGCTAGCATGTTGGTGGAATTAGTTTGTCTTACCTGCTTCTTTCACAGCTGAGACTGTGTGTGCTGTGCCCCTCCATTTTGGACCAGGACTGTCTGAAGGATCCAATAGGGGCAGGGGGTATCTCAAATGGAGTAACTGGTGACCAACCAGAATTAGAACTCTCTAGGGAGCCGGCTGACCAATGAAGATACAGCTAGTAATTCTGGGAAGTGAAGTCTGGACCATGGCACCTTTTCACACCACTGAGGGCAACAGTAAGTGACTGGCATCTGTAGCCAGCCAATGGGATCGGGTGGCGCCCGAGCTGAGAGGATTGCCCCATACTGCCAAGGGGCAGAGACATTGTGGCGGTGAATGAGGAAGGAGCTCTGGGCTCCTGCGCCGTTGAGTTTTCGCGCAGGATGCATGTGAAAGGGCAGAGGCAGTCGTTTTGAATCGCCGGCGAGCTACGGACTAAATCTGCGGGGCAGCGGTCAGAGGAGGCTGTGCAAAAGCACAGCTACCTACCAGGCTCACCCTGTAGAGGACTGGAGAATCTGCTGAATCGCGCTCGGTCTGTCAGGAAAGTGAAGCTGCAGTAAGACTCCCGATTAGCTGTGAGTTTGGTCGGGCCCTAGGAGCAGCTGCCTGGTATAGTACCCCTCTGTTTCTTTCCATATAAATGTGTGGAGAAGTATCTGAAGTTCAGGCTCAGCCCTGCGAGTGGTGTGAGAGCGGTTTTCTTCTGGAGTTGTGAGTACTAACTCAGGGTAGTTCCCTGTTAAATGTTCTAGCAAGGGCAAGATCTTCAGGTTGCTTTGCTGACTACACTAACTGAGCCTGCTGGCTCCATCTAATCTGCGTAGGAATTAAATGCTCATTTGTGTCAGGGCCCCAACCAGCTGCATCGAGGAACTAGCCTTCAGGGCTTGGGTACCCACAGACAGCAACTTATAGGTTAGGCCTGTGCACAGAGCCTTAGGTAAATACTTATATATTGTAGTGGTAAGCCAATTACCCTGATTCTCCCCGGTCCTTGTTATCCCCCCTTAAATAAATCAGATTTCTTGTTTTGCAAAAGTACACTGGCTAGTTTGTGTATTACTGGTGAAATATTGCACAGTGAATATTGTGTAACTGTACCTTACTTTTCAAGGGGTCCCCAGAGTGAGCTGAGTGGTTCGGGCCAGGGGGTAAGTGTATATGGTAAGGATACTGTAAATGACTAGTGTGGGAAAAAAAGGGGGGTTGCAGCAACCCAGAGGGCTGTGACTGAGTCAACCTTGACTGTTCTAACCCCGACCTCTGGGTGGAGACACCCGCCAACGGATCTGGGCCCCTCACCCTGTCACAGTTAGGGCAGGCAGGGGTGGTAGCCCTTGGGATAGCGCCCCCTGGGGGTTACATAAGGTAATTGTAGGTGGTTGGTGTGGTAGGGCGCAGGTATATGTGGGCAATCAGATAGAAAAGAAATGTCTCACCAGTCCTTGTAGATATTTTGAATTCAATTTATTCTTTTTCAGATGTTATTTCAACAGGAGAATTTCAGATTGGCAGTGTTTTTGTTCTTTTAAATATTTTCCAGCTCACACTTCCATTTAGACAGTAGATACCAGAGTAGACAAAATCTTCTGACAATTCTAAATCTTCACTTCAAAGCAGTAAATACCACAGTTCATCATAACTCCATAGAGCACTTTTCAGCAGTTTCAGAGCATACCTCCAGTCCCACAGCAAAACAGAATCTAATCTCTCATCCCACACAATCTAAATTTATACCCCAAAGGAGTCATGTGATTATTTAACTCCACCTCAGCAAAACATTTTCAAATTAATTTCATTAAACACTGCATCATTATTTAGTTTACATAACCTGAACACATCTTTGTTACTCTAACTACTTTCATGCTATCACCAGAATGAATTATAATAGTTTTAGATGTTTTGTATTCATTTTCTAGCATGAAAAGGAACCACCCTTTAACAATAGTATAAAGGAATTCAGAGCAGCCGCCAACTCCCAAAACAGCACCAAATGCCAAAGAGTTTGGACACCAGGAACTCCCAAAACACCAACTACAAAACTATCCTCACTCCCCAAAACAACAGGAAAACGCCTCACCTCAACTAAGGAGGGTATGTAAAATTCGTCTAAATCTTTGCATCTAAAGTAAATTAACAAGCTAAATACCCTCGCAACAGTGTGCTTATCCAAATGGAAATGGGTTAACAGCACTACATTGTAAACTAAAGAAAATTGTCTACCTGAGAAATGCCACTTTGCAACACACCAGCCCTTGTACTAAACGGCTGGATTATTAGCAGGCAAAAGTTTAGAATTCAGATCTGAGCCCACAAACAGAAACACAGACCGAGGGGTTTCTAAATAAAATAAAACCTTTATTTAAGCTAAAACGAGCCCCCGGTCCTGTCCTGAATACACAAAATCCACTCTCCAATCCCTTTGGGGTTAACACAAAAGCTAACTAAATAATTCAAGGAACACAGAAAGGAAACAAACACATACATTTTACCTAAGGCTCCAGACTCTACAGTACTACTCAACAACATGGGGGGGGGACCTTCCTCAGCAACCAGGAACAACAAAGCCAGAACAGAAATCCCCTCACTAAGGTGCACACAGCGTCCTGCGCTGGCCCCACATAGCCCCTCACCAAGAACAACATTCAATCCATCCAAACCTGCGATTTTAGGGGATATTTACTTTATAATCCAAATGACAAGCTACTGCTTGCAAACCAAAAACTGGAATGTTATTTTAAACTGTGCGAGCGTCTTATGATTGCAGACGTGCGTTTCACCGATCGTTCAAACCATGAACATGAGCATCTACCCACAAGGTCCAAACAACATAAATTCTTTTCCTGACAACCCCAAGGACCCCACCAAGGGATCTTGTTAAAAAAAATAAAAATAAATCAATTCTACCAACTCCAAACTTACCTGGGGGGGGGGGGTTCTGCCTGATTACCCTTCAAATATGATGTTTCTCTCTCTTAAAGGGGAAACTTCCCAACAATCAAATACCCAAAAGAAAATATCTAACACAAATTCTAAAGCCCCCTTTTTATCACAGAGGCACTCTGTGACAGTTGGTACACTTGGAACCAGTTCAGGGGCAACTGATCAGTTTCAGGGACAATTGACCAGTTCCAGGGGGCAATTGCCAGTAGCAGAGGCAAATAACCAGTTTGGGGCAATTGACCAGTTTCGGGGGCAACTGACAGTAGCAAGGGCAAACAAAAACAATTCAGAGGCAATTGACCAGTTCCAGGGGACAATTGCTACTGGCAGAGGCAAATAAGTTCTGGGACAATTGACCAGTTTCAGGGGGCAATTGCCAGTAGCAGAGGCAAGTAACCAGTTCAGGGGTAATTGATCAGTTCCATGGGACAATTGCCAGTAGCAGAGGCAAGTAACCAGTTCAGGGCAATTGACCAGTTCCAGGTGGCAATTGTCAGTAGCAAAGGCAAATAACCAATTCAGGGGCAACTGATTAGCTCCAGGGCACAATTGACCAACTTACAAGATCAGACAGAGTAACAGCCTTATTGTCACACTAAAATACCCCAATTGCCCTTCTCCCCTTTTGCTAGCCCTTTTGGTGGGCTTTCTAGCTCACAGCCACTTCTGTATGTGTTCTGGAGGTTGAAAGTATTCATAACCTCTCTCGTCCCACCAATGCGACCTCAGTCACTATATCAATACCCTGGGACAAGTTATTGATACCACAATAAATCCAAGGGCTTTTCCCTTATGTCTACTGGCCCCCTAAATACACAGAAACGAGGGTCCAGAAACTGTTTTGGGCTTCCTAACACCTAGCCCAACTAGCCTTGCCCCTTTAATTCCTCTTAGGGGATGTCCCCTTTAAATATTTACTAGCCCACTTTAGGGCCTGATTCCCTCAGCTCCACCCCTGGGGAGCTTGTTCATTAATATTTATATTGCCACCAAAGGGCTCTCTGCCCTTATCTCTGCCCCCTAAGCATTACTATGCCTAATTAATATTAAATTATTAAAATTTTGGACCTTCGTCCTGCCCTCTCTACGGTGCTCAGCCATTTATCACTGCACCCTAGGTGCTCTAACAAATTTATTCAATTCTGTTTTAAAAACTTCAGGTGGTCAGCACTCTTCTTCTTGTGCTGCTGCTGACTCACCGTCCAGCCCAGGGTGAAGACAGAAGTGGAGGAAGGCTGGGAGATGCTGTCAGTGGGAGGGACGACTGTTGCAGGAAGAAGCCGGACAGCTTGGGGCTTGACGAAGACTAACACTCCTTCTTGCTCTCTCTCAATCTCGTGACGCAGCTCTGGGGCACCACCACCAACGCGGGACCGAAAATGACTGCAGGAACAGGAGCGGACATGAACAGGGTTGCAGACCAGAGAGCTGGGGACCACAGACAAGCAGTGGTATGGCTTAAACTGACCAGATAAGCCCAACAGGTCCCTTCCTTGCTTTCTGTGTCCTCACTCTTCTAGGTCCAGCCAACAACTCTCAGTTCAACAGATGCTTTTTTTAAAAAGTCACACTCGGGGTTCCAATTCTGGAACCCTGAGCTTGCACCTGCCAGCACTGTTTCTTTCTTTAAAAAAACACCACACGCTGGGCAGGGACAACAGTCCCAGTGGAGTGGGTAACTGGGGCTCATGCTGCCTGGCTTGGGGGGTCTGCAAGGGAAGGCAGTCAGGGAAAGCACAGGAAAACTTTTTATTTTTTTTATTTTTAAAACTGTTGCCTGTCAATGGGGGGGGGGACACACATTACAGAGAGGTCCCTATCATACTGCCCCTACTAACCCAGTGCCCACACTGTCAAGGAGGACACAGAGGGGCACTCATTTGATTGTTCATTTATGTGGTGCCCCCATACTTTGGGGCACTACAGCCATTTTGCACATTAACACCCAAGCACAGCTTTGGACAATTGCATGAACTGGTTTTATGGGAAGGGGAATGTTGGCCAGGTCAACAGGGAAAATCCCCTACTGTTGTGAAAAGGGCCCTGGGTTCTTCACTTCCACCTGGACATCCACCAGGACAGCACCAGAGATGGGTAGAACAGACCTTGGATTAATGTCTCATCCAAACGATAGCATGCCCTGACAGTACAGCACCCCTCTCCCAGTACTGCACTCGGGTACCAGCGTTTCTAGTATGAGCCCAGTCCTGGAGTGGGATGACAACCCATGACCTTCTGGGCCAGAGGTGGATGTGCTACCAATTCAGCTACGCTGACACCACAAGGAGACTTTTTAAAATATTAAGGAAAATATTAAAGACATTTGGCTGTTCTGAGTCACAAAAGCAGGCCCTGCTCTTATGACAAGTGAAGCTGATTTTGTGACTCCCAAACCCACTTTCATGAGGCTTTGCAGTCATGTATATGGGGGAAAAGAACAGAAAACTTTACACATCAAAAACAACGCAATCTTTTGCAAGTTAAGTTTAAAACTTGTGTGATTGATAGTGTAGACTATAATGTTGATTTTTCAAATGTCCTTCTGCTATAAAACATACTTTTTAAAATATTAATGAAATTAGGCTGAAGCATGTCACAAAAACAGGCCCTGCTTTCATCACTGATTAACATGTTTTCATCACTCCCCAAATCTGTTTTTGTGAGATGCTACCTCACTTTTGTGACACTTAAACAACAACACCCTAGATGACTTTGTAGGGCCATGTGTGCGCACGTGTAGCTGAAGTCTCCAACATATGCAACTCAGGCCACTCAAGAAGCAAGCTACAGTTCTGGTGCAGTGTGTGTCACCATGCAGCTGCTTCAAGAGTGGACCCCAAGCCTCCATTCTCCCAGTCACAGGGCCTACCCTGGTTATTCCTTTTAGCAACACACTTCACTGTCTTTCCTTGACCTTATAACACTTCTATTTTAGATACCAGCCTATAGGTTTCATACTAGGTATGCTATGTCAGCAGAAGACAAAGGGGCCAGATTTTCAAAGGGTGGAGAGGAACACAAGGGACTTACATCCAAAGAATTTGATGTGAGAGGTGACTTGCATCACAACTTGCACCAATGCGATTTTTTAAGATACCCTGCATCCACGTCAGATGCAGCTCCGCCCAAAGCCCCCTTACACCACAGGCTGCACCAACCAACAGGTGTGCCAGGTCACAAGGGGGCTTGCACCATGGCGGGGCTGCAATATCCCTTTTCTAGGGATTTTCAAAGTTCCGCCATGGACACAGCAAGGGGCACCACTTAAACCAGCCAGGAGGTGGTCTAAGTGATTGCGCCCATGGGATGGGGAAGTGCGGCGGGGGATAATAGGGACACACAAGGAACATATGGGAGGAGGCAGTGGGGGTGTAGGGGCACAGATGGGCAGGTAATTCAGATATGAGGTAAGGAGCAGTGTGCCATCATAAAATGTAATGTAAACTGGTGCCTGTACTATATAGTAACTGTCCTGATAGTGTAATGCCCCTCTCCCCAGTCAAATTTTATAATTCATTCCCAACCCGTATAGTTGCCAGCCTCAATGTTAAATGGAAGATCTGGCCCCTCACAAAACCCTGCACAATATTGTCCATCATATATTCTTGCTTCTAGTCAGAGTTTCAAGGAAATTATTTAGAAAGTCCTTTTATCACAACCTTTTCATTGTGACTGAGGTCGCATGGTCACTTGGGGCAACAGCGGAAATGCAGTTACCAAGAGCAGTATTGTAGAGCTGTGCCCAATATAACTGGAGTTTCCTACAACAGTACTTTCCTTTTTCCATAATCAACCTCTCTCTCCTATATACTGTATGTCGCATCTGCCTACATTGTTGTTGTCATTACAGCATGTATACCTACCATAGACAATATATAAAACAAAGATCTAAACAACCCACTCAGTGGAAGACTGAACTATGTAGCTGTCACATTTTGCATAGTCCCCAGTCTCATAGTGCCCCTCGATCCTCTATCTCCTCCGTGTCCATAGTCAAAAGTGCCTCTGTGCTCTAGCACCTTTCGGGCCCTGATCACACCAGAAAACAGTGCGGTAATAATCTCTGGTGGTCTAGTGGACCCCCAACCCTCCACACCCCATCAGTCATTGCCAAACTACCCATCTCCCCCTATTCCTTGCTCCAATCCTGCGACCGGCACTGCCCTCTACTCCCCACACCATGACCAGCCACAGGATGTGTTGTCATTGCGTGTACTGTATATGGTATACAGTATGCATATAACGCATTCTGTGGCTGGCCATGGTGGTGTGTACAGGGCAGTGCCGGTCGCAGGATCAGAGCAAGGAATGGAGGCAAGCTGGGTGGTTTGTCAATGACTGACAGGTTGGGGAGTGTAGGGGTTACACTAGACCACCAGGGATTATTTCCACACTGTTTTCTGGTGTGATCAGGGGTCAGGGGGCACTAGAGCACAGGGACACTTTTGACTGCAGACACGGAGGAGACTGGGGATGGGGGGGGCACTACAAGACCGGGGACTGTGTGACATCTACATAGTTCAGTCTTCCACTGAGTGGGTTGTTTAGATCTTTGTTTTATATTTTGCCTATGGTATGTATATATGCTGTAATGACAACAATGTAGGCAGTTGCGACATATATAGGAGAGAGAGGTGGAATATGGAAAAAGGAAAATACTGTTGTAGCAAACTCCACTCGTATTGGGTAGAGCTCCGCATTATTGTTCTTGGTGACTGCATTCGCACTGTTGCCCCAAGTGACCATGCGACTTTAGTCACAATGAAAAGCTTGTAAGAAAAGGACTTTCTAAACTATTTTCTTGAAACTCTGAACAGAAGCAAGAACATATGATGAACGATATTGTGCAGGGTTTTGTGAGGGGCCAGATCTTCCATTTAACATTGTGGTCGGTAACTATACTTGTTGAAGCTATATGGGTTAGGACTGAATTATAAAATGTGACTGGGGGGGGGCGCTACACTGTCGGGACGGTTACCATACAGTATGGACACCAGTTTACATTACATTTTATATTGACACATTACAGCGGCACACCTCTCTGTACCACATAGCTAATCTCCTGCTCATCTGTACTGTTACACCCCCACTGCCATCCCACTTACCCCTATGCCCTAGGGCCCCTCCTGACACTGTATTTCATCACCCCCCCACCATCTATGTCCCTCTAGTGTTGCGCCAGGTGGGGGGGTGCCACATGCCTGCGGCAAATCCCACAGATGCAGCCAACTCTTTGGAGCATTTTGTGGTCTGCGGCAAACATTGGTGTTTGGCACCGAGACCCTGCAGGTTATGAACTCTAGCACAGGGTACCTGGTGCAACTGGGGTTTGCTGCAATCCTTAGAGGACCGCAAGTCGCTCTAAGGGGTCTTTGAAAATCAGGCCTAAAAAGTCCATGAAAACCTGTCACCCTACTGAACAGAGCAGTAATAGTCAATCAGTAGTATAGCCTAGAGGTTAGAGGAATGAGGTGTGAATGAGCTTGGTACAGCAGACCTGGATTTGATTCCCACAACCTCCACTTGCATACTGTTTTACTCTGAGCAAGTCACTTAACCTCCCCAGTGCTCCACGGTCACCACTGAAAACAGGCACTTGTTCCTTGTGGGCTTTACCCAGTTACCAAAAGAACAAAAAAAAATAATTCTGTCCATGCATGAAACTATCTAGGCTGTAGGTTTCATATTCATAGATACATAGACATTGTCAGCAGATAAAGGCTTACTGGCCCATTCAGTCTGCCTATCCTGTCTAAGTACTCTGCTCTGGCCCTGGTGGCTGCCCCACCCTTTATTTTCTGTCCTGCCTCTCCTGACTAAACCCATATGCCTTTCTCATCTCCCCTTGAAACTGTTCCCCGATTTGACACTTATCACTTCATCCAATAGCTTGTTCCACTTGTCCACACCACTCTTTCCATGAAAAAGTGTTTATGGATCTCTTTCGTAAATCTTCCATGCTATTTTGAATGAATGCACCCTTGTCTGTGTTTTTGAGCTCAAGGAAAATATTTCCTTGATGTCAATCATGTTAAGCCTATGCAGGGACTTGTACCTTTCTGGCACATCACCAATTTCCCTTCTCTTCTCAAGGGTGCACAGGTCCAAGTCCTGCAGCCTCTCCTTGTATGTCATGTCCCTAGTCCCTAGACCACCCTGATAACCTTGCACTGTACTGCTCCACTTTGTTGCAGTCTTTCCTCAGGTGTGGACTCCAGTACCTTCCACAGCACTCCAGACGTGGTCTCACCAATGAACTGTACTGTGATAGGATTATCTCCCGACTTCTGCTGTTGATCCCACTCCTTATGCATGCCAGCATTCTGATCACCTTTCCCACAGCTCTCTTATAGCCTGCTGTCATCTTTAGGCTTCCTGATATTGTGCTTCCTACATCCTTTTCCTCCTTAGTGCAATCCAGCACCACCACCCCCATTTTATACTGCACACTTCGGTTCCTTTTCCCAATGTGCATCACCTTGCATTTTTTTCATGTTAAATGGTCTTTGTTATCTGAAATTTTGAGCAACAATTTCAACAAAGTAAACACAGCCTGATTTTAACATTCTGTTTGCTGATTTAGCACAGGAAACATAAAACTGAAATAAATATGGACTGTCAAAAGTAAGTATTGCCAAGATCTTTCTGTTCTGTTGCAATATCCATTTTTCCTCGCACAAAAAGAACCGGCTGTACGTGCAAGTGACATTTACAGTTTGAGTGAGATCGACAGCAGCTGTTTCTGCTATCCAGGGAGAACAAAACAGATAGCATCATTTTTTTTTCTCTCAAATATTTTTTCTAACCTAGCTTTCCTTCATCTTCCTAAGGCTCCCTTTGGCTAGTCTGAGTATGGGGGATGGGGTTATAGCAATGTTTTTGAGGCTAGAAAACTATATTGCAATAAAACTAAATGGTCACATGATCTTGTGATAGGCTTTAGGCAGCCAGTTATTATCAAATGCATTTATTTTTCGTCTATCTAAAGCTGTCTGCAGCTGACTGAAAATGTTTCATTTTTATTGACAGAAATTGCATTTTTTTCCAGCCCATGACTGCATCACTAGCTATGTGATCTGATGTCTAGGTTACATTTACAGGCCAGGAAAATTCCTTTTTTTTAATTCAGACTCCCATCTTTTTGTGTGAACTACAGTGTTGCTTTCATAACCAGCTCTGCTATCAGCAAAGGTAAAAGATATTAGGACAGTGGGGCAAAAAAATTATGTACAGTGAGAAGCTTTAGGCAATCATTTGAGTCTCGCTGTACTGCAGTAACAATATAATCAGTTGTCAAAACAGGGGCTTTTATGGTCGCACATCCCTGCGTCATACTGGTTGTCAAACGTTTGATGCCATATTGCTGATCCAATGGCTTGTATGGCATTTTTCTTTTGCCAGCCAGAGAGTGTGGCTACCCACCTTACACACCAGGGCCTCTGATGGCCCCGATAAAGGTTTACAGCCGCTCACCTTCAGGGTTAATGGTTGGAAATAATTCAGTGTCCAAGACAGATATTCCACTGGTCAAACTGGTGTACTTACCGAAGTATTACCTCGTTCAACGTGAGCCAGCAGGGCTAGTTAAAGAGGGAGCCTGGCCACTATTTAAGCAATAAGGCATGACATGGTATGCATTATTATGGGATAACAGCATGCCTTAGGTAGTGAGGCACAAGGCAATGCTGAGTGCCTTATGCATCCAAAAAGTGCCATTATGTGACAATTACTCACACCTTGGATTGCCGTATTGGGATTATGAAATGGTTCCTGTGATACGTCTTTTATAAACTGAGTAATGAGGTTCAGAAAGTAAAGTATTTCTGACCTATGCTGTTGTGCTGGAATAATATCTGGCCATATGATCACATCTGAGCAATCACAGGCCTTGGTTTCTTTTACCCATTTTTATACAAGAAATATATATCACAATTGGCAACAGCAGAACACTCTACTGCGTTCTAAAACAACTTGAATTGTAAGTAATTTGGTTCCTGAGCTTTGCCTCTTACATTGTATCTACAGGTAAGGCTTATTCTGGAGCTAAAATCCTCATACAATATCTATGACATCAGCACAATTTCCACATCAGGAGACTGTCATGGCACAGCAAACCAGGGATTATATCTGTGACTTTTGCTCCAAGAGGGGGGCATGGGGCTGAAACCCCACATAACTTTTTTTTTTTTGTTTAATTAGCCCACAGTTTTTGATAATTGATTACTTTTTTTAATAAAGTAAGCCCCACCCCTGCTATTTTGGTCTACAGCTTCCCACAAGATGCAGTTTTCATGTGGACACCCATAATAATACCAAGCCAAATTTTTTGAAATTCCCACATTTCAGGAATGCTTACTTTTGTAGCAGTGTAACAATGTTCTATGAATGTCAGTGCTGCCTTTTTTTTGATGACTGGAGCCCTTCTTTGTATGAAACATTTATTGCCCCTATTCAAAGTGTACTGGCATTTGGTTCATGGGCTGGCGCTAATTTTGAACCCGTAGTGGTGGGACTGATTCCCAATGTGTTACATAGAACAAAAACCATTACCATCCCTAGACGAAGAGAACAACATTGTGGTGAACATCTCAGATTATCAATTTACCAATGCTGAACAAAAAGTGTTGCGAAAGGGGCTTTCCTTTGTCCCTACACAGGATTTAAATGTTTTTAATACTGCAGTGGATTTTTATAGATTTATTAGAAAACTTCACCTTAAAACTTTATTTTCCATGGAGGACAATATCCGTGAACGACCCCTTGATTTAACAGATGATACTCAGGACACAGCCTTGGAAATCAACACTTCTTACATATCCGGTTTTAAGCCGAATTCCAAGTTCATTCCTCCATCTAACACAACAGTGTTTGTATTTGAGAAAGCATGCCTTCAGGAACTTGAAAACTTAAATATACCTCCAACATGCTTTTATAATTGTTCATCTGAAGAAAGACAGGCTATTGAAAACTTGCAAAAGAATAACTTTAACTTTAACTGTGAGCTTTGCAGGGCACTCACTGTTATCACCTCATTAGTCCTGAGAAAGTACAAGTCACATGTGAAAACTTTTGACTGTTTGCGGTAGGGGCGTTTGTGTCTTCACTGCTAGCATTTTACAATAAAGCGTATTCTATCCTGAGCTATGGAGCTTCTATATATTCAATCAAGTGGTGACTGAGAAGCCGGACTGGATTGTTTTATTTAAGTACTCCCTTCTTTTTTGGCTCCAGTCTTGTTGGTTTGTAGCCACCTTTGTTTTTTTGGTTTGTGTGTTCAGTTTCTGGTGTGCTCTACCACGCTGCTTGCATTTTGTCGGTTACAAGATGTCGATGCAGAACACTGTTGCTACTGCTGCTAGCAGGGATGCCCCTCCCTCCCAGGCATTTTCCAGTTCTTTTGTGGACTCCCTATTTTTTCAGGAGGGTTCAGTCAACCCCCTCTTTAACAGTGTGAGTGAATTATCTAATGCTTCCCATACAGAACCTGCTAATACTCCATGTGATATTGGAACTGCTTTTAGTCAATTTGAACAGACAGCACTTAAGGCACAGAACAGCCGACTATATTGGCAGTGGATTACAATGACAGCCTACCTCATGGTTAACAGAGTGCTATGAGGTTTGTGATACAGCCTTTTTTTTGGGAAGGAATGGGATGGCTTCCTGGCTGGTTGGCAAACTTATCTTCTGAATGCTTCTGCTGGCCTTATACAGTGGCCCAGATATTCAAAAGTGTTGCGCCAGCGCAAGTCCGAAAATGCGCCATTCTGCAATATTCAGTGGGAGGCAGATGCGGACCACAGATCACACTGCGCAAGAGCGCAATGATAATGAATGCATGCGCAACTGAAGGGGGAGGAACCATGCATAAATGGCGCAGTGTGATATTCAACAACATGCGCCATGCGCAATAGGGGAGCAAGCGGAAGTTGCGCGATAGCGGAAATGAGCCAAAATAAAAAGGAACAAGAGAGAGGCGCAAGAACGCTACAGGGAAGGCACATGTTGCTGAACCATAGCCAGCCACACAGGCAACACACACACACACAGGGCAGGACAGAGACAGAGCACCTGGAACCCACAGGAACAGGGAAGGTGTGGGGAGCCACAGCCACAGTGCAGTGCAGAAGGGGGAAGTGCCACACAGCACTGAGGCCACCACAGGAAGGTGTTCCCTGTGCAGGGGAAGTAGCAGCCAGGACAGCGGGGGAACACAGAAACAGCTGCCGGGGGGACTAGCCAGGGACATGGCCAGTGCCACCATCCAGATGGAGGCAGTTATGAGGGGGGTGAGAAGGCAGGCAGCAGGGGGGCGCGGACATGGAAGTGCCCATCGGTGGTATGCCCCCAACAGGCAGTATTGAGCCCACACCAGCTTTGAGCTGTACACCGATACCGAGATCATGGGCCAGTACCGCTTGAACTGGACAATTCTGAGGCAGCTCTGTGAGCTGTGCAGTGATGTGATGTAGGCACCCACACGACGGAGCCATGCTCTGTCAGTGGAGACAAAAGTGACAGCTTGCATGTGCACGCTCGCCACGGGTACCTTCCAGAGACCAACAGGGGACATGACAGGCATAACCCAGTTGGCCGCGTCATGTCATCTCACCCAATTCCTCAGTGCACTGCTGCCACATGCTGCAGAGTACATCCATTCCCCAGCACACCGCGGAGCGCACAGCAAACATACAGGAGTTCCACAGGGTAGCACGGATGCCTGGCGGCTAGGGGCAATAGACTGCACCCATGTGGCCATCCACACACTACCCGGCCCCGGAAGGGCATACATTAATCGGAAGGGGTATGCAAGCATCAACTGCCAGGTGGTGTGCGATGCCAGGGGGGTGCATAATCAATGTCTGTGCCACGCACCCTGGGGGAGCACATGATGCCTTCTTCTGGCACCAGTCATTACTGTGCCACAGATTCGAGAGTGGGGACATCCCCACTGGCCTCTTAGTGGGTGAGATGCAAATCACATGGAAAGACATGGAGCTTGGGAGGGGCATAGTCACAGGTGACATGGGTATTGGCTTAGATGGCCCAAGGCAGGGTGACGCTGATTACCAAACTAACTTCCACCCTTTACACACAGGTGACAGTGGATACCCACTCTGTCCCTGGCTGCTCACACCATACCGGCGGCCCGTGGCCCCATCACAGCAACGCTACAGTGAAGCACATGCCACCACACGCAATGTCATCGAGCGGGTGTTCGGGATGCTGAAGGCACGTTTCCATTGCCTGGACACGTCTGGCGGTGCCCTACAGTACAGCCCCTCAAAGGCCTGCAGGCTATTCCTGGCCTGTTGCATCCTGCACAACATGGCCAATGACTGTGGGATAGCCGTAAAGGTCGAAGAGGGGGACAGTGATGGGGACGATGGGGACGATGAGGATGCTGGTGAAGATGGTGATGGGCAGCCCCCCCTTGGGTGATGGGACCCCCGACTGATCCGGCTGGCACAGCTGCACTGGGACACCATCACAGAGGAACACTTCAGCCAACCCAGGTAAGTCATGGGGCCATGTGCAACCACCAGTGGCAAAGGCACAACTCACAAACACGCATGGAAAAACACCAGGGGTGCATGTCGTCAAGGGAAGTGGCCGAGCATGGAACTGTACACACTGCCAGGGATGGGCAAGGTCTAACATGGCACACGGTCACACACACACCTCACAAGACATGTACAAAGGGTAGGAGGCACGTCGACCCCGACTGCCACCACTAGCCACACACATGTCCACAGACCACCACGCCCAGTGCCTGTCATTGTGCATGTATCAGACGCTGGGCACCATTGCACAGTGGTGGACAGCGCAACACAGGCATCATCATGCACACGCCACAGCAGACAGCAGCTGGGAGGGTGTGCAGATGGAACGTGTGTGTGCGTGCAGGGCCAGGTACCCCACCCATGCATTGCATGCTGAACAACACAATACACACAGGGCAGCATCAGACAGTAGCCATGCTGGGAGACAGGTCAGCCACGCACCACAGTGCCACGGCCTCCACGGATGCATGGGCAGCCCCGCCGAGACCCACCAGCAGTGACAGGCTGACCAATGGCCTCATGGGGTGGCACCGACAGTCCCCCAGGGGTTCCACTGCGTGAACTCGACCATGCTCATGCAGGGGTCTGCAGCACACCGAACATGCCTGCACCAGGCGTGCTCAGGATGCCCAAGCTGAACCCGGTGTCGACAAGGAGGGTGTTGCACGACACTGGGAACGGGGGTGGACATTGCACTGCGTGGTGTCTGCGATGCATTGGCAAATAACTGTGTGCCCATTGTGGCCATGACAGCTGTGATTGCCTGTGTCTGCATGTCAATGGCAGTGGTCACATCCTTCCGCAACTGGTCCATCCCTGCCAGGAGCAGAGCAGTGTCTCTGCTGCGCTGCTCCTCTGCCTGGTGCAGAGCCGCACTGATTGCATCCACCACTGTCACAAGCTGCATCTGATGATTGACTGATGCTTGGAGTATGCGGGTGTGCTCATCTAAGAGGTCATCTGCCTGATCGGCATGCAGTCCCTCATGGTGTTTGCGGCCCTGATGGTCAGCACCCCTTGAGGGTGAGCGCAGCACACCAGGGCCAGGCCTGGGCATGTCCACAGATGGTGCACTGACGCGGCCCCCTGACACTGTACCCCCATGGCCATTGGCCGACTGCTGATACTGCCCCTCCAGCTGCCGCTCTCCAGGGCTCAATGGTGCCGCCGCAGTGGCCACAACGGCCCCACTGTCCTGACCACATGCCAGTGCTGCCCCACTGGTGCAGACAGGCACAGGCTGGGACTGTGATGTCTCGCAGGCCTCCACAGCAGCACCACCCACAGCCATGCCCGTGATGTCACCTGCTGTGTGGCCATCCTGTGGCCCACACATCTCACTGCCCATGACATTAGCTCCATCATCATCGGTGATGGATCCGGCACCAGCCTGAGTCTCAGCATGCTGGCATCCATGGACACTGGCACGCTGGGACACGGGCAGGGCCTCCTCCGCACCTGCTCCACCAACACCAGTCCAGACGTCCAGGCAGGCCCACTGTCGCCCTGACCCTCGTATGCCTGTGGAGGTGGACAGGCCATCCTCCATCTCCATGCTACCGCCCTCAGTGGAGAAACCCACCACTGCTGACCCATGTAGATGCTCAGGAGCTGTAAGGGAAAAACAGTAGCATTAATGTATGTGACCTACCCTGCCCCCCCCATTGACAGACCAGGACCTACCATGCAGTGACGGGCTACCACCCGTCTGGAATCCACCACCCGGAACACCTTCGATGGCACAACGCTGCATGCTGCCAGCAACCCGCTCTTCTTGTGGGGTCAGGTGTTGCACCTCTGGCTGTCCCCCACTGGTTGCAGACCGTGCTGCCCTGATGGCAGCCACCTTCTCCTTAATTCTCCGCCTGTCCGTGCCTATCTTCTTTTTGCACTCCTGCACGGACTGCTGGTGGCTGCCATGCAGGTTGACAGCACGCGCCACCTCTTCCCATACAGTAGCACGGGCCTGTGGTGTTCTCTGGCATCCACTGAGCAGCGGCTCCTGGTCAAGGTAGGCCTCAAACAGGGCATCTGTGTCTGCCTTGGTGAAGTTCGACCTCCTCTTCCTCCCACTTCTCTGTTCCTCTTTCTCCACCTCACGATCGGTCATTATTCCTCCTGTAAGAATGACAGGTGTTACCTGTGACTGTGCAGTCCCATGCATGTCTCAAACACCACAGTCCACACTCCCAAACAGCATGCAACTCACCACAATAGACTTCAGTAACCGACTATGGCCAGTGCAGCCCAATGTCACAGTTTTATAGCGCAACGCATGCAAATGAGGCGAGGTGTATTTTTAAGTGGATGCAAATGCAGTGACTGCGCCATTGAATGGCTGATTAGCTGATTTGCATATGCTGGCTGAATATCGCGCTGTTGTGCTTGGTGCAATTGTGTTGAACGTGCTGAGCCAAGGGTGCAGTTCTGTGACATGCACAGTACACACCTAACTGCGCATGCCTGGGTTGATGACGCAGGCACCTGCTGCGCTGCTGACGTGCTGTGCATGGGAGGCAATGCAGGGCACGGCCACCATTGTGCCAGTGGCGCTACTGCACTGTTCACATATATGGCACTGTGGCACTGGGGCACCGTAGGTGCACTGGGGCCACAGCGCTGTAGGCTGCTACAGGAGGTGGCACACAGGCACCCAATTGTGCTACATGCATTGGGCTCCAGTTGTGCTGTGGCTGTCCGTGTGTGAGAGACCCTTGACCCTGTGCCCGACCTTTTCCCCCTAGGTGCCATGAGTCAGGCATGGGTGCACCACTATCGCGCTGTTCAGTGACAGCACGATAGAGAATGGCAGCGCTGTACCACGCAGCATCTGCACATGGCAGGACCGCACTGCCGTGCACCATTTTGAATACAGCTCTTTGCTGAGATGGCGCGGGGAAGGGCAGTGATGTGAAGCCAGGTGGAGCTTGCAAACCTGGTGGCCATTGTAGAGCCCCATGCTGGGGCTCTATATGGTGATGCACCCCTGGACAGGGCCAGGAGTGCAGTTTGGCAGGAGGTGGCTGATGCACTGGAGGAGGCCACTGGTATAGGGCACACAGCAGAACAGTGTCACCACCGGTACAGGGACCTCAGGCGCAGGGACCCGGACCTGCTTGCCCACCTGCGGGCATGTGCCAGGAGGGGCACGGTGCCACAGCCAGGTAGGTGCCCCATCCATACACTGTTATCGTCCATACAGGTATCACGGTTGCATGTGTCCGGCACATGGGGGGGCCATCCAGTGTTGGCCGTGGTGGTGGTATCGGGGTGTGGGGTGGATGGGTATGGCCATGTGGGATTGCACACACATGGGGGTGGGGGGACTTTGCTACCGGATTGTACTGATGTTCCTCTCTCCATGTTTGCACCTTAGGCCGAGAAGAGCACAGGCAGGCGAGGAAGAGGAGGCACCACCTGGAGGACCAGCAGGATGGGAGGGGTGAAGGTCTGCAGTGGCGCAGAGACCAGCCTGATGATGGTGAGTGCCTTACATCCATGATTACTATTGCATGCTGTATAACTAGGCGGGCAGCAGGGCATGGCCACCATCCAATGACACCACTGCCATGCACGCAACTTGTTACAGTCAGCACTGTCCAGTGGCACTGCATGTCTGGGAGTGCATCAATGGTGGTCCATGCGTGCACCGGGCACATGGCTGTGCCACTGCCTTCACACCGCATAGCCAAGTCACTGTACGGCCACGGTGGTGCTGTGCAGGACATGGGCGGTGGGTGTGTGCAGGGCCACATGGCTGTGGCTGCCTGGGTAGGCAGGTCTTGTGGACACGTTCACTGTGGGTGGTCACACACCATCACATAGGCATGGCACATGGCTGTATGCCATGCACAATGGGTGGGCTGCAGGGGGCTGGACAGTCACAGTTATTGACTCTGCTCCCTCATCCTAGGTGGACGGTGACTCCAGGCACTGGAGTGAGGACAGCAGGAGCTGCTCCAGGTGGCGAGGGTGACCCTGGAGCTCCTGCAACGCATGGACTGCCACAGGGTGAGGAGGCAGAGGAGACATCAGCGCCACGTGGAGGAAGACTGGGGCAGGCGCTAAACCATCCATGCCCCTAATTACTCCTTCCCCCCCTGGACCCACCCTCACACCCCTTCTTCCCTCTCCCATATGTTCACCCCTGCCCCTTACCCGGCCCCACCTGGTATGTGGCCCTTCCCCCACATTGTACATAGTTGTATATAGTTTTTGTATTACCTGTTTGAAATACATTTCTTTTGTTATGACAACTGTGGTGGTCTCTGATTTGCAGTGGGCTTCAGGTGCTCAGCTGCAGTGGTGTGCATGGCATCAGGGGTGGTGCACGCATGGGCGTATGTGTGGGTCCAGTAGAGAATCACCTATGGTGTGGGCAGGGGGATCAGTCACTGTCTGTGGTTTGTGTGTTGTTCTCTGTGCACTGGATGCCTATGTGCAGTGGTCCACTGTGCATGCACTGTGTACATGGCACCCCTGTCAGACCGTCCATGGCCTGTGCAGCTGACACCCTTGCATGTCTGTGATATGCACGGTCTGCTGGCATGTCAGTGGTGGCTGTCCATGCTGGATAACAGCTGTACCCGGCACAATGCCAGGTTGCCTGCCATCACCAGTATGGTGCACGTCTGCCTCCAGTGGCACTGTGGCCTCCGCTGTTGTTGTCCCCCCTCCATGCTGTCACTTGTGTCTGTTGCAGGGGATGTGCTCAAGTGTCTGTCACTTGTGCTCCGGCAGCATACAGCTTCATGGTGCCTGCGCAGGGTGGCTGGCAAACCTGTGCAATGTAGGGGTGCTGGCCATGTGTACACATCAGCCATGGCCACACACCAGTGGCTAGGTTGACCCGCTACTGTGTCCCTGTGTTGGTGTGCCCTTGGGTATGGGTGGGTGTTTGCCCATGCACTGTGTTGCATCCTGTGTGGCACATGCTTCCATGCAACACTGTGTGTGTCTGTGCTGTCTGTTGTGGCCAGTGCTGGGATGGGATGTGTCCTTGGGAGGGTGTGCAGGGTGCTGTGCCACTGGTGGTGGGGTCCAGGGCATGCCCTGTCGCATGTGGGGTACCTTGTGTGGCGACGCATGGTCGGTCTCTCAGCTGTACCTCGGGGGGGACGTGCCGGGTGGCACTGTGTATGCTGTTGTTGCATTGCTGTCTGCTGCCACCCACAGCAGGATACACATGGTGGGGCTGCCTTGCAATGCTCCGTGGTGCACATTGTTACATTGTCACAGTGGGGGTGGTGGCATGCATGGGGTGTCCTGCACTGTTGGGCGCTACTCCTGGGAAGGGTGTATGGTGATCGTGGTGCAGGGTGTACTCTGCATTGGTGGAATGGTGTGGCATGGGGTGGTCAGCCCTACTTGTGTGCCAGTCACAGCTTGCCAGAGGGTGTGCTGGGGCACCATGGCCCAGCTGTGGGCTGGTTGCTGGTATCCATTGGCCGGTGGTTATTCCAGCTCTCCCCCGGTTGTGCAGTGCATGGGGTGTGGAGGACGATGTCTGTTCTGCTGTGTGCTCCTCTGCCCATCTGTGGCATGGGTTATGGGCCCCTGCATCCCTGGTTGTGCTGTTGAATTGCTGCCCTGCTCCACGGGGTGTCCCTGGTTGCGCTATGGCGCATCTGGACTGCTCCGCTGAGCATCCCTTGTTGCGCTATGGCACATCAGATATGTGCAACTTCACATCCCTGGTTGCACTATGGCGCAGGTGGTGTGATAGTCAGTCATCTGCCGTAGGTGCATCTTGGCCTGCGCAGTTTTTGAATATTGCGCTTCTTCCACATGGGCGCAGTGGACTTGCGCTTGCTCCTGCTGTTGCGCACTTTTTGGGTGCAGTTTGAATATCTGGGCCAGTATGTTTTAAAAGATGCTGAGTCTTTGGAAAAGGATATCAAATTGGATCTTTTACAAAAAGAACAAGCGGCTCAAGGATTTTCCAGTCATGTAGAATATGCCAATTATCGGATGCTTTTAGAGGAGACCATCCGTAAACGAGATGTATGCATTGAAGAAATTAAAAGGAATAAATTCAAGTGAGACAGAAGGGACTATGCCAAAGGCATGATTTTTAATTGGAAATAATCTCAAACACCTAATAAATCCATTCTTAAAAAACCACG
This sequence comes from Neoceratodus forsteri, assembly GCA_016271365.2. Taxonomy (NCBI): domain Eukaryota; kingdom Metazoa; phylum Chordata; order Ceratodontiformes; family Ceratodontidae; genus Neoceratodus; species Neoceratodus forsteri. The sequence goes on from CM057452.1 coordinate 257,328,033, forward strand.
AGCAATGGATCGCCACACTGGCCCACTCGTTCAGATGATGTATACTCTAGCAGCTCTGAATCAGTTAATGCTTCTAATATTTTTTTACATTCAAGCCCCCAAATAAAGAAGCGTTTTAGCCAAACAGATACATCAGGGAGTTTGTGCCCCCCACACTTACAATACCTCTTCGTATACCCCACCGGGCACAGGCACAACTTCTCAATATCCAACTGTGCCATTATCAGAGCAATCCTTGAGATGCAGCCCCAGGATTGCCCAGTTCAGGGCTGATGTGCCAGGAGAGGCACTAGGTGGAAGGGGAGGGGGTGGAAGGGGCAACAGGAGAAGGGGATTTGCCACACACAGACAAGCCGGGGGAACAGTTACAACAGACGGGTATACCATTGTTGGAGAAGGAGAACAACATTGTGGTGAACATCTTGGATTATCAGCTTACCGATGCTGAACAAAAAGTATTTCAAAAGGGGCTTTCCTTTGTCCCTACACAGAATTTAAATGATTTTGATACTGTAGTGGACTTTTATAAATTTACTAGAAAACTTCACCTCAAAACTTTCTTTTTCATGGAGGATAATGGGCATGAACAACCACTTGATTCAACAGATGATGTTCAGGACACAACCTTGGAAATCAACACTGATTACATATCCGGTTTTAAGTCAAAATACACATTCGTTCCTCCATCTAACATGACAGTGTCTGTATTTGAGAAAACATGCCTTCAGGAGCTTGAAAACTTAAATATTCCTCCAGCACACATTTATAATTGTTCATCTAAAGAAAGACAGGCTATTGAAAACTTGCAAAAGAATTCCAACATTATTTTGAAGCCTGTAGATAAAGTCGTCTCGATTGTTATATTGAATACGGTAGATTATGAAAAAGAAATGCTGCAACAACTATTTATTTATTTATTTAGTGATTAGGAAAAGTCTTTTGAGTGTAAGCTCTTTTACAAAGGTTCCATGTCATAGATTGCAAAACAAAGTACAATAGGAGAAAGCAAAGGTACATCACAATGAATGATACAGCTTGGATTCAGAACTTACAGAATAACTCAAAACATAGGTACAAGTTAAAATAACAAGAAAAACATTTTATGAGGGTGGTGGTGGGGGGGAATAAGCAGCCACAAAGTGCCTTGTCAGTAGTTCAGAGGGATGGGGATAGCTGGTAGTGGGGTGAAGAAAGAAGGTACGAGAGAGAGGTATGTACTGCGGTGGAGGTGAAGGGTGGGGGAAGAAGGGCGATAAGGTATAGGGAGCAATGGTGGGGTGAGGGGAGGCTGAGTGGAGAGGACGTGCTAGAGTAAAATGGTGGGGTGTGAGGGGGCATGGTCAGGCAGCCTGCATTAGTAGTGATTATTAGGGAAACTCACGGGACTGTGAGTTGGAGGATTGGGAGGGGGTGGTGGGTGCCAAAGGAGCATGATGCAAACTGATTGCTGAGGCAAGTCATGCGAGGGGACGGAGGGAGAGGGTACCTGAGGCCTGTCGGATCAAGATTTTTACACTCTCCCTGAGTGGTGATCCCACTGAGAAACATAAAGTTGAAACTGATATTCTATTGCATGAGGCACTATGTAATAATATTATTAATCAAGACACTTTGAAAATTCTTGAAGTAAAATATCCTGTCCGTGCTGTACTATATGGACTCCCAACAATTCATAAATCCCTCAATAAGCCCCCAGCCTGTGGCAAGTATTGGATCTATCATGGATCCCTCAGCACACTTTATCGATCATTATATTAAGCAATTGTCACAAGGCACTCGTTCTTTCTTAAGGGACACTCCTGATCTACTTCATATTTTAAGAGATGTAGAGGTTCAGTCAGACTGGTATTTGGTTAACATGGATGTAAGGGCACTTTACACCAAATACCTGTACCTCATTCAGATGATTTGGAAGCAATGAGACATACGGTATGTTATTGTAAAAAACGGAACATACACAACCTTTTATTGAATTTCTTTTATCCCTTACTGAGAAGGTTTTGACATGCAATACATTTTTGTTCAAATATGTATTTACAAAAGAAGGAAATGGCTATGGGGGCAGCAATGGCCCCTAATTATACCGTTATCGATATGGTCAAGTGGGAAGAAGAAGAACATATATATAGCACCAACAACCCATTTTTGGATAAAATTGATTTGTATAAGCAATTTATTGAAGATTTATTCTTCATTTGGAAAGGCACTATTTTGAAATTGCAAGACTGTGTCAATTATTTGGAATCTACCAATGATAACCTTAAATTTGAAGATAATGGGTGCCTCTGCTGCTTCAAGCAGCCGGGCGGACTCCTTCTGTCCGCCGGCTGCCTTCCTCGCTGTACTGACCACCGATCACCAGACCGAAGGTACGCTGCAGAAACTGGACTGTCCAGAACCATTGACTCTGCCTGCTGACGGGCTGCTGCAGTTCTTTAATTTTTTGCTACTGCTGTTTCCTCTGGACCTTAAGCTAATGTTATATTCTGATTGTGGTACTTAGAAACATCGAAACATAGAATTTGACGGCAGATAAGGACCGCTTGGCCCACCCAGTCTGCCCATTTCCCTGCCTACTGGATAAGCTGCAGATCCTAGTTAACCAGCAGCCTACTTCTTTCTACCCCCACCCCCTAGAATTGCCTTATGACTGTCCCATGCATGCTTGAATTCCACCACTGTTTTTGACTCCACGACCTCCTCCGGAAGGCTGTTCCATGCATCCACAACCCTCTCTGTGAAAAAATACTTTAAATTACCCCTGAGCCGCCCCCCTCTATCTTCAAATTGTGCCCCTTGTTCTTGCACACTTTTTTTTGAAAGATGCTACCCTCTTGGACTTTGTTGACTCCCTTGAGGTACTTGAAAGTTTCTATCATGTCCCCTCTCCTCCTTTCCTAGAGGCTATACTATATTAAGCTCCTTAAGTCTCTTCATGTCTTCCGTGCAGACCCTGCACCATTTTAGTTGCCTCCTCTCGACAGCTTCCATCCTGTCTATGTCTTTATGAAGATTGGGTCTCCAGAACTGCACACAGTACTCCAGATGGGGTCTGACCAGCTGTCTGTACAGAGGGATAATAACTTCTTGTTTTCTACTGGTGATGCCTCTCCCTATGCATCCCAGTATCCCTCAGCCCTCCTTGCTGCCCTCTCACATTGCTTGCCCACCTTTAGGTCATCTGATATGACTAACCCCAGGTCCCTTTCCATTTTTGTTGTTGTTAGTATCTCACCCCCATTGTGTACTCTTCCCCTGGGTTTTTGTTTCCCAGGTGCATTACCTTGCACTTCTTAGCATTGAATCTAAGCTGCCATACATTTGACCATTCCTCTAACCTTGCCAAGTCCCTTTTCATCCTTTCCACCCCACCTTGTGCATCAACTCTGTTGCAGATCTTTGTGTCATCTGCAAAAGACATACTTTTCCTTCCAGTCCCTCTGCAATGTCACTTATAAAGACATTGAAGAGGACCGGTCCTAATACTGAACCCTGTGGTACCCCACTAGTAACCCCCCTTTCTTCAGAGTGGACTCCATTTACTATTACTCTCTGTGTCCTATTCTCCAGCCAATTTTTACCCAGGCTGTCATCTTGGGACCCACTCCCAGGCTAGCTAACTTGTATATTAATCTTTTGTGTGGGACTGTGTCAAATGCCTTGCTAAAGTCTAGGTAGGCCATGTCCACAGCCCCTCCCTGATCTACTACTTTGGTCACCCAGTCAAAGAAATCTATCAGATTTGTCTGGCATGACCTTCCTGCTGTGAATCCATGCTGCCTTGGGTCCTGTGCCCCTCTGGCCTCTAGATACTTGACAATTCTTTCCTTCAGAAGTGATTCCATCATTTTCCCTACCACTGAGGTTAAACTACAGGTCTGTAGTTTCCTGCTTCTGCCTTGCTCCCACTTTTGTGAAGGGAATCATATCTGCCTCCTCCAGTCCTCGGGTACCACCCCATCCTCCCATGATTTGTTAAACAGGGTAGTCAGTGGTGTCACTAATTCCACCCTTAGTTCTTTTAGAATTCTGGGATGAATCCCTTCAGGCCCCATTGCTTTGTCCACTTTCAGTTTAAGAGTTCTTTCAGAACCCTTTCTTCTGTAAATGGGCTGGTATCAACTTCTGTATCCAGAGTGTTTCTACTGTTTGTTTTAGGTACCTCCCCCACTAGGGGTGCCATCTAACATATCTTGCATAGGTCTTCATTTCCTCACTGTAATCTTTACCACAAGTAGAGCCTCTGGCTGGTCTGCTTTCCTAATTAACCTTTGCGGGTCTTTACTTTCTGCTTCTCTGATCCACTTCTTCTACTTGTTATGTCTCTCCAAATTGTCTTGCAAATCCTAACTTAAACGTGAACCTAAGCCTGTTTACAGCAATTTTGCACTCCAAGGGTAGTTTGAAGTGCAAGTTCATTTAGGCTGCAGGTTTGTAGATTGTAAAATATTACAGCTCTCTTTGTTTTAAGGTCCAGTGGTAAGCTACCCTGGATCAGAAACTAAGTTTAAAGTGATACAGTTTTTTCTGTTTAGACCAGATTCCATTTGGGTCACAGTTATAAGCTTTGCCCTGCAAATAATTCAATTTCTCTTTCACTTTCTATCCTTCTATCTCCTTCCTGCTTGAATTTTTGCACCCACCCTTCAGCCTTTATTAAATACTCTCCTTCCCCTCGGCACCGCCCCTAGACAATCTTCATCCTCCCCTCTCACTAATATTGCAACTCCTCTTAAAGATACAGAGTGCAGCTATTAGGCCTAACACTTGTCCTGTCTTCTCTTTAAAGACATCTTCCTATTTTCACCATCTGCTTGCCTATCAGCTTTGCTTAGTGCCTGCTCTGCTATCTACTGTGCAGTTCCATACCTGGGCTGCCTCTCTTGCTACCCCGTGTAATTTTCAAGTTGCCTTGGTACCCCCTGCCCTAGCTAATAACATCCTATCTTAACCTACATTTTATATCTTAAAATAGATCCACTGTGCCTGATCGTGCTCCCAGTGAGCGGCACGGCTAATCCTGCCAGCTGCCCATACCTCCATCCTCCAGACGAACAGGATACCTTCAAGTCCAGTTAAGTGTCTGGGCTAGCACTGTGCAGGTTTGATAGGCGGCCACCTGCTGCCACCCTCCTCTAATTGGACTGCTGCTCTCTGCTCGGCCACTGTTTGGCCCTGTCTTTTCTCTGTCGGATTATCAGTCTCTGGGCTTCAGCGCTCTCTGCTTTGCATTGACTTTTGCCGAACACTACTGCTATCTGTCTAGTCTCCCATTGGTTCCTTATAAAATTCCGCCACTAGGGGTGCCATCTAACATATCTTGAATAGGTCTTCATTTCCTCACTGTAATCTTTACCACAGGTAGAGCCTCCGGCTGAGTCTGCTTTCCTAATTAACCTTTGCGGGGCTTTACTTTCTGCTTCTCTGATCCACTTCTTCTAAATAATTGCTACGCTAGCAGGAAACACTTCGATGTTTTTGCTCTATCTCTAATTTCAGCCAAGGGTTAAAACGGTGGAACACGGTCAACCTTGGCAGTCTTAATTTTACACACACTATCTCCTTATCCCTAAGAGCTAATCCTCTGCCTCAGTATACCACTATCCCTCCTACCCAAGTCAAATAGTAACACTATGATGTAGTATAGTCTGATATGGGCACTCTTGTCATTTGTCCTTTTACTCAGCCTGGACACTGCCACATGGGCTCTCCCATGTAACCAAATGGCAAAAGACTCCTCAGAGGCTTACCGCAACTATAGTTTCTCTAACTTGATTGCAGAGATAAAGCCTGATCTGCAACCTAACCCTATCCTCCTTGTTAGAGGCAGCATCTATTACCCTCTACATGCCAGGAGGAAGCTGCCATGGAGATGTGCTTTCACCCTAACCTGCCACTGTGCAAGGCTTTTGTTCCTAGCCATGATCATTATTCTGCTATCTGGGGACGTCAAACTAAAGCCAGGTCCACCTACCTGTTTCTTTTCCCCAAATGAGTTATCTGGCATGTCCAAGAAAGGATTATTAATTGCCCATATCAATATCAGAAGTCTTACCTGTCATCATGCGGGAACTCGAGGCCTGGGTGAAACTCTACAATCCTGATGTACTCTGTCTCACAGAAACTTGGCTAAAACCCAGAATACCTGATGATGTATGCTCCTTGCCTAACAATTCCCTGTTCCGGCGGGATAGATCCTCATCCAAGCGTGGAGGTGGAGTTGCCCTATTCTTCAAAAACCACCTCAACATCTCTATTGTCCTGGCATCTGCCTCTCCTGCAGCGTGCAAATTTATACAGGCAACTATTGTATTGGGGGGAAAAAACTTCATATTATCTGTGCCTATAATCCCCTTGCTGGGGGAATAGTAGGTGTTCAAGAACTCCTTGACATCACCTCCCAGACTGTAAATCATAATGAGGCTGTCATCCTAGGTGATCTTAACCTCAGTTAGTTAGGGTCAGCTCAAATATCCTTCAATCACTCACGCTTAGTTATAATTTTCACCAGTTGATCTCTGAAGCAACTAGAGCCACATCATCCCATCAAATGGGTACACTCCTAGACTGGGTAATGGTTAACCATATGGAACATGTGTCAAAAGCAGGAATCCTTGCAGATGCACTAACAGACCACTCACCCACTTTTTGCATCCTATCTATGGTTGCGCCTCCATCTCCTCCATCAAGACTAATCACGTTTACAAATCTAGCTCATATTGACCAGGATGCATTTCTCTATGATGTCTCCAATATCGACTGGGCAGGTATCTATCAAACAAAGGATGTGGAGGTTGCTCTACAGATATTCATAAATAAATTTCTAACCATTCAATATAAACATGCCCCCAAGACTACTATGAGGGTCAGAAGAAAACAGACAAGGTGGCTGCATAAAGACCTCCTTGGTAATCTACGCCAGAGGGACACGCTTTGGATTTGCTACAAACAAACTGGCTTACAGTCAGATCTTATTGTCTATCGTGAACTAAGGAACAGATGTAAGAGACAAGTTAGAGCTGCTAAAAGCAAATATTGCAAGGACCTTCTACAAAGCTCAGCCTGTGACCCGAGGAAATTCTGGGCCCATGTCAAAACATTTCTCGGTACCTTGCAGTCGGTCACTCCTGATGAAATGATCATAAATGGAGCACATTGTAATGACCCTAGGACCATCTCAAACAGTTTTAACAATCTTTTCTCTGATCTGTCATACTATACTTTGGCTTTACAAGCTAGTGGATCGCACTCCAATCTATCTACCACAATACCATCAGACAACCATACTGCCCTATCGTATGATGCTCCTCCAGCGCCACCATTCTATTTCAAGGCTATATCAAGAGTGGAAGTCCTGAAATTACTGAGATCCATATCTGCAAATACCAGCTCTGGTTCTGACTCACTGGAACCTCATCTTCTTAAGCTGGCTGCTCCATTCATTGCCTCTCCGATTGCCAGAATCTACACTTTATCCCTTATCCATAGCACTGTGCTGGACCTATGGAAATCTGCAAGAGTAACGCCTGTCTTTAAAAAAGGTGATCCAAAGGACATGGCCAATTACAGACCTATAGTAATTCTCTCTGTCCTTAACAAGATCCTAGAGGAAATAGTTGCATCACAGACCACTGACTACCTTACATGCTGCAATCTCCTCTCAGACACCCAGCATGGTTTCAGAAAAGGTCATAGCACCACCACGGCTCTTCTTCAACTAACTACTGATATTCTGTCCAACATGGACTCTGGAAAACTCACAGGTACCATCTTCATTTACCTCACTAAGGCTTTCGACCTTGTAGACGATCTCCTGCTTCTCTCCACTCTCCATAAATTCCATTTCTCTACCCCTGTTGTGGACTGGTTCTGTAGCTACCTGTCAAACAGGTCGTAAGCTGTCAAATTTAACTCCTCCCTGTTCAACACGTCTACTATCAACCTTGGGGTCCCCCAGGGCTCTATACTTGGGCCCCTTCTGTTCTCAATTTTTATCAACAATGCAGCTGAGGTCCTGGAATCCTGCTAAGCTATTCTAAGCACTGATGACCTGATCATCTACACTAGTTCTTCTAGTATTGCCTGCATAGACACATCACTTACTTCAGACTTCAATAAGGTCTTAGACTGGCTACTAGACCGTAAGCTTATACTAAATGAAAAGAAAATGAAAGCCATGCTCCTAGGTTCTGCAGCAAAGATTAAGGCCTATTCTAGTTGGCTGGAGGTTCTTCACCCAGGAGGATTTCCACTTGAAAATGTTACTTCCTTCAAGTACCTTGGGATCCTGCTGGACCAGTCCCTGGATTTTAATCTTCACATTCAGTCCTCGTGCAAAGCTGTAAACTCGAAACTAGGAGTAGCTTACAAAATGAGCTACATGCTTACACCCTCGGCCAAATTAGAAATTGCCGAAGGTATTCTGCTCCCAACCCTTACTTATGGTGCCTCTATTCTTACCTCTGCCCATAAAACCCCCCTACTAAAATGGGATGTAACTTATAACAATATATGCCGATTTGTCTCTTTGTCGCCTCAACTCAAACATCACTGCCTTCTTTATAAGGATCTGAATTGGCTCTCACCCTCTGCCAGTAGACAATACTACCTTGGATCACTAATGGACTCGATCATCAGGGAAAAAACCCATCCTAGCTGGTGGCGTTGTTGGTCCCTCAACCATCCTCCCATGGCCTGCGATCAGCTGACAAATCCTTGCTCTATATTCTGAGATGTCGGACGACTAAAGGCACAGGGGCATTCCAATTCTCTGCTCCCAGGCTATGGAATGCTCTTCCACTCAACCTCCAGCTGTCTCAGTCTCACTTTGGATTTAAAAATGAATATCGTCGTTATCTATCCTTAGCTGATGCTTGTACATGCTTTGACCCAACTTGAAGCTCCTTATACTTAGCAGTAATGTCAACTCTGCTCTAATCCAGCTCCAAGACTGTCTCCTCTTCCCCTCACCATATTTTTCATTCTCTTTGTAAATAACTTCTTGACTACTAGCTCTCTTCCTTCTCGAACCTTGTTGCTGACCATCCACTGTTGTTTTGCCAATCACCACTCCTGACCTTCCTTCTGTCAGTCTTTCTTGTTATGTTTGAACATTCCTCACAGTTCTCTCTATATAACCTTACTATCTTATTAACCCTTTCACTCCACAGGTCAGGTCCATGGTTTCTGCACTTATTATATATCTTACTGCCATTATCTGTATAATGCTTGCCATTATTTTTTGTTGTTTCTACCCATTGTATTTTTGTAGCACTGCTGTACTGTTCCTCTATTTGTATTATTGTACCATGTTGCTGTTGTTCAACTGTTCTCCTTTTGTTGTACTCTCCCGGGTCGTGCCTGAAAATAGTCATTTTATGGCTAGTGCACCTACCCAGTTAACTAAAACTAAATAAAATAGATAAATAATTTTCTGGACCTTACAGTTTCCAAGGGACCCAATAGTGACATCATTACACAGCTTTACAGAAAGAACACTGATAGAAATTCTCTATTACATTATCAAAGCAGTCATCCTACATGTTATGACCAATATCCCGATTGGACAATTTATGAGAACAAAGCAAAACTGCTCTGAAGACATAGCTTATCAAGCCCATGCCACCCATCTGACCAATAGATTTTTGGAGAGGGGATACAACCAAAATGTCATTGAAGAGCCCAAGAAAAAAGTGGATTCTATGGATAGAGACAATCTTTTGACCCATAGTATCTCCCTAACTAGCCCCTTTCAGCCTGATTGATTGCCCTCTTTTGTTTTCACTGTGCCCTCTTTCTTCTTGTTAGGCTATCTAATCCCTGTATCCATTCCCTCTCTCCCACAAGCATACTTCTCCACAGCCCTCTGGGCTTGCACCGCAACCTGTGGCCCGGAATTGAAGCTTGGAGCATCTCCATGGCATGAGGAGAACGGCTGCCACTCACCCCCCAAGACTATCCACCAGGTACAGCCATGGCTCTCCTAGGCTTTGAGAGCTGACTCAAACTCTAGCACCACCAAGGGACTCACCCTCATTGGATACTCTGCACCCAGGAGTTCCCTGGTTGGCGAGGCTGCCCTGCATCTCCAATTTTTAAAGTGGTCTCGGGCTTGTAGTGCTCTTAACCTTTTGCTCTGCAAAATTTTCACCCACCCCCTTCCACCCCCCCTCCAACCTTAATTAAATACACTTTGGCCCTGCCCACCCACATATACAGAGAGTATCGTATTCCATACACCTACCTCTTAAAGGGCAACAACCACTGAACCTAATACCATCTACTAAGGTGTGTGCCTATTCCTACCATTGTATTCTGCCCACTCCCCCACTAGCTTAGCTCAACCACCAAATGCCTACATACAGACACGCACTCTATCTACCTAGAATGCAGACTCATATTCACTGGACATTGATCCTAATTCTCATCTGCTGGCTGAAGACTTACCCTGACTGGGGTTACAAAACCTCCCCTAATCCACAACCCCTGAATAACTTGAGGTGTACCTCCTCTGACCAGCTGCTGGCAACTGCCTTTAATATTCTCCCTGAACCAGTACTTGCCACTAGCACCTAGTCCTGTATCTATAGCTGCCTTACTGCATGGGCAGACCTCTGCAGCTTCCAAAAAACACCCCAGAAACCACAAGCAAAATCAAGCCTGCTTATCTTGGCTGCTCTCACCACAATCCCTCAGAAAACTGATCCTCCTATTGCTTATACTGTCTGGCAATGTGCATCTGAACCCAGGCCCTGGACATCCCCAGCAGGTGATGACACTAAGCTGGGCCATCTAAGGATAGTATCCCTGAACATTGGAAGCCTCATGCCTAAGCTCCCGCAATTCCAGGCATCGGTGGAATTGATCAAACCGGATGTTATTGCCCTCACCGAGATGTGGCTGTCTCCCAAGATCCCTGATACTGCAATAACCCTTGATGGTTTCACCATATTCAGGCAGGATAGGCTGTCTAAGGGGGGGTGGTGGCTACTTGGTCTACATCAAATCTGATATAAGGGGTCAAGTCCTACCGGCCAGTATGTGTAGCAAGGATGCACAAATTCTCAGTATTAAACTCTCTACTGGTCAACAATATAAGGTCCTCATACTCTCAACACTATATCTACCCCCTGGTAAACAGGCGCCCAGACTGGATCACTTCTTTAGTAACCAAGGGCTTATCAGCCAAAACTGGGAACAGCTCGTAGTCGGAGACTTCAATGTCAATTGGCAATCCCAAGATGCAGCAGCAGCTAGAGACAAAATATCTAGCCTCTACCTCATTCAATTGGTCACACAAGCCACAAGGATAAATTATAGGACTGGCTCGAGTATACTTATCAATTGGCTCCTATCCACTTGCCCCGACCTTATCATGGAGGTCTCTGTTCTACCTGACTCCCTAAGTGACCACTCCCCAGCTGTGTGCACCTGGTCCAATAAAAAAAAAAATTAAAAAATAAAGAACCTCTGTGTGCAAGCACTGAGGCAATGGTTACCCCAAAGGACATTTGGCCAGGAAGCCAAGTTTCAAAGAAATACAAAATCACACATGACCCCACAATGCAAAGCATCATGGGCTACATATGCAAATCACCACAGAATATTATGCTGGTTTAACTTTAAGCAAAAATGCATGGTGCCGAAAGGTCTCTCACGCCAGTTTGCAAAGGGTGCCAACAAAAGACATAGACATGTTTCGTCCTATCAGGACTCATCAGTATGCCTCATCTGTTTGATACCCCAGTGGAATGAACCAGCTAACCTAAGATGGTCTATCTGGGTTATGTTGTGGTGAACCCAATTAAAACAATAACCATTTTTTTTTAATTAATAAACATCTGTGTTCAAGCACTGAGGCAAAGGTTACCCCAAAGGGCATTTGGCTGGGAAGCCAAGTTTCAAAGAAATACAAAATCACACATGCCCCCACAATGCAAAGCATCATGGGCTGCATATGCAAATCACCACAGAATATTATGCTGGTTCAACTTTAAGCAGAAAAGCATGGTGCCAAAAGGCCTCTCACACAGTTTGCAAAGAGTGCCAACAGAAGACATAAACACAAGTTTCATCCTACCAGGATTCATCAGTATGCCTCACCTGTTTGAAATCTCAATGGAATGGACCAGCTACCCTAAGATGGCCTATCTGGGTTATGTTGTAGTGAACCCAATTAAAACAAAAAACAATTTAAAAAATGAAGAACCTCTGTGTGCAAGCACTGAGGCAATGGTTACCCCAAAGGGCATTTGGTCAGGAAGCCAAGTTTCAAAGAAATACAAAATCACACATGCCCCCACAATGCAAAGCATCATGGGCTGCATATGCAAATCACCACAGAATATTATGCTGGTTCAACTGTAAGCAGAAATGCATGGTGCCGAAAGGTCTCTCACACAGTTTGCAAAAGGTGTCAACAGAAGACATAGACACGTGTTTTGTCCTACCAGGACTCATCAGTATGCCTCATCTGTTTGATACCCCCAGTGGAATGAACCAGCTAACCTAAGATGGTCTATTTGGGTTATGTTGTGGTGAACCCAATTAAAACAAAAAAAAAAATTAAAAAACTAATAAACATCTGTGTGCAAGCACTGAGGCAAAGGTTACCCCAAAGGGCATTTGGCTGGGAAGCCAAGTTTCAAAGAAATACAAAATCACACATGCCCCCACAATGCAAAGCATCATGGGCTGCATATGCAAATCACCACAGCATATTATGCTGGTTCAACTTTAAGCAGAAATGCATGGTGCCAAAAGGCCTCTCACACAGTTTGTAAAGGGTGCCAATAGAAGACATAGACAGATGTTTCATCCTACCAGGACTCATCAGTATGCCTCATCTGTTTGACACCCCAGTGGAATGAACCAGCTACCCTAAGATGGTCTATCTGGGTTATGCAGTGGTGAGCCCAATTAAAACAAAAAAAAAACAATTTTAAAAACAAAGAACCTCTGTGTGCAAGCACTGAGGCAATGGTTACGTCAAAGGGCATTTGGCCAGGAAGCCAAGTTTCAAAGAAATACAAAATCACACATTCCCCCACAATGCAAAGCATCATGAGCTGCATATGCAAATCACCACAGAATATTATGCTGGTTCAACTTTAAGCAAAAATGCATGGTGCCGAAAGGCCTCTCATACAGTTTGCAAAGGGTGCCAACAGAAGGCATAGACAAGTGTTTCATCCTACTAGGACTCATCAGTATGCCTCATCTGTTTGACACCCCAGTGGAATGAACCAGCTACCCTAAGATGATCCATCTGGGTTATGTTGTGGTGAACCCAATTAAAACAAAAAACAATTTAAAAAGCAAAGAACCTCTGTGTGCAAGCACTGAGGCAATGGTTACCCCAAAGGGCAATAAGTCCAATAAGTTCACAGAGCATTCACCTCAGAACACCAGAACTCACATGCTAAGACCCAGTCAGCTGGAATATTTCCAAAAGCACCTAAGGTTAATTGATTGGTCACCTCTTGACACCGCCAGAGATAGTAACCAAGTCCTAGACTACTTCTGCTCAGTCTTTACAAATGCCTGTGATATTTTGGCCCCCTACAGCTCAAAAAAAGTAAGAAGGGTCACTAACCCTTGGCTCTCTGGAACCCTAATCGACCTTATGCGACTCCAGGACAACCTCTGGCATAGGACCAAAGCATCTGGGAATATGATCAACCTCACTGTCTACAAAGCAGCCAGAAATAAGTGCACAGCACTTATCAGGCAGGCCAAGGCCTCCTACTACAAAGACCTTCTAAACAGGAGTTGGAGAAAAGGAAAGGAATTCTGGAACTCAGTGAAATCCCTTACAGGCAGGACCACCAAGGGACACCATGATCTTCTAAGTACCCCATCAGGGACACTCCAGGATCCAAGTGAAATTGCAAATGCATTTAATACTACTTTCATGGACCTAAGTGCTGTGCTCACCAAGGAATACCTCCCTTCCCCCCTAGTCTGGACAGCCCCCTAACTTGAGCCTGCCTCCTACTACACCCAACAGCCCATGGCCTGTCTACTTCAGACACCTCTCCAAGGCTGAGACCAAATGGTACGTCAAGCGGGTAATGGGAAAGACCAGGATGGGGAGTGATGCCATCGACATGAAGCTAGTAGCCCTAACACTAAATGAGCTAGCTAGACCACTTACTAAAATCTTTAACACATCCCTATGAACAGGCATATTCCCAGACAAGTGGAAGGCAGCACACGTCACGCTGGTCTACAAATGTGGAGACCAAGCTTGCCTCTCTAACTATCACCCCTTCTCCATTTTACCACCTCTCTACAAAGCCCTGGAATGTGCAGTATCTGACCAACTTACTGAGCATTTAGAGAAATACAGCCTGCTAAGTATGCAGCAGCACAGTTTCCATAAATATCACTCCACCTAAACAGCCCTGAGAGACTACACTACACAGATCTATGAGGTTCTGGATAATGGAAGAGCAGTAGGATCCATATTCATTGACCTCACCAAGGCATTCAACACCATTAACCACCAACTCTTATTACAGTGTCTCCTCTCCATAGTCCTTTCATCTAGCACTGTTACCTGGTTCGAAAGCTACCTGTCACATAGAACACAATGTATGAAGATCCTTAACATTCTCTCTGAGCCTAGGAAGGTCAGCCTTGGAGTCCCCCAAGGCTCCATACTGTGTCCACTCTTATTTAGTCTATTTATAAACTCACTACCTGTTGCCTGCCCAGCAAAAATGGTGCTTTATGCTGATGATGTGGTCATTTCTGCATCTGGTAGGGACATCACCACTATAACCACCTACTGACCTATAGGCCAATTTTAAATGGCTAGAATCTTGGTTCTCCCATCATAAACTGTTACTCAGCTACAAAAAATCCAAGTGTATGTTCTTCATGGTACCACAAAACAGGAAAAAGCATGGGCCCCTACACATAAGTCAGAAAGGTGAGCTACTAGAGCAGGTCATCACCTTCAAATATCTTGGAGTATACCTTGATGACACGCTCTCCTTTATAGCACACATTGAACATGTCATCAAAACAGCTAACATCAAACTGGGAGTGCTCTACTGACATAGACAGTCTATGCCCCTGGAGGCTCTTAAACTGGTTACATGCAGCTCAGCGTTATCTACCATTAACTATGGTCTAGTGATCTATGGTGCTGGCTGTGACACTGCCCTGAAAAGGATCATAACCCTCCTCAACAAGGCCTGCCACCTGGTCCTGGGTGCTGACTATCAGATGCATGCATGTACCTTGTATTCGGATACCGGTTGGCTTCCCCTCCATCACAGAATCAAATACCAGGCTTGTCTTACTTGGGGAAAAAAGCATTGCTTGGCCTTATGCCTGAGTCCACCTCCAGATTATACAACCACACCCAACCAACTGTGAACACCAGAAGTGCTACCAAAGGAGTGTTCTGAGTGCCTTTTAAGCATACCTCACTTGCACAATGATCCCTCTCCTACAGGGGCCCTAAATAGCTTAATGACCTTCCTACTGAACTCCTTGGGTCCAGCAAAATCAGCTATTTCAAATCTGGACTCCACAACCTGCTGGCACGTGAGACCACCTGCAACTGTTAGCCCTTATCAATGCCACCTGAGGTCTTCCACATTCCCCAGAACCCCATACTGCCCTGAACAGCTCCCCCTACCCCTTCTCCCACCCACCTCACACACCCCCAACCTGACAATGCCTTCCTGGCTGCACCCTCCAACTTATATTGTCCTTGTCCTGGATCTGTCTAGACCCTCTAGTTCCCCATGTGGCAATTCCTCACTACCGCAGACGAGTGGTTGCTTTGCCATGCACTCTCTAATCACTCTGCCTGTTTCTGCCCAATTGCACTTAGTAACCTGTTCATTGCTCTTAGTAACCTGTATTTTTTGTTTTATGTAGCCACCAGCTATTTCACTTTCATATGTCGATTGTTGTCTAGTGTCACCCTTGTTCCTCTCTCTGTACAATGTTTCACTGATGTAACTCAATGGCTCTGCATTGTGTCACTTGACTTGGAACCCTTATAAATGAGCCTCTGGCTCAAAGGTATTAATCTGAATCTTAAATAAATAAATAAATTAGATTTTGAGTGTTAACAGGAATTATACAATAGACTTTATTACAACTTTTTCACCTCAGTCTCATCTCATTAAGGCTATCACAATATGTAATTGGCACATTCTTGAAACAGCCAGGACACTGTGAGATGTGGTCAATAACACCCCTTGAATAATATACAATAGGGGCACTAACTTGAGGGACATTCTTATACATAGCACATATTGGGATACCACCATGAAAAACATTCCAGTATTAATCTCCCTGTGAAAACTTTCAAATGTGGAAATTGCACATTTTGTAAATTTATTCTTGTGGGTTAACAATTTAGGGACTGTCTCATGTACTGAATATGACATTTGGGATTTCTGCACATGCAATACAATAACATTGTGTACCTTGCTACCTGCAATAAATGTTCATCTTTTTACATTGGTAAGACTAGACAAACATTTAAAAAATGAATCAGTCAGCATAATAGAAGTATTTTGATGATAGATGACAGTAGTGCACTGGCACAGCATGTTAAACAAAAAAGGCAATGATCATGTTTTTCATTTTCAAATGATGGAAAGACTGTATGATTCTGTGGGGGTGGGAACTTGGACAATAGATTGTTACAGAGAAAGACTTTCTGGCAATATAAGTTTAAGTCCTATATCTCTCAAGGTCTAAATGAATTTTTTCAACTCTCTCTTTATTTATCAAATCAGAGTTGCTAGTTTGAATCTGTCTTTAACTGTTCAAGGAGGCATTTTGTCTGTTCATTCTGCTGGCTGCTGGGAGAGGTAGGAATGTGAGTCTGAATCTGTCCAGGAGGCATTTTGTCTCTGAGATTTATTTGCCCTCCCACCCATCTCCACCTCTACACATTATTAAATGCTTAGTTAGTGGGGAGGAGCATATAGGCTCTGCCCAGGGGTGGGCTGATAGCCAAACAGCAAATAAAATCAAAAGGAGGAGGAGCTGCTGATTATATCATGTAAGTGGACATTTGTACATTTAAATTGCATGATCTTGTCAATATCACTCTATTAGGAAAAGGATAAGTTTGACAGCAAAGCAAAGCAAACTTTTTTTGTTAAACGCTATTCCACAAGTGATCATATCGTTGTACATAAAACTTTAAAAACAATATAATCTATGCAACTTCATTGTAAATGAGTTTATTCTCAATCGAGTTAATCCCAATTCATATGATTTTGTATGAATAAAATATTTTACTACTACTACTACTACTACTATTACAACATAAAACAGTTCAATTCTAATTATAAGTGGACAGCTTCATCAATAAAATAAATCCCAGGCTAAATAAATAGGTTTTCAAGGCAGATTTGAAGTCCTCGATGGTCAAACGCTTTCAAATCTGGTGAGGTAGAGAGTTCCATAGGGTCAGCACAGCAAATGTGAATTATCTCACTCCAGAAGTTTTTAGACAGACCCTAGGAACCTCTAGCAATCCCTTAGCAGTGGAGCAGAGGGGGAGGTAAGGGCAAAGTAGATCTTGCAAATACCATGGTTCCTGTCTGTGTAGGGCCTTATAGGTCAATAACCTGACCTTGAAGGTGATCTTCCACCTAACTGGTAGCCAGTGCATTCTGCGGAGCACAGGTGTGATATGGCAAGATCTCGATAAGCCTGTCAACAACTTGGCAGCTGCATTCTGCACCAACTACAGGTGGCGAAGGTCCACCCCTGACAGCCAAAGGTATAGGGCATTGCAGTAATCTAGGTGGGTGGTCACAAAGGCGTGGACCAATGTTGGGAAATCGTCAGGTGGGACCAGGTGCTTTATCTGGGTGATATTTCTCAGATGGTAAAAAGAGGTCTTGACAATGGCTGACACCTGGGAATTTAATGTCAGCCCATCAGCAAGCATAACGCCCAGATTTTGCACCTGACCAGAGGTCATCAACTGGCTGCTCCCCAGCCTTCACCTGGATAGCTGCCCAGCTGACATCCCCTCTGCCTGATGGCCTGGATCCACAACCAACACCTCAGTCTTATCTCGATTCAACCTCAACAAGTTGGTAGCCATCCAATCCTGAATCTCAGCAAGGCAGTTGTTAAAGACTGAGACAGCATCACCCTGTTCTGGTGCAAAGGACATATACAGCTGAGTATCATCTGCATAGCAGTGAAAACTCAGACCGTACTGCCTTATAATGTCTTCTAATGGCAGCATGTACACTGTGAATAACATGGGCAAAAGCACAGAGCCCTGTGGCATGCCACATGACAGGGGGAGGGGACAGGGGCACAGAGCAGAAAGGGGCAAGGGCTGCAGAAGCATATCAGAGTCATAAACAAAGAACTCTGTAAAAGGGAGAGAGACTGTAAAAAAACACTAAAAGAGGGTAGAAGCATACTTAAGGAGTACGTAGGATGACATAAGGAGTTGTGCAGTGCAGTGGGTGTGGAGCAGTGATGTTCAGAAGAACTTTCTGGGAACTGTGGTGCTGACCCATTTGTAGGCAAATAGGCAGGTGAAATAAGAAGTGCACCACTTGTGAGGGGGGTGCTCCTAAGGAGGTTGCAAACCTCAAGTCAACTCAGTAGAATAAAAATAAGAGCAACTTCAGACAGATTTGAATTTCAAAGCCAACGCTGAAATAACTATTAGCAGCCAGACAATCAGGCCAGGAACCCCTGCACTTCGGCGTTCTTGCCTTCAAAGGTGGTATGGCTTAATCAAGCAACAAGTAAACACACTCTGGATCCTCCATGACCCTACAAAACTATTTCCTATTTTGGATCTGACCAGGGAACTCTCTATTCTCCCAGATGAGGTAACTCAATATATAACCTGGACATACGGTCCATGTATTACGACAAGTTTCATGTAAACATATGTTACCTGTATATGTCTAATTTCTGTATTTTTTTTTACTCTGTATTCTTTTCTCTTACACGCTGTATTGTTATTTCTTTAACTGACATGGAGCCTTTGCAAACGAGTCTATTACTCAAAGGATTGTAATTCTGATTCTATACAATAAAATAAAATATAATTTATATACAATGTTGTGACATAATCAAAGAGTGACAATAGTTCATTACAAAAACCTGTGCCCTAATCTGTGTTTACAATAAATCAATTAATACAAGAAACTCATTCATATGTACACATGTGACGGTGAATGAAGCTAATTTATACATTTAAGTGAATCAAAAGAAAGGAAATTATTTGTACATCTGCAGACCTAAGAATTCAGTCATACTGTCAAGTTTTTCAAAGTATACTCTATCTCTGATAATTCCTTCACTTAGATTGAGACTGAGTTACAACTGTCTGCATGTCTATTTTTCCTTAAAACATTTTCAGATGTTAAGGACCTTTTAAACAGTTTTAACATTTTTACACATTTTTAAGTATTATAAGCATTTTAGACACCTTTTGGGCTTTCAAAAAGAAGCAAAGTCTGCAAGTAATTTCTAATATAACACTAGAGACAGTTTAAGATAGAAACAGACAGGAGAGGTAGGACAGAAAAGGGTTGGGGGAAGACCGGGGGAAGGTGAAATTAAAATAAAGGATGGGTATAGAGGAGTGGTTGAGTGGTGGGGGAAGTATGTGGGAAGAAAAGAAGAGGGAAAGAAGAGGGGGCGCAAAGGGAGGTATGGAGAAGAGAGGAAAGGAATTACTATAACAGGGAAAGATGTCACAATATGATCACCCTAGTGCAACTTCCATCCACAGAATGGGAGAAGGAACCTTTCTTTTGGCTGGGGATCTACAGACATGCATTCTCCAACATTCCTGTAAAAAAGAGAAAAAAAGGAAAAAGAGAAAAACAAACATTAACATATCACAACATTTTCAGTTTCATAACTTCTCTTATCGTCTCTTGTCTTTTAGAAAGGATGCAAATGGCATTCAAAACAAAAGAAAGACCGGGGTCAAGAGAAGGTTTGGGGCAACAGTTCCAAATAGTTAACATATCTGGGAAATAATTTTCTGAAATACAGATAAAGTTATTGGAACACGGATTGTCCTTTGTCCCAACACCCTCTTTAAACCCTTTTCAGATCCAAGTTGATCTCTACAAACTTTTTTGGAAACTGAAATTAAAAGTTTTTTTCTCCAGGAAAGCAGAGTCTGAGAACACATCTGACACCATGGGCGTTATGGAGAGCCCACTGGAACAGGACACCATGGACTTTGCAGATGTCTCCATGGACTTGGAAAATGAGGCATTGAGCACTGAAGAAGACATTGATTATATAATCAATGTAATTGATGGGGGCCAAATGAGATCCGCGGGTTCAAGTCCCACTAATGTGAGTATCCAATGTGACATTCAGACTCAGAGAAAAGCACTGTTCTCTCCTGTCTCTGATTTTATGCCAGTTGTATACAACTCAGCCATTTCCACATTTGAAAAGGTGGTTCTGAGAGAAGTAAAACAAATTACACAGAAAGCAGGGCAGCCCAGAGATAGAAATTTTACTGTAAAAGAAATGAAAGCTTTAAATGAACTGCAATCAGATGAGGGAATAGTAATAAAATTTGTGGACAAGGGTGGGAACATTGTCATAATGAGTAAAGAACATTATACAGGCACTGTGTTAAATCTGCTGAATGACACATCTAATTATGAAAAACTAAAACAAAATCCCATGAGTCAGTACAGAACTGAGCTAAACTCTTTGTTACAGGAGGCAGTATCAAGAGGTGAAATAACAGAAATAGAATTAAAGTTTCTGTGGAGTGAGAATCCCCTCGTACCTTGTTATTCCATTTTACCCAAAATACATAAGAACATAAGGGCCCCCCGGGAGACCAATCATTTCCTCAATTGGGTCTATCACAGAGAAACTGGGCTGTTTTGTAGATTTCTTTCTACAGCGAGAGTTAAAAATGTTGAAATCCTACACAAAAGACACCACACATGTTATCAACAAATTGAAAGATATACAGTGGACAGACAAAATGGTATGGCTGACGACTGATGCAGAATCACTTTATACACGTATACAACATGAACAAGGGTTAAATGCCTGTAGATATTATTTGGAAAAGGGGAACACAACAGCAGATATTCATGTAGACCTTATCTTACCAGCCATTCATTTTATTCTGACCCACAATCATTTTGAATTCCTGGGAGATAATTACAGACAGATTCAGGAACAGCTACTGGTGCCTGCATGGCACCATCATACGTGAACCTATTTCTGGGCAAATGGGGAGAACTTTCTGTGTTACAGGGTCCTAATCCATTCCTAGATAAAATAATTCTGTGGACCCGCTTTATTGATGACATTTTGGTTGTGTAGGAGGGAGACATATCAGAGGCAGATTTATTCATAGAATAGCTTAATAATAACAACATCAACATGAAATTCACCTATAAAACTGACCCAGACAGTATACAATTCTTAGACCTTACTGTAAAAAGACCTATTCTTCCTGAAGGTGGCATAACTATAAAGAATTACAGGAAGCCCACAGCCACCAACAGCCTACTTAGGGCAGACAGTGCACATCCCGAAAGTCTAAAAGATTCGATCCCCTATGGGCAGTTCTTACCCCACGCAGGAACTGCATAGAAGATTCTGATTTCTGGGCCCAAACAGAGGAACTTAGAAACAGATTTGTAGGAAGAGGATACAGGGAAGAATTGCTAGCACATGCTGTGAATAAAGCTTATGGCATGAGAAGGGAGGAGCTACTAAAAGAGAAAATGAAGGATTTACCATCCAACACTGTGTCACATTTGTTACTGAGTACAACAATTGGTCAGGACAAATAGGGAATATAGTCTACAGCATTAGTTCTCAGACTTTGTTGTAGTGAGCCATTGAAAAGATCTCGAGCCTCCACCAAATATTGAAATAATCTTGGGCCTCCCATGGAAAAATAGTATACTTTGCACAGTACATCAGGAATAAAGTGAAACTCCTTTGA
Source organism: Neoceratodus forsteri (assembly GCA_016271365.2). Lineage (NCBI taxonomy): Eukaryota > Metazoa > Chordata > Ceratodontiformes > Ceratodontidae > Neoceratodus > Neoceratodus forsteri. The sequence goes on from CM057452.1 coordinate 257,350,003, forward strand.
GTAGTTGTCTCCCACTTTATTCAGCTTACTGTACCCACCCTTGTGACCCCCCTCCACAGCCCAGCCTGCTTGTTCCGCTATTTTGACTCTCAAACCACTGCTTCCCCTTGCTGCAATACCTTCATGGGTCTGACTGCTTTCTCTGCCTGTTTCTCCTCTATCTGGAATGACCTTCCTACCAGTCTCTGCCTTTTCCCTCTCTTACCCTGCTTCTAAGCAACTTCTCAGGAAGGGATCCATTAGCTCTCTCCTACTCTTGCTCCACCTCTCTGCTTATCCCTTGTATTTGGGTTGTTCTACCACCAGTCTAATTGGTCAATTGTTACCTCTCATTATTTGCTTATTGTTCGTATTTGATTGCACTATTGTTCATTGTTAGTGTTTTTCTATTTTGCAGTTACCTTTTGAATTGTGTTCACTCCCCACCCTTTCCTATGCACACCTGAAATGAGCCTTGGCTCAGTGTGCCTTTCCTGGTCACTGATTTTTAAATTAATACTTTACATAAATTCACCCTCTAATATTCTCTTTCAGTTTGCCTCATCCCTTTATATAAAATCTGTAAAACCCAGAATTTCAAATTTGCTTGAGCCTCCCCTGGAACATGTTTGGGGCCTCCCAAGGGAGGCTGGCCTCACCATTTGAGAAATCCTGGTCTACAGGAACTGGCACATCTTGCATTCTGACAGGAACCTGAGGGATGTTGTGGGTGAAAAACCATGCATCACTTTCTCAAGGGGACCAAATTTAAAAGAAAAGTTAGTCCAAAGTAGATTAACTAAATCTGCTAGAAGTACATGGCTGGGTACTAAACCCATAGGGAATTTCAAATGCCAGAGATGCAACATTTGCAGTTACTGTAATACAGGATCTGAATTTGTACATCCCCACAACAGGACACAAACATGAGATGAAGGACTTTATAAATTGTGGCACAGTATTTGTAATTTATGTTTTGTGGTGTGGATGCAAACAAATGCATATAGGGAGAACAACTAGAGCACTTAACCAGAGGATACAGAAAAATGTCAGAAACATAATTAATGTGAAAATAGACACCCCTGTAGGTCTGCAATTTTTCCCGAAAACATAATTCAGACCCTAAATGCCTGAAATTTATGGGAATAGACCGGCAACAGCCCCTCAAGTATGGGGGTGATAGAACCAATTAATTGCTTAAAAGAGAAAGCAGGTGGCTCTACAGACTAGGGACAGTGAAACCTGATGGGTTAAATTATCAATAGGATCTAAAACCCTTTCTAAAAGATGAGAAGATAAGAAAAGTTATGAAACTGAAAATGTTATGATATATTAATAATGTTTCTTTTTCTCTTTTCCCTTTTTTTCTCTCTTTTTTACAGGAATGTTGGAGAATGCATACCTATAGATCCCCAGCCAAAAGGAAGGTTCCTTCTCCCATTCTGTGGATGGAAGTTGTACTAGGGTGATCACATTGTGACGTCTTTCCCTGTTCTAGTAATTCCTTTCCCCTCTTCCCCATACCTCCCTTTGTGCCCCTCTCTTCTTTCCCTCTTCTTTTCTTCCCACATACCTCCCCCACCACTCAAACACTCCTCTATACCCATCCTTTATTTTCCTTTCACCTTCCCCCTGTTCTTCCCCCTCCCATTTTCTGTCCCACATCTCCTGACTGTTTCTATCTTAAACTGTCTCTAGTGTTATATTAGAAATTACTTGCAGACTTTGCTTCTTTTTGAAAGCCCCAAAAGTGTCCAAAATACTTAAAATGCTTATAATACTTAAAAATGTTAAAAATGTTTAAAAGGTCCTTAACATCTGAAATGTTTTAAGGAAAAATAGACATGCAGACAGTTGTAACTCAGTCTCGATCTAAGTGAAGGAATTATCAGAGATAGAGTATACTTTGAAAAACTTGACATATGAATGAGTTTTTATATTAGTTTTTTTTATTATTTGATTTATTGTAAACACAGATTAGGGCACATATTTTTGTAATGAACTATTGTCACTCTTTGATGATGTCACAACATTGTGTATATATGTGAGCCTGGTGCTTGATTAAGCCATACCCCCTTTGAAGGCAAGAATGCTGAAGCGCAGGGGTTCCTGGCCTGATTGTCTTGCTGCTAATAAATAGCTATTTCAGTGTTGGCTTTGAAATTCAAATCTGTCTGGAGTTGCCCTTATTTTTATTCTACCCATTGAAGGCACTTCTCTGGGCTGAGGTAGGAGGTTGCCAGGCTTTGAGCACAGTTGGAAAGAGTACTGGGGACCTTTGCCCCCACCCAGGGACCACCATACCACCAGCCACTGCCACAGAGGGTACTCGATCAGAGGCCTCACTGGACTACGGTGGACTCAGGGAAGTTGAGGAAGGTGGAGCTCAAGCACCCCTCTCACTCAGTACAACTAACGAACAAATATGATTTCAAGGAGAGGGAGAGCCCTGGAAGGGAACCCAAGGTTGTGACCAGGGGTGAAGGGCAGACCCACCAGGAGAGGGGCACATGGGATGGGACCAGAGAATCCCAGGGGAGAAGGAAGCTTCTCCTAGTGGGGGACTCAATAGTTCAGGGTATGGAGATAGGATCAGGCATCAGGAGGGAGAGGGAGGTTAGGTGTCTCCCAGGAGGCACAGCTCTGAGGGAGGGGGAGCAGATCTCAGTTAAGGGAAAAAAGGGTCCAGCTGTGGGGGTGGACATGGAGGTTACAGTACAGGAGGTATAAAAGGGGGGGGTTCAGGGTAGTTATGACATTGAGGGTAAGGTGAGCTCCAGGTGGGAAGGGGGACAAGTCAGACACAAAGAGTGTTAGGGGAAAAGACAGGACTGGGGAGGCAGCTGGGGGTGGAGTTGAGGGTACAGATAGGGACGCAAATGTGCAGGTCAGGGTGGACTCTCAAGGCAGGCACAAGGAAAGAGAGTTTGGAGGAGGTATGAGAAACAAGGGGGGGAACGTGCTAATGCTGGGTGATTCCATACTAAAAGGGGTCAGTTGGGGGAGTAAAGGGGAAAGACACAGTCTGTACCTGGGCTGATGGCAGATAAAACAGGACAGGCTATTCTGAAGTGTGCAAAGAGGGGAAGACATAAACCACATGTGGTGGTGCACGTGGGTACAAATGACTTGGCAGGGGAAATGGTAGAGGTGGTTAGGGAGAGGTTCATGGAACTGGGTAAGTTGAGTGAGGAGCTTGGGAGCTCAGTGACCTTCTCTGAGGTATTCCCAGTGCCCAGGGCAAGTACAGCAAGGAAGGGTGGGATAGATGAATTCAACAGTTGGCTGGGAAACTCGTGATGATCCAAGGGGTACGGGTTAGTGGGAGGCTGGGGCAGGGTCTGGGACAATAGGGATATGTACACAGGAGACAGATTATATTTGAGCAGGGAGAAGGGGGTGCTAAAACAGAGGTTTGAAGAATACAAAGAAACAATGGTTAATATAAACTAGGCGGGGGTGGTGGTGAGTGGGTTGCTGAAGGGAATGCTCTCCAGAGAGGGGAGATAAATGAGCCTACCCACCGTACAAACTGGGTTGGAAGTTGGGAGGGATTGAAGGGTGGGAGGTAGTATAGTGCAGTGGTTTAAGGCTCTGAACTACAATTCTTGAGACCTGGGTTTGAATCCCAGAGCCCCCACTTGCATACTGTGTGACCCTGAGCAAGTCACTTAACTTCCCTGTGCTCCCAGATCATACCTGTAAACAAGCTTTCAGCTTAGTGTGTTTCTCCTGGTTAAGTAATTGGGGAAAAAAGGGTGGGGCTGAGAAGGGTGTGAAATTGGATAAGAAGTGTAAGGGAATATCTTGGAGGGTTGTCTCCTTGAATGCAAGGAGTCTGGGGAAAAAAACACAGAACTACAGGCTCTCTTGGCAGAGGGGATGGTGGACATAGCTACCATCACAGAAACATAAACCAACCAATACCAGGACTAGACCTGATGATCCCAGGCTATAGGATTTATAGGAAGGATAGAGGCAAAGGGAAAAGGGGAGGGGTAGTGATGTACATAAGGGAAAGGGTAAAGTGTGCAAGGGAAGAGGGGGAGGGGGAGGAGGGTAGGACAGAGGCCTTGTGGATGTAATTCCAGGACACAAGGAATAGGATTTTCAGGATGGGGGTGGTATACAGGCCACTGACTCAAGGAGAAGACCTGGACAGGGAGCTGGTGGAGCAAATTAGGAAGATGTGTGGGAAAGGTAACACACTGATCGTGGGGGACTTCAATCTACCAGGAGTGGATTGGAGTACCCCAGCCACCTTGAGTGCTTGGAAGCAAATACTCCTGGATGTCTTCCAGGACTGCTTTATGGCACAGATGGTCACTGAGCTGACTAAGTTGGGAATACACTAGATCTAGTTCTGGATAACAGGGAAGCTGTAAGGGAGGTGGGGTGGAGGACCCACTGGCTGGGAATGACCACCACTCAGAGTGATTCACACTTAATATGAGCAGAGAAGCAGTGGATACAGGGACCAGGGTGGTGGACTTCAGGATGGTAGGATGAGTGAAATCTTAAGGGGGCATCTGGAAGCAATACTGCCACACTGGGATGCAAATCAGAAATGGGAAAAAATCAAATTGGGGATATTGGAGGCTACTGAGACATGTACCAGATTGCAGAGCAAAAGGGAAGGGCTAAAAAGCCAAGCTGGTTAAGTAGACAGGTCTTAGAAATGGTGAGGGCTAAAAAAGCAGCATTCAAGAAATACAAGAAATCCAGGGAGGGGAGGATAGGGAGGAGTTTGTGAAGAGATCCAAGAAAGTTACCAGGGGAATCAGAGCAGCTAAGTCCTCCAGGGAATTGAGGCTGGCACAAGACATTAGGGATGGGGAAAATGACTTCTTCAGATACATACAGGAGAGAAGGAGCTGCAAGGACCAGATAGTGAGGATCAGGATGGACGGGGTGAGTGGGCAGCGGAAGGTGTGGATCAGGCAGAAGCACTGAATGAGTACTTCTGTTCTGTATTCAGCGGGAGAAAGAAGAACCTACTGCAGGGGTGGGCAGGGTGGGTGGGGAGAGGGTAACAAATGGGGTGATCACTGAGGGTAGGTTATTGGAGGGGTTAAGGGCTCTGAGGGTAGATAAGGCACCAGGACCAGATGGCATACACCCTAGGGTGTTGAAGGAAATGGCTGAGATCCTGGCTGGACCGCTGGCTGAACTATTCAGTACCTCCCTGGACACAGGGTGTGTACCTCATGACTGGAGGATGGCCCAAGTGGTACCCATTCATAAAAGTGAACAAAAGGGTGAGCTGGGTAATTATAGGCTAGTAAGCTTAATTTCCATTGTAGGAAAGCTGATGGAAACAATACTTAAGGAAAGGCTGGTGATGTTTATGGAAGACAATGGGCTCTAGGACAGTCACCAGCATGGGTTTGTCTCTGGAAAATCCTGCCAGATGAACCTAGTTGAGTATTACAACTGGGTCATGAGGGAATTGGACAATGGTCATTCAGTGGATGTTAGATACTTGGACTTCAGTAAGGTCTTTGATTCAGTGCCACATGGAAGATTGGGAGGGAAGTTGAGATACCTGGGAGTGGGGCTAAGATGGTTAAATGTATTGAGAATTGGCTGCAGGGGAGACAGCAGAGGGTAGTGGTGGTGGTGGAGGGGACTTTCATCTCCAAGGGCTGTGATGAGCAGGGTGCCTCAACAATTGGTACTGGGACCAGTGCTGTTTGAAATATTAATAGCGGACATCTCGTATGGCATCAGGAATAAGATCCGTCTATTCACAGATGATACCAAATTGGGAGTGGTGGTGGACGATACAGCAGGTTGGCAGGGGCTGCAGGATAACCTGACCAAACTGTTGGAGTGGTTAGAGGTGTGGCAGTTGGGGTTCAATGTGAAAAAGTGCAAAGTCCTGCACTTTGGAACAAAGAACCCAGGGAGGAGTTACCAGCTGGGAGGGGTGCAGCTAGGTTCCATTGAGGAGGAGAAGGATCTAGGGGTGGTTTTAATGGGGAAAGATGAACAATACAGAGCAATGTAGGAGGGCAGCAATGAAAGCTAACAGGATGCTGGGTTGTACCGCGAGAGGGATCTCCTCCAGGAGCAGGGAGGGGATCCTGCTTCTCTACAGGGCACTGGTCAGACCACACCTAGAGTACTGTATGCAATTCTGGTGGCCATATCTGAAAAAGGATGTGAAATTACTGGAAGAGGTGCAACACAGGGTAACAAGGATAATCCAAGGATTGGAGGACAGACCATACGAGGAGAGACTGAGAGAGTTGAACATGAACTCCTTGGAGGGGGAGAAGGGACCGGGGGAATATGATTGAGACCTTTAAGTACATAAAGGTGATAAACAGGGCAGGCACTGAAGGAATACTCAGACTGAGGAGGGGTAGGGACACAAGAGGGCATGGCCTTAGATTGGAGGGGGGAAGATTTAGGACTGAAATGAGGAGATACTTTTTCATGGAGAGAGTCGTGGCAGAATGGAATGCTCTACCAGAGGAGGTGATATCCAGTAAGAGAGTGGGTAGTTTCAAAAGGGGATGGGCAAGGTGAGAGGGGGGTAATTGGGAAGGGGGGTAGGGCAGCTGCAAGGTGAGGGTGCTAGCTGCACACTTGAGCAGACTTGATAGACCAGGTAGCCTATTTCTGATGGCAAATTCATATGTTCATATACATATTTACATAAGTAGCTGTATAATGATATTAAATATTTATTGATGGTCTGCTCTTGTATACTTCATGGTTATTTGGGAATCCTAGTAATATGAATTTAACCTAGGTAACTTATTCCTTTTTTTCTTATCCGCTGTGCATGCTTTTTTGTCTGTCTTCCCTCATCCTTTGCTCTCACCCTTGCCCCTTCTTTTGTCCTTTTTCCCCTCATTTATCCCTTCCCCTTTCCCTTCCTTCCCTCCTTTTTATCTTTATCATGTTATAGTTCATCACTAATTTTGTTCTATGTATTTATTAATTAACTTGGGGTGTATTTATGGAGTGTGTTTCTTTGTATATGTTGTTCAGTATTGCAATGCTCAATGCACTGTCACTTTAACTGTGTGCTTTATAGAGCACTCACTGTTATCGCCTCATTAGCCTTGAGAAAGCACAAGTCACGCGGTAAAATGTTTGGTTGTTTGCGGGAGGGGTGTTTGTATCTTCACTACTAGCATTTTACAATAAAGTGTATTTTATCCTGAGCTATGGAGCCTCTATATCTTCAATGAAGTTGTGCCTGGGAAGCCGGACTGGCCTGTTTTTTGAAAGTACTCCCTTCTTTTCTGGCTCCAGTCTTGTTGGTTTGTAGCTGCCTTTATTTGTTTTTGTTTTTTTGTTTTAACTTGCTTACAAGCCTTTATGTGGAATAGTGTCGAAGGCCTTGTTGAAATCCAGGTAGGCCACATACACCGCTCCCCCGATCCATTTTCCTGGTCACTCAGTCAAAGAAATCTATCAGATTTGTTTGCCATGACCTTCCTGCTATGAATCCATGCTGCCTAGGATCCTGTGCTCCACTGGATTTAAGATATTCCATAATCCTATGTGCAGCCAAACATCAGCATCTTCATACCAGAATGTGCAGGGCCCTTTGGGCCCAGTGCTGACACAGCATTCTGCCTGGCTGTGTGCAGTAACCACTGTCATGCCATAATGGTGTATCTTGCTGTCAGTAGCTCTACACAGAATCCTGTGGACCCAACATAAAAAAAATGCAAGAACCATATATTTTCCCTGAAACCCAACAGACCTCTCTCTCTCTCTCCCCCCCTCCCCCTCCTCTTTCTTACTGCACTATGCACTTTATGTATACCTCCTTGCTACCACTGGGTTGCACTTCTCCTTCCCCGAAGTTCCAGGTCACTTGAGTGATGTTTTATGAGTGAACACAATTTGAGCAACAATAAATGAGTGACTGTTTTTTGAGTGACACTACTTTTCAGCACAACACAATACTGTGTCAACTTTAGATATACCCCTCCCCATATGCAACCAGCAGCGTGCTGCGCTGGCTCCAACTAAATTCCTGGACATTGCAGCACCTCAGGTAAGTACTCCAACTGCAACACCTGGCTATCTCCTTCTGCACTATCCATTTATCGTCCAATGTGTACCTGTTGCACAATGTAACATCATCCGGTGCAGCCATGCAAGGATAATTGTCTTTGTTGTAGCAGGGGGGCTCCATCCTCCCTGCATCCCCCACAGGGGGCTATGCCCCCCACCCCCTGTCTTAAGGATTCCTACTCCACACTGCACATTGACTCAGGGGGTGCTGTATTTGAATAGTCACTCAATTTGTAGGGTCACTGTACTGTGCCTGTCACTCATTTTGGAGTTGCCCAAGTTGATTTGCTCATTTGTCTTCACTCATATTGCATTTCTCAATTGACATGCTACCCTCCTCCACTTGCATATATTGCACAAATATTGTATAAATTGCATATATGATTGTAGATTAGTGTTGTGCTTAGTCCTTCTATCTACCTCGTAATTATTGCTTGATCATATACATTACTCTCCTCTTCCTCCTTTCTCCCAGGACGTATCTGGAAACGAGCTGTTATCAGCTCAGTATGCCTTTCCTGGTGAAACTTTCCAATAAATAAATAAATCTTGCTGTAGCAATCAACAAAAATTCACATAGTTCCTTTCAAAACCAGTCACAGAACTCCCCCCCCAAAAAACTCACAAAACCACTACCATACATCACAAAAAAAAACTATCTCACAAAAATTATAAACCTATTTTTAGTTTTACTACTCATGCCTTAGCAAATTTTAGTTTTTAGCTAAAATAAGAGTCTGTTTTAGACAAAACACATACAAAAAGTATCCCCACGAAATGCAAACTGTCAAACATGCAAGTTATAACCACAAAATAAAACTATTCCCACAATGTCTTTCAAAAACACAGACTCCCCCCAAAAACTTACAAAAGCAATTCAATGGGTCACAAAACATGTCTCGTGAAATTTTAAATCTGTTTTTGGTTTCATCACTCCTGACTCCACAAACTTTCCTTTTTAGTTACAATGAGGACAATTCTTTGACAGAACACATAAAAAAATTCCCCACCCACAACTTAAACTGTCAAGCACACAGGTTACAGCTGTGTAATCTGCCTCATTTTTAAATCATCACTGCACAATTATTGCCACTATTTCAAACTGTCACAAAAGCAAAAATAACTTATGAAAGCAAAAACATGAGTGACAAATGCATACTCACGGAATCATAAAATATCTATGTTTTCAGCTCTCGTGATTTAATAAAAAATTATAGTTCCAGCAAAACAGACAATATCTATCCACAAAAAAAACATACCAGAGGTTCTTTATTTACAGAAATATAAGTGTGCTGTGCACATGCAGAATGCATGCCACATGCTTAATTGTTCAATGTTTGCATGCGGTGCGGTTTGCAAACACAAAGTGAACCTAAGCGAACCAGGTCTAAAAGGCAAATCAGGTTCGCACGCTGCAAGCTTGACATATGTACAGCAAATAAGCTGGTACAAACATCTGAAAATCACATCAGGTTTGCATGTTGCATGCTTGCCATGTGTGCAGCAACTAAGCTGGTGCAAATCTCATCTTAAAAAAACACATCCGTTTCTATTTCTCATACTACTGCTAGCAATCAAAGCCATTAAAGTACACTTTTCATTGATTTCTCATTAAAACTAGATGGTCTCATTAATTTTGATTCTTTTGCAAGTTGTGTAATGGCTTTTGATTTTTGTCATCAAATTGCCATTCATTTGTAAAAGTATTGTTTGCTTACTATATTAAATGCGTAGGATATAGTCAGCCAACATCCCCCATTCCAGATGTGTGAAGAGGGGCCTCTGTATTGTGAAGCCTGACCTTTTTGTTTTGGGACTTGCAAATCCCCTTATGCAATTTAGTGCTAAAAATGTCAGTGCTGGTGGCTCAGTGGGTAGCACACTTGCCTCTGAGGCCGGGAGATCAGAGGGCTATTGGTTCAGTTCCCACATCTGGCACTTGGGTTGATATCCCAATACTGCCACTGTAGTGCAGCATGAGGGGGATGCTGCACATCTGAAGTGCCATTTTCAGATGAGACCTTAAACCGAGGTCCCACCTGCCTGGATTGGTGGTAGTTCAGGTGGATGCTAAAGATCCCATGGCACTTATCGAAAAAGAGTAGGGGAAAATTTTATTGAAGAAAATGGAACAAAACAGAACAATAATGCAGTATACAAATTACTGTGACATAACAAAATATATAAACTGTAAAAATAAAAATAAAATAAATCACCCAATTTTATCTATAATGAAAGGTACATCGTTTCAATGTTTAGCCCATTTGCAGGAAAACATATGCTTCTTTTCATACATGCATTGATTACAAAGTTCCTTTTCCACAATAGTAACTAGCTTCCCTGGATCTTGATAAAACTGTTGCAAGACAAATTTACATCTCGCTTGCCATAGTGTAAATTTAATAAATGAAAGAATCAAATGTACCATCTCCTTTTTCAAACCCAGATCTCCCCGACTAAATCCCCCTACCACTTCTGTATACGTCAGTTGTGTCCGATAAGGGTTTTGCCAGGCATGTGCCAATGTCTCCCACAGTTCTCTCATGAAAGGATGATGAATAAGAAAATGAGACATAGTTTCCACCTGGCCAATACAACACATCCTAGCGCACATACATTCCTCAAGCTTTTTATGCTTGGTATTACCCTTTACAAATAGATGTCCATGGGCACTTAAACAGGAGATGTCCCAGATCCTTGGTGGAATACAAGGGTCTCATAAGGATTCCAAAATTTCTACATAAAACTGTGGATCTATATCCTTAAATTGCACCATTGGTTGACTAATGTGAAGACATACAGAAGTATAAACTACTTTATTTGTGGTCAAAGTCAAAACATTTAGCTGTAATTTCCATTGTTTTAATTTCTTAAGTGCTGGCCTAAAACACACACAGTTGGTCTTGAGAGCAGTCTGGATCTCCTGCCCTCCCCTGAGCCCCGATGATCGCTGAAAACAAGCTCCAGGAGGTCGTGAGGGCAGTCTGGATCTCCTGCCTTCCCCTGAGTCCCATGATCGCCAAAAACAAGCTCCAGGAGGTTGTGAGGGCAGTCTGGATCTCCTGCCGTCCCCTGAGCCCTGACGATTGCTGAAAATAAGACAGCTCCAGGAGGTCGTGAGGACAGTCTGGGTCTCCTGCCCTCCCCCGAGCCCCGACGATCGCCGAAAATAAGACAGCTCCAGGAGGTCATGAGGGCAGTCTGGATCTCCTGCCCTCTCCCGAGCACCGACAATCACTGAAAACAAGCTCCAGGAGGTCATGAGGGCAGTCTGGATCTCCTGCCCTCCACTAAGCCCCGACGATCGCCGAAAACAAGGCAGCTCCAGGAGGTTGTGAGGGCAGTCTGGATCTCCTGCCTTCCCCCAAGCCCCAATGATCACCGAAAACAAGGCAGGTAGTGACCTGATGGCAAAGGGAGTGCTCCAGCTTGCTTGCTTTGTCTGTGTGAGCGGTGGAATTTTGGCACCTTTTCTTTAAACAAAAGACTCTATTTCTCATTGGCAGAGCTATGCTGATAGTTTTTCTCTGCCTGGCTTACCCCTCTGCCTTGCGGTATTTTAATCCAGGCAGGAGGGAACTTGAAGGGATTCATTTTTTGTTTATTTGTGAATGTTTTATTTATTGCTGTACTAAGGTTTTAGACAGGAGCCTAAGGGATTATGTGCCCATAAATTGGTTTAATCTGGTGTTGTTCTGTTCTGTATTTAGCTGCCTAGGATGCAGCGGGCTCTTATTTGATCAGGCACCCTCTCCAAAACTGTACTAATTGTGGAGCCAACAAAAGACCAATCCCTTAGCTGTAACCGAATTAAATCAGAGGAAGTTGAGATCGGGGTGCCTCCTACTGCACATCATTCTTTGTGCCTGTATTTCAGCCCCTCCTCTCCCTACCTGACATAATTACCCCATCTCTTTCTCTCCCCAGCTCCAGCAGGTTGTGAGGGCAGTCTGGATCTCCTGCCCTCCCCCTAGCCCCAACAATCGCCAAAAACAAGGCAGGTAGTGACCAAATGGCAAAGGTAGTGCTCCAGCTTGCTTGCTTTGTCTGTGTGAGCGGTCCCCGCCGGTGCCGTGTGCTGGTTGCCCCACCACCCCCACCCCCACCCTTGGTAAACTTTTACTTTTATAGGCTGTCCCTCGTGACTGCCTGAACCAATCAGCCCACTTTCCCCTTTGCTCCTAATACTCTTCCATCACTAGTGGCCGCCCTTCAGCAGCTGCAGCACAAATCACTTAAAATGTTACCACTCTCTCTAGCTACAGTCTGTCTACTCATAACCTTATCATCCCTCCCACCCTCTTCCTACCCCACACAGCAATTCACACTAGCACTCATCACTGGAATCACCAAGCAACCTCCCCACTCCTCTTCTGCCCTTGCGCACCATCCTCTATATTGCTGGCAAAACTGGGCACTGGAGCTACCATCTTCCCTCCATCTTTTCATGCTGGGCTGTCAGCATTAAACGTCTCCCCCTCACTCACCTCTATGTCATCCTTGAGTACTCCTTTCCACCTCCCAATCTGCTGCAAGCCACAATGGGCCATGCGCCTAGTAAAACAGCTCTTGTCTCTAGTGCTCCTCATTGCTGGGGACATTGAACGAAACCCTGGTCCAACCCCCCACACATATGGCCACCCTTCCCCCCCAGCTAACCAACTACCAAGAGGCTTCAAAATAGCACACCTAAATATTTGCAGCATTCTGAACAAACTTGCAGCCCTACAAACATGCATCCTATCCCTGTGCCCTGATATCTTAATCATTACTGAAACCTGGCTGAAGCCCCACAACCTCGATGCTGAGTTCTCTATACCTGGCTACGCCCTCATTCAGCAGGACCGCCGGGTTAAAAGGAAGGGTGGTGGGACTGCAATGTTCATCTCCACTAAGCTCCAGTTCACTACAATCAGCCTTTCCGCACCCTCGTTGTCTATAGACCTCCTTCTAATCAAAATCTCTCTCCCTCACTCAATTCCCATATATGTAGCAGGGTCTTACTGCTCTCTGGACACACAGCTGCCTGACATCCTAGACCACTTGGGCACCCTGAGGTCCCTCACAGCCAGTGGTGAGCTACATATCCTTGGGGATTTCAACCTAAATTGGCTCGCCAGTGCTAGCTCTAAATTACGTAGTCAAGTAAATGCACTAAACCTGTCCCAGCAAGTAACTTAATCCACTTGCTTAAACCACAAATCCAAGAAACATACTCTATTGGACTGGGCCCTAACCTCCCACCCCCATCGCATTATTGACACTGGCCTACTACCAGACTCTCTCAGTGATCACCACATGATTTACATGGTATGGAAAATATTCAGACCTAAGGCCCCACCCCCCTTTACAATATATACTAGATCTTAAAAATCCCTAGACCAGATCATGCTCCTAAATGACCTGACCAACATCGATTGGTCTTACATCCCTCAGGCTCCCTCCATGGATGCAGCCCTCGATTTCTTCACATCCAGATTCCTTGTCACCTGGGACTCTCATGCCCCACTTAGAAGATCCAGAGTAAGGAGCGCCCACCTACCCTGGGTGTCTGCAAATCTCTTAGAGCAACTTCTAGTCAGGGACCGAGCCTGGAAAACCTATAAGGTAACGGGTTCTAAATTGGCTCTGCAACACAATCGCTAGCTACGGAATGCCTGCATGAGCCTCATCCGCAGGCCAAATCCAATTATTTCAAGTCTGCCTTCCAATGTAACTCTACACACCCAGCTCAATTCTGGAAGTCAATTAAATCCCTCTTCTCCCTTCCCCTCTGGCCCAACCCCCTTCCCCATCCCTCAATACAGCAGGTATTACTATCACCGCGCCGAGCGCTGTAGCCTCAGAGCTCAACTCCTTTTTCACAAGCTGCACTGGCCTCTCCCTCATCCCCTCACCCTAGTCACCCCACCACAGTTACCCCAGCCTCTTCCCCGCACTCCAACTTCTGCTTTCGTCCTGTTACCCCAACTGAGGTACTAAAAGCACTTTGGTCACTCAATCCCTCCAAAGGTAAATGCCCCTTGGGACTTGACTCCAAAATGCTCCATCTATCTGCCCCAGCCATAGCCAGTCCTCTAGTTGCTCTCTTTAACCTGTCATTCAGACTTGGTTTCATCCCATCTAAATGGAAATATGCCACGGTCATCCCTCTCCTTAAAGGCAGTGACCCCTCCTCCCCAGGCAACTACCATCCTATCTTGCTGCTCCCTATCCTAGCTAAAATCCAGGAGTGTCTTGTGCTCTCACAGCCCTCCCAGTTCCTTGACTCTACCTCCTTCTTCACTCCATACCAGGCTGGTTTTAGGAAACCTCACTCCACCGTCACCTCTCTCCTCTGGATCACCAACACCATCCTCACAGGTATGGATAAAGGGGAAATCACCATGGCTATCTTCATTGACCTGGCCAAGGCTTTTGACTCAGTTTCTTATGCCCTGTTACTGTCCAAGCTCACCCTCGCTGGACTATCTGGGCATGCCACTAGCTGGTTTCAAGCATACTTGGCAGGCAGGTCCCAGTCAGTCCATATTGGATCCACCATCGCCACCTCTCTCTCTCTGTCACCTCTGGGGTGCCCAAGGCTCTGTCCTAGGCCCCTTGTTGTTTTCCATCTTCCTCAACGACCTGCCTTCGGCCTGCCGTCATACATCCATTCGCATCTACGCAGACGACACAGTACTATATGCCTCTGGTCCATTCCCCTCTGCAGTAGCTGCCCATCTACAGCAGGATTTCAACAATGTCCAACTCTGGTTTCATTCTCATCAGCTACTTCTAAACCCCAAGAAAACTGTCTCCCTAACATTCAGCACTAGGGCAAAACTTTCCCACCTTCCCTCGGCCCCCTCTTTCCACACACTTGATGGCTCCCCCCTGGAGGTATGTACATCCTTCAGATACTTTGGTGTCTGGTTAGACCAACATCTTGACTTCACTGTGCAAATCGATCCTATACATAAGAAACTACACCCCATGCTGGGTGCGCTTTACTGCAATAAAAGTTGCATACCCCTGCCAACGCACCTGGCAATAGTCCAAAAGATGATCCTCCCAATCCTGGACTACGGGGATATAGTCTACAGTGTAGCCCCTAAGTCCTCCCTGGCCAGACTTGATCCCCTCTTCCACTCTTTCTGTCATTTCACCCTGGACTGCCCCCCATAACCCATCACTGTGACCTCTACCATTCCTTAGACCTCCCATCTCTCCACAATCGTAGACTGATACACAGTGCTAGAACCACTACGAAATTCTGGTCTCAGTCACTCCCCTCCTGCCTTGCAGCTGCCCTAGCAGCTCTACCCCTGCCAGCATACTCACTCAGGAATAATGATTCCTGGCTTCTTCACATCCCCAACATGTCTACAGTGGCTGGCCAAGCTGCCTTCAGCGATCGGATGCCAAAACCATGGAATTCTTTGCTGGCTGATATTAGGCACTCCTCCAGCATGCTTCACCTCAACGCGGTACTCAAGTCTCACTTCTCCACTATTTGCTCATGCAATTTGCAGTACTGAAGCCCTAATAGTCAATGTCGGCTGCCACCAATTTTTTTTATTTTTGTCTGATTATTTCTTTTACTTCTACTGATGACTACTCTGTACATACCAAATGTTGTGGTCTACCCTGTATATATGAATGTAGTGCTGCCTCTTTCATCTGTATATTTTAATTCTGCTGATGACTACTCTGTATATAAGAATGCTGTTGCCTACTCTGTATAATGTATGTATTGCAAGATGTATTTATCTGTACACCTCCCCCTCGCCCCCCCACCCCAGGGCGCATCTGGAATAGAGTGGTACCCTGCTCAGTATGCCTTCCTGGTAAAACAAATAAATAAATAAATGAATAAACCTGGGCCTTAAAAAAACCCTGAATCTCCCATATATAATAAAGGGGCCGTAACCAATAGCTGGTGTATAGGGTCCAAAGAGCTAAGCTCGGTTTATCATAATCTACCTAATTAGTATGAAAAAAGATGCTATAAAAAAAAAACCTACTGGGTTTATAAGATTTAATCCTCCTTTTTCCACAGGTAAATATAAAACCTCTCTATTAATGGGATTCAACCGACTTCCCCACATTATCTGAAAAACTAAACTTAAAAGTAAAGATTCTAAGGTCCCAGGCAAAGAATGGACCACACTGATAAATAAAAATATTGGAATCAGGAACGTTCTGACTACTGCCACCTTCTTCTTCTTCTTCTTTGTCTGATTCCATGTTTTCCAAATAGCAACTTTAGTGGAGGCTAAATCTAGTTTATTTTTTCAGTTCAAAATACAATTGTCACCTCTCCCAAACCATACACCTAAATATTGAAAAGGATCTGTGGATATCTTTATACCTCGCCATGTTTCTTGTGATGTTTCAGTATCACACAGAGGATAAATAATACTTTTCCCTTTATTAAGGTGAGCACCTGTTGGTGTAGAATATTTGTCAATGAGGTCTAGCACTCGTTTCCTGACTTTCGATCTGCAACTATAACACATACATCATCTGCATAAGCTGCAACTCTTGCCTCCACACCACCTCTTATTGGTGCAATACCTCTTATACCAATATCCTATTGTAATAACCGTATTAGGGGGTGAAGACAAAACACATAAAGCAATGAGCTTAGTGGACACCCCTGCCTGTAAGTTCCTAAATATCCATGCACCAAAGGAATCGCCCTTGCATTTTCATATAGTAATGTGATCCGGTCCACAAAAAAGGATGGTATTCCATAATGAGACAATATACGGGAAATAAATTTATGTGGTACCCGATCAAAAGCCTTTTCTTGATCTAACGACATAATATAACCCTGTAACTCCCCTCTTTACCCTGTTCCACAATTTCTCGAAGTAATAATAAATTATGTTTTATTGATCATTCTGGTACAGTACAGGTTTGAGCTGCTGAAATAAGCACCATAGCTATATTGTTTAAACGATTATGCAAAATTTTCATTAGAATCTTGTAATCAGTATTTAATAGGCTTAATGATCTCCAATTATCAAGGTCGGACCTATCCCCTTGTTTAAATACTAATATTTGAATGGCAATACAGAAATGCATATCTACCTTCAAATTACCTAACACCCAATTAAACACCACCATCAAAACATATTTAACTGATTCACAAAAGGAAACATAAAATTCTGATGGTAAACCATCAATACCCGGGGCAGTATTCTTTTTAAGCTTCTTGATAACCAACTCAATTTCCATCATTGTAACAGGCTTCATTAAATCTCTGAGAAGGACAAACGGTATACTGGATACTTCAAAGGAAGATGAGAACTTGCTTACTACCGTCTCATCAATAGGAGAAGTCTTATACATATCTGACAAGTAATGTGTTACTGTGTGCAAGATATGGGGTCCAGTAGTTACTGTAATACCAGTGGCATCAGTGACTAACTCCATGAACCTATCCGATGCCCTCTGAGTGCAACATTTAAAGCATCCCCAAATCTAGTTTTTCCCGGTGAACAAATTCTGTGTTCATGCAACATAACCGTAGCTTTAGAATATTGTAGTTCTGACATAGCTTTTTTAAGGTTTAATATTTGAGGTGTCAAACTAATATAGTGCATGTTAATTACCAAATAAAGTTTACTCAATTGCAATCGTAGTTTGAGATAGTCTTTATACTTATTCTGTCTAGTCATTGTTGAATACTTTTGAAACAGCACTTTCAAACCCTGTTTCGTCCCCTCCCACCAAGTGCTGATGTTGTCAGCCAGTACTGCCACTGACATTCTAGCATTAAGAAAGTCGGTCATTTTCATGTTTACTTTTGCTTCTTATAATACTGCAGTATTCAGTTTCCAGTATCGCCTTCCATAGTGCAGCCCTGCCATACCCCCCAGCGTGACATGTAGTATGACATGATCCGAGGTTTCTAAAGGAATAGTTTCTTCCCTATAAATATTAACATCTTTCTTTGAAAAGAGGAAATCTATCCTGGTAGATGGAGCTCCCCTAAAATATGTGTATCCTCCCTCCTTATGTACAGTCCGAAATGTATCCTGCTGACCACTCTGTTTAATAATATCATTAAGACAGCTCGAATCACAGTACACTTTCCTAGTATTAGCACCTCAATCCTTCCTGTCCAACACACAGTTAAAATCCCCTCCCCAAAGAACTTTCTTTGTTGTAATTAAATAAGGTTTGACATCCTGATATAATAAAATTCTATCTTTTTTTGTAAGAGGGGCGTAAATATTTATTAATCTCCATCCTTCCCCCTTATACGTTAAATCAAACATTAATGCCCTGCCCAAACATATATCTACCAATTTTGTCACTCTAAACCCATCCCCTTTAAATAAAATACCTACCCCTTCACAAACTGCAGTGCCAAAGGAAAAAATAGAAGGACCCCAACACCATAATTGTCGTGCTGCTCTTACTAATGACAAAGGCTCAGATATTCAAAAGGGTTGCGCATGGTGCAATGGTGCGTGAGCCAATGGACGTCAGCCCATACTGTACAGCTTCAGTCCGAGATATGGCAATTCACATATCTGGACTGAAATGTTACAATATGAACTCACATCCGACAACTCACGCTGTAACAATGGGCATGCAGCCCTACGAGATGTCAGTCGGCCGGGCGGCGAGGCGGCAGGCGGGTGGGTGCTGCCGCCACCCGGCTGGCCAGGGGGCAGGTTGGTGGGGCTCAGTGGCGGGTGGGGAGGGTACACTAGACCACCAGGGTAGTAGGGTATGTTATGAGTTACAGATGCCCGCGATCAGGCAGCGATGGTCCACTGGACCACCAGGGATATTGGACGTGGGGGGGTTTATATTACTGATGCCCTCGATCGGGCACATAGAGGTCCACTGGACCACCAGGGATATTGGACAGGGGGGGTTTCTTTTAGATGAATGCCCGCGATTGGGCTGCAGGGGACGTCGGTCCCTGACGGCTGCTGCCTGGCAGGGCGCTAGGCGCAAGTCGTCGGGGATCGGCACACCTGCATGCTAATGGCATTCAAATGGGGCCATAATGAGATGCAAATGGCCCCTGTGCCTTGCATAAATTATGGCCCCATTTGCATATCCCCTTTTGAATATCACAGGTGCTGTGCATGGCTCAATGGCACTTGCGCTAGTGCATCTCCATGCTCCACTCTGGCCACTTGCACTGGCGCAGTGCCACTGCGCCATGCACAGTGGGAGTGGCCAGGGTGCGATATTCAAAGCTGCTGTGCCATAGCGCAGCTCTGTTGAATATCGCCCAGGCCACACCCCTGCGCAACAGAGTTGAACTGCGCCCAGGCTTGCGCCACAGCCTGACGCAGTTTGAATATCCGGCCCAAAGTGTTTAACCTAGTGTCTTGCAGTAGGCAAATATCCTTTTCCAAATCTTTTAAAGCTGTAAATGTTAACAGTCTCCATTTTGAATTCTTGATGCTATTAACATTTATAGTAGCAATACTTAAATGTAATGAAGAAGGGGAAAGGATTATTTAAGGGGGTTTCCGTAACCTAGAACTTCTCTGAACCCTAGCTTCTATTCATTTTTTCCTGTCTTTAACTTCTCTACACACTTGCTGTTCCCCTTCAGAATCTGAAGATGGTGGGGCTATGGAAGAGGCTTCTGAATCACCTCTGTTTTCCAAATCCAATGTGGTGTTTGCTACCACAGTAAATTTATTTGTCAAAGATATCTCATCTTCCTCAAGAACACAACCCTTTGCTACTTTAGGCCTAGGCCTAGTTTGTTTCGTACCCCTCTTTTTAGCTATACTCTTCACTGTCTTGGGTGGGGGCATTTCAGCTACCAATACTTCTGTCACTGGAACTTGTGTTGTCTCATGTAACAGTGTTTCAGACTCTGAATACATGGTTGGTTCAGGGGTTGGTAAGGGAGTTTCGTCTGTAACAATAATTGTGTTCTCTGCCCTGGGTGAAGAGGGTGGGGGTGGGACATTAGTTTTATCAGAAGGAGGTCTATCAGTAAAAGTTCTCCTTTTTGCTCCTTTCTTTTGAGCCTCCTGAAGTATTGTGTCCTGATTCCTGCGGTCAGTGAGATTATGAGTGGCCCAGGGACAGGACCTATAGGTATGGCCTGTCTCTTCACATAAGTTGCACCTTAACTCTTCCCTGCAATCTGAACTATGGTGTCCAAAGGCCAAACAAAGATTGTACTTCAAGCGATCACAGGCTGAGCCTAAGTGTGTATAGGCCCCACATTTAAAGCAGGCCTGTGGCTGTCCTAGGTAAAAACAATGACCTCTCTCACTGCCTAAAAACAAACTGTTGGGGAGGTGCAGTGATGAAAGTGAACAGGAACGTGCAGGAACTCCGTTCCTGTACCTTTTTTGCAGCAGAAACGGAGTTCCTGTACTTCTTCCCACTGACAGTGGAACTGAAATTCTTAAACCAACAACATAATGATAGTTTCTGGTCCTGTGACCTAAAATCAGGGTTTCCATAACAACATTTGACTTGTACAACTGTGCAATTTTGCTAGAAATACTTCAATATCTCTAACTGAATCTACTAGAGTCTAAACAGATAGACGTGTCTTCACACAGCTATCCTTCAGATTGAAGATCTTCATTCTGCATTTCATAGTTGACAGCGCCAGAGTTCCTGTCCTTCTGGTCTACCACTTGCACCACTGGGGAGGTGTACAGGGCCTAGACTGTTATTCCTTAAACGGACTTTGACTTTCCAACCCCCCATTCCATATACATTCTTCATCAAATATGGGCTGTGGAACATCAAGCACATCACATTTCTTTTGCAACCAATAAATAATATCATGGATTGATACTGATTCATTGCGAAATAAGACCGTCATATTTCTGATAGAAGGTTTAGTTAAAGGAATAGCCTTAAAGGGTAACCACAGTTCAGTAAATTTTAAGGAGTCATATTTTGTCCAAAAACGATCCAGCCCCTGTGGAGAAGAAAAAACTGATGTCACATAAATGCAGTCCCTGAAACATGGATTAAGGCATGAATTTCTGTGGAAAAAAAACCTAACGACCCCTTCAGTAAACTGCGTCCAACATATATGCGATCTGGGGCAATATCTAAGCCCCCTAGATACTCTAATCAGACTGCAATGCATCTCAGCGGGGGGCAGAAAAAGGATCCTTCTTCCTGAATGATTCCCACACTGATTTTGAACATCCTTGAAAAGTAGGTTTCCTCCCCAGTATCTCCCCAGTTAGCAGGTTTTGTAATTTCACCCTCCATCTCTGAGGAGGACGACTCCGTACACTGAGGCGGTTTGTGTTCACTAGGTCGCTCTGGTTCACTAACGTCAGACTATTGAAAGGTTCCATTTGGCTGCTGTATGCAATTTATCACTGTAGGACAAGACTGTTCAGCTACAATTGAGAGAGAATGCCCGGGACTAAGGCTATGCTCCGAGTCTGGGATCCAAATACCATTGTCTCCCCATTTCCAGCCAGCGTTAAACAAAGATCTCTCTAATGAAGTCGGAGATTTCACGCGCTTTGGTTCAGTAACAGTTTTCCCTTCTCTTCCCTTTCGTAGCCCAAGATCACAAACAGAAGCACAGTGGTTTTGCTGCTCAATAGTAAACACAGTACTCACAGTTTCTGCTGTTTCAACACACACAGGCGCCGATGCATCTGGCAGTAAAAGCCCCATTGCAGCTGTCAGTGACTCCTCTGCTGAAATTGACTCAGGCCGATGGAATGTCTTTGATGCTTGCACATCACAGGGCTGAGTCACCCGACTCTCCGCTTCATGTGTACCGGCAGTTTCTTCTGATGGTACGGCCTGCATGACATGCACAACATCTTTCGTAAGCTCAGGGTCTATTGAGTCAGGCTGTAATGTATCAGATATTGTAATACATCTTTACACATTTCCTTAGTAGCGTTATCAGAACCTCTATACTGCAACGATTTGTTTTGCTTAAATATGTAGTCAAGCCATACTTCATTAGATGCAAACAGCCCCAGAGGAGCAGTAACTATATCCTGTGCCTAAGCAATTTCAGCATTCTCGAATTCCAGCAAAGCATTCATAATAGATGTGGTCTTCTGAACTTGACCTGTGGGCTGGAAGACCTGCTCACCCACAGGTTCACCAGCAGAATGAACTTCCATCATGACAGCCTCCATAGCAGCAGCCCCGCTTGCAACATCTCCTCCCTCCAGCTCCACGGAAGAAGTTTTCTCTCTTAATTCCTTCTTTTTACTTTCCAGCTCCTCACTTCGATCTTCTTGATCCATGAAAGTGTCTGAACTCATTTTCTGACCTCTAGTGGTATACAAGACAGGGGAGGAGGCCCTCTCCCCTGCCACATCAGCACTTCCTCCTCCTCTGCTGTTCCTGCTCCAAACTGTGCTTCTCCACTCTGATCTCAGGAAGTCAAGCCCCCTGCTGGCAGAGTAGGGAAATTTCCCCGGTGTCCTGGCCAAAATTTCTCCCATTCACTAAAAGATACCACCAGCAGCTTAATCTGGTTCAATTTCAGTTGCTTTAATTGTTTAATTAGTATTTCGGAAAGATCTTTGAGCGTGAGCTCTTTTACAAAGGTTCCACGTCAGGGTGGACAAAGACAATACACATATTCAGTGGTTACAGAGGCCTGATCATTAGGCATTAAAGAGCGATTACATGACAATTAGACAAATAGGAGAAAAAAAACTGAGCAGTTGTAATTGAATACTAAGCTATTTCTAATCAGTTGCCCTAGGTAGCACAGCCCTGGAAACCTTCAAATCCGTTGATAGACTATGGCAGTGTAACTGCATAGGGTTTAACGCTATCCCAGATGGCGAGAGGCTGGGTGACAGTGAAACAAGGGGGATTGGGTTTGAAGCCAACCACAGACAGCGAGAGGTGGGGGGATAGTGAAACGGGGGGCTGTGATGGGGAGCAGCTCAGAGGCTTTGTTGAGTATGGTGTGTGTGGGGGGTTGGGAGGCAGAACCAAAATAAGTTTAAAGAGGACTGATAGCTTACTTAAGTCCTTGGCTAGGCTGCAATGGAGGCAGGGTTCTTTAGGTAGCCCTGCTGGGTGAAACCTTGGGGGTAGGCCCATCTATCAAGTGGGGCCTGAGAAGCAGGTGCATTTTGAGTTAGACATTAGGTGCTGTTTAAGGCCTACTTTGAATTGAGACAGGCTGTTGTTTGTAATTTCATCGGGAGTTCATTTATCCAGAGGGGGCCACAATAGGAGAAAGCACACTGCCCTAGTGAGGTTCGGCGGAATGGTATGGACAGTGCTCCATTCTTCCTCCATCTGGCGATGTGTGTTGAGAGAGAAGCCTCGAGCAGGTTTCCTATACAGGGTGGGTTTTCCAAGGAGTGCCTTCTTTCCCAGGAGGCAAGTTTGGTATTTGATCCTGTCTTTTAGGTTAAGCCAGTTTGTACGCTCATATAGGGTGCAAGTATGAGTGTAGTGATCTGCACACAGGGTGAGGTGGCATGCCTTATTGAGTGCAATTTGGACCCTTTTAAGCACTGTATCAGTAGCAGCTCCATAGACCACGTGCCCGTAGTCTATCGTGGAGAGTATGGAGCTGGAGACTGAGATTCGGAGTGCTTCCAGGGTGAGGGATTTCTTATGCCTATAGAGGACCCCGATCTTTGTGTTTACCACTTTGACAAGGGAGTCTACGTGGTGCGTATAAGTGAGAGAGTCATCAATGGTGACTCCAAGGTACTTGAACAAGTGCACCTGCTCAATCTGCTCACCAGCCTTGTTGGTGATTACGAGGGGAGCATGCTTGTGTTTGTTGTAGGCGCTGGATTGTAGCATGGCCTTGGTTTTCTTGTAATTTAGTAGAAGCTTTTGCCTACTGAACCAGTCCTTGAGTTTATTGAAAGAGTTCTGTAGTTCTGTTTGTAGGGCAACCTGAGAGGTGCTGCTGCTCAGCAGCACGGCATCGTCCGCATACAGAATGTTTGGTGTCACAGGCTGTGGGTAGGTCATTTACAAAGAGGCTGAAAAGCAGGGGCCCTAGATTTGATCCTTGAGGGACTCCTAGGAGTACATCTCTGGAGCTGGATGATGTCTGCCCGATTTTGACTCGCTGGCTCCTGTGTGTTAGGTAGTCATTGAACCAATTCACGGCATTTGGTGCCGCACCCAGTCTTAGGAGCTGGAGTACTAGTAGAGGGTGATTGACGGTGTCGAAGGCTTTGGTGAGGTCAATGAAGATGGACCCACCAATTTGCCTTCATCCAGCACCTTGAGTGCATAGTCAGTGCATTCCAGCAGTGCCGTGGTGGTACTGTGTTTTTGCCTGAAGCCATGTTGGTTTGGGCAGAGCAGATTGTACTTATTGAGGTATTCTGTGAGCTGACTTGCCGCAATTTTTTCCAAAGCTTTGGATAGTGGGGAGAGAATAGATATTGGCCTGTAGTTTGACATCAGTGCCTTGTCACCATTCTTATGCACTGGAGTTATCAGGGCTTGCTTCCATATCTCTGGAAATTGAGCTAGGGCCAAGGATTTATTAAGTAGCATTGTTATGGGCATGATAAGAATATCAAGGGTGAGAGATAGTAACTTCATGTCTAGCCCGTCACTCCCCAATCTGGTTTTGCCTAGGACTTTCCTGACCATCGTTAGGGCCTCCTTCACCGTCACCCTCTTAAAGTAGAAGGCTGGGTGGTTAGTTATGAGCAGGTTGGCACAACCTTGGTCCTCCACAGGCAGAAGGTAGTCTGGAGGCAGCACTGAAGACAGGTCTGTAAAGGCCTGGTTATAGGCATCAGCAATGGCTAGCGGATCTGAGGAGGATGAGTTATTAATGTTGAGCATCTTAGGGTGCTGCTTTTGATTTTTACCAAGGATGTTCTTGATGTTGTCCCAAAACCTCTTTCCATCTCCCCATGCATTGTTAAGCTGGGTCTTATGGAAATTGGCTTTTGCGAGCCTGATAAGTTTGGTGCACTGATTTCTAGCCGTTTTGTAGCACTGTAGGTCATGCTTACTGCCTGAGTTAAAGGCTTTTCCAGAGGCAGTCCCTCTCCTGTAGGAGGAGAGGAGCTTCCATCAATCCAGCCGTTAACCTCCCCGAATTTTCCGTTTTGTGCGTGGTGCATAGATATCACAGATGGAATTGAAGCCCTCAGTGAAAAAACTAAGGGCCTGGTCCAGCGTAGGTGCCTTGTTGATGGGGGACCAGTTGTAGGCAGACAGGGCCAATTTGAGGGATCCAAGTTTGCCTTTCCACAGAACCCTGCTCTCGATGAGGCGGGGTGGGCTTTTGGCAAGTTTAGTGGTCCATATAAAGGAGATTGGAGAGTGGTCACTTACCACATTCGGGAGAACCCTGAGTTCGGAGAATCGAGTCGGTGAGCTAGCTAAGACCCAGTCAATGAGGGTGCTGGTACCAGCCTTGTAGTTCTGCCTGGTGGAGTGAGTTACGAGCTGTGTGAGATTGTGGGAGGTGATTAGGTCTCTGGAGGGTGTTGCCTCCTTACATAACCAGTTAATATTAAAGTCACCGGTCAAGATGAGTTCTGAGCCCTTTCTGAGTGTGCTAATTTCTTCCATAACAAGAGGAAGGCCTTCCTTGGCTTTCTTGGAGGGCAGGTAGGTTGTGGCGATGGTAAGGGTCTTGCCTTTTAGGCCGACTTGTATTTTTACCACTAGTAGCTCATAATCCTCCACAACTTTGGAGATGGGGAGGACGGAGCAACTCAGTGAGTTTCTGGCATATAGGAGGCAGCCACCACCTTTCCTGCCTATTCTATCAAGTTGAAATGCTTGGAATCCTTCGATGGCCACCTCACCATCTTTAATCCTACCTGACAGCCAGGTTTTAGTTAAGCAGAGTATGTCAGGGGCATGGATGGTCATCCAAGCCTAGAGCTGGTCGAATTTGGCAGTTAGGCTGCAGATGTTTAGCGATGCTATCTTTAGGCTATTCACTGTATGGACCCCTCTGCTTCTCAGGGTTGTTGGTCCAGGATCTAGGTGAACATTTCCAGAGAGTAGCAGTAGCAGAAAGATAACCTTTCTGGCAGATAGAGTGATGTTTATCTTCCCTCGTGTCTTCCGTCACCTGCGCTTAAGGTGGGGGAGGTGTCTATACGCCTGTGTTAAATTAGGGGGAAAGCTAACCGTCAAGGTTACGGTTTGGAAGGTTGGCTTGGCAATAATTGTGTATGGGAAGTGCGGGAGGATAAAAAGCCTATCGTTACTGGAAGTGGTAGCGGCTACGTGTATGCTTTCCTTCCATTTTGCACCCAGTGAGGATTCAGAGTGGGGAGGTAGGGGTCTGAATTCGTATATGGTACCAGTAATGCCAAAAGAGGTAGTGAGGAGTAGTAGTAGGTGGTTGCACCCCATGGTAGTTTGTTTGGTGTTGCTGGCCTGCTTAACTGCTAGCTGGTTTATAGTTGAAAGGGTATATAGTCGAATTAGGGTGAGGTCCCTAACAATAAGGCAGGTAGAGCAGTAATTGAGAGGAGTTAGATGGAGTGGCTGGAGAAAAAGTTGAGAGCATGTGTGTGTGATCCTGTGGGTGGGACTGCTTTAAAAAGTGGCGGTGAGAAAGTGGGTCAAGTCAGGTATTGAAGACAGGGAGGCCAATAGCATGAAAATGTGCAGCAGTGGAGTGACCAATCAGCTGCTAGACTGAGGAAAAGGGCGGAGTAAGGGTCTATTTAATACTGTGAGGAGGTGAGAGGGTGGGAGATCAGGAAGCGCCAGGCGCTGGAAAATCAGCCAAGGAGCAAAGCTGCCAATCAGTGCCTGGCTCCTCCACTGGGTGTCCAGTCAAAACAGCGGCATTCAAAACCACGAGTTTCGGAGGTCTGGTGTGTATCTGAATGTGTCTGGGGGTCAGTCGGGTGGTCTGTTAGCTGTGGCCTGCTCGGAGAGAGCCAGGGCCACAGGAGCAGCTTGGGAAGCCCGCAGATGGGCTGTCTGTGAAACAAGGAGGGAAACGCAGAGGATTAAATACAGTTAGATTACAATAGCAAGCTCAGTGGGGGGCAGGCAATGGGGTAGGACAAAGCATGAGGTAAAGAGGTGGTAAATGCAGGGCAATTATTTAGAGCTAGAAGAAGAGTTATTGGGGGGGGTCTGTGCTTTGGCACCGGGACGTCTGAGGAGGACAGCAGCTGCTGTAAGGTGGTAAGGAGGTGTAAGGGAAGGGTTTGTAGGTAGGGCAGAGAAGAAAGTAGGGTGTTTAGAGAGACAGCATTACAAGTGGGGCAGAGAAATTAATAATTAGCAGAGTGACCAGTGTGGGGAAGGGGCAGGGTTTGTCAGCAGGGCAGAAATGGAAAACTGCAACAGTCTTGCTCAGTAACTAGGTCCAGCAGTCAAACATCAGCTACTATACAATAATACAGTTTGTCCAGCACTAGATTGCACAGCACTAAGTGTCACCGAGAGACTAGACTAGTGGCTTGTAATAGACTAGCTAAGCTGGCAGGTAAAGTAAGAAGACCAATTGATGCATAACATATGTAAATTACATTAACAAAAATTCAGTCCAGAACACAGCACAGAAAGAGATTTCCCTGAGATCAGGAAGCTTACCATTCGTATCCCCCCTCCCCACGGTCACCCCTGAAAAAGGGACTTCTAGACCCAGTGGGCTTACCATGTCAACAACATTAAATAAATAAATGTGTTTCTCCATAACTGTTTCAGCTCACTTACTTTCTCTTTGTCATTCTGTATGGAGCATATACACTATGGCCATACTCAGCACTCTTTGTGCTGAGTAAGGTCTTGCATAGATGCATAGATGTTGTCGGCAGATAAGGGCCTTGTGGTCTATCCAGTCTGCCCTATCCCTCTTTCGAATGCTTAAGGTATTCTAGATGCTACAAGTCCCCCCCTTTTTTGCCCTAGCTTGATAATTTCCATGTGCCTATCCCACGTATTCTTGAATCCCTGAACCGTGAAAACCCCAACCACTTCCTGGGGGAGATTGTTTCATCTCTCCACCACCCTTTCGGTGAAGTAGAATTTCCTTAAGTTTTCCCTTTTAGTCTCATGTTGTGCCCCCTTGTTCTGCTATTTCCCTTCATGTGAAAGATGCTCCCCTCTGGTACCCTGTTGACCCCCTTTAGATATTTGAAGGTCTCTATCATGTCCCCCCTCTCTCTCTCCTTTCCTCCAGGGAGTACATATTGAGAGCTCTGAGTGTCTCCTCATACGACTTATACTGCATCCCCAACATCATTTTTGTTGCCCTCCTCTGTACCATCTCCATCCTGTCTATGACTTTTTGGAGATAGGGCCTCCAGAACTGAACATAGTACTCCAGATGAGGCCTTACTAGGGAGTTGTACAATGGTACCACCACTTCCCGCCTTCTACTTGTTCTACCCCTCCCTATGCACCCTAACATTCTGTTAGCTTTTCCGACTGCTTTGTTACACTGTTCAGCCACTTTGAGGTTGTCTTCTATGACTACCCCTAGATCCCTTTCCTCTGTGGTGGCCTCCAGTGTTACCCCATCTACTTCATACTCAGCTCAAGGATTCCATCTCCCCAGGTGCATAATCTTGCACTTTTTTTGCATTGAAACCCAACTGCCATTCCTCGGATCAGTTTTCTAGCCTCTTCAGATCCCTCCTCATTTTTTCTATACCTTCCTGTGTATCTACCCTGTTACATAGCTTTGTATCGTCCATGAACAGGCTAACCCTCCCTTCTAGACCCTCTGCAATACCGTTTATGAAGACATTGAAGAGCACTGGTCCCAGCACTGATCCCTGGATTACGCCACAGGTTACCTGTCCCTCCTGTGAGCTAATCCGATTTACCACCACTCTTTGTGTTCTGTTACTCAACCAGTTTCTAATCCACATGACCACCTCTGTCCCCACACCCAGATTTGCCAGCTTGTGGATTAGTCTCCTGTGTGGGACTGTGTCAAAGGCCTTCCTGAAGTCCAGATAGGCCACATCTACTGCTCTGTCCTGGTCTATTTCCTTTGTCACCCACTCAAAGAAATCAATCAAGTTGGTCTGGCATGAGCTCCCTGCTGTGAATCCACATTGCTTTGGGTCCAGCAGCCCCTTGTCTCTAGGTAGTCCACCAGCCTCTCCTTAAGTAGGGTTTCCATAATTTTACCTACTATCGAGGTCAAACTGACTGGGTGGGAGTTTCCTGCCTCCTCCCTACTACCATTTTTGTGCAGAGGTACCACTTGTGCCCTCCTTCACTCCTCTGGAACCACGTCTGTTTCCAGTGATCCACTGAACAGCTTAGCCAGAGGTTTAGCCAGTTCCTCCCGGAGCTCCTTTAGGGTCCTCAGGTGTAACTCATCGGGCCCCATAGCTTTATCCACCCTAAGCTGTTCTAGTGCTGTTTTTATTCTGTCCTCTGAAAAAGGTCTAATGTCCACCCCTTCTCCCTGTTTACCCTCTCTATTAATGGGGGGCCATCCCCATTGTCTTCTTCCATGAATACGGAGCAGAAGTATTTGTTGAGGATGGTCGCCTTGTCAATGTCTTTCTCCACTGCCCTGCCTCCCTCTTCCCTAAGTCTCACAATCCCTCCCCCGTCTTCCTCCTCTCGCTAATATACCTAAAGAATGCCTTCCCTCCTTCCTTCACTGATTTAGCTAGCTTTTCCTTGGTTTCAGCCTTTGCTACCCTTACTGCCTTGTTCATTTCCTTTCATTTTTCCAAGAATTCTTGCCTGTCCTTCTTGCTTTGTGTTGCCTTGTACCTCAGGAATGATATCTTTTTTCCTCTTACTAGCTCTGTTACTCCCCTTGAGAACCACAGTGGTTTCCTCTTTCTTTTGCTTTTGCTGCAGGGCCTGGCAAAATGGTATGCTACCAGATGCAGGGCTTCCCTTATTATATCCCACTGTTCCATTACTCCTCTTATGTCATTGTATCCCTGCATGGCCCTCCTGAATTCGTCCTTCATCTTACCGAAGTCTGTGCTCCTGAAATCCAGGATTCTAGTCCTTGTGTGGCTAGCCTCCTATGACATCCTTATGGTGAACCCAACAGCTCAATGGTCACTAGTCCCTAGGATCTCCCCCACTGTGACTTCCTTTATCCTGTCACCATTGACTAAGACAAGATCCAGAATTGCATTCTCCCTTGTAGGCTCCCTCACTAGCTGTGTAAGATCTGCCCCTTGCAGGGATTGCAGGAATCCCTTACTCCTGGCTGAGACTGCCACTGTGATGCTCCAGTCCACATCTGGCAAGTTGAAGTCACCGATCAGCAGCTATTCATCCTTTGTTGCCATGTTCTCCATAGTCTTCAGCAGTTCTCTGTCTACATCCTCCACCTGCCCTTGGGGCCTGCATATCACTCCCATTCTAAGTACTGTTCCCCTCCCCACCTCCAGGGTTACCCACAGCACCTCTGCTTTTTCCCACTTGTCTTGTGGGACTGTTGATTTTATTCCTACCCTGATGTACAATGCCACCCTTCCCCCCTTCTTGCCTTCCCTGTCCCATCTGTGCAGCGTGTACCCTGTAATGACTAGCTCCCAGGCATGGTTGCTATTGCACCCTGTCTCTGTGACTGCCATGATATCCAGGTCCTCAGAGGCCATTAATGCTACAAGTTCTGGGATTTTGTTACCCAGACTGTGGGCATTGGTGCACATAGCCTTCCAATCATGGTCTCCCCCCCCCTCTGCTATAATTCCAGTACCATCCCTCTATTCTGTGTCTGCCCCTCCTGTACTTTACATGAGATCCCTCCTTTTTTTTTACCTATGGCCACTCCTTGCTCATGGCCATGCCTAGTCCAATGTTGGGGGGTTCACTTCCATTCGCTGATCCACTTACCTTCATATCTTTCTGCTGCATCCTCATTTAGGTCTTCTTCTCTGTGCTGGAGACCTCCCAGTTTAAACCCGCCATGAAGACTTCCAATGTCTGCCTTAGTGCTCTCGCACCTTCTCCGGTGAGATGCAGACCATCATGCTTGAACAGCTTCCTGTCCCAAAAGGTCCCCCAGTCTTCAGTGTAGTGCATCCCATTGTCTGCACACCAACCCTGAAGCCACCAGTTGGATTCCCTGATCTCCTCATTCCTGATCTTGTCCTCACTTCCGCCCTTACCCCAAACTGGCAACACATCTGAGAAGGCCAGATGTGTTGTGTACTCCTTTAGGCTCTCCCCTAGCGTCTTCATGTCTGACATGGCTTCTTCCACAGGCATATTTGCTATGTCATTTGTCCCAAGGTGGACAATGATCCCCACAAAATTCTGATCTCTTCTCACCAGCCATCCTACTCTGTCCTTAGCTCTCTGTGCAGATGCTCCTGGCATGCATTTCACCGACGTTTCAGTTCCCTTTGCACTGATGGACTATGCCTTCACTCCTCGCAACATAGAGCCTCCCTCAACCAGAATCTTCCTGTTGCTCTGTGTATTCTTCTTCTCCTTCCTTATACCTCTTTCCTGCTTTCTTGAATCAGGTTTGTCCTGCTCGATTCCTTCTTCCCCACCTGGTTTCTGTCCCCTGACTAGGGGGACAAAATGATTCTGCATGTGGATAGTGTGTGGCTGGCGGTGCCCTGCTTAGCTCAAGGTGCACCACTACTCCCTCCCACCACCATCCATCCCCCAAGACCTGTGGGCCTTTGGGGGAGTGGGTGAGTAAGGGGGGGTGGGCATCCCCAATCCAATCTCCTCTGCAGTCTTGTAGACTCTTCTCTTGCTTGCCATAGCTCCCTCCATAGTTCCACAACTGTCCTGCAGAAGGGGCACCCCAGTCTCCAGAGTGTCTGCCTAGCTACCAGCCCTCCGCAGCTCTGGCAGATCTGGATGTCCAAGTCTTTTTTCCTCCTGACCTGTAGGTGTCACTGTTTCTTTCTCACTTCTCTGCGTCTTTTCTGTTCTCTCTTCCTGTTCTCACTGGTGTCTTCTTTTGGGAGCCCTGCAGGAAGTTCCCTTGGGCTTCTATAAATGTAGAAAGACCCTGGGTTGTTGGGAAGGGGGTAGGAAGGTAGATAGTACTAATACCACCCCTTAGCAGTAGCTGTTAGCAGTTAAGTGATGGGGGAAGGGGGAGATTTAGCTGATTCCCCTCTTCCTCTCCATATTCTTAAAAGCAAATGCTAGCTCCCTTATAGTTGCTAGCTTCCCTGTCCAAAATGAAGTGTTTTTAAAAGTAAATGCTAGCTCCTTTTCAGTTGCTAGCTGTTGTTTCTAAAAGCTGAAGCAAAAAAAAAAAGCATGCACCGTATCTCACATTTTGTCACTGAAATGAGGGACATATACACTCAAAATGAGGGACAATGAGGGGCACTAACCCTCACGATGATCAGGACACATCCTGAAACATGGAGATACAGTTCCTCAGAACATGGTGGAAACCATTGTATTTACTTGTACTGATATTAGCACCTGAGAATGAATTTCTACCATAAAGCAGGTACCTTTAGGTTTGGCAGAGGATGGCAGCTGCCTCCCACATTTGTGCCTAGGTTGTCTTATGGTGTGGCAATAAAGGCATTACATTTGAATTTAATCTTTTGCACAATAAGTGACCTCCTGGCCTGTGTGCGTTCATGCTGCAGGTGCACTCCTGACTCAACTGTGTCTGTATTGTGTTGTCCACTCTTTTCATCTATTAGTGGTGCCACCTTCACACATGACGTGGAGGTGCTCCAGCCAAGCAAGAGCATATGAGTCATGCAAGTGCAGCACTGCCTTTCCTGCCACAGAGTAGACAGGCTGATTAGCATAAGATAGTTGCTGGTGTCTGATTGGTTAACACTCTGATTTGTAATATGGGCATGTAATAAATGATGTGATTGTGCCTGGTGATATGTATCCCATGTCTTTTTATTGTATAATTTTAAGTAATTTATACACATGCTGAACTGATTGTTGGTTTAATAGGGATCACTATAAATAATGATGTGCAAGCATTGACACTTTACTCTAAAAGCTAGGAGTCACCCTTGCAAAACATCAGTTTTGGTTTTTTTGTCTCCTAATGTTTGATTAATGCAGTT
Organism: Neoceratodus forsteri; assembly: GCA_016271365.2. Taxonomy (NCBI): domain Eukaryota; kingdom Metazoa; phylum Chordata; order Ceratodontiformes; family Ceratodontidae; genus Neoceratodus; species Neoceratodus forsteri. The sequence continues at coordinate 257,382,945 of CM057452.1, forward strand.
CGTCCACTTCTGATTTTACTGAGGTGTACTGCACATTATTTTCATAATAAATGGATGAAAATTATATCCATTTTGTGGTTCTTGCCTTGTGGTGGGTGCATTTTTGTTTTTCTAAATGATGTACTGTGTATATTTTGCACCACCACTTTATCTTGGCGCTGATTGCTTTCTGGTTGCTCTACTAGGCTTGCTTCACCAAAAAAACAGCACACCCTTCCCCACAGCAGCAAGCTAGGCCTAGTAGCAGTGATGACAGCAGTGTGGGTGGCCTTCACAGGCCTTGATCAGTGTAGTGCGGCAGCAGGCCATGGTAACAACCAAGCAAGAAGCAAGCAACACAGGTTGGGTGGATCCGGTTGGTGAGGTGACTTGGTTGTGAACCACATTGGGGACCTGGGATGATCAGTTCTAGCATCCAGCTTCTGGCAGAAAGACAGAGGAGGAGGAGTGGACTGAAAACTGGGCAAGTGGCACACTTGGCTAGGCAGTAGGTTCTGGCCAGATGGCCAGGCAAGTAAAAGTAAATAACTTTTTACAGGGAGATTGGGGAAGGAGGAAGGACTAAAATATTGATGTGTTTTTCACATTTCTGCATGTTTGGGTGGCTTCATGACCCATGCAGGATGGGTATTGAATGGAATGGACTCAGGGAGAGAAATCTGGATTTTTTTGGGGGGGGGGTCAGAATTTCAGCCAGGAAAAAAATTAGTTAGTAACTGGGTGGGTTTAAACCCAAATCTGATGCACTGCTCCGGGTTATAGATAGATGAATCTTATACATTTTAATTTTTTCCTGATTTACATGTCACTGTTCAGTCACAACAAATAAGTTTTACGTTTTAGAGATGTTCCAGATATTCCAGAGCCCACTGCCTATAGGCTAACTATCACCTGGCTTTCACTGGTTGTTGGCTCCCCCTGCTGAAATCTGAAACATCCCTGACAATAAGTCTAAATTTACAGGACATCCTATGTGTGAGCAGCATGTTTTTCATGATGGATGGATGAAGGGCAAAGCAGTTTTCAGGGGTAAAATGAGTACTGTTGCTTGCATTCAGGGACAGTCGAGTGGTATGATATGCACAGACTATTGGAGCACCACTATAGTCAGGCTTCTGCCCCTTCCCCCCAGTGAAGCTGACGTCCACATCCCCACTCTCAGGCACATTATAACGTTGGGCAAGGGAGAGTGCAGTGGCATGCCCCATTGAAATAAATGGGAATTTTTTGTTACTATTTTATACATTATTGATGGAGAGCTGGAGACAAACAAGGGGCTTGTTAGTAGAATAGTGGCCTTCATTATTCTCCAACTCACCATCATAATGTATAAAATAGTAATAAAAAATAACTCCATTCAGTTCAAGGGGATAAGCCCCAGTACTCTGGGTGATTTTTCATCATCTGGAAGACGAACTGTTTGAAAGTTCTCTGTGCTATATATGATAGAGGACTGTGCTGTTAGTTTTTAAGTTGAGTTGTGTGGTTGGTGCATGTTTGGAGGGAGGGTGGGTGTGTGTGTATGGGTGTGGAAGTATTTGTTGGTGGATGGGTGGTTGTAAAGGTTGAAGTTGTGAGGGTTTATTTATATTTTGGGGTTTTATTTGGGGTGGGGTGATATTGCTTATATTAGAAATGTGTTTGGGACAGAAACCCCTAAAGCGCAACTACTAGAGTGGCTTCATCCGTGACCTTTGACCCTTTGAGCTTCCAGCACTCCCATCAGAGGCCTATAGGAAGTGTAGGGCCTTGGGGATAGCCAGGAGAGGTAGGGCCACAGGGGGTTACACCTGGGTGGCTGCCGGAGTGTCAGGGATTCAAGTGGTAAGGGCAAGGAGATGCCCTGGAGCAAAATGGGAACTTGAAAGAGGGCTGCCATGTTTAGTTCCCATACCCAATGGCTCCACCTTTGTGGGCGGGTAGATGACAGGCCCAGCTACCTCACCTCATCCTGCTCAGGTTGTGTTATGCAATGCCAGGTCAATGAGGAACAAGACTGCCATTATGGCAGACTTGTTATCCTCAGTAGAACTGACTTGCATCACAGAAACATGGCTGGATCAAAATGTTGCTCCCATTTTGGAGGCGACAGTTCCATCTGGGTACACACCTCGAGAGAGGATCACGGGGTGGGAGGGGTGGCCATTTGTTTTAAGTCTAGCCCGAACCTCACGGTGCTAAATGTAGGTCTTACACGGTCTTTTGAATGTGCGGCCACCCGGGGAGGTGTGGATGTGGGTTTCAGGGTTCTCCTGCTCTGTCATCCTCCAGGAGTGGGTGGGGACATTTTGAGGGAGGTCGAGGAGCTCATTGCTGGCCTGGTGTTGGAGTCCCCCAGGTGGTTGGTCCGGAGGGACTTCAATGCATGGGTCGATGATGGACTCTCAAAGTTTGGAAGTGACCTCCTGAAGAGCATGGAGGCCCTGGGTCTGACACAACATGTAACATTGGTAACACACTCAGGCGGCCACACATTGGACATAGTTTTTTTAATAGATCTTAACATTATTGACCTTCATGTTGATCCAGTGGTTTGGTTGGATCACAGCACTATGGGGTTCACGTTTAGTGGCCCTCCACCTGATGGAGATGGTCCGGTACTGCCCGTTAAGAGGAGTATCCTCTATGTAACTGTTGGCAGTGCTGGACCTATCAAGAGAAGGGGCAGCTTGTGCAGTGGGGCTGGAGGAGGCAGTTGTGGCCTCCCGGGACGTGCCAGAATATAGGCAATACTCTTGCCTAGTGCACTTACCCGGTAATCAAAAATTAAATAAATAATGGGGCGGTGACTGCAAACTTTGACTCAGTTGCACCCTTTCATGTCCGCCCCTTGCCTACTCTCCTGAAAGAAGGTGGAGTTTCTGTCTAGGGAGATTGCTGTTGTGGGAAACAGACCGGCTCCACTCTTCCATATGTTAGACAAATGTCTGCATCCTGTCTGTCTCCATGCTGGAGGAGCAGTTACTAGCACTAGGTGTGAGGTTGGCTCTATTCTTCACTGACAAGGTGTCCTCTATCAGGGCTGAGGTCTCCTCGAGTATCTCTTGAAAGGGATGCAGTGTCCGGTCTGAGTTGTGCTGAAACACTCCTCCTGTCTGGGATGAGTTTGAGCTAGCTGGGGTGGAAAAGGTGATGGGGATAATCTCAAAGCTGCAACCTACACATTGTGATCTGGACCCAGGTCTGACCCACCTTGTGGTTGGATGTTTGGATCTGATAGGGCCTGTGGTTGCTGAGGTTGTCTGGCATTCATTGAGGAGTGGGATCTTCCCAGTGTCCTTGAAAGAGGCTCTGGTTAGGCCACTTTAAAAGAAACCCTCTTTGGATCCGGACTACCTCAGCAACTATAGGCCAGTCTCAAACCTCTCATTTTTAGGGAAGATTATAGAGACAGTGGTGGCCATTGAGCTTGAGAGACACCTCGCATCTTCATCTACCTATGAGCCTTTCCAGTCTGGATTCCAGGAAGGGCATAGTACGGAGACTGCCCTGGTAAGGGTGCTTAATGATCTCCTGATGGCAAGGGACAGGAGAGCTCTTACTATCTTGGTTCTCCTGGACCTCTCTGTGGCGTTTGACACCGTGGACCATGAGGCACTGCTTGACTGCCTGTGGTTCTGGTGTGGCCTGTCCAGCAATGTCATCAGCTGGTTCAGGTCATACTTAACAGACAGAGTGCAGAGGGTGACAATGAGACTCGTCTCATCTAGCCTGAAGCTTTTGATCTATGGAGTGCCACAGGGGTCAGTCTTGTCACCCTTATTGTTCACAGTGTACATGCTGCCATTGGGGGACATTTATCAGGTGGTACAGGTTGGGTTTTCACTGTTATGCAGATGATACCCAACTGTACTTGACCTGTACACCTGATGTTCAGGTGCCAGACTCTGTATTTAACAGCTGCCTCAAGGAAATCCAGTTGTGGATGACTCAAAACTGGCTTAGACTCAACCCAGACAAGACTGAGGTACTGGTGGTGGAGCCGGGTCATCGGGAGGGATGGAGTGTTGTCCCCTAATCTAGTATTGGGGGCATTCCCCTTGTCCCTTCTAGTCAGGTGAAGGATTTGGGAGTGATCCTGGACAATGATCTGACACTTCATACACAAGTGTTGGCTGTGATCAAAAGTGGTTTTCATCATCTCAGGAACATTGCCCGAATCTGAGCCCTGATCCCTCCTGAGGACCTGTCCACACTGGTGCATGTTTTCATAACTTCCAGGCTGGATTACTGTAATGCCCTGTACCTTGGGTTATCTGGAGGCAACCTCCACAGACTGCAGCTGGTGCAGAACGTGGTGGCAAGACTACTGACCGGAGTAAAGAGGTGTGAGCATATTACACCAGTCCTCCATGGACTGCACTGGTTGCCAGTTAGGTGGAGGAGTGTCTTTAAGATGGGGGTCCTTACCTATAAGACCCTGCATGATGGGAGTCCTGCCTATCTGCAAGATCTCCTTGACCCTTACCATCTGGCCTGGATGCTCTGTTCCACCGAGGGGGGCCTCCTGGGGATTCCCAGGGTGAGGTTGCAGCATTCAGGAGATAGAGCATTTGCAGTGGCCACACCAACCCTGTGGAACTCCTTGCCTGATTATCTAATGGAGGCCCCATCGGCAGAAGCCTTTAAAAGAGGACTGTAAACATATCTATTTGGGCTGGCTTTTATAACATGAGTTTGCTGATAGATAGAATGAAATTCTGTACTTACATTGATTTTATTATGAATGCTTGGTGATTTTAAATAATATTGAATTGTGATTTTACTGTTTAGTGCCCAGATTCTCAGGAATTGGGTGCTCTATAAATAAAAATTATCTATCTGTCTGTCTGTCTGTCTGTCTATCTATCTATCTATCTACCTACTCTGACCCATGGATATCATCTCTTAAATACTCCTGCCTCTGACTTCCTAGTATTCAGGTAATGGACTCGACTTATATCTATACTTGGTGGGTTATCTGTAGCAGCATGTCCGTACCCGCTACAGTGTGTGTGCATGGGGGTGGGGAGGGACTGGCTGTGTGGGTGGGTGTCAATTTATTGTAACTTTTGTTTTTGCCCCTTAAATTCTGTTTTCGTGGAAGCTTCCAAAACTATGGAGAGAAAATTGTAGGAGTACAGGCCAGACAGAAGTAATTAAGTAGTTTTGTGGGTAACTGTGTATATTGGGGGTGGGAAGAACCACATGTGTTTCCATTGGTATGTGTGCTACAGTTCATCTGTGCAGCTGAGATGAGGGGGGGACAAGAAAACTAAAAAGTATATTCATCTGTGCAGCTGAGATGGGGGGGGGGCAAGAAAACTAAAAAATATAACAGTGGCTATAAGCATGCCGCAACCGTGCAGATGTATGCAGATTTGTATTGAAGTACAAGTGAGCCATACTGTACTGTATGTGTGCATGCAGTATATAGTAGCTTAGTGGTTAAAGACACTGAACTGCAAACCAGAAAGCCTGAAGACCTGGGTTTGAATCTTATCAACCCCCACTTGTATACAGTGTGATCATGAGCAAGTCACTTCACTTTATATGTGCAGTTATCAGTGATCACTTGATTTTTGCACACATGCCACATGCATGCAATTGGTTCCAATTTAACATTTAAATCATGCTTGCAGCATGCATATCACATTGGTAGTTTTATGTGTGCAGCATGTAAACATTTCATATAATTATTTCTGTATATATGAACCACACAAAACACTCCTCCACCTAAATTTTCTGTTTTCAGTATGCATTTTTTTTACTTTTTTTATGCTTTTATTTCTGTTAACTCACACAAAAGCTAATTTGCTTATGATATAAAAGCTATTTTCTAAAATGTAGGCATAAAAATGCTTTTGCAAAAATGTGCTTATCCATAGAACATTCATTCTCGCTACTGTACATGTGTGAAAACTGAACATATTCTTGTTAATAACTCAAAAGTGGCAATAGTTAGGAAAAACCTAATTGGCAAACATTAATCCTTTCACCAAAACCATATCAAACCTGAAAGTTCAGATATAAACTCTCAGCTGAATTTTAGTTATTGATGAGTGAAAGAGGTCTACATTTTACATACTAACATACCAAAATGCCAGCACAGTAGACCCCATGGTCTATCAAGGCTGCTCGAGAGGCAGCACCACTAATGGGCACTGCAACCATTGTCTTGATTTCCCTCCCTATCTCCCCTCCCCCAGCCAAGTATTGCCTCCCCCAGACAGGCTGCCCTCCTCTTCATCCCCTTCCTGTACCTGTTCCAGCCTCTCTTGAACCCTTCCACCATAGACACCTTCACCAGTTGCCCAGGCAGTGCATTCCATGGTTACACCACCCTCTCAGTGAAGTATTGCCTCCTCCTTTCCCCCCTAAATTGCCCTGCTCCAGCCTCCAAACATGCCCCCTGGTGGCCCCTCGAACCTTCCTCTGAAAGACCTCATGTAGGCATACCTTATTTACCCTTTTCTTATACTTGAAGACCTTGATCATATCCCCCCTGTCTGTCCTCTCTTCCAGTGAGAACAAGTCGAGCTCCTCTAGTCTCGCTTCATAAGTCCTATCCCCCAGACCCCAGATCATCCTGGTTATTCTCCTCTGAACCCTCTCCAGGAGATGAATATCTTTCCTGAGGTGCGGGCACCAAAACTGCATGCAGTACTCGAGGTGCGGTCTGACAAGGCAATTGTACAGCGGCATAATCACCTCCCTCCTTCTAGAGGTGATCCCCCTGGTGATACAGCCCAACACTCTATTTGCCCTGGCTGCAGCCCTCCTACACTGTTCCGAGTTATTCATTTTGGCATCTACCAGCACCCACAAGTCCCTCTCCCCCCTTGAGTCCTGTAATATGCCTCCTCCTAGGGTGTACTCCTGACCCGGGTTACCTTGTCCCAGGTGAAGCACCTTACAGTTTGCGGTGTTGAACCTTAGATTCCAGGTACGTGACCATCCCCCTAGAATAACCAGATCTCTCTCTCTGCAGAGCAATCCTACCCTCCTCCCCATCCACCACTTCCCTCAGCTTAGAGTCATCCACAAAGAGACTCATTTGACTCCTGATGCCTTCCCTGATGTCAGAGATGTAGGTGTTAAACAGGAGTGGTCCCAGAACTGATCCTGCTGATGACTCCCTTGGGGATGAGACTAACCCTCCTACCACCACATGCTGGGTACGACCAGAGAGCCAGCTTCCAATCCACCTAACCGTCCGTTCTCTCACCCCCATCTTTTCCAACCTATCCAGGAGTCCAGTGTGGGGGACAGAGTTAAACGCCTTGCTGAAGTCTAGGAAGATGACATCAACCGGCATACCCTGGTTGAGCACTGCCGTCACCCATTCGTAGAACTCCACAAGGTTAGTTTGACAAAGCCATGCTGGCAATCATCCAGGAATCTCTGTTCCTCCAAGAACACCCCCAGCCTCTCCTTTACTATGGACTCCATCAGTTTACCTACCACTGATGTCAGGCTAACCAGCCTGTAATTCCCCCTCTCTTCCCTCGATCCCCCTTTATGGATGGGCACAATATGTTTGTTTGTTTGTTTGTTGAATTTTGTTGACCCGGTAAGCCCACTGGGCCTAGAAGTCCCTTTTTCAGGGGCGACCGGGGGGAGGGGGGATACAGATGGTAAGCAACTGGAATTGAGCCAGGTTAAGCTGCTGGTGGTATTTTTAGTGAATGAGGGAAATTTGGCCAGGACACCGGGGAATTCCCTTACTCTTTTCGATAAGTGCCATGGGATCTTTAACATCCACCTGAACTGCCACCAATCCAGGCAGATGGGACCTCGGTTTAATGTCTCATCCGAAAGACGGCACCTCAGAAGTGCAGCACCCCTCTCATGCTGCACTACAGTGTCAGTACTGGGATATTAACCCAAGTGCCAGATATGGGAACTGAACCCACAGCCCTCTGATCTCCCGGCCTCAGAGGCAAATGTGCTACCTACTGAGCCACTACCTACTGTGCCTCCCTCCAATCCTTCGGCACCCTTCCTGTCTGCATAGAGGCATTAAAAAGTACAGCCAGGGGTTCGACCAGGTCCTCAGCCAATTCCCACAGCACCCTCAGATGAATCCCATCAGGACCCGGGGATTTATCCTTTTTTAGAGACCAGAGGGCTTCCCACACCCTACCAACTGGAATTTTTCCATCCGTGCTTCCATCCCCCTCAGCCATCCCAGCGCTCCCCCTCCAGTCTGAATCAGTGCCCTCAGTCCCCACTTTAACGAAAGGCATTCTAGCTTGTAAGGACCCTGCCCCATCCACCCCCTGTGCCCCCCTTGCTTGTGGTTCCCCCTCCTCTTCCCCAGTGAAAACCAAGGCAAAGTATTCATTGAGCACCTCCGCTTGTTCCCCCGCCTCCTCCATCCACTCCTTCCCCGTCTTCAGTCTACTGAGCTGCCCTTTTACTCTCCTCCTCTCCCCAATATACCTAAAGAACCCTTTTGCTCCCTTCCTAATCCCCTGTGCCAATTTCTGTTCCATCCTAACCTTGGGCCCCCCCCACTATCCTGGTAACCTGCGTGTTTGTACAAAGACGCTCATCTCTATCCAAGACCCCATGCGATCTCTTGAAGCTACGGTAGGCTACCCTCTTTTCCCTCACTGCCACCTGGACCTCTCTGGTCCACCAGCATGGCCTCTTAGACCTACCCCCCCTTCCATCTCACCCTCACGCAGGATCTGCCTAGTGATAGCCCACCTACTCTCTACGTCCATGTCCTGCTTTATCCCAACCAAGTGGCCTCTGAGGATTTGCTTCATGCGCCTGAAGTCTGCCACACAAAGTCAACATGCCTGGTTCTTGTGTGGGCCCCACCACCTCCCAGAGCTAGTACAAACCAGACTGTGTCGTGGTCACTTCCAGCTAGTGGTTCCCCAACCTCAATCTCCCCGAACTAGATCACTGTCAACCAGGACTACATCCAGGATACAGTGAACTTATGCATTATAAACCTTTTAGAACATTGCTCCCATTAAACCTATCACTTTGAAATTTATGGAATCCAGAGAACCTGGCACCATCTCTGCGCATGCTAATTTGCAGGCAAATCAGTTAAATGACAGAAGAGTTTTTAAGGTGTAGATTAGGGGTTTAACATTAAAGTGCCTACTCAAACCTAATATACAGGAGCTACCATGGCTGTATTATACAGTTACTGTACTGGCTGTTACCTGTTAAACATTCATTGTTTATTTGGCTTTCTGACTGGCATCATTTTAATACTCAGTCCTCCAGGAGCCTCCACTAAAAAGGTTTTTTGGGGTCTGCGGGTGGGCTAAGAAGGGGGGAAGCTAATTGCCTAGGTGTATCTGCTAGGTTCTTGCTTGCGTTGGGATTGATATTAGCTGAAATGTGTCTAAAAATGATATATTGCATGGGTAAACATTGTGTAAATTCATACACTGCAAAAGTGGTTGTTCTGCAGTAGTGATGTAACTACTGCAGCATGACTAGTTTTCATTGTACTGCAGTAGATGCTGGACATCAGAGAACAAAGGAAAGCATCAACCATTTAACTCACTCTACAGCAGGGTAATACCTCTAGTGTTCCAAAATGCAGAAGAATTGATAACATGGGAAGTGCAAGTGGGGTGCGGAAGCAGCTGGTCTCCTCCTGAAAAAGGAAAGGAAAGGGGGGTTCCCGAAATGGTAGCAGTCAGGGCAATCGAGCAGTCCTTCAAACAAGTAATCCTTTGGTTGAGTGGTCATTCGGGAAGTCAGGCAGGCAGGTAGAGTGGTGGGTTGGTGGACAACAGCCTCTCACAAAACATCTGAAATAAGTGCCTTTTATCAGACTTGCCAGACATACACTACACTGTTACACATACTCTATTCAGAATAAGGTATGGGCAGCCACATACTCCAAGGCTCTGTTTCCATCTCATGGTCACTCTGTTGTCATGACAACACCTCAGTGGAAATACAGCTTTGCTGTACATGGTTGCCCGTACATTATTCTATATGTTTGTTTTTCAAAGTTTCCCCAGTGACATCAGGAGTTCTTTAAGTTGCACTAAGGGAACAAAAATCTCTAGGCATCTGCACCCATCAGAGCTGTTAGGCCACCTCTGAGATGGTGTAAATGTTCAGTTAGTCCAACTCATAACTACATGTGTGTCCGACAATGATGCAGCTTGTTACTTTTTGTCACAAATGGACACATTTGAAAATCGGGCTGGCGGACAGAGATGGTTTCCGATGGATGCAGATGCAAATGCAGATGGATCATGCCGTTGCATCTGTGTCTTACACCTTTGAAAATACAGCCCCATATGCATTTCATATAGTTAAAAAGGCTATGAATGTTCCATTTTCTACTCCATGCCACAGTTCTGTTGTTCAGGAACACCCTTTGAGCCATAAGAGACATGAGACACACTAGATGTCTTTATTATTATTAAGAGTTTCTTCCTGTTTCCTGGATGCCTCCCTGCATTTGACCCACATCTCTAAATGAATGAGGCAATATACTGTATAGACACAGCAATAACTTCCTTGGTAAATTAAACAGATTTCGAAAACCTGAAAGTGAGGCCAGCTGGAAAGCTGACACCTCTTGGGACCCAGTGCTGAAATTAATTTTATGAGCTTTAAGAGCTGTTGGAGCCCAGAATATTGACATATTTAAGTTTATGTTGAATGTAGGTTTTGTTTATTTAATTTTTTGTTGTACAGATTGCTAACCCAGAATAGTCCAGCTGAGATGCAATATCATGTTTTCACTGGGGGTCCTGCTTTTGCTGTGTTTTTTTTTTTACCCCTGTGTACAGTTCAGAAGGACTGAAGCACTGAGAGGTGAAGTAACTCACTCTGTGGTATGACTCTGTTGGGATCTGAACTTGAGTCTCCCAATTCTCAAACCTGTGCTCCAACCAAAAGACCACTCTGCTGCCACATGTTTGCTCCTCCTTGTCCTGTCTAAACTGGTACATGTTTGCACACCATAATTATGCACATACATACCTACGAACATACTAATTAGCCAGCAGAAATAGGCCACCTTACCCCCACTCACCTTGTCCCATCCACTTTTGAAACTACCCATAGTTTTACAGGCTACCACCTCCTGCAATAGAGCATTCCATTCTGCCACTACCCTCTCCATGAAAACGTGTCTCCTCATTTCTGTCCTAAATCATCCCCCTTCCAATCTAAGGCTGTGCCCTCTCATGTCCCTCCCCCTCCTCAGGCTGAATATCCCCTCAGTGCCCACCTTGTTTATCCCCTTGACGTACTTAAAGGTCTCAGTCATATCCCCGGTCCCTTCTCTCCTCCAAGGAGTACATGTTCAGCTCTCTCAACTTCTCCTCATATGGTCTGTCCTTCAATACCCGGATCATCCTTGTTGCCCTGCATTGTACCCCTTCCAGTAATTTCACATCCTTCTTCAGGTATGGGTGCCAGAATCGCATACAGTACTCCAGGTGCTGCCTGACCATGCTTTCATCCCTGCTTGTAATGTGGGGCTTGTGGGGGTGGGGCAGACATGATGGATCTAAAATCCCTTCTGACCTTAAATTAATATGTTATTATATACTTGTTGGCTGCATGTACCAAGAAATGAGAGCTATATTTAGATCCAGTCATTGAATTATGTATTTATATACATAAAGTCACTTATGTATGGATAATTGGGAAGGATATAAGATGCTGCAGGTGGAATATTAATCATGGACTGGCTAGGGATGTGTGAGTAATGAATAGTATTTCCAGAATATCACTAATGACTGGCTGTTTATTACTTGGGAAGAAATATGAATAATCAGTGCTATTCGACAGTAGTTCAAAGAGCTCCCAAGACTTTCTGTCCAATCACAGGCCACTTAAGAAGCTCATTGAAGGCCAGTCATGTGACCCAGCACTTGTAGAAGCATCAGGTAGGAGAGACAGATGACTCAGCTGCTGCTGAAAAAGCATTTACTTCTATCCACTTGTTAAAATGAGACAAAAATCAGACAGCTTGACAGCTTTTGTTCCTTCTCTAAATCCCAAGCTAGAGATGGTACATTTTTTTTACATCAGGATAAAAATTAGGCTTTCAAGAAAGGGAAGACAGAAGGGCTGTTTAGTGTTTTCTGACAGAAACAGGCAGGGCCCTAACAGCACACACACACACACACACACACACACACATTTGCTGTGTGTGTGTACTGTGTACTAACACCAAACCAGATCTGCAGTGTAGTGTGTTTTAAACACTAGCAGCTTAAGAGAGTAAGGAAGGTTTTGTAGAGGTTTATTTTGATTAGAAATTTAAGTTTTTTTCTAACTTAGTGTTGTCTGAAACACACAAGGCTAATCAAACTGAAATGCTATTACTGTAGGTGTTAGGGACCTTTTTTCTGCTTTTGTTCATGGCTTGGCTTCATGCTTAAGAAAATGGTTTTTTTTCTGAGAATTTAGTCAGGCTTGACTATAACGAATGAGATTTGTTAGCTCAGCATTGCTGCAGTGACTTGGGTGACTTGATTTCATAATAAATATAATTTAAATTTAATATCAGAAATCTTCCCCTTTTTTGCTTTAGAATGTTTATTATATTTTAAAGTTATAGAGGAATAAAAATAGCAATCTAACCACGATCACTTTCAATATTTTTAATTACAATGAAATTTATAAATCTCATTAAGGAAAAAAGGAAAACAATCATACATTTAAATATAAGATTTCTTATATATGCCATAGCAAGTGGTACCTTATTCCTTGCACTGGTTTGTGGTGCCCCAGTACTACAGCTTCTGAGGAACTTGGAAACCGGCAAACTGAATATTTTGTATAACAAGATTAGTTATTTTGCATCTGGGTCTCCCCCTAGGAGGCATCACTGTGAGGTCCTCTCCTTGTTGAACTGGCCTACCCCGAAAGACAGACTTACTTATCCCCTCATTTGCCTCATCTTCAAACTTACCAGGGTCTGTACCCCTCCTAGCCTTCTTGGGCTACTGACCCCTAAACTCTTGAAGTGAACGCTGCATTCCTCAAATGGCAACCTAACTGAAATACCCAGGGTGCAGACCAACCTTGGAAAATGGTTCTTTACCCACTCCACCCCATAGTACTGGATTTCCCTTCTTGAAAAGCTACTTAACGCCACCACTCTTGGAGGCTTTAAAACATGGCTTAAAGTCTACCTATTAGAATACAGTCAATGCAGCTGTTACCACTGATCCTCCTTTATCTCCCCTATTCCATCTAGCCAACATTGTTACCTCTTCACACTATCAACTCAGTGTATGGTGTATTGTCTGCTGATGAATTAATGTTTTTCCCAATTACTTTCTATACTATGATCACTGATTGCATTCATGTGTACTGTCCTATTTATAAATTATGGCAATTTATAAGATACTGTGCAATTACTGTTTATAACTAAATCTCATTGTCTTTTTATGCAGTTGTACTATTGACAATGTCTTATTGTTGTGTATTCACTTGTAATCATTGCTTGTAACTAATTCCAGGTTGCCCCTGAAAAAGGGACCCACGGTCTCAGTGGGATTACCCAATTACCAAAATTCCATAAATAAAATAAAATAAAATATGTTTCAGCATTATGGTCCAGGAAAGTGAGGTTGGGGCCTAGTATAGCTTTTTGAAGTATTGTTCTTAATCGGTAGGTATTTTGCAAATTGGAATGTGTGAAAATGATACCAAGATTTAACCTCTTCAAAAGAGAGAAGCTCCCAGTTTGAGGGTCTAAAATGTCTCCAATGTTTGTAATACTAGCTTTGATCCAAATAAAATCTTCTTCTAGCTTTCTATTGTTATATAATCAACTCTCATTGTGCCATATTGTTGTCAACTGACTTGGCATGGTCTTAATCCTTAGGCAGTCTTTTGATATCATTGTTTGTTTGTTTGTAAAAGTTTATTCCTTAAGAATATTCCAAGGAAAAGGATAGCCCATTTGAGCATTAACTCATTTTCAATGGTGTCCACATGTGTACCTAACATTATATACACAGCATAAAAATATACATATTTCATAGACACTCAAAAGGACTTAACCACTCTAAGAGAGGTAGTGACACATAGATTGTCCTTAAATGATCCTGGATGGGAATGAATAATAAATCAGAAAGTTTATATGGGCAGCTATCTTGCTGTTTGCTTGAAGCCATAGTGGGACAGAATCTAAATTATGTCCGTTCAAGTTTCAGACCGACTGTTTGAATAAAAAGACTGCATGGTATCTTTCCCAATGTGGTAAACCAACCCCCCTCCTCCCAAGACCAAGGTGCCCATAATTTCTTTATTGCTAATCTGGAAGGCTTGTCTCACCACAAAGATTTCCTGTTTAGGTTTTCTAATAAGGTAAATTTATTTTTATAAATCTTAAGGAGCAAGCTGTGAAAAAGAGAAAATATCTTTGGTGCAAACATTATTTTGATCCCGTTTATTTTCCCCATATTGATAAATTAAGTTTTTGCCATTTATGTAGCTCACTCTCAAGGTCTTTTAACAGTGGGGTTAGATTTATGTTGACTAATCTTGTCATGTATTTTGGGGATTTTGAGTCTTAGATAGGTGATGCGATCTTTGCACCACAAAGTTTCCTTGAAATGGCCTATTTTAACATTCTGGTGTATATGACAATTAACGGCCATAATGTGTGTCTTGCACCAATTTGTTCTTAAGCCTGACTCTGGAGCAAGCTCTTCTAAAATTCTTTCTAGCTCTTTCACAGAAGAAAGGGGGCTGTTGATGGTAATTAGCAAATCATCTGCATACGCAAAATCTTTGTCAATCAGCTTACCTGTTTTCACTCCTACAATGTCTGAACAACTGGACATTTTCCTAATAAGGGGTTCAGTTGCCATTATAAAAATATATTGAGAGAGGGAGCATCCCTGTGTCATGTCCCTGTTTAAGTTGAAGGATCCTGATATAAATCCATTTATTATGACTCTGGCTGTAGGCTTGCTATATTTGGATTTAGTCCAGGCAATGAACTGTTCTTCCACATTAATTGTTTAAGGATTTGATACAGATAGTTCCATTCTAAGGAATCAAAGACCTTAAAGAAATCCAAGACCACTGAGACGGTTGTGTATTTCTGTTTGTTGGCAGCCCAGATAATATTCAATAGTCCGTGAACATTTCCATCCCAGATCTTCCAAGAACAATCCTTCCTGTTCTTTCCCTCATAATTTAGTAATAATCAGTTTCACCCTATTGGCTAGGACTTTGGCCATAATCTTATAATCAACATTTAGTAAGGACTTTGGCATGCAGTTGTCACATTGTACTGAGTTGTTGCTACATTTGAGAATCAAGGAGATGTGAGCATGGTTCATTGTGCCTGGCAGACACCCTGTATCTAAGGCTCCTTTAAAACCCCAGACAAATATTTTTGAATAAACAAGTTCAATAATGTATAAAATTCACTCATCAGGCTGTCCAGTCTGGGTATTTTATTTAAGCAGTAAGGTACGACAAGGTGCGTGTTATCGTGTAACAATGTCACTCCTGGGGTGGGTTGAAGCACAAGATGAAGCCGAGTGCTTCCACCACCCCAGGAGTGATGTTATTACACAATAACACACACTTTGGAGTGCCTTATTGCAATTATACAATGGCTCAATGTTATACAAATTAAAAAATTAAAAATGGTTTAGTAGATTTTTTGTGTTTCTGAAGAGACAACATCGATCAAAGCTCCAATAAATCAAACAGTGATGTTATTGTGTAACAACATCACTGTCTCAGGCACCCACTGACCAATCAAAATACAGGAAACTTCCTTGCCAAAGTATAATAGAAAGTAGTTCCTTTCTTACTTTAGTAATTTCCTCAAGTGTTGATTGGTCTATTCAAATCTCATCTATCTGCTGTCTCTAGTTCTGAGATTTTGACTGTGTCCGGAAAGATTTAAATATTTTCTATGTAGTTTTATTCAACACTTTGATATAACTCACTATAGAAATTGTGAAATTCTTTGTTAATTTCTGCATTAGTCAGGCAGCCTTTCTCTAAGTATTTTTAATTCCTACTATTAGATTCTGGCCTTGCCTTTTCTTCATTCTATACACTAACTCTTTGCCTGCTTTTTCTCCTGCTTCACAGAATGCCTGCCTTGTCCTGAAAGGTGTGAATTCTGCCTTGGACAAAAAAATCTTGTTTATTTCACATTTCAGCCGAGTGATTTTTAATAATAATAATTCTGAAGAGCTATTTGCTTGGTGCTTGTATTTCTTCTCTAAGTCCTCCAGGCTATTTTTTCAGTTACCTTAATCTCTTTTATTCTCTTTCTTTTTAGTAACAAAGTAACTGATTATACATCCCCTGATAAAGGCCTTGAAAGTATCCCAAACACCAGCTTTAGATATGTCTCCATTATCATTAATCTTAAAGTACTCATATTTCACTGTCTAAGAGTTCTGTTAAGTTTTTCTCCTGTAGTAACTATATGTTTAGCCTCCATCTAAAGGATTTGCTAGTTTCCTTGTCTTGAGATAGGGAGAGTTTAATAAGGTCATGGTCTGAAATTACTATATAATTTCAGAGGAGACAATCTAACTAAAGAGGCCTTTAGATGTCAAGCTATAGTCAATCCTACTATAGGAATCATGTCTATTCAAGTAAAAAGAGTAGTCCCTATCCTGTGGGTGTACTAGCCTCCAAGAAGTAACTAAATTAAAATTTTCCATTAGTTTACTAAGGGTCTTTTGTGACTTAGATTTCTCCATGGAGGCATGATTTTATTCTATCCAAAAGAGGGTACACCACTTCATTAAAATCCCCTCCCAAAATGATTGCATGATCCTTGATAGACCCTATATTTAATGATACATGGCCAAAAAATGCAGCCTGACCTAACTTTGGAGCATATACATTACATATAGCAATATTTTGTCCATTCAGTGAGTCTGCAAGAATTTTAAATCTTTCCTCTGTGTCAACCTGGTGATTGGATTTGACAAAATGTAAACCTTTTCTAATATGGATGGCAGGTCCCCCCTTTTATGGCTACATAGCAAGAGCTATGCTGACTTCTTGCTGACATATAACAGAGAAGGGGGCTCTGGGAGCATGGCCAGATACCGAATGCACCACACCTGGATCCTTCCACCAAATGGAGTTGAAGCACATTTCTCCACATGCTCTTCATTCAGTGCAGTGCGTTTCCTTCCTTCCTGTCTCCCCCCACTGCACTGTTTTCTTGCTTCCAACCCAGCTGCCTGCTTTGATCCAATATCACTGTAAACAGGAAAGCTCTGTTCCATGAAATAACAAAAACATAGTCCACAAAAGAAAATGTCAGTGATTGCTACATAGTTTTTGATGGGAGCTGGGTTTCCTTAAAGGATGCCTAAACAACATTTTGACAACAAACTATTCAAAAATCTGACCTCAAACAGGACTAAAGGAAAGGCTGCTGAATTCGTTAATGCTAAAACTACATTTATATAAGTTACCTAAATGTAGTTCCAAAGCATTTGAAAAATGTAAAATCAGCCTTCCAATTTAAAAAAAAACTGCCTTATCTGCTTCTTAAAATGGCTGCCAAATGTGTTAAGTGATTACATCATCGGAGCCAAAGTCAGAGCCCTATATGGCTCTCTGTAGTGCTGAATAGTTCTTTTTTCCCATTGTATAGAATTGTTTCACCAAAATTGTCAAAACCATGTGCATTATTTAGATCAATACACATGTTAGGCTATGGTTCTGTTCATTTTGTTTACTTTAATATGCTGAAATTTTGTTTTAATCCAACCAACTTTCTCTTTGGCAAACCACAGTGCAGTACAAATCTTGAATAACCTGGTGGTCTAGTGGTTATGGTGGATCCAGGATGCTACAATGGGGATGGGTGTTGGGAGTGTGTATACTTGATATGCACTTTTTAAAATTTTTTTGAAGCCTTTATATTTTCTGCTAGTATGCTTTTCTAGTATGTTTTTGACTGAAACTACAAATGTAATCCATATTTTTGAATGCAAACGTTTGTACAATCAATAAATCAGACTTCTTCAACAAAGTGAAATGCAGCAACAGCAAGCAAGTACTTTACAATGGGGGGAGGGGTTACAGCCACACCCTTCACCACCCCATAGATCCACCACTTGTTTATAGCAAAGTTCTTCTGTAGTCCAATGCCAGAGTTCATACTTTATTGGAAATCAAAAATATGCTTGTCTTGTCTTCTCTTCTTTATCCATGGGAAATAATAATAATAAGAATCAGTATTTATATAGTGCTTTCATACACATTGTATCCCAAAGTGTTTTACAAACAATACTAGACTGGTAGTGAAGTGACTGAATGGGTAGTGGCAGCCATTTCATACATTAATATCCACACACAGCCTTGGACAATTGCATGAACTGGTTTTATGAGAAGGGGAATGTTGGCCAGGACATTAGGGTCAGGTAGTGATCATGGTGCTGGCAGCCCCACATCTTATTTCTCACAGTGATCTGCTCATAGTTCTCCCCTTCTGTCTTCCCCCTTCCCTGAATATAGCAGTACCTTGCAGGATTGGCCTTCTCAGTCCCCCTCTGGTATTCATTCTCACTACTTCTCCCCACACCAAAAACTGGTGAGCTCATCACCCTGGTGCATCATAAATGTAGGTAGTACAGTCCCCAGTTTTTTTGACATATCAAAAATAAACAGATCTTTCCAGTAAGTCAAGCTGATAGCAGCAGGGAACAAGGGAAATTATAGGTTTTCCTACCCTTAAAAGATCTAGGCTACCTTTGATTAGGCACTATTAAATGATGGGTGTGCACATCATTATGCATGTCATTTAATAGTGCCTTATCATAGGTGGATTAGATCTTATATGGGTAGGAATGCCTGTGTTTCCCCTTGTGCCCTGCTGCTATCAGCCTGGCTTACCAGAAGATCATGTATATTATTAATATGTAAAAATGACACAGGCGACTGTACTAACCGCATTCATAATACAGAAGGGTATTGAGCTCACCAGTTGTTGGTGTGGGGAGAAGAAGAGAATAATGAATGCCAGAGAGGGCCTGAAGAGGCCATTCTAGCAGGGTACAGCTATATTCAGGTTAGGGGAAGACAGGAAGGGGGTTGTTTAGCAGATCATTGTGAGATCTGAAATATAGGGCTGCCAGCACCATGGTCACTACCTGACTGTGAATGAGATCAGCCAACGATGACAAATATTCAGTGGCAGGGCTGCACTTAAAATGTTACTTGAATTCAGTGTAGGGAGATTACCCTCAGGTGGGGGGGCGGTGTGTTGATGTTTATTAGGACAGTATTGAGGGAGCTGTGTATAGATCATTCAAGATTTAGAAGGTTGGTAGCCAGCCAGCCCACATTGTAGAGTAGGGCACTGAAAAGTACTGGAGAAGATTTGCAGGGAACTGTCCTGCAGGGTTCTGCAGATCACAGGTAAAGGAGTAGACTGACACTGGAAGTCTGGTGGATTCAGCTCAAGGCATTAGTATGCCTCTCCTGTTAATAATATTGTTATCCATAATAAGTACAGCCCTTATGAGGGCATGAACAGCAGTTTTTCTGGTGAGTCCTGAGGCTTATTGCTTGGCTCTCCATGAAAACCCAATTGTTGGTTAATGAGGCGGGACAAAAACACAACAGGGGAACTGTACATACTGCCTTCACTGTGCAGAAGGGTGGTGATCACTCAATGTTTACTGTGGGAGCAGAAGTCAAACATTGAAAAAGTGGACTTAAGTGTGATTTGGGAGGTATTTTTTAACAGTGCCAGCTGATGATCCGTATCTGTGTAGGTATGCACAACTCTCTGAGGTATACGATTACAGTCTGAGGTGTGATAATTCTCTGCATGAGACAGCAAGCTCATATGCAGCCCTAGGAAGTACTAAGGACACAGTATGGATGATGGAGTGTTCAACAGAAGCCAGGCTATGTGCATGGGGGTTTACTTGGAAAAAGAATACAAGAGAAGCTTTTTTTGTGGATTAACAAGAATGCATGAGCTTTGGAATTGGACCAGACTGGTACTTCACTGTGTGACCCTAAGCAAGTCACTTAACTTCCTTATGCTGCCAGGCCACATCTGTAAACAAGGTTTCAGCATAGTGTGTCTCCTGATTAACAAAAATATTCGTGGCATCACATAACCAGTAGATCATCAGGCATCTGAAGTGTTGTACTGTTCTGCAGTTTGCCAAAGAGAAAGTCAGCTAGATTATAAAACATTTTCAGCAAGTTGCAGTAAATAAGATGAACAAAATCATAGCTTAACATGTGTATTGATCAACATAATCCACATGTTAACACATGGTGTTGATCATTCTGGTAAAACAATTAAAGACAGAGAGGCAAAGAAGAACTAGTTAGTCTATAGCAAGGTTTCTCAAATGGTGAGGCCAGCCTCCCTGACGAGGCCCTAACCTGTTCCAGGGGAGGCTCAAGCAAGTCTGAAAAAGAACTTCATTTACATTTTGAGTTTAAGATATTTTGTGTAAGTAGATGAGGCAAATAGTAGATGAATGAATGCATTTATTTACATATCAGTGACCAGGACAGTACACTGAGCCAAGGCTCATTTCAGGTGTACCTGGAGAACAGTAGGGAGAGCATACAATTCAGAAGGTACTGCAGAACAGTCAAGTGACACAAAATAGTAGTGCAAGCAAACTGAAACAGTGAACAACTAATGAGAGCTAATAATTAACCAATTAGGCTAGTAGCCGAACAGCCCAAACACAAGGGCTCAGCAGTAAGGTTCTAGCAGTAAGAGCAGGAGGTAGCAAAATTATTCCTCAGAAGTTGCTTAAGAGCAGGGTAGGAGAGGCAGAGGTGGGTAGGAAGGTTATTATAGATACAGGTAGAGGGGAAACAGATGGAGAATGCAGTCTGACCCATCAAGGTACTGCAACATGGGGTAACAATGGTTCAAGAATCAAAATAGCAGAGTAAGTAGTGTGACCTGGAGAGGGGGATGTTACAATAAGCTGAACAAAATGAGAGCAAACTGCTTAAAGGAGTTTCACTTTATTCCCAATGTACTGTGCAAGGTATGTAATTTTTCCGTGGGGAGGCCTGAGATTATTTCAGTGTTTGGGGGAGGCTCAAGATCTTTTCCATGGCTTGGGGGAGGCTCACCATCACAAGGTTTGAGAACTCATGGCCTATACTAGGAATCTATATTGGTCTCTGGCTCTGGTTCCGATGATGTCATCATGACCCATCACTTAACACAGTTGGCAGACATCTTAGGGAGAAGGCAAGGCTATTTTTGTAAATGAGAGGCTGATATTTACATTTTACAAAAGCTGTGAAAACTGCATTTTTATTATTTACATAAATGCAGTTTGAGCATAAATGTTAACAGTAGCCAGATTTTGGAGTTTGCAGTTTTAAAAACTGCTTGTTTAGCTATCCTTTAATAAAGATCTGCTCTGTGCATGTCTTTGAACCTGGTCTTTGAATTCTCTTGCTCCCCCACATGAAATTTGTGTGTCTCCATATTCTGTACTCCCTTCAACAGTAATACAAAGATAATTAAAACTGGAAAATGTTTCCTCTGTGCTGGTGACTTCCTCTGGATTTAAATATAAACATAATCCAATAGGTAGTAGCCATAAATTATCCACTTATTCAGTCATATTGGTGCAAAAGTGAAACTTTCACAGATTACTTCTTTTATTACTCGCACATTCCCAGGATTAAAGGATACAGGATTCTAAAGAATGGTTCTTGTCCTTAACTGCTCAACAAATGCAATATAAATGGCGGCTGTACATTTCACAGGCAGTGTCATATTTTCTGTCGCCATACTGCTGGTGAACAAAGAAGAAAAGTCTAAGTTCTTGATCCTGAAAGTTACTGCCATCTCTTGTATGCAGAGCGCTGCCAGCTTCTGCTGTCAGTTGCTTGACTGCACTAAATTCTCACTGACTGAATGATGCCATGCTACTAGTACTAGATACTAAGTTACTAGTACTAGATGCTGTGGGACTAGCAGTTATTGTATCAGATAGCTCTGAGTGTTTTAATGAACTACAAGCCCCAAGTAGCATGGCATTTTTCAGTCAGTGGTAACTGAGTGCAGCCAAGTATCCAGCAGTAGAAGCTAGCAGCGTTCTGCATAAAAGAGTTAGCAGTAACTATGAGGACCAGAATTTAGGATATTTCTTCTTACTTTTAGCAGTGGTAAGGTGACAGAAAATATAACTCTGCCTGTGAAATATACAGCTGTTATTTGTATTGCACCTGTTGAGCACCTTAGGACAAGAGTTGTTAATTTAGAGTCACCTCTCCTTTAATCCTGGGGATGTGCAAATAACCATAAAGTCCCAGAAAATGCTGGAAATGTGCAAGTAATACAGAAGTAATTTGTGAAAGTCTCACTTTAGCACCTATATGACTGAATAAGTGGATAATTTATGGCTACTAACTATTGGATTATGTTTGTATTTCAATCCAGAGGAAGTCACCAGCACAGAGGAAACATTCCAGTTTTAATTATCTTTGTATTAACACTGAGGGGAGTACAGAATATGGAGACACACGACTTTCATTTGAAATGATTAATATCTCTTGTCACATGAATGCTTTAGCAGCCATTTCTGGTTCTGACCAGAGTTTGTTTGAATTGTGTGTGCTGTATTCTACTTGAGCCACCAAAGAATTGTCTAGCGTTAATGCTTCCTGATCTGCTAAATTAGTTTCTTGTAATAAAGCTGTCAATCTTATTTTTTCTGTAAATAACTGTGGACTTTTTTTCATTTGATGGGAGAGCCCAGACCATTGATATTCCCGGAACAAATTGAGATAGATTTAGAACCCATAATGCAGATGAGAAAGGGATTGAAATGTTTGTGATACCTTGCCTTGTCTAGTAAAAGAAGCAGCAGTAAATATGCTCTGTGAAAAAAAATTACCTTGCTCTCTGTTACTTAGTTAGAAAGTCCTAGCAATCAGTATTTAACCTAAGTAAACCAGTAACTCTAAAGAACAGTTCTATAGCATAGACACAGTGTCTAGTTCCTAACAATACAAATATCCAGTGAAGGACTTAAAAGAGCAAATTAATGTAAAATATAACTACAGTATCACCTTAAAATAAAACCCTAAAATACTTGAACAACTATGCAATGTAACTATTGACATCAGTATGTTAAAATAACAGAATAAAAAAGAAAACAGAAGAACTGCAAACAACAGAAAGCAATCTGAAGTTTGAAACTAAGTTATGTTTTAGAATAATAAACAAGAAATACAAACAACCCTAAGGGTCGATGGGCTGAGTTACACTGGAATACACTGAAACATAGATTCCAAGGTGCCAGCAGAATTAGATGAACATACAAATGCACTTCAGTTATCCTAGCTGACTCACACTCATTAACAGAGCCATACCCTACCCACTGCAATGAGGAGTCAAAATGCTAATATATTCTTTTGAGTTTAAATATTTAATCAACATGAAAGGTAACCATAGCTAAAACCACATTTTAAAAATTGTGGTGGGGGGCACTGAAGAGGGGGAAGGGGAAGTTAGACACCACAAAAGGGGACTACTTCAGCACTAACGTGCCACTCCAGATGAATTTCTCCCTTCTCCCTCCCCATATGATGAAATCTGCTTGCTTATTGATTGGCATTATCTCACCATTCGTTTTAGCTCCAATTGAATGTTATATGCTCAGTTTAGCAACAATGTTTCCATATCAAAACTAGCCCAGGCAGTCCACCACAGCTGCTCGGATTCCTCTGAACCCTATACTGAGGTATCACTCTGTGCTTGCCAAAGTACAGTTGGGTTGTAGACATTTGAATACAGTGCTAAGAGAACAGTTCATCCTTGCTATTTCATGTCAATGTCAGGTCTCATTTAGTAATGCAGATGTTCCAATATTATGCAGTTTACATTATTAGAAGGGAAGGCATTTTAGGAAAAAGTGAGGGAATCTAGTCCAGTCTCAAGAGAACTGAAAATAGCAACTGGATCTGGAGTTCTTTTGTTTCAAATTTAGACTTGGATAATAGCCGAATTTTACTAACAGACAGACACAAAGAAATTCAATAATATGAAAGTCATGGGCAAATGATTATACCTCGTTTGGTTAATTGTACATACCATCAGCACTCTAAAGTTAGATTATTCTTACTGTTTTTGTAAGTTAAGTTAGCACATATAATTGGTGTGCAGTCAAACATAGATGAGAATAAGATCTGCAGTTGTGTATATGATCTGAAAAAAACCAACACTAGTTTGATGTGCCATTTAGCCAGTAGTAGATATTTGTCCAGCCCAGTTATAAAATACAGATACACCCTCTAAGTAAGCCTGCATACATAAAAGGGGATGTTTCCAGCCTGACTCTTGTCACTGGTTTACCATAAGCAAGTGAGTGTCCCATAAAGTCTTTGTTTAATCACTCAGTTCTTAATAAGTTATTTCTTTCTTATGTGCTTCCAATCAGATAACCGCTGCTGAAGAGAAAGCTATTATAGTGTACTTACATGTAGCTTCCAAAAACATGACAGTGGCAAACTCAGAGTCGATATTCGCTAAAAAATACCACCAACAGCATAATCTGGTTCTAGGTCAGTTGGCATTCATCTGTATCCCCTTCCCCTGGGTCATGCCTGAAAATAGGCAGAATTTGTCTTGTGCACTTACCTAGGTCAACAAAAACTAAATATAAAAAAATAACTAAATAATAAAGACAAGGCAAGGCACATTTTATTTGTACAATGTCCAATCCCAGAGGCTCTGGGCACTTCCCATTAAAACAAGAGGTACAACAGGTACATGAGACAGGTAGACTAACATATCACAATAGACACATAAATATCATAAATTTAAATCAACAGCTTACTAAAACAGCACTGGTCAGAATACTTTTCTCGGGAAGGCTAGGGCAAAAAGATGAGCCTTGAGACCTCCTTTTGAAAGATTTGACCGATGAAGCCTCCCTAAGAGGTGGAGGTAGAGCATTTCACAGGACCAGCCCAGTGTATTTAAACACTCTTACACTGGAGGTTCTCAGCCTGGCCCTGTGAACCTCAAAGAGGCTCCTGGTCGAAGAGCGGAGGGAGTAGGCCAAGGTGTAGGGTGTTAGGAGCTCAGACAGGTAGCCAGGCCCTGGCATGCGTAGGGCCTTATAAGTGAGAAGATTCACCTTGAAGATAACCCTCCAACTGACAGGCAACCAGTGCAAAGAATGGAGAACCAGGATCACATGACTAGACCTTGAGAGGCCAGTCAGCAACCGGGCAGCAGCATTCTGGTTACTTGTCAGACCTTTTGTTACCTGCCATCTCTTCGCGCCCTCTTTGTTCCTCTAGTGGGGGCTTCCTGGCCATTCCCAGAACTCGGTTGATATCCCCTGGTGATAGAGCGTTTAGCACCGTGGCTCCTGTTCTGTGGAACTCTCTGCCAATTATGGTCAGGGAAGCCCCCACAGTAGACACCTTTAAGGCCCAGCTGAAGACCTTCCTCTTTTTTAAAGCATTTGAGGTTTGAATTGATATCTATGGTAATGTTTCTGATTTTTTGATTCTGTATTTTTATTGTGTATAAATTGTATAATTATTATTTTTATATGGCTGTTTTAAAAAATGTGTACAGCGCCCAGAGCCTCCGGGATTGGGCGTCTTTTAAATAAATTTTGCCTTGCCTTGCCTTGCCATTCTGAACTAGTTGCAGCTGGTGGTGGGTGCCTCCAGAGACCCCAAAGTAAAGAGCATTACCATAGCAAAGCCTGGAGGCCATGAAGGCATGTGCCATGGTGGGAAGGTCATCAGGTGATTGGTTTGATCCTGGTGATATTCCTCAGGTGGTAAAAACCACTTTGGACAACAGCCAACACCTGAGCTTCAAGTGTCATTCTGTCATCGAGGATCACACCAAGATCTAATACCCTAGTTGAAGCCAACAACGGCACAGAACCCAGATGAAGACCAAGCATCCCAGTGTTGGTGACACTCCCATGACCCAACTCAATCACTAGTACCTTCATCTTGTCCGGGTTCAGTCACAAACAACTGGAGGACATCCAGTCATTGATCTCTGCCTAGCAGTTGTTAAGCACTTCCACGGTGTCCGATATTCCGGGGGCAAAGGACTTATACAGTTGGGTATCATCTGCATAGCAGTGAAAACCCACACTGTAATGCCTAATAAGCTCACCAAGGGGCAGCATGTACACTGCAAATAACATGGGTGACAAGATTGACCC
Source organism: Neoceratodus forsteri (assembly GCA_016271365.2). Classification (NCBI taxonomy): domain Eukaryota; kingdom Metazoa; phylum Chordata; order Ceratodontiformes; family Ceratodontidae; genus Neoceratodus; species Neoceratodus forsteri. The sequence goes on from CM057452.1 coordinate 257,409,098, forward strand.
CTGAGGCACTCCACAGGGCAGGGGCTTCGGGGTGGAGGAGAAATTCCCCATAGCCACTCATTGCTTCCTGCCCAAGACAAAAGACTTAAACCAGTGAATAATGGTGCCAGCAAGTCTACAATACTCTCTGAGGTGATCAAGCAGCACCATGTAATCTACAGTGTCACAGGCTGAGGAGAGATCCAGGAGAACAAGAATTTAGAGTTCTCCTCTGTCTCTCGCCCTGAGGAGATCATTATGCACCCTAACTAATGCCGTTTCAGTACTATGCTTGGCCCTGAAACCCGACTCGAGTGGCTCATAGATGTCAGTGGTCATGTGGTGCTCCTCTAACTGTTGCACCACAATTTTCTGGTATCACGTCAATTCAGCATGTCAATTACAGCGAAGCAAAATCGGACACTACAATTACAGTGACTGCAGCATTACAGCAACTGTGACATTTCAGTGATCCTCCAATGTCAATGAGCATCTTGGAGGATGTTATTTTAGAAATGGTAGGGTTCGGGGTGCAGCCCCCCCCATGTGGGGTGCAGGGGTCAGATTTCCCCTGCAATAACAAGTAGCAACAATATGAATAGTCAGATTGCCTACCTTCTGTAGGGGTACATGGATGTTTATTCCATTTCAGGCAAGTGATTTGGAGGCACATACAGCAGTGCCCAGCTCTACATACAAGGTATGTGCATGATGTGTATGTCAATAGCTCTGCCCTGTTTTAACTACCAAATGTATAGGCATTAACCCGTGCTCATTGTATTTCTACTTGGTATGATTGCTCACCCACATTTATTCTATGTATGTACTGTATGAATGTCTATGTTTTATTCTGATGTGGAGCCTTTGGAAACTAGTCTATGACTCAAAGGGTTGTAATTCTGATTTCCTAAATAAATAAATGATGCCAACTTTGCTCTCAATCTTCAAATCCTGCTTTCATCAACATTTGTCCCTCAGGTGGTTGCACAGGCATTCAAGGACCTATTGCAGCTCTAAATATATGCGATGAAATGTCCCTCGCTGAAGTTGCCGGTCACTGAAATTTGTGTCACTATAATTACATCATTGAAATTGCACTCACTGTTTTTGCAGTAGCTGAAATGACATGGAACCAAATTTTCTTCATAACCTTACCCAAAAAGGGAGGTTGGAGATAGGACGGTAATTCGCCCGAATGTCAGGGTAGAGAAATGGTTTCTTCAGGAGGGGCCTCACTAGAGCCTCTTTCAAGGCATCTGGAAATACCCCCTCCATCAGTGAACACCTGACTACTCCAGTGAACACCGGGCCAATGGAACCAACACATCTCATCAAGAAACACGTCGGTGCTGGGTCCAGTTCGCAGTATGTGTGCTTCAGCCCAGAGATCACCTCAATGACCTTGATCACCTCCACCGGTTTAAACTCCTCCCAGACAGACGGAGAGCTTTGATTCCTCCCAGGTTGACTGCTGTGGACTACAATAGGGTCCACTGATGGGATCCACTGATAGTTAGAGTACATCCTATCAGAGAAGAACCGAGCAAACTCCTCACATAATGTGACTGAAAAGGCTTTCTTTGGCTGTAAATAGGCTAGATGTAAGAGTCCACCCACAGTCCGAAAAAGCTGGGCAGGTCAGTTCCTCCAAGCAGCAATCTCCCTGGACAGGAACTGTGCCTCATTATGGATGATTTCCCCCTGGTACGCAGAATAATGAGCATGCAGGGCTAGTTTGTCCCCCATCCAATCGAGTCCTTCACCAGCAATGTTCCAACCTTCGAACCTTGATCTTCATCACCTTGAGATCCCGATCAAACCATGGAGATCTCAAGTGAGAGGGTTTAGGTCATACACAGACCAGTGTGATGGCATCAAGTGCCCTGGAAACTGCCCTGTTATAAGCTGCAACTACCTCACCTGTGCCATCTGCACGTGTAGTGACTACACTAGATAAATCAGTCACTGCCAGTAGTCCCTCTGGGTACAGGCCCCTACAGGGCAGTAGCTGACCATCTCAACAGGGGAATGACTATCGGGGGGGGGTCCCAAATGAGAACTCCACAGTGTAATGATCAAACCACATGACCTGATCAATTTTGACGTTAGTTATGTCAAGCCCCAGAGAGAACACCGGGTCCAGTGTGTGGCCGCGGTGATGGGAGGTCACAGAAGTAATGACTTGTGACAAGCCCAGTGATGATATTAACTGGAGGAGGTCTGACCCAAATTATGAAGATTTGTCATCAACTCAGGCATCGAAGTCCCCCAGAATTAAACATCTGGGAGACACCAATACCTCACCGATGACGAAGTCTGCCACCTCCTGCAAAGGAGCTGGAGTATTCCTGGATGCCGTAACTTTCTCAGACTGCAAACTGGAAGTAATCTTAAAAAAGTCATGACAGGCCAATCAAGTGGGCAAATTAAACTAATCATTTCCTCTGCCTCCTTTGCTTCAGTACGTTCTGGTTCAAGGGATCTGTGTGAAGTAGAATTTGAGCTCAAAGAAAGCTTGTTCTTCCTGCTCCTGATTCTCGATCTCTTTTTAGGATTATTTTTTTAAAGAGTTCTGCGAATTATATCCAGAAGTCTTGCCAGTAGTCTATTCTTTCTGAAGATGTGTGAGTTTCTGCTCTTATTCTGATTCATTGTGCTGACCAAGTTAATAGATGTCTTGTAAGCAGCTGCATAAAGTGGGTATAAGAGGAACAGGAGGATGTTGCAGTTTCTCTTCCTCTTGACTGCAATACTGAGCTCCTTGCTTTGCCTTCATGAGCCATTTCTGGATGAGTTGTGGTCATGGCAACAGAATCTGGGGTTCAAGCTTGTTCTACATTCAAATTTCTGCCTGAAGAGGAACAACGATCAGAGTGTAAAACTTCCCATGCCATTTCTGGAGTGGCACAGAGGTGTGAGGGGCCATAAGGAGGCTGTACCACCAGAGTTGCAGGATATTTCATATAATAATTTAAATCTTTTTGAAGAGCACGTTGAACATCTGTAAAAGCTCTGCATCTATCAATAATCTCTCTAGAGAAGTCCTGGAACAGTGACATTTTCTCTCCCCTCCAAATCAAGTGCTTTTTCTCTCTTGCCAACCTTAAAACATTCTCCTTGATGAAATATCTCAAAACGTTGGCAGTAATTGTGCATGTGTGGGGGGGGGGATGTTTTAGCACATTTCAGGGGTTTGGATGCCAGTAAATAGTGAGCCCATTCAATTTCAAGGGGCCATTGCCACTGGTGCTGCAGTGTTTCCTCAAAAAGCCATTGCAAAAAAGTTACCATATTATTACCTTCCACCTCTTTGGGAACCCCCACAATTCTGACAATATTCTTTCTTCAACATTTTTCTAAATAATTTTATTTAGTAGATATGCTATTCATTTACTATGCAGATCTGAGGTATCCTGCAGCTGAAAAACAGTTTCCTTAATAACTGAAATACAGTTCCATGTCATAATACCGATCGCAAAACAGTGATCGCTATTATGGCAAGTGTATATCGCCAAAAAGCAAATCAGCGATATACACATGCTGGTGAGAAGACATCCAGCAACTAAAGTAAGTGTTGATGCGGGGGGGGCTGTGCCTTCTGCACCCCCTTGTGGGGGGGCTTCATCCCCCACACACCCCTAATTTATGATTACCAACTCCAGGGGGGTGCATGTCAGGGAGGAGGCGACACTCCATAAGGGTAAAAAAAAAAACACGGCCACAGCAGGCAGTGGCAAAATCTTTCTCTCAGTACCCAGCCCCGAACCTGCTGCACCAGAGCTAGCCACCCTCACCACCACACCATATGGCTAGCTCGGCTGCAGCGGGCACACTACCCCCTCACAAACTCTCTTCCCTACCCTACCCTTACCTTCATTATTCCTCCCCTTCCAGTCACCCTGCCCTACTATCCCCTTCGCATAGGGCTGCTACCCTTGTAGGGTAGCCCAAGAAGAGAGCACTGTAAATGAGTCACCCTTTAGCAGGCTCTCATTTACAGTTGCTATTCTCACGTGATACCCTGAAATACAACCCTCATTTACCTCAATGTACTCTTCGGTACCCTGGTTTCTAATTGGATTTTGGCAACTAACTCCTTTAAATCTTTAATATCCAGCTTGATAGTTGCCAGCATCTCCTTAATTGTGGCCAAGTCTGATTTTATTTGCCATGCCAGAGCTATCATCACTCTACTCATCTGAGATTTGGCCTCTGATGAGTGTCTTCCTCCTGCTGGCATTCTGACCATTAAAAAGTGGGATTTTCCTCAAACAAAAAAATAATAAAAAGTTCAGCTCCAATTCAAACTTCTGTGGTAATTCACTAGAACTGACGGTAGTCTAACGAATGAGATTGTTTTGGGCTGTTTCTCTGAGTTTGGTAGATATTTTGAAAGGATTTTATGAGCTCTAGTGAGCAGTTGCAGTACTAAGCATCCATCTTTACTGGTGCCGTGCATGTGCTTCTCAGAAATCCTCCTGTAAGGAACCTGGGCTCAGATCCCTCCATGGCAACTTGTGCAACTGCAACTGGCGAAACTGTGGCTGGTAAGATGGGACTACTCCACTGACTCCCACCACCTTAGTTAGCTCTCTTTTATTCTGCATATGTGCACAGCTGTGCTCTCAATACATATTTCTGAGTTTGTGGCAGCATACCCAAGAAGAAATAATAAAAAAAAAATTGTGAGAATTTCACCAAGCTTGACTAAAGTAAGTGAGACTTGTCAGCTCAGCATTGCAGCAGTGACTTGAGTGACTTGATTTCATAAGAAATATAATTTAATGCAGGTCCCTCCATGGCCACTTGTGCAACTGCAAGTGTACCGTAACTGATAGGGTGGGACTTGTCAGCTGATGCCCACTACTTCAGTTAGCTGCTTTTATGTTCTATGTGTTTGTGCATGACAGTGTATTCAAGATATTTTTCTAAGTTTCTGGCTGTGTGCCCAAGAAGAAATCTAACAAATATTTTTCTTAAGAATTTAGTTAGACTTGATTATAGTGAGTGAGACTTGTCAAATCAGAATTACTGCAGTAAGTGACTATTTCATGACAATATAATTTAAATTTAATATCAGACATCTGTGAGGAACCCAGACTTGGGTCCCTCCATGGCCATGTAAGCAACTGTGAGCGCACCACGGTTGGTAAGGTGGGACTAGTCAGCTGACTCCCACTGCTGTTCTGAGTGTGTGTACAGCTGTGCATTCAATACATTTTTCTAAATTTGTGGCTTTCTGTTCAAAAAGAACATTTTTTTTTCCATATAGGTTTTTATCCTCCCGGCAGGCCAGTGGCTTGTGTCGGCCGTTCATACCGGGCATCTGCGGTCCCTTTGGGGCCACCCCCACTTCCCTGGCAAGACCACTGGAGCTGGCATCATCCAGCTGCTGCCCCTGCTTTTTCTATGTTTTCTTCTCCTTATGCCCTGGAGCCCAAAACAAAGTCAGACGCACATGTGGAGGTGCACGTGCATGCCTTGGCTCAGGCGACTCCACTCCGCCCACCCCTGGCCTAGCGCCTGACTCCCTCACTGCCTGCACCACCATCACACCTCCACAAGGTGGTGGTCTTAGGCTGAGAGAGCTGACCTTCCCGATCTGGGAATGGAGAGCTGCCCGTTGGCCACTCTATCCACTCCCAGCCCCCCGGCTGACCCCCAGTGACTCATGCTCATTCCTGAACATGGGCCACCAGCATGGCATGAGGTGAGGCGCCCAGCACCTCAGCCCTCAGCACCACTGGACCGATTTACCAGAAGAAATTAAAAAAAAAATTTTTTCTGAAAATTTACTAGTCAGGCTTGACTATAACTGAATGAGACTTGTCAGCTCAGCATTGCTGCAGTGACTTGAGTGACTATATTTCATAATAATATAAATTAAGTTTATACATCTTACTGTGAAGAATATAACTATATCAGATAGAAGATATAGTAACAGAAAACGTAACTGGTCCAGCAGCCCCAGCAAAGCTGCAGTAGGTGTAGAGCAGCAAGCAACAGGAGAGGGTGAGCGTACTGCAAAGCAATGCTCAAGGTGCATTCGCTGCGCAAAATTATGTGTTACCCCATCAAAGTCTGCAGTCTCCACCAGCACCAGTATGGTGTTGGCTGACACTAGGATAAAAAGGAAAAGTATCTTTCAAAGTACTAGTAGTGCTGCCAGTAGGATATTGTTATTAACTGCCACTGATACTTCAAATGTGAATGTGTCCTCTTCATCCCTTGCTACTTTCACCAGTACCATCAGGATGAGGACATCCCCCTTAATAAGCACCACTGCTCTGATCCACCACCCATCCACTGTAACTACTACCATCCCAACATCTGCTGCAACAATGGCCCTGCCAGCCACTCCTGCCACTGTGACACAGACCACTACTGCCACTGTGACTGAGATCATTCCAGCCACTGTGACATAGACCACTCCTGCCACTCTGACTGAGATCACATCTGCCATTGTAACCATGGCACCCACCAATACTGCTATGGTGACACTGACCACTACTACCACTGTGGCCATCGCAAGTTGCACAGCTATTTCCAGTACTATGTCCATGCCTACTAGGACACTTCTTGTTTCTCAGCCTGCCTTTGGTACTGTAGAACTTGTCAGTGCAGGTAAGGAGGAGGTGCGCTCATCCAGGTCTGAGTACTTTCCTCTAGGAAATGAATTGCCCACTGATACCTCATCTGAGGAGGCAGAGTATGGGGACTATCTTGTAGAACTGTAAAGAAGAAAGTCAAGTGGCAAAAAAAACCTCAGCCTCTCAAGGTCACAGTCACAACAAAAAATGGACATGGCCCCCATCCAAAAAAAATTCAGCAAGCTACATGTCAGCACGTTGTTCAGCAGGCTCCATCCCAGCCTGAACAGCCCAGTAGAACAGGTGCAGGGGCATCAGTGGTGCCAGGGAAAACCTAGCGATGCAGATCCAAACAAGAAAGGCTAGTGGGGGCCAGAAAAGTGGTGGTGGTGGTACTGGTGACTCTAGCCATATATGTGGCGTCAGAAGCAGTAAGATCATGGTATGGCTGCATTTCACATTACTAAAAGATGCTAACAGAAAGGCAGTATGCACACTGTACAGTATGACTATCAGCGAGGGAAATCTCTGGCAAATTTAACAACCACCTCCTTAATGAACCACCTAAAGGTAAAACATTCCCATGTTTTTAAAGCATCAGGGTTTGTGCCTGTAGTTCTATTAGAGTCATCTTGTAGTGATGATGTAGGCAGTGGTGCTGGTGGCACTGGCAATCAATGCCACAGAATGTTTTGCCTCTGAAAAAAAGGCTGCAGTATCTGCTGCTATCCCTTTTTGTCCCTCAACACCAAACAGGTCTTCATACAGCTCCATCACTCCCAACAGGCACCAGTCCCCTGCTATTTGCACACCATCTGGTAAGCATAGAACATCACCCCATCCATGGACAATATCAACAGTGGAAGCGTTCCAGGTCAGAACTATCAGTCATCCCATCCAACAGCTCAGAAAATCACACAACTCATAGGTGAAATGATGGTGCTGGATCTACACCCTTTTCGTTTGTGGACACTGGCTATTGCAGACTTGTACAGCCCTTGCAGACATGGTACCAGCTCCCATCACATTTCACATTTTCATACACTGCAGTGCCAAAGACACATGAAGGTGTGATAATGGCAATTGCCACACTACTCTCAGAGGCTGTGGGTGGAGTTTTCCACTGCACCTCTGCTACCTGGAGCAGTACAAATTCTATGCATGCATATTTTTTCTTGACCGCACAATGTTGTGTGTAAAGTCTATGTCTCCTGTTGCAGATTCCTCCTTTTCTCCCTGTGTCAATGGCTCTCCCTTCATCCCTCCTCTGTCTGGCAGTTATTATGGGTTTGCTCTTGAAATGTTGGACCAATGGAGAAAGATCACACATCACAGATCACCCTGACATTCATTCTAGACATTTTGCAGTCATGAACAGGTGGTACCAAACTACATGCTTGTGAAAGCAGTTGCTGATGGGAATTTTATCAATATTCACTGCTTTGCCCACACCTTGAATCTAGTGGTCACATCAGTGCTACATCACAGTTCTGAGGCTAACAAGACTGTCTCCACAGCATGTTCCATCTGTGTTCATTTCCTTCACTCTGTAAAGGAGACTAACCAACTAAGAGAAGTGCAACAATGCCTTGGCTCTTTCTCAACATCACTTGATACAGGATGTGAGTACCAGAATTCATCATACCTCATGCTGTCTAGACAGCTAGAACAGAAGCAAGCACTTGATGACATGGCAATGGAGTGTGATATTGGGAATGTCCTGGGCCACCATGAGTGGTCGCTGGCTGATGCCATGGTGAGAGTACTCTGGTTATTTGAAAGTAGCATCCATGACCTAAGTGCATCCACTTCCACTCTGAATCAAGTGATCCCAGCAGTGCATATACTGAAAGCATCCATGGAGAGATATGTAGAGAAAGACAGGGAGATTCCAGATGGGGCAGCTGTGCTTTTTGAGCACCTGAAAGCTAAACTGGATGCGAGTTTTGTGAAAGTGCTGAGCAGTCGCAGCCACATTTTTGCAACCATGATGAATCCCTAGATCAAATCTGAGATCCTTCAGATGGCTATTGATAGCCACAGAGCAATTCATTTTCAACAAGAGCTGTGTCATGAGCTGACTGGTCGCATGAGGAGACTGGTACAAAGACCAGCAGCTGTCACAGAAGTTCATGATAGGGAGGAAATGGTATCTGGCAGGTCTGGTTCTACTGGTGGAGACAGGGAAGAAATACCTGTTACTGACTGCAGTACTAATTGGAATGAGTGGGCACTGCTCAGCATGTCCTTATGTTAAGAGCAACAGAAGAGGACACAGGCATAGCCTTTTTCTGCAGAAAATACATTGAATGTCTATTTTGCAGACTCTCTTGAGCCATTTCAGGGTGATCCATTAGGCTACTGGTCACAGAATATGCATTCATCCCCTCACTTGGTGCAACTGGCTGTAAGATACAGGGTACATCAATTGCCCCCCTATCAGTGTGCCATTGAAGTGGATGTTTAGCACAGCTAATAATGTTGTTGAGCCTCATCATTCAACACTAGACTCTAAACACATCCAACAGCTTGTTTTCATCAATCTTAACTTGTCATAACTTGAATACAAATATTAGTTACCCCCATAAAATAGAAATATAGTCTCTCAAGTCTGGTTTTGCTGGATTTTTTTTATGAAGTTAACCTGCATGTTTTCTCCCATGCTTCCTTCCTGTAGTGTTTAATGCACACACTTTCATTATAATAAAATTAAATACATTAACTTTTCTAAACCAGATATAACTTCTTCTTGTTTTAATACGTTATTGTCATGTACCTTAGAAACAGCAAGAATGCTGAATGAAAACACAGCTATAATAGCCCCAAGGTAAATCAGAACCCTGTGGGTGCTTGCTTCTCACATTATGACTTAATAACAATGAGGTTGTGAAACTGAATGCACTCCACTCAGCACTCTGCTTTTCCATAAAGCTTTCAGAAACTACATTCCCAGAATGCTCTTGCTTCCCACATAGCCACAACATTTCACAGATACGACTTGTTTTGGGGACTGTTTTTTCTGCTTTCATCATTTTGTTATCCCTTTCCTGCTTGCAGCTATATGTCTCAGAAATAAAAAAAGGTGGCCTACTTTTTACTGCTCCTTTAAAATCCTTTCATTTAATTTTGTTTTTTTCACACATCCATTTTGCTGCCACTAAGTTTCCCCTAGGGTGCTGCAGCAGTCCCACAGGAAGACACTGTCTGTGCCCCCATTTCCTAGGAGAAGAGCCATGCATGGGATACTCAGTCCTCTCTCCCCTAGCTGGACTCCTAGAGACTAAGGTCCATTCAGAAACTCAGTTTGTTGAAGTAATTAGGAGTACTGACGGTGAAACAATGGAGTTAATATGTGTGGTTTCAATGAAAAAAAAAATTAGAACAGGCCTGACCTATTCTCCTGAGACACACTGAACATTTAAATTATCACACAACAGTGTGAAAAAATCACTGTTTCTTCTAGCTTGGAAGTTAGAAAAGGAACAAAACTTAATATTTCCGCTTTTTGGCTAATTATAACAAGAAAATGGAAGTAGATTGCTCTTTCACAATAAATACTTGCAAGTAAGAAATATAGCAAAATAATGACAACAGTAATATTCCCCTAACAAGCCCTTTAGGCCAGGCTGTGACTGAAGGAACACCCCTCACCTCCAGGGGTAGGGCATTCCAAAGAATTCAGGCCTAGTATAGTATAGTTTTTTTTTTCACTTTTAGGGGAATAAGCAATCCTAGAAGTTCTCCTGAGAAACAATGAAGATATCACACAAAAGTGGGACAAAAATTACCCTCTCTAGCTTGGGATTTAGAAAAGGAACAAAAACAAGATTTCTGACTTTTGTCTCATTTTAATAAGTGGATGGAAGTAGATTCTTTCTCAGCAGTAGCTCAGTCACCTGTCTCACCTGCCTGAAGCTTCTACGAGTGCTGGGTCACATGACCTGCCTCCAGTGAGCTTCTGAAGTGGCTTCTGATTGCACAGGAAGTCACAGGAGATCTTGAAGTCTCACAGCCAGTTCCAGTGGCTGAATAATGAATAATGAAGCACGAATAATGAATAATTGGAACCCTGGATATGAATACTCAGTGAATATTTAAAATAAGGTATTCGCACACCCCTAGGTCTGGCTCCCTTGATAAGATGACATTTTGGATTTTTGCTCATGTGTCTCAATCTAAACTGTGATAAATTTAGATGTATTATCTGTTATTTATTTACCTCTGTGTGTTGAATGCATGAAACTTTTTAACTATTTTGATATTGTAATGACTTTTAAATCAATCAATAAAATTTACTTGACAGTATTTGTTGAAGTTATTTTACCAGGTAGGGATTACAGAGATAAATGTAGTCTTGTTAACAGAAATGATCTGCGGGAAGGGAGAAGTGGGAGATTGGGGGATATAATATTGTGAATTACATATAATGTCTATGCAGAGAGATTGTGAATATATATATATATATATATATCTATATATCTATATATATATAGATACATAGATATATATATATATATATATATATATATATATATATATACACATACACAGAGAGAGATAACTATTTACATCTATCTATAAAATTGGTGATGAAAGCCTAGCAATTTGATTGGATGAGAGCATCACCTGACTGTTCCATTATCATAGCATTCCAAGCTATTAAGAACTAAATGATTGTTTACACTTAACTAGTAAAGGACCTATTTTATAACTGGAATAACACCCTGTGAGGTGTTCGGACATACTGATATATAGACATCTCAGGTGGTTGAAGACACTCGGCATACACTTTTTGCCTCGCGGCATCCATATATCAAAGCACACCTGGATGAGTCTGTGGGTTTTATTCCTTACATCAATATACAGTGAAGCCCACTAGGATCAAGCACAGTGTCACAATTTCCCTGCATGGTAAAAGGGATTAACTCCCATTGAAACTGCATTGTTCCCTGCAGTAACTCTACTGCAGAATTCTGCAGTTGGGCTTGATCCTGGTGAGCTTCACGCTATCTATCTAGCTATTCTTTGCAAAAAAAGAGTGTTAATGCATTAGTTAGGGTTCAACTTAATGCCAGAAAAGTAGGAAAATGTGGGGTTAGGGTTTCCAACTCTAACTCCCCCCCCCCACAAGCAGCAAAAGGACAGCACCACACAGGCAACTACAGACAGCCATCATCAGATAAGACAAACAACATACAACTGTTTCCAGATGACACAAATGCAGTAGCACTGATGTGCTACCTTTGTGGACTGGTATCTGTGGCTGGAGAAGCACAAGCCCTACAGGGGCCAGCACTTCTGCAGCCACACCTGTGTAAGTATATTGTACAGTGTGCAAGAGTGCCTGTGGCTGAAAAAGTGCATGCCTAGTGGAGGTCTATGCTTCTGCACACCGAAGTACTGTTGCAATTTTGGTATTATGGATTTCTCAGCACCTGTGCTTCTGTAGCCAGCAGTTGGTATGTATGTCTTACACATACCACTGCAGAAGCAAGGCTCCTTAGAGGCTTGTGCTTCTGTAGGCAGAACTGTGTGTATGTTTCACAGTGTGCATGACTACCTGTGGTCACAGAAGTGCTGGCCACATGGGGGCCTGCACTTTGGAAGACAAAAGAACTCTCATAATTTGGGTATGGTGGATTTGAATATGTGGCTGCAGGGGCCTGTGCATCTGCACACAGAAGTAGTGATGTGATTTTAGTATCATGGATTTCTATCTGGAGCCAGAGGTGAGTGTATATATCTTGCACTGTGCATACCACAGATACAAATCTAAGAAGGCAGCACATCAGTACTACTGCATTTGTTTTTTTTTTTTTTGCTTTAAAGATTTTATTAGTTTCCAAAAACACTGGATACAGACAAAGTTAACAGCACAATATTTAATACAATCGTTTAATAATCATACGGCACTTAAAGTATAACTGATTATTAGGTCTCATAAAATAAGTATTACATACATATGAATTTGAAAACAAAAAGCTCACTATATAAGTAAACAATAGTTCATAGCTATTACCTCAATCAAGAAGTGACAAATACAGCACAGAAGAAACACTGAACATTGCTTTACAAATTTGTAATTATACTTAATATTATTGAATGACAAGATGGTTTAGGAAAGGGGCTCATATTTTATCAAACAGTTCACTTTTACCAATAATTTGTAAAGCCAGTCTTTCATTATTAATTACCTCACTCATTTTATTAGCCCATTCACTATATCCAGGAGGGTTAGGTGATTTCCAGTGAGATAATAAAATCCTTTTAAGAGCCAGAGCAGCTGACCATATGAGGGAATTCTGATTTTTTTTAATCTTTGATCTTTTTTCTCCTTCCTGCCACATCATTTCACTTAATCAGAGCCCCTACATGCCTTGCTAACCTCAGCATCCCAACACAGGAGTCTTCCCCTAGAGTGCTCACCACCTCAGTAGCCCTAGGTATCTCAGATATCCCCCCGGGTGGGGTGAGGAGAGGTCCCCTCCTACCTTCTACCTGGAAATGGTGGAGCAGGTGCTGCACAGCGAAGTCTGTTCCTGTCTTGGTGGTTGCCAAGACACTCAGTGAGGGGTCATCACCTAGGAGTGTTGGGCCACCATTTTGCTGTGTTCTATTCCCCACAGACATCGGCACTCTAGGAGAGCCAATTGGGAGGTATGCATGAAGACACAACTCCTCCAAGGGCTTCTCAGCCAACACTGCCCCATACCGTCTGTGTGACACGATCTGCACTGTCTACCTTGGGTTCACCTGAGAGATGGCAGTAGAGCAGCGAGACCTGCATGGAACCCTCCCTGGAGAAGGAGAGCTGCCATTGGGTGCTCAATCTTTCTCTCCCCCTGCCAACCCCCGGTGGCCCAAGCTCATCCCTGAACCCGGGTCGCTGGTGTGGAGCGAGCTGTGGCATCCAGTGCCTCAACTCTCAGCACCACCGGGCCAGCCCTGATGTTTATTCAAAAGCCCAGAACCTTCCTTTATCCCCAGAATAAGAAATTTAGGGGTAAAGGGAATTTTTATTCCAAGGGCAGATTCACAGACTTTATGGATCATATTCCAGATCCCTTTAATATAGGGGCAGGACCAGAGCATATGGAGAAGGTCCACATCTTTCCTCTGGCATCTCCAGCATTTTCCTTCTGGCTGGAAACCCAGGGAGGCTAGTGTCTTAGGGGAATAGTAATAAAAATGTAAAATGTTATACTGTATTGTCCTACCTTGGACTTCCCTGCAGCTGCTGTAAGTGCTGTCCCATACTGAAGCCCACTCCAAGTCAGTAATGGATTACCTTATCTCTCTCTCCCACTTTTCTTTTGAAGAAACTGTCAAGATTGAGGGGTCTTGGGTGTTTATTAAAAATGTATACATCAGACTTACCCCTTTCCTCATTTTAACTAACTTTAGGGCTGAATCCCATTCAGACCGGCCCCTCAGATATAGATTAGGGCCTAAGAATGAGTCTCGTAAAGGCCTCCGTAACTGGAGGTAAATGGCAAAATGAAATCTTGGTAAGTTATATTGAGCCCTGAGAAGCTCAAAGGAAAGTAGCTCCCCTTGTTTTCCCAATAAATCATCAGACAAAGTTTTTAATACCAAATTTGCTCCATCCAAAATCAGTAATAGGAAGCTGATTATACAGTAGGTTAGTATTATTCCAAATTGTTAACAAGTGAGGAGGTAGTCCCTCAAATCGTAATAATTGTTGTATCCTTTTGATTACCCAAACAGAGGAGGTAACACAAATGTTGTCATAGAAGGGCAAGGGGAGCTTAATAAAAAGATAGTCGGACAGTTTAAAGGACAACAATAACTGCTTTTCAACTTTAACCCATAATGGTTGATAGTCTTCTGAACTGGAGTATAGCTACCAACTACTTTGCTTGAAACAAAAAGCAAAGTAATATTTCTCCCAGTTTGGAAGACCAAAGCCTCCCTCTGATCTATGCTCCCTAAGTTTTGGCAAGGAAAGTCTAGGAGTAGAAGAGTTCCACAAAAAGTGCCTGGTTATTTTATTTAACTGGTCTAAAACTGTTTTGTCTATTCTGAAGGGCAGATTCTGGAAATAGTAAAATATTTTAGGAGCCACAATCATCTTAACTGAATTCATCTTACCCCAAAGAGATAAATTAAGACTTTGCCATTTTTGTAGATCTGCCTCAGTTTCTTTTATTACAGGGAGCAGGTTCAGTTTCCCTAAATTATGAGTATCTTTAGAAATTTTAATGCCTAGATATGTCAAGTACTCTGAACATTTTAAAATTGGTTGAATAACCCCTAAGCATTCTCCTGGTCTCATGCACAAGTTTAGAGAGAGAACCTGATTTTTTTTACCAGTTCAGTCTAAGGCCTGAGAAGGAAGCAAAGGTAACAGATGTTTTACCTAAGTGTATTACAGAGTCTTTGGGGTTTGAAATAGTAACAAGCAGATCATCTGCATAAGCAAAAACCTTATTATTAATCTTGCCTGTTCTAATTCCCTGAATCTCGTGGCACTCAGATATACTTATTAGAGGTTCAAAGGCTAAAATGAAAAGTTAAGGGGATAGAGGGCAACCTTATCTGGAGCCTTTATTAAGAAGAAATGATTCTGAGATAAATCCATTAGTAATTATTCTTGCAGAAGGTTTTTTATAGAGAATTTTCAGCCATGTAGTCAGTGTGTCCTGCAGTTTGAATTTGTTAAGTACTTGGAAAAGGTACTCCCACTTTAAAGAGTCGAAGACTTTATGAAAGTCAAAGGCCAGCACTGCTGCTGGGTTCTTTATTTTATTAGCCTTCCAGATTATATTTAAAAGCCTACGTATGTTTTCAGCCCCACTCCCTCCAGGGACAAACCCTACTTGTTCCTTCCCCAATAGTTTAGACAAATAAGTCTTAAGTCTATAGACTAAAAGCTGAGCCAAAATCTTATAGTCTGCATTAGGCAGAGAAATAGGCCTATAGTTCTCGCACTGAAGAGTATCTTTCCAGTTTTTTAGAATAAACGTGATATATGCTTGGTACATAGAGTCAGGTAGGGCCTCTGAGGCAAATGAGCTAGAAAGAGTTTTAAAAAGGTAGTCTTTAGTGTTTGTACTCAAGACCTTATAAAACTCCCTTGGTAATCCATCTGGGTCTGGGGTTTTATAAGGATGAAGAGTTTGAATAATATTATCAAATTCTACTTGGGGGGGGAGTTTAAAATCTTCCTATCCACTTCATTAAGTTCCGGCAGAGTTACTGAGTCCAGAAAAGCCTGTAACGCCACCGAAGGTTGTTTATTTGAGTCAGAGTACAATTTTTTTAAAACATTTTTAAAAATGAAACTTATTTTTTTGTTTGAAACTTCAGTTAGTACCTATAGTATTTGAAATATTAGGAATCAAATTCTGCCCTGCCTTCTTCTTAAGTCTGTATGCCAGAAGTTTCCCTGCTTTCTCACCAGCTTCCCAGAAAGTTTGTTTTGTTCTGTATAGGGAGTATTCTGGTCTAGCAAAATATATTTTATTAATTTTGTATTTAAGCTTAATGATATTATTAAGCAGCATCCCTTTCTTATCACAGTTCTTTTTAAAAATGCTTTGCAAGTTGAGAAGTTCTGCATCTTTTTTGTGCTGTCTTTATCTCTTTCCCTTTTCTTGGTGGCAAACAAACTAATAATCCTGCCTCTCAAGAAAGCTTTCAAAGCATCCTATGGACAATTTGAGGAGACTTCTCCATTATCATTTAAGTTAAAGAAGTCTTCTGCCTCCTGAGTCACCCAAGTTATAAAGTTAGGGTCATGCAACAGGGCACCATTTAGTCTCCAGCATATACAGTTACTTTAAATCCCTCAAGTTGAAATGAAGTTTGCACTAGAGCATTATCAGATAGGGAAACCTCTTTAATATTAGCAGAGAAGAGTCTTGGAGCTAGGTGTTTAGAAATGAGTAGCATATCAAGTCTGCTAAAGGAGTTATGCCTAGGAGAGTAAAAGGAGTAATCTCTGACAGTCGGGTTTAAAGGCCACCAGGCATCCACTAAATTTAGATCAGAAATAAGTTTGTGAATACTATGTTGAGCTGAAGAAATTTTAAAGGGGGAGGCAGCAGAGTTTCTATCTATCAGGTCATCTAACACTAAATTAAAATCTCCTCCTAAAATCAGTGCTTGGGGGTTGTAGGTACTCAACTTTAAATTAAGATATTTTAAAAAAACAGGCTTGTTCTGAGTTGGGAGCATAGACGTTACATATAGTGACTTCCCTACCATCAATAGCACCTTCCAAAATCTGGAATCAGCATAAATGAGAACTCTTCACAAAATGTATCCCTTTTCTAATTAGAATAGCTGTACCTCTTTTCTTTGAGTTATAGGAAATACATTCTACTTGAGCTACCCAAGACCTAGCCAGTTTTTTAGCTTCATTTTCCTCCAGATGTGTTTCTTGGAGTAGCACAATATCAAGCTTATTTTTGTTTAAGTACGTGAGGATCTTCTTCCTCTTGATTGGGGATCCCATTCCCTTAACATTCCAAGTACCTGTTGTAAGCTTCAACATTTCTAGAGACCTGAACAGTTAGAAAAACAAACTAACAAAAAGCATGCAAATGATTCTTAGGTAATAAAATAAAATTTAAGATCAAATAGACCAAAAATGTAAACTTAACCCAACTGATTAATAAATTAACAGATTAGAATACCAAGGATGAAACCAATCAAATATTAAATATTCCACTACAGTATTACATAAAAACACAATATAAATATCTAAAAGTAGATTTTGAAGGACAAAATAAATAGCCTTAAGGCTAAACACAGATGCACCGGGGTTGACAAAGAACACTTGACCCCAAGGCGCCTGTGGATTCTGGTAAAAGGACCAGCTAAAGGGCCAGCTAAAACAAAATATCTTTCAATGCCTTATCACTTGTTTGAACCACTAAAAAGAAACAACATTCAGCTTATCTGTATCATTTTACATAAACTTTGAGAATTCCTTTTGTGCACCCACATAGACTGCACCACAGTTAATTAGATTAGGATGAAAGAGAGAAAGAAGAGAAAAAAATAATTAAATAATAATTGTGATGCATGGTTCAGATACTGAATAGTTTAGAAGTCTCCCTGAGAATCAGAGTAACTCCAGTTCTACTGTCCTCAACTTCCAGTCATAGCTGAATCCCAAACAGAGGGCATACACTACCAATGCTCTCCCAGCCACAAGCAAAGATACCATGAGAGGAAGTAACACCAGTCTTGTCCCTATAAGCAATACTAAAGATAAAAACCCATAAGTAACACTAAAAAGTGATGATGAACCTCACTTCCCCCTCTAAACTAGCATTATTAATGTTATTAAAATGCAAGAATTTCTTTCCGACCCTCAGACCTCATGCAGAGAAAAAAAATGTTTGTTTCCAATTAAAATCCCACAAAGACATACAGTGTGTGTATTCAGACTCCATCCACTAGTTCCAGTGTGCCCAGAAGAAACTATTACTTACAAACATCACTCTTAGTTCAAAATAAACTCCTCCACAGTGGAATGCTTCATCAGAGGTTACTCCTAACCTCCTCAAAGCAATGTAGCAGAGGCAGGGTTCCTGGGCCACCTTTTACTAGGGATCCACAATCCATAATAAATGTTTTGGTGAGATACCAGGGTCATTAAGCACACACCATTAGCTGCAATAGAGACACTGGGACTAAATAATAAGCAGTTAAGCAATAGCTTGCAATTAAATTGAAATTGCATGCGAACTGAGGGCTGCGAAGTTTAAGGTCAACTGTTCAATAAATAAACCACCACCCCCTTCCTCCCAATTGTTTGCCATAGGACAGGTGAGCACCAGCACAATCTCTCTCTCACTGAAACAAAGGCAGTGTAAATGCAAACAGTTCTACAGATCCACCAGGTGGCAGTAAGCTATTATTAATGCAACTAAGAAGAAACCTGTAGTTCTACAACATTAGATATATGCACAGTATAGTATCTGTCTGAAAAAAGGAAGGTTATTTTTCTGGTATATTTTGGTAATACAAAAAAGACCAGTGTAATGCGACTACAGTGCATATAATGGTCATAAGTACTGTAAGGCAACAGAACTAAATAAGGTCACTATATTGTCTGAAATAGAGACAAAGGCCCTTTAACAAGAAAAAGGAGCAAGTGATGTGGAAGGGCATCTGACAGGATGCATAATCCTACATGACTATGACACAGTCACAACAGGAAGCCTTTGCAGCATGTGGGTAAAAGAAAACAGCATGAGCAGCTGTGTGGAGAAATACATGAAATATAACCTTAGTTGTCTTGGAGTTCATGTTTCTTGCAGGTAAGAATCATCAGCAGACTCAGAGAAATCTCCGGTACTTCATTGTGAATGAGGAAGAGTGATCGAGTTCTGAGCATTGCAGTAGTCCCCAGGAAAAGATGTTGCATTAGACGATAGTCTAAAATTGTCAGAGACCTTGTTTGCAACCTCCAAAGAATGGTACCTGTTTTTGGAGATTGGAATACTTTTCCTATAAGCCTTTGATGACCAAGCCATGGATTTGGGAAGGGGCTTTGTGATATTTGGTAGAGTGGCAGATGCTTTTGAAGTAGGCTTATTAGGAGAGCTTTTGTTGAATTTTTCAGTTTCATGGCTTCGCTGATCATGCACAGTGTAAATTGCATCATCAGGAATCCGAGATGGTCTCAAGCCAGCTATGGTAGATGATGACAGTTGGTCAGCTCAAGTTCCAGAAGGGAGAGCTTTATAGATAGTATCAGGTGAATTTCTGTGCACAAATTTCCACGCCTCTTCTATAGACTGAAAGTTATGCATAGCTCCCCCCTCTGTATCACTAAAATGGCTGGGTATTTTACATTAAATTTGACATTTAAGTTCTGAAGAGTAGCCCTAACTGGAGCAAAAAGCTTCCTTTTTCAACTATGTCCACAGAAAAGTCCTGAAAGATGTATACTCGCTCCCCATTCCAATTCAGTGTTTTCCACTCTCTTGCTATTCTGAGTATCTCTCTTTAATGGAGAACCAAAGAAAATTAATAATTATGGGTCTGGGTCTCTGATCCGGTCTCGGTTTTGCCGAGAGGGATCTGTGAGCACTTTCTATTTCCAACTGCCAGCCCCAATGATAATTCAGGACAGCGGGAATAAAATTTTGCAGGAAACTAATCATATCTGTGCCTTCAAGTCCTTCTGGGATACCCACAAGACATAAATTATTTCTTCTCGCCCTGTTTTCTAATCATCTAACTTTTCTGTCACTTCGTTAAGCTGCCTTGCTTCACGCTCCACAAAGTCTTCTATTTTGGTTAACGATGCTTCCATAGAAGCAAGGCACTCCTCGAAGAAGGAGTCCATCCACTTTGAGACTTCTGTCAGTTTTTTTATTTGTGGAAGAGTCACTTAATTTAAGCCCAGCAATATCCTCCTTAATAGATAAAAGCATATCTTTAATGAAAGTCATATCTGTTATATCTCCTTTCTCTGACTTGTCCCCTTTACCTGAGTGAGATGAAGTGAGGGCTGGAGACGTCCCATTCAGGCAGTTGGTATGGGCGAAATTCACTCTGCCATTACTGGTTGGCATCTCGGACTCGGGCCGTGGTAATTTTAAAACTGAATTTTAAGGCTGAAAACAATCAAAATCTGACTAGATATAAAGCTTTCCCGGGTGTCAGTACATAAAATAAAAGATTACAGCTGAAAACAAAAAAATAACTTAATTTAAACTATTTTCTTCTGGATGACAGAGTGGCATCGGAGCTCTGATTTTAAGGTGGCAGCATCTTCGCGCACACATGCTCAATCCAATACTACTGCATTTGTGTCATCTGGAAATAATTGAATATTGTTTGCTTTACCTGATGATGGCTGTCAGTGATTGCTTGTGTGGGCTTGTCCTTTTGCTGCTTGATGGGAGGATCTGGGGAGACCCTAATGCCACATTTTCCTACTTTTTTGGTGCTAAGTTGAACCCTAACTGGTGCATTAATGCAGTTTTTTTTTTTGCAAAGAATGTATATATACTCATAAATCAATGCATAAGGCCATACTGGACTCAAGAAAAATATCAGTGATATTTTGATTAGGACCATAACATACCACTCAAATATACAACAAGAGTGTGGAGTACAATGACAAGATAAAAAATATATCTTAGCTAGTGACATCAGTAATGGCAACATATCAAAAAATATTGTTGTTACTGTTGTCACAATTGTGTTTTTCAGGTTACTGTCATCACTTTGGAGTACTGAACTAATCAGAGAACTGCTTTCACAATGCTGATGACATCACAATGCCTAGTGCAGCACTGAAGCCAGATATCAAAATCAAAGAAAAACAGCAATATCTTCATAAAAACTTCAGATTTAAAATTGCATATTTTGAGTCAGTCCATATTCCTTGCAAAAATCTGCATTAATGTGCCAGTTAGGGGTTCCACTTTATGGAACAAAAGTAGGGAATTGTGGCATTAGGGTTTCCAATCCTAAGCTCCATCTCCCAGCAGCAAAAAGACAACACTGTACAAGCAACCACAGAAAAGTATCATCATGTAAAACAAACAACATACAACTGTTTCCAGATGACTTAAATGATGTGCTACCTTCGTGAATATGTATCTACGGCATACACACCACAAGACATACACACTCTCTTGTGGCTGCAGATACAAATCCACAATACTCAAATCACAACACTGCTTCTGTGTGCAGAAGCACAGGCCCCTGCAGCCACAGATACAGTTCCATGATACCCAGATTACAAGAGTTTTTTTGTCTGCAGAAGCACGCACTGCTATGGGGACAACAATTCTGTAGCCTCATGCACTCATGAACACTGTAAGACATAGGCACACTTGATGGGCCTGAGCAGTTGCAGGTGTAAGTCACACCTACTGACTTCTGGCTGCAGAAGTGCAGATACCACAATATCCATGATACCAAAATTGCAACACTACTTCTGTCTGCAGAAGAACAGGCCCCTGAGGGGCCTATACCTCTTAAGCCACAGGTGTAAGACATAAGCACTGACTTCTGGCTTCAGAAGGCCAGGGCCCCTGTGGGGCCTGCAGTTATGCAGAGGGAAGTACTGTCACAATGAGAATATAATGGTTTCAATGGCAGCTCTGGAAATTGTTCAGGGGGGGTTGCAGTTTTTGAGTTACACAGATGCATACAAAAAAGTATGCAGTAATAGATCATGCTGTCCAGTGAGGTACCTCATACAGTGCACATGAGTACAGTGGAGCCAGCAGCAATACAATGCAGTAACTTGCAGTAAATGATATATCACATATTTCTGCAATAAAAAGAGCTTAATTGCAATTGAACTACACTGTTCCCTACAGCATACTGCAGCATTTGTTTGTGATACACTGCAGCATTACTGTATAGCATCCTGACTGGAGGTGCTGTACTTCTGGTGCAGAGCCTCAAGCTCCATGTGGTCTTCTGTCTACAGAAGGGCAGGTCTTCTTAGGGTCTGTGCTTCTGCAGCAACACATACTGATGCACACAGTACAACATACACACAAAGTTGTGGCTGCATAAGCACAGGCCCCTGTAGGGGTTGTGCTTATGCAGCTACAGATACAAATTAATGAAGACAGCACATCAGTACTACTGCATTTGTGTCATCTGGAAACAGCTGTATGTTGTTTGTCTTATCTGATGATGGTTTTCTGTGGTTGCTTGTGTGGTGTTGTCCTTTTGTTCCTTTGAGGGGTGGAGAGTTAGGGTTGGAAGCCCTAATGCCACATTTCCTTACTTTAGTTATGTTAAGTTGAACCCTGACTGGTTCATTAATGAGTATTTTGTAATGAATTTCTTTTCTGTTTGAGGTAGTGGAGCTCTGTGAACAGATGCAGATGTGCAGGGCCCTCTGGGCCCTACACCACGGGAGGACACCGTCCACCTATGGAAGTGCAGGGCCCTGCTCTCTCTGCACTTCCGTGCAGCAATGCATGTCAAGAATTCATAAGGCTATCTGGTGGACTATAGAAGCACAGCAACCTCTTGGCCCTGCGCTTCCATGAGGCCACAGATACAGATGCACAGGGCAAAGAGTCCATCTCTCAGCCATTGAACAGGGCCCTCTGCCACCCTCACATGGCAACCCTGCACCATTCCTTCCCTGGCTAGGAGGGTGTCATATAACAGCCCCATCCCCCACCCTCACCCCATCCAACTGGCTCACTGAACTTGCCACTGAATTTAGCTCAATGGCATGGGATCACAAAGCACTACCTGCTGGGGTAAAGTCTGGCACTACACACAACATTTCTTAATAATTGTTTTTTAAGTTTTGTCCCCAAATTTACAAGATAGTAATTTCATGACTCCCCCTGTAAACAATGACATGAGCGGTTTTAGTATATTGGCTGAAGCATGTCTCGTCCAGGATTTAAAAAATGACACCAGTCACATTTATGAGCTGGTGTGAACCAAAAAATGACCATGTTGAAAGTTTGAAGTCAAAATATTGAAAATCAGTGAAGTTATGATAGAATTTGAAGATAGAGGGGGAATGGCTCAGGGGCAACGTGCAGAAATATTTTTTCATGGAGAGAGTGGTGGACACATGGAACTGCCTTCCTGAGGAGGTTGTGGCATCAAAAACAGTGGTGGAATTCAAGAATGAATGGGACAGCCATAAGGCAATGATAGTAGGGGGGTAGGAGGAAGTAGGCTGTTGGTTAACTAGAATCTGCAGCTTATCAAATAAGTAAAGAAATGGTCAGACTCGGTGGGCCAAGTGATCCTTATCTGCCATCAAAGTCTATGTTTCTATGTTATGAGTAAACATTGAAGTATTTCAATGTTCACTCACAACCTGGAAATTTTACCATATTTTTACACCAAATGACGAGCATAGCCTTCTTATGACCTCACATCACTAACCTAGTAGGTGAAGATATTCAAATATCTGCCAAAATGTCATACTACACCCATATAATGTACAGTTACTGGATCTCTCATGGTTATAAGAGTTCATTCTCAAGTTATTTGGGTAAGAGAACTGTGAAGCAAACAGTTCTGGCTCACAAAAAGGACTTGAGAAAAAACTCTTATAACCATAAGAAACACAGGTACTGTACATAAAACATATTTTAAATCATCTTAAAGACCTTTGTTTACAAAAAATGAAACTTGAATGTAAAATCGATATGTTTTACTTTTCAGAATATTTGTGGGAACTGGACTGTGCCAACTGAACTTAGAACTTCAGAATTTTAGAACTGTTTGCTTGAGAAAGCCTGCTTACAGTTATAATAGTACCTGGAATATTTAGAAATAAACAACCCTGATTTGCTAAAAATTATGTAATGATTGATACTATTTTCTAGAATGATCAGCGTGCTGAGGGAGGAGAAAACATTTTAGAAGCAACATCAGCCTGTGTGGGGGAGTTGGAAGGGGGCAAACATGCTCTGTTGCAACCTCGTCATAAATCTATTTCGCAATAAATTTATAGCTTCTCTGGGACCAGGCCCGGGTAGCAGCAAACTGGGCTATGTGAACATTTTCTCGGTAACTGGCACTCAATGTACAAACTGCAGCTGATTGGATATGGTTTTCTATGACAGGCAGTCTGATTGAAGGCATTGTACTGTAATGGACATGTTTTGTGTGTAGTAGTTAACTGAAGAGAAGGCCATACCTTCTGACCTTCCTCTATGGACCCACTAAATTAGTAACAGACTTGCCATACGGGATTTGCAGAGGGGCATGAGTGGAACACAACTTGTTTTATAGATTAATAAAATAGCCCTAATACTGTACGTGAAGTGCGTGTGCAATTCAAATCATTGGTTCAGGTTATAATATTATCACTCAGAAATGCAAAAAAAAAATACTACACATCGAGTCTATAATGTATCAAATAGTTATTTATTAAGTAAAGATACTGGTCCCAGTCTGCAAGGACATGCAGGGCCACACTGTTCCACTGGGACCACCATGTTTAATTAATAAATCATTATTTGATACATAGATACATAGACAGTGTCGGCAGATAAGGGCCTATGGCCCACCCAGTCTGCCCATTTGAGCTTGTAAGTTCAGTTTATGTTTTCCTAGAAGTCTGTTGCCCCTTACCCCTGACCTCCAGAATTCCTTTATGTCTATCCCATGCATTCTTAAATCCTGTGATTGTTTCAGTCCCCAGCACTTCCTCTGGCAGGGTGTTCATCGTACATCGTAGTCTCAATGTGTAGTGCCGCTTTTTTTTTTTTTTTGCATTTGCCAGTTATCCAAGTAACAGCAATTCCTTTAGGGCAACATGGTTGTGCACTGCTTTTTTAGCCTGCTTATAATATTCCCACTTGATTGTCTGAAAAAATTACTGGTGTACTGTGTGATCAATAGTTACCTGTAGAAATAGTGGGGATAGACTGTTGAGAGAATAATGAGGGGATTTTCATGCAAGCTGCAGAGAATTTGAACTGGGTGTTGAGTGGACTATCATTGAGATGATACTATACATACAGTAAGACTTTCCTTTCTATAATTAAAGAAGGAGAGTAAATGGATTTGTTGTAGTATAGACCAACACATACTATACAATATACACAACCAGTATATTTAAATACTGTACTGTATTTGCGATCCCGAACGAAAACTAAGGCAGATTGCCTTTCCTGTTAAAAACTACTTTTCTTGCAACTAGAAACATATATTCTGTCAGCAGAAAATGACATTTAGGCCCATCCTGTCTACCTCTTGTCCCTGTCTATTCCATGACTCACCCTAGTTGGTCATAGGTGTCACCCTCCACCCCATTCCTGTGCCTGTCCCACGATGCTTAAAGCTCCCCACTCTAATGTTTAATTAATGTTAATTACAATAACAACTGATAAGCTGGTCATGTGGTTTAATGACCGGTTTGGGGATAGGTGTGGCCTGGGGACCTCACTCCAGTTAGTCATTAATCTGAGGGAATGACTGGTTTCTAGGCTGTTATTGTGATTATAAGTCTAATCGCATAACAACTTTCATGTTTGCCATTTTCTTTAGTTTGAAATAGGTTTTAGCTGTGTTGAGTGAGCTGTGCGTGCCACACAGTGTCAGTTAGCAAATGGATTGGGCATTTCTGAAATGTTAATGACCGATCTAGTAGCCAATCAGGAGCCTCACTAGGCTCAATTACTATAATGTTTAATCTGTTAACTGCTCTAATGTTTTGGTGGGATACCTGAAAACAGGGCACTTCATAATAAACCAGTGCATACATGGTATATTTAAATATTTGGCTCCATATATCTAATCCCATTTTTAAACTGTAATTTAATCAAGAAGTTTCAGTCAGAAACATTGTAGTGTAGAGTGCTTAAAACCAAGCTTCACTAATCTTGGGTTCTGTGCTTGAGCACTGTACAAATTGTAGGAGTCTTGCTGAAATAAACAAGAATTCCAGTACATAAAACTAAGTGGGTGATCCTTAAATACACAATAAATGCGGAAACTAAATAACCTCAGAAAGTTTTCTTCCATTTTGTACATATCCTCAATGAGTTTATTAATGGTGTTCTTGTTATTAAATTCCAGCATTACTGTTTTTTCCTTTAAAAGGTCATCCACATTAATTGTCTCCTGAATAAAACAGATATTTTGGCTATGTTTGTCAAAAGGTGAAGCAACATCTGTTTATAAACACAGAAACATAGAATATGATGGCAGATAAGACCATGGACCACTCAGTCTGCTTGATTTTCCCTATTGTATCACCACAGACCTTATTTGAACTTTGGCTTACCCCCCTTGTCTTATCACAAATGTTCCCTTATGCCTATCCCATGTTTTCTTGAACCCTGTTACAGTTTTTGCCCCCACCACCTCTGCTGGGAGGCTGTTCCAGGCATCCACCACCCTCTCTGTGAAGTACTTCCTCACATTGCCCCTGAGTCTTCCTTTCTCCAGCTTCATTGCATGACCCCTTGTCTTTAAGCATCTTTTCTTCTGAAAAAAATGCTTTCCTCTTGAACCTTATTTATACCTGTGAGGCATTTGAAAGTTTCTATCATATCCTTCCCCCATCCCTCCAAGGTATACATATTAAGGATAAACAAACCTCAGGTGGAGCGCAGGACATCCCTGTTTTAGCATTAATTTATGTTATGGCTCCCTGCTCTGGTCATATTCCTTTTCTTTTCTGCACTACTTCAGTTTGATGCATATAAATGGACTATAATGTCTGCATTTTGCTTTGCATTTTTTAATACAGTACAACCTCAATTATCCAAATGCTCTGGGAGACATCAGAGTTGTTTGGCTATTCAAGAGTTTGATAATTGGGAGTCCATATCATTAGGCAAATGACAGTTGGGAGAATATCAGAGTTCAGATAATAGGAGATCTGGATAATTGGGGTTTGGATAATCAAGTTGTACTGTACCATACTTGTTAGTTTTTCATGATGTTAATGTTACAATGTTTTCTGTTGTAGTCTATACTGCATTCAGTCAACCCCAGTGTGCTAAATCTAATATTGACTTACCTTATTTTTGCTGTTTAAAGTTGATTTGGTAGTTAATTATTTGAAATTTAAGTCTGTTACTTATGATGTCATAATAATGTAGCCTGTACTTGGGGTATTTAAATGTGGTTATAAGTTCAGATGAGTGCCCCCCTGAGGAAGCTCTAGCTTGCGAAGTGCTGGGAAATCTGGGAAGTGGTCCAAACAGCTCACTGAATCAACCGTTTGTGAGGCTTGTTTGTTCATGATAATTTGCTGTCTTGTGGTAAATTCACCAATAAATTGACAATATTTCTGAGAAGTATTGACTTTGAGTGCAATTTTTGGAATTCATGTCAACTGAGCGTGGAAAATTCAGCATGCATCAATTCAGCTCAGTCATTTCAACACTGCATTCATTCAACTCCTTTATTTCAGCATCTGTCAATTCAGCTCAGTTCTGTTCAGCAACATTCTGTTCCACTCTGTTCAGCTCGGAACAGTGCACAGCTCTGAACACACTTGTTTGTTTGCATGTGCTGCATAGATTGGGAGCAATAATACAGTCAGACCTGGTTAATCTGATCACGTTCAGGTACTACATAATATGGCCGTAATTGCAAAACTATGGACAAACCATACATTCAGGAATTAGATATCCATCCGTGCAAAAGGTTTACTGCATGTTTAATAAAAATGCTTATCTGCATCGTTAAAAACTTTATTTAAATACAGTATATGTAAACCTTTTAAAATGCTGTAACAAACAGCATAGTACAGCATACTACAGTTTCTAATAGCTCCTCATTGTCTGGTGACTTACATCAGGGAGGGCAGGCAGCAGAGTTCTTTGTACAGTGTCCTTGTTTTTTTGGGGAGACAGCAAAGGAGCTGCTGACAGCTTGATTTGGGGAGGGAGGGAGCTGTTTGTTTCTTCGGGGAGACAGCAAAGGAGTGAAGGAGCCCTGATTACTTCTTGGACACAGAGGGGAACAGCTTGATTCAGGAATGGAGGTAAGGAGCTGCTGACAGCTTGACACAGGGAAGAGAACCAGTAGTTCTGCTGGGATTTGAGCAGCTGAATTCATAATATCAAGTGAGCTATGCATGGTTTGTGATGAACACTATTAACATACAACTACTATTTTTAAAACTGATGTTAGTAGCAAGTATATATAGAGCACAGTATGGGGGCAGTGGCTGAGATCTCAATATATTGTATATATAGAGCACAGCACATGCTGAATTGATGCATGCACTAAAGGGTTAAGAAGCACAATTGTACTGCATTGATCTAACAGTGTCAAAATGATGAGTGCAAACTATGTCATGCTGGATTGACATGATACCCAATTTTTGCTTTGAATTCATACTCAGCAAACTACACAAGGCTCCTGAATTCAATTGTAATCTTCTGTTGCTGATTATTTGTTTGGGTGTGCAAACCCTCAGCCTGCACACCCCAACCTTACCTGCAGGTGCTGTAATTGCCTGTTGTCTATACATATACTTTCCTCATAAAGCTTTTGATGCAGACCCTGCACCATTTTAGTTGCCCTCCTCTGTACTTCCTCTATTCTTTCTATGTCCTTCCAGAGATGAGGTCTCCAGAACTGGACACAGTACTCCAGGTGAGGTCTCACCAGTGATCTAATAGAAACATACCTTTCCACCCAAAACAAATACCTGACCAAACCAATGTACTTTCACTGCCTCCTATAAGATAAGTCTTGTAACAGCTCTCTTGTAGACCAGCCTTAATAATCCCAGCTGCTGTGTGGCTACCCCTTCCCCCAGAACAGCTATCTGCAGCCGGGAGTGACAGGTTGGGTAAGAAGCCATTTCCATTTGTTATGCAAAGAGAGTTAAAAGCAAGGGAATTTTTTGTCCTCTCCTTTTTTGTCACTTGTCTGTCTCTTGCCTGTCAAATTGTGCAATCAAATTTTCCTTGTTTGCCGCTCCGATGGTCCCACAATTTCCCCATTATCTCCATTCCTTCATTTGTTGTTTTTAGTCTTTCTATCTCCCCTTGCTTCTCTGTGGTTAAAAAACAAGCTATGAGAATCTTCTGTGAAACTGGGATCTTTGGTTTGCAAATGTATATAATTATACTGTTGAAATGAATGCAGAAAGCTATTTGGGTTTGTTTTAAAAATGGCAATTTGTAATACAAGAGGTTAATCTTGAGCTGTAATTTGACATCCACAAGCTTGTATAAAGAATTATTAACAGGATACTTGCTCTGAGGCAGGATGGGCAGGGTGTCTTAACTGGTTGCACCTGTTAAGAAGACTAATGTACTTTTCAGGCCGGTCACTGAAAGGTCAATGAAAAAAGACTTGTTGCATTTTGTGAAAAACAGGAGATGAAACTAACAAGAACAAGATGCAGAGGTTAAGCTGCCAGGTAAAGACATCTCATATAAAGAGAGCAATGTTTGTTTAGAAGGAGATTGAGATTTTAAAGAAAGAACACTCAGATGAAGGACTTTGGTTTCTTGTTTGAACTGCCTGAATGAAGAGCTATCCTGTACATTTATTTTTTTTTATTTTATTATTACTGACAATAATAAACCACTATTTGTGAATTTTGTAACTTCTCCTGGTTTTTCTATGCTTCCTAACCCATGCCTCAATGACAGTTGGTGTCAGACAAAATGGGATTTACGCTGTGTGTACTCTATGCCAGGAGTTTTGTGTGTGAGTACTAGACCTGGTGCCAGGGAAGCATAAAAGAAAGGTATGGATCCTGCAACAGCAAGCCCAGAAGTGATTACCAGAAGAATGCCAGCCAAACTAGAAGCAGGAACAAAAGTCCAAACTGAGACTGTACAGCCAACACCAGTGATGAAAAAAGAACAGGCAGGGCCAGAACCTGAAATCATGTCTGCCTTCTTCAAATGGTGGGCTACACAACAAAAAGAGACTGAGAAACAAAGACAAAGAGATACAGCAACTAGGGGCAAAGAGAAGAGAAGAGAAGAGGAGAGGAGAGGAGAGAGAGGAGAGGAGAGGAGAGGAGAGGAGAGGAGAGGAGAGAAGACACAGACAAGAGAAGAGATGTAGCATTTAGAGAAACATAGAAGACATGCAGCAACAGGAGCAGTGATGGTTGGATGCCTTGCAAGCTATCAAAGCTGGAGTATCTGGTATAGATCCAGCAGATCACCAAAACATAAACAGCTTAAAAGACATTAAACTTACAAAACTGTGTCCCTCGGATGATATTGAAGCATACCTGACAACTTTTGAAAGGGTTACCGGAGCCTGCCATTGGCTAAAACAGCAATGAGAAATCTGGCTGGTACCTTATCTAACAGGTAAAGCCCAACTTGCCTACAGTAATATGGACACTGCTCAGTCAGCAAACTATGACCTTGTGAAAAAAGAAATCCTTAAAATATGTGACATCTCAGGAGAGACCTATAGCCAGAGCTTCTGGTCCCTGAAGTACAACTCAGTCGACAATCCTCAAGAAGCCTTCACCCTACTCAGAGAAGTCCTCATTAAATGGCTCCAACCAGAGGGTAAAACTATCCCACAGATCATTGGTATATTTGCAATGGAGCAATTTATCAACATCCTTCCACAGACTTGCAGCTTTGGGTAGAAGGACACTGATCAGAAGGTCTGGAAAAGGTTGTTTCATTGGCTGAGGACTATCAGATGGCCAGACAGATACCACAACACTGAAGTAACAGCCAGGGACTGGTAAGACCCTCTTTTTCCCAATTTATCTCTAAGTCAGATAAGAACTCTGATGGGGGTAACAAATCTACGCCCAAAGATTTTACATGCTACAACTGTAATTACCTGGGCCATATTGCAAGAAACTACCATAACAATAAGGAAGGTAACACTGGATCAAATTTAGCCTTAGCAAATTGGGACAAGTATTTAACAGATATTAAGGTGGGGGATAAGACTGTGAAGGAACATAGATTCTGGAAACTGAAAAACCTTGATGCATGCTGAAATTCTGAAAAAAGACTGTGCAAAAGGACCAGATACTGGAGTCATATGCATCCACAGGGACTCTCAATACTATCCTACCACCCAAGTGACTCTGAACATTAATGGGGTGCCCCACCAAATGAAAGTGTAGTAGTTACTACAGGTAACTTGTACCTACTGTAAGTTACCTGTGATTATTGGAAGTGGCTTAGCAGGATCTGCAAAGTTAATCATAGAGGGAGTAAATCCTAATGTGTTAGCAACTTGATAACAAGAGCACAGACAAAAAAAAAATCTCAGATGTTGGGGACTCTTCCCTTTGGTGCCTTTGATTCAGACTTATTTGAGCCTAGCTCAAAGATCTGGAAGTCCAGGAAAGAAAGAATACACCTGAAAAAAACAGTGGCAACAAAAGACTGATGGACATAAGGGCCTGGATATTCAGACTAGCGCCAGGCTGTGGCGCAAGCCTGGCATACGCAACTTGGCTTTACAGAGGCGCTGACAGGTGATATTCAATGGAGCTGTGCCATGGCACAGCATGGTTGACTATCACACCCTGGCCACCCACAGTGCACATGGTGCAGTGGCACTGCGCAGCGCAAGTGGCCAGAGTGGAGCAGGGGATGCGCTTAGCACAAGTTCCATGCAGCTAGGTGCATCAACCAAGAATTCAAAATTGCACATGCAAATGGGGCCATATCATGTGAAGGCACAAATGGGGCCATTTGCATGTCATTATGTCCCCATTTGCATGCAGGTGTGCCAATCCCGGTGACTTGCACCTGGTGCCCTGCCCAGGCTGCAGCTGTCAGGGACTAACGCCCCCTGCACAAGCGGAAAGGCGCCCCACTACCCAATCGCAGGCATAAGTTGCATTAGTAACATCCTATATTCCTGGTGGTCTAGTGGACCGCTCACAGCCCGATCACGGCATATGTTTTAATTTCAGAGTCCATTATCCCTGGTGATCCAGTGGACTGCTCGCAGCCCGATCGTGGATCCATTCACATATCTGCACCATGTAGTACGGTACGGACTGCACGCCCATTGGCTCACACTGTGGACCAATGGGTGTACAGCCCTACTGTATGAGGTCAGTTGGTGGGCAGTGGGGCAGCAAGTGGGTGGGGAGCTACCGCCCACCGCTGACCAGGGGAGTGGGGTGGTGGAGCTCAGCGGGCAGGTGGGGAGGGGGGTACCGCTAGACCACCAGGGTTGGGTTGCTGTGGCATTAATGTTTTACTGACACCCACAATCAGGCTGTGAGCTGTCCACTGGACCACCAGGGATATTGGACTCTGAAATTAAAACATATGCCCATGATTGGGCATTGGGGGGGCCACCACGAAGATACAGCCAGAGCTTGGGTGGCCACCCACAGGTGGCAGCTGTCATGTTGTGCCCTGCAATATGGTAGCTCACCTGTGTGTGCAACCGTTGTTCCTTTTTTGGCTCACCTGTGTGCAGCGCAAGTAGTGGTTGCACATGCATGCATGGACTCAGCACATCCCAGGCTGAATATCGGTATGTGCGAATGGCATGAGCATGCCCCCACCCCTGTACAGCATATGTTACTGATGCACTCCGGCACATCCGGGTTGTGCCAGGCTCAATCCCTGTTTGAATATCACACGGGGCACATCAGTAGGTTGCATGGCTCAACAGTGTTCGCCATGGGCAACCCTTCTGAATATCCGGCCAAGGGGTTGATATAAGAAAATGCTGAAACCAAACTGATAACTGATTTTGTTTTGAGCAAACTAGCAGTGTTTTCACCAAGGCTATTTTATGCAGTGGCGGACAAAACAAAGCAGGGTGAACCAATGTTTAAACAAGCATTTGTCAATGCCATGTTTCCTTGCATGGTGTATGCAAATAAGTAAAGAGAAATGAGGGGCAAGTAAACTGCAATGCCTGGAGATAATAGGGAAGGAAAAACACAGTCCAAACAGACAGTTTTGTTAGAGGGAGAACAAGTACCAACAGTCAGCGTGGGAAAGAAGCTGAATATATTGTACAGTGTGTAGCAGAAACAGCAGCAGAACAGGAGCCAGGACTGCTGCTGTCATCCAAAAGGATTACCGACCTACTAATTGAGCAGTTTCAGGTCATCAGGTGAGAAATGCTACCCTACTTTCTTACAGTCTTTAACTAAATACAAAATAAAGCTGAGTGCTGGAAAACAAATGCCACACATGCAGTTGTATTGCTTTTTTTTAGCTTTTGTTTGTGTGTGTGAGAGTTTTTGGGTGTGTTGAAAGCAGACATTAGCGAATCAAAGACATCAGTTTCTATAACGTAGATCTAGTAGTGCAGAGTTAATTTGGGGTGAGGAGAAAATCATAAAAGGCTTGTTGCATGTCACAGACAGAGTCTGTAATGGGTGCAGCACCCTATTACAGTCAAGCCACCAAAATATAGGTAACAAAAAGGGATTTACCTGAGTGGAGGGGTCAAAGGGTGGTCCTAAAGAGATGTTGTCCACTGCACATGTAAAAAAGAATAAAAAGAGGTCATAAAGGATCCACAGCTCTTAGGGGGTCCAAAAGGGTGGAAGGGACAGGATAGAAATAAAAGTATACTTATCTGACGAAGGTAGGAGCCCTAGTCCAGTCAGACCTGCAAAATAAAAAGTTTGATTAGTTGGGGTAAAAAAAAAGTAAAAGAGAAGAAATGCCTCAAGAGGTTGTGGAGTCAACACTGTAGGACTATTCAAGAATGCATGGGATAGACACAGGGAGCCCTGACTACAAAGGGCAACTAGAGTGTCAAATAGGTCTAAAACAAATGGGCAGACTAGATGGACCTTGTGGTCTCCTCATCAACTTCTACGTTTCTCTGTTTTTAAATAGAGAAAAAGGAGCGAGGTTTGAGGGAAGGAGGGGTTCAGCTAAAACCACATTGCCCATAATGGTGGCCTGAGTGGCCAGTAATTTATTTAGTAGCCCAGGTGGCTAGTGAGGGGCTAGTAGCCCTTTTGTTTAATAAAAGGAGCATTGGTGGCCTTGGGGCTTGGAAATGCCTGGGAGGGCACAGTGTAATAGTTAGCCCCTGGTGGTCTAGGGCTAGCATCAGGTAACTAGGGCCAGTATTTTCTTTATTAGGTTAATCCCTTCCTTAGGGTCTAGTGGGGGCTCCCCGATCCCTTTTATGCTGTGGGCATTGTTGGCATACCTCTCAAACTGTTGCCTCATAAATCAGGGACAGGGCTTACAAGAATAAGGGACAAAGACCCCAAATCAGGGACACATCTTAAAAATTGGCAATATGTGATCAAAAAGCTGATAGATTAAGGGGACTGCTATAAGATGCATTTTGCAAAGAAGGATAAGTCTGTAACTTTAATGTTTGACATTACTTTGTGCTTACAGTTTGCACAGTTCAGTCAGAAAATCACAGATGTTATGAGGGACAAAGGAAAAGTCTGAAGCAAAATCAGGGACATCCCTGAAAATCAGGGACAATTTGAGTGGTATAATGGTTTGAGGGGCCAGGGCTTATTTGTGGCAATGCCAGCAGGAGCATTAGGCTGGGCTGCAGTTGCAGCCAGCCACGCTACCGCAATCACACTTAAGTGAAAGTGCCTTTGGGCACTGTAAACTTCCAGCCAGTACAGAGCTTAGGCTGTGGCTTACTCTGCATGAATGGGAGAAGAGGAGGAAAAGGGAGTCAGTGGGAGGTGGAGAAGGCAGGGAAGACACACGCCTCCTCCCACCATCCTGAATCACCGCTTCGGCGGCAGTATTTTCAATTTATGTATGCCCTACAGGACTTAAGGAGGCAGCCAGGGGTGGAAGAGGCTGGAGCAGGAGCAGCATGATCACACTTAAGTGAAAGTGCCTTTGGGCACTGTAAACTCCCAGGCCATACAGAGCAGATGCTGTGGCATGCTCCACATGGGTGGGAGAAGAGGAGCAAAAGGGAATCAGTGGGAGGTGGAGGAGGCAGGGGAGGAAAGCGCCTCCTCCCACCTTTCCGAATCACTGCTCTGGCAGTAGTATTTCAATTTATATGATTTACGGGGCTTAAGGAGGCAGCTGGTGGAAGGGGCTGGAGCTGAAGCAGGAGCAGCAAGGAGTTGCTATTTAGTGAAGCCACTCAGGCAGCAGTGCAAGGTAGGGAAGGAGAGAGAGGGGGAGTACGCAGGGTGGCAGGAGCTGCCAATAAGTGTAGCCACACCATGCAAATATAAAAGCCTGGGGAAGGGGGGGCATTCCGAGCAAGAAGGCAGATTGGCAGGTGCCAAGAGACAGAGACAGAGATGAGTAAATGAGATAGTGCCTTGCCAGCTTCACAGCAATGGGACAAATACATCATGTGGGGAGAATGTGTGCTGTTTGAGTCAGCACACTCACAAGGCATTCTCTTTTTTTAATGTATTGTCAGCAAAATACTGCAGCTACATAAGTGAATGGGAAGCTATGACTGTTACATGGAGGGATCCCTTCACATTTTATAAAAAGTAATAAAGCCACTCAGTCACTTGCCGTCTGGCTTACGCTTTATGTAAATGAAAGAACTGAAACACTCTCATTGGAGCACTTCATTAATTTCAAGTACACAAAGTTTACGCCCATGAAACTGTGAACCACTGTCTTACCCTGCTTGCATGGTCATTGGTCTGTCAGGGATGAGCCCAATGTAGATTCATCTGTATTAGTCTAGTCCATGACACTCCTCTAAAATGTCATTCTCTGAAGCATAGCAAGATGTTTCTTGTACATGCACAAGGAAACACAAAATGTAATGGGCTACTGTACAGAGTTTGGTTAGCTTCTCCAATGCAGGAAGAGATAGAAAATTGGTCATGCCAAAAGTATAGAAATGAGTTATTACAGATAGCACATGATAGTCCTATGGCTGGTCACTTCATACCCTTGCCAGACTGTTGTACCATTTTACTGGCCTGAGATTCATGAGGATATTGCTACCTATTGAAGTTCTTGTGCTGAATGTCAGAAAGTAGACCCAATGATTAAAAAGACAAGGTGCCCTGATGCCCCTACCTTTGATAGATGTGCCTTTTGAGAACATTGCAATAGATTTGGTTGTCCCTTAGACAAAAGTAAAACTGATAATATATTAATTTTGTGGTATGTAACTATGCTACTTAATACTGTACCCAGAGGCAATTCCAATGCAGACTGTCACAGCCCCAAAAGAGGCAACAGAGGTTCTAAGCGTTTTCAGCAGGGTAGGCATAGATAACGAGATTATTACTGATCTGGGTTGTAATTTTGGTGCTGCATTACTGAAGGAGCTGTACCGACTACTAGGTATCACTGCCATTAAGAACCTCCTCTTATCACCCTCAGGTAGACGTTCTTGTTGAGTGTTTTCCTCAAACCCAAAACACGCTAAAAAGGTTTGTGAAAGGTGAAGGATAGATTGGGACCAATATTTATCTTACTTGTTTTTGCTTACAGAGAAGTGCCTCAAGCATCACAATAACATAGTAACGTAGTTGACAGCAGGTAAGAACTGCTAGGCCCACCTAGTCTGCCAGTATTCCCTGCATCGACAGGTTTTTCACCCTTTGAAATGTTGTATTGTAGACAACCTAGAGGGCCACTAGATGTAATAAAAGAAACATGGGAAGACAACCCTGCTCAGAAATAATCTATTACATCTTATACAGTATGCGTGCACTGAGAAAGAAACTGGCAAAATATGCTGAAACTGCCTGCAGTAACCAGGAAGAGGCCCACAAATAGCAGAAGGTGTATTATGACCATGGGGTAAAAGAAAACATTTTGGGTCAGGTGAAAAGGTCTTGTTACTTTTACCCACTACAGAAACCAAACTGTTAATGAAGTGGCAAGGACTTCAGAAGTGATTAGACGCTCAGTACAGTTAACTAAGAGATTGAAACCCTTGATAGAAACAAATCCTACCAAAATATGCCATGCTAACCTCCTTTTTAAAAAAAATACTTTTATTTAGAATTTTAGAAAAAAACAATACAACAAAGAAAAACATTTCACATAATTCAACACAGAGTAAAATATAATTCCTATAATAAACATTTTCTCTCTTAAACCACCCCTCCCTACCCTCCCCCTTGACTGTATCCTTGGGGGACATGTACATAGTTATTTCACCTTTATACAGGGAAAGTTTGTAGAGTTATGTAACATAATTAACAATCCTATAGGAACAAAGTGCATTATATTCATAATTTTCAAGAGGGATGGCAATGCCCTTATTTATCTAATACAGCCTCTTAATAGGCGGAATCATATTTTGTATAACCTTCCATGTTGACCCATATACATCATCCATTTCCTTTACCAGATAATAACTTCATTTTTCATACCCTAAAATTTATTGAAAAACAGCCCACCATTTATAATAATCAAATGATGAAAGCTCTTTATCTTTCCAATACTCCAAAATTAATATTTTTGCTGACACTGTGGCAAGCATATAACTCTTTTTTTGGGCTAAGCTCCAATCCATAGCTATAAGATTATTAAATAAATATTTATCAATACTTAAAGGGACATCCGATTGCACAGTATCTTTAAGATATTTTTGTGTTTTTTCCCATCAAGTATAAATTTTCAGGCAGAACCACAAACAATGAGCCAATGTACCTTTTCCTTTACATCCATGGCAACAAATTTCTGAATAATCTGGATTAAATTTAGCTATTTGTGATGGGGTTATGTGGGCTCTATCCAGAATCTTTCTTTGTATTGATTTATTTTTCACAGAGACATATAATTTATTATTCTGAATTCTTATAAGCTCCCATTGAATTGTAGTTAAATTAATTTGTGAATCATTATTCCATTTAGTATTCGTTCTATTAAAGATATGTGGTTTCCTATTCACCATGATTTTATAAAATCTAGTAATTAATTTATGTTGCCCTTTCATATGTAAACATTCTTGAGTTTTAACCAATTTATACAAATCACTAGATTTTGTACTAAATATATTCTTCATTTTTAAGAACTTTATGTAAAGTATAATTTTGAATTTAATTAGTTATAATCTGTTAATTTAGTAATCATTTGTTGATATGACAAAATTTCCTCTTCTATTATTATATCTTTTCATATTTGAATTCCCTTCTTGAAAAATTTTAAAAGGAAAGGTAGAATAAGCTTGACCCTATAATCTATCGTTGGCATGTATAGGCATATAAATCCAACGTAATTGAAGTAATGCAGGATGTTTAAGTTGTTTCTAATCAGTTGAAACCATGATGTTAGTACATATGAACCTTGTTTGATTAGTTCTTGGTCCAAAAACATTTTTAAATCTTTTTGTAATTGAAAATCAGGGTATATTACTTTCTGGAATATAATATTATCTTTATTAGGATAAAAGGTCCATTGATAAAACATTGAAATAACATGAGCTTGAAGATAACATGAAATATGCAGGCATCCCATCCCTCCTCTGTCTCTTAACACCTTTAACACATCCCATGCTATTCTAGGTTTACCACCACGCCAAAGAAATTTAGTCATGATTCTTCGAACATCCTGAAACCATACTGAAGATGGAGCTCCTAAAATATTTGGGAATACAAATATAAAATGTGGCAAAGCCATCATTTTTATTGTATCAGTTTTACCTCACAAGGATAAAAGATAAATTATGCCATTTATCTAACAAGAAGGCTACCTTTGTTTAACTTTATCATAGTTTAACTTGATATTTTTGTTTGAGCAGTAGTAATATAAATGCCTAATATTTTTACAACATCCTGAACTTTAAAGTCCTTTTCAAATTCCCTGTTTGTATTGGTTTAGCTCTTGATAGTTTCATAATCACAGACTTACTTTTTATAACGTATCCTGAAAAATTGAAAATTCTGTGTAATTTTAAGAAAAGCTGTAAGTGAGAGTTCCAGATTTTAATAATAAGTAAAATATCACAACAAAATGTTCAGCTTAATATGTTCTCTTTCCATTCTTAATCCCTCAACAGAATCAGTATCCCTAATAATCTGTAAAAGGGTTCAAGCCAGAGAATAAACAAGTTGGGAGAAAGGGGACATCCTTGTCTTACATCATTCATCATATCAAAAGATCCTGTAAAATATGAGTCAATCTGGAATTTGACCATTTTTAAAATAATTTCTTAATAATGATAATTTCCTTTGAAAACCATACTAGTAAAATCTGATACATATAATCTCTCATTCAAGAGATCAAATGCCTTGCTTGCATCACTTGAAACATCATTATAAGTATCTTGAAAGTAAACAGGGTTTAAATTAAGAATATGTATCAACGCTTGGATCCTTCTATTTGCTTGTTGTATTGCACAACCCTTCATAAAGCCATACTGATTTTCATGAACAAAAATATGAATATAAGGTTGAATCTGGTTATTAATTAATTTAGCAATCAGCTTATAATCAGCATTTAATAATGCTATTGGTCTATAACTATCCACATTTTCTGGAGGTTTATCTTCTTTCAAAATCAGTATAACTTTTGTGGCCTGTAAAGATTCTGGTAAATCAAATTCCTGCCCCTCCTGCAACAGTTCTTCAATAATTTTTTGAAACCTTGGAGCTAATTCAGATGCAAAGCATTGATAAAATTCATTAGTCAAGCCATCTAAACTGGGTGATTTCCCTCTTGATAAAGACTTAATAGTTTAAATAATCTCTAACTGAGACATTGATACAAATGAGAAAGGGTTTGCCTTTATTTTTACTTTATTCAAGAAACAATCCATTTGAGACCGGTCATATGTATATTTATTCTGATATATTATTTTATAACTATCAAAAAGACTTTCACTATTTCTTGATCAGAATTATACATAATGCCCAGCTCATCCTTAATAGATATTATAAGGTTTTTCTGTTTTTCCTGTCTCAACAAAGAAGTAGATTTACCTGATTTGTCTGTATGTAGATACCTATATTTCTTAATTGTATATGGAAGTCTAAACATCTCCAAGCTGAAGAATATCCTGTTTTTTAACTTATAATTAAACCACCTCTTTATATTTTTCATAATCAGTTAATACAAGGTTGTCTACTTGTTTTAATCTCTTATCTACCTCCGATTGTATTTATTTCTATTTCTAGTCATTGCAATTTGTATGAAATAATTGCACCTTGTGTAGCTTTAAAAGCATCCCAGAGTGATAAAATAGAACATTGACCTGAATAGTTATAGTTCCAATACTCTTTAATTGTATCTTTTATTTTTTGAATAAACTCAGGGTCTTTTAAGCAATCATTGTTTAAAGCCCATGATTTTGTATATTTCCTATCTAAATTAGCATGTTTAAGATCCAACCAAATCAGAGCATGATCTGAAATAAGAATTGAATCTATTTCTATCTGATTAACATATTTAAATAGGTTTTTTGAAACAATAATATAATCAATACATGAAAAAAATATTTTTTTTTATCAAAGTGGGCATATTGAGTAGTATTAGGGTTCATATTACACCAAACATCAATTAATTGTTCTGAATCTAAAACATCAGTTTGTTAGTTATGTAATAATTACCTCTTGTAAAAGGTGATGATTTATCCTGTATAGGGTTAACTAAGGCATTAAAATCACCTGCCAGATATATTAGTTGCCTGCAATTTCTGTGTCCTTCTACAATGTTGGCAAGAAAGCCCTGATAGTTCTCAAAAGGAGATATAATGATCCTATAATTACTTCCTGACCATCCAATTTAATTTTAATCATAAAATTCTTCCATTTTATCTGTAAACTGATCCAACAATTGAAAATTAAGCTCCTTCCTAATTAGGTGGCTACTCCATGACTTTTTTAGTACCTGTGCTATGAAAAATTGATGTAATCCAGTTATTTTTAGTTTCAGCATTTCTTTCTCTTCAGATGTGACTCTTGAATACACATTATTTGAGCTTTTGTTTTTAAGTATGCATTAAGTCTGGCTCTCTTAATTGGTGAGTTAATACTGTTCACATTTAATGAAATGACCCATAAATTATTCCTATACATAATTTGCTAAATTAACCACAGAAGAAAGAAAAAAACTCATCCCTGTAAATATACATATACATTTACAAGAAAATGTCCCTATAATGTCCCTAGGAATACAATCCCTACATTATTTATACCAAAAAATAAAACTATTACAAAAACTTGTAAGGGCATGCCCCTCTTAATCCTACTCCATAGCGGGGTTCAGTCTACTTCCATCTGATTGGTTCCCCCATCTCACTAAGCCTCTGACAAGAAAATAGATACTTTGAATGTGTAAATAACATATCCTCCTATCAATCGTGACTTCTGAGTACAAAAAAAAGGGGGGAATAGGAGAGTAAAGACACCTATAGATAAAGTTTAACATCGCAATTTGGCTTTAAACATTTTTCAAAACCTGCTTAAAATGTGAATTTTGTACTCCTCCCCATCCCAATAGGTCTTTACATCAAAACATGTTTAAATACTTAAGTATCAGGGTTCTGTTAACTCCCCTGATCCCAGTAAGCTTTTGCATAGAAAGCACATTTAATATAAATGTCCGCCCCTCCCCACAATCTTTAATCAACAACTCTAAAGAAACAAAGTGGTGTAGAAAGGCCAAAACCTCTATTTGGAAACAATTATCATTGTAATTAAGCACAAAGTCTCTCAAGAGTATTAGGAAATCTAATTTTAAAGTCTTTTTTGCTAGTTCAACTGAGTCATAAGTAAAACAGTTGGGTCAATCAGCACTCTATTTTCACTGGGAAAACCATTGTAGCCTTATATCCCATAGACCAAAGTTTATTTCTTAGAGCATCACATTTTTCCTGACTGTTATCAATTCTGGTGGTAGATCATTATATATAGAGATATGTGCACCCATCAACAAAATCTTTTTACTTATAAACTGATGACATAAATTTTCTTTATCCATCGATTTCATAAACCTTAGAATTATCGGTCTGGGTGAGATAAAGAATAAAGTTTCATAGGTAAACATCGATGTATATGTTCAATGTCCCAACTGATCTCATTTGGCTCAGTGTCTAAATAAGCTGCTGCAATTATTTTAAAAGATTCTTGTAGAGATTTGTTATTATCCCACTCTTCTGGTGCCCCATAACTACGGACATTGTTCCTCCTCACTCTAGATTCTTGCTCTGTTATTTTGTCCTTGAGCTCAGTATTTACAGTTTCCAAGGCCTTTATTTTATTAGGTAACAAGTCTGTATCTTTTGTTAATTTACTCAACTGCCTGGGTAAGCAGTTCAATTTCAAGCTTAATTTGTTGATTTTCCACCAACAGATCCTGTGTTATTTTAAAAGATTTTTCTAACTTATCTTGATGCGTTAAGATTTTCTTCATTTTAACAGAAATATCATTCATTTTGTTAAACAAAGTTTTCACCCAAGATGGGGGCTGCTGAATTAGAATTATCAGACTTATCAGAGTCCAAAGAATCTAATTCAGAATCATCACTTAAAGCCAAACTATCTTTTTTTTCAGCGAGGTGTTACATTTTCCTGTCCCCACAATGTTTTTAACATCTGAAAAAACATGAGCTTGAGTAGTTTTTTTCACCTTCTAGAAAAATATCTTGGGGTTCTTTTACTTGTAAACTTTTTTTAGGAGAAACAGAATTGCTTACCCCTTCTTTCAATGAGCGAGTAGTCAAGACATTTTGTTGTTTCTGGGGAGTACTCCTCGATTTTTCTATTAACAGTTCCTGGCTCTGAGCAGATTTTGACCGTTCCAAGGATATGGTAGAATTCTGCTGTTCTAGGTTTTGGTCGGGAAGTAAAAACACCACTATCTCAGGATCCAAGGCATGTGCTTCAGAGTTGGAACATCACGCTTCACTACCTTGCAGTAGCGTTGATCTTCACCGCACTCCGCATTGATATTTTGCTGCACGCCCACAGTCGTGTAATCACTTTGAAGTTTAATACCTTTTACACCCATTGTCTGTTTCTAGCAATCTGAAGCATGCTTAAGTCTGATTTTCTCGTTTAGTTGGAACAAAGAAAAAACTGCTGCAGCAACAGTCGGATTTGAATCAGAAGAGGTTGATGCACCATTTTAAATTCTGTGAGTTTTCGTCACTTGATGTTTTAGCTGGGAAGCCATTATTTATTTATTTATTTATTGAAATTGTTTCACCAGGACGGCACACTGAGCAAAAAGATGCTCGTCTCCCGGTGCGGCCTGGTGGGTGAGGGTACAGTGGGAGATAACTCGCAAGTTATCAAGAGTTACATATCTGAGGAAAAACAGTAGAACATAGCTGAGCACAATTACAGCAATACAGTAGACAGATTCA
Source organism: Neoceratodus forsteri (assembly GCA_016271365.2). NCBI lineage: Eukaryota > Metazoa > Chordata > Ceratodontiformes > Ceratodontidae > Neoceratodus > Neoceratodus forsteri. The sequence continues at coordinate 257,452,303 of CM057452.1, forward strand.
GTTGAACAGTTTACAGAGAAAGTTTCAGTTATGAAGTTGCAGGATACAATTGTGTGATGGAATAGGGACAAGACAATTCAGTACAGTTCAACAACAACAACAATTTCTGAGTAGCCATATTCTGAGCTTGGCATTTTTAACCTTAGAGGTAAGGTTAATTTTCTTCAGATCTTTATGAAGCCATGATTCCAAAGTTGAAAAGCATTTTAAATCTTTTAGTCACTTCTTCTGCTTCAGAAAGAGGTTCAAAGAAAACATTCATCACACATTCTTAAAGAACTTTAGTAGGAGGGGTGTTCTCAATCATTCATTTTTAACCTAACCCACAGCGTGCAGTCTACATGGCTAGCTGGCTAGCACCATGTTGCTCCTCCTGTCATGGCCCCGCCCTCTCCCATCTCACATGCCATGCTAACCTCCTGAAGAAATGGGTTGAAAAAACACCAAACGTTGCTTTGTTAGTATTACCAGAAACCGCTAAAGACAATATATTGGAATAGCTTATGAGAGACTGGAACAAATTGTAGCTTTTGATACTCATAGGTTTCATAGGTTAAGACTGAGCAGAGAAGACATTAGTCCATTGTGCTCACATTTACCCTAGTTATAATAACTCAAGATTTTATTTGCTACACAGTATTTGTCCAGTTCCCTCTTAAACCCAAGCATGATCGTACTAGCAAGTACTTCTTCAGGCAAGTTGTTCCAGATTGGTATTACCTTACACTAAACCACTGTTTCCTTCTTATTGTCTTAAAATGTTGACCCTTCAACTATCATGTATGTGTCCTGGTATTATAATGTTGATCCCTAGTGTAAGTCCCAGTTTCTTCCTTAGATTGGTGTCCTTGATTGATCTATACACCATACACAGGTCACCTCTAAGACACCTATATTCCAGTGTGAACATCCCCAGATCCTCCAATCTGTCCTCATATTCTTTGTTCCTAACATTAGCCACCAACCTCATTGCCCTTCTCTGAACCCTCTCCAGTCTCTTGATATCTGTCCTGAAACCAGCTGACCAAAACTGGGCACAGTACTCCAACTGTGGCCTCACCAGTGAACTGAAAAGAGGTACAATCACCTCTCTCCTCCTACTCCAAATACATTTCTTGAAGTTATTAAGTATGCCACTCACAGTCCTGATCATATGGCTACAATGTTGATGGAACTTGAGATCATTAGTCACCTTGATGCCCAGATCTCTTTCCTCGGTGACCTTACCCAAGTTATGTCCAATTAGAACATAATCTAGTTGTTTATTATTTTTCCCAAAGTGCATAACTGCACATTTGTTAATGTTAAAGGATGATTTATAATCCTTTGTCCAAGTTTCCATCCTAAATAAAGTGTCCTGTAGCCTTTCTGCATCCTCGCTATTATTGATGCCAGCACCAATCCTGGTGTCATCTGCAAATTTGGTCTCCCAAACTTTCCCTCCACCGTACAGTGAATGTATGTGTATATTAAACAAGCAAGGCCCAAGCACTGAACCCTGGGGAACTCCACTGTCCACACTCAACCAATCCGAATATGCCCCTTTCAAACAGACCCTTTGTTTTCTTTCACTCAACCATGTCTTTACCCAAATTGTGATGTACCTGGGTATACTGTGATCTATTAAGGCATCCACTAATTCCCCATAGGGAACCCTCTTCGAATGCTTTGAAAAATCCCAAAACACTGCGCCACCGAGGTACCCTGTCCTAATGCCCTGCTCACATGCTCGTAAAATTTCAGAAGATTTGTTTGGCATGATAAGCCTTTCCTAAAACCATGCTGCGTGTTGTCACAGTCCCATGCCAAGTTCATGAGCTCCATCTGGTCCTTAATAATGGTCTCTAACATCTTCCCTAATACAGTGGTCAAGCTCACAGGCTTGTAATTGCACAATTCTTGTTTTGGCCCTTTTTTATGGATAGGCACAACATTTGCCATATGCCAAACCTCCACCACCTCACCACTGTCCAGTGATGTTTGAAACAGTGCTGTTATGGGTTCTGACAGTACTGCTGCCAGTCCCCTAAGGACCCTAGGATGGATCCCATCTGAACCCTGTAAAGGTAATTGTTTCCTTACCCATAGATCAAACAGCAGAAATTCATAACTTGGTAAAATATTTAGAAGTACTTTTACCACACTGCCATGCTGAGTAAAAGGGGGTTGAGCACATAATAGTGACAAAGAATGCTCGCCCTATCAGACAAAAGGCATAAAAAAATGCCTGAGTGGTTAAGGGCAGACGTGGTTAATGAAATACAAAAAATGAAAGAGCTGGGTACCACCGAAGACTCAAGAAGTGCTTGGTCATCCCCACTGGTGACTGTAAATAATAAAGAAGGGGATGTAAGAATCTGCCATGATTTTAGGAAACTCAGTCAAGTGTCCATATTTGACAGCTACTGTACCCTATGCCCAGGATAGATGATTTGGTGGACAGACTGGGAAGTGCAAAGCATGTTAGTGCTCTCAGTCTCACCAAGGGTTACTGGCAAATTCCCCTAGCTAAAGAATCTAGAGACAAAACTGCATTTTCTACAGCAATTGGATTCTATCAGTTCACCACCATGCTATTTGGTTTAAACGGCACACCCACTACATTCCAGCAGTACATAGAAACATAGAATTTGACAGCAGATAAGGACCGCTTGGCCCACCCAGTCTGCCCATTTCCCTACCTGATGGATAAGCTGCAGATTCTAGTTAATCAACAGCTTACTTCCTCCTACCCCCCACTAGAATTGCCTTATGCCTGTCCCATGCATTCTTGAATTCTCCCACTTTTCCTGACTCCACAACCTCCTCAGAAAGGCTGTTCCATGCATCCACAACCCTCTCTGAGAAAAAATACTTTCTAACATTACCTCTGAGCCTTCCCCTATCATGGATGTAATTATTTTTTTTTTGTAATCCACATTTTATTGAACATTTTCAAATATACATACATCAGAAAACAATAAGTCAGATTACATGGATGTAATTCTAGCCCTCACAATTGTTATTGTGCTGCTTACCTGGATGATGTTGTGGTGTACAGTCTAGACTTGAAAAGCCACCTGGAACACCTACAAACAGTTATCCAGTCTATCTAAAATGCAGGTCAGACCATAAATCCTACCAAATGTGAATTAGACATGCAGGAAACCAGATATTTGGATTATATTTTGGGAAATGGAGAAGTAAAGCCAGACATTTCCAAGATAGAACTGTAGCTGACAGTCCTGTCCCTAAAACAAAGAAACACATCAGGTTATTTTTTAGGTCTGGCTGGTTGCTACTAGAAATTTTTTCCCAACTCTGTCCAGTTAGATACTCCCCTCACTGAACTCAAGAAAAAATGGTACCTGAATAATGTGAAATGGTCCATTGGGTGCAATTAAGTTTTTCGGGCCATCAAGGCTGTATTATGTTCGGTCCCTGTTTTAAGAAGTTCAGACTTTGAGAATCAATTACTCTAAGAGACAGATCCATCAGAGGTAGGTCTAGGTGCAGGCCTGAATCAGAATATAAATAGGAAGGAACATCCCATTCTGTATATCAGTAGAAAATTGCATGACAGAAAGAAAAAAGTACTCCAGTTTTGAAAAGAATGCCTTGCTGTGAAAATGGGCACTGGAATCCCTTAAGTTTTATCTGTTAGAACTGACTCTGTTCTTATAACAGATCACAATCCTCTGTTGGCTTAATCAAATGAAGGGGAAAAAACAGAATCACAAGGTGATACCTGGCACTACAGTCATTTAAAGTGGTTTTATAAGTTTTTTTTTTTAATCTGGTTCAGCTTACATGCTTTGAAAGTCCATAGTGGTGAAAGTCTTTCCAGGGTCAGTTTATATTTTTTGGCAAACTCTGTATGAAAGTAAAAGGGATCATAGTTTGGCCCAAGCAAGGTAGCCAGCTGATCCCTTTACTTCCCAATTGATCAGATTTACCCCCATGCTCAGGCATGTAATGACATGTGCCCAGGGAGAGTGCAAGGGCGTGCCCATTGAAGTCAATAGAGGTCAGTTTTAAGTCCGTTTTTATACATAAGAAAGGCCAGTTTGAGATTAATGAAGGGCATCACTCGACTAACAAGGTAAGTGAAAAAATAAACATACTACTGAAGAATATTAATCTAGGACTATAACATTCAGAGATATGTATTGATTTAATTTTTATACTGCCTTAATGCAGATCCTTTGCCCTGATGAAGCCCATGGATGGCCAAAACATCAGGCAGTCTATTGGAGATTTCTATTTGGTGCATGAAAATAAACTACATATGAAGAATTCTGTGGATTGAGTGGCTGATTTCAGTACTTTTTTCTGGTCTTTGAAATTTGCAGTACCAGACCTGAACTTATACAGTAACTATCTATATCCAGAAAGAAGGGTACCCACCATGTACTTTTTTTTTATTTACTAATTTTTCTTCCCACACACTGGCTACAGATTGGGCTATAATCATGGCTAACAATATTTATTGAACTTCTAAGATAGATTGATAGATAGATAGATACATACATACATACATACATACTGTACATACATACTGTACATACATACATACATACATGCATGCATACATTGGTACAGCAAAACATAGAAGTTGATAGGGCAGATAGCCTGGCCCACTGTGTCTGCCCTATTTTGTATCTAGTGAATCCCAGATTAGTCTAATGGTCACCCATTAGTCTAAGGATCACTCCCTAGTGTCCTCAGGCTTCCTATATGCTTATCCCATGCCTTCTTGAAGCCTATAACTGTTATGACTCCACCACCTCAGCTGACAGGCTGTTTCATCTGTCCACCACTCTCCATGTAAAACTACTTCCTCACATTTCCTCTGAACCCCCCCTCTAGTTTCATGTTGTGGCCTCTAGTTCTTGAACACTTTTTTATTTGGAAAATGTTATCAACTTGCACTCTATTTCTTCCCATGAGGTATTTTTATGTTTTAATAATGTCCCTCTCTCCCTCCTCTCCTTCGGTGAATACATATTTAGCTACCTTAACCTGTCTCCATAGGGTTTATTGTGTAGGCATCCCACCATCTTGATTGCCCTCCTCTGTACAGCCTCCACTCTGTTTTTGTCTCTCTGGGGATGAGGTCTCCAGAACTGGATGCAATATTCAAGGTGAGGCCTCACCAATGATCTATACAGTGGGAGTATAACCTCTCTCCTTCTGCTGGTTATACCCCTACCTATGCAATACAGCATCCTAAAGGCTTTTGACACTGCCTTGTGGCATTGACTAGCCTTCTTCAGGCCATCTGAGATGATGACATCTACATCCCGCTCCTGCTTGGAACTTGAAATGTTCTCTCCCCCTAGGTTGTACACTGCCCCTGGGTTATTGTTGCCCATATGTATAATCTTGCACTTTTTAACACTGAACCCCAGCTGCCACTCCCTAGACCAGTCATCCAGTCTCTTTGAATTTTATCCACCCCATCTGGCATGTCCACCCTGTTGCAGATGGTTGTGTCATCTGCAAACAGGCAGACCTTCCCTTGTAGACCCTCAGCAATGTTGGTGATGAAGACATTGAAGGGACTGAGCCAATACTGATCCATGTGGAACTGCACTGGTCACCCTTCCCTCTGCCAATTGTGACCATTTACCACCACCGTCTGAGTTCTATGGCATAGCCAATTTCCCACCAATCTCACTATCTTGCATCCTACCCCAGGCTCCCTAGTTTATTAAGCAGCTTCCTATGTGGTAGTGTATCAGAAGCCTTGCTAAAATCCAGATAAGCTACATCCACCACCCTGCCCTGATCCACATCCCTGGTTACCCAGTTGAAGAAATCTATAAGAGTTGACAACTACAAGGCATACCCCACACCTGTTGCTGCTTGCAGGGTGGGGTGTTAGGGTTGGAAACCCTACTGCCGCATTTCCCTACTTTTGTCACTTTAACCCTAACTAATGCATTAATGAAGTTTTTTGCAATGAATTTCCTGACTTTTTGAGATAGTATAGTTGTATCCTTATTTGCCTGTGGTAGTGCAGGGCTCTTCAGGTCCTGCACTCCCATCCCTCCTAATTGTTTCCTTATTTAGAGTGAGCACAGGGCCCTATGGCCCCTGTGCCCCATCCATCCATAATTTTTGGGCCCTACACTCCCATACCTCATTAGATTCATATATATATATATATATATATATATATATATATATCTATATATATATATATATATATATATATATATAGATATATATATATATATATATATATATATATATATATGTATATAGATATATATATATATATATATATCTATATATATATAGATATATAGTATATATATTTATACAACATATGTTTGACATAAATACCAGGATAAAAGTAATATATCTTCCAGGTCATGGAGATACTGTGATATCTTCATATGTATGATATCACTGTTATCTCCATGTTCCTATATGTCACCGTAATGAAAGTGAAAGATTTTCTGTTCAGCATGCTACAAATGAATGCTCCTCTGTTGTGACTATCACCCACACCTGCAACCTTCCCTACTACCATGACTCTCATCTTTCATCACTGCGTAAGAAATAGTCAGTAAAAATTATCTGGTTGATCCTGACATTTCTCCTGGTGTTAGTCGGAAGCAGTTTCAGTTTTCCTACTGTACGTTTGTAGCGTGACCAAACGCTTTGTATACTGCAAAATGAGAAAGTTGCCAAGATTTAAAGTAAGCCACTCTGCCTGAGAAAACTTTAAGAACTGTTTTTTTTCCCTTACTTTTCCGATGCTTGTTTGAAATAAGCTGACAAGAGCAGAAAGAGGTCAGGAGGAGGAGAGAGAGAGAAAGAGAGAATCTGCAACTTTAGGAAAGTGAACGCAAGTCCGAGCAAGCGTTGCTATAGCAACACTCGCTACAGTCTTGCGTGCGTTTTCTGAAGTTGCAGATTCTCTCTCCTCTGTCTCTTTCATCTGCACACCTTATTTCAAACAAACATTAGAAAATTCAAGGAAAAGTGGGGGAAAAGCCACAGTTTTAAACTTTTGACAGGCACAGTGCCTTGTTTTAAATCTCAGCTACTTCCTTATTTTACATCATGCAAAGCGCTCAGCCACACTAAAATGTACAACAGCAACATTGAAACTGCTTCTTGCCTAAAACTAGGAGAAAATAGCGGGATCAACCAGATAATTGTTTAAATAAGTAATTATTTAGCAATTACAGCAGAATCAACCAGATAATGATTTTTAAGCATGTATTTCTTACGAATTATAATATTATCAAGCATTTGTCGGACTACTGGGGAAGGGATGCAGTCATGGAGCTGCCTGCTGTACTGAGGGGGGGAGAATTATATTTTTTTTAAATACATTGTTTTACCATCTATTGAAGTATCAACCAAATGTCAGAATTACATGAGGGTGAGTGCAGGCCATGCATCTCCTGGCAAATCTAATATATAAGGATTGCACCTGCTTGGTAAATCAAATATGTAGGTATTTTGTTAAGTGGGATTCTGGATTGTCTCTCATGGTCAAAACATATGTTGTATAAACAGAACATGACATGGCCTGAGTGAAGATATCATATTTATCTTCACTTGAGGCCAATGACATCAAGATATCTCATGAGTGGCGAAGCCACTCGTGAGATATCATGATATCATTGGCCTCTCGTGAAGATAGATATGATATCTTCAGTCAGGTTCATCATCCATATATACATATATAGGGGATATGACATGGCCTGACTGAAGATATCATATCTATCTTCACGAGAGGCAATGATATCATGATATTGAGGAAGAGCGTGAGATGGCAGCTTACAACACCAGACAGAAACGCGTGTGTCTGCTGCATAGCAACGCATGCTCGCACTTCTGTCTGGTGTTGTGAAGCTGCCTTCTCACCGCTTCTTCCCTCAATACTGTCGGCAGCTTCTTTTCACAAAATACAGGCAGCATTCAGAAAAGGATGCATTTTGTAAGTTTTACAGCACAGGCTCCCTAATGAAAAATATCTTACTGTGCTTCACTTTTGAATCTGCCTAGCGCTCGGTCATGCTACATTTTAGGGCATAGCGCTCGGCCACGCTACATTACAGTTACAGGTGGATAAAAGAAAGTTGCAGGATCAACCAGATACAGTTTGTTTTTCAATAATTAATTTGTTAGAAGATGCAAACAGGATCACAGAGATGTTTGTGTTGTGGGGTGGGGCAAGCTCATAAAGGGACACAGCAAAGATAGCTGGATGATGGAAAGTGAAACACTTTCACTTTCATTATGATGATGTATAGGAGTGTGAAGATATCAGTGATATCTTCACGTGAAGATATCATTGATATCTCCATGACCTGGCAGAGATATTACTTTTATCCTGCTATTTATCCCAAAACATACATTGTATAAATATATATACATAGTTATATATGTAGATATATATATATAGATATATATATATGTTAAAGTGGCATAGTAGTGCCACTATAGTTAGGGTTGAGTACCCCATTTAAGGTTAAAGTGTGAAATTTTGCAGCTTAATAACTTTGCCACTGTAGGATGGATTTGCCTGAAATTTGGCATGCTCAGAGCGGTACCATAGATCTCTGGATCTGACAAGTTTTGTAATTTTCAGATATACAGTTGCGGAGCTATATAGCACCATAGAAAGTTGTATTTATGCTTTTTTGTGCATTCTTTGTTCGCACCTACAGGTCGCGCGGTTTGCACAACTGGTCTGAAAACTTCAGGGAACATGTAGCCAGGGTCCCCAATGTGTCTTTCAATGATTTTGTGAAAAAATATTAAACAGTTCAAAAGTTATTCATAAAACAAGTTTCCCATTATAGTCAATGAGAAAAGTTAACAAAAGTCCGACAGTGTCGCAAATGCAGTTTTTAGTGTCGCAAATTACCCCTGTAGTGTCACAAATCCACCATTTTGTTTTCAGCTACTGGTCACAGAAATGCTTGGCATTTAAATTTGGGACCCTCTAGAGACACAATAATTTTTGTGTTCACATAATTGAGCCCTGAGGATGCTAGCCATGTCTTTTTTGGGGGGGTTAAACACCCCAGAAATATGTTTTTTAAATTTTTGTAAACTGTAGTGTCGCATTAGAAATGCGCACTTGTGACACTTTCATGATTTTTTATAAAGTGTCACAAAATCATGATACGACTTTGTGAAACTATGCCCAAAATAACAAGATATCTTTGCCACCCTGATGCAAAACAATGGTTTGTTTTTTTGGGCTGAAATTTGGAGGGAAGAAAGCCAACATCCCAGAGATGTACCTTTTAGTTGTTTGGTGACAAAATATTAGAGGGCTGCAAAGTTACAGCACTCGGAAGTTGATTATTTTCCCCATAGACTAACATTACGGCGTCCGCCACGCCTTTCGGGGCCCGTATCTTGAAAATGCTTCGAGATACGGATTTTTCATGAGAAATATGCTCAGCCCTTGCAAAAATAGCCAGGAAAGTAATAAATAATATGAAATTTAAATTTTTTTCGACATCATACGGTTCCTGAGATATAAGCAGTTCATTTTCTGCTCCAAGGGCCATCATTATGCATACATTCTTTGTATTCACTGTGCTTCTGAATGCACTTTTGGTGACAAAAAGTGGGTGCGTTTGCATTACTGTTACAGTTAGTGTTTTTGCTTATGTTTCCATCACCGTTTACGTTAGCGTCTGCGTTTACGTCGCCGTGTGTGTTACCCTTTGCGTTTGCGCTTGCGTTTGCATTACTGTTACTATTTGCATTTCCATTACTGTTTTTTTTTGCATTTGTGTTTCCTTTTGTGTCACTGTGTGCATTTCCATTTGCGCTTGCGTACGCGCTTCCATTTGTGTTTCTGTTTCCTTTGGCGTCATCGCTTGTTACCGTAAGCGCCTGCATTTCCAATTGTGTTACCGTGACCGTGCATGTAATGATTTGCGTTTGCTTATGCCCTTGAATTTCAGCCTCCATTTCTGTTACTGTTCCCTTTGGCATCCTTCTTGCTGTTACCGTAACTGTTTCTGTTTCCAATTGCGTTACTGTTACCGAAGAGCCCTGTCCTCGCACCACCACATTAAATTCACTATTTTTACTGCATATTCTCAAAAAGAAGGGAAATTCATGGCAAAATACTCCATTTAATGCATCAGTTAGGGTTGTTCCACAATGACAAAAGCAAGGAAGTGGATGTTAGGGTTCATCCACTTGGAACCCCACCCCACCAACAGGCATTGGGGTGTGCATGGGATCATTGGTCCCTAATTCTCACCCCATTCTCCTATACTGCACCACCTCAGCTTGTTTATACATGGGATGGGATGAAAGTTAGAGACCAACAACCCAACACACACCCCATGCCTGTTGGTGTGGGCGGGTGGGTGGGGTGCAAGGGAGGAACCCTAACATCGACTTCCTCACTTTTGTCATTGTGGAACAACCTAACTGATGCAGCATATGTTTCTTATGACCCCCACCTCATAAACAAGGGTGATGAAAATGTGCAAATTCCAAATGAAAGGTCATTTTGCCAGAAATCAACTTTTGGTCTGGATTTATGTAATTCCACTAACATTGTTCATGAAATGGGGTCTCCAAAAGGCCATACAGAAAATCTGGTATACAAAAATGCACAAATGGCAATGCTATGCATCAAAGTTGAAAACCCCATTGAAATACATTGAAACTCACTTACTCCAAATGAAACCTGTAAAAAAAACTAAGCCCCAAATCCTTTTTCATGATTAGAAATCCTTTTCACAAGAACTAAAAAGAATTCACGGAAAGGATCCTATCTACAAAAAAGGATTAAAAACAAAACTAAGTCCAAATCCTTTTTCGAGGTAGAAATCCTTTTCATGAGAACAAAAAGGACTCACTAAAAAGGAATTAGTGAGTCACAAAAAAAATTTTAAATGCTAAACAAACACCTTGCAGGGTCATTTTTCCACCAGATAACTTCAGAATCCACCTAACAGAGTCCTGATGACAAAGGTACATGTGTTGGTGTCTCTGGATAAGTTCATATTTGTGGGTTTTCAAGTTAAAAAAATGGAAAACGAGACGGTGGCTCATGAAAAATGAATTTTTTCTCATGAAAAAGTATTAGACCCTCATGAAAAAGAATCCTTTTTCGTGAGCCCAGATTCCTTTTTCATTCCAGGAAGCTATCCAAAAGACTGTATTGAGCCTGCTCAAAACACACAACTTTAAAATTAAATAACTTTGTAACAGATTAATATTTTTTCACCAAACCAGTGAAAGGCACTTCTGTGGAGCAAGCCCTTTGTTTCCTGAACATTTCAGATGAAAGTTAAAACCATCTAGGCACAGCATGATGACAAAGTGCAAAAGGCACATTTTAATGTTTTAGCACTATGTGCAGCTCAAGTCCACCAATCCAACAAAAGCAAAACTTGGAACATCAAGAGATCTACTCACAAGACTGTGTATGCAAAATTTCATGCAAATCCATTGAACAGTTACAAAGTTATTAAAGTGCAAAACTGATGTTTAATATTAAAGTGCCTACTCAATCCTAACTATAGGGGCACTGACACACCCTATAATATAGATATATAGTTATTGATATAGATAGATAGATATACACACACACACAGACATATATATATATGTGTGTGTGTGTGTGTGTGTACATATATATATATATATATATATATATATATATATATATATATATATATATACACACACATACAATACAGCGATGTCCTCCAGAATGAAACCCAATTCTGCAGCATTTTGCAGCACTGTGTGCAGAATGCTGCAGACCTACTGAATAAAGCAATGTGATTTCAAAGGCAATTAGTCCCTTTTGTTATTCAGGAAAATGTGACTTATATATATATATATATATATATATATATATATATATATAGATATATATATTAGAGGAAAAAATCATTTAATGCATTAGTTAGGGCTGTTCCACAGCGACAAAAGTGAGGATCCAGTGTTAGTGTTGAAATCCCCTTATCGCTCTCACACCTCTAACCGGCATCGGGTGCACGCTAGTTGCCGCCCTAAATCTCACCCCATCAGATGTGTGGAAGAAGCAGAGGTATAGGAGAATTGGGTGAGAGTTAGACTGACAACCCCAACGCGCACTCTGATGCTGATTGGGGGTGTGGCCGGGGGGTCCAAGGGGGGCTTTCAACCCTAACACCAAATTTCCTTGCTTTTGTCGCTGTGGAACAACCCTAACTAATGCATTAAATTGAGTTTTATGCCTCTAATTTCCCTTCATTTTGAGAATGATAATGAGAAATAGTGACTGTAATGCAGTGGTGGAGTGCGGGCCCCACCTAATGCATGCGGCTGCGAAGGCCCCGCTCCCGCCACATGATGTCTTGTCACATAGTAACATTATGCCAGCAAACGAAATAGTAATGCGCATGGTGATGCAAAGCAAAACAGAAAGAGAAACAGTACTGTAGACAGAAATGTTAAAAACAATGCAAAAGCAAGCGCAAATGAAAACGCAAAGGGTAACGCACATGGAGGTGTGGAAGGGAACGGTAAGTGAAATGGGTATGGAACTGCAAGCGGAAGCAGTAACAGTAATGCAAGCACACAGGCTGGTTTTCCCAAAAGCTGCATAGAGAAAGACAGTGAGTACAAAGAATGTATGCATAATAATGGGTCTCGGAGCAGAAAATGAGGAGTTAGAATATTAAATTGCTTATATCTCAGGAACCGTACGTCATAGAAAAAAAATGTAAAAGTCATATGAATTATCACTTTCCTGGCTAGTTTTGTACTTAGCCCCTGTTAGGGAGCTAAGCATTTTTCTGGCAAAAAGTCCGTATCTCCCACCGTTTCCGAGATACGGGCCATGAAAGGCGCGGTGAATGCAGTAATGTTATCCTATGGGAAAAAAAGAGAAGTTCGGAGTGCCATAACTTTGCCTCCCTGTAATATTTTTTTCACCACACCACTGAAAGGCACATATGTGGGATGTTGGCTGTCTTTCCTCCAAATTTTAGCCCAAAAGACTGAACTGTTATTTTGCAGCAGGGCGCCAAAGGATTGCTGCAATGTGTCAGACGCCGTAATGTTATCCGGTGGGAAAAAGTGTCAAATTAGAGTGCCGAAATTTGCTGCCATGTAATATTGTTTCAACAAAACACTGAAGGGCACATCTGTGAGATGTCGGGTTATGCTTCCTCCAAATTTCAGCCCAAAACACCAAACCATTCTTTTGCAGTGGGGTGCCAAAGAATTGCTGTAATTTTCCTACAGCCTAGAAAAGTACTGTCGCAATTTGTGAAAGCTTTTGCAAATTCATTTGACAATGTCGCAAGTGCGAAAGAACTTTGTGAAAGTTCTTTTTCCAGAAATTTGAAAAACATATTTCTGGGCTGTTTTACCTCAAAATAAAGACATGGCTAGCATCCTCAGGGTCCTACTAGGTGAATACAAAAAGAATTAGGTTGCTAGAGGGTCCCACATTTAAATGCCAAGCATTTTTCTGATCACCAACTGAAAACAAAATGGTGGATTTGTGACACTAAAAGGGCCATTTGTGAAAGTAAAAACTTTATTTGCTACACTGTCGAACTTTTTGTTAACTTTTCCCATTGACATAATGGGAACTTGTTTTTTGAATAAGTTTTGAACCGTTTAATATTTTTTCACGAAATCTTCAAAAGGCACATTGGGGACCCTGGCCACTCATTCCCTGAAGATTTTGGACCGGTTGCACAAACCATGCGACCTGTAGGCGTGACCATAGAATTCCAAAAAAGCGTAAATGCACGCGCAGATCATGCTTAATAACTCCACAGCCATATCTCTAACTGGTATGAAACTTGGCAGATCCCAAGGTGTATGGGTCTTGATCATGTATTCCAAATTTCAGGTAAATCTGTCAAACGGTTGCAAAGTTATTAAGGTGCAAAATTTTGGGTTTAACATGTAAATGGCTCCTCAACCCTAACTATGCTAGCTCTACCGTGCTACCATAATATATAGATATATATATATATATATATGTATCTATATATTATGTATTCATATGTTCATTGCAAAAAACATTAGGGTTTTAGGCCTACGGAGTCTTTGAGTATCATCAAGGGGTGTTGATTGGGGTTTTCAGCCCTAATGCCCCCCCCCGCAGCCCATGGCCTTCAGCCGGCAGGTAGAGTTCATCCCAGGATGTGAGGAGGTGCTCTGGCACCACCCCAGGGGAGGAACCACTAGGACCAGCATTAAGCTTGACAACCCCAAGAAACATCCCACAACTTATCTTTCAAGACTCCAGAGACCAAAAAACTGAATGTTTTTTAATTTCCCTTCTTTATGCGCTTTGCATTGTTCAACCTTAATACCAGCATTAATGTAGTTTTTACAATGTATTTCTCTTCTTTTTGTGATAGTGGAATTTTATCCTCATTTGTGTAGGTCCCTTTGGGACCTCCATGAAATGAAATAAATGGAACAGTGGAGATATTTCTACCTCTGCTTCACCAGCCTAATAACAAGTGAAAGACAACACTGTCTTAACTCTTGTAGTTGCATAGTTACACCATACCATCCTAGCTTAGATACAGTACTAATTATAAATATTTCTTAACTGGGTCGGGTTGTGGGATGGTGGACTTGAGGGAACACCCAGTCATACCTGTAAAATGAAAATAGTAATAGGGTCACAAAAGATCTGTAGCTCTTTAATAACTAACAAAACAAAGAAGGTACTCTAAACATAAAACAATACTTATCTGATAGACATGATCAGTGTCCTTAAACACCAGGACTGGCATCTTGTCTTCATTATTCCACTGGACCTGTAGACAAAAAGTGGAAAATGGGTTAGTACGATTAATAAAAATATCACTTTGAAGGGGGATTTTTTTTTTAATTCTTTGCTAACCAGGTAAGATCCACTAGACACAACTTCCTGTTTTCGGGGGTGACCCAGGATCACTAGGGAGAGTAAATGGCTTGCTCAGAGTCAAAGGTATGCAAAGTGGAGGTAGTGAGAATCAAACCCACATCTGCTGGATGTACCACACTCATTCATAGCTCATTTCTCTAACCTCAAGGCTGTACTGCCAGAATTTAAATTGGGTTGGTCAAGAGGTAGATACTGGTACCATGGCAGTGACCCAGGTTTGGTTACAGACTTGGGTCACTTGTGGAGACCAGCATGGGTGATGTGGACAGAATTCAGGGTCCCTGGACCCATGCTTCTCTTGGGGATGGCTAGTTGCTCTGCTCATTGACCACCACAAAGACAGGATAAAGCCACCACCTTTCACATACCCTGCAACACTGTCAGTGCAGTGGACTGCCAAACTGGCTTACAGTCAAGTTGGAGGATGTCCTTTCCCCTCCTGTCCCCATCATGGGGGAATCTGTGAGGGGGTACCAAATGCACATATATTAAACTTAAACAGAAGCACCACTATACTTAGGGTTGAGTAAAGTGCTTAATGTTAAACCCCAATTTTTGCACCTTCCTAACTTCAGTGGCATTTAATGACATTGCCTGTAATTAGACATGGATTGTCTCAGACACAAGTTCTCAAGATGTGAGAAGTTTTGTCATGGTAACTTATGAGGTTTCTGAGATACAGAATGCCAATTTTTAATGAAAATTTTTTTTCCTGTACTTATTACAATTTCTTCCCTCTCACCTACAGTCTAGATGGTACAGCATTGTTTTCTAAAACATTTAGAGTAGATGCGGCCTGTGCCAATGTAATGCCTTTAGGAGGTTTTGTGAAAAAATATTAATCGGTTTCAGAATTATATGGACTTAGTTTTTTTTACTGAGCATGCTCAGTAGTGTTTTAGGGTAACCCTCTGATAGGAAAGATACATTTATCTTTCATGAGCATTTACCTTTCACAAAATTAGTGTTTTACCTTTCATAAGAAAACATTTTCATGTCATGACTGCCACCATCTTGTTTTTTTATATGATTGAAAAAAAAAAGAAAATACATGAAAATGAAGAATTTGGAAAAAGAAACAATTGAGTTTAGCTAAAAAGTACCTGTTAAGCAAGATTCTGTTTTTTTTTCTTTCTAAAAACAAGTCAGAAATACCTTTTTGGAACTCTGGCTGTCATTTTACTGAGAAGCCCCTGACGCCATTGTGACAACTTTGAAAAAAATTTAATATTTAGACCCAATTCAGCTTATAGTTAATATTTTTTCTGTAATCCTCACCCTAATTTCTTCATTGCTAAGGACATTTGCATGTAAACAGCATCATGGCCCTATCTGGTCTGGCAGCTTGCCTACACCTGACATCACAGTTCTGTTTATGACATACCAATCTGTTGCTGTGGGATAATCATGATGTCATAATCAGAGGATTGTGATGTCAATGTAGGCAACAGAAAAGCAGATAGAGTCTAAGGGACAGTAATCCTCTTTCAAACAGTTGTCCTCAGTAGTAAAGAAAAAGGGAAAGGATTATACAAATATATGAAATGTAAACTGAATTGTGTCTAAATATCGCAATTTATCATGTTTTTCTATTGGTGTCAGGGGCTCTTTAAGTGTAACACTAAAATTTGCAGCACCTAAATTTATGACACACGGAGGTCACGTGACAAGGGTAATGAGATAGCAGCACTATTTTTGGTTCCCCAACTTCACCCTTTTTAACTACCAAAACCCCCATTTATTCCTGATTTTCCAAAACAGACTACCTCCCACCTGCCAAGAGAAACTGCCAAGACTGCAGCAGTGTGAAGAGTGCTAAGAAATCTGACAGCGCTATGCAGTCGCAGCTGCCTTCTTCAGATGAGGAGGATGCTCAAGTGGCAGGCGTGGAAGCCAAGCGCCCCCACTGGAGCAACTCACCACTCCAGACCACCGCTGAGGCCCAGGAGGAAACCAAGCAAGAGCAAATAATGTCCTATCTCACTGAGATCAAAAAAGCAGTCTTTTTTTTTTTTTTTCTCTTTTCCCCTCCTACGTGCCCCAGAGTTACCTCTCCTTCAGGGCGCCGGACCCGGGCATTCCTACTATCTCCCTTAGCCACCTACCCTCATTTGCAGCTCCTCGGCTAGTCCGTGTAACCCTTGCACCGGATGGGTCCCCTCCTCCGAGGGAAAGGCACCAGCGGGGCAGAACCAGCACACTACTATTCTCTCGGACCCTCGGAGCTGCTGAGGCAATTGTGGCTCTCAGGAGTCTTCCAGGGATGTCGAGAGCTGACGTCCGTCATTCGGTAAACTTCCGGAGCGGATTTTCTGGTTTTTCTTGTTCCCCCCTACTTACGTCGCTACATGCATTGCCTCCAGTCTCCACTAGGGGCCTCTGCATGAGCGAAGATGCTCCCTAACCCACCCCAGGACAGGAGAGCAGTCCGTCGGACGCTCGATCCTGCCCTTCCCCTGCCGACCCCCCGAGACCCGAGTCCGTTCCCGAACCTGGGTCGCCGGTGTGGATCAAGGTAAGGCGCCAGCGCCTCAACCCTCTACGCCACCGGGCCGGCAAAAAAGCAGTCTTAATGTTGATTGAACAGATGACAAGAGATCAAGCCTGTCTTAAATGCCCTGTCCACCAGAATTTTTGATGCTGAGATCCATATTTCTTCCTCGAGGACCACTGCGGCCGGACAGAGCCAGAAATAATACAACTTTTGTTGCTTCCTCAGCTCCTGGAATATTTGGTTGATGACCTCGAAGAGAGGAATTGGCATTACAGCCTGGTGACTCTTGGTTTACGGAGGGGAAGAAGGACCAAATACAGTACGCTGGAATTTGTTCAAAAGCTGTGTACAAAATTGGTGGGAGCCTTCCCCTAATGACCCTAACTACGTGGTGAAGAAAGCTCACCGAGCCTTATGGGCTAAGCCACCACCCAAGGAGCCCACCCCCCAACCAATTATCTTCAAACTGCTCAATGTCTTGGACACGGACCACATCCTCAAGAAATCCTACAATTTGGAATCAATCCAGTGGGCTGGGAAGTGGATCAGGATTGTGCCCGACATGACAGCTAAGGTTTGCCAAGCCAGGGCCACCTATCTCTCCTATATTATGCAAACTTTGGGCAGCACAAATTAAGCACGGCTCCTTTACCCTTCTAGGCTTGAGGTCACAATGGATTCTGGAAAAGGCATTTCGACTGGTGGACCAAGCATTAGGAAATTACCAAAGATATTCCCTAATCTTTTCCAAGCAAAATATGATTAACCCTGGTGATCCAGTGTTTGGAGCCCCAACAGAATTAACTTGTAAGATCTTGCCAGTCTGAAGAAATGTTGATACTATTGGAAGCAGAAGACATTCTGTGGGACCTTTGACTGTCCCAATTCACATTTTGAACAGACTGTGTTTAGACTGGATACCATAGGACCCCCATTGCACAACATTTTCTTCATTGCAAGTACTAAGGGGACACTGTTGGGTACAGCCTATTCAGGAAGGGCTTTTGTGTTTGGTCATAGGTTACACTGGTAAAATCCAAAGTGCAGCACACAAGTTTTTTATAGTGGCTGAGCGCCGTCTACCAGTGGAAGTTAATGTTAACTGCCATCATTGAGTAGATAGTATATAAAGGGGTGAACTGCTTTTAATTTTTTTAACTAATTTACAGTTACCTTTTGCTGCCCCAGACAAATAGCAATAAAAAGCATTGCTGGATGTAAATAGTACCATGTAGCACTTCAGGGTTACAAAGCATATATACTCTATGCTGCTAATACATGCTTTCAAAGTTGCTGAGCTGAGATGTTCTTTTGGTCCGGGTCCACTGACAAAAAGGTTTGCGGGCCCTGGGAATCTTTTGTGTCTCTTTCTTTAACTTATTTTCTTGTTCAACTCCCAGAGAAAAAAATGAGATCCCCCAGGTCAGTATACATAGTTACTTCAGCAACATTTCTGTTTCATTCAGTCCAGGGACCCTATTCTGAGAAGATGGACCCTAACAGACTATCCTACTGTCCAATTATCACCTCATTTAGGGGGTTGTCAGGACCAGAAACTTGGTCATTCAGGATGGGACTTAGAGTTTTTAGTGTAGGGGTTGTTTCTTTTCTACGTATGTTTCTTTTTTCCTTTTCTTTCTATCATAATGGGGTGGAGTATGAGGGCTATCCCATCCTCATAACTTACCTGTAGAGTCTATAGGAGTAGGCACTAGGCCTGGACAGTTGAGATTTGTTCTTGTACATAGGTTTTGTATTTTTTGTGTGGATATTTACATATGTTTTCTGGGTTTTTGGGATGGGGGGAGGGTCCCAGTGCACTCCTTATAATGTATCCATATTATGAGCCAATAGGTATGATGATGTAATATGATTAACTGTCTTTCTTGCATATCATGGAACATTAAGGGCTGCAGAGACAACAAGAAAAAACATTTGCTACTGAAACATCTGCACCAGTTAAACCCACAAGTAATGTTTCTACAAGAAACCCTGTTACCGAAGTCTCAATTATCATGTCTGGCTAAATCATGGATAGGGAAAGCTTTTGGGGCAGGGAATAGTTCCAGCCAAAGGTGTGTAGCTATTTTGATTTCCAAAACCATTACTTTCTCATTATTGACAGAAAGAAAAGACCTGGCTGGTCAGTTTATTCTTATACATGGCTTTTTGGGAAACTGGGAGCTCCTATTGGGATAAGTATCACGGTCCTAATGTGGGCACCCTAGTTTCTTCCCCCACTAGCTTCTGAGCTAACCTCTTATAGTCACTTGCCTATAATTTTAGGAGGCAATTGGAATTTAGTACAAATTAATAATCTACATCATACCTACTGTACCAAAATGGGTTTGTTCCAGGACAAAGAGTACTGGCCAATTCATGGATCAACTAGGTTTAAATGACCCCTGGAGGCTTCTCTTCCCAACTGTCAAAGAATACCTCTTTTCTCAATCCTCATCAAGTTTATTCTCGAACAGATTTTTTTGGTCAGTAAAGGTTTGGTACCCATGATACGGCATAGCACCATCTTAACAAGAGTCATCTCGGACCCTTCACCCATTACTTTGGCAGTAGATATACCATCTTTCGCACTACATCCCCAAACTTGGCCCTTAAATAATCAACTATTGAGAGACCAAGCTATTGCTTCCCAGTTGCTAGAGTATATGGAACTTATTATCCAACAAAATAGGTCAGTTCCTTTACCCTGTGATATTATTTGGGGCAGTCTAAAAGCTACCTGGAGGTGCGAGCTCATTAGACTAACCACTATTAAAAAGAAACGAAACCAAGCTCATATTACAAATCTGCTCCAGCAAATCCGTTCATTAGAATGCACCCTTTCCATCTCTCCTCTGGACTCAACCCATGAGAAACTGGCACAATTAAGAGCCAAATACGCATCATACCTTATGAGCCAAGTGGATAGGGCAGTGGCAAAATTTAACGCTATCTGTTGGCCAGGGTGAAAAGGCAGGCAGACTGCTGACACTAAGAATTAAACAACAGGCCAGTTTGAGATGGGTATCCTCTTTAATAGACCCAGACTCAGGTTGCCTACCACTAATCCTAAAAAATGGATGCTATTTTTTCCAGTTTTCACTACCCTCTACACTGCCCCTCTCCAGACAAGATTACTACTGCACACCAGGACAGATTTTTGAGGACATGAATCTCCCATCTCTACTACAACCCAGGTGCAATCTCTATTGGACTCAATTACTGAGGCTGAAGTAAGTTCTGCCATAGATTTCTTGCCTTTGAACAAAGCCCCCAGGCCCTGATGGCATTACCTCATTATTTTATAAAACATATACAAAAACCCTACCCCTTCTCACTGAACTGTACAACTACTGGTCCTCTCATCCTCCATCAGACAGGTCCTTTTTGAGGCAAGAATAGTACTACTTTCCAAACCGGGGAAAGATGTTTCCAAATCAGAGAATTACTGTCCTATTTCTCTAATTAATAATGACATAAAAATATATGCCAAAATATTAGTAGCACAGTTGTCCTCAGTCTGGGATTCTTTATTAGGACCTGAGACAAGCTGGCTTCATAACTGGTAGGAGTTCAAATACATTTTTCACAAACTCTCTTCCACCTTATCTCTGCATCTGGGGAGACAACAAGGGCAGCTGTGTTGGTCTCCTGGATACAGAGAAAGCCTTTGACCATGTTACCTTTTCAAAGTACTCGAACAATACTCCTTCCCAGAAGAATTTATCCATAGGATTAAGACACTATATATGGTTCCATCAGCCCACATTTTCAGCAACAACGAGCTATGTCAAAACCTTCCTGATATCAAGAGGTACTCAGCAAGGCTGCCCACTATCCCCCTACCTCTTTAACCTTTACTTAGAACCCCTAATTAGAGCGATAAATCATTCCTCACTGGTTAAAGGAATTGTAGTAAACAAGGTTCCATGCAAACTGTTGGTCTTTGCCGACGACATCCTGTTACACCTAAAAAAATTGGACAACCTCACTCCCTTCTGCTCTATCCATCATCTCCAACTTTAGCAGTTTTTCAGGGTACAAGCTGAACCTGACAACAACTATAGTTTACCCTTTATCCCCTCCCTACTCTAAACCTCTTGACTCACAACCAGGCTTCAAATGGGAATCTTTGACTCTAACATACTTGGGCATCAAACTATCCCGGGAGACCCACGGGTTAAGAAAACTTAATCTAGACCCTGTGATACAGCAATTGGAGAAGGATTTAGCTAGATGGCGACACCTTCTCCTAATCCTATGGGGAAGGGTGAACATTATTAAGATGTGTGTCCTCCCTAAACATATGTGTCCCTTGGGTATGCTAAACATTTAGTTACCAAAAAAATAGTTCTCAAAAATTACTGCACTGTGCACATCGCTCATGTGGGCTGACAAGCCCCTCATAGATCATATGCTAAATTATCCCACCCTTATATTCACATGGTGGGCTACAAGTGCCTGATTTTTAATACTACCTGGCCCTACATGGTGCCTCATACTTTAAATGGGGAGTGGTGGATACTCATACTCCTACCAAACTGACTCCCAGTTGGCTCACCATTGAACAATCTCTATGGTTCAGAAGTATAAAATTGCCCTATCTTCTTTATTATGCCTCCCATATTCCAAACTCCCAAATGATTTACGCACTACTCCTATTGGATGGAGTTTGAGAGCTCATCTGCAATTATGTCAACTACTAAAAATAGCAAACTCCAAATCACTGGACCAGCCATTATTTCAAAATCCTAACCTGTGTATAGCAGGGAAGCCAATTCAGCCCTCTTTTTGGCCCCCATTAGCACACCTTTATGTGTTGAACCTTATTACTGATAGTAATATAGTATATTTTCAATAGAAACATATAGAAACATAGAATTTGATGGCAGATAAGGACCGCTTGGCCCACCCAGTCTGCCCATTTCCCTACCTACTGGATAAGCTGCAGATCCTAGTTAACCAGCAGCCTACTTCTTCCTACCCCCACCTCCAGAACTGCCTTATGACTATCCCATGCATGCTTGAATTCCACCACTGATTTTGACTCCACAACTTTCCTCCGGAAGGCTGCTCCATGCATCCACAACCCTCTCTGTGAAAAATACTTTCTAAATTACCTCTGAGCCGCCCCATCTTCAAATTGTGCCCTCTTGTTCTTGCACACCTCTTTTTTGAAAGATGCTACCTCTTGACTTTGTTGATTCCCTTGAGGTACTTGAAAGTTTCTATCATGTCCCCTCTCCCTCCTTTCCTCAAGGCTATACATATTAAGCTCCTAAGTCTCTTCATATGTCTTCTGGTGCAGACCCGCACCATTTTAGTTGCCCTCCGGGACAGCTTCCATCCTGTCTATGTCTTTGCGGAGATTAGGTCTCCAGAACTGCACACAGTACTCCAGATGGGGTCTCACCAGCTGTCTGTACAGAGGGATAATAACTTCCTGTTTTCTACTGGTGATGCCTCTCCCTATGCATCCCAGTATTCCCCCAGCCCTCCTTGCTGCCCTCTCACATTGCTTGCCCATCTTTAGGTCATCTGATATGACTACATTATGAATCAGTATAAGGCCCCACCCACCTACTATTTTAAATTCTTCCAGCTTAGTAAATGAGTTTAACAATTCCTAAATGCTTCCTCCGGACATCAGGATTACCAGTCGCCATTCGTAGAGTTTTTTCAGTATGTGGGAAACAAGAAAGCGATTTCAAGTATTTATAAAGCCCTGTTACACTACAATTGTGCCCAGACCTCCAGTATTTCTGCCTATTGGCAAACTCATCTAGGTCTCAACTGGTCTACTGAACACTGGCAATCCATCTGGAAGTCGATCTATACCTATATTAAACAAGACCGACTGCAACTATTACATTTCAATGTTTTACATAACCTATACCTGACCCCCAGTATTCTTTTTTGAATGAAAAGGTTGCCCACACCAATCTGTCCTTCATGTCTATCAGCTAAAGGCACTTTGAGCCACAAAATATGTGACTGCCCAACAGCCAAGCACCAATGAACTCTAATCCAAAAAAAGTGGCTCCTCTGTTGGGTAATAATGCTTAGTTTACCCAAGAAGTCTGCCTTCTAGGAGACTACTCTAAAATCCAAAATACTAATCATAAATTTTACATGGCAATATTTTTTGCAGTAGCAAAGGTACTGCTGGCCAGACACTGGCAGGGCAACTGGACGCCATCTCTCTCTGAATGGGTTCAAGAATGCCTAACTGCCATTACAGTGGGGAAAAAATTGCAATTACAATCTTTCCCATCCAGGGAACACAAATATTGGCTGGGACTTTATGGATACCTGGTTCAATAACCAAAAGTTTTATTCTTTATTGATCATTTTCCACCTAATCAACCGGAGAGATGCTGGATCTGGAAGTACACTGGGAGGGAGGGGTTGGGGTGTGGGAGTGTTCAGGGGGAGGATCATTTCTGTGTGGTGGTAACTCAGGTTTTGTTGTTATTTGTTTGCTGTTAGAATTTGTGTGTGTATTGCCCTTCGGGGAGCATGAGTCTGTACTGTTTTGAAAAATTCTAGTAAAGTACAATATAGCCAAATAAATTTGTGACACATAAATTTACATGTCTCACATTTTAGTGTTGTACTTAAATGTGCAAGACTAAAATTCCATGTTTGTGTCTCACATACTTTTACTCATAACTTGACCGTTTTACAATATTTTAGTCCCAAATTTTGAATATACTGTTTACATGACCCTGCCTCAAGAAAAGGATGGTGTCAATTTTCAATTACAGGTCAAAAGGTGATTTCATAGTCACTGTACAAAACCACCTTTTGGGCAGGATTTTGCACCTTCTAGGTACTATGTTCATGACAGGGTCAAATATATTTTGTGTCGCACACTTAAGTGCTATCACATTTGGTGACACATAAATTTTACTGTCGTATATTTTAGTGTTGCATCTTAAACATGCAACACTAAAATTCAATTTTTGTGTCTCACATACTTTTACTCATACTGTAACTTGATGATTTAACTATAGTTCACTTCCAAATGTTGTATATACTGTTTACATGATCTTACCTCATGAACAAGGATGGTGGGAATTTTCAAGTGAATTTAACTGCAACACTAAATTTTGCCACACGAATATTTTAGCACTGTGCATTTTACTGCCACACATATTATAAATATGCTATGCTAAAATTCCATTTTTGTGTCTCATATATTTTTTCTTGTAACTTGGCCATTGTACAATGTTATAGTAATGGTGCTTCAATACTGCAATTTGATTAGCTGCTATCAACCCCTCAGCCTTATATTAATCATTGATTAATAGGCATGTAGGGCCTCATCACCTGTACCAAGATCCAGAAAAGTTATTTAGCCTTGGAATGCTCACTTTATCAAAGTTGTAAACATTTTAAACTGACTGCAATTACTGCATGTCACTTAACAAAATGTGATTGCCACCCTGCTGATTCACTCTTTATGTATCAACTGCCACGACATCTGGTCTTCTTTCCTGGTCAGAGATCCAAGACCACACACACAAAACTGCATTTAGTGTAGCAGTAACAGAGTAGTACACTGCCACTAACCAGCCATCCCCCTGCACTGTCCTTACTATGACATTCCCGAAGATGACACTGCTCATGCTGTCATCAGTAAAGAAGCAGGCAATAGCAGCACTTAGATCACACATCTCACTCTCTGCTAGTTACAGTGATTAGTGAGTGGAAGTCATAAAACACAGAAACATAGAAATTGTCGGCAGATAAGGACCGCTAGGCCCATCCAGTCTGCCAGTAGGCCCTATACATTGTATGCAGCCACTGACCCTATGTGATCAATGACTTTTCGTCATTCCCTATAAAACTATGCCCAGTCTCATAACGTTGCTAAACCATAACCCTGCAACGCCATTTAGGGAAGTGTTCTTTTTTAATGTAAAACTAAATTATCTCAGCTGATTCCCATGGTAAGTTTGTGTCCCAGCAGCATCTGTGCAGTGTGGATAAGGAGCATTTGCCAACCAGAGTCTCAGTGTGGTGTGCTTGCTTCATCCTCCATGTTACCTGTTGCTACACATCTGCCAGCTGGCTACTTCCTGGGTCAAGATGATCCAGAAGTCTAAGGGAGAGCAGAGCAGTAAAAGAAACAAGGAGGGAAAGAGAGGGAATAATATAAAGAAGAAGAAGGAAGGAAGGTGAGGAAATGGGTAAATGGGGTAGGTTGGGGGAAGAGAGGATTTAAGGGCTAATTAAAATTAAATGTATTTTGCTGTACATAATGTTTGAAATTGAGATGGCATGTCAATGCTGGGATGTGCTGGGACTATTTTGCTGGGTTAGATGAACATTTGTTTTTAAAGTCATAAAAAAGTTATTTTTTTATTTTGTGCATTTTTCAACCCCCCCCCAAAAAAAAGTCTTGGACCCATTTTATAATTACAATAAGACACTTCAGGGTGAGCTTTGTGGAGGGATAATGGCACTTCTTGGGTGGCTGAAGTCACTTGGCAATGCCTTGTGCCTCACAACACACCCAAGGTGTGCTATTATCCTACCACAGTGCACACCCTATAGTTATTGCTTAAATATATCACATTGCTAGACATGCATAGGAACTCCTTGGTGATGTGAAAACCCCAGTGGAACCTTAAATTTCAGTGAAACTAGAAATAAATTTGCAGGTATAGCAGCAGGTTCTGTTACAAGCTTTGGCACCAAGTACTAAAGCTTGTAGCAGATTCTGTTATAAGCTTTGGTACCTGGTAGGAAAGAATTGTTAGAGTACGGAGACTGCTACGCATAATGAGATTCTAAAGATTGGGTGTGTGGTAGGAGGCAATCAGTGGCTCTGTAAAAGAAGCTTCTATATTAGGGTTGGTTTGCAGGATAGGAAAGTTCCTAGTGATGGTCCTATGATGAGAAGGGTTTTAGAATGGAAGGGAAGCACCAGGCAAATGTGTTGCTGTTTCTGTGTGAGCGGATCTCTCCTGTGAGGGTTATGAAGAATATTATTGCCCAGGAGATTGCTCTTTTCATTATGCTTTCTATGTAACTCCTGTTAATAAAACAAACTCTGGCCAGAGCCGAAATGGCTGCATCTGAGGAATTTGGGGTAAAAATATTGAAAATTACCAAAGTCACAAGCCTGCATTTGCAAAATGTAATGTAGGCTCATAAAAGTGTTGTTTTGTAATATTTTTACACCAAATTTTCAACATAGCCTTGTTATGACCCTGCCTCATGAAGACAGGCAGAGAAAATGTTCAACTCCTTGCTTAAAGGTGATTCTGCACAGGGACTGAGAAATCAGCTTTCAGGATACCAAAACACATTTTGGGCTGGAGTTGAAAAATGACAGCTGTCACATTCATGGGGTGCTGTAAAGAAATGGCTATGTTGAAAATCTGGGGTAAAATATTGAATATTACCAAAATTACGACCCTGTATTTGCAAAATTCAATGTAGGCTCATAACTTTGTTGTTTTTTGATATTTTTACACCAAATTTTCAACATAGCCTTCTTATGACCCCATCTCATGAGCAAGGACAGAGAAACATTTTAACTCCTGTCCTAAAGGTGATTTCATGCAGGGACTGCAAATTCACCTTTCGGGATGTAAAAAAAGCATTTTAGCCAGAATTTGAAAAATGACAGCTGTCACACTCATGAGGTGCTGTAAAGATATTTTTACACCAAATTTTCAACACAGCTTTCTTATGAGCCCACAACATGAACAAGGGCAGAGAAAATGTTCAACTCCTACCCAAAAGGTGATTTTGTGCAGGGACCATGAAATCACATTCAGGACAGATCTGCTTAATGACAGTGTCATTGTTCATAAGGTGGTGTCCCAAAGAAGGCATGTTTAAAATTTGGTGCAAAAATATGAAAAAATGGGCAAGTTATGGCACTAAGTTCAAACCCCTTTGAAATACATTGAACTGCATACCTGTTTCCTCAGTTCCCTGTCCGGCTTTGAAGAGTGAAGATGTGTCTGTGGTCCCAGAAGATTATGGTGCTGTATCCCTGGTGGGTAAGTAAGGGCTTGGGGGGTGTAGGTGGTGGTGCTGAGTAGGAGGTTGGGGGGGGCCACTAACAGCCACAAAAAACATGAATGGGTGGTTTTTTTTTTCAGGTTCAAGAAAAAAAGAAACAATGACTCTCAATCTTGACACTGGGGGCTGGGCACCCCATTGTCATGCTTATATTTCTGGGGGGGGTGAGGTGGTGGGTTCTGAGAGGGAGGATTGGGTGGAGAAGAGGTAATTAAAAAAAAAAAGAAATGCTGAGGAGTCCTGAGTGCAACACTGGGGGATTGAGCACCTCCCAGCATCACTCTTATGTTTTGGGAGGTGCTGAGAGGGAGGATCAGGTGGGGGATATCGATAATTAAAAATAATCAGCAGACATGGCAGAACATGGCACACTCTACCGTTGTCCAGGATGGCCGCCCACTGTACTGCGCATGCACTAGTAGTACATGCACAATACCATCTGGAAGCCATCTTGGACATGGCAGAGGTGCTTGTTCAGTCATGACTGCCTATACTAAAATAGTGTAGTGTTACTTCCAATCCAGACAACAAGCAGGGTGTTTCACGGTTGTGGAGGCAACCAGATGCAACTCCAACATGTTGTTCGGGTTGGAAGGATTACGCTGAGTCCTTTAGTCATAACAAGAGGTCTGCAGGGTTCCACCCGCTGTAGCCCTAAAAATGGTGCATTATTTGAGCATGCTCAGTAAAATCATCATCTTCACTGCATAACCTGCAAAGTTCATGATACAGTGTACTGTGTGTGTGAGCTACCCCTTTAAAGAATGGCTTGTTCTCCCATTTAGGCATCCCTTTCCCCCTCCTACCCCCCCTCAGAGCTAGGGGATTTTTAGTGCTCTGGGGGATATTAGCTGCTAGATGCCTCAAGGTGGCAGCAGAGAACAGGTTTAGGGAATATATAAGGGAGCAGACAGGAAGTTTTGGTGCCTTTCCAGCCCGGGCATTAGGCCAGGGCTGGAGGGGGGTGTGGCTGGAAGAACAGAGTTAGGTGGGCAAGTAAGAGAACTCAGTGGTCTGGGTGGGTCAGTGGGGAACCCCTCCCAAAGTGTAGACAGGAAGGCCTTCTCAGCGTTGTAGTGTTGAGGAGCTGGGGGAATGGAGCTCTGTGAGGAAACTATGGTTAACCAAGTCCTGCATCATTGGGAGTAAGGAATGTAGGTGGCCATAGTGGGTAAAGAAAGGAAGGAGCCCTTAAAGACCCCATTCTAGTGTGTGACTCCTGAGCCACCAGGGCTGTGAGGGCAGTGGTAGTGTCCCCACAGGGGGAAGCTGGTGGCAATGACTCTCCCTTGTACCTGGTGTGGCAGGGCAGCCTGGGGCAGAGGGATCCAGGCTCTTCACCAGTCATAGGGACCTGGGCTGAGGGGCAGGTCCTGGGGTGCTGATTCATGGAGGGGCCTAGGGGGCACAAGAGATGGTAGATGTGCAGTGTGGAGTCCCTGGTCTGGTGTGACAGCATTTGGGGAGAATCCAGATTCTATGGGTGAAGGTGAGAGTGCATGGGTGATTGAAGATGCAAGAAAGGTGGGCAATAACTTTTCCTGCCTTGTATGGGAGTGCACTTGTCTCGGTGGTTTAGCACTTGAAGTGATCCCTCCTTACTGACCCCAGACCATCTGTGAAAGAATTATGCCCCTAGACAGGGGACAGGAAAGTTACACTGTGGGGGCTCATTCAGGATGTTTCCCAAACCTTAAAATGCTGCCAGACCCCAAGCCTTGTGGTCCAGTGTGTTGCCAAGCTTCCTGGCCTGGTTGGGCCCTGTTGTGCAGCAGAGAAGAAAAAGTAGCTGTGGGAATAGACCTGGAGCAGGCATAGGCCTCAGCCTGCTGGTGTGGTGTGCGCACATGACCCTCATGCAGGGTTCCGATTGGAGGATGGGTGAGAAGGAGCTAAAGCAACTGCAACAAGAAGTGCCATCTTAGGTGAATCAGAGAGAGCGGAGCTGAGGCAGTGAGGTGAACAGAAGCAGGAGAACAAAGCCAGCAAGAGGAAAGGAAAAGAGAAACTATTTTTCCTGGGCACATCCACAGTCAGACAACTGAACTGGGCTGCCACATAAAGCAAATAAACAATTGAACCATCTATTTAAGTGATTCTTAGCTCTGGGAACTGGGAAGATTGGAGAGACTTAAAGCAGGTATCCACCATGATTTGATGGTGCGTTGTGGCTAGCGGGAATGAAGAAGAACCCAAAGTGACCCCCCCAGAAGGAACCCCTGGCTACAATTCCTGCCTTACTACTCTCCTGGCTCTGGAAAGCTGGGGAAAAGAAAGAGAAATGAACATTGTATGAGGTGTGGGTTTAGGGGAAAGGAGTTGCCAGGTTGCCTGTATGCCCATATTGTATAGGCATGCCGCCAGTTTCAAATTTGGGGATATTCCTCCCAGTCTGCTGTCAGCTGTTTTGTGCCATGTTCACCAGTGGGGATTCAGGAGGGTTTGAGAGATTGCTCCTGGGGAAAAAGCACTTGTGCCCGGGTTGATGAAACAAGAAGTGAATCCTCAGATGTGATTGTGGAGGCTGTAGAGGAGGAAGGTTCAGGAGCACAAGTTACAGAAAAGGTGACGGGAGCACAGCTGTTTGCCCTGCTCTGCCATCAGCTACCGGCTATCCCGTGGCAAAGGGAGGGACAGAGGCCTCAGACAACCGACCCAGGATCCTCCAGGGCCAGCAGGATCTTTCATTTTTCATTTTCATTTATATTTTTATACTTGTAAACCAGATGAGCAAAACTGTCTGTTTTCACATGTGACAAGTCATATCTAAAATACAATACAAATTATTGACACAATATTTCAGAGCAAACCACTCTAGCCACATAAAGTGCAAGTGCTATACAACACATAGATGAAACAAATACATTCACACTTGAGAACAAAGCCACTGCTTTAAACTTTTTAAAACACTGTATAGAATAGCAACAATTGCAGTAGGTATCTTATTGAAGAAGACTGGCCTTGAATAATAAGGATCTTTGCCCAATAGTCTTCTTAAATAAGGGTATTTTAAAAATAAATTTATACCGGGACCTGGTAGATAGAGCATTTAATGCCCTGGGAAACATTAAGGAAACAGACGGAGGAAGAAGTCCTATTTTTACTCTATGTAAGAAAATACCCATTTAAAATGAACTCAATTATCAAAAGATAATGAGTAGGATTGTTCATATAGATCAGAACGATGAGATCGATGAGGTATATTTAGCCAAAATCTCAGGGCAGAATGATATATAATTTGAAGACAATTTAAGGCACTACCACAGGAAGAGGTATATATCAAAATACCATAATCCAACACTGCAAACAAAAAACTATGAACCAGAGTATTCTAGATTCAAGGGTCAAAATGGCTTGATCTAATATAGAGAACCCAACCTCTGATGCAAAATTTTCCTATGATTTTGAATGCGTGGTTCAAACGTAAACTGACTATCTAAAACTATTCCTAAATATTTAAAAACTGGGACAAGTTCAATTACATTACCCCTGTTATCAATAATGGGAGGAAGATCAGAGGTTGGTTTCTTATTATAGGGAAAACGCATTACCTTTGTTTTTTAAGAATTAAGTGCCAAATGGTTTATTAGTAACCAGTCCTGCAGATGCCCCAAATCAATCTGAAGACTGGAAACAGCAGTCTCGGGGCTGGGACTAGAACAAAATAAAATGGCATCATCCACGTAAAGAGTAATCTCAGTTTGAGTACAGATACTAGGGGCTGAATTCATAAAAAAGGAAAAAAATAAGTGGCCCCAGGATTGAACCCTGGGCAACACCACAGACTAAGGGAAGAATCTGGGAAGCAGTTGAATCAATAATTGTTCTATGATATCTATTACATAGGTAACTTTGATACCACCCGGCAACCTCACCAGGAAACTATAATCCTTGGAGAACACCAGGGAGACAATCGAATTCAACTAGGTCAAAGGCCTTGGTGAGGTCCACAAACAAAGCTGCACACAAGTGCCTTAAAATCCATTATTTCTGCTGCTCTAAATGTCCATCCAGTATGTCTATAAATAAAGTTTGATTAGCCCCATGGAGCTGCTTTATTTATTTGAATGAAGTACTGTATGTGACCCCTGTATGGCTGGGAAACATTTGTATGCAGGAGCTAAATAAAGAAGCTAGTTGGGAGAAGAATAGCAGTGATGTGTTTTATTTAAACTGAAGGAGGAGGATAATGAAATTAAATCCTTTTCCCTTTTCCCTTTTTCTCTGCAGCTAAATTGATTTCTTATAACTTGTATTCCAGATGAAATTTTCACCCCACCTTTAGAAGGGCGAGGGGCTCTGGGGCTCAAGAATTGTAGATGTGCAGTGTGAGTTCCTGGTCCAGTGTGCCAGCATTTGGGGAGAATCCAGATTCTGTGGGTGAAGGTGAGAGTGCATGGGTGATTGAAGATGCCAGAAAGGTAGGCCACAACTTTTCTTGCCTTGCATGGGAGTGCATTTGTCTTGGTGGTTTAGCCCCTGAGGTGACCCCTCCTTATTGCCCCCAGACCAGCTGCGAAAAAAATTATGCCCCTAGATGGGGGATGGGCAGGGATTACATGTGAATATGTAAAACCATTCTTTACATGCTTGGGATGGAAGGGGCTGTGGAACAGAAAGCTATGTGAGTCAGTGGGGTTTGTAATAAACTGATGTTTTCAGAACCAGTTTTCTGCACCAATCATTTGACATCTTGAAAAAAGTCAGTGTTTATTTATTTATTGAAATGTTTCACCAGGAAAGGCACACTGAGCAAAAGAAGCTCGTCTCCCAGTGCGACCTGGGGGAGGGGTTACAGAGGGAGGATAACACGCAGGTTATCAAGTATTATTCAATGGCAAGAAGGAATCTTGGACTGTGATTGGTCAGTTTGGGGCTGGACCCCATGGCGTTATCCCAGCACAATGCCACAGGTCTAGTCTCAGCACTGTGCACTAATGTAGAGGACCATGATGATCATTAGTTACTCTTTTTTTGCATCTCCTCTTAAGAAATGAAAATAGTTTCCCACACTAATAAAAACATTCTTTAAAATTATGTTTTTTATTTTATATATAACAACAAGCCATTATATAATAGAATAATGCACCCAGGGTATGTGTGGTGCTAGGATAATGCCATGCCTGGGCATTGGACACATTCGGCCTGCTCCCTCGTGCCCAACCCCCCCAGGCATGGCGGTATCCCAGCACGACACACACCCTGTCATGCATTATTCATTTAATATACATATTAGTGGAATTACAGCAGCATGAAGTCACATTGTGTACAAGTTACAGTAAGAATAACATTTGGAACATTTTGGAACATAGTACATAGAATAACATGTCTCTGAGACACGTAGCACATACAGTAAATCATTAAGGCAGTGTGGAAGAGGTTACTTCAACAGCGTACTGAAGGGAAGGAAGGGTCCTGCTAAACTTGTCCAAGAAGATTAGAAGGGTTTCCCTGGAGCAGGAGGTGGCCACAACACCAGTGGTGTAACCAGAAATTTCTGTTTTGTACATGTTGCATCCAACTGCTTTCCCCTATTTAAGAAAATGTACATACTCTCTCTGACTGCTGCCCTCCCCAACACAAAACAAAACAGACTGCTGTCATATGTTAAGTTTTATGTTGCTGTTTTAAATGACTATTGCCCATTTTACCATGTTGATCCTTTTTGTCAATGTACTTGCAATCTCCTCTGGTTATAGCTTACTGATACTTGCAAACTTTGCCTGGACTGCTGTGACACAGTTTAGAGACAACCCTGCCTGTAAATGTTGCTGCTTGTACCAGACCAGGCTCCT
Source organism: Neoceratodus forsteri (assembly GCA_016271365.2). Classification (NCBI taxonomy): domain Eukaryota; kingdom Metazoa; phylum Chordata; order Ceratodontiformes; family Ceratodontidae; genus Neoceratodus; species Neoceratodus forsteri. The sequence goes on from CM057452.1 coordinate 257,485,517, forward strand.
CTTGAACTGGTGCATGTACAGTATGTAGTACCTTTGCTCTTTGTCCTTTAATGATGTGGAACCTTTGTAAATGAGCACTTCTGCTCAAAGGAGTTTTCCAAATGTCAAATAAATAAATAACATATTTCTCATCTAATCTGTCAACAGGTTTTACTTAGATCTGTGTCCTAAACAATAGACATTTAAACAGATACAAAAACTACGCAGTGGTCTACACTAACTCAAATACTCCAGATAAGAATGACAATGGTAATGAAAATAAATATGGTTTGGGACAGGTATTAAAATAACTGTTCACAAATGTGTACAGTGAGTATGCCTGCCTACACCCTTGTCCCACACAATCATATATGTAGTGTTTGTAGAGGTCAGGCACAGTTCCTGTGAAGAAGAAAAGAATTGTTCCTCAGCCCAACCAACCAACAGATTGGCCGACTGAGACCCATCCTGGTACCTATGGCAACTCCGCCGATCTGCTGAAAAAACTGTTACCGAAAGAAAAAGGTAAGTTTAAGAATAAGTTCAGCTAGTCAGGTTAATGTGAGGTGGCTGCTGGACTTCCTGCTTATTAAAAGATTTTCCAGGGCTGTCAGATTATCATTGTGTGGGGTCACTGTGTAAAGAGATTTATAAAATGCAGAGAGAAAATCCTGTTTTGTGATTGGTTCTTCCTGTGCATCAAATCTGTTCAAGCACAGGTAAAACAAGTTCTGGAATCAGCGACTGTAGCAATAAAAACAAGAAATCAGTGTGCCATTAGAACACGGAGTTTTAAAATGCTGCCATTTTTTTTGGTTTGTTACCAGTCAAAAGACACATTCAAACTGTTCAGCTATAAGTCCACATTTCTACATAACAGCATCCATAGTAAAACATAACAAAGTTAAAATCAAGGAAATCATGAACATTGTCTTGTTTTTTCACCTAACTGTAATTATTTTCCCTCTCCCAGTTTAGGGCTCCGGTAGCGGTCCTATGGCATGCTGACTCCCGCTCTTCTTGTTAGTAGTACTCCCGACCCCATACTTTAAAATAAAAAAACAAAATTAGTTTCTGTATGTTTTCTTATATCTTTACAATGCAAGGACAGCTGTGAAAGGCAAGGTGCCAGCTAGAAACAACTACTTCCGGTATGAGGCTCGCTCAGCAACGGCGATCACTCAATTACAAGAAGCAGAGGGGTCACCCTGTCCCACAATCATGCTTGTATAACACACACACACACACACACACACACACACACACACACACACACACACAAAAACACTGTAATATCCTGGATCACCCTCAACAACTAGTCTTCTACCCATGGTCACAAAAAATGAGGGTTTCTCCATTCAGTTTCTCTTCAAGTCTGATAACAGTTGGGGGTCTCCTGTGTGCCAGCAACATGACATCATTTTCTACCTGGTGGAAGAACTATTTGACAAAAAAACTATTGACTGTAATAACCTGTGTGTGTGGGTGTGTGTATATTGTATATATTTTTACTTTTTAATAAATAAAACTTTTAAAAAGTAGCCCATTTTATAAACCCAATAAAACACTCAGGGTGTACATGGAACAGATATTACACACTGTCAGGGGCTGAAGGCACTCACTGTAACTACACCCTGGGCATGCAGTAGTACTTGTTCCATGCACACCCCATTGTGTCTTATTGATTAATTTATCTCCATTGTAAAGGTGAGCTGATGGGAGCCACTGAATCTGAACCCGTCAAATAACTGGCAAGCATGGTTAGTGTTTTTAATGTAGGAGGGTAGGGATTCGAGGAGTGGTCTTATGAGGCTGTCCAGAAATTCAGAAATGTGGGATGTGGGGCAGCAAGAGCAAGCAGACACAATAGGGCATCCTGGGTTACCCGTTTTGTGGATTTGGGGAAGGAGATAGAACCTGGATGTCTGAGGTTGTTGAACTATGAGTCTCTTTGCAGAGGCAGGAAGTTCTTTGTTTTCAGCAGCACAGGTGATGGTGGTAGTGACCTCTGTCTGATGGTTGCAGTGGGGTCCTGTGGAAGAGTAAAAAGTGGTGTTAGAGTTGCTATGTGACTTCACTCCGATGCCACTTTTTATTGTCCTCTTCCACAGGACCATCATTCAACATTTTCAGATCATGCAGCTATGGATGCAGAGGTACAGGGACCTCTGGGTCCCATGCCAAGAGAAGAGTTCTCTTTATTATATGGTTATGTGTTGCCTGTGTGGCCAACACTGCACCATCCCTCTCAAGATTGGGAGTGGTGCCACTTGGCAGAGCCTTGCCCCCAGCCTTGGCCCTTCCATCTGGCTCACTGATCTCACCCCTGTACACAACTAACTGGTATGGGATCATAACACAATATCTATTGAATACAACGTTTCTTCATTTTTATCTATTTTTCACATTTTGACACCGAATTTTCAAATAGTGTTTTTATGACACTCCTTTCTAAACATGACAGGTGTCATTTAGAAAATACTGGATGAAATGTCATTTTGCACCACAAGTGTGAAAACACATTGTGGGCAGGATTAAAAACGACACCTGTCACATTCATCAGGTGGTGTGGAAAATAACTATGTTGAAATTTGAGGACAAAATATTAAAAATGACCAAAGTTATGAGTAAATGTTTAACTTTTTCAATGTTCACTCATAATAACTTATTCATTTTAGCATATTTTTCACCAACCTTTCAACATAATATTCTTACGACCCCACCTCATGAACCCAGTACGTGAAATTTTTCAAATTCTGCTTGAAGGTGATTTTACAGAGCAACTGTTAAATCACCTTTCAGACCAGATTTGAAAGATTTCCACTCCCTTGTTCATGAGGTAGAGTCCCAAAGTGGCATGTTGAAAATCTGGTGAACAAATATTTAACAAGCATTTGTCAATGCCGAATGTTGATTGCGTTGGTGTGTTGAGTTCGCTCACTGCCCCTCTGTCACTGGCTCAGTCTGTTTCTCCCAGTGCTGCAGGCTGGCCTTTTGTACTGGGCTCCTGCCTGCGTTGCCACCTTTTTCTTCCAACAAACAAATCCGCAGCAGTCATGATAGAGCTCCATTGAGCTCGCTCACTCCCTTTCTGTCACTCGCTCGTTGTGTTTCTCCCAGCACTGCAGGCTGCCCTTTTGCACTGGGCTCCTGCCTGCATTGGCACCTTTTTCTGCCCACAAAGAAATCCACAGCTGTCCTGACAGAGCTCCGTTGAGGTCGCTCACTCCCCCTGTGTCACTCACTCATTCTGTTTCTCCCTGCTGCTGCCTGCCCTTTTGTACTGGTCTGCCTCTGTTGGCACCTTTTTCTGCCCACAAAGAAATCTGCAGCAGTCCTGACAATGCCCGTCAGCTCGCTCACCCCTCTCTCACTGCTCATTCCATTTCTGCTTATGCTGCAGGCTGCCCTTTGTATTGGGCTCCTGCCTGCATTGCCGCCATTTGCAGTAGTTACAATACAGCTCCATTGAGCTTGCTCACTCCCCCTCTCTCACTCACTCATTCTGGTTTTCCCGCCACTGCAGGCTGCCATTTTGCACTGGGCTCCTGCATGCATTGCTGCCTTTTTCTGCCCACAAACAAATCTGCAGCAGTCCCAACAGAGCTCCGTTGAACGAACTCACTTCCCCTCCCTCACTCACTCATTCTGTGTCTCCTGCCACTGCAGGCTGCCCTTTTGTACTGGGCTCCTGCCTGCATTGGTGGCTTGTTCTGGCCAGAAAGAAATCTGAAGCAGTCCCAACACAGTTCCATTGAGCTCGCCACCTCTCTCACTCACTCATTCCGTTTCGCCTGCGCCGTGTTGACCTTGTACTGGGCTCCTGCCTGCTGCCGCATTTTCTGCCCAAAGAAACCACAGCAGTCAAACTAGAGCTCCACTGAGCTCACTCACTACCACTCTGTTACTCACTCATCTGTTTCTCTTGCGCTGCAGGCAACCCTTGTGTACGGGCTCCTGGTTGCATTGGCACCTTTGTCTGTCCACAAAGAAATTTGCAGCTGTACTGACAAAGCTCCATTAAGGTCACTCAGTCTCCCTCTGTCACATGCTCATTCTGTTTGTCCTGGTGCTGCAAGTGACCCTTTGATACGGGGCTCCTCGTGCATTGCAACAGCTCTGCCACAAAAGAAATCCACAGCAGTCCTGATAGAGTCCGTTGAGCTCACTTAGTCCCCTGTCTCACTCCACTCATACTGTTTCTCACACTGCTGCAGGCTGGCATTTTCTACTGGGCCCCTGCCTGCACTGACGCCTCTTCCTGCCCACAAAGACATCCACAGCAGTCCTGACAGCACTCTGGTGAGTTCGCCACCCCCTCCCTCACTTGCTCTCTTTGTTCTGTTTCTTCCAGTGTTGCAGCCTGCCCTTTTGTACTGGCCTCTTGCGTGGGGCCTTTTCTGCCCACAAACAAATCTGGAGCAGTCCCAACAGAGCTCAGTTGAGCTCGGTCACTCCCTCTCTCACTTGTTCCATCTTAATCTGTCCCAAACACTGATGTCCCACAGCGACCATGCTATTCTCAGTCCGGAGTACAAAAATATATTTTAGCCAGGATGTGAAAATGACAGCTGTACTGTTCATAAGGAGGTGTGAAAGAATGCCACTGTTAAAAATGTGGCGTGAAAATATTACAAATTTGCAAAATTACAAGGGTGCGTGGAAACAGTTGAACGCACGCTTGTAACACAGTCATGTTATGGAGTTTTGTCACCAGATTTTCAACATAGGGATTTTAGGACCTCTGCTCATGAACAGTGCCACTGTCATTTTCTTAATCTGTCCCGTACACTGATTTCCCACAGTGACCGTGTTATTCTGTGCCGCAACTGTGAAAACACATTTCAGTCAGGATGTGAAAAATGACAGCTGTACTGCTCATAAGGTGGTGTGAAAAAATGCCATTGTTGAAAATGTGGCATGACAATATTACGAATCTGCAAAGTTACAAAGGTGTGTGGAAAGTGTGCAATGTACACTTGTAACACACTCGTTTGATGGGCTATCATCACCAAATTTTCAACATAGGCATTTTAGGACCACTGCTCATGAACAGTATCACTGTCATTTTATTTATCTGTCCCAGACAGTGATTTCCCACAGCGACCGCTCTATTCTGCACCGGAACTGCAAAAACACATTTCAGCCAGGATGGGAAAAATGACAGCTGCACTGTTCATATGTAGGTGTGGGAAAATGGCAATGTTGAAAATCTGGAGTGAAAATATTATAAATTTGTGAAGTTACGAGCGTCCGTGCAAACTGCTCAACACACATTCGTAACTCAGTCATTTTATGGAGTATCAGTACCAAATTTTCAACATAACCATTTCAGGACCTCTACTCATGAACCGTATCACTGTCATTTACTTAATCTGTCCCAAACACTGATTTCTGACAGCGATCGCGACTATTCTGCACTGGAAGTGGAAAACACATTTCCACCATGATGTGAACAATGACAGCTATACTGTTCACAAGGAGGTGTGACAAAGCCAATGTTGAAAATCTGGTGTGAAAATATTGCAAATTCACGAAGTTACAAGTTGCATAGCAACTGTGCAGCGATGTTCGAGAACAGTAATTTTTGGATTTTCCCACCAAACTTGCAACATAGGCTTTTGAGAGCCCACCTCATGAACACTGGCACTGTCATTTTGTTAATCAGCCCCCAAAGGTGATTCCGCGCAGTGACCACAAAATCACCTTTTGGGCCTGATTAACACCATGACAGTGACAGTATTCATGAGGAGGGGTTCCAAAAACCCCATGTTGAAAATTTGGTGTCAAAATTCCAAACAATGCCAGAGATATGCAGCAAAGTTGGAAAAACCCTATTTATCACATTATACAGTTTACCAGCATTTCATCAGTTAGCGGTCGGCTTTGAAGGGTGCAGATGGTTTCCCGGTCCACTGAAGATCATCACACCCAGCTCTGAAGGTAAGTATGGGGTGAGGGGGGTGTGGGGAGGCAGGGTGCACAGTGGGTGGGTGCAAGTTGCTGGTGGGGGGGCCGAGAGACTACGAGGGACAGTTTTCTTTATTCAGGTACAAAAGAAACTAAAGACTTTGCGGGACCGTTTTTGCCTTTACAGGGCCATGTGGCATGCTGGGGTGGGCTCCCAGCATGCCACCAATGGCTTTCTTTTTTGGGGGGGCCAACTGTAGCTGATGGGGATCGGGCACCCCATCAGCAAACAACAAAGGGGGACTTTGTGCCAATGGGGACTGATCACCCCCCATTGGCAAACAACAAAAGGGGGGGATTCCTTTTTGCTGATGGGGATTGGGCAACCCGTCGGCAGACAGTTAAACAGGGGGAGGGCTACATTATGCCGATGGGGAGTGAGCTCCCCCGTCAGTGAAAAACATGGTGGAGGGGGGTAAATATTGTTTATGAACACGGCGGCAACCCGTCGCCATGTTTACAAACTATATCAGGGTTTTTACATCCCACCCTGTAATGACGGGTGGCTCCCTCATTACAGCAGATGGCTTATGCTGCAGTGATGAGGTGGTCCCTGATTGCAGCAGCTAAATTGTCACAAGTTGGTGCAAACAATCCAAACTTGTGTCACCAGAAGCCTGCCTGGCATTGGGGAAGTGGACAAGCCTTTGTAGGCTGTGGGGCATTGGCCACAACAGTGTCCTGCCTCCACAGCCTGCTTCTCAGCAAGCTGTCCCAATATGTTTCTTAGCTGCAGCGCAATCAACATTAAAAGGATAAAGTTATGAGTAAAAGTTGAAGATACATTGAAAATATATGACCATACTTACTTTGTTTTTCAGTTCCCAGTTGAGGTTGAAGGAGGATGTTTTTCTTTGCGGAGAGTGTATCTACAGTGGTGCACCTTCTGTAGGTGAGTGAGGTGTGTGTATGTGTGTGATGGTGAGTGCTAAGCAGGGGGTGGGGAGGGACTGTTTTCTTCTTTTCAGGCTTCTTATGAAAAAGGAAAAAAGAGAACTTTGAGGGACAGTTTTCTTTCTGTCAGGTGGATCGACACTAGGGATTGGGCATGCCATCGTTGGTAGATTGTTTGGCAGTACCGGATTTGGGTACCCCACTGTTGCCAGCTATGGGGGATGGGCCAAACTGAGGGGGGCCATACTGTACAGCTTTACCAGGTGTGGGTGCCCCAGTGACACATCAATTTGTTCTAGTCAATGTGCTGTACAACAACTCATACCAGGCTATTAGCTCTGGTGTCTGTTGGCTCCTGCACAATTCATTCCTGAACTGTGCCCTCTGGAGCTTATTTTATTATATTTATATGGGGGTGTCTAGGAATGATTTGTACAGAGGGCTGACTAATCCAGAGCTAATAGTATGGCATGAGTTGTTGTGGAGCAAAGTGACCAGAGTGAATTGACATGTAGAATGATATCTGGTCTGCTTCTAATTTGGAGGGGAGGGGGACCTCATCTGGCACCATGGGTGGGCACCCCAGTGTCAGTATTACACAAATGTATAACAGCTACAGGATTGGGCAGCCATCGACTGCTTTTTGTTAAAATGTGGGTCAGGAGAGAGGGGGAACACAGGTGGCAGGATTGGTCACCCCCTGTCAATTAATAGTGAAATGTAGGTATGGAAGGAAGTGGATACTGGTGGCAGAATTGGGCACCTGCTGTCCGGTTATGTTGAAACATGGGTAGGAAGAGCACACAGAAATATAGGTACCTCCTACTCCACCCACCTGAGGTAAACACCAGCACCACAATTGGACACAAAAATTCTTATTTTCCTTGATTTTAATTCAATACCATATTTATTTTTCCTCCTTTTATTCTTATTATTTTTGATAAAACTAGGCTTAAATCATATAACTTTCCATCACATCAAGACACCAGTTAATTTTGGGTAACACCCTCCTTGAAAAATGCAACTTTGTTTCCTTACATATACACCTTGCAAAATGTCAGGAACGTCTTTCCTCCAATGCATAGATTCTTTACAGTAGCTAAATAAAGTGTGAAAACTGTGCAAAATACTGAAAAACTCCAAGAGAGATGATAATGAAAATGTTATACTCTGTGCAAATAGAATTCATTTTGATCTGTGAAAAAACACTGCTGTAACTTTATACCTAAATTGATTTGTGGACTTCCTAATGCAAATTTTGCTTTTGTGATGATGAAGTAGCTTGTTATATTTGGTAAAATTCTATTTGAATGAGAAGGTTAGCTGTTACAACTTAACCCGTAAAGAAGCAATACAGCCCAAAATTTGGTAACAGTTTGTTTTAAAGAAGTCAAATAGCGTGACTGTGTGGTACTGTCAATATTGGAACCAGTCAGCTATAGCCAATTTAGAGCTGAAAAAGCAGAATGAGAAGTACCCCATAAAGTGTAGTTGCTGGCTACATTCACAACTCTTTCAGCTTGTTCATATCAGCAAAAGCAATGCCCAGTAATGGTGCACTATAATGAAACTGGGTTCTAATGTTCTTGCTGTCTTTACTTGCTGCAGATTTCACTTCACCCTCCCTCCCACTCCCCCACTCTTAATTAAATGCCCTGTTAAATCTGATTGACAGGAGCCAAGCACAGGGAATAGCAGAGGTTGTGAAGTAGGAGGGGCATAAGGGGGAGGAAGCCCGTCTTTGGCACAAGTGCTTTGACTCATTTTTTTGTTGTTGTTTCCTTCCTTAAAAAAAAAGTATCTGAGGATCAGTGGCAGGATTTTCAGGACAGTAAATTAATAAAGAGGGAACTAGAAGGAAAGCTTCAATACCAGACAACTACTGGAATAGCAGTATAAGTGCAGTATAATGTGGGGAGTGGTGCAATGCAGTAGATGCGGGGCAGCCGTATTCAGGCAGACCTTCTGGACACTGAGGTGCTGCTCTATCTGCAGGCATCTCTCTGTACTGTGGGATGAGGTAACCAGACTCAGAGCAGAAGTAAAGTGAGTCAGGTGTACCATCGCCCCTATTCAGAGACCACCCAGTCCGACGCCACTGCCTCAAAGGATACCAAGAACGAGGAGCGCTTGGATGACAGTAGACTCTGGGAGGGTTAAAGCAGTCAGTCAGAGGCACATCCCAAATCCTATTACACTCCAGAACTCATATGCCACACTGGCAAGTGGGACAACCAAACAGAGGTACCCAGAGAAGTGGAAGGGAAGGATGTGGAGGTCAACCAAGGAGGTGACCTCAGTAGGGAGAGCAGTGGACCCCAAAGGAGGAGGAAGTGAATCCTGGTTGGAGGTTCTATTCATAAGAAGGATCTAGCCAGGAACACACAAGGAGAAAGACAGGGAGGTGAGGTGCCTACTGGGTTCCATGGCATGAAGGGATGGAAGGAAGATCCTGGGAATCACCGGAAAGGCAAGATGGGAGGGTGAGCTGGATGTCATTGTCCACCTAGGTACTAATGACCTGGCAAACGGGGAGTCTAAGGAAGTTCAGGAAGAGTTTAGGAAATTAGGGAGGGGTCTCAAGCAAGTAGCTACATCTGTCACCTTCTTGGAAGTACTACGTGTGAGAGGCTTGGGAGAGTGCAGGGGCACATGTACCAGGAATCTTAACACATGGCTGAAGAACTGGTGTTGCGAGGAAGGGTTTGGATTCATTGGTGACTGGGGACCTACCTGGAGGGATGGGTGCTTGTTCAAGCCAGACGGTTTGCATCTGTCCTGGAGGGGAATCCAAGCACACAATGATAAGTTTAAATGTTACATGGACAAGCATTTAAACTACCCAAGGAGGATAGCAGGCCAGCAAGGAGGGTACTTAAATGCTTCCCCCCCATAGCTAGCAGTAGAACTAGTGAACAGGAGGAGTGGATATCTCTACAAAGCAGTGTGCAAAAGATGGAAATAAGCACCCAAGGGGTGGATAGGCAGAAAGGGGACAAAATTCAACAGAAGGGCAGACAGCAGGGAGAACCAGGGATAAAGAACAACCAGGGAGGGGGCTGGAGTAGAACAACTAAACAGTCCAGGGAGTTCACATCATGGAAAGCCATGTGTGCCAATTCCAGGAGCCTTAGCAACAAGATGGAGAATCTGGAAGCTGCCATGGTGCAGTCAGACCTGAAACATTGTGGCCATCACAGAGACCTGGTGTAATGATAACCACAACTGGGAGATGGCCATACCCGCTACAACATATTCAGAATAGACAGGGCAGGCAGGAAGGGAGAAAGAATGGCACTTTATGTGAAAGATGGCATAAAGGCCGTAGAGATCCAGGAGGAACCAAATAGGAGAGATATTGTGGGTTAAGCTGGAAAGGAAAATGGGTCAACCATCTGACACAGGGGTGGTCTCACAGACCACCAGCCCAGGAGGAAGAGACAGATAGGGAGTTAATGCTAGCCATCCAAAGGATGGCAGACAAAGGGAGGTGAGACACTTCAATATTCCAGACGTGGACTAGAGCCTCCAGCAGCAGCAGCATCAACCAGGAGCAGATTTATCCAGGACTTCCTTCAAGGTGCCTTCCTTGAGCAACTGATCATGGAACCAACTCGACAGAAGGCAATATTGGATCTCATTTTCACAAATAGTGACAGTGTGATAGAGGTAACTGTGGGGGAGCACGTGGGGAAGAGTGACCTATGATCACTGTGGTTTGAAATCACAGGAGGAGCAGAATCAAACCGCACAAAAACACATATCCTGGATTGTTTTATGTTTGTTATCCATGGCACTCCAGACATTACATCATGGGGTTATAGCCCACCTGATAGGCTAGTGATGCACGTGTGACCAAGGATCAAATTTCACGGTATACCTTGGACCCAGGAGTCCCTTTTCCTCAGTTCTTTCTTTGAATCTGAGAAGGCTAGAAGCACACCAGGAGTTCCCTTTTGTGTCCAAGAACTAATTGCCTGAAGGTAGGCCTATTGACTTTGAACCACAGAAAAGTATTTTCTCTATTGCTAGCCTGCTGCTAGTTTTTGGGCTGTTAAGCAGGCTCCTTAATCCTGTTCTCTTGTAATTGGATTATTGTTAGATTGGTTAATTAAGTTAGCTTGTTTAATCTAATTGATCTCTGGCACTGCCTGTTAGGCCCTAATTAGTCCCTAACCCTCTTTAGTCAGCAGGGCATTTTAACTGTTTGTGTTTTTTCCAGAGAAGTCTGTTCTCTGTCGTTAGTTAGTATTTTGTTGCCTTTAGCATCAGCTGCTTAGGTTTCAACAGTGATTAGTCGAGAAAATTTGTTTAGCTTTTGTATTTTAAAATCAGTCAGATTGGCTTGCTTTTGAGAGGATTATTCTCCCAATGTAATGGCTAAGATGTTTTGAATATGCTCTCCCCCATGAGTGCATTGGTACCGCATATGCTCTTTTTGATTTTGAATTCCGTGTGCCCCTCTCTCGCCAGCTCGTTCGCTGAACGTGGCTCCTCCCTCCCAAGCAGGGAACTTCATGGTGCCATGAGCTAAAAATGCTCGCTTCAGGGGAATGAGGAGAGCCGCATGGCTGTGGAACATCTTTTCATCTTGCAGCTATCCTCTTACAGTTCATGTACCCTTTTTTGGATGCGGCTCTCGCCTCACAAGCAGAGACCGCATGGCGCAGCATCCTTCCTCCTGCTTCATGCTACACCCCTACTTAATGGGTTGCGCACCTTACACTGCTTACAAAAGAATTCCCTGTTAAGGTTTGGGCCCCTAGTCTAGTGGCCCACTCCAGCATTGGCACTCAGTTTTTTTCTCCCTTTCTTCCCTATTCACTCAGGCCTTATAATGCAGTGGTCTGGTGGGTCCATGAGCATTCTTCCTCCCTATCACCACCAGTCCTCTTGGTCATGGCTCACACAGCGAGCCACACCCAGTGTGCTTTTGGGTATTCTGTGACTCGGGGAGATGTTTTTACAGGGAAGTTCCCTATCATGGAGAGATCTTGATTTGCAGAGGCCATTCTGAATTCTCTGAATTCTCTGGCCCTCGGTCAGGCTGTGCCCTTCATCCACATGGGTGGCCGCCATCTTTGACCCTCTCTCTTTGTCCAGCCTCCATTTTGAGATGAGCGTGCTCCGCGCATGTGCTGCTATCTCGGTGGCCATATTTGCAGTTCTTTTAAAGAACTACACAGGAGCTTACGAGCGGCTCGGCCGTTGCTGCTCTACATCATTATTGTTTATGACAGACTATCTCCTCAGCACTCTTCTGGTAAAAAAGAAACCACATTTGACCCCTCATAATACACATGGAGGATATATATTATATATATTTTTCTGGATTAGGTGAATCTCTTCTCCCAGTCCAAAGCCACTTCTGCTCACTGCCTTATAGGGAAACAATAGGATCTCTAATTCACAGGAGTGGAAATCGACTTACTTATTGTTATAATATTTGAAGCACCCTTCTTTAACATACAGTGATAATATTCCTTGCTCAGTGGGGAATTTCTACTCTTTCCACTACTGAGCAGGCTTTTTTCTGCTCCATGGGTTCGGTACTAACTCTGTCCTTCTCTTATTCTTTCAGATGGTGAAGGCCAAGAAATTCACGTCTTGTAGTGCCACCCTGTTGCCCCACAAGACTGGGCCTCAATGCCCTGCATGCTTGCATGAGGAGGAAGAATCATCCAGGGAGCAATTCCCTACAACTGATTCAGACAGCCAGGGGGCTAACACCTCAGGGTGGATGAACCCGGGGGCACTACATATCCAGACACAACAAGCCACGGTGGCCATGATGGAGAGCCAGCAGAATTTCATGCTCAGAGTTATGGAGAAGCTGGAATCCATGACAAAGACAAGACCAGCTCCACCACCTAGCCCCACATCAGCACCAGATCCCCCCCAACCAGACAACCTTGACAACAACAATCTGCCTTCATGAGGGGATGATGATTCCGGTCAGGCACTGGATGATGATGAGGACTTAGAGTCAGAGGAGGAAATGGACATCGCACAGGCAGAACCTTCCCTGACCTCAAAACTCTGTTCACTTGACCTGGTAGCAGGCTTAATGAAAACTAACAAATCCACAATGAGGTTTGAACTAGAGACACCCAAACCAGAATCTAAGCTTGACCCAATGATCCAGCAAAGCCTGAAGGTAAAGGACACCTTCCAAAGCTGTCCTGCCATTGATGATACATTTTCAAAGAAGTGGGAACCAACAGAACTGGGTCATCTGTCTGAGAAAAGAAATCTGGACCCGGTGCAAGAGGAGAAGGTCAAACTTTGGTGCAATGCCCCGACCATCGATCCATAGATAGCAGTCCTAAGCAAGGAAACGGTATTACTCAGTGGCACCATATCACTCATGTATGCTGCAGACAAAAAAATAGAGAATATGTTCAAGAAGCTATTCGAGATCACAGGCATGGTGGCATAAGCTGCCATGATAGTAGTTTACTCCTCCAGAGCACAAATTCACTGGCTAGAGGAGTTGCTGAAGAAATCCAATCCAAAAACCAGGGAGTTCAAACTACTGGAATGTACTCTGGATACAGCCAAGTATCTGGGGGACATGACTGTGGACACCCTAAATTGGAAGCCAAAGCTTCTGCCTTAAATAGGGCCAGAAGAGACTTATGGCTCAAACTTTGAGAGGCAGACAGTGAGGCTAAAGCACTGCTACAGAACCTGCCTTTAAAAGGAAACCATGTCTTTGTGAAGGCCTCAAAGAGTACCTCAGGCAAAAAGAGGAAAGGCAAGATCTAGCAAAAGACAAGCACAGAACCACTTACCTTCCTTCTGCCTGATGCAGGTTTTGAGGAAGCAACAGGTTCCAGCAGAACTGAAAGCAGAACTACAGCACAAAGGACTCCTTTGAGGCAGAGGCAAAATAACCATAACAGCTGCAGAAACTCCTCTCAGGGCAACTACTGTGCCTTCAGGGAAAGAACCCCCTACTGAGGCAGAGGAAGAGGAGGAAAATCTAAACAACAGTGCCAACAACACCAACACCACTCCAGTGCCAACTCAGCAGCTGGATTACCCTCTTGTGGGACAAAGACTGACTATTTCACCAGAAATGGCAACAAATCACCTCCAACAGATGAGTGCTGGAGGTAGTATCTCAAGGCTATGCTATAGAATTCCCAAAGAAGCCAGACACAAACAGACTTGTCTTGTCTCCCACATCAAAGAGAAGCACTACGGCCCAGCAGGTACAAGAGATACTGAGAGACCTGATACAGAACCAAGACATTCAAACCATGCCAGCCAATAAGCTAGGTACGGGAGTCTACTCCATTTTCTTCCTGGTACCCCCAAAAAATGGAGACCTATGACCAATCCTAGATCTGACATTTTTGAACAAATTTGTAACCCCTCAAAAATTCAAGATGGAAATGTTCAGGTCGACAGTAAGGTGTGTATGGGTAGGTGACTACCTAACTGCCATAGATTTAAAAGATGCGTACCTCCATATCCCCATCAGACTGAGTCACCAGTGATTTCTGTGCTTCCATGTACTGGGCCAAAACTTCCAGTATCAGACATTACCTTTCAGCCTCATGTCAGCACCCAGGGTGTTCACAAAGATATTCATCATCCTTGCAGCCTGTCTCCAGGAGCAAGGAGTGGACATTATACCATACTTGAATGACTGGCTGATATGCTCATGCAACAGCTCACAGTGACAGAGGGACATAGAGCTAGTACTGAGAGCTCTAGCAGAACATGGTAGGGTAGTCAGTCATACCAAGAGCTCACTTCAACCGTCCCTAGTGGATAGAACACCTAGGGGTGAAAAAATCGACACAACCGAGGGAAAGGTGAGGCCACCCTGCAAGCAGATGGAATCGGTCATTATCCTAGTCCAGACCCTCAGGTCCACCCCTCACCCAACAATGGGTCAAGCAGCCCAGGTCCTCAGATGCATGGCATCATGCATCGACCTGGTGCCCTGTGCCAGATGGAACATGCACCCCTTACAGAACTGCATCTTGATGCAGGGACCCCCATTGGAAAACAATTTGGCGATGACTGTTCACTTCCCAGATTCAGTCAGAAGGTCATTGTGGTGGTGGACCCAGCATCAACACCTCTTGAAGGGCTCCCAACTAGAACTGTGGTGGAGACTGATGCCAGCCTCACAGGTTGGTGGGCATGCTTAAATGACTCCACAGCCCAGGGCTGGTGGACAAGTTCAGAGTCAAAATTGTCCATCAATATTCTGCAGATGAGGACAGTGTACAACACCCTGTGGGCATTCCAGGAGGACATAATTGGTCAGTTAGTCTTGGTGAGATCTGACAACAGGGTCACGGTGGCTGATATAGCAAAACAAGGCAGGATTAGCAGCAAGACCAGGATTGGGGAGGCAGTAACAGTGTTGCTTTTGGGCTCAGACCAATCTTACCTACATCCACTCTGTCCATTTGGCAGACAAACTGAATGTCAAAGCTGACTGTCTATGCAGGCAACAGAAGTTCACTGGGGGCAGTGACAACTACATCTGGACATTTTCATGATGATACAAGAGGTGGGGCCCCATCCCGATAGACCTGATGGACTCCAAATCAAATGTCCAGGTCAACTGTTACTTCTCCAGGTACAAGGAGAAGCAGGCTCTAGGGGTGGATGCCTTGTCACAAGCCTGGACTCAGGACCACGCTAACATTTTCCCACCAATCCCGATGATACCACAAGTTCTGGTAAAGATCTGGCTATCTTGGAGTTTTACCATACTCATAGCACCTTATTGGTCATGATGGGCCTGGTTTGCATCAGCAATGGCTATGACTCTGGACAGATGGACCCTCTCATATCAGAGGGATATGCTCTTCCAGGGTCCAATGATTCATCCGGCCCTGGCACACTGAAGCTATCAGCCTGGTTCCTGAGAGGCAGAGATTGCTGAGCGGATACCATGACTCTGTCATTTTGACCATCTTGCAATCCAGGAAGCCATCCACTACATCAACCTATGGCAGGCAGTGGAACATCTTTTCAGCTTGGTGCAAAAAGATACACATAGACTAAATGAAAGTCGATATGTCCGTGATACTCCTGTACTTGCAACAGGATCTGGATAAGGGGTTGTCCCCTTCTTCCCTCCATGTACAGCTCTCGGACATAGGAGCAGCCATGGGATAGATTGGATATATCTTACCAGGGGCTCACTCAGATGCCATACAATTCCTTAAGGCAACAGAAGCCATTCACCCTCTCAGACCCTCACAGACATTCAACAGTGGCTCCCTGGGACCTTACACTGGTACTAGACTCCCTAAAGGGTCCACCTTTTGAGCCCACACATGAAGCCCAACTTTACTGGTTGGGCCTAAAGACTTGCTTTCTTGTGGCTATCTGTTCAGCTTACAGAATTAGTGAACTGGGAGCCCTCTCCTGTAGGGAGCCATGCACTGTCTTCAACCAAGAGGCAGTTTCTTTGAGGACGGTACTGGCCTTTCAGCCAAAAATCATCTCCAACTTTCACAGGGAGCAACCAATCGAGCTACCTACATTCTATGAACAATCACAATGGGAGGGTACTATGAATACTATGAAATATAGGACATAAGGGGGTGGAAGCCCATCTAAAATGTTCACCATATGAGTGGGCCATTATACCAACAATTGATTATTATAGTATTATAGTACAGACTATCTAATGCCTTTTTAAAGTTGTCAAAGTTAGTAATATCAACCACATGTTGGGGTAATCTATTCCATGTCTTTATTGATCTGATAGTGTAGAAATTGTCTCTTCGGGAGGTGTTGACCTTTGGAATTTCTAATTTCTTATTGTGTGACCTAAGGGGCGATAGTGGAGAACATCGGACCACCGCTGCTTGTGCAAGAAAATGCATAAGCCAAACATGTGATGTGTACGAGACAGCAGCACCAAAATCAAACTCGGTGCTGGTTCTCACAATTGAGTTTAGTAGCACTTGTATTCTTAGAGTTGGGTGAAATGTTGTATTAGTTTATTTGAGTTGGGGGGCTTCGCTCCCCTACGCCACCCTTTCTTTTTTTAATGGGAGGTGTGGGGGAGAAGTCCCATGGCTCAAATAAATGAATACAAAAAAAAATTAACCAAAATGTAGTTCTGAGAGAGTAGCATAATGCTACTCTAAGTATGCTCTTATGCTACTATGGTATGCAACTACGTCGCAGGATTCGTATACGCAAAAAAAAATACGTACAGTGGTCCGATGTTCTCCACTATTGCCACCTAAGGTTTGCTCTAGTTGTGCTTATATTTTAACTCATAGCTCTCCATTAACAGTTTGAAAAGAAAACGTAATCACCCCATTGCCTTCTAGCCTCCAATGAAAGTAACCCAGTTTTAATCAATCTTTCCTGATATGATTTATTTTTTAGGTCTGGTACAGTTTTGGTAGCTGCTCTTTGAACTCTTTCAACTAACTTGATGTCTTTATTAAAAAATGGTGACCATAACGGTGAACAATAGTCTGGTATTGGTCGTATATAGCTTTTGTAAATGAGTATGAGAAGTTGTTGCAATTTACACATAAAGGTAAATCTTACTTTAGAGACAAGATTTATGGCTGTTCTAGAGACCATTGTACATTGGTCAGTGGATATTAATTTATAGAAACATAGAAACATAGAATTTGACGGCAGATAAGGACCACTTGGCCCACCCAGTCTGCTCATTTCCTCTACCTGATGGATAAGCTGCAGATTCTAGTAAATCAACAGCTTACTTCCTCCTGCCCCCCCACTAGAATTGCCTTATGCCTGTCCCATGCATTCTTGAATTCTCCCATTGTTCCTGACTCCACAACCTCCTCAGGAAGGCTGTTCCATGCATCCACAACTCTCTCTGTTTTATTATTTATCACAATGCCTAAGTCTCTTTCTCGAACTGAGTTTTTGATAATTGTTTGATTTAGGATATAAGAATAATTAGGATTATTTTTCCCAAAGTATATTACAGCACATTACTATCATTTAAGTACATATCATTTTCTGTTGCCCCAATTTTCTATTTTTCCCAAGTCGCTAACTATGGAGAGATGTTTTTTGAATGAATCTACTGTTCCTCCTAATTTAGTGTCATTTGCGAATTTAATGATATTATTGGAAATGTTATTCCCCAGATCAGTAGCATACATATTAAATAATACTGATCCCAGGACGGAGCCCTGGGGTGCACCACTACTAACAAGACCAAGACTTGATGTTACATTATTAATACAAACACACTGTTTCCTATTATCTAACCAGTCATTAATCCACCTGACTAACATTTTGCTGATACCAAGGTTCAATAATTTATTGATTAGTTTGTGATGTAAAACCTTATCAAAGGCCTTGGAAAAATCAAGTAGGATAACATCAGTGGGAGTTCCATGATCTAAATTTTTACTGATAGAATTGTAAAAATGTATTAGATTTGTAGTACATGATCTTCCTTCTTTGAAACCATGTTGTAGTTTGTCTCCTGTCCAGCTGTGTCTAAAAAGTTTCACTTAGTTTTAATTGTATGCTCCATAGTTTTACAGCAGTGAAGTAAGGCTAATCGTCCTGTAGTTGTGTATGTTCTCACAATTACTTTTTAAAATTTGGAACAACAATGTCTTGTTTCCAATCCTTAGGTACAGTGCCTTCTACTAAAGATAAGCTGAATATTACTGCTAGAGGATATGCCAGCTCTGTTGCCATTTTCTTAAGCATTAAAGGGACTATATTATCAGGTCCTGGGCTAGATGAACTATTTATTTTGGAAAGAGCATCACAGACTTAGTTTAGAGTAAAGGGAGCTTCTGTTTGTTGGTCTACATTTTAATCTGGTAAATCTTGAGTTTCAGGAGAAAAAAATGGAACAGAAATATTCATTGAATTCATCAGACACATTTATATCACTTTCAGTTATTTTATTGTTCTCGGTAATTTGGCCTATAGTTTGACAGTAGTCCTGCAATTAGAGTTAATATATGAAAATAAAAGTTTACTACCCTTAGAATGTGCAATCTTAAATTCTGCATTGGACTTTGATTTTTTAATAAGATGTTTTAATTCCTTTTGTGCTTGTAAATAAGCAGCTTTGTTTATGTTATTATGTTTTTTGTACCTGGCGTATTCCTTATGTTTGTCTTCAATTTTTCTTTTGATTTTTGGATTTAGACAGTTAGGTATTCTACCTTGCTGTTATATTTTTCCTTATATGGGACATAAGTGTTTTCATGTCCAGTAAAATTGCTTAAATGCTGACCAAGCACTATTTACTGACCTATTAAGGAATGTCATGTTCCAATCAGTCTTTATTAAACTCTGCTGTATGCCAACAAAATCTGCTTTGTGGTAATTTCTCACCCTGGTATTACAAGTCATTTTCTGTCTCCTTGTATTTAATTGACATATAACTATATTGTGGTCACTGGTTCCCAATGGGCTCAAAATATTAACATCTATTATTTGATCCTCAGTATTAGTTAGAATAAAATCAAGTATGCTGTCCTCCCTTGTAGATTCAGTAACTAGTTGTTCCAGCCGGTTTTTAATACAGGTTTCAACAAATAATTTTTCAAGTGAGTTACTGCCAAGGTAAGTTGTCCAGTTTATATCTGGGAGGTTAAACTCTCCCAAAAGGATAACATCCCCTAGATTTCACATTGCTGGGATCTCTTCTATTAGTGAATTATGACATATCGTATTTGCTGAAGGTGGTTGGTAGCAATTACCAATTATGATTGAAGATCATCCAGGAAAGAACACTTTCACTCAGATTGTTTCCAGTGGAGCATTAGTGCATAATGGGGACTGAACTATATGCTATTGAATAGAGTTATGTATATATAAGCACACTGCCCCTCCAAATTTGTCCTGCCTATCAAGATGGTAAAACTTATAACCATGAATGTCCTTTATCCAATCAGAACTAGAATCCCATCATGTCTCTGTAATAGTTGCAATATGGACATCCTTCTGCACCAGAATTCCATCAAGTTCAGATTTTTTTTGATATGTTTAGGCTTCTAGCATTGGTAGTTAAGATATTACAACCCTTAATTTGTCCATAGTAGGTTGAAGATGGCGAGGAAACATTTCTGTAAGACAGATTTGGAGTTTCACCCCTCCCCATATCAGTTTAAATGATGTGTTATGTAATGTTCCATTCTTCTACCTAAGAGGCTGCTGCCATGCTTACTGAGATGGAGTCTGTCACACGAAAATAAATGGGGTCTGAGAAATCCTCCCAAGTTGTAATGCATCCAAAGACACCATAGGCATAACCAGTTATTTATAGATTTCATTTTTGCCATGGCATCTGTTGCTCATGGTACAGGTAAAATTTCTGAGAAACAGACCTCACAATCTGTGGCAACCAGAATTTCACTTAGGGTAGTGAATACTCCATCATATCATCCCCTGGACATTAGAAATACATTGGCACAGTACATCGCCAGGATGCAACCAATCTGCAGATCTGAGAGACTGTTTGTCATAGCTCAGGGCCACAAGCAAGACATGGCAGCCTCCAAAACAACAGTCGCCAGTTGGCTGAAAAAAGACTATCCAGGAGGCATACATATCAAAAGGCCTGACTCCGCCAGAGGGAACAAAGGCCCATTCAACCAGAGCAGTGGCCACTTCTTGGGCTGAAAGAGTCTGTGTATCTGCAGAAGACATTTGCAGAGTGGCTACATGGACTTCCATCCATACATTTGCCAGACACTACAGACTTGAGTCTCTATGCAGACAAAGAACCATTTTTGCCAGGAAAATTTTGACTACAGCACGTCTTAACAGTTTCCACTTTGATCACCCTGACCTGCCCTGAAGAAATGGTTGTACTGCTACTTAAAGTAACCCATGATGCAATGTCTGGAGTGCCATGGATAACAAACATAACACAATGGGTGTTTACTCACCTGGTAAAGGTGATTGTGTTAGTTTGTATCCATGGAACTCCATGGCCCTCCCTTCAGGGTGATCACGGCAGGAAACATCATGCTGATCGCATAGGACTGTGTGGTCCTGGGGACTATAGATCCGTTAATAACCAGTGTTACATTGATGCTGTCCATTAATAATTGATATGGTTTCTCATTTAGAGTTGTACATTACCATAAGGATATAGAGTGCCATCGGTTACACTAGGTAAACTGAGTTCTAGATTTGTAGTAATAGGTAATAAACAGGATTGTGACTTTCTTAATACATTGTCTATCATCTTTCTATATATGGTTCAAAGTGAAGAGTGGTTAGGTTAACCATTATTTCAGCTGTGGAACAACTGAACTGAGGAACAGGGACTCCTGGGACCAAGGTATACTGCACAATTTGATCCTGGGTCACATGTACATCAGTTGCCTATCAGGTGGGCTATAACCCCATGATGTAATGTCTGCGTGCATGGGTACAAACTAACACAATCGCCTTCACCAGATGAGTAAACACCCATTTTAGGAGAGCAGACTTTGGAAAATGGGAACATGCTTGAAAGATGCACTAATGGGAATGGGGAGGAATCGGGGTGGAGTAACAGTGGGCAATATTTAAAACAAGGATTACAAGAGCAACAGAATGATGCATTAAGCAGATTAGCAAGGGAAAAGGAAGAGTAGGCCATTGTGGTTTTCTGAGGAGGTAATGGAGAAAGTGAAAGCTAAAAAGATTGCATTTAGGCAATACAAAAGACACAGGCAGAAGGGAATAGAGAGAAGTACCAGAGAAGTAAAGGGATGCAGGAGGTCAGTAAGGAAAGCCAAAGCTCAGACAAAAGAGTGCATTGCAAAATCAGTGGGTAGAGGACAAAACCTTTTACAGGTACATAAGTGAACAAAAGAAGAGCAAAGGAGGGTAGTGGGACTGAAAAAAAAGAAAGGCAAAGGGAGGGATAGTGAGACTGAAGGGGAGGATGGGGCTGTGTGAGGATGACTACAGTAAAGCTGACATACTAAACAGGTATTTCTGCTCAGTCTTTACTGAGGAAGAGGAGGGTAATGGGTCTGAAGGGAGTACAAGGGGTGAGAATGGTGCAGAAATGGACACAAGTCCCTTTACACAAGAAAGGGTCCTGAAGGAACTGGAAGTAATAAGAGTTGATAAGGCAATGGGGCCAGATGGGGTGCACCCCAGGGTCCTTAAAGAACTCAGAGAGGTGGTGACTGAACTTCTGGCTATCCTGTTTAGCCGATCACTGGAAACAGGGGAGGTACCCAAAGACTGAGGACAGCAGGTGTAGTCCCTTATACAAAAAGTGGGAACAAAGAGGAAGTGGGGAACCAACAGACCAGTCAGCCTGACCTCGGTAGTGGGGAAGATCATGGAAGCACTACTGAAGGAGAGATTAGTGGAACATCTGGTTGTCAATGGACTGAAGGATCCAAGGCAGCATGGTTTCACCAGGGGAGGTCATGTCAGACCAACCTTGTTGAATTTTTTGGCTGGGTGACTAGGGAGGTGGATCAGGGGAGGGCAGTGGACATGGCCTATCTGGACTTCAGCAAGGCCTTTGACACTGTGCCACATAGAAGACTATTGCACAAACTGGGGAATATGGGTGTGGGCAGGACAGTAGTGTGGTGGGTATGTAATTGGCTGGGCGGCAGGACACAGAGGGTGGTGGTAAATGGCTGGCACTCCACAGAGGGAAGAGTGACCAGCGGGGCACAACAGGGATCAGTGCTGGGACCGGTCCTATTCAACATCTTCATCAGTGATATTGCGCAGGACCTAGAAGGCAGAATTTCACTGTTCACTGATGACAAAGCCCTGTAACAGAGTAGACACATCAGAGGGTGTAGACAGAATGAGAAGGACCTGCAGAAACTTGAAGAATGGTCAGGGGTTTGGCAGTTGAAATTCAATGCAAGAAGTGCTAGATAATGCATATGGGGCACAAAACCCTGGCACAATATATCAGTTGGGGGTGAGGTATAGCATGCACCAAGCAGGAAAGGGATCTTGGGTTATCATATCTGATGACCTCAAGGTAGGGAAACAGTGTGACAAGGCAGCAGGTAAAGCAAATAGGATGCTGGGATGCAGGCAGGGGTATCACCAGCAGGAAAAGGAGGTCATGATTCCACTATACAAGACACTAGTGAGGCCCCACCTGGAGTACAGTGTACAGTTCTGGAGACCTTACCACGTAAGAACATAGACAGGGTAGAGAAGGTTCAGAGGAGGGCAACAAAGATGGTACATGGATTGCATCACAAGTCCTATGAGAACAGGTTGAAGGAATTGAATATGTACTCCTGGAGGAGAGGAGGGAGAGGGGACTGATATAGACATACAAGTATCTTACAGGGAGGAACAGGGTACAATAATACACCATTTTTAAGTGAAAAAGATGTTCCAGGACTAGAGGGCATTTGATGAAGTTGGAGGTCAGGACGATTTAGAGGAAATGTGAGGAAGAATTTCTTCACAGTACGGGTGGTGGACAAGTGGAACACCCTGCCTGAGGAAGTGGTGGGGGCTGAAACAATCATGGATTTAAGAATGCATGGGATAGATATAAAGGAATTCTGGAGGTCAGGGGTAAGGGGCAACAGAGTTCTAGGAAAACATAAACTGAAGTTACAAACTCAAATGGTAGACTAGGTGGGCCATAGGCCCTTATCTGCTGACACTGTCTATGTATCTATGAAGGGGGAGGACAGGGGCCATGTGGAGGATGACAACAGTAAAGCTGACATACTGAACAGATATTTCTGCTCAGTCTTTACCGAGGAAGAGGAGGGTAATAGGCCTTAAGGGAGTACAAGAGGTGGAAATGGCACAGAAATGGACACAAGTCCCTTTGCACGGGAAAGGGTCCTAAAGGAAGTGGAAGGAATAAGAGTCGATAAAACAGGGGCCAATGGAGTGCACCCCAGGGTCATAAAGGAACTAAAAGAGGTGGTGGCTGAACCTCTGGCAATCCTGTTTAGCTGATCACTGGAAACAGGGGAGGTACCCAAAGACTAGAGGACAGCAGATGTAGTCCCCTTATACAAAAGCAGGAACAAAGAGGAAACAGGGAACTACAGACCAGTCAGCCTGACCTCGGTAGTGGGGAAGATCATGGAAGCACTACTGAAGGAGAGATTGATGGAACATCTGGTTGCCAACGGACTACAGGACCCAAGGCAGCATGGTTTCACCGGGGGGAGGTCATGTCAGACCAACCTCGTTTAATTTTTCAACTGGATGACAAGGCAGGTGGATCAGGGGAGGGCAGTGGATGTGGCCTATCTGGACTTCAGTAAGGCTCTTGACACTGTACCATATAGAAGGCTATTAAACAAACTGGGGAATATGGGAGTGGGCAGGACAATAGTGCAGTGGATAGGTCATTGGCTGGGCAGTTGGACACAGAGGGTGGTGGTAAATGGCTATCACCCACAGAGAGAAGAGTGGCCAGTGGGTATCACAGGGATCAGTGCTGGGACTGGTCTTATTCAATGTCTTCATCAGTGACATAGCGCAGGACCTACTGTAGAAGGCTGAATTTCCCTGTTCGTTGATGACACAAAGCTCTGTAACAGAGTGGTCATGCCAGAGGGTGTAAACAGAATGAGGAGGGACCTGCAGAAGCTTGAAGAATGATCAAGGGTTTGGCAGTTGAAATTCAATGCAAAGAAGTACAAGATAATGCATATGGGGCACAAAAACCCTGGAACAACATATCACTTGGCAGCTGAGGATATAGCATGCACCAAGCAGGAAACTGACCTTGGGTCATCATCTCTGATAACCTCAAGGTAGGGAAACAGTGCGACAAGGCAACAGGTAATGAAAATAGGATGCATAGGCAGGGGCTTCACCAGCAGGAAAAGGGAAGGTCTTAACTCCACTATACAAGACACTAGTGAGTCCCCCACCTGGAGTACAGTGAACAGTTCTGGAGACCTTACCTACGTAAGGACATACACAGGGTAGAGAAGGTTCAGAGGAGGGCAACAAACATGGTACAGGGATTGCATCACAAGTCCTATGAGGACAGGCTGAAAGACTTTAATATGTACTCCCCGGTGGAGAGGAGGGAGAGAGGGGATATGCTAGAGACATACAAGTACCTACTACAGAAAAAAACAGGGTGCATGAATACAGTATTTTCCAGCAAAAAAGATGTTCCAGGACTAGAGGGTATGGGATGAAGTTAGAGGGAGAGCGAGTCCGAAAAACGTGAGGAAGAATTTCTTCACAGAAAGGACGGTGGACAAGTGGAACACCCTGACAGAGGAAGTGATGGGGGCTAAAACAATCACAGGATTTAACAAGCATTTGTCAATGCCAAATGTTGATTGAGTTGGTCTGTTGAGCTCACCGGTGGCCCTCTGTCACTGACTCAGTCTGTTTGTCCCAGTGCTGCAGGCTGTTCTTTTGTACTGGGCTGCTGCCTGCATTGGCACCTTGTTCTGCTGAGGAAGAAATCCGCGGCTGTCCCGACAGAGCTCCATTGAGGTGGTTCACTCCCCATATCTCACTCGCTCATTCTGTTTCTCCTGGTGCTGCAGGCTGCCCTTTTGTACTGGGCCCCTGCCTGTGTTGGTGACTTTTCCTACCCACAAAGAAATCCACAGCTGTCCTGACAGAGCTCCATTGAGGTCACTCACTCCCCCTGTCGCACTCACTCATTCTGGTTCTCCTGGCACTGCAGGCTGCCCTTTTGTACTGCCTCTGTTGGCACCTTTTTCTGCCCACAAAGAAATCTGCAGCAGTCCCGGCAAAGCTCCGTTGAGCTCGCTCACTCTCCTTCTCTCACTCGCTCATTCTGTTCTGCCAGCACTGCAGGCTGCCCTTTTCTACTGGTCTCCTGCCTGCATTGCTGCCTTCTTATGCCCACAAAGAAATTTGCAGCAGTTACAGTACAGCTCTGTTGAGCTCACTCACTCGCTCATTCTGGTTTTCCTGCCACTGCAGGCTGCCCTTTTGTACTGAGCCCCTGCATGCATTGCTGCCTTTTTCTGCCCACAAACAAATCTGCAGCAGTCCCAACAAAGCCTCGTTGAACTCACTGACTCTCCCTCCCTCACTCACTCGTTCTGTGTCTCCTGGCACTGCAGGCTGCCCTTGTGTACTGGGCTCCTGCCTGCATTGACAGCTTTTTCTGGCCAGAAAGAAATCTGAAGCAGTCTCGACAGAGCTCCACTGAGCTTGCTCACTCCCCCTCTGTCACTCTTGCATTCCATTTCTGCTGGTGCTGCAAGTTGGCCTTTTGTACTGGGCTTCTGCCTGCGTTGCCGCATTTTCTGCCCACAAAGAAATCTGCAGCAGTCACACTAGAGCTCCGTTGAGCTTGCTCACTACCGCTCTGTCACTCGCTCATTCTGTTTCTCTTGGCACCGCAGACTGTGCCTTTGTATGGGGCTTCTGGCTGCGTTGGCACCTTTGTCTGTCCACAAAGAAATCTGCAGCTGTTCCGACAGAGCTCTGTTGAGGTCGCTCAGTCTCCCTCTCTCATGGCTCATTCTGTTTGTCCTGGGTCTGCAAGCTGCCCTTTTGTACGGGGCTCCTGCCTGCATTGGTGCCTTTTTCTGCCCACAAAGAAATCCCAGCAGTCCTGATAGAGCTCCGTTGCGCTCACTAAGTCCCCTTGTCTCACTTGCTCATACTGTTTCTCCCACCGCTGCAGACTGGCCTTTTGTACTGGTCCCCTGCCTGTATTGACGCCTTTTGTGCCCACAAAGAAACGCAGCAGTTCTGACAGCACTTTGGTGAGTTCGCTACTCCTCCCTCATTCGCCTTCTCGCTCTGTTTCTACCAGTGCTGCAGGCTGCCCTTGTACTGGGCTCTTGTGTTGGGGCCTTTGTCTGCCCACAAACAAATCCGCAGCAGTCCCAACAGAGCTCAGTTGAGCTCGGTCACTCCCCCCCCCTCACTCGGTCAATCGTAATCTGTCCCAAACACTGATTTTCCAAAGTGACCGTGCTATTGTCCGGCAGGAGTGCAAAAACATATTTTAGCCAGGATGTGAAAAATGACAGCTGTAGTGTTCATAAGGAGTTGTGAAAAAATGCCACTGTTGAAAATGTGACGTGACAGTGTTACAAATTTGCGAAGTTACAAGGGTGCATGGAAACAGTTCAACACACGCTTGTAACACAGTCATGTTATAGAGTTTCGTCACCAAATTTTCAGCATAGGGATTTTAGGACCTCTGCTCATGAACAGTGTCACTGTCGTTCTTAATCTGTCCCAACACTGATTTCCCACAGTGACCACGTTATTCTGCCGAAACTGTGAAACAGATTTCGTCAGATGTGAAAATGACAGCTATACTGCTTATAAGGAGGTGTGAAGAATGGCACTGTTGAAAATCTGTGTGACAATATTACAAATTCATGGGTTACAGGTACGGAAAGTGCGTAATGCACACTTGTAACAAAAAGTCAATTGATGGGCTATCATCACCAAATTTTCAACATAGGCATTTAGGACCTCTGCTCATGAACAGTATCATTGTCATTTTCTTAATCTGTCCCAACAGTGATTTCCCCACAGCGACCGCTTTATTCTGCACCGAAGTGTGAAAACACATTTCGCCAGGATGGGAAAATGACAGCTGTATTGTTCATAAGTAGGTCTGGGAAAATGGCAATGTTAAAAATCTGGAGTGAAAATATTATAAATTCACAAAGTTACGAGTGTGCCTGCCACCTGCGCAACACACGTTTGTAACACAGTCATTTTATGGAGTATCATTACCAAACTTTCAACATAGGCATTTTAGGACCTCTTCTCATGAACAGTGTCACTGTCATTTTCTTAATCTGTCCTGAACACTGATTTCCCACAGCGACCGCGCTATTCTGTGCTGGAAGTGTGAAAACACATTTCAGCCAGGATGTGAACAATGACAGCTATACTGTTCACAAAGAGGTATGACAAAATGCCAATGTTGAAAATCTGGCATGAAAATATTGCAAATTCACGAAGTTACGAGCGTACGTAGCAACTGCGCAACACATGCTCGTAAAACAGTAATTTTTTGGATTTTTTCGACCAAATTTGCAACATAGGCTTTTTGAGAGCCCGCCTCATGAACACTGGCACTGTCGTTTCCTTAATTAGGCCTGAAGGGTGATTCCGCACAGTGACCGCAAAACCACCTTTCAGGCCCGATTAACGCCATGACAGTTCAAGAATTCATGAGGAGGGGTCCCAAAAAAACCCGTTTTGAATATTTGGTGAAAAATTTCCCCAAAATGCCCGAGATATGCACTAAAGTTAAAAAAACAAACCTATTTATTACATTTTACAGCTTACTGGAATTTCCTCAGTTTGCGGTTGGCTTTGAAGAGTGCAGACGTGTTCCTGGTCCACCGAAGATCTTCGCGCTGAGCTCCAGAGGTAAGTATGGGGTGTGGAGGGGGTGTGAGGAGGCAGGGTGTGCAGTGGGTGGGTGCGGGTGCAGGGAGACTATGAGGGACCATTTCTTTTTTTTCAGGTAAAAAAACAACAAAAAAACATTGCGGGACCGTTTTTAACTTTACAGGGGCATGTGGTACACTGAGGTGGGCTCCCAGCATGCCACCAGAGTCTTACTTTGGGGAAGCTCTAGTCGATGGGGATTGGGCACCCGTGCCGCAAACAACAAGGGGCATGTGGCACGCTGGGATGGGCCCCAGTGCCACCGAGTCTTGTTTTTGGGGCTGCAGCCAACAGGGGATTGGGCACCCCATTGGCAAACAACAAAAGGGGATTTCTTTCGCTGACGGGATTGGGCACCTGCTGGCAGACAATAAAACCAGGAGGGGCTTGATTACGCCGACGGGAGTGGGGTCCCCGTCGATCAAATAAACATGGTAAATATTGTTTGTGAATACGACGCAAGCCACCGCCATGTTCACAAACAATATCAGGGATCTTGAATCCCGCCCTGCAATGACAGGTCACCCTCATTGCAGCGATGGCTGACGCTGTAATGATGAGGTGGCCCCTGATTGCAGCGGCTGATTTTTAGAAGATTGTGGCACGCTGGCTGAACTAGTGTCAGCAGCAGCATGCCACAGCATTGGGGGACGTGGGACAAGCCTTGGAAGGCTGTGGGGGCATTGGGCACAACAGTGCCACGCCTCCACAACCTGCTTGTGGGGAAAGCTGATGCAACATGTTTCTTGCGCATGCACTCAATCAACATAAAAATGCATGGGATAGACATAAGGGAATTCTGGAGGTCAGGGGTAAGGGGCAACAGACTTCTGGAAGAGTGTAAAGGGAACTTACAAGCTCAAATGAGCAGACTGGGTGGGCCATAGGCCCTTATCTGCTGACAGTGTCTATGTATCTATGTACCATAATATTCTCCTTGGCTCCAAACTATAAGGCGGACCTCAACATACGCAGATATCAGTCAGCCAGTCAGGTGTTAATACAAGGAACAATTGTCTTTTAGAAACTAGTGTAAGTCCCTCTTATTTCTATCTGCCTGTGTGAGTAACCCATGTACATTTCCGAGCCAGCAACTATGCTTTCTGTGGTATTTCTCAGCTAACCTTCTCATTCAAATATAATTTTGCCCAAAATAACAAGTTACTTCATCATCATGAAAGCGAAATTTGCATTAGAAAGTCCACAAGTCAATTTAGGATACTAAGTTACAGCGCTGTTTTTTCACAGATCAAAACAAATTCTTTTTGCACAGAGTATAACATTTTCATTATCATCTCTCTTGGAGCTTTTCACTATTTTGCACTGTTTTGCACTTTATTTAGCTACTGAAAAAAAGCTATGCATTGGAGGAAAGATGTTCCTGCCGTTTTTTAAGGTGTATATGTAAGGAAACAAAGTTGCATTTTTCAAGGAGGGTGATACCCAAAATGAATTGGTGTTTTGTTGTGATGGAAAGTTGCATGATCTAAGCCTAGTTTTATCAAAAAGAACAAGAATAAAAGGAGGAAAAATAAATGTGATATTTAATAAAATCAAGTGAAAATAAGAATTCTGGGCCCAGATATTCAAACTGCACCAGGCTGTGGCACAAGCTTGGGCGCAGCGCAACTTGGCTGCGCAGGGGTGTGGACTGGGGTGATATTCAACGGAGCTGCGCCATGGCACAGCATCATTGAATATCACACCCTGGCCACCCGCAGTGTGCATGGCGCAGTGGCACTGCACCAGCGCAAGTGGCCAGAGGGAGCAGGGGATGCACCAGTTAAGTTCCATTGCGCTATGCGCAGCAACTGCAATATTCAAAGGCACATGGAACAATAACTGTATGCAAGACACAAATGGGGCATATTTGGCTGTCATTATGGCCCCATTTGCATGCAGGTGCGCTGATCCTGGTGACTTGCGCCTGGCTCCCTGCCAGCAGCAGCCATCGGGACCGACGCCTGTAACCAGCAATGTGCTCCACAGCCCGATCGTGGGCTGCAGAAAAAAGAAAATCAGAAATCCCTGGTGGTCCAGTGGACTGCTGTCTGCCCGATCACGAGCATTTGTAATATAAACAAGAATTATGTCCAATATCCCTGGTGGTCTAGTGGACCTGCAAGCCTGATCATAGGCTAAGTACATAAATAAACCCCATCAATATCCCTGGTGGTCCAGTGGCCCTGCAAGCCCGATCGTGGGCTAAGTACATGAATAAACCCCATCAATATCCCTGGTGGTCTAGTGGACCTGCAAGCCGCGGGCTAAGTACATAAATAAACCCCATCAATATCCCTGGTGGTCCAGTGGACCTGCAAGTCCTATCGCTGGATAAGTACATAAATAAACCCCATCAATATCCCTGGTGGTCCAGTGGACCTGCAAGCCCGATCACGGGCTAAGTACATAAACACCCCCATCAATATCCCTGGTGGTCCAGTGGACCTGCAAGTCCTATCGCTGGATAAGTACATAATAAACCCCATCAATATCCCTGGTGGTCCAGTGGACCCCCACCCCACCCGCCCACTGAATCCCACCACCCTGCTCCCCCATCAGCGTGGGCTGCAGCACCTCACCTGTCTGCCGCCCAGCCGACTGACACAGTCGGTAGAGCTGTACGTCCATTGGTCCACAGCATGAGCCAATGGGCATGCAGCCCATACCGTACTACACATTCCAGATATGTGAATGGGATCCATGCGCAACCCTTTTGAATATCTGGGCCTTTGTGTCCAATTGTTGTGCTGGTGTTTATCTCAGGTGGGTGGAGTAGGAGGTACCTGTGTTTCTGTGTGTAACATGATACAGCCTCTGAACACAATTTGTGCACTCAATTGAAGGACTTGGGAGCTAGGAGAACTTTCTTCTCTTTGTTTTTTTCTCCATGGGAAGGAAGGGGTTCTAAAGATAGGTTTGTCTGTTTTTTTCTGCATCGTCAGTGTGATCAATAGTGAAATAAATCACTTTTGATAAAAATGGTAACTCAGAAATCCAGCTTTCGTAAGAACATTGATTTTTTAAACTGACAATGCTCAGAAAACAGCACAGGTTTTAACTTATATTAAATAAACTATATATGTTAAAAATTTGCCACTTGTGAAAATGAGTGCCTTGGGCCAGACTCTCTCAAACATGCAAGTTTCAGGTTTCAGAACAAAACAGTTTTTTTAGTTGCAGGTGAGCCAAAAAAAAATCCTCCTAAAAATGGTCATTCTAGTATTTTTGCTCCTCTGTAACTTCCCCCTTCCCCCAAAACCAACTGATGCAAAATTGTCAGGATCCAGAGACCGTGGCTCAGACACCACTTCTACCAAACTGCAGCCAACTGGTTGAATGGGGGCAAAGTTATTAAGGTGCAAATATCAGGGTTTAACACTAAGATGCTTACTTGACCCTAATATACAGGCACTTGTATAATATTCTTTGCAAAAAACTTTGTTAATGCACCAGTTAGGGTAACGTAATGTCACAAAAATAGTGAAATGTGGCGTTTGGGTTTTCAACCCTAACTCCCCACCCCCACCCTCCAAGTAGCAAAATGAAAAAAACATTAAGGTTTGGGGTCTCTGGAAACTTGGTGAATCAGTGGTGGGGTCTTCCTTGGAGTTGTCAACCCTAATGATCCACTTTCCCCCTCCCCAGTGTGTAGCCAATAGTCCAAAGCACGAGGAACAGCTCCAAGCCAGTGCCTCATAGTGATACACTCTTCAAAGGTAGAGAGTTATGTCTCGCCACATGTTTCTGACACAGTTTAGTGTAGCTTTCTTCATGCAGGGCCCTGTGGGCCCTATGAATAGAAAGGAGGTCATATGTGATGTTTGATCAGGGAATAGGGTGGGCATTAGGGTTGACAACCCCAAGGAAAACCCACCACTGATTCACCAAGACTCCGGAGATCCAAAACCCTAGTGCTTTTTTCCTTTTGTTGCTTGGGGGTGGGGAGTTAGGAACGGAAACCCTAACACTACATTTCTCACTTTGTGGCTATTCAGTTACCCTAACTGGTGCATTAATAAAGCTTTTGCAAATAATTTCCTTTCTTTTTGAGATAGTAGAATTGTGTCCTCATTTACGCAGGTACCTTTGCGACCGGCTTGAACAGATGCAGATGCCCTATGCCAAAGGAAGACTCTGTCCACATACAAAAGTGCAGGGCTCTTGTAGGCCCTGCAGTTCTGTGCAACAGATGTGAAGAGTTTATAGGGCTGTGTGGTGGGCTGCTGAAACACTGGGCCCTTGGTCCCTGCACTTGGATGTGGCTGCAGCTGCAGCTGCACAGGGTAAAGAGTGAACCTGTCAGCCAATGCACAGTGCTCTCTGTCACCCAAGGGGAGAGCTTCAGTGCGATGCCGGAGGAGGATAGTTGTCTTCACTATATCATAGCCAATCCCATGTGGACAACACTGTGCCTTTCTTCCCTGGCTGGAGGGCTGTCATGTAACAGCACCATCCCCCCCAACCCTCACCCCATCCAGGTGGGTCACTGGGTCACCTGATGTCACCACCAAACTCAGATCACCAGTACAGGATCACAAAGCATACCTGCTGGGGTCAAGACTTGCAGTACACACAAAGTTTGTTAACAATTTTTTTTTAATTTTGACCCCAAATTTTCAAAGATACTCATTTTATGATTCACCTTATAAACATGATATGTACCATTTATAGTATATTAGACAAAATGTCATTTCACACCAGAAATCTGAAAACACGTCTCAACCAGGATTTTAAAAATGACACATGTCACATTTATGAGGTGGTGTGGAAAAACGGCTATGTTACATAGATACATAGATACATAGACAGTGTCGGCAGATAAGGGCCTATGGCCCACCTAGTCTGCCCATTTGAGCTTGTAAGTTCAGTTTGTTTTCCTAGAAGTCTGTTTCCTCCCCTGCCCTCTAGAATTCCTTTATGTCTATCCCATGCATTCTTAAATCCCGTGATTGTTTCAGCCCCACCACTTCCTCTGTCAGGGTGTTCCATTTGTCCATCACCCGCTCTGTGAAGAAATTCTTTTCATGTTTCGCCTGAATCGCCTCTCCTCCAACTTCATCCCATGCCCTCTAGTCCTGAAACATCTTTTTCGCTTAAAATAGTGTTTTCCTGCACCCTGTTCCTCCCTGTAAGTTACTTGTATGTCTCTATCATATCCCTCTCTCCTCCTCTCTCCTCCAGGGAGTACATGTTCAGTTCCTTCAACCTGTCTTCATAGGACTTGTGATGCAACCCATGCACCATCTTTGTTGCCCTCCTCTGAACCTTTCTACCCTGTCTATGTCCTTACATAGGTATGGTCTCCAGAACTGTACACTGTACTCCAGGTGGGCCTCACTAGTGTCTTGTATAGCGGAATTATGACCTCCCTTTTCCTGCTGGTGATGCCCCTGCCTATACATCCCAGCATCCTATTTGCTTTACCTGATGCCTTGTCACACTGTTTCTACCTTGAGGTCATCAGAGATGACAACCCCAAGATCCCTTTCCTGCTTGGTGCATGCTATATCCTCACCCCCAACTGATATATTGTGCCAGGGTTTTGTGCTCCTATGCATTATCTTGCACTTCTTTGCATTGAATTTCAACTGCCAAACCCTTGACCATTCTTCAAGTTTCTGCAGGTCCCTTCTCATTCTGTCTACACCCTCTGGTGTGTCTACTCTGTTACAGAGCTTTGTGTCATCAGCTAACAGTGAAATTCTGCCTTCTAGATCCTGTGCAATGTCACTGATGAAGATGTTGAATAGGACCGGTCCCAGCACTGATCCCTGTGGTACCCCACTGGTTACTCTTCCTCTGTGGAGTGACAGCCTATTTACCACCACCTCTGTGTCCTGCCACCCAGCCAGTTACCTACCCACCACACTACTGTCCTGCCCACACCCATATTCCCCAGTTTGTGTAATAGTCTTCTATGTGGCACAGTGTCAAAGGCCTTGCTGAAGTCCAGATAGGCCATGTCCACTGCCCTCCCCTGATCCACCTCCCTAGTCACCCAGTCAAAAAATTCAATGAGGTTGGTCTGACATGACCTCCCCCTGGTGAAACCATGCTGCCTTGGGTCCTGTAGTCCATTGACAACCAGAAAGTCTAGTGTTAAAATATTTAAAATTAGTGAAGTTATGAGTGAACCTTGAAATACTGCGATGTTCATGTATAAACTGGGCATTTTACTGTATTTGTACACCATATTTTGAGCATAGCTTTCTTATTACACCACCTCTTGAACCTGGTAGGAGAACATTTTCAAATCCCAGCTGTAACATCTTTTTGTATCACCAAAATGTTGTTCCACGGCACGGGGTCAAAATGTCCACGCACTTATCGCATTCTTGCGCGATTCTCTTTTCTTTTACTGTGGGGGCTCCACCCCACACCCCGTTATGGGGGGCACCCCAACCCCCACTAAGGATTCTAACTCTAGGGGCTCCAACTTCGGAGAGCGCGCAGGTCCGGTAAAGATGCAATGCCGACGCTATTGCTTCGATCTACATTATGACCGGCACATTGTTCCACACCACAGGTGCGAAACACATTTTGGTCAAGACTTGAAAAATTATAACTGTCACATTCATGAGGAGGGGAAGGCGATGGCAGGGTGGGGGTGTCACTAGGCACCATGGAAACTTTATATAAATACAGAGCTGGTGATCGAAGGGTGGGGGTGCCGCTAGACACCATGGAAACATTATATAAATACAGGGCTGGTGATTGGAGGGTGGGGGTGCCACTAGACACCAGGGAAACATTACATACGTAAGGGGATGGCAATCATGGGGGAGGGGTGCTACTAGATATCAGAAAAAGAGCAGCTCACTGCTGTCAGAGCAGCCAGTAGCATGAGTTCCTCCTGCAGCTGCAGAATTCAGGGAAGTGCTGCTGTTCTCATACAGAGAACATGGGTCAACAGCTCCACTCGCTAAGCTGGGCACCCAGAATTTTGTGGTGCCCAGAAAAGGTATTTATGGCATTAACTGAAGAAACAAACATCAGACTCTAGCTAAACAGGTCCTGTTTAGCTAGGTTCTGGTGTAGGGATTGGAAAACCTCAAAAGGTTCTAAAGTTCTAAAAGGTTCTGATAAGCAAAAAAAGGTTTGGATGCTTATCTGGACATTATCCAAACCGTTTATAACCTTTATTATTTTATGGTGACTGTATGGGAAAAAAATCATTTTAAACAGCTTTTAATAAACATATCTATAGAAAAAGACAATTGAACCCCTGTTCAGTAGTACTAAAAGGCATGA
This sequence comes from Neoceratodus forsteri, assembly GCA_016271365.2. Classification (NCBI taxonomy): domain Eukaryota; kingdom Metazoa; phylum Chordata; order Ceratodontiformes; family Ceratodontidae; genus Neoceratodus; species Neoceratodus forsteri. The sequence goes on from CM057452.1 coordinate 257,520,950, forward strand.
TTAGTGAAATTAGATGAGGAGTGAATAATGTGACTGTGTATGTGCCTACTAGAGGATGACGGGATATGGTCCAAAGGCAGCCAAGTCCCAGATCTCTATTTTTTTTTTAAAACCAGTCTCCTGAGTCTGACTTTTTGTAGATGAGGACAATGTGTTAGTAATGTATGTCACTAATTATGGTCAGCAACAGCTCTTGGTATGGAACACAACAGGAGGGCATCCTGCAGAACATGAACACTAACAGAAGCATCGTACTGAACCAAGGCTCATGAGTGACGTGACATGATAACTTGGTGTCCTGATTCATGATGAAACTGAAGATTATAAAGGGAAAAAAGACAGGGTTGCACCAAAAAAAGTTTCCTTTCCACTGGCCTGTCCCAGGAGGCCACCGACTGGTTCACCCACTACCTGCAAGGTAGATCCCAGCAAGTGAAGATAAATGGCACCCCTATCCACTAGTCTACAGGTTCACTCTGGGGTATCCCAGGGCTCTATTCTTGGCCCACCTATTTACCCTGTACCTGAACTCTGTCCCCTCGCCTGCACTGGACGCCTTCTATGTGGACAATGCAGTGATTTTTCAGTTGCCACCCTGCTTCAGCAGGACCTGCAGCACTCCTTCAAGGAGGTTGAATCCTGGTTTCAACCCATGAACTCATTTTCAATTATAAAAAGACAAAGGTAATGCTATTTTCCCACCACCAAAATAAGTACAAGTCCTTTGCCCTCTCCATCCTCAATTCTCATGGCACCCCTTGGAATCCACCGTCAATTTTAAATATCTTGGTATCACCCTCGATTCTGCCCTTTCCTTCTATGAACACATTACCACTACCTGCTCTGCAGTTAATGCCAGAATTGGCCTCCTCTACAGAATTAGGTCCTGCTTCTCCCTTGCTGCTCATAGACTGGCTGTCTCCAGCTCTATTCTATCCTTGGTAGACTCTGGTATAGTCTTCTACAGCTTGCCTCAAACTCTGCCCCAAGTAAATTAAACTTGCCTTAAACAAAGCCTGCCACCTGGCCACTGCCTGCAGCAGGTTAACGTGTACCTGCAATCTCTATCAATGCTTGGCCTGGCTAAATTTCCAAGGGTGTCTCCACTATCTGACTTGCCTACTAGCAAAAAACATCTCTGTGGGACACACCCCCTGGCTGTAACCTTCAACTCTCTCCAGGGCAGCACAGGCGGGTGACCAGACACACCGAGAAAACTACTTTCCAAGTCCCCTTCTATAGAACCACTGCCAGTCAAGAGTCTTTCAAATACAGGGCCCCTGTATGGATGAACTCCATCCCCTGTTCCCTCCTAGCCATACCCAGGTTGCTCTTCAAAAGAACTGCAGGACCACATCCTGGTTTCATCAAACTGTGACTGCCCGTAACACTGTTGTAACCCTCCAACTATTTCCTCTCCTGCACCTTGGCCACACGACAATGCCCATTGGGCGGCTTTCTGGTCTCTACTTTTTTCCAGCTCTCCTTTGGTCCACTTCCTGGGCCTGTTTTCTCACTTTCTTCTCCATAGCTCTGTTGCTCCTCTCTCCAATAGTTATTTTTTGGCTCTGTAATTTTGGTTACTCCCATGTCAATTGACAATGCTTATTGTAATGCATCGTTATTGGATAACTCCCTATTGTATAATTTTTCTGTTTGTAAATAATTACTGTCATTGTTCAGGATGTCATGATGTCTGTAAGACTTGCCTGCCACACTTTGAACTGATGTGGAGCCTTTTGTAATCGCTGCTGTTGTATAATTTCTCTTTTTATAATTTATTGTCATTGTTTCAAGATATCTGTAGCACTTGCCTGCCACACTTTGTACTGATGTGAAGCTTTTGAAAAGAGTCCCTGACTCAAAGGGTTGTAATTCCAAACCTCAATAACTAAATAAAAAGAGATGAAGTGATGTGATTCGTGATGACAGTGAACATGATTTATCGTGACGTGATGTGAGTGTGTTGGCACTGGCAGTGCTTCTCAGAGCATCAGAAATTGGATGGAAGTGAGTTTCACAAATACCTGCCATTGAAAAATGTTGAAATACCTATGGCTGTACTTCCTGAACTGTCTGACTGAGAAACACACATGTTACAAACAATGTTCACTTCGAGATTATAGCTACTGTATCAAAGTATCAGATCAAGGGGGGCAAGAGAGTAAAATAGGAGTGGTGTATAGACCCCCTGCACTAAGCGGAGGAGCAGGAGGAGAGTCTGGTGGCAGGTGTTGGGAGACACTGCAGATTGGGCAGGGAAGGGTGGTGGTGTTGGGGACTTAAACATGCCAGGAACAGACTGGGACACTATGACATCCTCGTGGCCAGGGAACAGAGTTTGTTGGATGTCTTTCAAGACGATTCCTAACTCAGCAGGTGGGGAACCGACCAGGAGGTAAGTGAGTATTGGATGTGGTCCTGGCAGACAGTGACCAGATTGAGGGCTTGGAGGTAAGGGACCCGTTGGTGGGGAGTGACCATGCCACGGTCTGGTTCTGCCTGGGCCTAGGAGGGGTAGAAGGATGCACAAAGATGAAGGTAACTGACTTCAGGGGGGTGGATTTTAAGGAAATGGGAAGGATCCTTAAGGAGCATTTGGATGTGATTGCGTCAGACATGGACGCTGACAGTAGGTGGGAAATCAGCAGGAGAGGGGTGCAAGATGCAACCAGCACCTGTGCAAGAGTAAGACGAAAATGAGGTAGGGCCCGAAAACCCTGCTGGTGGACCAGGGAGGTCCAGGAGGTGGTGCGGGGAAAGAAGGCAGCCTATAGGCAATTCAAGTGCTCAAGGAGTGAAAGGGATCAAGGGGAGAATGAACTGATGGCTAGAAGGGCCACTACGGTGGTGAGGCGGCTAAGGCAAGGAAGGAGCAGAACCTGGCCAGGGAAATTAGGAGAGGGAACAAGGGGTTCTTTAGATACATTGGGGAAAAATGAAGGGTGAAGGGGCAGATTAGCAGGATTAAAACAGGGGGAGAGATGGGCACAAGACCCGGGGAAGCAGGCTGAGGTACTAAATGAGTACTTCACCTCAGTTTTCACCAAGGAAAATGGGGGTGCTGCATCATACATGGGAGGAAACAGTAATACTGAGGAGGGAGGACCCTTACCAATCGGCGGGTCTGGGGAGGCATCACTGGCAGGAGGGGGGAAGGCTAAGCAGGGAGAAGAGGTAGCGGAGGTGGAAATCACAGCAGAGAGAGTGAGGGAAGCCATCAGGTCCCTTAAGATGGAGAAAGCACTGGGGCCAGATAAATTACATCCCAGAGTGCTGAAGGAACTTGCGGATGTCCTGGAGAAACCCCTGGTGGAGCTTTTCACCATCTCTCTGAGGACTGGGTGGGTGCCCCAGGACTGGAAGGTGTCGCATATAGTGCCTATCCACAAGGGGGGATCAAGGGAGGTGGCAGAGAACTACAGGCCTGTCAGCCTGACTGTGGTGGGCAAGGTGATGGAGGGCATTGTCAAGGAGAGGCTGGGGGGACCTGGAAAAGTCAGGGTGCCTGGACGATAGACAGCATGGATTCATCCCTGGGAAATCATGTCAGACAAACCTTGTGGAGTCCTATGACTGGGTGACGGGTGCCTTGTACCCGGGTAGACCAGTGAACGTCATCTTTCTAGACTTCAGCAAGGCATCTGACTCTGTTCCTCACGAGGTTCTGTTGGATAAGTTGGGAGAAATGGGTATGGGGAACCAGATGAGCAGATGGATAGACAATTGGCTCCAGGACCGGACCCAGAGGGTCGTAGTTGGCGGGATAGTCTCAGCCCCAAGGAGGGTCATTAGTGGGGTCCCACAGGGATCAGTCCTTGGGCCCCTCCTGTTCAACGCCTACGTCTCTGACATAAGGACAGGTATCAGGAGTGAGATGAGTCTCTTTGCGGATGACTCAAAACTTGGGGTGGTGGTGGATGGGGAGGAGGGGAGGCTGGCCCTACAGGGGGACCTGGAGGCTCTGGAAAGATGGTCTAGAAAGTGGAAGCTGAGGTTCAATGCAGGGAAATGCAAGGTACTGCTCCTGGGGGCCAGAAACCTGGGCCAAGTGTACACCCTGGGGAGGGAATGCCAAGCAAGTCTTATGGCTAAGAGGGACCTGGGGTGGTGGTGGATGTCAAGATGAACAACTCGGAGACTTGTGAGGGCAGCAGCCAAGGCCAACAGGATGCTGGGATGCATCCTAGGGGATCACCTCCAGAAGGAGGAAGTGATACTCCCTCTATATAACTGCTTGGTGAGGCCACACCTCTAGTACTGCGTGCAGTTTTGGAGGCCACACTTAAAGAGGGACATTAAACTCCTGGAGAGGGTCCAGAGGAGGGCAACCAAAATGATTTGGGGCTTGGGGGACAGGACCTATGGGGAGAGGCTCGAAGAGCTAAATATGCACAAGGGAAGAGAGAAGGGACCGGGGACATGATAGAGGTCTTCAGGTACATGAAGGGGGTAAGTGGTGAGGAGCAGTCAGGGTGCTTCAAGGAAGGAGGAGGGCAACTAGAGGGCATGGGTGGAAGCTGGAGGGGAAATATTCAGGGAGAAAGGAGGAGGTGCTACTTCACTGAGAGGGTGGTGGAGCCATGGAATGCACTGCCCAGGAGGCTGGTGGAGGCAGAGAATGGTGGGGTTCAAGAGGGGTGGGACAGGTAGGTATCCGTGATATTAGACATCAAAAATAGTGCGAAGGAAAATAGTGCTACCATATGAGCGTGTTCATTTATAGCAGCAATGAGAAATGGGCGCCAGGTTAAGGTAAGCTTGGGGTGACCATTTATTCCCTGAGAGGAAGCTACTATAGAAAATCCTGTCCACATCATGTACTCACCCATCCTACAGCAAGTGCAACACAGGCAGCGCCAAGGAGAAAGGAGGATGAGAGAACTGCAGAGAGAGGGCGACACTTTTATTGTTTGTTCTTGACCCTGGAAAATGCTGCTGGAACAAGTTGAAGAGCTGAGTGATGTTACTTCCAGTACACAGTTCCTGTTTGCATGTACAGTTGTTAAGAGCCTAGAGCCACAGTTTTTGTTTTGCTTTTGCTTCCATGCTGTCAGTGGTCCAGAGTCAGCAGCACTGGAACTGGAACTGACCTGAAAATGTGCCTCCTGATTTCACCCAGCATCCTCAAACATCAGAATTTAGCTGTTGACCGCTCACGGAGAAAAATAAGGAGAGAAAAGCTGCAGCCCAGAACTGCAGTCCGAAAGAGGAGTCCCTGTGATCAATAGATAGATAGTGTCTCATGGCAAGATGTTGGCAGGTCATAGGAAGTTGAGGGAAAAGCGGCCAACAATCACAGCTCATACAGTAGGAAGGGGTTGGTGTAATAAGTTCGCCTAGTTCTGGATCAGCTTAGAGGATGGTTCAGCAAATGCTTTAATAGCTGAGCGCTAAACTGTATGTGCGCTATGAAATGCTGCGATGTTATTTATGTGCTCATATGGTCAGTGCTATTCTTGCTGCGCTATTATCACACTAACCCGGACAGGTACAGGGGAAGGGTTCTGGAAGCAAAATGCAGTGCAGTGAGAATATCCAGAACTGGAAGGAGAAGCCAGAGAAGGCGAGGGGCAGCAAGGTCAGCTCCCAGGGTGGGGGCAGACCAAACAAGCAGACACGAAGACTGTTAGGCCTATTCTGCTGGCATTTTAGTATGTTAGTAAGTACAGCTGGCTTGTGAGTACAAAGATTAGAGTCCATCTGCTAGTAGGGCATCATGCAGAACATGAACACTAACAGAAGCACCATACTGGACCAAGACTCGTAAGTGACGTGACATGATAACTGGGTGTCCTCATTACATAGATTACATAGATTATTCAAGCATTTATTTAGACTTTCATCCATATTCTGCTTGCCTTGCTATTTCATATAATTTCGTATTTGTTGAATATACTACTATCAAACCTTGTTTTAAACTGAGTTATGGTACTACTGCCTACTACCTCTATTGCTAAGTTATTCCATGAAGGGTGAACCGTAAGGCTGAACCAATGCCTTCTCTTTAGTGTATTCCATTTTCCAATATTAATTGTAGATGATGACCTCTGCTAGGATGTATTTTTATTTTATTTTATTGAAATCTAGGATTACAAATACCTTTAAGCAGGAACTGCTCGTTTACAAAGGTTCCACGTTGAAGGAATGGGGGGTATACATACATACAAGGTTGGCATAATAATACATAGTTACACAATAAAAAGAAGCAAGAGACTGAGGCTTAGGAAATTCCAGTAATTCAAAATGTGCCAAATGTTAGGTAGCATGACATACCAGCCAAGGGCAATTCAGAAATAAGCGCTGCAGGTGGGGGGGTATGCAGGCAGGAAGGCTCATTGTCGGGGGTAGAGGGTGAGGTAAGAGCTGTAAAGGAGAGAAGGGGCATAAAAGTCAGGAAATACCTGGGGGAAGGGAGAGGGGGCAAGGGCTGGCAGGCGAGGTAGGTAGGAGGGGCAAGGAGGGAGAGTAGCTGTCAAGACTTGCTTAATTGACAATCCATAACTAGTTGCCATTTGTTTGTTCTGAAGTGCTTTGTAGGTCATGCACATGTCCCTCGTGTCCTTCTAAACTGGAGAGTATATAGTCCTAGTTTTCTTTGTTCATGATATGAGCCCAATATAGCCTTATATAACTTTGTAGTTCTTCTGAACCTCTCCAGTTTCATAATATCTTTCTTTTATAGGGTGACCATACCTGCACCCCATACTCCAAATGGGGCCTAACCAATGAATAGTACAACGGGAGCATCACCTCACTATCTCTACCACCTATGTGTCTCAAAATATAATTTAAGTTGCGACTTGCCTTACTTACCACCATGTTACAATGTTCACTAAAATGAAGGTCTGGTGTTATAGCTATTCCCAGGTCTCCTTCCTTTATTGAGACTTGCAAGACTCTGTTCTCCAAATTGTATGCTATGTTTATGGTATGTCTTCCCATGTGCATGATAGCACATTTATCTAGATACAGGGCCAATTTGTATTTGATTGTCCAATTATATATTTTATTAAGTGTTGATTGCAGGATTTGTCCATCTCCAACACTATTCACAGTTGACCCTATTCTGCAGTCATCTGCAAATTTCACAATCCAGACGTTAGAGTGTGAGCACTTCAGGGTTGCCACATATATGTTAAACAAACAAGGACCCAAGACGGAGCTCTGGGGAACTCCACTTGTCACCCCAACCCAGTCCGACATGATCCCATTTACCGCCACTGCCTTTCTATTCATCAGCCATTCTCTCACCCAGTTAATTATATTCAATTTTAGATTGTTTTCTTCTAGGATACTTATTAGTTCTTCATGGGAATTTATAAAATGCTTTAGAAAAATTCAAATAAACCACGTCCATTCATTCATGATGAAACTGAAGATTAAATATAAAAACAGGGTTGCGCTAAAAAAAAGTTATTTCTTCTGTAATTACGAAGTGTGCAACAGGTACTGTAGGTCAGTGGTGCTGCAGTTTCCACACTCACCTCTGAGGCCAGAAGATCAGGAGGCTGTGGGTTCTATCCCCACACCAGGCACTTGGGGTAAAATCCTAATACTGACACTGTAGTGCAGCATGAGGAGGGTGCTGCACTTCTGAGGTGCCGCCTTTCGGATGAGATGTTAAATCAAGGTCCCGTCTACCTGTTGTGGTGGTGGTTCAGCTGGACATTAAAGATCCCATGGCACTTCTCGAAAAAGAGTAGGGGAGATTTTATTGTAACTCACATAGTACATAATACACAATCTGAAATCGGGATAGAACATTAATAAAGTAATCATGAAATTAATAATATACAACAATCTTTCTAAGCAGCACAAAAAACAGAATGAGATAGGGAGGATAAAGGAAAGGTTAGGGGAAGGGGGAAAGATAAAACATAGAACATATATGAGTCTAATACTCTTACAAGGGAAAAAAAGAAAGTATCAAGAGGGTTGCAATCACCCTCGACATGTGTACACCATCCGCTATAACACATATATATAACAGTTCTGTTTTTAAAGTTCTAATTTAACGTTTTGATTTGTTTTATTAGCGTGTATTTTTGCCGCTCTGTTTTATATTTTATTGTTTTCTTTAATCGCTTGGTCGCACTGATTAGTTGGCCTTCCACCTTTGGATCTGGGATTGAGGAGGATCAGTGGGTTGCTGTGCAGCGATTGCCCCTCGCCTTTGATTGTGTTCGAGTACCGATGCTGCATTTCTATCATTGCTGCCCAGTCCTGTAATCGGTCAGCGCCCAGCATGGCGATTGGTATGAGCTGCAGCGTCTGGTACAAATGCTGATGATGACCGTTTGTGGAGTATAGGATGGCTGGTTTACTCTGCTGTCTGTTTATCTGGTGTGCGAGGATCTGTGGATCTGGGGATTTTGGATCTTATACAGAATAGACTTCTGCTATGAGGGTCTTGAACCTACCAGTTTTTTGGATTTTCTTCCCTACCCTGGATTGTTTTACTTGGTCTGTGAGTACTGTGGCCGGGGTCTACATTGGATTCCAGCCTGTTCTTTGTATTTTTTGTTATTCAGGGAAGGCTTCATTTTAAGGAAAGTGGAACTCTTTTGAGTTGGTTCCTCAACGCTGGTTTTGGACTGTTTCGTGGGTGTTATCTGGATTTGGGGACTTTGCATTTATTTCCTGCTTTTATTGCCCTATCTGGTGAATCCTGACTCTTCCGACTGTAGTGGTGCAGAGGTGGGGCATCCATCACTGGGGAGTCAGTGGGTGGTAGTCCTTTCTTCTAGGGAACCCTGGGAGCCCATTTGGTTGAGCTCCATTGGGGTCTCGTAGTATCCACTGTAGCCTGGTGGTGGGTTGGGTATAACCTTTTGGTTTTAGTAAGGGAATATAGCTAGTCCGAACATATTTTCAGCGTTTCCTTCAGTGGACAGACTGTTTCTATGACTTCAGACCCTTTGAATCAAGAATTGCTGTGCCTTTGGAAGATCTTATGAGAGTGCTCAGGACTGGGATTCCCTGATTTTTAGTGGCTTCATTATTAACATAATTCATTAACTATATATGGTAGTGAGAGTACCATTTTATTCCTCATGGCTACCATAGTGAGAGTATGGTGTAGCTCGGGGGGTTCATTATTTTATTATTTATTATTTTTTTTCTTTTTTTTTATTTTTATTTTGTGGCACCAGTTAAGTGAGAGTTTCTGGTTGCCTGGGGGGATTTATTTTATTAGTTATTATTTAGTTTGATAGTTATTTGATTGGAATTTTGGGCCTAGGTCAGTTGGACTCTCTTAGATGTGCATAAAATTGTTTTAATACTTTAAGGGTATTTTATTTTTATTCTTTTCTTCGCTATTATTATTTAAGTTGGGGTGGAGGGTTGTTGTTTGTATGAGAGTGAATAAATTGGTTTAAATATGTGTTGGGTATAAGTAAATGGTTAGTAGTACTCCCCTCAAGACTTTGGGATCTCCTTCCTTCAAATTACCCCCACTTACAGTGGAGGTTTATGCTAGATGTCGTAATCTTGGCATTGTAAGATAAAAAGTAGAAGGATACGGGGATCTTGGAACTCTTGGGGGGGATGGGAGGGAGGAGAACGGATACGGGCAGTGAGGGCTAGGAGACGCCCTGGGGTGAAATGGGTACTGGAGCGAGGTCCCCCTTGCCTAGTTCCCATACCCAAGGGCACTGACACTGACTTGGAGTGTGTCAGGCAGGAAGTGGGATCACCCTTGGATTTCTGTCCCTTTCGGGCGGTGTTAAGCAATGCCAGGTCGATTAGGAACAAGACTGCAGTGATTGCGGATCTTGTTTCCTCGGTCGACCTGGCTTGCATCACGAGACCTAGCTAGATGGAAATGCTGGTCCTGTGTTGGACTCTGCGTCTGCTGGGTTCTCGTGATTCACCGCCCGAGATAGACCGGAGGGGGGGGTTGCTGTCTGTTTCAGGCAAGATCTGGATCTCAGGAAGTGCCAGTTGGTGATACCAACAACTTTGAATGCATAGTGGGTGCAGGTGCAGGCTAAGGACCCTTCTTATTCACTCCACCATGGGATGAGAGGGAGTTCCTGAAGGAGGTTAGGACTTAAGTCGCATGACATGGTATTGGAATCTCCCAGATGGATAATTCTGGGGATTTCAATGCCTGGGTCGACGATGAATTCTCGCCGTTTGGTCAAAATCTCCTCCAATTAATGGATTCATTGGGCCTGTCACGAGTAATTACTTCTGCAACCCATGAGGGGGGGTACATTGACTTGGTTTTCCATCTGGGGATGGAGATATCTGATGTGAGGTGGAGCCAGTCGGATGGTCTGACCATCACGCCCTGAGGTTTAGATTTGGCGCCCCCGAAATAGGCCTGCCCCAGGGAGTTAGTACAGTTCCGTCCTTTAAGAGGGATTACCTCAGAGAGCCTAATGACGAGCTGGACTTCTGATTTTCCAAGGGATAGTGTGGATCCAGGGCCACTGGTCTTGGCCTATAATAGGGTTGTGACTGGGGCCCTGGATGCCATGGCTCCAGTTCATGTTCATCCCCGTACTCTTCACCTAGGGGCTCCCTGGTTTGATGGGGAGGTCCGTGAGTGGAAGAGGAAGGGACGAAGATTAGAAAGACATTGGGAAAACTCAACTGAGGTGGATAGACTTGAATTGTTAGAACATTATAAATTCTACCAATCAGCAATTTCCATAAGAAGGCAGAGTTCCTGTCCAGGAAATTGCTGCAGCTAGGAATAGACCATCCCAGCTCTTCGGACTGTGGACAGATTGTGCAATCCAGTCTGTCTCCAGACTGGTAGAGCATTATCACAGGTACAATGTGAGGAGTTTATGAATTCTTTGCTGACAAGGTATCCACCATCAGGGATGAGATCAGCCAGTGTCTTTCTATTGAGCATTGTACTGATCAATCGGGTGGTACTAATGCCCAGTTGTACTGGTCTACCTTTAGACTACCAGCAGTAATAGATATTGTGAGGATTATCCAGACTCTGCGACCTACCTATTGTAAGTTGGACCCGGCCCTACTCACTTGGTGGTGGAGTGTGTAGATGTTATCGGCCCAGTCCTGGCTGAGATAGTGGTGGTGTTGAAGAGAGGGATCTTCTCGATCCCTAAAGGAGGCGCTTACTTATACCCTTGAAAGCCCTCCTTGACCCCGACTGCCCAGCAAATTATAGACCAATCTCTAACCTCCCTTTTGTAGGGAAGGTTATTGAGAAGGTGGTCGCTCTGCAACTGGAGGATCATTTGTCTATCCACAATATCTATGACCCTCTCAATCCGGCTTCAGGAAAGGCACAGTACAGAGACAGCTCTTGTTCGGTATTGAATGACCTCCTGATGGCAAGAGATCAGAGGACCCATTCCATCTTGGTTCTCTTGGATCTCTCAGCAGCATTTGACACCATGGATCATGGGGTATTACTCGATCGCTTGTGGTTTCTCTGTGGTCTGAGGGAGCAGTCCACAGTTGGTTTCGATCTTTTGGAGGGCAGATCTCGAGAGTGGTATCAGGAGTTAACACCTGCCCCTCACTGTCTGCCCTGTGGGGTACCGAGGGTCGGTTGCTGTCCCCTGTTATTCATGTGTGTATATGCTCCCACTGGGGCATATTATAAGATGGTATGGGCTGAGTTTTCATTGTTATGCTGATGATTCTCAGCTCTACCTGTCTTTTATGCCTGATCAGGAGTCGGATTCCATCACTATTTTTAATAACTGCCTTCTGGAGATTCAGGATTGGATGAGTGCTGGTTGGCTTAGGTTGAATCCAGGGAAAACTGAGGTGTTGGTTGTGGACCCTGGAGGGAGGATAACAGGGCTTGGACAGGAAACCCTCAGGTTTATATCTTGAGGGGCAGCTTCTGGCCTCTGGCCAAATACGTAACCTGGGAGTAATTTTGACGAAAGCCTGACTATGAAGATGCAGGTCGGTCAGTAGTCAAATCTGCCTTTATCATCTGAGGAATATTGCCCGGTGAAACACTTGGTTCCACGGAAGATCTTCCCATTTTGGTCCACGCTTTTGTTACCAGCCCTTTTGATTACTGCAATGCGCTTTATCTAGGGCTGCCGGGGGTGGATATCCACCGCTTGCAGCTTGTGCAGAACGCGACGGCCAGGTTGTTGATGGGAGTTTCACGATCTAGCCATATAACACCTGTGCTGCGTGATTTGCACTGGCTGCCAGTACAGTGGCGGATCACCTTCAAGGTCGCATTATTGACCTTTAAGGCCCTACATGATTTGGGACCCCACTACCTGAAAGAGCTCTTGGTGCCTTACTGTCCTGCCCGTTCTCTTCGCTCCTCTGATGAGGGATTGCTAGAGATTCCCAGGGTACATCTAAAGATGTCAGGAGGTAGATCTTTTGCCTATATGGCACCAACCCTGTGGAATTCTCTACCTCGTCAGATACGAGAATGCCTAACTGTTGAAAGTTTTAAAAAACAACTAAAAACTTTCCTTTTTGCCTCAGCATTTGTTGGTACATAACAAGTAAGTGTATTGTATGGTTGTTTGATTTATTGTTTGAAATTTGATTTTACTTGTTTTATTGTAAAAGCGCCCTGAGCTTGGGAAGGGCGCTTAATATAAATAAAATTTTACTTACTTACTTACTTACTTACATAAGAACCTTATTAATAAAGAAAAAATGGAAAGGAAAAAAATAATAAAAGGGTTACTTCACCAAAACATTTGTTAACACAAAGTTCCTATCCAGTTATTACATTTTTATTTAAATTTAATGAAAATATTAAACCCTTTCCACCATCTATATACTTTTAAGGAGGAATGTACAGCCATATCTTGTAAATAAGCCTGACCCATAGATTGTTCAACCAAAGCACTCAGTACCGTATGAGGCATTCTCTTCTGCTGCAGTACCCACTGACATCGTGCTTGCTATAGATAATATATAAGAAAACATTTAAAAAGGTTGAGGATACCTATATCATACGAGGGTCCCCCCAAAGGTCTCATCCCTAGAACTGGGATCTCATAGGACAATTGGGATAACCATTTCATTTTCCATTTGAGTGCTAGAAAATCCAATAAAGGCTTAGGATAAGTACAGTCCAACAAAAAAATGGTCCATAGTTTCAGGTGTGTTAATGCATTCTAAATAGGAGCAGTTTCTTTATTCAGCCGCCTTATGCTTTGCATTCCCTCTAATGTTTAGTTTGCCATATACAGCCAACCATAGGGTCTCCCACATTTGGGGGGGATTCTTTCGTTTGTTAATAGTAGAAGAACCTTTGCATTGTCACTCTCTAAACAATTCTTAAAGCAAGGCTCCTTAGGATATATTATGCCCAAAATGGAGTTATAAAGGTTAGCTACCTTCCCTGCCAAATTTATTGTTTGGACAAACTCCATTTGTATAATTTTTATACAGTGGGTTTAAAATAATCCGGTACTGAAAGATGGCTACTCAGTTTCAGAGGAACCACAGTCCATACCATGAAATACTTATGTAATACCTTGAAACCCATTTATAGTGTATTCCGTCAATCGGAATTAAGCCACATTTTACAGTTTGGAGTGAAAAAATGGTATAAAAGAAGGTGACTGGATCAACCATTCCCAATCTTGCCCGAGCCCTTGGTAAGTATGTAAAGCAGCGTTTGATGGGATTCAATTTGTTACCCCATAATAACTGAAAGAACAAGCTATATATTTTAGTTTCCAAAGTACGAGGGACAGGGTAAATCATTGCCGCAAATTGTAATTTGGAACAATTCATTTTTTTTAAATCTGAATCCTTTTCAATTTTCACATTTTCCAATGCCTCTATCTTTGAATCTTTTTTCTATATTTGACATCCCTATTTCCCAATTAGCCAGTGGTAAATTCTGAGGCCCAAATACTATCCCCAAAATTTTAAGGGGGTTAGAAGATATCCTAATTCCTTTGATTTGAGTAGGAGATGGGTATCCTGATCCAGTATAAAGACCTTAGCATTTATCAAGGTTGACCTTTGCATTGGAGATATAAGCATACTTCTCCATTATTCTAAGAAAAGACGGTAATTGCTTATGATTGGGAAAAACAGACAAATGTCATCAGCGTACGCTTGTATCAGGGGGCAACCCTCGGAATCGGCACCATTTAAACCAACCCATAATGAGTTTGAGTGACTATTTGAATTAAGGGGTCCAATGTGAACAGATAGAGTAGGGAACTCAAGGGGCAGCCTTGTCATACCCCTGTAGAAACCTGAAACCCGTCTGTTACTACCCTGTTAATCACAGGGTATACAATGGCTTTGTTATATAATAATTTAATATAAGCCCTAATCATTTTAGGGATCCTATAAAATTCTAAAATGGCAAATAGATAAGTATGAGAGACCCTGTTGAAGGCCTTGGCTTGATCCATGGAGATAAGACATCTTCAGATGCCATTTATGGAAAGGTGTTCGATAAGGTCTCTAACAATCATTAGGGCTTGCTGAATATTTTTTCCTGGGAGCCCACAATATTGGTATGAAGAAATAACTAACCTAGCATAATTTTTAATTCTATTGTTTAGGATACAAGCTATTAATTTGTAATCCGTATTTAAGATTGTTATTGGTCTCCAATTACTTATGCGTGATTTCGTGCCTGTTTTATATAAAAATACAAGGAAGCCTTCTAGAAAGGAAGGTCTGATTGCATTTTGAGTTAAGAAATATTGATAGACCTGTAGAAGACAATCTGACAGTATTTCTATAAAGGATTTGTAAAATTCTGCAGGGAGGCCATCTAGCCCTGGGGATGTACCGGGCTTTAGGGATTTTGTCCAATTCAATCTCATCCTTACCAATTGCTTTTCCATCACAACTGCATCTTCTGGTACCATTGGAATAATTATAGACTATAAAAATGTGGCATTTCTATATCTGATGGGTTTTAGAAGGGCTATGGGATTTCATAAATGATTCTATAATTTGATGGAGTCCTCAGCTGTATCTGTTACGGACCTGAGGGATCGATCAGGGCCTTTGTATTCATTGAACTGTGTAGTTCCTTACATGCTATATAAGGGTCACTCACAGGGGTCCTTTGTGTTCCTGATTGTAGCATTACATTAATAGAACTGGCCCTGTCATATTGGCATTGTTGCATTTCTTCTTTAATGACCTTTATTTGGGAAGAATAATCATCTCTAGAAGTAGTTTCTAGAGAATATAGTTTCTGTAGTTGATGGCAAAGGATAAATATTTCAAAAATTTCTATTTTCCCTCTGTTTAGAAACATAGAAACATAGAATTTGATGGCAGATAAGGACCGCTTGGCCCACCCAGTCTGCCCATTTCCCTACCTACTGGATAAGCTGCAGATCCTAGTTAACCAGCAGCCTACTTCTTCTTACCCCCACCCCCAGAATTGCCTTATGACTGTCCCATGCATGCTTGAATTCTACCACTGATTTTGACTCCACAACCTCCTCTGGAAGGCCGTTCCATGCATCCACAACCCTCTCTGTTTCCCATGTTTCATTATTTATTTATGTGTAACCCCTTGGTAACTGGGGCTTCGTGAATGCTTTCTCGGAGCTCGTTTTATGCTCCATGCCTGGTTAGTAATCGGCATGAATGCCGCTTAAATGGGGAACAGTTGAGCACTCCTAAAAGCCTCCGTGAGCTGTCTCTTTAAGGGCTGCCTGTTGCAGCCGTAAGTAACTAAAATGGAGGGGGACTGTGTGTTTGTATGCCTGAGTCCCGCCCGGGACGCTGAAAAATAACTCCCGTCTGCCATTGCTAGTGGTGCAGAGGGAGTTCTGTTGGAGGATGTGATTGTTTGTGGGAATGCTGTAAAATAACAATGATAATGTGGTTGTTCTAACCTGCCTTCCTTTTGCAGTGAGGACTGTTCGGTTGTCTCCGCCATTTTGGTCCAGAACTGTTAAATTGAGCCAATCAATACCCCAGGACCCTACAGAGTCGGCTGACCAATAGGAAACTGTTTGTCCTTGAGAGAGGTATTATGGGCCATGGCGCTTTTTCGCACCACTGAGAGCCAGAAGAAGTGACTGGCATGCTCAGCCAGCCAATAAGAACGGGTAGCGCCCGTATGAGGTGGAGTGCTCAATGCTGCCAAAGACAGATGCGTTGTGGTTGGTGAGGAGTGAGGAGCTCTGTGCTTCTGCGCTGGAGAGTGTTCGCACGTGAAGCGCGTGAAGGCCGGAGGCAGCCGTTTTGTCAGTAAATCCAAAGCGGACTAAAATCCATCGTGGGCGGTCGGAGGAGGCTGTGGTCAGCACAGCTACCCACCAGGCTCAACCTGTTGGAGTACTGGAGAATTTGCTGAATCACGCCGTTCTGAGGGATAGTTGAAGCTGCGTTCAGCATTTCAGCGGCCGTGAGTTTGTGTGAGCCTTGAAGCAGATGCCTGTGGTACCCTCTGTGGTTTGCCAATAAATGTGAAGAGGTTGGTGGAATTCAGGCTCAGCCCTGCCAGTGGTGAAGGAATCTGCTTGCTGGATTTGTGAGTGCTAAATCAGGGTAGCTCCTGTTAAGTTTGCAACGGTGGTCTTAAGTTGTTAAATAACACTGCTGACTGCCTAACTGAATTTTCTTCCTATCTGACCTGGGCAGGATTTGTAAGGCTATCTGTGATAGGGCCCCAACCAGCTGCCACGGTGGACTAGCCATTAGGGCTTGGGTACCCATGGACAGTAAATCATAGGGTTAGGCCTGTGCACAGAGCCCTAGGTAGATAATTATAGTGATAAGCTAATCAATTTGATTCCCCCTGTCCTTGTTATTTCTCCCCTGAATAAATCAGATTGTTTTTGTGCAACCACACCCTGGCTATTGTGTACATTACTGGTGAACTGCTGCCAGGTGACTACAATATAACCGTGCCTTATTTTACAGGGGTCTTCAGAGGAGTGGAGAGGTATTAACTGGGGGTGACGAGGTGGTGAAAAGTGTTATTTGTACCCAGTGTGAGCCACTAGTGGGACGAACGGGGGGTTGCAGTAACCCAGAGGGTTGTAACCGAAGCAATCTCAACAAGATCGACCCCGACCTCTGGGTGGAGGCACCCGTCCCCGGATCCGGGCCCCTTACCCTGTCTCTGTGGGGGCAGGCAGGGGTAGTAGCCTTAAGGGTAGCGCCTCTGGGGGTTACATATTTATTTAGGAAATCGGAATTACAACCCTTTGAGTCATAGACTCGTTTCCAAAGTCTCCATGTCAGAATAAAACATAGACATTCATACAGTACATACATAGAATAAATGTGGGTGAGCAATCATACAGAGTATAAATACAATGAGCACGGATTAATGCATATACATCTGGTAGCTAAAACAGGGCAGAGCTATTGACATATTCACCTAAAGGACAGATGAGCATGGTAGTAGAAGGCATAATAAACAGCTGATACGATCTACATGGAAGCACAACATAAGAAGGCACTGGTATAACCAGAGTGGTTACTCATGGAATGCTCTACCAGGGACCATAGTTAATAGTGGGAGCATCAAGCGGTTTAAGGACAATTTAGATTTGCATTTTGGGGAAATGACAAACAAGTTCTGAATTTAGTAGTAAAAAGGCAAGCTTTAAGGACGTGAGTCTATTTGCTTGAATACCTCTATGAAATCTATGAAATTTATGAAATAATGAGTGGTTAAGACCTATACAATAGGTAGCTAAAGCAATGTATGATATGAGTTGGTAGTAAGCCGCCTCAGGGAGGTCTTGTCTTATACTAATACTTGTCTTATCTTGCCTTATACTAATATTTATATTAACCAGTTTTTTAAATCTTTCTTCTAATCCTTCCACCATTCACCTAAATATGTGTAGAGAAACATTACAGATTCCTGTGCTTTAATCAGGGACAACAAGCCTTCTGAACCAAAGGGTCAGATAGGGCTTTAGTGTTTAATCTCCACCTATTTGTACTCTTGGGGATTTTATAGGATCTGTAAATTTTAAAATGAGGACAGCACGATCAGAAAATTCCACTGGCTTAATATAAAATTGGAAATTTGAAATGTTTTTTTTTTTTTAAAAAAAGGGTCTATCAAAGGGGTATATTTTCCTGTTTTGTAAGACAATTTGAGCCCTTTAGTCAGTTTATCCATACAATTAATGAGGTCAGCTGTGTCCACTACTCTAGCCAAGGCAGAGGAATCACAATAAATTTTCTTTTGTGTTAATGGATCTTTACCCCCTTTCAATGTAACAGTTAAAATCACCACCAAAAATTATTTTATGAGAAGAAACAATAAAAAGTTGTATCAAAGTTACCAGTTTAACTCTTTCAGCCTTAGATTGGAAGCCATAAACATTAATGAGTCTGAATATGGAATTTTCCATGCCCATTAAGAATCAAAACCCTTCCTGGTATTAAATCTATTCATTTAAGCAGGAAAACTTAAAGGAATTGAAAAGGATCCTATGCCATTAACACATTCCATGCCAAATTACCAATTGGAGGGACCCACCACCATTCAGATTTAAAGGTAAGGATTTGATTAATGTTGTACATCCATCATTCTTAAATAAAACAAATATCAAAACCCTCTGTATGAAGATAATTAAAAATCATACGACATCTCTCAGCATTCAATAATCTGTGGACGTTAAGGGAACAGATTTTTAAAGAAGCCAGAAGTGGGATTTAAGATCACTTAAAAATTATTTTTTCTCTTTTTTTTCTTCCCTTTGTAGCCAACTAGTTCATGATCTGGAGACACATGATCAGAGAGAAGTGTCTGTAGCCGTTCATCTTGTTCCATGTCATTATCCACCACTGGGAAAAGGGCATAAAATTTTCTGATTCAAACTTTGCTTTGGGGGTAGGGGTTTAACATTCCTGGCAGACCGTCTTCTAGAAGGAGGATTCAGCCTTCTGCCCATCAGTCTCGCTGTAACAGACAGGAGCTAGGGACCTGGGTTCTGGAATGTAGCTTTCTTTAGTTTTAACCTTTTCACAGGGGGCCCGGGTGTCCAGTGGATTATTTGAAATGATAATGGGGAAGGGGGGGTTGGGGGAGGTTCTGGAACAGTGGCTGGGGTGGGAGTCAAAGTAGGTGATGTGACTACATTTTGGGCATGCTGAATAAGCAATTCCGGGCCACTACAGGTTGCTTTATTTTTTGCTGCCCAGGAGCATTCAGAAAAGACATGGTCATAATCTTCACACAGATCACACCTGATGCGGTTGGTACATTGGAACGTGATGTGCCCTATCTTCCCACAATTGTCACAGTGGGGTTTGTCACATGTACTAGAGAGATGGGTTCTAGCCCCACATCAATAACAAGCTTGTGGCTGCCCAAAATAAAAACATACACCCTGTTTCTACCTAGCATAAAAGAATTTGGCACATGGAAAATTCCTGAATCATTTTGTTTTAACTTCACTTTATACTTCCAACACCCAGTCCAAAACATCTCCGTGTCAAGTATTGTTTCTGGGTCACTTAGTACTTCACAGTATTGGGATAACCAGTAGGTAATGTCATCCACATGGACCCCCTCATTCCGAAACATAATCATGACATATTTAATTAATGATTTTATTAAGGGAACAACAAGGAAGGGGGTCCATGTGGGTGAAAATTTAACTTGATTGTATATCTCCCAAAAAAGGTTGAGAGCATATGACGATCGAAAGTTCACATCGTAGTTGTCCTCCCCTGAAATATTAATGAAGGCATAGAAACATAGAAATATAGAAGTTGATGGCAGATAAGGACCTCAAGGCCCATCCAGTCTGCCCATTTCTTTTTCTACCTTATGAATGTGCCATAGGCCTTTGCTCTGTCAATGACCTATCTATTCATACTCATCTGTATTGATCCCTTATGCCTATCCCATGCCTGTCTGAAGCCCTGCACTGTATTCATATCCACCACTTCCTGAGGTAGGCCGTTCCATGCATCCACCACCCTTTCTGTGAAAAAGAACTTCCTCACATTACCCCTTAGTTGGCCTCCCTCTAATCTCATGCTGTGTCCTCTTGTCCTGCTATTTTTCTTATATTGAAACATGTTAGACTCTTTCACCTTGTTAATGCTCTTAAGGTGTTTGAATGTTTCAATCATATCACCTCTCTCCCTCCTTTGCTCTAGGTATACGTATTGAGTTCAATTAATATGTCCTCATATGTTTTCTGATGCAGTCCCTGCACCATTTTGGTTGCCCTTCTCTGGACTGCCTCAATTTGGTTAATGACCTTGTGAAGGTGTGACCTCCAGTACCGCGTGCAGTACTCCAGATGGGGCCTAACCAGTGTCTTGTAAAGAGGAATCATTACTTCCCTCTTCTGACTTGTGATACCCCTACTAATACACCCCAACATCCCTCTAGCCTTACCTACTGCTTTAGAGGTCTGCTTGGATGATTTCAGGTGATCAGTGATGATGATGCCCAAGTCTTTTCCTTCCCTTGTGACTGCCAGCAGCTCCCCTCCCAGCCTATAGGTGGCTTCAGGGTTTCTCTTCTCTTGGGGAAAAATTCAGAGGGTCTTTGAGGAGATGTTTACCCACGTGAAGCCTGTCAGCAGCCTTTCTCAAGTCAACCCTTATAGCAATTAAGCACAAGCTTTCCATGGTACTGCTTCTTTTTGTTTTCAAAAGAGCTCAGATAGCAGGGGTTTCTAAGAAGGTATTGGCATCTGCACATCCAGAAGAGCTTTGCCTGAATCTGGTGTTACATCATTATTTTTTCCATTTTGATCCATATCCAAGACAGCGAGATCCATAGGACCAGATTGGTTAGAGGGAGAAACTTTGATTAGATCCACGGACTCTGGGCCCAACGCCTTTGGAGCAGGTAGAATTGCCAAGGCATTTTTTTCCCCCTGAGCTGGGGTTGCAGGATGCCATTCTGGGGTTGCTTGAGAAATGTTCAGTGACGGATTACACTCTGGATCGTGGATCCAAATTCCATTTGGAGTTAATTTCCAGCTAGCTTCTTGTAGAGATTTATGGGGTTGCCAGGGATCACAAGGGGAGCATGGAGGTAAAGGTTTAGAAAGGTCTATTAGATCAGACATCAGTTCGGCCTTGTTACCCTGTAATTCGGCCTTCTGCAGTGGTGCCCCATCCCCTGGGAGATATTCCTGTTTGCTAAAGTTAGGGCCGCTCTTTTCTGTTTTACTTCATCTCTAAAATCCACTTTTGCTGGCTGACCCTTGGAGTTGAAGGAAAACTCAGTCAGGTTCTCTTGAAGGCCATCATTAGCTTGAAAAACCACAGGTAGATTAATTTGTTTAGACTGAGTAACCAGGGGAGTCACATTTTCAGCATGAAACACAAATCCCGTTTGCCTAGACAAAGTGGGGGGTTTAAAAGTTTTAGACCTTTCCATGAGAGTCATGCACTTTTCTTCCCGGGAGCTTGGAGGAACCTGTCCCATATGTTTAATCCCAATACACTCACGTTCCCCAACTATGTTATCAGTAGTTATTTTCGGTAAATAAACAGGTATTTTTAAGTGTTGCATTAGCTAGATTTATACAGTCTCTAGTTGGTAATTTAGGCACCGAATCAGATATTGTAACAGTTGTAACTTTAAGTGTCTCTGACTCACCCACTTGGATGCAGCCCTGTGATGCTGCCACATCATCTGAATCACTGACAGCGGGGCCCAATTGTTTGACAGGCACAGTTGGAGTTTTCAACAAACAGAGTTGTTCCTTCAAGCGGGATTGCGCTAGCAGATGCCTCTCATTTTCTTTTAGGATTTCTTCTTGCAAACTTCTTTCTTTATCCACTGCTGGGCTAATAAAAACTTTTTCTGTAATAAATTCAACTCCGGCATTCTGCTGACTGAGATCCTCTGTTGACACAAATATTTCTTCAACTTCAGGCTCTGTATCACTCATAGACAATGCAGTCTCATTATCCAAAGAAGCCTCTTGTAAATTCAAGGTAGGAGATGAGGTCTTCTCTCCCACCTATGCTGCATCCATCCTCACGGAGTTCTTACAGGACTGGCCATGCTCACAGCCAGCTGCGCCCCCTACAGACTAGTAGGAAAATTTCTCTGGTGTCCTGGTCAAATTTCCCCCATTCACTAAAAAATATACCACCAACAGCTTAATCTGGTTCAATTTTAGTTGGTTACCATCTGTATCCCCCTGGGTCGCCGCTGAAAAATGGACTTCTAGTCTTAGTGGGCCTACCCGGTCAACAAAATTCAATAAATAAATAAATAATTTTTGTCAGATTTCTATGTCAGTACAATCAGAGGTAAACTTTGTTTTGCAGCCTTTAGATATTTTCTTAGTAATGTCTCTTTTAAGAGAACAGAAGAAAACAGTATGGCCCAGATATTCAAAAGGGTTGCGCATGGTGCAACAGTGTTGCACCATGTGCAACCCACTGATGCGCCCCGGTGCGATATTCAAAAGGAAAAGTGTGCGCACAAATCCTGATGCCCAGAGCGCATCAAGTACTGGAGCAGATGTAGGAGTGCCCATGCATAACCTGCACACCCGATATTGCACCGGGATGTGCAGAGCCATGCATGAGCAACCCCTACCTGCGCCTGCACAAAGTTAAGCCAAAAAAAAAGGAACAACTAATGGCCACCCACAGGTGAGCTGCCACATTGCAGGGTGCAACACGGCAGCTGCCACCTGTGAGTGGCCACCCGAGTTCCTGCTGCACCTGCTGGGCCCCCCCATGCCCGATCACGGGCATTAGTTAAACAATAAAGTCCCCATCCAATATCCCTGGTTTTCCAGTGGACCGCTATGTGTCCAATCGCGGGCATTGTAATAATAAACCCCCCCTTCCAATATCCCTGTTGGTCCAGTGGACCGATTTCCACCCAATCGAGGGCATCTGTTGTAAGAAAGTGAACCCCCCCCCCGGCCAACATCTCTGGTGGTCCAGTGGACCCCTCTGCCCGAATCACGGGCATCAGTACAATAAACATCCTATTACCCTGGTGGGCTAGGGTGCCCCTCTCACCTGCCCACTGAGCCCCACTGCCCCATCCTCCCGGTCAGCCGGCGTGCGGCAGCACCACCCGCCTGCCCCACGCCTGCCGACTGACACCTCAGTAGGGCTGCACCCCATTGGTTCTGGCGTGAGCCAATGGGTGTGCAACCCTCTCATACTACACATTCCAGATATGTGAATGAAATCATTCACATATCTGGAATGTGTGGCTCTGTATAGCCTGCGTCCATTGGCTCACCTGTGAACCAATGGGCATGCAGCCCTACTGAGGTGTCAGTCGGTGGTGGCAGGGCGGCAGGCGGTGGGGTGCTGCCTCCCATCGGCTGGACCGGGGAGCGGGCAGTAGGGCTCAGTGGGCGGTGGGGAGGGGGTACCCCAGCCCACCAGGGTAATAGGACATTTTCCATTGTACTGATGCCCGCGATTGGGCAGAGTGCAGTCCACTGGACCACCAGGGATGTTGGCCAGGGGGGTTCACTTTCTTACAACAGATGCCCACAATTGGGTGGAAATCGGTCCACTGGACCACCAGTGATATGGGGGGGTTCTCTTTCTTATAACAGATGCCCGTGATCGGGCAGCACTCGGTCCACTGGACCACCAGGGATCTTGGACTTTTTTTATCTTTACAGATGCCCGTGATTAGACTGCAGGGGGCATCAGTCCCCAATGGCTGCTGCCTGGTAGGGTGCCAGGCGCAAGTCATCAGAGATTGGCACACCTGCATGCTAATGGAATGCAAATGGGGCCATAATGACATGCAAATGGCCCCATGTGTGCCTTGCATAAATTATGGCCCCATTTGCATGTCCCCTTTTGAATATCACAGGTGCTGTGAATGGCGCAATGGCACCTGTGCTAGCACATCTCCATGCTCCATTCTGGCCACTTGCGCTGGTGCAGTGCCACTGCGCCATGCACAGTGGGGGTGGCCAGGGTGCGATATTCAAAGCTGCTGAGCCATAGCGCAACTCCATTGAATATCGCTCAGGCCACACCCCTGCACAGCCAAGTTGAGCTGCGCCCAGGCTTGCACCACAGCCTGGCGCAGTTTGAATATCCGGGCCTATGTGTTTAAAGAAAGGATAGTTTCTTTGTAATGTCCCAAATGGGACAACACAAACTCAAGAGTTGTAATGATGCATGTTTTCTCTTTCTGCAGAAGACAACATTTAAGTGTTTTGTATCTCAGGGCCAAGGATACTGTCTCTACTGGAAGGGTTTGCTACTTCTGTGGTATTGTACTAAAACAAGCTCCCAGAAATAGTTGGCAAATGTAAAATCATGGCGTGATGACCATGGATGTGAACATGATAGTGACCGTGAGGACCCTGAGCGTGATTCGTTGTGAGGATGAGGAACTGTGTAACAGTGACGGCACTTTCCTGAGCTTCAGATACTGGGTGGAACTGAGCTTCTTTGTGACCGTGATGACTGTGAACATAATTTGCCAGGAGGATGAGGAATTATGTAACAGTAGCAGCACTTCCCGGAGCGTCAGATACTGGATGGAACAGAGCTTCCAGAAATAGTTGCAAATGTGAAATTCGTGGCCATGATGACTGTGAATGTGATTTTATATAATTTTTTTATTTATTCCATTTGATGTGATGGAATGCCCTGCCCACTGAGTCAAAGCATATACCCACTGAGCCAGCACAGGGAGGAAGATGACAAATGACTGACTTCTTGGAGGGGGTCACGCTGACAGTATGCAATAAGTGGCATTGGTGCATGGACGACTAGCTGGCAGATTTTATTTCACACACAGAATTTATTTCACACACCACCTACGCTAAGGGTGATGCTGCAGGCACTGTTGCTAGTATACCCACAGAGATTCTGGGGGGCCCTGCCTGGCCTAACCCTCTCTGACACAGTACTTTTTCCCTTCAAGGAATTTTTTTTTATTTATTATTCCATTTGATGTGATGGAATGCCCTGCCCACTGAGCCAAAGCTTATACCCCGCAAAGCGAGCACAGGGACGAAGACGACAGATAACTGACTTCTTGAAGGGGGGTCACACAGACAGTATGCAAGAAGTGGCACTGGTGCAGTAAAGACTGGAAGATTTTATTTCACACACACACGGAATTATTTCACACACCACCTGCGCTAAGGGCAATGCTGCAGGTATTTCTGCTGCCAACAGAACCAGAGACCCTTCCTGGCCTAATCGTGTCTGACACTGTACTTCCCCTTCAAGGATTTTATTTAAGTTTTTGATTTATTCCATGTGATGTGACGGAATGCCCTGCAGACACACACACACACAGAATTTATTTCACACGCCACCTATGCAAAGGGCGATGCTGAAGGTACTGCTTCTACCCACACAAATTCCGGGAGCCTGTCTGACCTAACCCTCTCTGACACAGTACTGTTTCCCTTCAAGGATTTTTTTTTAATTTATTCCACGTGATGTGATTGAATGCCCTGTCCACTGAGCCAAAGCTTATACCCCACTGAGCGAGCACAGGGAGGAAGATGACAGATGACGGACTTCTTGGGGGGGTCACACAGTATGCAAGAAGCGGCACTGGTGCACTGACAATGATGACTGGCTGGCCTGGCAGATTTTTTATTTTACATACACACGCATGCACATGCACACACATGGATTGTGTACTATAAAAAATATAAGAAATCCCCACTGAAGTGACTGAGCACAGGCAGGAGAACTGAGAGAGCTGACATGTTGTTGGGGGCAATTGGTCAAACAGCAAGAAGGCTAACTGGGAGTGGTGTGGTATTGAATGGCACACTGGCATAGTTCAACAGATTTCTGTCCCTCTGCTAGACTGCTTCCCCCCCCCCAAAAAAAAAAGTGCAGTCTGGCTCTGGCACTTAATAGTAAAGTCTCTCTTCAATCCCTTGTTTTCTTCTTTCTTGTCTGCAGTACTCTGTGTTCAAGTTCTTTCTCACAGCAAGTTGCCCCAGTCTTCTCCAAGTTCCTCCTTCCCTCCCCAAGTCTCCTCTCCCAACAATAACTACTCCCTTCCCCATGCCAATCCCTGACTCCCATACCTAGTTCTCAGCTCAATCCCCTCCCGAATCCCTGACTCCCAGTCTCTTACTGCCCACCCCAACTTCCCCTCACTTGCTCTTTTAGTTTAGTACATATATATATATATATAGTTATACAACGTATGTTTTGGGATAAATACGAGTATAAAAAATGATATCTAGACTGCCCAGTGAAGATAACATTGTTATCTTCATGTTCCTATACGTCATACATTTATCTCCATGTTCCTATATGTCATCCTGATGAAAGTGAAAGTGTTTCACTTTCCATCACACACCTGTCTCTCTTTCCTCTGTCCCTGTACAAGTAACTCCCCCCAAAAAACCCACACATCTCTTCCATCTGGTTGATCCTGCCTACATCTTAACACAAATAATTAATTTTAAACATATCTGGTTGATCCTGCGACTTCCTTTCACCCATGTTCAACATTAGTGCACCATGATCGATCAGTTCGAGTTGAATTCGTGATTTGCATAATACTAATCTCAGGTACTGTTACCTAGTAGAGTTAGTGTATCTAGATTCTGTCCTCTAATAGTGGCTATATTTTTAGAGAAGAAGCTGTCGAGAATACTGGAGAGAAGAGTTTGCTAGAAATGGCAGCTTCAGAACAGCAGATTTAAAGCTGAGTGTCAGTTGCCATGCAACACATGCTCGCACTTTCGCCTGCTGTTCTGAAGTTGCAGACTCCGCTTCTTCTTAGTATTGTCGGCAGCTTCTTCTTTAAAATATAGCCAATATTAGGAAAGGGTCACAGTTTTCAACAATTTACAGAACAGGTTCTATAATTGACAGTACCTGAGATTTGAATATTGTTGCTTCAGTCACGCTTACATTTGACTGCATACTGATGAGTCATGTGGCGCATTACCTGGACCTGGATAAAACAAAATCACAGGATCAACCAGATAATGTCTTTTTAAACATATGTGTTTAAAGATGCAAGCAGGATCAACCAGATATGTATTATTCAATGAGTTTACTGCAGCAACATGAGACAATTTTATTTAAGAATATATGTAATCTGCTCTTTTGAGGGACGGGCTATGGAGAGTTGTATTAGGGGTGGTCAGGGCAGGTTAGCCAGAATCCAGACACATTTGGCATAATAATTTTAAAGTAGCAGGATCAACTACATATATTTTTTTAAACAACATATGCATCTGTTGTGCTAATAGACATACTGCAGATTTGTGTTGAAACAGCCAACATCTCTATGTAGTGGAATGTATTAAGTGCACATTTGGAGCTTTTGTTGAATGCAGCCCAAAACATACATAGTATAAACAGAATATGACATGGCCTGACTGAAGATATCATATTTATCTTCACTCGAGGCCAATGACATCATAATAGCTCACTTGTGGCTTCGCCACTCGTGAGATATTATGATATCATTGGCCTCTCGTGAAGATAAATATGATATCTTCAGTCAGGCCATGTCATATCCTCTATATATACTGTATATATATATATATATATATATATATATATATATATATGTAAATAATTCTTTCATTTTTTAGAGTCAACTTCTTCCTCTTTTGCCCAAGGGGCAAACAAAATGCAAGCAGCACCAGTCATGCACACAGAATCTGATGCAGACACAGCAGCCTACAGAAGCTGCTGTTCCTTTGCTGTCCTGATTCCTCTGTGTAGCTCTAAGGTGGACCATGTGGGTTGCTAGAGCAGCAACCCAATCAGGTGCCACCCTAGAGAGATGGACAGCTCAGCCATCCAATGAGGAACCAGAGTCTTGTCTCTGGTCCCCTCTGTGGGATCCTCCTGCTCTGGAGCTTCTTGTGCTGCATTTCCCATGATAAAGCTGCCGTCCGAACTGATCCAAACAGCTGAAAGTGTTCAGAAGTCATTCATTTGTGAACACTTCAGCATGTTCAGGTCAGTTCGTAGTTTGGAAGAACTGGTTCACCCATCCTTGTTCTGGTGCATGTTTTTTAAATGATGACATTTTTATGTAATTTCCATGCTTATTTGTTTGAGGAGGAAAGAAATAAGATGGTAGGTCTCATGGTACAAAAAAATGCTTCATGCTGTAAAAAGCAAGTGTTGAGAAACCAAAAACAGTCTTTAGGCACAGAGTCTTTGGTGTCTTATCCAAACGTTAGCCCCAGAACCCTACTGAGCATGCTTAGAACAGAAAAACACAAAACTTTATAGCCTTATAACTCTGGAACCATTTAATATTTTTTCATGAAACCTTTCAAAAGCACTACCTTAGGACATCATACCTGCATCCTGAAATATTGGGGAAAAAATTCCATTCTGTGTTGGCTGTAGGTGACAACAACAAAAAATCCCATGTTAAGTATAGGAAACAATTTGATATTTATAGAAAAATAACATATGTGGATCTCAGAAACCGCGTAAATTGCAGTCACAAAACTTTCCAAAGATTTACATCTTGCCTCCTAGACAATACATGCAAAATTTCAGCTGATTTCATCAAATGTTGCCAAAGCAATTAAGGTACAAAGTTAAGGGTTTAACACCGAACACCCTACTCAATTCTAACTATAGGGGTGCTACTGCACCCTTATAATTGAGAGACAGCTAGATAGCTAGATAGGTAGACAGACAGACAGAAATAGATATATATTGATAGATAGATAGACACAGACAGACAGAGATAGATAGACAGACAGACAGACAGAGAGAGAGATAGATAGATAGATAGATAGATAGATAGATAGATAGATAGATAGATAGATAGATAGATAATGCACTCCCCAACCTTAGTCACACCTGGAAAGAGCCTTGGCTCAGTGTGCCTTGACTGCAGCTCAGTGTGCATTTTCTGGTTACCAATTTTCATATACAAGCGCAGTAGTGCTTGTATATTAGGGCTGTGCAAGAATTTCTATGTTAAACATTCCTTTTTGCAACTTAATAGCATGTCCGTCCTTCGACTGAGTCACTAAAAGATTGACATGTGTGCAGTAGGTGCCAGAATCTCAAATTTCTTAGTGATTGGCTCAGCAGGGGAACAGTTCTACAAGGTTGGAGATACGTAAATTCACCAAAATTAAGATTTTTTGTGGCTCGTCAATAACTCAGAAACAGTTTGGATTTAAAATTTGAAACTTTTGAAATTGATAGTTTGGCCCAAGGAGTGTGCTTTTGAAACTTTTATTTTCTTAACTCGCTGTTTTTAAGATATTAGCAAAATGTGTTTCATTTTTTATGCATGCTCAGTACTGAAAATAAACATTCTAAGGATAACTATGTTTTGTGAAACCATTTTTGTATCATGGATGATCAAGTCAAGTCAAACTTTAATTGTACAACGCCTATCCTGGGGCTCTAAACACATTACACAGAGGTAATAACAGGAGCATACATTTTAAAACACAGTTTAAGATTCAAATTATAAAGCAATAAATAGTACATTCCACTCATAAATATTAAAACTTGTTTTCAAATTATAAAAATTAGCGGACATCAAATGCCAGATAAAACAGATGGGCTTTCAGGCCCCACTTAAACACATCCAGGGAGGACACCTCCCTCAGACTCTAGGTAAAGAGTTTCATAGAGCTGGTCCAGCCACTCCAAAGGCATGGCCCCTGATGTTTTCAACCGCATCCTTGGGACCAACAGGAGACCCTCCGGGTGACCAAAGAGAGCACCAGGCAGGCAGGTGTTAGAAGGTCAGTCAAGTAGCCTGAACCTGATCTGTATAGGGCCTTGCAGGTGAGCAAGCCCACCTTGAAAGCAATCCTTCACCTGACTGGCAGCCAGGCAGTTTGTGTAAAACCTGGGTTGTATGAGCAGACCTCAGAAGGCCCGTCAATAACCTGGCTGCAATGTTCTGCACCAGCTGCAGCCGACAGAGGTTGCCTCCACTGATCCCACAATAAAGAGAGTTACAGTAATCGAGCCTGGATGTAATGAAAGCATGCACCAATGATGGTAGGTCCTATGGTGGAATTAAGGGTTTAATCTGAGCAACATTTCTTACGTGGTAAAAATCACTCCAGATGACAGCAGACATCTGATGTTCTAGTGTCAAGCTGTCGTTGAAAATGATGCCCAGATTGCACAC
Source organism: Neoceratodus forsteri (assembly GCA_016271365.2). Classification (NCBI taxonomy): domain Eukaryota; kingdom Metazoa; phylum Chordata; order Ceratodontiformes; family Ceratodontidae; genus Neoceratodus; species Neoceratodus forsteri. The sequence goes on from CM057452.1 coordinate 257,550,945, forward strand.
CTTAGTGGTCACCACCAAAGCAGTAGTACCCAGAAATAACCCAGTTCCTGCTCCAGAGGCAGTCATATCCCACCGGCAGCCTGGTTCAATCATTAGTACTGCCGTCTTATCCGGGTTGAGCCTCAGCCAGTTAGAGGACATCCAAGTCTGGATCTCAAATAAGCAGTTGTTTAGCACATCCACAGCATCCTATGTTCTGGGGCAAAGGACATATACAGCTGGGTATTATCTGCATAGCAGTGAAAACCCAGACTGTAACACCTAATTATATCCCCTGGGGTCAGCATGTATACCACAAACAACATGGGTGACAGGATTGACCCTTGAGGCATTCCACAGGTCAAGGGCTTCAGGCAGGAGGAAAAATTCCCCATAACTACCTGCTGCTTCCTGCCTGTCAAAAAGGACTCAAACCAGCTGATGACCATGTCAGCAAGTCCACAGTGCTCTCTCAGGTGATCCAACAGCACCATGAGGTCTACATTATCAAACGCTGAGGAGAGAGAGCGAGAAGAACGAGAACTAACCACTCTCCTTTATCTTCCGCCCTAAGAAGATCATTCTGCACCCTAATTAATGCTGTTTCAGTGCTATGCTTTCTCCTAAAGCCAGACTGGAGTGACTCATAGATGTCAAAAGCCATCAGGTGGGCCTTGAGCTGCAATGCCACCACTTTGAAAGCATAATGAAAGTACTTTATAATGAAAAAATGCTTTCGTTTTGTTATGGTTTTGTATGAAAAAATATAAAAGCATAAAAGCACACAAATGTTTGTTTATTGAGAACAGAAAATGAGGCTGGAGAGATGGTTTGTGATTTGTGTGGTCCACATATTAAGAACACAAGAATTTGCTAGCAGAAGGAGACAGTGTGGTCCATCTAGTCTAACCGGGTTTTCTACCCCCCACTATCAATTTGTCTTGCTAAGGTACTATACTGTCTATCTCATGCCTGTTTGAATTCACTAACTGTCTTGGCTGCCACTATCTCTGGTGGCAGGCTGTTCCAAGGGTCCACCACCCTCTCCGTTAAAAAGTACTTCCTAATGTGAAACATTTGTTTTGAATTTAACTCCCACCAGGCGCATGTTGTATCCTCTAGTACGTGCAGCTCTGTTTTCCCAGAAGAGGTTCCTGGTTTGTACTGTGTTGGTCCCTTTAACAAATTTAAATGTCTCAATCATGCCTCCTCTGTTCCTCCTGTGCTCGAGGGAGAATAAATTTAGCTGGCTGGGCCTAGCTTTGGACGTTTTGTGGTGCAGACCCTGCACCATTTTGGTGGCACATCTGTGCATGGTTTCCAGACGGTCTATGTCCTTTTTAAGGTGAGGTCTCCAGAACTTCATGCAGTACTCCAAGTGAGGTCTTACCAGGAACCTGTACAGTGGGAGGATTACATCATGCTTCCTACTGGTAATACCCGTGCCAATACATCCGAGGATGCTGCTTGTCTTTACTACCGCTTTTTCGCATTGCTTCCCTACCTTTAAATCATTTGATATCATGACATCAAGATCCCGTTCCAACTTTGTTTCTTCTAGTAGCTGCCCCTCCAAGACATACTTCATGCAGGAGTTCCTTCTACCCAAGTGCATGATTTTACATTTTTTTGGGCGTTCAATCTCAACTGCCAGTTCCTGGACCATTCCTCTAGCATCCTGAGATCTGCCTCCATTTCTGTGATCCCTTCCTGTGTGTCCACCCTGTTGCAGAGCTTCATATCATCTGCAAAGAGGCAGACTTTCCCTTTCAGTTCTTCACTGATGTCGCTGATGAATATGTTGAAAAGGATGGGGCCTAGTACTGACCCCTGCAGCATGCCACTTGACACCTTCCCCTCTTGGGACAAGGTTTACTAGGTTACTAGGTTTACTAGGTTTTTGTAGGAAAAAAGAAGGCAGAGGCCCATTGAGATTTTCCCCCACATACAAGTGGGCTAATATAAAGAGATAGGGTTGGAAGTGAACCAAGTATCCAATTTATTTTTGAATGTATTAAAGTGGTTAATACTTATTAAATCTTGAGGCAAGGAGTTCAATAATCTGGGTGCCCGATTGTAAAAAAAATGTTCCTTAGGTTAGTATTGGCCTTCTTAATCCTGATTTGTTTGTTTTGGAGCCTAGGGACTCTTCGATAAGTGGAAAAGGAAAGACCACATTGCTCCATTAAATTGGTGGATTGTAGAACCTTGTATATGAAGAGGATGTCTCCCCTACATCTTCTATGTTGAAGGGTATGAAGGCCTGTGGCGTGCAGTCTGTCTTGGTAATTTTTATGAGAGAGTCCAGAAACCATTTTGGTAGCACGTCTCTGGACACATTCTACTTGAACTATATCACCCTTAAGATAGGGATTCCAGAATGGCGATCCATAGTCCAGGTAAGGTCTAATATAGGAACTATACAAGGGAATGAGACATTGCTCAGTCCTAGAGACAAAAGTACGTTTGATTTGTCTTAGGATTGACTTAGCTACTCTAGTAATTTTTAAACAATGGTCATGGGTGGAGAGTGTGTTATTTACCAGGATACCAAGATCTCTTTCCTTACAGGATGCTTTTAATGGGATATTATTTATGCAATATATGTTTTTGGATTTTGTGCCAGAATGGAGGACAACACACTTTTGGACATTGAACTCCATATTATTGTTCAGAACTCACTGTTTGATGCTTTTAAGTCGGAGACAAGGCTATATAAATTATCAGGGGTGTCCACTTCCCACCCAGTTTTGAGTCATCTGCAAATTTTGATAACCAATTTTGAGAAGTGATCTGCATATCACTTGAGTCCTGTTTGTTAACCATTGCCTTACTTGTTTAGTAAAACATGGTGAGAAACCAAAGGTTTCCACCTTTGTTACTAATTTTGCATGAGGGACCTAATCGAAGGCCTTGCTGTAATCCAGCAATACATCATCTGTTGAGATGTTGTTGTCCAAACCATGGTTGATAGTATCATAAAAAGCAACCAGGCTAGAAGTGCATAAATGCCGTTTTGAAACCATGCTGAATTTTTTTGTTAAGATGGAGTTCACCCATTTTCTTTTCTATAAGGGATTTAATCATTTTTTCCATTGTTTTACATAAAATGGAAGTGAGGCTAATGGGACGATAATTCTGGATATTAGATTTACTACCCTTTAATACAGGGGTCACATTAGCTGTTAGCCAATCTATTGAGATCTGGGAGCTTTCAAGGGATTTATTGAAATGATTTTCAAAGGAGTTACTATTGATTTGGCCATTTACATCAGAAACCTTGGGTTGGTATTATCAGGCCAGGGCTGGTTATTTTTTAGAGTACGACAAGGCAGAAAGTATCATAGTGTCAGAAATGAGATAGGTGTTAGAATTGTTGGGTATCTGATAATTGGGAGGAATATAAACATCCTTTGAAGAGAACACAGAGGCAAAGTAGGAATTAAATAAGTTGGCAGTGTCTATATCAGCGTCAACAATAGTATTATTATGGGTGAGGGGTCCAACCTTTCTGGTGTTTCCTTTTTTGTTATTTAAATATGAATATAGAGATTTATAAGAATCCTTGCCTTGGCTTGCTTTATCATGTGCTTGAGGGTACAGAGTACAGTTTAGTAATCAGAATATATGGCACCCCTGTTTATTATGGAAATGTTCTTTAATGTTTTTAATAGTTTTTGCTTGAGTTTAATTAGGGATTTGATTTTATTGTTAAACCATCTAGGAATTCTGCCATTATTATTATATATTTTTTGGATGGAACCCAGGAGGATTCTAACTGGTAAATTAGTTTTTTAAATATATTCCAAGCATCATTAGTTGATAGGTGATGCATTAATTTGCCCCATGGCTTAGAAAGAAGTAATTTATTGTTTTTTGTAAAGTCCGCTTTGTCGTTGTTTTTATAAGTGGTTTGTTTGTTTAAGCTTACATGCCCAGTTGTTATGGAGAAAAGAATAGCTAAATGATCACTATTACCAAGGGGTGCTTTCATTTGTATGTCAGAGATGTTGTCTCTTATATTGGTTACAACGGGGTCGAGAGTATTAGATTAATGAGTTGTGTGAGGCCACAATCAGAGAGGCATGAGAGAACTAGCTTTTCCTGATTGATGGAACCTGATATAGATGTCCATTCTATACCAGGAAAGTTGAAATCTCTAGTATGATGACATCTTCCCTGTCTGACAGGCAGGAAATGTTATCCAATAATTTTGACGAGTAGTCAAGATCTGATGCAGGGGGCCTATAACAATTATTGACTGTAATTTGTGACTGTCCCTTAAATTGAACAGATACCCAGATACTTTCAGTGGAAGTTAGGTGCTGAATTTCATAGGAGTTGATGTCGTCTCTGATATAGAGGCAGACCCCACCATTCTGTTTGCCCAGTCTGTCTTTGTGATAAAGTTTATAGCCTTGGATTTCCTTTAACAAACTAGAGGAGTCCCACCAAGTTTCTGTTACTGCTATCATCCCTAAGTTGTAGATTTTGCTGATGGCTTCTAATTCGGCCATCTTAGATTTAATGAACAGGTGTTTAGGGACAGGATTCTGAGGTGGGGGGAGATGACTAGTATTAAGAGACTTGGGAAGTTTGCCATTCTCCCCCCTTGTTTCTAGTTTAAAAGATTATTAATCATTGCTAAGAATAATTTTCCTAGAAGAGTACTGCCCCTCCTACTAAGGTACAGCCCATCTCAGCAATACAGAGAGGTTTTGTCTATATATTTCTCCCAGTGTGTGATGCATGGTATTCCCTGCCTGAGACACCATTTCCATAGCCATTCATTAATAAGTTTGATGTTATTGGTGACAGACTCAGTAGCTCTGGGGACTGGTAATATTTCTAAAAAAACAAACAGTGCAGCCCTTGTCAACAAGTAAGTTATTTAATGCAATAATATCCTGCTTTATTTGTTCAGGGCTGTTGTACATAATGTTATTTGTAGCAGCATGAATAAGTATGATTGGGTTACTCCCTGCCCTATGTAAAATGTTTGGGATCATGGACATGATGTCTACAATCCTTGCCCCCCCAACACTACAGCAGGTATAGTTTACTTTATCTGGGTTACATATGGTGCGGTCAAGATGTTTAATCATAGAATCACCAAGCACAAAGACCTGTCTTGCCTGGGTGTGGGGATATGAGTGAGGGTTTCCACAGGCAGAGTGGTGAGGGGTAACTGAAGGAGAGGGAAGAGATGTAGAGTTAAAAGGAGTGGGGCATGTAGGGAGAGGTTTCACCAGTTTTTGGGCTTTATTGGGTTTAGGGCTAGTGGGTTCATCAGTAGAAACTTTGGTAGGGACTGAAGAACTGACTGGGGCTAGATGATATCTTCAACTTAAAGGGGAGGAATTTTTGCAGTGCTAATGGAGGAGCATTAAAATCTGACCACCTCTGTGCCTAGTTTTGATTTAGTAACTATAGCACAGTCATCAGTACTAGATTGGTTGATACTGGGATCTGGAATTGGGGCTAGGGTTTCCACTTGTTTGGCCTTGGTATCTATAAAGTTTTCAAGTGATTCAGTCTCTTCAATAATTGTTCCCTTAATGAGAAGTCTGGAGATTTCTTCCTGAAGAGTACACACTAATAAACATTTGTCACATTTACCATAACCCTCTGTGTCCTGCCACGTAGTCAGCTTGTGATTTATTTAACTACTTTGTGACTGATGCCAGTTTGCTCCAGTTTGTTGGCTAGCCTTCTGTGTGGGACTGTATCAAAGGCTTTACTAAAGTCCAGATACCCCACAACCACTGCTGCCCCCTGGACTACTTCTCTTGTAACCCAGTCAAATAATTCTATCAAATGTGTTTGGCATGAGCATCCTGATGTGGAGCCATGCTGCTTTGGGTCAAGTTGCCCACTTGCTTTCAAGTAGTTCCTTACCCTTTCCTTAAGCAATGTCTCCATTATTTTACCCTCCACTGAGGTCAGACTTACTGGGCGGTAGTTTCCTGCTACCTCCTTGCTGCCACTCTTGTGCAATGGCACATCCGTAGCCCTTTACCTGTCCTGTGGTATGATTCCCTGATACAGTGAACTGTTAAACAAGTTCAGCAAGTGGGGTGGCAAGTTCATCCCTAAGTTCTTTTAGAACTCTTGGGTGTATTTCGTCAGGGCCCATTGCCTTGTCAACCCATCTTCTTCCAAGTTGAAGCCCATCTTCTTCCAAGTTGTGTACAGGAGTGCTTGGAAACAACAGAGAAGCTGTGTGGGATATACTATTTTGGATGAATTATCTGTAACTAAACTCTCTCTCTCTCTCTCTCTCTTGCTTACATCTGAGAGAAGTTTTCCTCACTGTTAAAGTGGCATTGCTTGGTATTTGTTTTAGTTTTTAATTCAGAAAGGGTTTTTTTAAAACTGCTTGTCTTGTCAGCATCCTCAGAAGGGCTGAAATAACTGCATGTTTGATTTTCCTTTGTGGCTAACAAACCACCAGGCTGTTTTGGGGCTGGAGAGTTTACCTGTGTTTGACTTGGATGTCTGGATTTTTCTCTGTTTGATTAGCAGGTACTTTCTCTGTCAAATTGTTGTGTAGGGTATCTTGCTGACAGGAAGGCACTCCATCGCAGTGGTGGGTGAGAGCTTTAGTCGATTGTTTTGTGAGGACACAGTTTAGGCCCAACCCTTCCCACCCTCACCCCACCCACCCCTGGAAATAGTTCCTTTATACCTGAGGTTCTGACATCATTTCCTCGAGTGCAAGGTGCATTTCACTGTCATATCCTTTCTAGCACACTGCACTGATAATATAACCATACACGTTGTATAATATATATATATATATATATATATTTCTATATAACAAATCACACACACACACGCGCGCACACACACACAAATACAATAAAAAAAACAACTAGATAAACATGTGGGGAGTAGTGCAATGTAATGGCTGTGGGGCAGCAGTCTTCCGGGAGTCTTTCTGGAGGCTGAGATGCTGCCCTATTTGCAGACAACTATCTGCCCTGAGGAAGGAAGTTGCCCTGCCTTCAGGCGCACTGGACAGTAGTAAGGAAACCTTCCCCCAGGCCACACTGGACAGTAGAAAGGGAACCTCCCCCATCCAGGGAGCACTAGCGCCACCACCACTACCTCAGAGGTTGCGAAGAAAGCACAGCAGTTGGACCACAGTGGGCTCAGGGAGGGTGAGGAGGGTGGAACAGAGGCACACCCAGTCAATTGTTCCACTCCACAATCCATACACCATTCTGGGGGAGCATAGCTCCCCTATGGATGCACCCGCAGAGAAGACTGATGATATCTGTCACAAGGGAGGCCCACAGAAAGGAGGCAGAGGGCACCAAAGGGAAAGGAAGCAGCTCCTGGTGGGGGACTCAATTATTAGGGGTATAGAACTGGGGGATCTGGGAAAACTGAAGTAAGGTGCCTGCCTGGTGCCATGGCTTGAAGGACAGGAAGCATCCTCAGGATCACGAGAACAGCTGCAAGGGATTCCGAGCTGGATGTAATTGTCCACCTAGGGACAAATGACTTGGCTCATCATGAGATTACAGCAGTGCAGGAGGACATTGCAGAGTTGGGGAGGACCTAAGACGAGTAGCACACACAGTATCCTTCTCAGAGGTGCTGCCTGTCAAAAGCATGGGGAGGTGGAGGGCAATTGGCACCATGCAGTTTAATGAATGGTTGAAAAATGGTGCAGAGCACAGGGTTTGGCTTCATTGGGGACTGGGGTTCCACCTGAAGGACACCAACCTTTACTGGCAGGATGGTCTGCATCTGTCCAGGAAGGGAACAAGTCTGTTGAGCAATCGGTTTAAATGCTTCATTGGCAAGCTTTTAAACTAGTCAAAGGGGGAGGCACTGACAAGCAACAGGAAAATCCCAGCCTCTCCCTACAAAACAGGGTACTAAATGAGAAAAAGACTGAGGTAGAATGGTCAGTGGGGGATGCTGCAACAGAAGGTAAAGCCATCAAAAAATGGAGAGCAATGAGTACTAATACCCGTAATCTGGGTAACAAGCTTCCTGAATTAGTGGCCTTGATGGAGGAGGAACATTTGGATATCGTGGCAGTCACAGAAACATGGTACACACAAAACCATGACTGGGACATAAACATACCAGGATACACTGTCTACAGGAGGGACAGGGAGGGTAAAAGAGGAGGAGGAGTAATTCTTTACATAAGGGAAGGAATAAAAGCAACAGAACAAAAGGGTAAACAGGGAGGAGAAGAAGCACTGTGGGTAAATTTGGAGACAGGCAATGGCACCACAATACGCACAGGGTTAGATACAGACTCTTCTCAGGGGAGGAAATGGACAGGAAATGATAGAAAGTATACTTAGAATGGCAGAAAGGGAGATATTGCTGATGGGTGATCTGAATATGCCAGATGTTAACTGGATGCAGTTGCAGCTGCCACTAAGAGTGCAGTTATTCTAGATGCCCTACAGGGGCATGCCTTAGACAACTAGTACTGGAGCCCACTCGAGAGGGAGCAATATTAGACTTGATTCTCTCAAATGGAGATGGAGAGAGGATCACAGATGTAAGTGGGTAGCCATCTGGGAACTAGCGACCATCGAACAGTATGGTTCACAATAAACACAGCAATAGAGTCAAGCCATACAAAGACAAAAGTACTGGACTTTAGGAGGGCTGACTTTGCCAAAATGGGTGAGTGTCTAAGGAATGCACTAGCAAATGGGCAGGAAGGAGGGTGGAAGAACAATGGGAATAATAAAACTGCCATCACAGAGGTAACGAGCCTTTGTGTGAAGCAAATAAACAAAACAAGACGATGTAAGAAACCACTATGGTTCTCAAAGGAAGTGGCAGTGAAGGTTCAAGAGAAAAAGAAAGCATTCAGGAAGTACAAGGAATCACAGAAGAAGCAGGACAGAGAACTGTATCAGTTAAAGCAAAAGGAGGCAGGGAAAGCAGTCAGAATAGCAAAGGCCCAAACCGAGGAAAAGATAGCCAACTCAGTTAAGAAGGGGGATAAAACCTTTTGTAGGTACATCAGGGAGCGAAGGAAGACCAAGGGAGGGATAGTGAGACTTAATAAAGGGGAGGAAGGGTGGACAGAGGGAGACTGTGAAAAGGCAGAGATACTAAACAAATATTTTTGCTCAGTATTTACAAAGGAAGAGGGGGAGGTACATAAAACAAACAGTAGTAACACACTGGATACAGAAGTTGATACCAGCCCATTTACAGAAGAAAGGGTTCTGAAAGAACTCTTAAAACTGAAGGTGGACAAAGCAATGGGGCCTGATGGGATTCATCCCAGAATTCTAAAAGAACTAAGGGTAGAACTAGTGACACCACTGACTACCCTTTTTAACAAATCATGGGAGAATGGGGTGGTACCCGAGGACTGGAGGAGGGCAGATGTGATTCCCATTCACAAAAGTGGGAGCAAGGCAGAAGCAGGAAATTATAGACCTGTTAGTTTAACCTCAGTGATAGGGAAAATGATGGAATCACTTCTAAAGGAAAGAATTGTCGAGTATCTAGAGGCCAGAGGGGCACAGGACCCTAGGCAGCATGGATTCACAATGGGAAGGTCATGCCAGACGAATCTGATAAATTTCTTTGACTGGGTGACCAAAGTAGTAGATCAGGGAGGGGCTGTGGACATGGCCTACCTAGACTTTAGCAAGGCATTTGACACAGTCCCACACAAAAGATTAATATACAAGTTAGCCAGCCTGGGAGTGGGTCCCAAGATGACAGCCTGGGTAAAGAATTGGCTGGAGAATAGGACACAGAGAGTAATAGTAAATGGAGTCCACTCAGAAGAAAGGAGGGTTACTAGTGGGGTACCACAGGGTTCAGTATTAGGATGGTCCTCTTCAATGTCTTTATAAGCGACATTACAGAAGGACTGGAAGGAAAAGTATGTCTCTTTGCAGATGACACTAAGATCTGCAACAGAGTTGATGCACAGGGTGGTGGAAAGGATGAGAAGGACTTGGCAAGGTTAGAGGAATGGTCAAATGTATGGCAGCTTAGATTCAATGCTAAGAAGTGCAAGGTAATGCACCTGGGAAACAAAAACCCAGGGGAAGAGTACACAATGAGGGGTGAGATACTAACAACAACAAAAATGGAGAGGGACCTGGGGGTAGTCATAGCAGATGACCTAAAGATGGGCAAGCAATGTGAGAGGGCAGCAAGGAGGGCTGGGGGGATACTGGGGGGCATAGGGAGTGACATCACCAGTAGAAAACAGGAAGTTATTATCCCTCTGTACAGACAGCTGGTGAGACCCCATCTGGAGTACTGTGTGCAGTTCTGGAGACCCAATCTCCACAAAGACATAGACAGGATGGAAGCTGTCCAGAGGAGGGTAACTAAAATGGTGCAGGGTCTGCACCAGAAGACATATGAAGAGAGACTTATGGAGCTTAATATGTATAGCCTCGAGGAAAGGAGGGAGGGGGGACATGATAGAAACTTTCAAGTACCTCAAGGGAATCAACAAGGTCCAAGAGGGTAGCATCTTTCAAAAAAAGAGGTGTGCAAGAACAAGAGGGCACAATTTGAAGATAGAGGGGGCGGCTCAGAGGTAATTTAAGGAAGTATTTTTTCACAGAGAGGGTTGTGGATGCATGGAACGGCCTTCCAGAGGACATTGTGGAGTCAAAATCAGTGGTGGAATTCAAGCATGCATGGGATAGTCATAAGGCAGTTCTGGGGGTTGGGGGTAGAAAGAAGTAGGCTGCTGGTTAACTAGGATCTGCAGCTTATCCAGTAGGTAGGGAAATGGTCAGACTGGGTGGGCCAAGCGGTCCTTATCTGCCGTCAAATTCTATGTTTCTATGTTAACCCTTATTTTAGACAACTCCTCAAGGACCCTTTCTTTCGTAAAGGGGGATATGTCCACTTCCCTGATATTGGGAAGTGTCCTGGGTGGTGCTAAACCATTACCAATGTCTTCCTGTGCAAAGACTGAGCAGAAGAATTCATTGAGAATTTCTGCCTTGTCTTTGTCATTTTCCAAGTGTCCTTCCTTGTTTGCCAGCCATCTTATTCCTCATTTGTTCTTTATTTTTTCTTTAATGTATTGATGAAATGTTTTGTCCCCCCCTTTTCACTTCTTGAGCCAGTTTTTCTTTGGTCTGTGCCTTTGCCACCCTAATAGCTTTCCTGGCTTCCTTGAGTTTCTCTCTGTAGGCTTCTCTATCCTTTCCAGACTTGGTCTCCTTGTACTTCCAAAAGCTTTTTCTTTACCTAACTATAGTAGTTACCTCTTTGGAGAACCAGAGAGGTTACTTGCCTTTTGACTTTCTGATTTATTTAGTGCATAGCACTGTGACTGACACTATAGCATCTTTCATCTTTGTCCATTTGTTCTCCACATTCCATATGGTATATGTTGCTAGTAGGGTTGATCCTTTCCTCATTTTGGGAAATATGCTTTCCTGAAATTGAGCACCCTGATTCTGGAGTTGCAGGGGTCCTCAGTCTTGCTAATGGAGAACCAGATTGACCTGTGGTCACTGGTACCAAGATTGATCCCCACTTGTAGTCTGATATCCTGGCACTGTTAATGGTACCAGGTCCAGGATAGCCAATTCTCTGTGGGAGAAACCACCATTTGATTCAGTCCTGCCCCCTCAAAGCCACGAGGAGTCTCTACTCCTCTCTGAGGAGGCTGTGAAGGTGAACCATTCTATATCTGGTAGATTGAAGTCCCCGACTAGCAATAGCTTGCCTTTGTCAGCCATCCTCATTATGTCTTCCAGGAGAAGCTTGTCCTTTTTGATCTCTTAGTTTGGGGGTCTATAAATAACTCCAACCCTAATAGGGTTCCTGTTTCCAGCTCCCAGAGTGATCCACAGGGCATCTATCTTGCCTTGTGTTCCTGGGTCTCAGTAGCATTTTTCTTTCCCTGATATAAATAGCACCCCATCCTTTCTTACCTATGCAGTCTCTCCTGAAGAGAGTGTAACCAGGGATGGAACATCCCAGGTATGGTTCCCTGTGAACCAAGTCTTCATGACAGCAACCCAGTAGAGGCTGGCTTAGGCCATCATTGCTGTGAGATCTGTGATTTTATTTGGAAGGCTACGGACATTGGCACACATTGCCTTCCAGTCTTGGTTTGTCCTGCTTGTTGCATGATTTCTCCACTTGTGGTTTGTGTCCCTAATGTTTTGAATGTCCCTACCATTTTGGAATGCCTGTGTGAAGTTGTGACACATGTGGTACTTGTGATGCCCTGTTTTGGTTCCGATCAATTTTCCTTAGATGGGGGAAGGGTATTCATAAGCTTATACTGTATGATGCAACTTTTGCTGATGCCCCTTCCCTTCCCTCTAATTTAAATGGTTGACGAAGACATCAAAGTTTGGTCTGAGAGCACGTGTTCCCTCTTTTGTAAAGTGTAGGCCATTGAATCTAAAGAACTCTTTCTTTCCAGAAGTTTTCCCAGTTTCCTACATAGTCATAACCATTTTCCTGACACCAGTTTTTGAGCCAAGTATTAAGATTGACAATATCCTTTCTCTGATCTTCTGACTGTTAGCCCCTTACCCACACAGGCAGAATTTCTGAGAAGGAGACTTTGGACAAAAGGGAAGTGAAGTTTTTTCATAGAGTCATTAGATGCTGCTTAGTCTTTCCAACTGACCATCTGGCCAGGTCGTTGTACCTACAGTATACGGATGAGAAAGTGCTGATCTCACTCAGTGTTACACATACCCCTCAATTCTGTTTGTGTCCTCCATGCCGATGTTTCTGGGAACCCTCAGTTTCTGTTTGGCTGCTGTGAATGTGTGACTCTACCTCATGGATCATAGAGTCATCTATTATTAAGATGCACTTTTTGTTTTGTTGAGGTTTTGTGTGGTTTGTTTGTCCATGCGTGTGTGAGGTTCCTTCCACTGTCATGCCTGCCCTGGTAGTAGGCTTAGATGAAAGTGGAGAGAATCTATTTGTTAGTTTGATTGGTGTCGGAGTTATTTCATGAGAGTTATTTCACTGCATTTTCTGTTTTCCTTACCAACTGTCAGCCCTCTGGTCTGCTAGCTCTCTGGGGGAGTGGCGTTAGTGATTGGTGCCTTAAGTCCAAGTGCTGCACAGCATGGTTGAGTTGCACCCTGAGAAAATATATTTCAGCACGAGCGGCATGTAGTTGAGTGTGTAGATCATTTAGTGTAGAACAAGTATGACAATGCCCCACCCGCCTTGCATAAGCTCTGGTGATGAGGGTCCCACAATATTTGCAGTGGATGATGTCCATATTGTTGTGTGGGTAATGGACAAAAACAAAGTTGCTCAGAATCTAAGGATTGGATGGTACACAGGTGAACCTCCTTGTGGGATGCAACTACCTGAGCCTTCCTCTGATCTAGTTATCAGGAAGGCAAAGTGAAAGTGTGGACAAAATTAAAAAGCACCTGTGCAAGTTGGCTGTAGCAGAAATAGGGAGGATGTATGGATGGAAATATAAATCCTGCTTAAGAGAAAAAAAATAGCACTTTTTTTGAAGACGGTTACTAGAAAGGGAGTAGAGAAGGAGTTCAGATGAAAATAGAAGTGCCTGTGGGAATAGTAATAGAGTTGTTTTTATGCCCCTAGGAAGAAGGTTGCTAGAAATGGAGTAGAGAAGGAGTTTGGATGTAAATAGAAGCACCTGCAGAAAAGAATTAATGAGGATGTGTGGGGAAAGAGAAGTTCTATCCCAAAGAAGAATTTTTTTATATATATATATACAGTGCTCACTAATGATGTGAGGACTTGTGCTAGAAAGAAGTAAAGGTAGTACTGTTTATTTCCTGCTATAACTCTGTTGAAAGTGGGAGGTGCTAGGAGCTATAAATGTCAATGTCCCGGGGAGGGAGGGATTTGGGGAGGAGGGCGGTAATACGTAGCCTCCTGGCAGTGGATAGAAACAATCAGTGAACTATGCACACTAAGTCAAATTAACAAGCATTTGTCAATGCTGAATGTTTGCTTGCTGGCATTGGCATTGGTAGTGTAGGAGTTACAGAGCTGCATAATAGGAATAGTAGTGAAGTATTGAACTGAAGCTGACCCCACCACCACCCTGCAGATACTGACAGGCATTGGGGTGTGCCTTTGGGTCGTCAGACATAACGGCCACGCCATTTCACCACACCCTACCCTGCAGACACCGACAGTGTCACAGTGTGCCTTGGAGTCTTGGCTCTTATGTTCACCCTATTCCATCAGGAAATATGGTGAGATGGGTGTTATATAGGAGAGTGGGTTGAACTTTGGGGCAGAAGAGTCCAAGGCACACCTCGATGCCTCTCACTGGTTGCAGGGTGTGGGTAGAGGTGGAATGGTATGAGCATTACAGGCAACAATCCCAAGTCACACCCTTGATGCTTGTCAGTCTCTACAGGGTGGGGCATTATGGTCAGAAATGCTAATGCCTCAGGCCCCACCTCATGAATAGTGGAATATCAGTTTGTTAGCTGAAAGCTGATTTTGCACAGCGACTACACCATTTGGCACCATAGGTGCAAAACACATTCTGAACAGGATGTGAAAATGACAGCTGTTCTGTTCATGGAAGGATTTAAAAATGGCAATGTTGAAAATCTACAGTGAAAATATTAAAAACTGGTGAAGTCATGAGCATGTGTAGAAACTGTGCAATGCACACCCGTAATGTAATTTGTTTGGTGATTGTTTTTACAGCAGATTGTCAACACAGGCATTTTGGGACCTCAGCTCATGAACAGTGTCACTGTGATTTTCTGAATTTGTCCAGAACAGTGATTTCCCACAGCGACCATGCATTTCTGCCCTGAAGTGCGAAACACATTTCGCCATGGTGTGAAAAATGACAGCTGTACTGTTTATATGAAGTGTGAAAAATGCCAGTGGTGAAAATCTGGACTGAAAATATTACAAATTCATGAACTTACGAGGTGTGTGGAACTGCGTAATGCTTGCTCATAACACAATCATTTTATGGACTTTTGTCACCAAATTTTTAACATAGCCATTTTAAGACTTCTGCTCATGAACAGTGTCACTGTGATTTTCTTAATCTGTCCCAAACATTGATTTCACACACTGACTGCACCATTGTGCGCTAAATGCATGGAAACACATTTTGGCTGAAATGCGAAACATGACAGCTGTACTGCTCATAAGGAGGTGTGGTAAAATGGCAATGTTGAAAATCTGGAGTGAAAATATTAAAAATTTGTGAACTTACGAGTGTGCGTAGGAACTGCGCAACGCACGCTCATAAATCAGTCATTTTGGGGAATTTTTTCACCAGATTTTCAACATGGGTTTTTGGGGGCCTACCTCATGAAATGTGACACTGTCATTTTGTAAATCTGTCCCAAAAGGTGGTTCCGCACAGTGACCGCGAAATCCCCTTTCAGGGCCGATTAATGCCATGACAGTGCCAGAATTCATAAGAACGGGTCCCAAAAACCCCATGTTGAAAATTTGGTGCCAAAATAAAAAAAAATGCCTGAGATATGCATCAAAGCTGAAAAAATACTATTTATTCCATTATACAGCTTACCGGCATTTCTTCAGTTCGAAGGCTTTGAAGAGTGCAGACGTGTTCCCAAACCACCGAAGATCGTCACGTGAGCCTCCAGAGGTAAGTATGGGGTGAGGTGGGGTTGTGAGGAGGTAGATGCACAGAGGGTGGGCACGGGTTGAGGGGCAAGACAATCAATGAGGGACCATTTTTTTTCTTTTCAGGTGTTTATTTTCTTTTTAGGAAGACAACTCATGACTTGTACCATGCTGGGGTGGGCTCAGTGTGGCAGCTGAAGATTTTTTTTGGGAGGCCAGTGTAACTCGATGGGGGATTGGGCTTCCATGTTGGCTATACAGACGTGTGCCATGCTGGGTGGGTTCCCAGCATGGCAACTGGAAGTTTATTTCTTTTGGGGGTTTAATTGAGGCGACGGGGTATTGGCACCACCGCCGCCATTCTCACTTATGCTACGCTGGAGTGGGCTCTCAGCATGGCTCCTAGAACTCTGGGGGAGCGTGGAGCTGATGGGGTTTGGGCACCCCATCAGCCATACTGTGTGTGGGGAGCACTATTCAGAGACACTCAGAGGGTTGGGGAATATTATTACAATACTGATTAGGTGTGCCAACCGATGAAAACTGCATCTACTTTTTCAGTCTCTTTGGGGTTCTATTTTCCTGCTTTTGTCAATGCTGCTCCTACCCTGAATCTGACTCAACATTCGAAGGATGGCAATTAGATCTTTTTTTGGAACCATTCCAAGGATGTCATTTTAGTCACTTGCCTCCTCCAGGAAAAATAGTCCTAGGAAAAGTTCACTTCAAACTGAATGTATGTTCCAGGAAGAGAAAGCAGAGATGTATACAAGCAGGATTGCTGGCAATATGCTAATCAACACTGTCTTATCGCTGTTCACTGAAGCGGTCTCTCCTTTTCAACTGTACGGCACTGCATTTTCAACTGCTGTCTTAGACAGCTGCAGCATTCATTGGCGAACTGTGGCTGCGCCTGCAAACACACTGACCGAATTGGAAGACAGGGTGCCACACCTACAAAAACTCAGATGATGGCACTATGTTTCAAACAACATGAAGTCTTGCTATTTTAAGACAATTGCAGTTTGTCCCACAATTAGAACTGCTCCGGAGGTGAAAGAGTTAACTCCCATTCAAAGAATGGAACTTGGAGCGCAAGCTCGGTTAGAGAAGCTCTGTCTGGGTTATTTCAAACCTAAACTGTCAGATTCTTTACTCCGCCTCACTGAACAGTCGCTCCGGAGATTTCTCCTACTGCTCGGTTCATTTCTCAGTTTAAACAGTGTTTTCTCATTTCAAATCAACCGAGAATATTATTATTTTAACCGCAAAACCGTTCGGTTCAAGCTCTATCTGTGGTATCGTAAGTAATTTAAGTTTATTTTCTGTGTGGAACTTGTAAATGTTATCGGTTCGGTTTTGAACCGATCAGCTTGTTTTAAAACTTGAATTGAAGGTTTTAGAGTGCGGTTCCCGGTTCTTATCGGTTCTAAAAAAAACGGATTTCATTACGGTTTTTTCCAAGACCCGTGACACGGTTAGGAACCGATAAGGGTGTCTTGCCTGGCACTGCCGTTTAAAAGGGCAAGTTTTTGGTTAGGCTGGCATTATGTCTGAAAAACCCAAAAGAAAAACCGGGCCCACTGGGTTTCAACACTGTGATGCCTGTGGGAAGTCTTGCCAAGGCTGACCCACACACCACATGTGTATATTGTCTGGGGTTTGACCACCTCAATTCAGACTGCCAGATTTGTAAAATTTCCTGCAGCCACCCTGGATAAGAGAGTTGGCAGGCTCAGGGAACTAGAGGCCAAAAGTCCGCTGACCTGGATGGCCAGCCGGTTCGGTGCCAACGAACCAGAGGGAGTGCCTCTGACCAGGGCGGACTTCCTCGGCAACGTAAGCTGGCTCGGAGGAGCCTGTTCCAGTAAAGAAACAAGAAAATCAGCAGGTGTGGAGCCCAAAATTCCTTCTCCAACTGCTGCAGAGATAGCAAGAGCTATTCAGATTGTCCAGTCACTTTCTCCGTTCCGTCCAACCGCCACTGTCTGATAAAAGGTCGGTTCGTCGGTTCCACCGGTTCAGGAATAGTGTTGAAGAATTTTATGAACCAGAAGAGGGGAGGACGATTATGAACAGTATGAATGTGACTTTGAGGGTCTGGGTGTGCCCATTGAACCGACATCTCCCCAGACAGACCTTTAGAATCTCCCCTTTGCTTTCTGAGTCCTCCTCTCACTTTATGTTTTACAAAAGTTGTTGAACACTCCAGCTTCCATTGGAGGAAGCTGTGGATGAACAAGAGGAACCTGATTTTGTAGAAATGTTGGATATTCCAGAGTCTAGGAGATTGTCTATTCCTTGCATGAATCATTTAGGAAACAGACAATAAAGATTTTAAAAACTCCTAATTCTGTGCCTCCTGTGGACAAAAGATGGACAGGAGGTACACTCTGTTAGGTCCTGATACAGAATTTTCACAGCAATGCAGCCACATTGGTGTGGTTCAGGCTGCAGCCTGTGATAAAGCTAATATTCCTTTGGCTTCACATCCTCCTGACAAGGATTCCAGGAAGATTGATGCCATGGCTAAAAAACAATACATGGCAGCATCCTTGGGACTCAGGCAAGCAAATTACATGGCTTATGTAGCAAGGTATCAGAAATCTAGATGGGACACTGTCATGGCCTTGGCGAAACAGGCCTCTGGCCAGCTTGCTAGTGAGCTGGAACAGGTGGCTGCTGATGGCATTGAGGCATCTAAGTGCAGTTTCATGTTGCTGTGGATTTTAATGATGTATCCTCTAGAGTCATGGCTACGCCTGTAGCTACAGGTTGGCCTGGCTCAGGTGTATTTAGCTTGTCACAGGATACCCAGACTAAGGCTATGGATTTTCCTGTGGTTGGAAATTCTCTGTTTGGGGAGCAGACAGAGAATTATATGAAGAAAATGGATGAATATAGGACTACCTATAAGAGTGCTCAGGCTAAGGAGCAGCAAGCCACTCCTCAGAGGCAGGCCCCCAGGGGTAGAGGTAGGCCTTTTCACAGGCCTTTTTACCAAACCCAGGCCTCCTCTGCTTATGCTCAGAGGGGGTTCTTCAGAGGGAGAGGCAGACGGGGTGTGGGCAGGCCTGCTCCCACCCCTCAGCCTAAAGCACCTGCCAAACAGACACCCTGATGGGGTGCCCAGGGCCGATTCTCTTTTACCTATAGGGGCAGGTTGGCTTACTGTCTTAGAACTGGGTGTCTCTAACTTCAGACAAGTGGGTCCTGGAAGTAGTAAGCCAGGGTCTGGTTCTCAGCTTCAAAAGTTCCCAAAGATGAGAATCAGGTCTTCCCACCTGCAAACTCTTTAGAGACCTTTACTTTAGAAACAGAGGTCTCAACCCTCCTGGCTCTCAGAGCTGTAGAAAGGGTTTCTCCCCTACACCAGGGCAAGGGTCTGTACTCCAGATATTTCCTTACCCCAAAAAAGACAGGAGAATGGCGGCCCATTTTAGACCTGAGACATCTGAACAAACACCTTTTGAAACCAAAGTTCAAAATGGTAACTCTGGCAATGATTTTACCCTCTCTAAGGCCAGGGGACTGGCTAGCCTCCCTGGACCTCAAGGATGCCTATTTTCACATCCTAATCAGAAGCTCCCACCGAAAGTACCTAGATTCGAACTGCCCTCAGGTCACTACCAGTTCAGAGCAATGCCCTTCGGCCTCACCTCTGCCCCAAGGGTATTCACAAAATGTCTGACAGTAGCAGTGGCTCATTTAAGGAGGCAAAGGATTGCTGTCTTTCCCTATCTGGATGACTGGCTCATTGTAGGCCAGTCCCCAGAACAGGTAAGATCTCACCTGCAAGTTACCCAGCAGCTGCTCTCCTTCCTGGGCTTCTTGTTCAATCTTCCAAAATCAGTTCTGGAACCAGTTCAGGTGCTCACCTTCATAGGTGCAGAATTGGATACAAGCAGGCCAGAGCCTTCCTACCCTTAGAGAGGGTAAGGAACTTGGTGGCTCTGGCCTCCTCCTTCACTCTGCAGGTCTCACCGCAAGACACTTTGCAGCTCCTGGGGCACATGGCTGCATCCACAGCCATAGTGCAAGGAGCAAGATTTCAGATGAGGACATTCAGTTTCACTTGAGAGCCTTTTGTCTCAGAGAAGAGACCCCTTTCCAAGTTGGTCCCAGTGACCTGAACCCTGATCCAGGCCCTCCAGTGGTGGCAGGATCCAGCAATTAAGACTGGGGTCCCTTCATTCCTCTGTCTCACTCCTTGACCTCACTACAGATGCTTCCTCCTGGGGTGGGAGCCCACATGGGCGACCTCTCCACTCAGGGGTGTGGTCCCTCAGGAATCTCTGCTCCACATCAATTTGCTGGAACTCAGAGCTGTCTTTTGGCACTTCAAGTGTTTTCTGTGTCTGTTCAGAACAAAGTGGTGCAAGTCAGACAGACAACACCACAACAATGTGGTACATCAACAAGCGGGGCACTGGTCTTCGGCCTTGTGCACCGAGGCAATGAAGTTGTGGTCTCTGGCCTATTCCCTGAACACTTCCTCATAGCAGTTCACCTTCCAGGAAAGGACAATGTCTTAGCAGATGCTCTCAGCAGGATTTCCAGGGCCATCACGAATGGTCTCTGGATCCTCAAGTACTGGGGATAGTTTTTGCCAGATGGGGCACCCTCAGATAGATCTTTTTTCAGCCCCAGACAATCACCAACTTTCACTGTTCTGTTGCAAGCCCCCAGTGTTGGGCTCAATCCCCTGGATGCCTTTCTCCTAGATTGGGAAGGAAGTTTTATGCCTTCCCCCTTCCCTCTCCTATTCAAGGTGCTAGTCAAAATCAGATCCCAGCCTTGCAGGATGATTCTGATTGCCCCAGATTGGGCCAGGCAGCCCTGGTACCCACTCCTTCTGTCACTAGCAGTCCATCTTCCCCTGTGCCTCCCCAGGAATCACAACCTGTTAACCTGTGCACAGGGGAGAGTTTGGTATCCGAACCTCAAATCCCTCAACCTCAAGGCCTGGCTCTTGAGGAGTTAGAATTTGCTGACCTGCACCTTTCTCAGGGTGTTCTTGAAATCCTAAAGGCTTCTAGGAAGCCTTCCACTAGGGCTACTTACAATTCTAAGTGGAAAAGGTTTTCCATTTGGTGTTCTGGGAAACATATTTCCGAATCTGCTGATTTGCCCATTGTTTTGGACTATATGGTCCACCTTAATTCCTTGGGACTGAGACCAGCTACCCTGAAAGTACATTTGGCAGCTGTCTCTGCTTTTGTTTCAGCAGGAAAGCCCTCCTCTTTCCGCTCATCCTGTATTTTCCAAGTTTTTTAAAGGATTACTTCATTCTAATCCACCTTTAGGATCCGCCCTGCTCTGACCTTAATGTTTGCATTGCCCAGTTAATGCAACCTCCTTTGAACCTCTGTCTTCTGCAGAGCTTAAGTACTTAACTTGGAAAACTGTTTTCCTAGTGGCTATCACTTCTGCCAGGTGCATAAGTGAGTTGCAACCCTGTCAGTAGAAACTGACTTTATTTCTTTCCACAGGGATAAGGTAGTCCTCAGGACTAACAGGAGTTTTTGCCCAAGGTGGTTTCAGATTTCATCTTAATCAATCTATCTCCTTCCAGTGTTTTTCACTGACCATTCTTCCTCTGGTGAGAGGAGATTGCACAGTTTAGATGTTAAGAGGGCCCTAAGTTACTATATAGAGCGTACCAAGGGTCACAGGTTCGAATCCCTCCAACTTTTTCTCACTTATGGTGAGGTCGGAAAAGGGAAACCTGCCACTAAGAGATCCATTGCCAGGTGGATTGTCTCTTGTATCCAATTTTGTTATCAAAAACTGGGGAAAGTTCCCCCTTCAGGCCTGAGGGCTCATTCTACCAGAGGTACAGCTGCATCTCTAGCTGCTGCCAGAGACATCCCTATCTTAGATATATGTCAAGCAGCTACCTGGAAAATGGTACATACTTTCACCAAGCATTACTCCCTGGATGTCCAGGCCAGGAGGGATGCTCAGTTTGGCACAGCTGTGCTTCAGAGCCTATTCCCTAAGTAGGTTCTGTCCCTCCTCCCTGGAGGTACTGCTGTGTATTCTGCAATTGTCATAATATAGCAAGACTTCATGTTGTTTGAAGAAAAAATTACTCACCTTAGTAATGTTGTTTCTTCTAATGGAGTCTTGCTATATTATGACCTCCCCCAGCCTGCCCTCTCAGAACTTCTACTTGGGTATGGGGTGGGCAGCCTAGTGTGGGCTAGTTGTGCTAATTATATGTTTTCCACCCTTCTTGGGGTTTTGGGTGTGATGTTTTTATTTTATGTCATATTATTACTTATATTATATTATTACTTCTGGTCCTCTGACTTGAGTCTTTGTGTTGGGACCAGGAGTATGTCTTAATAGTCAGGTAGCCAGTTGGCTAGTGTAGGTTACAGCTTCCACACAGACCTTAGTGAGTTTTGCTTATAAAGATCTGACAGTTTAGGTTTGAAATAACCCAGACAGAGCTTCTCTAACCGAGCTCTACTCCAAGTTCCATTCTTTGAATGGGAGTTAACTCTTTCACCTCCGGACAGTTCTAATGGTGGGACAAACTACAATTGTCATAATATAGCAAGACTCCATTAGAAGAAACAACATTACTAAGGTGAGTAATTTTTTCTTCTTGCACATGTGTGCAAGCAAACATAAAAACCAACTGCAGTGCATAAGCTAAACATGCAAGGCAAAACAGTGAGGTACAGGAAGATCTGTGAGATGTTGCTCCTTGCTCTGTCTTTTCAAGCAAACCTAGAAGACAAAGAGCTTAGGTAACGCTAGATGCTTTCTGTCAGCAAACCTAGTCTTCCACCCATAAAGTATACTTAAAGGAAAATTCTTGATATTTTTTATGGATAAATATTGCATTTTGTTCCTGTAAATATTAATTTTTTAAAAAATCATGAGTGACAGAAGCATAATCCAGACAGATTCCTACCTTTGCACAGGTCCTGGAGGATCCAAAGCATGAGCATCCTCATAGACTCTTACCTTGGTGCAGGGCTTGAGGGGCCCTACTCATCCACAGCCAGGTGAACCCTTATCTTTGTGTAGAGACCAGAAGGCCCTGTGCATTCTGGCACAACGGTGGTTGGTGATGCTAAGTTTTAAATATCTTACATATTCTGTTTATTCTATTTCAGAACTTGTGCAAATGAGAATGCAATTTCACTATCACAAAAAGGAAGTAAATTCATTACAAAAAAAACCCTACATTAAAAGGACACTGTCCTCCTTTTCGCATCAGGTTATTTCTAGGTAAAACCCCACATTTTATGATTGTTTGTGTTCTCTAAAATTAATTCATGTTGCCAGTTGTTGTATCTGTTTCCTTTCCTAGTAGAACATAATTATGTGCTGGTGGTGTAATTATACCGAACCTTGTTTTTTATATCCTTGATCTACTCTCATTACATACTTCCAGAACATTAAAATAAAATGTGCAATAATTTGTGATTTCATAAGCTTCTTTCCTCCCACTGCATCATGAGTGGCTAGACTGTGTTCCCAAGTCCAGGAAAGATGCAGTGGAAGTTGATCAAGGGAATGTAAACAAACATGTTTTTATGTGGCAACAGCATTGTGATTGGTAGTCTGTTTTTTACTTTTTAAAAGAAGAAATAAATCAGAATCAAACTACCATTTACGTAAACAACCTCTACATAATGTGATCAATCATAAAATGTGTTTTTTAAACTAGGGACATTTTGAGGCCCAAGGGGATTGACAATGTACCTATAATGCAGACGTTAGGGCTAAAGAATGCAAAACATACAAAGTAAGGAAATGAAAAAAGTATAGACTCTCAGGAATGTTGGCAAATTGGTGGTGTGCTGTTCTTTCAGAGTTTTCAACCCAAATGTTTGCACCTTCCCCCAGCCCCTAGCCTTCTTATTCAATGACAAGCTACAGGTCCGAGGCATGTGGTTACTGTATGATAAAAGTCATGAATGATCTTCTGCTTCAGGCAAGGTCCACCCTGTGCAAAGAAAATGCTGAATGATCTTGGAGAAGAAAGTTATACATGATCTTCTGCTTTGCAGAGGGCCTGCAGGACCCTGTGCAAAGGAAGCTATGAATGATCTTTAGCTTATGCCTTATGCAGGGCCTGCAGGGCTCTGTAAGAAGAAAGTTATGACTGATTCTGCAGGCCCCATGTCCAGAGCCATTGTTGTCTAGCTCTTAGCGCTACACCTATGGGCATGGGCTTGGACCTATAGTGTGCTTAGGTAATGAGGCTAGAGCTAGGGAGGGGTAGACATTAGGTTTAACCCCTACAAGGAACAGCAAACCACAGATTTGCCAAGACTCCTGAGAACCCAAACTCTAATTTTTTTCTTTCCTTACTTTGTGCACTTAACATTTTCAACCCTAATGTCTGCATTAATGTATTGTTTTATTAGTCCCCATAATCCCCCTCCCTGGAAGAACAGACACAACACTGGTCTTGAAGAAATGGCCACAGCCATTTGTATAACTAACATTTATACAACTGGTGTGATGTGCACAGCTCAGGTGCTCTTGCAGTCACCTCAGAACCACCGCACCCCTTACAGTGAAGCGCAGTACCCATGTGCAGACTGAAGGAATGATGTACCTCTCTAGGTTGGCTCAACCTCAGTGAGTGGGAAAGTCATACGACCAGGGGGCAAGTGACCACCCCTGTCTCGTGGAATAGCCCCCACAGGCAAGCCCAATGAGGTTGGACCACGACCCCCCCAATGAGGTTCAGGTCTTACAGCCTCCCTGCCTCATGCTGACAAGGGGGAAGAAGAGTCCACTGGAAGAACTGAACACCTTCAGGTTTTCCCTTTATAGCATCACCCTGAAAGACTCCCAAGCCACCATGATACAATGACTATGACAGTGAAATGCTAAGCTTTAATCTCAGTTAAACCCTTTGGAAGAAACCGCTGAATGTTGTTTGTCTTACCTGATGATGGCTGTCTGTGGTTGCTTGTGTGGTCTTGTCCTTTGCTGCTTGGGAGGGTGGGGAGGTAGGGTTGGAAACCCTAGTGTCACTTCTGAGGTGTTAAGTTGAACTATAACTGGTGAATTAAAGTTTTGCAAAGAATTTTCTTTTTGAGATAGAGGAATTGTACCTCATTCACACAAATCCAATGGGAATCGATGAATCATTCACACAGGTCCCAAAGGGACCTGCATGGACAAATGCAGACACACTGGACACCCCTGGGCCCTGCACCTAGGGAGGAGTCTGGGGCTCTAGAAGCTTGTGTGGCAACATACAGTATGTCAAGGATTTGTGGGGATGTCTAGTGGGCTGCAGAAGCACTTCCAGGCCCTGTGCTTCCATGCGGCTACAGATACAAATACACAGGGCAAAGAGTCCATCTGTCTACTGAATCACAAGACCTCTGGCAGCTACAGATACAGAGGTGCAGAGCCCTATGCCAAGAGGGAATATCTCTTCATTATATGGTATTTGGGCCCATGCACCTTCCTTTTCCAGGCTGGGGTGGTGGTGTTGCATGATCGCATCATCCCTCCAGTCTCAGCCCATCCAGGTGGCTCATTGAACTCGCTCCTAAACTTAGTTCACTGGCACGGGATCACACAGCACTGCCTGCAGGGGTAATGGCTGACACTACACGTTTCTCACTAATTTTTATTTTTATTTTGACCATACATTTTAAAGATTGTTATTTTACAACTACCCATGATAAACATTGCATGTAGCATTTATAGAATACTGACTGAAATATCATTTTGTGCCACAAGTGAGAAAACACGTCTCATCCATGATTTGAAAAATGACACTGATCACTTTTATGAGGTGGTATGAAAAATGGCTATGTTGAAAATTTGGAGTCAAAATACTGAAAATTAATGAAGTTATGACTGAATGTTGAAATATTTCAACTTTCACTCATAATTTGGACATTTTGCCATATTTTTCCACCAAATGTTCAACATGCTCATCTTATGACCCCACCTCATGAACCTGGTGAATGACATTTTTAAATCTTGCTTAAAAGGTGATTTTGTAGAGTAACTGCAACATCAGCTTTTGGGATGAATTTGAGCAATTTCACCTACGCTGTTCATGAGGTGGGGTTCCAAAATGCCATGTTGAAAATGCGGTGGAAAAATATTGAAACATGACAAAGTTAAGAATAACATTTTGAAATGCATTGAAATACATTAAATGGGATTTACCTTGTTTTCTCATATCAGAGTCACTGGTCACAGTAGCTAGATGTCTTTTTGATGGGAGAATGGACCCACTTTGTGGGACACTTTTAGGTGAGTGAGGGTGTGGGGGTGTAGGGTCAGGTCAGCGAGGAACCATTTTCTACTTCACAGGTTTCTGATCAAGGGACAGTTTTCTTATTTTACAGGGGGACTTGGCTGATACTGTGGATAGGGCACCCCAGTATCTGAATAGTCTTGGTAGTACTGAGGGTTGGCACCCCAGTGCTGACACCTATATCTTGAGAAGGGGGTGGTCGACCTCTAGGGAAGGTGGGTAGAAGCAAGTGGTACTGGGAGTGGGCACCCAAGTCCATTTTATCTTACTTTTCTTTAAATAATTGATATATTAGAAGAAGGCAGGCAACCTGAGGGGAGAGGGTAGAAACTAGTGGTACCGAGGCACCTTCCTGTTCCAATTAGATAGATAGACAGACAGACAGACCAACAGACAGGTGGAGGGTGGACAGACAACTGCAACTAGGACAGCCCACCAGTTTACCAGGCCACTGGATCACTGTTTCCACTCAAGCCAGTGCACAACTCTAGCTGCAGCTACACAGATCAAGAAAGTCCTGCTGTTCTTATGCAGAGAATGCAGGTGAACTGTTCCTCCCACTAGCTGGACACTCAGAATTTGTGGGTGCCCAGAAACCTTATTTTTAAAAACCTAACACCAAAATCTAGCTAAATGGGTCCTATTTACCTAGGTTCAGGTGTTTGTTTTTTGAAAATACAGTACATCTTTTTTCATGCTTTTCAATGGTTTTTAATTCAAGTTGGTTAAAAACCAAGGTGGCAGTTGTCACAATTGATATTTTTTTCTCACGAGTGATTATTTGTGATGAACTCTCCTGATCAATGTTTTTTATCATTCCTAACAGGGGCTTATCTAAAAACCTTACTGAGCGTGCTCAGAAAACAAACTTTGCATCTTTATAACACTGAAACCATTCAATATTCTTTCACCAAACCTTCAAGAGGCACTACTTCAGCACAGGCCGCTTCTACTGTGAAAGACTTTAGAAAAAATACTGTATTGTCTAGGCTGTGTATGAGAGCAAAAAAAGAGTGTTAAACATAGGGAAAGAAATTTAATTTATTAAAAATCAATGCTCTGTATCTCAGAAAATGCACAAGATGCTGTCACAAAACATTCACGTCTTGAGACCCTTCCAGACAGACCGCTCATGCCAAATTGTGGGCTATTTCATTGAATACTGCCAAAGTTATTAAGGTACAGAAAGGGGGGTTTAATAATAAACACCTTGCTGAACCCTAACTACTGTATACTGGCTGTACTGCACCTGTATAATTACAGTGGTGTAGTAGCACCACTATCACAGAATCACAGAAAATACAAGTTGGGAGTCTAGAGGGCCATATGGACTCGTTATGTTTACCTAGGGTAAACAAACTTATCACTCATAAAGACACCTAGAAATGTTTTTAAACTCTGTAATGAAGTACTATTGACCACCTCCTGGGGTGATCTATTCCATATATTTACCCTATAGTTAGGTTCAGTAGGCATTTCTATGTTAAACCCCAAATTTGTATTTAATAGCTTCACAACCATTTGGCAGATTTGCATGCTAGGTCTTGGAGCAAGATCTCTTGATGTGCCAAGTTTCGTTCTAGTTGGATGTGTGGATTCTGAGATCCAGATAGGAAAACAGTGAAAACATTGGGGGGGGGGGATTACTGTTTTTTTTTTTTTTTGTCATTGCCTAGCACACAGCTTGTTTGGAATTTTGCTCTGAAATTTTCAGGGCAGAAAGGGCATGGCCACAATGGTACCTTTCACTGGTTTGGTGCAAAATATTAATCTGCTCCATTGTTCTAATAATTTGACATTTTCATTCTGAGCATGCTCAGTACAGTTTTTTGGATAGCTGCTTGTAGCAAAAAAAGAATTCGATCCATGCAAAAAAAGATCCTTTTTTCATATGGGGTAATCCTTTTTCATGAGAAAAAATTAATTGTTTCCATTTTTTTCAAAACAAGTTTTTGAAAACCCATAAAAATGAGATCCTGCAGAGGGTAGGCCATTGTGAGCCTACCGTAATATGGGCATCGCAACAAGGTCATGAGTGACTGGGGCATTTGGATTTTAGAGTGTCCCACACTTACACTGTGTTGGGTGCACCACAGTTTGTCTGCCCTTCACAGCACGCCCAACCAAGAGGACATTATATATTGTTTGGGTGGTGTGGGGGTGAAGCCCCATGCAAAACATAATCGTTTGACCTGACAGTCTATGGGCACTGTACTTGTGTGGTGGCGCAATGTTCACCCACGATCACGGCAGCCGATATTGTGCTTGCACCCTCGAGTACCTTGCCAACATTGCAGGTGCAACGGCATAGGTGAACCCCTGCAGAAACACCAACACATGTATCTTGCTAACTGGGACCTGTTAGGTGGATTCTGGAGTTAGTTTTTGAATTAAATGACCCAGAGATTTTTTTTTATATATTTGTACATTTTTTTCATGACTCGATTTTCTTTTTTCATATGGTCATACCTAAAAGTAATTGGGCCATATGAAAAAGGATCACTTCATACAAAATAAGAACTTGGACTTAGAGTTTTTCAGATTCTTTTTTCATAGGAAGGCATCCTTTTTCATTTGAACAAAACAACCTCACACAGTAACTGCTACCTTACCCCTACCAATTGCAATACCTCACCAAGCAAAGTACCTGACAATGCCACCTCTAGCCATCAGGATCATACAGGGTGTAATCCTACTCTATCATATTTGCCTCCTGGGACACCCATGTACTGCATCAAACCAAAATGGTCATTTCTAATACCTGAGGGTAGTGCTAAATGCCTATGGATCCAAGACCTCACTCTATCACATGGAGATCAGCTATAGTCAGCAAAAACCCTTCTTGCCCTGGGAGCGATCACACCAAGTCACTGACCCTCCCATAATTGCTTTCCTCCATGGATATGTTACTCACTTTGGATCCACATTCTCAAGACCACCAAGCAAGAGATCATGGTCCCGAACTACCAAACTTCTTCTGGACCATCTCATTCAACTGCTTCTTATCCTACTGCTACTATTGAGCAATATACATCCAAACCCAGGTCCTCCCCATGGCTCAAGTGCACAGTCACAAAAATTAGCTGGGCTTAGGTTGGCCTCAATAAACATCTGTAGCATTCTTCCCAAGATGGACAACCTGAAGGTGTGGGCATCTTGACACAACCCGGATGTGCTGTCTGTAGTGGAATCCTGGCTTTCCCCTAAGATACCAGATACAGCCATTGCAGTACCTGGCTATACCCTGTTTAGGCAGGACTGCCTCTCAAAAAGAGGCAGTGGCTGTGTCATATACACCAAAGACTATCTGCAGGGGCATGGTCTGCTCCCCTCCCAGCATGTGTGACAATCTATAAGCACTGGCCACCAAACTGATCCTAGGTGTACTCAATAGAGTGCTCACCCTGCACTCAGTATACATCCCACCTAAACAGACCACAGCTGGCACCAGCAACCTTATGGACTGTATCAGAACTCTCAGTCTCAACACAGAAATTATATTTCTAGGTGACTTCAGCATCAGCTGGCTCTCCCCATCACCTACCAGTATCAAGGACACCTTGTCTGCCATCCAATTCTTCCAAATGATAGACTCTCTGACAAGAGGCAGTTACAAAACCAGCACCAGCACCCTGCTGGATTGGATACTCACTAACCATCCTGCACATATCGACAATATTACTGTACTCCCAGAATCTCTGAGTAACCACTCCCCTGTCACATGCACCTGGAACAACAACTACAGCAAACCTCCTGCCAGAAATAGATCAAGCCATTTCCTCCTAAAAAGCCATCTACAACAACTCAAAACAGACCTCAAGTATCAAGACTGGTCTGACCTGTATGAAGCCAAGGACGTGAATGTAGCCCTTGACCTCTTCATAACCAAATTTAATTTTGCCTGTGACAAGCATGCCCCGATAAAAACAAGATTGATCAAAGGACACTACAACCCTTGGATTACTCTGGATCTGCTAGAGCAACCCTCCTCAAGAGATTGTCTCTGGCAAGTTGCACGAGCACATGGTTCAGCAGCAAACATCCAATGGTACAAACAAACATGAAATGACTGCACAAAAACCATCCATCGTGAAAAAAGCACCTACTACAAAGAAGCCCGCACCGGTTTGTGGAATAGCAGCAAATCCTTTTGGGACAACCTCAATGATATCACTGGAAAAGACCCCAAAAATGCTCCAGCTATGCTCACAATTGATGGGGTGCCATCCTTAGACCCTCTTCTCATTGCCAGCCCCCTGAATCATTCCTTCACGGACCTAGGCAGCATGCTCCCTGCTAACTGCTTCAATCCCCTCACCATAAATGACCCACGGGGGAAACAATTGCCTCCCCATGACCAACCACTATTTCACTTCAAAGTAGTCTCTGAAGCAGATGCCAGAAAATACCTGGAAAAGGTACTAGGGAAGTCAAGATGCAGTGGGGACTCCCTAGACCTAAAATTTGTTAGCCTGGCACTTGAGGACGTTCTTAGCCTGCTGACATAAATTATAAACCTCTCACTCTGTCATTCACAATTCCCTCAATGCTGGAAATCTGTGACAGTTACCTCTGTGTTTCTATAATGGAAGGTGACCTGGGGGTAATTATATCAGATGATCTAAAGGTGGGCAAGCAATGTGAGAAGGCAGTAAGGAAGGCTAGGGGGATACTGGGATGCATAGGGAGAGGTATCAATAGTAGAAAATAGGAAGTTGTTATCCCAATGTACAGACAGTTGGTGAGACCCCATCGGGAGTACTGTGTGCAGTTCTGGAGACCCCATCACTGCAAAGACATAGACAGAGTGGAGGCTGTCTAGAGGAGGGCAACCAAAATGGTGCAGGGTCTGCACCAGAAGACATACGAGGAAAGACTAAAGTAGCTTTATATGTATACCCTTGAAGAAAGCAGGGAGAGGGGGGACATGATAGAAACTTTCAAGTACCTCAAGGGAATCAACAAAGTTCAAGAGGGTAGTATCTTTCAGAAAAAGGGATGTGCAAGAACAAGACGGCACAATTTGAAGATAGAAGGGGATGGCTCAGAGGTAATTTGAGGAAGTATTTTGTCATGGAGAGGGTTGTGGATGCATGGAACAGCCTTCCTGAGGAGGTCGTGGAGTCAAGAACAGTGGGGGAATTCAAGAATGCATGGGACAGACATAAAGCAGTCCTAGTGGGGGGTAGGAAGAAGTAGGCTATTGATTAACTAGGATCTGCAGCTTATCCGTTAGGTAGGAAAATGGGAGGACTAGGTGGGTCAAACGGTCCTTAACTGCCATCAAATTCTATGTTTCTATGGTGCAAAAAAGTGGTGATTGGACTCTGCACAATAACTATAGCCCAATCTTTACACTCCCCCAACTCTCCAAGGCCCTAGAGCAGATCGTGACCGATCAACTTGTAGAGTACCTCTACCACCATCAACTACTGTGTCCTGAACAGCACCGGTTCAGGGGTGGCCACAGCACCATCACGGCCTTGCTAGAATTTACGAGATACATCCACCACACATTAAACCAAGGCCTCCTGGTAGAAGCCACATTCATTGACCTATCAAAGGTATTTGATACGGTGCATCATGGGCTCCTCCTCAAACAACTGGTTGACATCGGGCTCTCCTCTAAAACTTTGGGCTGATTCACTAGCTACCTAAGCAAACGCTGTCAGCAGGTTAGATCAGGAAGTGATCTCTGACAGCAGACTTGTCAGATCTGGTGTACCACAAGGATCCATATTAGGACCACTGTTGTTTGGCTTATTCTTAAATAACCTCCTGACCTCTAGCTCATGTCAAATGCTCCTTTGCACAGATGATGCGGTTTTATTCACCAGCAGCCAACACCCTGAACATCTGGAGGTGGATCTACAAAGTGGCTTTGCATCCATGGACCAGTGGCTTAAGGACCATAGACTGGTCTTGAATTATAAAAAGACCAATAACATAATGTTCTCCACCCCACAAAGCAAACACAGAGCCTTCCACTTGCAATTATGAACATTGGTACCATTTCAATTTGTTGGCACTTCAAATACCTAGGCATCACTATCGATTCCACCCTATCATATGCTGAGCACATTGACATTACTGCAAGAGCCATCAATACCAGAATTGGGATCCTATATTGGCACAGGCACTATCTCACACACGAAGCCCTGAGCACTGCCATCAATAGCTCAATCTGCCCTCACTCATCGATTATGGGCTGGTGATCTACGGATCTGCAACAGACACACCCCTCCACCACATCTCAACCACAATGAATAAAGCCTGTCATCTCCTCACAGATGCTGCTAGACTCACACACACCTGTGATCTCTATACCATGGCTGGCTGGCTACAGCTCAGTAGAAAAATTAGGCATTAAACCTGCCTCCTTGCCAAAAAAGCCTCCTTAAACCTTCTACCACCAGGAGTACGGAACCTACTGACCCCTTCTCAGAGCACAAAGCAAACCAGAAGTGCTACTTCTCAGGTATTCCATGTGCCAAGGTGCCTCATTACCTTGGCTCAGGGGTGTTTTGCAAACCAGGCCCTCCTCTGGACAAATGTACTGCCTCAGGACATCCGTGATGCAGCAACGATTGGCTGTTTTAAACACAAACCGTGCCAACACCTTCTTGCCATGGGTACCTGTGCTTGTCCCCACTAAATCCCACCTCAAATCAGTAATCCCATTGCCGTAGTCTGCACTTACCATCTAGCACTTCTTAACCCTGTCACTGTTCCACTGGGTAGTCCTGACCTTGCACTTCACTGAACCACCGTCCTCTACCATGGTGCTGCCATGCCCCCCCACCTCACTTCCCTATCCCTACCCCTCCACCTCCTACCTTGCCCCACCCCTTCCTCTTACTATTATCTCTCCATCTTCTCCCTTCCCCCTTCTCCTTCCTCTGTCTATTCTACTGGTTTATGTCTCTCCTTGATGTGGGCATACACTGTACAATGCCTCTGTATAGTGTAACCATGAATTTTATCTGTATTGCTGTACCGTAACATGTGTTTGTATATTTGCTACCGAACTACTCTGAATGTTTATGTATCACTCTGTGCTTGTTAACTGATGTGGAACTAATTAACGAGCATCTGCTAAGTGGTGCTATCCAAGATTTCAAATAAAAACAAAAAAAGATCCCTTCCTCCGAAAAAGAATCTGAAAAAACTAAGCTCAATTTATTTTTGTATGAATGAAAAAACTCACAAAAAGTATCCTTTATACAGAAAAGAATCTGAAAAAACTAAGTCCAAATTTTTTCGTATAAAGGGATGCTTTTTCATGATGTTTCTTCATTCATAGAAAAAAATAATTTAGACTTAGTTTTTTTCAGATTCTTTTTTTGTGTGAAGGGATCCTTTTTCATATAAATGGAAAAAAAATCACAAAATGATCCCTTCATATGGCAAAAGAATCTGGACTTAGTTTTCTTTCCACAATTGAACTTCAACAAACCATAACTCCCTCAATATTTGCATTTAAGGGACAGTCTATATATCAAAACAAAGTTCTTAATGAGTACTGCAAGAATAACACATAACACCCTCAAATAAATTTAGGGGCCATATAAAAAACCATAACAATTTAAAATAAATTAAAATTCCCATAGGATAACATTGGAAGTTTAACGGACCATACAACCAAGCAAATAAATTACTTTTTTGGAGAAACTGAAGCATAGGGCTCTCATGGCCCTGCACTTCCATACCAACATGCATGTTTGCATCTATGGAAGGATGCGCTTCTATAGGCAAATGGATAAGTTTACTCAGGTCGCTCAGGACCTACATGAATGAGGATATGATTATAGTATCTCAAAAAGTGAGGAAATGCTTTGCAAAAGACTTTGTTAATGCACCAGTTAGGGTTTAGATTAAACTGACAAAAGTAGGAAAATATTCTGATAGGTTTCCTAACCCTAACACCCCCCCACCCCTCAAGCAGCTAAAGGAATAACCATTATGGTTTTACCTCTCCTGTGTCTTCACAAATCAGGTCTGGGGTGTTCTTTGGGGTTGTCAACCCCAGCGCACACCCCATTCTCATGTAGTCTGCACATCTCAGCTTCTTTACTGATGGAATGAGCTGAACATTAGAACTGACAACCACAAGGAACACCCCAGGCCTAATTTGAAAAAGCTCAGGAGAGGTGAAACCATAATGATTTTTCCATTTGCTGCCAGCAGGGTGGAGGCCGGGTGTTAGGGTTAGGAACCCTAACACCAGATCTCCTTACTTTTGTCAGTTTAATCTGAACTCTAACTGGTGCATTAACACAGTTTTTTTGCAAAGAATATATATTATACAGATGTGATAACACCTGTACATTAGGGTTGAATAAGCACATTAATGTTAAACCACTATTTTTGCAGCTTAATAACTTTACCCCGTTCAACCAATTTACATGATTTGGCATGCACAGAGATTGTGCCAAAATCTCTGGACCTTAAAATGTTGTGGCAATCGGTTCACTGGGGTAAAGTTACATGGCAAATCAAAAATCACCAAACTTAGGATCTTTTTTTTTTTGTTCAACTACAATTAAAGTAGTAGGATTTGAAACCTGAAATTGCAAGTTTGATAAAGTTTGGCCCAAGGTGTGTACTTTTGTTTATCTCCTAAATTTAAGTAGTTTTAAAATATTTAAGAAAAAATGTTCCATTTGGAGCATGCAAAGTTTTAGAACAGCATTCTAAAGAGACCTGAATTTTTGGACAAGATGAAGTCATGTTGTTCTATTACGGAGACGCCTCATTTATCAGCTGGCAGGACCAGCTCCTGTTTGCTAATCTCATCCTGCTGTTTCTTATTCAGCAGGGCAGGGCCATGTCAGTGTGTAGCTCCAATCCTGCTGAGTGTGCTGCATATATGTGTGTGGCTGTGTGGCCATTGACCACATAAGCAGCTTTGTTTATTTACCCAGTCCTCTGTCCCAGTCGTCAAGATGAGAGACCATCATCTCTGACCCCTCTGCTGTCACTGCTGAATTTAATGACTTCTTCACCTCCTTTGCCTCATCCCTCCTGTCATCCATTCCCCCTTTTCTTCTGATTCCCCCAACCTTCCCTATCCTCCCCTTTCTCCTTCTCCCCAGTCTCACCAGCTGCAACTGTCAAGGCCCTCCTAGCTCAAAACCCCCTTAAGGGCAAGAATCCAGATGGGTTGCACCCTAAGCTCCTTAATCTCTCTGCCCCTGCCATCTGCCACCCTCCCTCTCGCTTTCCTTCTTAACCTCTTCTTCTCCCTGGCCTCCGTCCCTTTCTCATGAAAGCAGGCAACAGTCATTCACTTCCCTAAAGGTGAGGACTCTTCTGTTCCTAGGAACTACCAACCTATCTCTCTACTTCCTACCCTCACTAAACTTCAAGAACATGTGGTTCTCTCTCAGCTTTCTGCTTTTCTTGACTCATCCTCCAACCACACCCCTTTCCAGTCTGGATTTCACAAATTCCACTCCACCACCACCACCACCACCACCTCCCTTCTCAGGCTGACTGACTCCATTCTGTCCAGCATGGGTCAGGGTCTGATCACCTCTGCAATTTTTGTTGACCTAGCCAAAGCCTTCAACACCATCTGTAGCCCACCCCCTCCTCCTTGCTAGGCTCTCTTCTGCAGGACCTTCCTTCCAAGCCACTGATTGGTTCCGTTCATACCTCCTGGACAGAACTCAATCAGTTAAACTTGGCAACTACCTGTACCCCCCTCTCCCCATCAGCACTGTTTCCCCCAAGGATTGGTATTTGGTCCCATTCTCTTCTCCATTTTTCTAAATAGCCTCCCCTCTGCATGTACATCTTCATCCATTCATATGTATGTACATGATATTATAGTATTTACTCCTGGCTCCTCCCCTGCTGATCTGATGTCCAGACTTCAGCTGAACTTTGACAACATCCAGCACTGGCTCCACTCAAATCAACTGTCCCTAAATGCAGAAAAAATGGATTCTATGACATTTAGAACCAGGCAAAAGCTCCTGTAGACTCCCAGCCCTCCTCCTTCCACACTGTGGATGGGTCCTTCCTAAAGACAGCTACATTAGGGCGTAAGAAAGACCAAAGAGGGATACTGAGGCTTAATAAAGGGGAGGGAATGTGGGTAGAGGTGACAGTGAAAAGCAGGGATACTGAATGAAATTTCTGCTCATTATTCACAAAGGAAGAGGAGTGGGAGGTACCTAAACCAAACAAGAGAAACACTCTGAAGATGGGGATTGATACCAGTCCATTTACAGAAGAAAGGGTTCTGAAAGAACTAATAAAATTGAAGGTGGACAAAGCAATGGGGCCTGATGGGATTCACCCAAGGATTCTAAAAGAACTAAGGGTAGAACTAGTGACACCGCTGACTACTCTCTTTAACAAATCATGGGAGGATGGGGTGGTACCCGAGGACTGGAGGAAGGCAGATGTGATTCCTCTTCACAAAAGTGGGAGCAGGACAGATGCAGGAAACTACAGACCAGTTAGTTTGACCTCAGTGGTAGGGAAAATGATGGAATCACTTCTGAAGGAAAGAACTGTTGAGTACCTAGAGGCCAGTGGGGCACAGGACCCAAGGCAGCATGGATTCACAATGGGAAGGTCATGTCAGACAAATCTAATAGATTTCTTTGACTGGGTGACCAAAGTAGTAGACCAGGGAGGGGCTGTGGACATGGCCTACCTAGATTTTAGAAAGGCATTTGATACAGTCCCACACAAAAGATTAATACACAAGTTAGCCAGCCTTGGAGTGGGTCCCAAGGTGGTAGCCTGGATAAAAAATTGGCTAGACAACAGGACACAAAGGGTAGTAGAAAATGGAGTACACAGTGAAGAAAGGAGGGTTATTAGCGGGGTACCGCAGGGTTCAGTACTGGGACCGGTCCTTTTTAACGTCTTTATAAGTGACATTGCAGAGGACCTGGAGGGAAAAGTATGTCTCTTTGCAGACGACACAAAGATCTGCAACAGGGCTGATACACAAGATGGAGTGGAAAGCATGAGAAAGGATTTGGCAAGGTTGGAGGAATGGTCAAATGTATAGCAGCTCAGATTCAATGCAAGAGTGCAGGTAATGCACATGGAAACAAAACCCAGGGAAGTGTACACAATGGGGGTGAGATACTGACAACAGTAAAATGGAAAGGACCTGGGGGTAATTATATCAGATGACCTAAAGGTGGGCAAGCAATGTGAGAAGGCAGTAAGGAAGGCTGGGGGGGATACTAGGATGCATAGGAAGAAGCATCAATAGTAGAAAACAGAAAGTTGTTATCCCTCTGTACAGACAGTTGGTGAGACCCCATCTGGAGTACTGTGTGCAGTTCTGGAGACCCCATCTCCACAAAGACATAGACAGAGTGGAGGCTGTCCAGAGGAGGGCAAACCAAAATGGTGCAGGGTCTGCACCAGAAGACGTACAAAGAAAGACTAAAGGAGCTTAATATGTATACCCTTGAGGAAAGAAGGGAGAGAGGGGGCATGATAGAAACTTTCAAGTACCTCAAGGGAATCAACAAAGTCTAAGAGGGTAGCATCTTTCAGAAAAAGAGATGTGCAAGAACAAGGGGGCACAATTTGAAGATAGAGGGGGGACGGCTCAGAGGTAATGTGAGAAAGTATTTTTTCACAGAGAGGGTTGTGGATGCATGGAACAGCCTCCCTGAGGAAGTCATGGAGTTAAGAACAGTGGAAAAATTCAAGTATGCATAGGACAGACATAAGGCAGTCCTAGTGGGGGGTAGGAGGAAGTAAGCTGTTGGTTAACCAGGATCTGCAGCTTATCTGTTAGGTAGGAAAATGGGCAGACTAGGTGGGCCAAGCAGTCCTTACAGTATCTGCCATTAAATTCTATGTTTCTATCCCCTTCCTTTAAGTACATTGGGATGTGGCTTGACTGGCACCTACATTTCTCTGTTCATGTGGACTCTATCCACAGAAAGCTCCACCCCAAACTTAGTGCATTGTATTGGAACTGAGGGTGTATCCCCCTGCCACCACACAGAGCCATTGTACAGAGGATGATCCTCCCCATCTTTGTCTACAGAGACACCATCTATGGCACTGCTTCTAAGTCCACCCTGGTCAGGCTGGTCCCCTCTATCACTCCTGCTGGTTTGTTCTTGACTGCCCCCCTCTGACTCATCACTGTTTCCTCTACACCTCACTCTGTCTCCCCTCTCTTGAAGCCAGATGGCTTGCACATGGCTCCTTCCTTAATTCCAAATACTAGCTGAGTTCCCTCACCTCACCTCCTACCTCACATCTGTACTTTCCTCTCCTTCCCACCTCCCATTCCGTCATTGCTCTGGCTTCCTGACATTAGTACTACCATATAGGAAATCCTCTATTGGCCAAGCTGCATTCTCCTTCTGATTCTCTAAACTTTGGAATGCCCTCCCCATCCACACTGCCACCTTCATCTGCTCCCTCTTTTGTCTTCTCCAAGACTTCACCGCTCCCTCCTGCAACTACACTTGAGCTGTCCACCACTACTCCTCTATTCTACTGTACCTACTCCCATCCTCCTCTTCTTCCATTGCTTCAACCACTGTCTCCTGGCTACCTTTTAGTAAACTCCACCCCTGCAACTGCACCTGTGCTGTCCACCCCTACTCCTCTACTCTACCTACTCCACTTCCTCCCACTCCCTCCTCTTTTTCCTTAACCTCAACCACTACCTCTTGGCTACCTCCTAGTAACTCCACCCCTTCCTCTGCCTACTCTTTCTTGTCCCTCTCCACTGCTTCACTTTGCGGTGCTTTCTGTCTAGATGGTTGGCCCTATTGGTAATTGTATATACTGCACCTAGGTATGTATACTGTTAATACTGCTGTTGTCTTGCTTTGATTTCTATACATTGTAAATGCTCTATGTTATGTTATTGTACAACCATCTGATTATGCACTGTAAATAATATGTATATATTTCCCATTAACCCTCCTCCCAGGACATATCTGGAAATGAGCTGTTACTCAGCTGCAATGGTGCAGGGACTGCATCAGAAGACATATGAGGACAGATTAACGGAGCTCAATATGTATACCCTTGCGCAAAGGAGGGAGAGAGGTGATAAGATCGAAACATTCAAACACCTTAAGGGCATTAACAAGGGGAAAGAGTCTAAATTGTTTAAATATAAGAAAAATAGCAAGACAAGAGGACACAGCATGAGATTAGAGGGAGGCTGATTAAGGGGGAATGTGAGGAAATTCTTTTTCACAGAAAGAGTGGTGGATGCATGGAATGGCCTACCTCAGGAAGTGGTGATATGAATACAGTGCAGGGCTTCAAACAGGCATGGGACAGGCATAAGGGAGCAATACAGATGAGTATGAATAGATAGACCACTGACAGAGCAAAGGTCGATGGCACATTTATAAAGTAGAAAAGGAAACTGGCAGACTGGATGGGCCTTGCGATCCTTATCTGCCATCAAACTCTATGTTTCTGGTGAAGCATTTGAAATAAACAATACATAAATTTATTTGAACTGAACACCTAGGTGCCCAATCCCTGGTGCCAGTTTAATTAATAATTTAGTCTGACACCAGGGTGCCCACTGCTGGTGCTGGTTCATTCCCCTCTTCCCTCCATAATGTCCCCCCCTAACAACCATAATTTATATACTTGCTGACACCAGGGGCCCCAGTCCCCAGTGTCAACACAGTGTCATGCTGACACTTGGTGTCCAGTCCCAGTGTTGGAGACCCTTCCCCTCCCTCCATTATGTCCCCCACAAAGACAGCAATGTATACTGTCCAACTCCAGGGTGCTCAGTCCCCAGTGTTGGACTTGATAACCTCCCTCCCCAATGCAGCAGTCTGGAACATGGGGAGCCCACTCCCACTGCCCCAAGAGTCATGCCAACACTAGGTGCCCATTCCCCAGAGTCAGAGTGCCTGTAAAAAGAAAGCCACCCTGCAATGTCTTTTGTTTTCCTGAAACAAAAATGGTCCTCATTGACTCTGCCATCCCTACCTCCAACCCCTGCCCCACTCACTACCCAGAACCCCCACATTACGCAGCCGAGGTCCAACGTCGTAATCCTCTCTAGACCAGAGACATCTTCAGTCTTCAGTGCTGAACAAGGAACTGAGGAAAACAGGTATACAAATGTGGATGTCAGCTCAGGCCAATACCCCAAACAGCAGGGAAACCGGAGGGAAACAGACAGGAACACCTTACCTGAGAGAGGTCCAGGTACATCCAGGAGAGAGATGCCAAAACAGGGTGTCAAAAACAAAAAGGACAGGGAAGAATTGGTGCAAAAAACATAGGCCACAGACACTGGCAAAAAATGGGAACTCCGGGAACTTAGGGAGGAAAACACAAGAAATCTGCGATGAATAAAACCCGCCGAAAACAAGGCTCTTCTCGGTGGCTCTTTTTCAACTAACTGTTCCCAAAACTGAGATTCTCTGGGAGATTCTGCACTGGCTTCTGGCACCAGCTTCTGCAGGCCTGGTCTTGTGATTAAAAGCCTTTTATAACTTCAAGTCTGGAGTAGTGCTGGTTTTGTTGCTTCATACTGGTCTCCAGGCCCAGTCTGAAGGCCTGTCTGCAGAATGGAAACCCCGGGATGGAAACAGTAGTGGCCCAGTAGTGGTAACGCTAAACAGTGCTCCACTGGGTGAAACTTTACTGACTTTCCAGGTGACTTTTCTGCAGGCTTTCAAAGGCAGTTTGCCCGGATCCCCCCTACCCCTGGTACACACCACCTCCAGGCCTTTACTCCAGACTTCACTCGCTCAAATTCCCTTCCTTTCCTTCCTAGCTTGCCTTCCTCCCACTCTTCTGATAATGTGCCGTGATGTCCTGGCATGACGTGGCGGACCCTGCACAGAAGTTCCACCACAGCTCGCACCACTGTGTTACCTGGGGGGGTCAAGGGGTACATACTGGGAGACAGACCGGGGAGACAGAGCAGGGCACTGGGGCAGGGCAGGGAGACAGAGGGAGAGTTAGGTTTGCCTATCTCCACTCTGGAAACACCCCTATTTTTAATAAATGTGGTGCAACATTCCATGGCAAGAGACCAAAAAATACCCTATAAAAAAATACACGGAGGCAAGCATCTGCGTCTGCAGTTTAAAAAACACCCCTTTTCCACAATTTTGCAGATGTGGATGTGTACCTCAGTGCATAGAAAGTGCTACCACCAGCACTATGAGGCACTGGCTTGAGCTGAACCTGTGCTTCAGACTGGAAGCTATGGGCTGAGGGGTGAGAATTAGGTTGACAACCCCAAGGAAGACCCCATCACTGATTTTCCAAGGCTCCAGAAACCCCAAACCCTAATGTTTTGTCCTTTTGTTCCTTGAGGCTAAGGGTGGGGAGTTAGGGTTAGAAATCCTAAAGTCACATTTCCCTACTTTTGTGGTATTAAGTTACCCTAACAGGTGCATTAACAACATTTTTTGCAAATAACAGATAGATAGATAGATAGATAGATAGATAGATAGATAGATAGATAGATAGATAGATAGATAGATAGATAGATAGGGATATGCCATCATGACAACAACAGTATATTAACTATATTTCAAAAGCAACTGAATTGCCACTCTATTTGGATTTGTACGTACCTCCATCCCTCCCTCCATGAAACTCCAGGTACCTGGCGTTTCCATTACAATTTTGAAAATAACTTAGAAAATATGAACACTCTCCCAACTGTGTTTATGATATGTGAGACACCTTATGTTGTGCAGCAAAACTTATTATTCAACAGGTCTTTCTTCTGTGATACTTGTGTATCCAAAATAAAAAAATAACACCAAAAAAAGCCTTTGGGATCATATACAGTTAATGTATTCAGCAATGCCATGCAAAACTCAGCAACTTGGCAGTACAAACAATCAGAAATCATTGAAAAGGAATGAACCTTAGGAGATAATGGTAACTGACATTTTTAAATTGGTGTACTTTAAATGCAGGATTTCAGTTTCTCTTTGGTTTTTGCCCTCATGTATATCAGAGAAAATGACCAGAAAACTATTTCCAGAAACTGAATAGAGGCAGTATAGCACAGTTGTTTAAGGCTCTGAGCTACAGATCTGGAGACCTGGGTTTGAATCCCACAGCCGCCACTTGCATACTGTATGACCCTGAGCAAGCCAACTTCCCTATGATCCCAGGTTGCACCTGTAAACAAGTTTTCAGCTTAGTGTGTCTCACCTGATTAAATAAATGGGGGGAAAAAATAAAAGAATACTCCTCAGAGAATAACAGCGCTATGAACAGCAGCACCCCTACATGCAACTGAACACCTTTCTATATTTTGAATAAATTATATTTTAAGCAGTCAGTTGCCCAGTTGCCACTCCACTAGGTAAGCAGACTCTTTGAAGGAGTGAAGTAGATATTTCAATACCCATTGCCAACACGTAAATACTTTAGCACTGCCAGTGCGCAATAAGCACCAAAGGGTAGCTTCTTTTGAGCAACAATTCTTTCATAGCCTAGATAGTGCAAACTGCAGGAGTCTTTTTCAGACTAAATGCTACCTCTGCCAGAAATCAACTTTGGGTCTCAGGCATAATGGAACCTCTGACCCAAGGGGGGAACAGGGAAGGGAAGTGATCCAGAACAGGAGAAACTGTCCAAATCTAGCATTCCATAATTGATTGTCTTGCCTGTAATTATGTGGGGGAAGAGCTCCTCCCCCACAGCCTATTTAAATAAATCAACTGACTTCTGCTCTGCTTAGAGCGAGTCGCATTCGCCGTTGTCCATGCTGGACCGAGGCTGCTTCGTCCTCCCCCGCCCCTTTGTTTCTCCCTTCTTGTTGTTGTTGTTTTCCCTGCCTCCCTTCTCCTCTGCTTTGGTCCATTGTTTTCTTTGGGAGGGTTCTCACCAGCTGCCTCCACACTGCTCTCCCGCTTTCGCTCTCTCCTTGCACCTACTGCCTCCCCTCTTTTTCTAGTGGCCTCGGCTCCATACCAGCTTGCCACCGCTCTGCTTCCTTCCTGCCTTCTGTTTTGTCCTGCCTAACTATTCTGCTGTTCTAAGTATTTGCCTGCCACCATCGCCTCAATTCCTGCTTCCCTGGCCAGAGTGCCAGATGCAACGTCCCAGTACAAGCCAGATCGATTCCTTCCTGAGCGCTTCTACGGCTCACCGCTCCTGGATGCCACTTTCTTGGTGTACCACAGATGCCTCCTGTTTCCTGTATGCTGCACATCAATGTGTCCTGCCCTTCTACTCCTTCCTTACCTCCAGCTCCTTTGGACCTGCCTGCTCCTCACTACTTCCTGCGCCTGGCTGCCTTGGTTGCTGCTCCATGACATGGAGCTCTCTCGACCTGCTTCACTGTTTCCTTTGGACTAATGCTCCCTACTTGCTGGCTTCCATGCTCCTCTGACCCTTTCCTCAAGGTCCTTCTGCTTACTTCCGGCACATCATTTCATTCCCACGTTGTCGCGAGCTGCTGCTTCATCCCCTTTTCTCTGCCGCTCTCTGCCTGAAGCATAAAGACTTCAGCAAACGCTGGAGCACTCTACAGGTGGGTGTTGCAGCTCGCCAAGCTTCCCTATATGCCTGTATTTCTCTCGTGGTTTGCCACATACTTGCCATCCTTTGCAACAGTCACCAGTTCCCCAGTACAATGGTGCTTTAGTATTGAGATTTCTGGCTGGTTTATTCAACTTCTTAGGCTCATGCTTACAGAGCCAAGGAACACCTACTATTTCTTCACTTATACTCAGCAGCTCACATAAGGGCACTGGCTTTACTACAGTTCTTGGACTGGTTACAGTTACTGCATTTCATTTTATTCATGTAATTCCTGGAGACTGGACAGTTTACAGTTTCTGCATGTCATTTCATTCAAGGTGGCTCCTAGATGCTATTAAGGTGCTCTGTATTTATAGAATATGGAATTCAGAGCAGGTTAGGTTGGACAGAGGTCTGGGTTTATATTCTGTTTTTAACTGAAATATTGGAATAGTTTGTAAGTGAAATTAGCTTTATGTGGTAAAAATTATTACCCTGAATTAGAACTGTTACTTGGGCTGTGATATTGGTTGGACAGAGGTCTGGGTTTATATTCTGTTTTTAACTGAAATATTGGAATAGTTTGTAAGTGAAATTAGCTTTATGTGGTAAAAATGATTACCCTGAATTAGAACTGTTACTTGGGCTGTGATATTGTAACTTTTTGAGGTTTGGGGACAGTTGTTTGTCAGGGTTAATTAGAGGGAAATTTAAATGTGTTGTTTGCCTGGTGTTTGGTAAGAGCCCTGCCACCCACCCTGTTTTGTAGGCTTTCTTAAATACTGAAAAACCACTGGGGGTTGGGATTGAAAGGCTGAGTATTTCTGTTTTAGGACTGAAATTTGAAGCAACAGCAGCTGGTGGGCCTGTGACATCATACGGTACCTGATGTCTGCTTATACACACTGTTAGTGGGACTGAACACACACTGGACTGTATGTGTTTGTGAGGCTTTGGAACTTTATTGGGGGGTTGAAATTGGGTTTGTAAATAACTACAGTCAGTATAAAGAGAAACTGTATTCCAGGGGAAAGGGACTGAGAAAAGGGGGTGTGCCATTATAAACAGAGGGGGATAAACAGGGTGGCCATATTCCACCATGGCAGGCATCTTTTGGAAGGGTTGTAGGCTGTACAGGCTGTGGGATGGCAATAATTCTAAATTGGGCCTGGAGAGAGGGAGGCTGCCCACTCTGTAGACAGTTATCTTGTATCAGGAGTGAGGTATATTGGTTAAGGAGTAAGCTGGGGGAGCTGGGGGGTGTCCAAGGATAAGGGGTGTGGATATGGGCAGCAGAGGGTGGGGCTGAGGGAGGCTGAGGCAACGCTCTGAAATTACAGGACGTTATGTTACAGCAAGCAGGAGGGGGATATTAGGACAGAGGACCCTTAGATAGGGAAGTTGATGCTAAGGGGAAAGCGACGGGTGAACATTCT
Organism: Neoceratodus forsteri; assembly: GCA_016271365.2. Lineage (NCBI taxonomy): Eukaryota > Metazoa > Chordata > Ceratodontiformes > Ceratodontidae > Neoceratodus > Neoceratodus forsteri. The sequence goes on from CM057452.1 coordinate 257,595,675, forward strand.
GAATACAAAGATAGTGGAGGGGAAGAGTCAAGAGGGGCTGTTGTGTGGAAGCCTAAAACAGCAGACTGTGGGAAGGAGCTCCTAAGGTGAACAGAGCAAGAGGGAAGAAGAGGGCAGTTTAGAGGTGCAGTGCAGAATCTCGGTTACTTGATGGAGGCTGACATAGAGTGTCCAATAAATTTGAGCTACTTAGCAACCTAGAGGGGTGGAAGGGTTGGTGGAAATGAGAAAACTTATACAGAGGTCGGGAGGGAGTCTGATACCCATAGGGCATCACTGACCGGCAATGGAAAGGATAGAAATAGTCCCAGAGGGAGAAGGGAAATATATATGTTAAGCAAATGGGGGATGCAACATATTCCAGACATGAGAGAGGAGAGCATGATTGGAGAAACTGGGAGACAAGGAGGTGGGAGAGTGTCCCTTTCAGCAGGGGTCAGTACCAAGGATGGAGGCCTAGCTAAAGGGGACCCACAGAGACTTCTGGAGGCAGGGTACTATTACAAGGGGAGGATGGCGGTGTGGGGAAGGAGAAACCATCAGGGCCAGGATAAATGGTTCAGATAAGAGAGGTTAAAGGGACACCTATTCAGAGGAGTTTGAGTTAAGTGGGCAAAATAGCAAGGAGGCAGAAAGGGAGGGTGACAAGGGTCTCTAGTAAGGCAGGAAGACTCCTACGAAATTGAGATCATGAATAAAGGGGGGAAAGGGGGGCTGAGAGGGCATAGTGGAGGCAACCATAAGGATGATGGCAGTGTTAAGGTTCTGTTATTGGGAGACTCGATGATTAGGGGTATCCAGTGGGAGGGACAGGGGGGTGGATGCCATAGCCAGGTGAAAGTAGTGTGTATCTCTGGGCTGACACTGCAGAGAGCAAAGTTCATGGTGTATGAAATGGTTAGGGATTGTGGAGGGAAACTGGATTTCCTGGTGCATTTGGGAACTAATGATCTAGAGGGAAATAGCATTTTGAAATCCAAGCAAGGTTCCAAGAACTTGCCAGAGTCTGTCGGATAATGGATGCAACATTTCCTTTTCGGAGATATTGCCAGTACCAAAGGCCTCAGTGGAGAAAAAAATGAAGCTCACAGAGGTTAATGACTGGCTCAGGAAGTGGGGTGAAGAGAGGGGTTAGGGTGTTAGGAACTGGAATGGAGTTTGGGAGGATAAGGGACTATATGCCAAGGACAGGTTTCATCTTGCCCCATTAGGGAAGGAAGTCCAAACAGGGATGGTTGACTACATACAAGAAAGGTGGGGTTAAACTGTGAGGGGGGAAGGGATAAGGAGGGCTGACCAGAAGCCCCTCCTCCAGATGAGGGGAGTAGCCTTCACGCCCAAGGGGAAGGAGGAAACAGATTGGGGATGGAGGTTTCAGGAGGAGCAGAGGAGGATGGAAGTATAAGGAATCTGGTGGGGTTCGACAAAGAGAATCAGGGGATAAGGGTGGGGGTTGGTGTTAGTAAATGCCAGGAGCTTGGGAAACAAGTTGCCAGAGTTCCAGGCCATGCTGTTCGAGGGGTGGATGTGGCGGCGGTCACGGAAATGTGGGCCAACAAAAACCATGACTGGGACCTAAACGTACGGGGGTACACTATGCTCAGGAAGGATAGAAAGGAGGGCAGAGGGGGTGGAGTGGCTATGTTCATTAGAGATGACATAGAAATTGCTAGGGTAGAAGAGGCAGAGGGAAACGTGGAGGCCTTATGGGTCACTTTATGATCCTCAGCAGGAAATAAGGTCAAGCTGGGTGTAGCATATAGGCCTCCCGGGATGAGTGAGGTTCTAGAGGATGGTTTGCTGGACAACATCATTGCCCAGTGTGGACCAAAAGGGGAAGGAGTGGTGTTGATGGGGGACCTTAATATGCCAGGTACAAACTGGGGAACCATGTCCTCTAAGGTGGCCAAGGAGCAGAGGCTGCTGGATGGCTTCCAGGATGTTTTCTTAACACAGCATGTGATGGATCCCACAAGGAGGGGCATGTCCTGGATGTGGTTCTGGCAGATGGGGATCTGGCAAGGGACATGGTTGTACAAGACCCTTGACTGGGAGCGACCACATACTGTCTGGTTTCAAATAAGCATGGGGGAGGGGTGAGATCTAGAACACTGGCAGTGGACTCAGGGGGCAGACTTCATGGGCATGGGAAATATTCTCAAGGATCACTTGATGAGGATTACCTCAATGACAAGTGTGGAAAGGAGATGGGAGGTCATAAAACGGGGACTTCATGAGGCAGTCAGGATCTGCACTAAGTTGAAACGTAAGGGAGCAAGGTCACATAAACCATGCTGGTGGTCCAATGAGGTACAGGTAGCAGTCAGAGAAAAGAAGGAGGCCTACAAAAAATATAAAACAACAAGAGGGGATAGGGATAAGGAATTGTACCAGCTTGCATCTAGAAAAGTCACCCATATAGTGAGGGAGCAAAGTCCAGTAAAGAGCAGCGGCTGCACAGGGATACATGGAGGGAAAAGGGTTCTTCCGTACATTGGGGAGCGGAGAAAAACTAAGGGCCATCTCAGCAGATTGAGATCAGAAGGAGGGTGGGTGGAAGAGGCGAGGGACCAGGCAGAGGTATTTAACAAGTACTTCGCCTCTGTGTTCACTAGGGAGGGGGATGTGATATCTACAAAGCAAGGCATGAAGGGGATAGAAACATCAGTAAGTGGGATCAGGGGAGCAACAAAAATGGAGCAAGAGGGAGAGAGAGGTACCCCAGGGGTGTCACATCTGGGTAAAGATAAAAAGGCCAGTAAGGTGGAGGGGACGGATGATGCTATCTCTGCCAAAAAGGTGTGGTTAGCCCTCAAGGCCCTAAAGAAAGACAAATCTCCTGGGCGGATGGCATTCATCTGAGTACTATGGAATTGGCGGACATACTGGCTGCACCTGAGCGGAGCTTTTCAGCAGGTCATGAGACAGGGGAGGGTACCTAGGATTGGCTGAGAGGCACATGTGGTACCAATCCATAAAGGGGGGCTGAGGGAAGTACTGGTAACTATAGACCCATCAGTTTGACCTCGGTGTGGGAAAATTAATGGAGAGTATACTAAAGGAACGATTGGGGTGTACTTGGAGGAGGTGGGAGGTCTGGATAGTCGGCAACATGGGTTTGTGCCAGGTAGATCATGTCAAACCAACCTTGTGGAGTTCTATGAATGGGTAACATCAGAACTGGACAGGGGTAAGCCTGTGGATGTATTATTCTTGGACTTCAGCAAGCTGTTGACTCTGTCCCCCATAATGGTCTGGTGGAGAAACTGTTGGGGTTAGGAGTAGGCCCCTTGATGGTCAGATGGATTGAAAACTGGCTAGCTGGATGCACTCAGAGAGTAGTGGTCTGTGGGGAGCCTCTAACCCTAGAGAGGTTGGTAGGGGTACAAGAGGGTTCGGTCCTGGGTCCAATCCTGTTTAATGCATACATATCGGACATCAGGGAGGGTATAGGTGTGAAATGAGTCTTTATGGATGACTCCAAGATGGGAGCAGTAGTTGAGGGAGAAGAGGGAGGTTGGCCCTGCAAGGGACCTGGACACCCTGGAAAGCTGGCTCACACATGGAAATTAAATTAATATCACCAAGTGCAAGGTGTTGCATCTTGGTCGGGAAACCTAAACACAGGTACACCATGGAGGGAGGCGCTGGAGGCCTCAATAGGGGAAAAAGACCTAGGGTCATGGTGGATGCATGTATGAATAACTCTGAGCAGTGCAGGAGAGTGGCTAGCAAGGCAAACAGGATGTTGGGATGCATCGTAAGGGGATCACCGGAGCAAGGAAGTGATTCTGCTGTACAATGGACTGGTTAGACCACACCTTGAGTACTGTGTACAGTACTGGAGACCACACTTAGAGAGGGACATACAGCTCCTAGAGAGGGTACAGAGGAGGGCAACAAAGATGATACGAGGGCTAGGATTTGACGATGAGGACAGACTTAAGGAGCTCTGCCTGTTTTCACTGGAGGAGAGGAGAGACAGGGGACACATGATTGAGGTCTCAAGCACCTCAAGGAATAAATAGGGTTAACATGGAGGGGATCTTTAGACTAAAGCAGGGAGGTATCACCAGAGGGCATGGTTTGAAGTTGGAAGGTGGAAGGGTAAGGGGGGAAAAGAGGAGGAGGTTTTTCACTGAGAGGGTGGTGGACCCTTGGAATGCACTGCCTGGTGAGCTAGTTCAGAGATCCACAGTGGAGGGCTTCAAGAGAGGTTGGGACAGACACAGAAAGTGGATGTATCAGATGATATCCTGTCCCAGGGGGGTGGGGATGGATGATACGGATTTCTGGAGCACAAGGGATGGGAGGGTCTCGGCACCCAACTAAGGATCTAAAGTTCGAGCAGACTCGATAGACCGTAAGGCCTAATCTGCTGGCAAATAGTATGTTAGTATGTTAGAATAGCCTTGTAGTGCTGCTTCGCTATTGAGCACTGTTCTGAATTCATACTTTTCTGTGACTTTGAACAATGGCTGGACACTTAGAGCCACGCTACTTCTGTGCTTCGATGTAGTGCTTTCTTGACATCACTGCCCATGAATGCCCTATGCATGCTACCTATTAGATGCACCATCTTTAAAGCCAGTTTCTGTGCTCCCCATTTGCCTGCATTCCGCCAGTTGCATTATTTGACCTTTAAGATTCTAGCATTCCAATGCTCCTTCACAATCAGCCCATCCTATTTATGCAGCTTACGGTGCCTTCTTCCTGTGCCTGCCACGTCAGCTTCCGGCCAGAAGTTAACCGCTCTATTCATCACCTTGTTTGGGCTGGGAATTCCTATTCCTCTACCTTGTACCTGCTTCCCCTTCAGAGACTGGAAGGTTCGGCCATCCTTGCACTGTGCCTGCCTACGCCGCATCTGGCCTGTGATTTCAGCATCTGTCTGCCTGCCACTCCCAGTGGGCCTGAAAGTTCATTTCCCTTTGCCTCATATCTGACTTCTACCCAGCTTAGGCATGGATTTCAAGACAATGGGCCCTGCACTTCTTACCATCCTTGATCTACAAGATCCATCGGTCTTCAGCATCGTTTACTTCTTACGTTTGCTTCGCGCAGTTCCAATGCTACTTCGCACTTACCTGGCTCAAGATACTACCTCCATTCAATACCTACTCTTCTTTTTTTTTATAATTTAAAGTTTATTAATACACTTCCTTTATAAAGGGCAGTTACAGCAAGTCAGGATGTAACGTAGCAAGTGCACAGTAAGAACTACCCAACCCACCCTCCCACCCAACCCCCTTACAGCAGCAATAAGACAATATCGCCCTAAAGTGCAGTGAGTAATTCTGTTAAACAAATGGGTAATACCAAGGTGTGATATAAACCTCAGTGAGACAACAAAAGTAAGGAATGGAGTGGACCCCATATCTTACCATATGCTGCTAGTCTATTATGAAGACTTGCAATTGCCCTCTCTGTTCGGAGATCAGCAATGATTTCATGTAACCATTCCTGGAAGGAAGGGGCAGATTGGTCCTTCCAATGATGTAGAATGAGTTTCTTAACTGAGAGAGCAACCATGGAAATATGGTATTTCCTGATTCTAACACTAACCAGGGACATGTCCCCTAAAAGATACACCTCCAGAGTTAAATACTCCTGTAGGCCCAGTAGGGGATCGAGAGACATCTTAATTGAATTCCATAAGGAGAAAACTTTGGGACAGGACCAGAACATATGAAGGAGTGTACCATCTTCTTGTAAGCACTTAGTACATGTACTAGAGTTTCAGAAACGCCATTTTTTTTATTTAATAGGGGTACAGTACATGTTATGTAAAATATGGTATTGCATGAGACGCAATCTATCTTGGGAAACATACTTATGACAGGATCTCCATAGGGATTGCCAATCTAGCTGGTACTGAGAGAGGAGTGAGTTCCAGAAGCTAGTAGGTCTGAAGGAGTCCCCATATTTTTTATAGTACAACACCTTATCTAACTTGGATACTATGCCTGAGGATCCAGACAATAGGGAAATTTCAGGAATCAGGGCTGACACTTTCTGAAAGGGGGGAGAATTCCACAGGACTACAGTGAGAAGGTGTCTTAACTGCATAACCTTAAAGTGAGAGGAGACAAGAATGAGAACCTTGTCAATAATTCCGTGTGGGGACAACCAGTGCCCTTCCCCATCTACCAGGGAAAGCAGTTTTCCATCACCTAATTGAGGCAACCATTTGCAGGGAATCCACTTTCCATTAAAAGTAAAAGATGGGGAATTCCAAATAGACTGAGCTAAATCAGACTGAGGGGAATAGTGAAGAAATAAACATAACTGTTCGTAAACTCTTAAAGAGATACCTATTGTGGTGCAGTCAGCCATCTTTACATGGGACAATTTGAGGTAGAATAAGTTTAAGGGATCCAGGCGTTTAGATTTAATTCCATCTAAATCAATCTTAAGCCATACTGGTTGTGCCATTTCAGGGCCTGGGGATATCCATCTCAGACATTTTGCTAGGTGACTGGCCCAGTAGTATAATGCCATTTGGGGAATCCTCAGCCCCCCTCAGCTTTTGGGGCAGCTAGTTTGTAACAGCCAAATGGGGATATTTATCAGCCCAGATAAATCTGGTAACTATACCGTGCAATTTCTTAAACCAGCATATGGGAATAAAAGAACTGAGAAGGGATAAAGGGTAATAATTCTAGGAAATACATTCATCTTAATAAGGTTAATCCTGCCCCATAATGATATGGGAAGTTTAGACCATCTGTCAAGGTCATGAATAATAACCTGTGAAAGAGAATCCAGATTATCTTTAACCCACACTAAGGGGTTACGGGATAGCTTTATGCCAAAGTATTTAATTGCTGTAGGAGTCCAACCTAAGCCTAGGGGGCAAATATCATCCTTAAATATCTTGTGGTTTAATGGGAAAAATAGGGATTTACTAGCATTCAACTTGTAGTTAGATAGCTCGCTAAACCTGGCTATTTCATTCAGTAAGGGTGGTATTGAAGAAACCGGATGGAAGAGATGTATCAGCAAATCATCTGCGTACGCAGTGAGTTTAATCTCATGATGCCCAACTCTGATACCATGTATAGAAATATTTTGGAGAATGTTTTGAATGAGGGGTTCCAGGTATAAGTTAAACAAAAGAGGCGATAGGGGGCAACCCTGCCTAGTACCTGAATGAAGTGGGAAATAGTTAGAGAAGGCCCCATTAGCTGAGATTCTTGCTGTAGGGGATTTATATAATGCGGCAACCCAGGATATGAATACTGGAGGAAATTTAAAAGTACTCAATACCTTAAAGAGAAAACTCCAATTCACCCGGTCAAATGCCTTCTCTGCATCCAAAGAGACCAAGCCTGCAGGGAAGTCGGCATCTCTGGCAGCCAAGAAGACGTGGGATAACGTACGCAAATGATCTGCTGAAGAGCGTCCCTTCATAAAACCTACCTGATTCATACTTATTAACTCAGGGAGCACCACGGATAGCCTGTTAGCTAAAATCTTTGAGAGGATTTTAATATCCTGATTTAGGAGGGATATAGGCCTATAGTTCTGAATGAGCTCACGGTCCTTGTCTGGCTTGGGGAGAAGTAATAGGCTTCAAAGAGATGGCAGTCAACCTCTGTCCCAGATAGGATCTGTTGAAATAATCTATTAAGTATAGTAATAAAAGTTCTCGAAACGTTTTATAGAAAAGGGAAGAAAATCCATCAGGCCCAGGAGTTTTATCTGAGGGTAAACCAATAATAACCTCGGCAATTTCTTCCTGAGTTATAGGAGAGACCAGGATCTATATAATGTACTGGGAGGGAGGAGGGAGGGCAAATGCGAATCCATTAGATATTTCTCCATGCTTACAGGACTGGGGGGGTGCTCCATGTCCCCGTACAGCGTTTTGTAGTATGCTGCGAACTCTTGAACTATCTCATAGAAACATAGAAACATAGATTTTGACAGCAGATAAGGACCTCTTGGCCCACCCAGTCTGCCCATTTTCCTACCTAATGGATAAGCTGCAGATCCTAGTTAACCAGCAGCCTACTTCTTCCTACCCCCACCCCCTAGAATTGTCTTATGACTGTCCCATGCATGCTTGAATTCCACCACTGTTTTTGACTCCACAACTCTCCGGAAGGCCGCTCCATGCATCCACAACTCTCTGTGAAAAAAATACTTCCTTAAATTACTTCTGAGCTGTCCCCTTCTATCTTCAAATTGTGCCCCTTGTTCTTGCACACCTCTTTTGAAAGATGCTACCCTCTTGGACTTTGTTGATTCTCTTGAGGTACTTGAAAGTTTCTATCATGTCCCCCCTCTCCCTCCTTTCCTCGAGGCTATAGATATTCAGCTCCTTAAGTCTCTCTTCATATGTCTTCCGGTGAAGACCCTGCACCATTTTGGTTGCCCTCCTCTGGACAGCCTCCATCCTGCCTATGTCTTTGCGGAGATTGGGTCTCCAGAAATTCACGCAGTACTTCAGATGGGGTTTCGCCATCTGTCTGTACAGAGGGATAATAACTTCCTGTTTTCTACTGGTGATGCCTCTCCCTATGCAACCCAGTATCCCCCCAGCCCTCCTTGCTGCCCTCTCACATTGCTTGTCCACCTTTAGGTCATCTGATATGACTACCCCCAGGTCCCTTTCCATTTTTGTTGTTGTTAGTATTTCACCCCCCATTGTGTACTCTTCCCCTGGGTTTTTGTTTCCCAGGTGAATTACCTTGCACTTCTTAGCATTGAATCTAAGCTGGCATACATTTGACCATTCCTCTAACCATGCCAAGTCCCTTCTCATTCTTTCCACCCCACCTTGTGCATCAATTCTGTTGCAGATCTTGTGTTATCTGCAAAGAGACATACTTTTCCTTCCAGCCCCTCTGCAATGTCGCTTATAAAGACATTGAAGAGGACCGGTCCTAATACTGAACCCTGCGGTACCCCACTAGTAACCCCCCTTTCTTCAGAATGGACTCCATTTACTATTACTCTCGGTGTCCCATTCTCTAGCCAATTCTTTACCCAGGCTGTCATCTTGGGACCCACTCCCAGGCTGGCTAACTTGTATATTAATCTTTGTGTGGACTGTGTCAAATGCCTTGTTAAAAGTCTAGGTAGGCCATGTCCACAGCCCCTCCCTGATCTACTACTTTGTCACACAGTCAAAGAAATCTATCAGATTTGTATGGCATGACCGTCCCGCTGTGAATCCATGCTGCCTTGGGTCCTGAGCTCCTCTGGCCTCTAGATACTCAACAATTCTTTCCTTCAGAAGTGATTCCATCATTTTCCCTACCACTGAGGTTAAACTAACAGTTCTGTAGTTTTCTGCTTCTGCTTTGCTCCTACTTTTGTGAAGGGGAATCACATCTGCCCTTCTCTAGTCCTCGGGTACCACCCCATCCTCCCATGATTTGTTAAAGAGGGCAGTCAGTGGTGTCACTAGTTCTACCCTTAGTTGTTTTAGAATTCTGGGATGAATCCCATCAGGCTCCATTGCTTTGTCCACCTTCAGTTTTAAGAGTTCTTCAGAACCCTTCTTCTGTAAATGGCTGGTTTCAACTTCTGTATCCAGAGTGTTTCTACTGTTTGTTTTAGGTACCTCCCCACTTCTTTGTAAATACTGAGCAAAAATATTTGTTTAGTATCTCTGCCTTTTCACAGTCACCTCTGCCCACCCTCCCTCCTCTTTATTAAGCCTCACTAACCCTTCCTTGGTCTTCCTTCACTCCCTGATGTACCTGTAAAGGTTTTATCCCCTTCTTAACTGAATTGGCTATCTTTTCTCGGTTTGGGCCTTTGCTGTTCTGACTGCCTTCCCAGCTTTCTTTTGCTTTAACTGATACAGTTCTCTGTCCTGCTTCTTCTGTGATTCCTTGTACTTCCTGAATGCTTTCTTTTCTCTTGAACCTTCACTGCCACTTCCTTTGAGAACCATAGTGGTTTCTTACATTGTTTTGTTTTGTTTATTTGCTTTACACAAGGCTTGTTACCTCTGTGATGGCAGTTTTTATTATTCCCCATTGTTCTTCCACCCCTCCTCCTGCCCATTTGCTAGTGCATTCCTTAGGCACTCACTCATTTTGGCAAAGTCAGCCCTCCTAAAGTCCAGTACTTTTGCCTTTGTATGGCTTGACTCTATTGCTGTGTTTATTGTGAACCATATTGTTCGATGGTTGCTAGTTCCCAGATGGCTACCCACTTCTACATCTGTGATCCTCTCTTCATCTCCATTTGAGAGAACCAGGTCTAAGATTGCTCCTTCTTGAGTGAGCTCCAATGCTAGTTGTCTAAGGCATGCCTCCTGTAGGGCATCTAGAACAACCCCACTCTTTGAAGTGGCTGCTGCAACTGCACTCCAGTTAACATCTGGCATATTCAGATCACCCATCAGCAATATCTCCCCTTTTTCTGCCATTCTAAGTATTCTTTCTTTCATTTCCTTGTCCATTTCCTCCCCAAGAAGGGGGTCTGTATACAACCTCTGTGCGGATTGTGGTGCCATTGCCAGTCTCCAAATTTACCCACAGTGCTTCTTCTCCTCCTTGTTTTCCCTTTTGTTCTGTTGCTTTGATTCCTTCCCTTATGTAAAGAGCTACTCCTCCTCCTCTTTTACCCTCCCTGTCCCTCCTGTAGATAGTGTATCCTGGTATGTTTATGTCCCAGTCATGGTTTTGTGTGTACCATGTTTCTGTGACTGCCATGATATCCAGATGTTCCTCTTCCATCAAGGCCACTAATTCAGGAAGCTTGTTACTCAGACTACGGGCATTGGTACTCATTGCTCTCCATTTTTTGATGGCTTTACCTTCTTTTGCAGCATCCCCCACTGACCTGCCTACCTCGGTCTTTTTCTCATTTAGTACCCTGTTTTGTAGGGAGGCTGGGATTTTCCTGCTGCTATCAGTGCTCTCCCTTGACTAGTTTAAAGCTTGCCAATGAAGCATTTAAACCAATTGCTCAAAGACTTGTTCGCTTCCTGGACAGATGCAGACCATCCTGCCAGTATAGGCTGGTGTCCCTCCAGGTGGAACCCCAGTCCCCAATGAAGTCAAACCCCTGTGCTCCACACCATTTTTTTCAACCATTCATTAAACTGCATGGTGCAAAGTACCCTCGCCTCACTCATGCCATTGACAGGCAGCACCTCAGAGAAGGATATTGTATGTGCTACTTGTCTTAGGCCCCTCCCCAATTCTGCAAAGTCCTTCTGCAATGCTCTAATCTCATGGTTAGCCAAGTCATTTGTCCCTAGGTGGACAATGACGTCCAGCTCAGACTCCCGTGCAGCTGTTCTCATGATCCTGAGGATGCCCTTCCTGTCTCTCCAAGCCATGGCACCAGGCAGACACCTTACTTCAGTTTTCCCTGCTCCTCCCAGTTCTATCCCCCTAATAAGTAGGAGATGTTTTCAGATACCCATCTACAGATGCCCTGATGGAAGGGATAAATCTCACTGATTCTTGTTGTTTAATACAAAGTGCCAAAAGGCGCCCTACCTTCTCTCCTTGATCAGTATAACTAGCTTCAGTGTATATGATAGCTAACTCTGCCTCTTCCCAGAGTAATTCCAAATATTTGTCTCTCAACACTAGGAGCTTCACCTTATCCTCTTCTAGAGAGTTAACTGAGACATTGGATTCGATAACCCGAATTTGGGATAACAAGGACAATAATTTTCTTTCCCTACATCTTTTCCTAGCCACCAAGAGGCTAATAAGAACATCTTTCATGTAAGCCTTGAAAGCCCCCCATATAATATCCAGTTTTGCACTATTTAAAGGGTTGGACAGAAAAAATGCCTCAATGTGCTCCCTTATGGTTTTGCAATAATTAGAGTCTTTAAGCAGTTGGTCATTAAGCTTCCATCTTGTTTCTCTCTTTGACACATCCTGGATTGTCAGATCACACAGCACCAAAGAGTGGTCAGAGACAGGGCCAGGCTGTATCGACGAGGACCTAACCCCAGGCAGGAGAGTCTGAGAAATGAATATGTAGTCAATACGGGACTTTTAGCTGTGTGCCAAGGACCTAAATGTGAACTCCTTAGAATCAGGATTTAGGACACACCAGACATCACAGAGCCTGCATTGAACCAGTAGGTCTCTAAAAGCCCTCTGACCTGGGGAGACCCCCCCTCCCGATGCACCACCTGACCTGTCAAGGTTTGAGTCTACAACTTGATTGAAGTTGCCCCCCAGGATAATCCTTATGGGAAGGAAAGGCAGGATTACATTTATGAGTCTCATGAAGAGGGCAGGATCATCTGCATTAGGACTGTATATGCTGCCCAATAGTAGAGGTATTGACCAAAGAGTACCTATAACTAAAACGAACCTACCCTCGGTATCCCTGATAATATGAGTTGAAATGAAGGGAATGCCCCTGTTAATAATGATCATAACCCCACAGCTGTTTGAGCAGCCTTGCACCTCATACACCATCCCCACTTGTTGCCTTCTCACTTGTGAGGATTCTGCTTCTAAAAGGTGTGATTGCTGTAGAAAAGTAACCTGAGTGCGTAGTAGTCTTAAGTGTCTGAGAACCTGATATTGTTTAGATTTTTTCCTGATCCCCTTGACATTCCACGTTGCAAAAGTCACCTCCTTGGCCATCTACTAAAGACTACTAAGAGTGGTAGATTCAGCCCTGCACTCAGGGTGTATAGCACAAATAATCTAACCCCACCTGTTGTTGCTGCTGTAAGGCCCTTCCACCACCCCAGCCGCCCCACCAGGAGCCCAGATTTAAACCCCCATACACCCCCACCCCCAACAAGAACACATAGCCCTCCCCCAGCCCCCAAACTGTCACAAGCAATGCTTAGCACAGCACTGGATTATATCCTCCTCCTCTCACCCCACCCTCAATCATCCCCTGCTAATGATCACCCTCATATCTCAAGATACAAAGCAGTTAATAAACTGCATTAATGAGGGCATAATGCCTAAAGAGTGGTCTCGGACTTCCAGGGCTTGTGAACATATGTTAGTGAATCCACTAGTTATCGAGAGAGGAAAATGAAACTGGATGTCATAAATGTGAATATGGCAGGTCACCACAAGAGTCTAGAGAGGGAGTTGAAAAATGCTTGTTCCTCATGGGGAACTACCTCGTGAACCAGAACCAGAGAAAAACTGACATGGAGGGGTGAGCCCATCATCGAGATGAGAACATGAGAAAGCAAAAACCGGGTGAGAAGTGAAACAGGATCCAGAGATGGGAAAACAATGGGAATAACTACCCAGGGGTTGCTGACCCCTAGTTCCGAACCCCCCTGCAAAACCAGGACGACATAGCAGCTAAAAGCAGTCCCTCTCGAGGCAAAATGACTGGACCTCCGTTACATGGGCGAACTGCGCCCTCTTGTGGTCATAACCTAATCCAACCAGCCTGCCAGAGGCACCCTGAAAGCGCAGAACTGCTCAGAAATCTGAAATCCCAGCATATAAAACCTGATCAGAAGGCATAACCCCAAACCTTCCCCTGTGTGCTCCCCCTAGAAACTAAACAAGCAACATTATCTTGGATGCAGTCCAAAGCAAACCCTCCGGGGGCCCCCCCAAGAACTCTCCCTGAAGCACTATTCATACCAACAGGCCAGGACCTGAAAGAAGTGAAGTCAGGCTGTCTACTAGTAGCCCAGTTCTATTAGAGAGTATAGACTCGATTGAATTCTGTCTTTAGAAAGAGAATTCTCCACACAAAAAATTAAGTAACAGTTCACTAGGAAGCTTCTGGTGAATCCCGAAGATCAGGAGGCCCTCTCAGGTCATCCGGAACAAATCTGGTAACGCCAACTTAAGGCTTAGTAGCGCAACTTCAGGATCCTCAAAATTGAGCCATGAGACATTTACTGAGACTTGTAGCTTCGCTGGGTACCCCATCCTGAACTTTAATCCCGCTGCTATAATCTTAGATACAATCAGGTGGAAGGCTTTCCGTTTCAATCGGACCAAGCCAGGGATGTCTTGAACTATTCTCAGCTTCACCTTCTCCCTTCTGACTTCTTGCAGGGCCTTGACTTTCTGTAGGAAATGCTGCTTTTTTAGGTAGTTCAGAAAGTGGCAAATGATGGTGTGAGGAGGTGCATCAGGTGGGGGTTTTGGCCCCAGAGGCCGGTGGGCCCGTTCTATCATGTATGTTGGGCCAAAGGGAGAGGGACCAGCGACCCTTTCTACCAGCTTCTGGACAAAGACTACCATATTCTGGCCTTCTTCCCCTTCAGGAAGCCCGAGATTTGCCACATTATTTCTCCAACTACGGCCTTCCAAATCTTCGAGTTTTGCTTCTAGACTAGATATCTTTCATTTCGTTAATAGGAGCTCAGGATCCAGACTTTCCAATTTTCTCTTGATAGAAACTATTCGGGCAGTGTTGTCCGATACTGTCATGGAGACTTCCTTTAACTTTCTGGAGAGGGATTTCAAGTTGATTGCCATATCTTTCATCTCTTCCCGGAATGGTTTAAATTCCTCTAAGAATCTGTTAAGTGTTAGGGGTTCTTGGTCCCCAGCTTGACACGAAGGTTCCGGTTTGTCTGGGCCACTCGAGGCTCGGGATTTCTTTGAGACCTTCTCAGGAGTGGCGGGGGGGTATGTTTCTGTGGGGCTTTCTTCATATAAGCCTCCATTTACCATACAGATACCCAAAACAGGAGCACAAGCTGTTTAGAGACAAGGAGAACTCATAGGCAGGGGAATTAGATGAAATTTAGCAGTATTAAATGACGAGTTTATATTCGGGAGGCAGGATCTTAGTGGAGGAGCATCTACTCAGCACTCTGCATCACGTGATCTCCCCAATACCTACTCTTCTTCTACGCTGCCACACCTGGCTTGGGGCCTGGAGCTTTAGCTTCTATGACCTGCCTTCACCCGTTCAGGCTGGGAGGTTTACCTACTTACACTCTAGGCCTGCCTCGTTCAGCTCAGGGCCTGGATATTCACAGCTTCTACGGCCTGCCTTTGCCCATTGGACTGGGAGGTCTACCTACTACTCACCTGCTTCTCCGACCTGCCTTCGCCCCTCAGGCTGGGAGGTCCCCCACTTGCCTCTACTTTGCCTTGCCCAGCTTGGGACCTGATGATTCCATTCTACTTATGCCTATCTGCTTCTGCTGTCTCAGCCATGGACTTCCTGATGCTTCGCCTTTCGGGACATTAGTTACCATCTCACCTTTGCTCCCTTACATGCCTGGTGACTCCTACATCTCCGACTCGTTGGATGGTCCTCAATCTCCACCGCCTTCAGATTGCCTCAGTGCTCATTCAGTGGCTTCCGGAGTTGCTGTCTTGGATGTTTTGCCCTGTCACCTCAGCGTGGAATTCTAGCTGCTTCCAGGACTTGGTTGGTGTCCCCTGCGGACTTCGTTTTCCTGCTCGTGCTCTACCAACTTTGGACCCATGCAACTGCTACTTCATTGGACTCCACTTCTTCAGTTATCTCCATCTTGGACTCTTCAGGGCTCATCTGCGTCATGCCTCAAATTTGCCTGCCTTCCATTCTCCATGTTATTCCTCCTGTACTGTGGCCATATCTCCATCTCAGTCTCTTCTGGGTGATTACGTGCTTCTCCAGCTGATGGATTCCTGCGCATCGTCGAGGGACTACATCACTTGATTTCTGCCAGCAGTCATTCCTGGGTCTAGCTGGGTCTCTCATACTGGAATCAGCTGCCTCTCTCCTCTCCTGCCAGCTCTCTAGGCTACGTTTCTTCAGGGGCTGGTTGCCACGTTCTGTTCCTTCTCCTTTGCCTCTGTTGCTGCCATCCTGCTCCTACTACCTTTCATTTGGATTCAGTTTGACTGCCTTCCTTTGGGCTCACCTCATTCTACTACTTGGATGCTTCATAAATCATACTAGGGTATCCAATTATCATATATAGCATGACATTATTCCAGCTCAGCTCTACAGCCGTTGCTTCATATCAATTCCTACAAGATTATATTTCTTATCAGAATTGAATTCGTCACTCAATAACCTGGCCTCAAGCCTTTTCTCATTCTTCGTATTATACAAGCCCTATTAGACACTTGGAAGTCGTACTACTTCTAATTCATTCTGCCTCATAGACATCAAGCTTGGATGCAATTATCTTCTAGTCTCCTGTATTGATTTCGTCAGTCATCAACTTCATCTCAAATATCATTTAAATCCTTGGATTATGCCCTCTATCAACTGAAGTACGGAAGATGGTTCTTCAATATTTACTCTCTATCATTCAGAATTATACATGGATTCTCGGCCTCGAACTTTGTTGGAAGGAAATCATTCAATGGACATCTACAGTTCAGCTTTCTTAAGCTCCATTCATCTGGATTGAATTCTACTAATTAGAATTCAGATTTAGCTGATTAATTTAGTATAATTAGGATCTCTCTCCTTTAGTATGCCCAGAAGGACGGGCAGGTCAGAAGCCATGGGTCCTCAGAGGTTTCCCCCCAAGGGGGGGTTTCCTCTCCTAAGTGCTACTGGTCACACTCTCCGGAGTTGGAGGAGGTGATCGTATATTCTTATCATTAAGATGTTATGCATGACTTCTTCAGCATTCAGTTACTGAACAATCATTGATATTTATTATTTTTAGGGCTCCATAATTCTAATCCAAGCCTCATTCCTACAGGTGGGATACAGAGAAAGGCCAAAACCATCAAATATTATCAAACAACTCAATTCAAGCATCAAAGTACCTAAGCACAAATCATTCTATGCTGTGCTTTGTATCCACCAACCATCTACATCATTCCACCATATGTTACATAAGCACTGAGCTATGAACCACACATAATTGAATGGCTTGCCTGTAATTATGTGGGGGAAGAGCTCCTCTCCCACAGCCTATTTAAATAAATCAACAGACTTCTGCTCTGCTTAGAGCAAGTCACATTCACCCACCATCCTCCCTGACACCTCCTCCTTCTTCGGCACTCTTGGCCCACCGGGGGCGGGGGCTCCATAATTCTAATCCAAGCCTCCTTCCTACAGGTGGTATACAGAGAAAGGCCAAAACCATCAAATATTATCAAATGACTCAATTCAGGCATCAAAGTACCTAAGCACAAATTATTCTATGCTGGCCTCTGTATCCCCCAACCATCTACATCATTCCACTATATGTTACATAAGCACTGAGCTATGAACCACACGTAATGGACTGAGTTGACTGTTTTGTGGATTGTTACAGCTACTGTAACTGATATCTGTGCTTAAGACCCTGTACACATCAGGTTAGTTAAAATATTTTAAGGTGCTTGAAAGGTTTTAACTAGTGCAAGCATGGTGCCCATCCGCATTTAAGCACGGTTTCAAAGCGTGTTAGGAAACCGTGCTTAAACCCTGCTGGGAGCTAGTCTTAAGGCTGTTTTTAATCAGAGTTTGATGAGGGAAAGTGTGTTACCTTGTAGTGTGGATGGGCATCTGCATATTGCTCATCTAGGAAGTGTGTTAACAGTCATAGAGAACCCGTTTTTAAAAACATTACTGGAGGCAGACGCAGACGGGAGTCGGCTGTGGTGTAACCGAGTTAAAACTTGGTTGAAGACTGATCTGGATGGGCTGCTGTGGTGAGTTTAAAAATGTTTAGAAAACATTTTTAAAAACGGAACAAATCTTACTTGCTAATGTGTACAGGGCCTAAGACAGTGGTGCAGAAACACAGAGACATGTGCATAAAACAAGTGTACGCTAGGATCCTCATTAATTGCCAAAGGAACCAGAGTGTGTTAGGGGACCTCACTGTGAACCCATGTGCTTACGTCTCTCCATGCTGCCGCAATATCTTGATTTGAAGGAGAGGCAGTACATAGGCTCACTAGATACAATTAAAAGGCAGGGTGTTTTTTTAAAGCTTTATTTCATTCACTTTCAAGTGAACATTTCTTCTTGGTTTTCATTTGTGCCCTTTAGATTATTTAGCTAGTAAAAAATGAATAGAAAAGGATGGCCTTTTCTTCTTGCTTGAACAAATGGGATGGCAAAATAAATCTGGTGAGTGGTTTGCAGGCTTACACTGCCCACTACAAAGACCCATCAAAGCTGAACAGGAAAAGGAAGCCCCACCTAGTACCAATATTTGCTAAAAATAATAAGAAATAGGTGTCATTTAATAAAGTATTAAAAGAGATTGCAAAGTGGAGTGCTTTGGGGAAGTATTAATCATGGAGCATGGAGCACGTATTACCTGCCATGGAACAAGGCAACTTCATTGTTAAATCAATTGTTCAGATACTTTTGGAGTAACTCCCTACTATTTTCACAACAACTAATAGCCTGTGTTTACTCATACTTAACATAGCCAGCGCAGTATTACAGACAAACCAGATACAAACAGGAAACAAGTGATAGGGTTAAGCTCATATTGGCTTGGGGATCCCAAAGATGGATTTGACTTGATGGCCATTTCCAGGAGTGGACATATTTCATTTACATCGTGTAATTTTATGCTTTTTTTTTTTATAACAGGCTAACTGTAAGCCCTATCTCCCTACCCTATCTGTCTTATTTTTTTGAAAGCATATGGTAACCAGATGAGTCCCCCATCCAATATTTAATCTTCTGCATTAGAGAGGTTTTGCAATCTCATTAAAGCCCCCAGGAACTCCCATATACTGCTGTGAGCAAATGTTGTTGTTTAATATTGGGGGCTACCTTAGATGACACAGGCACAGACACAGACTCACACACACACACACACACACACACACACGCTCACTCTGTTTCTCTCTCTCTCTCTGTCTCTCTCTCTTAAGCAGTCAAAAAGGAAAGGCCTTTCTTCACTACATAGACTGTCTGCACATGGCTCCCCTTTTGATTAGATGATACAGGACACACCATATGTTACTTTGGTGAAGTCAGAGGTGCATATGGACAACTGAGGGGGAGACACAAAAGCAAAGACAAGTCCTTGGATCTTGCACAAACAGGCTAGCCCATTATTTACACATCCCTGGGATTGAGTATTCAGCAACCTGTAAACAAATAATTTATATTATTGTAATGGCAGCTACAAAGTAGGGGGCACAATGCATTAAAAGGTGCATGGTACATCATGCCACCCAACACCTCCTGCTGTATAGATGTCTGGTCTCAGGCATGGGCTTTTCCCAAAGTCACTGCGAGTTTGCTAGTAAAATGATACTGTGATTTGTAGTGACACACGCTTAGTCAATATGTATGTATAATCTTCCAACAGTGCAGCTGTTCTTTGTAATATACATAACCCCTCATATAATACTTGTGTTTAGAGCAATGCTATTCCTCCTCAAGATGGGAGCCTCCACCCATTCCCACCCCAATGGCATCAGTCTCATTGACAACTGCTGCATTTCATGAGTTTATTGTCAGCTTCAACAGATGCACATTGCTACAAAATAGAAATAATCACACACACAAAAAAATGTGGTTGGATACATATGTCAAGCCCCAGGTGCCATATGCATGTCTTTGTGGAGAGAAGCCAATTCAAATATTTTTTTTAGAACAAATAGCTCAAATTGTATGGCTCTGGAAGTGACAGCAACCATATATCTTTTTCCAGAGAGCTCTGTGTGTCTGCATCTGTTCACATAGGTCCAGAAGGGACTTGCATAAATGAGGACATGATTCCGCTATTTCAAAAAGAAAGAGATTCTTCGCAACAAAAATGTGTTAATGCATCAGTTAGGGTTCAATGTAACACCACACAGCAGAAAAAGGAAAAAATGTTTGGGTTTTGTTTCTCCAGAGTCTTGACAAATCAGTGGTGGGGTCGTCCTTGGAGTTGTCAACCCTAATGTCCACCCCTTCCCTAGAGCAAACAAGATCAGACATGGAGAAATCTACAAAAAAAAATATGTTGGCAATATGTGGTGAGACATACTTCTTTACCTTTAAAGAGTGAAGCACTATGAGACAGTGAACAAATCCAGAAGCAAATGGTTTGAAATCTTTTATTGGACAAACTTAGATGTTACAGAAAGAACAAAGTGCCTAAGTTTTCGGACCAACCAAGTCCTTCCTCAGAAGCTTATGACAGTTATTTAGAAAATCCCATACTATTAACTCCCAGATCATACATAAAAAAAACAGAAAGAAATCTTCATTGGTTTAAAATACTAATTTAAACCATAACAGCAGTTTAACTCAGAGGAATCACTTTTCACCAGTTTTATTTATTTATTTATTTATTTATTTATTGATTATGCATTTTGTTGCTGCCATCCTGCCCGGTGGATCCACCCAGTCACAGATCCCCGCTTCCACTCCCACATTATCCTTTGACCCCTCAATACCCACTGGCTTACCCCCCAGGGTGGGGTTGTGGCACCATACCCCTGCAGTGCCGCAGATGATGGGACAGGTCAAGGGGCTAGCCTGGCAGTTGATAGAAGCTGAAGCAGGCTTCATTTAGGGCAGCCAGCAGCATCTTGTTTTCCCCTAGTTATGTTGGGGTGGGGGTGTGCAATGATATCCAGTGTCCACCCCGCCCTGAGCTACGCTGGTGTTGGTGTGATCATTACACCCAGCCTCCACTAGGTATCCAAATCATACCAAGCACCCCCCCACCGGAGAAAGAGAGCAGTCATCGTATGCTCAGTTCTTCTCCTTCGGCCGACCCTCTGGTGTCCCTGGTCCATTCCTGAACCAGAGTCACTGGTGTCACAGGAATGCAACCTGCCCCTACACCAGTGGGCCATCTTTCACCAGTTTCTTTTAAACTAAGGAGCCTTTGAGGGTCAAATGTCATCCAACTGAGATAAGGACTCTTCAAGCAGAAAGCTCCACTAGCATACATTATGAATGTCTCAGTGTGTTTCATGAATACATTCTAATGAAAAGCAAGAACTTTAGATTCAATACTAACTTAAGTACATCTTAAAATGTGATATTAATGTATGTTAAAACAAGCAAAAATATATATATAACAGAGGTTTTCTATATATGGCATAAAGAGGGTTTAAAGCAGAGTTTCCCTAGTGTGAGCAACTGTTTCACATATTCTTACAATATACAACCTATCTGGAGACATTTCCCAGTTATACACTTAATTAGTTACTATATTCCATAAACCATAAGCTCTTCAGTGCTGTAACATGATATTATATAAGATAATATCAATTGTCAGTATAAAAGCCACATAAAAAAAAACTGTCAAGGACCCCTAAGAATATGAGACAAGGCATCCTAATATGTTAAGGGTTCAATATGTACCAATCACTATAATATAATCCAATGGAATTCAACCTGTCAAAAATAAACCCAAGTAAATGGAATCATGCATACCAATATGTACAGAGTTAAAAAATGTGATGATATATAATCAAACTACTATATGTACGGTGACAGTCTAAGGAATCTGAATAAAAACACAATGGAAATCCCTCCCCTTCCCCCTCCCCGTGGAAGGTATTTAGTTAGAAGGAAGTAAATATTCACTATGAACATGAGCCAAGAGTCCTAACACACCATCATTTACATCAATCACTGCAATATTTACCCAACAGAATTAAATCCATCAAGGACCCCCAAGCGGGGAGGTCACGTGATGCTAGCTCCTTGAATGGCTGTGCTGTCTCTGGGCTCCCACCACCCATCAGCCTTAACCTCTAATTAAAGCGGTTCTAGACGACCAACATGGGAAATAACTACATTAAGCTGCTTCTTAACCTCTGCCTGTTGGCCTTTGTGCGTTCTTTCACTGCATCCTGCTACTACAAATAAGGATGGATGCAGAGACGAAACAGGCCGCGATGCGGCACACACCTCCTACTACGCCAGAAAAGCTACCCAAAAAGGCGAGGAGCCAGACCAACAACAACTCGAGCAAATCAGGCGGTGCTGCTTCCTCAGCGAGCCTTCTTACCAAAGAGAAATTCTTGCAAGAAATCGCGCCGCTACGAGAAGTACTGAATGACATCACTAGTGAGTTAAAATCGATCAGGGGAGATCTTACCTCCCTCACAACCAGGGTGTCCGACTCCAAAGCCAGGATCCTGTCCCAAGAAAAGTGGAGGGGCACAATTGACCCTGAAATCGTTGCTTTAAAACAACAAGTGAAGAAGCTGCAGCTTAAAACCGAAGACCTGGAGGGTCGTAGCAAGCGAAACAACCTACTAATACTGGGCCTGCCCAAGCTAGAAGAAGGCGTGGATCCCATTGCCTTCCTCCAGAAATTCTTGACAAAAATCGTTGGCCCCTCGCCTCTCAATCCGCATTACCACCTGGAAAGAGCCCATAGGTCTCTGAGACCAAGGCCCCCACCCGACTCTCCTCCCCGGCCAATCATTGTCAAATTCCTCAGTTACATCGAAAAACAACATGTACTCACGAAGGCTCATGAGCTGCAAGCTATTATGTGGGGCCCTACTAAACTACGAATTGCTCAAGACCTTCCAGTGGAGACCAGACAGAAGAGAACGGCATTTCATCCAGTAGTACAGAAACTCATCGCGGCAGGTATCCCCTTCAGGATGCTATACCCCGCCACCCTTAAGGTCACGATCGATGGCTCCTCTTCGACCTATGATTCTCCTGATCTTGCCACCAAAGACTTAATCTCCAAGTTGCCTAACTTGTTTAAAGACAAATGACTGGACTATTAGTAACTCAGTGGCCAGGCTTGTTGCCTAAATTTCGGAATTTACATGTTGCTGTGCCATCAATCCTTATTTACCTGGTGTAATTGATAGCTGTCTCGCGTTCTGAGAGGCTGGGGTATCCAGGGGTTTTCAGCGTTAGTTGAGGTAGGCAGCGGTACTTTCGGTCCCTGTAGCAACTTTGGAACCACTGGGAGGTTGTCTCATTGCTCTGCCTGACAGAGTCGGAGGCGGACCGGCTTAGATCCCACCGCATAATCTGCCCCTTGGGGAGCAGCATCAAAACAGCCTCATTACCTGGTCCTGTCCCCACTCTCATTCCTAGCACTCAGCCTCCCGTGGTCTGCAGATTCCTACACAAGGGGGTAAGTCCGGGGCCTTGTCCCTTTCACGCAGTTGACACAGGTGGTCACCACTTAAGGAGACACCTCCCTGGTTGTTTTTCTTTTTTCTTTCACTCCTGTGGTACCCACGGATACTTAAGGCCGCTGTCCGACTGTGGCCTAAAGAGAAGGGCTGGTGGGGGGGGGGGATCCCAGAGACGCTCAGGGCTGAGGGAAGCTGCCTCACGAGCTTATAGGGGGGGATATGGCGACCCCAAGTCCTTTGGCTGGGGCTCTCTTGGTAATTCTAGCTGGCCATTTCTTGCCTGCAAGTTGTTCCCATGTTCCATGAGAACCTGTAGTATTACTGATCATCGGGCTATGATAGCCCTGGGGTTTGCCATTGGGTTCTGGTCTCTAGACTCATGTCACTGGATTTCCCAATCCCTTACCGGACACGTCTGGCACCAGGCTGTATATAGTTCGCTGGGCTTTTTGGGGGGAGACGGGGGGTTCTATGTGGCTGGAATGTTCAAAACTTCAGATGTTTCATTCTAATACGTATTCCTACTGTTGGACCGTTACACACCAGAGATCTGGGTTGATTTTCTTTCAGTTTTTAACCAGACTGGTTGGGGGGGGTCAGAGTGTGCTTTTTCTTCCTGAATAATGTCAGAGGCTTTACTGTGTTTCTATCTATCTTACTGTTTTTGAAATGGCTATAAATTCAATTAAATTGGCTACTTGGAATGTGCGAGGGCTCAGGGAAAGAACCAAGAGGATTCAGGTGTTCAATCATTGTGATTTACTCAAAGTTGAGATACTTATGCTTCAGGAAACCCATTTATTTAAGAGTGAAGTAAAATGGCTGGTCAGATCGGGCTTCTCTCAAGTTTTTGCAGCGAGCGGGTCAGGATCCAGCAAGGGGGTTGCCATCCTTATCAAAAATTATGTTACCTTCTTGTCAGAGGAGACACTGACTGACCCAGATGGAAGATTCATCCTGGTCAAAGGCTCCCTCAACAACTGTAAGGTAGTCCTTGGTTCCATTTATGGTCCAGTAGGAGGGAGCTCTGAGTTTTTAATGACTCTAGCGGACAAACTAGGTACCCTCCTACCCTCACAACTCATTTTGGGAGGAGACTGGAATGTCCCACCATGCCATTCCCTGGACAGGTCTCAAGATTCTAACCGTTCAGCAACTCCGGTTCAAAAGTCCTTAGTGGACTTTGTGCAGCTATTAGGGCTATGTGACCCTTGGCATCTCATTAACCCCTCCCTCCGATCTTTCTCCTTTTTTTCCCAAGTTCATCACTCCTGGACCAGAATAGACTACATTTTAATTAGTAAATCTCTCCTCCCTGGCCTTCTCCAGACCAGCATTGAGCCGATAATACTGTCTGACCATGCCATAGTCTGGGTGAAGATCTCTCCTGACCCCAACTTCCAATGTGACACGGTCTGGAAACTCAACACCCAGCTTCTTAAAGAACTCCAAACCGTTGCCCGCATAAAAACTCTCATTTCTAATTTTCTCGAGATCAATATGAATTCCACCCCGAGGATCGACATTATCTGGTGCTCCCTGAAATGCTACCTTAGAGGGGAATTAATTAAGTTAGCCTCAATAAGGAAAAAAAACAGGCAGGCTTGTGCTTCCCTATTACTGGCCAAAATTAAGGAATTAGAGAGCTCCTACACTCCCTCCTCTCCCCTGGCCTCTCTTGAATCCCTTTTAACAGCAAAGAATGAGTACGCTGATCTACTCAAGGAGAGAGCTGAGTATACCATATTAAAAACTCAATCTAAATACATTGAGCATGGCGAAAAAGCCGGCAGGCTTTTGGCCTTAAGATTATGCACGATAGAGAGTTCAAGACTAATCCCGGCTTTGCAAACCCCTGAGGGCCTAACCAAAACCACACCTAGGGAAATCACACAGATCTTTGAGGACTTCTTTATAGCAGTCATTCCCCCCGGTGTCCCCTCTGGACATAGAGACCTATCTAGCAGACCTCAACCTCCCCCACCTCTCAGTATACCACAAAAACACCTTTGCTTCTCCTATTACCCTTTCTGAAATCGAGGATGCCATTACCTCTCTCACTCCGGACAAGGCACCTGGCCCTGATGGTTACCCCTCGAACTTCTACCAAACTTTCTCTAAAGAACTTGCCCCCTTAATCCTTAAACTGTATAACCAAATGCTCAATGCTGAGATAACAGACCCCACTTTACTTGAAGCCACAATTGTGTTAATCCTTAAGCCTGATAAACCACCTGAAGACCCTGCAAGCTACCGTCCCATTTCTCTCCTAAACTGCGATATGAAGATCCTATCCAAGATCCTAGCTGAGAGGATCAAGGAGGTCTGGATTCACCTCCTCAGCCTGGAACAAGTCGGATTTGTTCAAACCTGCTCCCCAGCAGACCACCTCAGAACTCTTTCTCATATCTCACATGCTGCCCAACTATCCCATACCCCAATGGCCTTGATTTCCTTGGGTGCTGAGAAAGCGTTCAACAGAGTCAACTGGACTTTTCTCTGGGTAACTCTGGCCAAAATGGACTTCCCAACTGTCTTCCTCAAGTGGATCCAGGTCTCATATAACTCCCCCTCGGCTAGGATCTATTGCAACAGCGTCTTCTCCCCAATCTTTTACCTCCACACTGGCACCAGACAAGGCTGCCCGCTCTCACCCTTTTTGTTCAACCTGTACTTAGAGCCTCTTCTTCTCAAACTCAAACACTCCCCGCACATCCATGGTTGCCCGGTACAACAACAGAAGCTGGTGCTATCTGTCTACGCAGATGACATTTTGCTTCATGTTGCCCATCCTGCCAAATCATTAGGGCATGCACTCCAAATTATTACCCAATATGGCCGCCTCTCCCATTACAAGCTGAACATATCAAAATCAGAAGCATTCCCTCTGAACTCCTCTATGTATAAACAGGACCTCACTAAGTTTGGTATGAGATGGTCCCCCAAGTCAATCAAATATTTGGGCATACACTTTACTTCGGATCCAATTCTGCTCAAGAAGCTCAACTTAGACTACCTCAAGGCCAATATTCAGTTGGACTTACAAAGATGGTCTAAACTTCCCATCTCTCTTTGGGGCAGGATTAACATTATTAACATGAATGTCCTTCCCCGTATTTTTTACCCTCTCAATTTATTAGGCCTCTGGCTACTGCTCTCATATCTACGACAATTCCACTCTATCTTTTCGCAATTTATCTGGCAAAATAAAGCTGTCAGACGCTCCTTCTCTAAACTAGGCCTCCCTAAAGAGAAAGGTGGCCTTCGCCTCCCCAATCTAATACTCTATCACTGGGCTGCCCACCTTTCCAAGCTGGGCAGATGGTTCTCAGATTCAACTGCCAGCCCTTCTCCACTCTGGCTTCTGATCGAGAGGCAAATTCTCTTAGAGGCCAAGATAGGCCCAAAAACAATCTTCTATACCCTCATCTCTGTGCTTACACATTGGATCTCAAACCCAACCATTATCACATCTCTTAAAACCCTCTCCCAATGTCTTTACTTCCTCAAAATCCCACCCAAAACAGATCTAGCACAACCCTTTATCCTTAACCCCAATATTAGACTGGGTAGCTCGCTAATTGCTCCTGGCTGGCTCCCACAAATTAACGCAACAACAGTGGGAAACTTCTACTCCCAGGGCTCCCTTCTTTCTTCTCCTGACATACTAGCTAAATTTGATCTTCCTAACAATATGATTTTCAAGATATACCAACTAAGGCATCTTATAAATGCTAGTTTCGGTCCGGTTTACCGTGAATCACAGGTCAACCCCTTCCTTTCTCAAATTGATACGTTAGCTCCCAGATCTCACTCCATCTCATTAATATACTCCTACCTGCTGGACCTTAAATTCCCGAACCCGCTCGAAGGCTCTCGCATTTGGCTCTCTCTCTTTTACCGGACTCCACGCCCAACTGGTCCCGTCTATGGAAAGATCTGCACAAATATCATACCCAAGACAGATTCAGACTTACCCAATATCACATACTAAACAACATGTACTACACCCCAGTCAAACTGTCCCGTCTAAAAAAACTACCTCCCCACTTATGCTCCAGATGCTCACAAGCTGAGGGGAATTTGCTTCACATTTTCTGGCAATGTGACAAGGTAGCCCCCTTGTGGCATTCTATTCAGAACAACCTGGATCCTCTTTTAGGCCTTGGCAACCTTTTCACGGCCGATATATGCATCCTAGGCAACTACGCCACCATAGATTTTCAGGAACGTAGGTATCATATTGCCGTAATCTCTATGGTGGTCAAAAGGCTAGTCCTCAAGCATTGGACTGATCAACTAACCATAACATACACCGAATGGTTAAAAGACTTATCAATGTGCTTTAACATAGAGAGGCTCGCAGCTAGCTCTGGTAACCGCATGGATTTGTTTCACAAAAAATGGGACAAGCTATACACGCTTTATCTACACCATTGACCTCTTGGTTCGGGCTCTGATACCCTACCTGTCCTCCGTCTCTTCCTTTTTTCTCTTTTTCTTCCAGCTGTAAGCCTATCCCATGGTATCAATTCTGGCTCGACATTATAGCCTGTCTAACAACTGCATAGCACACTCGGGAGGGGTTAGGGTGGGCAATAATAAATGTAGTCCTGTTGTTACAGAATCCTAAATGTTGTAGAGGGATGTCTTGTGGGAGGGGGGATTGGGGGGGTTCGTTGTCCCCCCCCTTTTTTTTTTCTTTTTTCTTCTTGAGTGGCTAATTGTTTTGTTTTCCTCCTCCTTCTCCATGTACAGCTCTGTTTGGATTCGTTGTTTTGTGATATTTGCTAAAACTAATAAAGTTGAATTTCAAAAAAAAAAGGACCCCAAGTGAGTGAGTGAGATCATGCATCCTAATATGTTCAGAGTTCAAAAAAGTGACAGTATATAATCAAACTGCTATATGTAAAGCATCAGTCTAAGGAATCTGAATAAAAACCCAATGGAATTAACCCCCCTCCCCAGAAAAAACTAGCTAGAAAAAAGTAAATCTTCACAATGTGTATGTGTGTGAACTAAGAGTCCTAACACACTGCAACTTCATTATGTCATGCACCTGAATCTAAGTCTACCTCAATATAACCACAACGCCCCATCATACTCTCATCACATGCACAACCTCACCCCTCATAAAAAAACTTACCGCCCCCCCTCCACCCACGCACACATAGTTCTTTGGTGAGAAACCAACATGTTGATAATCAGTTAAAATGGGCTCTATACATATTAAAAAAAAAAAAAGACACGCTGAAGTCATATTATATGTGCATCCTTTGAAGTAAAGGTCTGTGGAAGTTTAAGTAGAATAATGTGACATAAACCCCAAATCTATGTTCATACTATCTTTCACCATATTGAGAAGTAAAATAAACCTGGTCTCAGAAGCCCATCTCTGTTGTGTACTTTTGAAATATTCTTTTAAGACCATAACTGAAATATCTGAGATTGAGTGGTCATTCTGAGAGAAGTGTCACCCCACTGGTTTTTCAGTCATCTTCAAATTAATAGTATGTTTGAGCGCATTCATTCTAGTGTGGAGTGCTTACTTTGTATGTCCTACATACCCTGTGTGAGGACATCTCTTGCATCGAATGCAATGAACCACATTCTTTGATGTACATGTATAATTCCTTTGTATCCTGAATTGTCTATTTTGTGATTTATCACATAATCTGAAGTGAAAATGAGTGCACAAGTCTTACATCTGAGCTGATTACAGGGTTGTGTACCATTTAATGTCATGGTATTCTGTTCTGGTCTAAGTTTACTCCTAATAATCAGGTTGGCTAAATTAGGTGGCTGTTTAAAAGACAGTAGTGGTAGTTCTTGAAAAATACAATTTAGGGTCTCATCCTCACTAAATATTGGATGGAGGTCCTTAATAATCTTATATAGAAGTTTAAGGTCAGGGTGATAAGTAACTGCTAAGGGTATTCTGTTGGTAGTGGTCCTTTCTTTATACTGAAGTAATTGTTCTCTTGGTACCTGTGTTGCACGTTCTACTGCTCTGTCAGTTTTCCTGCTCAATAAAGGTGTTTTTCAGCATAGCCAAATGTGTATCTCTGTCTTCCTCATTTGAACATATGATGATACCGTAGTGCTTGACTGTAGATGTCAGATTTTTTGTGTGGCTCAGGTGATTACTATTCCTGTGTAAGTATCTCTGCCTGTCTGTTGGCTTCCTGTAAATACATGTATGAAAGGTTCCATCCTTGATGGCGAGACAGTGATGTATTTTTCATTTTTCCTTTTGCTCATTAGAAAGTTTTCTGTTATAGTATTGTGCTGGATGTGTGGAATAGCACTCTGACTGGCAGCTGGTATATCTAGCTCTATTCCTCTGACTACATAATCAGCATTGTGATCTCAGTGACTGTGACATCACAGGTGACTAGCCCGGTAGCTGTTGAGTGGCTCTTCCAGAACAGCTATGATGTCACAGTCAGTAATGTCACAATGCTGATAATATAATAGAAGGAATAAAGCTAGATATGTAAGGTGCCTGGCAGATTGTTGTTGCACACATCACATCAACTAACATCAGATAAACCCTTTCTAATTAACCAAAGGGAAAAGAAACGGTACCTCCGATATAAATGATAATAACTGTCTGTTTTTAAAAACTAATATTAGTTTTAGGCAGTACACTAGCTCTTTAATTATGCGTTTTTATTAATGTACTTTTAATTCTTTCTTCTTCATGTATTTTTTCCTTACCCCATCACCCCAAGGATGCATCTGGAAACAAGCTAACAGATCAGTATGTCCTTCCTTTTGGAGGCAGTATAGTGTAGTGTAGTGGTTAAGGGCACTGAGCTGCAAACCTGGAGATCTGGGTTTGAATCCTACAACCTCCACTTGCATACTGTCTGATTCTGAACAAGTCACTTAAGTTCCGTGTGCTCCCAGGTCGCACCTGGAAACAAGCATCGGCTTAGTGGGCTTTACCTGGTTAAACAATTTCCCCTTTTCCCTATCTGGTTAAACTTTTGAAATAAATAATTAAGAAAACCACTACAGGTGAGAGACCTTTCACCTGTTTAGCTCCCCCACTGTGGAACTCATTCCTTCCCCTATCAAAGCCTGCCAGGTCATTATTTCAAGCATGCCCTCAAGGACACCACCTCGACTTAACTAGATGCAAATGCTTATCACAGGTTAGTTGATGTGTGATGAAACTGATGTGTCTGTTTTCTACTGGTTGCACTTTTATTGGTTATATTTGAGTACATAGCGATGCCTATCCCTTGAATTCTTGCCATTGGGCTGTTTCCTCATGAGTTTTGTATCTAGTGACTAATTCAGTATTCATTGCAAACTGTATTATTTTTGCTATCACTTTCCTGTTTTTGCCTTGAATAACTGGACAGGAATTGTTTAGTCTCAACTTTGTCTTTCACACTGTTGATTGTGGATTGCTTTTATGTTCCTGTATGAACAGTAACTATAGGTCATCCCTGAAAAAGAGATTTTGGTTCTGGGGACTACCTGATTATCAAAAATCAATCACTCAATCAATTAATAGATAAATACATTTTTAAGACATCCTAAAAATTACTCATGAACATTCCCAACCGTAAGTACAAAATACTTAATACTTGGTACAATACTTGGTTTCTTTAGACAGAAGGAGGCATTTGCCCATTTAGGCCCCATACACACTACAGACCAATTTTAAAATGTTTTTTTAAAACATTTTATAAATCGGTCCCTAGCACAGTTGTCAGAGCATCCACACTGCATTCCAACAACTGTACTTGCCTGAGCAGGTTCCCAGGCATGATTGCAGCACCAGCTGAAAGCATTATGGGTGTCACAGTGCATGATGGGACATCCATGATCGGGCACCAAAAAGGATCACATAAAAAAAAAAAAAACATCGGCAGAATCCGTGCGTCATTGCCAGCTCAACAGTACCAGTTGAGTTTTTTTATCCTGCAGCTAAAAAAATGGCTTTTTTTTGTAGGAGGGGTTGCCTTAATTTGTATTACAGTATGGCTTGTGTACACACTGCTGTTAACATGGATTAAGGCAACCGTGTTTGTCTAAAACCGTGCTAAAGACTACCTCCCTAGTAGGGTTTTAGCATGGTTTTAGAACACGGTTGCAACACGCTTTCAACCATGTTACAGTGTGTACACAAACTGTGTTCCAAGAAATGAAAACAGTTTAAGGCAGTTAAACCATTTTAAGCTCCCTAGTGTATACAGGGCCTAATATTGTTTCCCACTCCTAGTGGGTATAGTTACATTCCCTTTTTTTAAGAATGTATTCAATATTTATTTTTAAATATCTGAAAGGATTCTGCCTCCACTACTTCCTTTGGCAAGATATTCTGTTTTTCTCACCACCCTTTGTGTGAAAACTTCCTTCTTTAATTGGTTCTTATGAGATCTTAAGTATTTCCTCTGTCTATGTATTGTATACCTAATTCAGTCATTAGTTCACTATCCCCCAGAACTTTATACAGTTGTAACATATCTCCTCCAAGTCTTCTCTCTTCCAATGTAAAGAATCCCACCTTTACCATCCTTTGTACATATGTCTTCCTCTTAAATTTATGACATGTAATGGTTCTCACTGCACCTCTCTCCAGTAATTCCCTGTACCTTTTTAAATATGGATTCCAGAAGGGAGTTCTATTGTCCACATGTGGCCTTACTAAGTCTTATATAAAGACATTATGCACTGCTCATTTCTAGTAATAAAGGATTTCTTTATGCAACTGGTTAGTCTGTTTGCTGTTATCATTACCTTTTCACATTGTTTTTCAAGGGACATGTTGCTACTTATTAATACTCCCAAGTCCCTCTCAGTCTCTACTTTTTTAGCAGTTTTCCCTCTATACTGTATTCTCTCATTGGGTTGTTTCATCCCAGATATAATAAAAAAACGCCTATTTTTCTGCATTAAATGTAATTTTGTAAGTGTTTGCCCAGAGTTCAATCTCCTTTAGATCCTTTGTTATTCACATTTGCTAATCTTGTTCACCTCACCCTCTAACTTCCAATTTTTAATGTTGCTATGCATGTCACCAATGTATGGAGAGAGAAAAGTGTGGGTCCCAGGAAGGACCCCTGTGGGACCCCACTTGTGATCCCTCATATCTGATACTGCATTTTTTTATTCTAACCTGTTGTGTTCTGTTATCAAACCATCTATTTACCCAGGTTACCATTTTACTACCGATACCCATGCTTTCCATCTTCTTTATCAGACCAAAGTAAAGTAACTTATCAAATGCCTTAGTAAGGTCAAGAAAAATTATGTTAACTGGGATATTTTTGTCTGGACTGCTACTGACTTGTTCATAAAAAGCAATCAGTGTTGTCATGGGTGATCTACTGGAAATAAAGTCATGCTGTGTACAGTCCACCAACCCCTTTTCCTTAATTTCATTCTCAATTTCTCCTTTACTAATGTTTCAAGTGCATTACAAAGGATTGCTGTTAAGCTGACAGGTCTAAAATTTTCCACCATATTCTTTTTACCTTTTTTGAATATTGGAACAACAATAGCACACCTCCAATCTGCAAGAATCTCTCCCATATCATATAATATATTGTAAAGTGTAGTTATTGGGCCTCTTATGCAATCATGTGTTTCCTTCAGTAATTTAGGGTGTAACCTGCCTGGACCCGGTGATTTATTTGTTTTGATTTTTGATAGAACTAACACTACTTCTCTTTTCTGTAAAGGTGTCCATCTTATTTATATTTACCTCATTCTCAATTTGTACTGTTGTGTTACTTTTCTGTTAAATACGGAATGGATGAAGTCATTTATCATGTTTGTCATCCTTGGGGGATCTCTTATCAATGCCACCTTACTCATTATCGGTCCAACAGTCTTTTCTTTCTCTTTGCTGTTATTCACATATGCGAAAAAATGTTGTTATTAGCTTAAGTGTGTACTGTTTTGAATTCTACTTTGTTTGTTTCCCTCCTCATCAATTTTTTTTAAAACTGTGACTTGTATGTCTGTCTGTCTGTTGTCTTCACTGGGCAAATTCTTAGATATGATGTATGCTTTTTCCTTTTTCCTAATCTGTTTTCGTACCCTATTAGTTAGTCATGGCAGAATGTTCCCTCTTCTGTTGTAAATCTTCTTCACCAGAACATACTTGCTTTCCACCGCTAATAATTTATTTTTGGTTCTTAACCAACAATCTTCTACTGATTTTCATTCTATGTCTTTTTCCCCATTTCTGTTTTATCAGGCTGTCTCTAATTTTCTGGATATCTGCTTTGAAATAAATCTTAGTATCTGTTGTTCTTTCTGCTCTTACCATATCTGTCTTCATGTTGAATCTTATACTATTATGGTCACTGGTGCTCAGATTTTCCCGTTACTATATTATTTATTTCCAGAATAGGTTGGTTATAATAAGAGCTAGAATATTACCTTCTGTTGTCGGTTCTGTTACTTTCTGTTCAAGGCCCTCATTTAACAATGTTGTTATAAAGTATTTCTCGTATTGTGACCAACCACTTAGATCTGACCAGCTAATGCCTGAAATATTAAAATCTCCCATAACAATTAGATTTCCCATACAATATGCCTTAGTAATCTCTTTCAAGAATTGCTGATTATAGTTATGATCACTGTTAGGTGGCCCATAGCAAATTCCCAATATTATCTTTTTGCCCTTATCAGTTACCAGCTGTATCCAGATACTTTCCAACTCTGAATCATCATAGATGCCTTTTAGCTTCAGGTGAGGATTCTTGTTGGAGGTGCAGTTTTGGGTGAACATTCTCTGGTTCTATATAGAACCTAATTTTGTTACAAAAGGTTCTGATATTCAGTTTCTTTTCCAAACCAATCTGAATACATTTGCACATTGTTTGTTAATTACCCATTTCAACAGAGAGCTTTTTCGTGGTTCTGAATTTTAAGACCTGAACAAGTTTCAGTGTGGTTCTAAGGGCAACTGGTGAGATTTAGATCTGGGTCTCCAGATTCACGTTGCAGCTACAGTAGGCTCTCTAAGCACTACACTACACTATACTGTTCAGCTGGGACATGGTTATATTTAGTAACAGTAGAATTTTATTTTTTTATAAGAGGAGAGCTGCCACCTGGCCCAAACACGGGTCACTGGCATGGTGTGAGGTAAGGCACTATACAGCACCTCAGCTCTCTGTGCCATGGGACCAGTAGTACAGTAGAATTTTTTTGTAGTTAATCTTCTTTCCTTATTTATGTTTTATGTTATCCCTGATGTTATTTTGTTTACAATCCTCTTTTATGCCTTAGATTCCTTTTAATTCTGTCACTTGTGCTGCTCATCATTTATTTTGTTCTCTGCAGTTCCTCTGTATGTTCTCTCTCTCCAAGTTCATTCATGAAATCTTTCTGCCATTTTCTCCCTCTTCCTTTTCAGAGGGATGGGTTGGCATCGCAGCCCATCTCTTGTAATCACTATATGAGTTTTTCCAAAAATTAGAGGAACTGTGAGAACTATTTAACGCAGGCCTATTTTTAACATGAAAATGGAACACTGGTAAAAATGTCACTTATTTTGCCATCTGCTGCACCTATCAGAAGTTCCTAGAGTGATGTCATTGTGTTGTGTGCAGGGATTTTGTGCATCTGCTCTGCCCAGTGTGCCTGGGAAAAGCAGCTTATTTCATTTCTGGCTGTGCTGAGGAGCACAATGTGTTGGCAAACCCCACCTGCCATCCCTCTGTGTGGTCTTCCGCCTGCAAATCTTCTCTTTCTGGCCTGGCACTGTCTTCCTCCATACCACCTGTTGCAACAAGAGAGTTGGAGTTTGCCTCCACCACCTGTCACCATGATAGAGACTTAAGCAAAAAACCATGACAGGATGTGTGTTATGCTGGAATTTACTGAAGCCTGGTGTGGTTTGATTATGAGGTCGCAGGCCAAGTGACCAAATCCGCACCAGAAGTGGGTAAATCCCAGCATAACAAACACCCAGGAGTGGTTTATTATGATTATACAATGTCTTGTAATAAAGAAAATGTAAAATAAATTATCTAAGATGTTCTTTTTTTATTTTTGTAACCTTTTTTTTTTTGTAAATTGTGCTTCCTCCCTATTATACAGTCCCATGTTGCTAGGCAGATTATGGTTAAGGTAGTCCTGTGCATGGGTGGATACTGGGGGGGTGGCCCCCAAACATACCAACTGACTTAAGTAATTTCACACATAAAATAAATCTCTAGGCTACACCGGCTGTGGCCATATCATTCATAACACTTTGGGCATTCTCACACCCATATGGTGGTGCGTCAGTGTGACAGTTGGCCAGTCCTAGACGGCACCGGAAGCAGAACATTTAGGTGGCAGCTCAGCACTCATCAAAAGTGGCTGAATGGTTTTCGCCTATCCTGGAAAGGAATACAGAACGCTGGGCCTGGTGAGCTGCTGGAAAAAATCACTGTGAGTAAACGACAAGGCCAGAAAGAGGGACCTCCCAGGGATCCCTTCATTGAAGGAGACAAGGGTGCTGTTTGTAACGCCACCTGCTGTGCTGCTGGTGCTGTGTAGGAGCTAGGAGAAGGAAGAGGAGCAGAGCAGACAGTTGCAGTTCAGTTGCTGCTTTGTTGTGTCACTGAAGCCGACATGGTGATAGAAACATAGAAACATAGAAGTTGATGACAGATATGACTGCAAGGCCCTTTTCTTTTTCTACCTTATAAATGTGCCATCGGCCTTTGCTCTGTCAATGGCCTATCTATTCATATTCATCTGTATTGCTCCCTTATGCCTATCCCATGCCTGTTTGAAGCCATGTACTGTATTCATATCCACTACTTCCTGGGGTAGGCCATTCCATGCATCCACCACCCTTTCTGTGAAAAAGAATTCCTCACATTACCCCTTTATCGGCCTCCCTCTACTCTCATGCTGTGTCCTCTTGTCCTGCTATTTTTGTTATACTGAAACATGTTCGACTCTTTCACTTTGTTAATGCCCTTAAGGTGTTTGAATGTTTCAATCATATCACCTCTCTCCCTCCTTTGCTCTATGGTATACATATTGAGCTCCATTAATCTGTCCTCATATGTTTTCTGATGCAGTCCCTGCACCATTTTGGTTGTCCTTCTCTGGACTGCCTCAATTTGGTTAATATCCTTGTGAAGGTGTGGCCTCCAGTACTGCATGCAGTACTCCAGATGGAGCCTAGCCAGTGTCTTGTAAAGAGGGATTATTACCTCCCTCTTCCAACTTGTGATACCCCTACTAATACACCCCAACATTCCCCTAGCCTTATCTACTGCTTTAGTGGTCTGTTTGGATGATTTCAGGTCATCGATGATGATGATGATGCTCAAGTCTCTTTCTTCCCTTGTGACTGCCAGCAACTCCCCTATCAGCCTATAAGCGGCTTCAGTGTTTCTCTTCCCTATGAGCATGATCTTGCACTTCTTTGCATTAAACCCCAGTTGCCACTCTTCTGACCATTTTGCTAGTTTATCCAGATCACTTCTCATTCTGCCCACCCCATCTGGATCATCTACTCTGTTGCAGATCTTGGTGTCATCTGCAAACAGACAAACCTTACCCTCCAGTCCATCTGCAATGTCACTGATGAAGATATTGAAGATGACTGGCCCCAGAACTGATCCCTGAGGTACCCCACTTGTGATCTGCATCTCTTCTGACTGTATACCATTTACCACCACTCTCTGTTTTCTGCCCGTCAACCAGTTTGCCACCCAGTTGACCAACTTCTGACCCACCCTGAGCCTACCCAGCTTATTAATCAATCTTCAATGTCTTTATAAGCGACATTGCAGAGTGACTGGAAGGAAAAGTATGTCTCTTTGCAGATGACACAAAGATCTGCAATGGAGTTGATGCACAAGGTGGAGTGGAAAGGATGAGAAGGGATGTGGGAAGGTTAGAGGAATGGTCAAATGTATGGCAGCTTAGATTCAATGCTAAGAAGTGCAAGGTAATGCACCTGGGAAACAAAAACCCAGGGGAAGAGTACACAATGTGGGGTGAGAAACTAACAACAAAAATGGAAAGAGACCTTGGGGTAGTCATATCAAATGACCTAAAGGTGGGCAAGCAATGTGTGACGGCAGCAAGGAGGGCTGGGGGGATACTGGGATGCATAGGGAGAGGCATCACCAGTAGAAAACAGGAAGTTATTATCCTCTGTACAGACAGCTGGTGAGACCCCATCTGAGTACTGCATGCAGTTCTGGAGACCCAATCTCCGGCAAAGACATAGACAGGATGGAAGCTGTCCAGAGGAGGGCAACTAAAATGATGCAGGGTCTGCACCAGAAGACATATGAAGAGAGACTTAAGAAGCTTAATATGTATAGCCTCGAGGAAAGGAGGAGAGGGGCACATGATAGAAACTTTTAAGTACATCAAGGGAATCAACAAAGTCCAAGAGGGTAACATCTTTCAAAAAAGAGGTGTGCAAGAACAAGGGGGCACAATTTGAAGATAGAGGGGCGACTCAGAGGTAATTTAGAGGAAGTATTTTTCAGAGAGGGTTGTGGATGCATGGAACGGCTCTCTCCGGAGGAGGTTGTGGAGTCAAAACAGTGGTGGAATTCAAGTATGCATGGAACAGTCATAAGGCAATTCTGGTGGGTGGGAGTAGGAAGAAGTAGGCTGCTGGTTAACTAGAATCTGCAGCTTATCCATTAGGTAGGAAATGGGCAGACTGGGTGGGCCAAGAGGTCCTTTTCTTCCACAAATTCTATGTTTCTATGTTTCTATGTAACAGTAACTAAAAGCTTTGCTGAAGTCAAGGTAAGCAACATCAACTGATCCCCCTTGGTCCACCACTCTGGTTACCTAGTCAAAGAAATCTATGAGATTAGTTTTACAGGACCTTCCTTTTGTAAATCCATGCTGTCTTGGATTCTGTGCTCCTATGGATTCCAGGTGTTGCACTATCCTTTCCTTAAGGAGTGCCTCCTTAATCTTGCCCACTACTGAGGTAAGACTGACTGGTCTGTAGTTCCCTGCCTCCTCCCTGCTACCACTCTTGTGGAGCAGGATCGCAGGAGCCATTCTCCAGTCTTCTAGGACCTCTCCTGTTCTCAGAGACTCAGTAAACAGTTCTGATAACGGCTCTGCTAGTTCCACCCTTAGCTCCTTTAGTACCCTGGGATATATGCCATCAGGTCCCATTGCCTTGTCCACCCTGAGCTTATCGAGCTCTTGTAGGACCCTTTCTTTTGTGAAGGGACTAGTGCTCACCTCCTTCCCCCCTGTGTCCATGGTGATGACCTCTGGGCCCTGTCCTACCTTCTCTTCAGTAAATACTGAGCAGAAGTATTTATTTAGGATTGATGCTTTTACATGGTCCTCCCTCCTCACATGCCCCCTTATCTCCTTTGATCTTAGCAATACCCCCCTCTGGACTTTCTCCTTTCACTAATGTATCTATAGAAAGTCTTGTCACCTTC
This sequence comes from Neoceratodus forsteri, assembly GCA_016271365.2. Taxonomy (NCBI): domain Eukaryota; kingdom Metazoa; phylum Chordata; order Ceratodontiformes; family Ceratodontidae; genus Neoceratodus; species Neoceratodus forsteri. The sequence continues at coordinate 257,634,004 of CM057452.1, forward strand.
TTTTACTGATTGTGCTAGTGTTTCCTCAATTGTGGGCCTTTGCCTGCCCTACTGCCTTCCCTGCTTTCCTTAGGGAAGTTTGGTATGCCTCTTTATCTTCATCCCGCTGCATTCCCTTATATTTTCTGAAGGCCAGCCATTTGGCTCCGACCTTTTCTGCTACTGTTTTTGAGAACCAAAGTGGTTTCCTTCTTCTTTTGCATTTTCTTTTCTCTCTAACACAATGGGATGTTGCTTCAAGTACTGCGTCTTTAATACTTGCCCACATTGCCTGTACCCCCTCACCTGTATTTCTTTTTTGCCAGGGCTAGCTTAATTCTGTTGACCATCTTATCAAAGTCAGCTCCTCTTAAGTCCCATATTTTTGCCTTGGAATGGGATTGATTTAGTTGTAGTGGCCAAACTGAACCATACCATGTGATGGGCACTGGCCCCAGGTGACCTTTACCTGGAGATCTGTGATCCTTTTCCTGTTAGTCAGTACTAGATCTATGATAGCCCTGTCTCTTGTGGGTTGTTGTACCAGTTGTTTGAGTCCCTCCCTCTGCAGGGAATCCACCATGTGTCTAGTTCTGGCAGATGTTCCTGCTGGTATTGACCAATCTGTATCTAGCATGTTGAAGTCTCCCATTATCAGAACCTTCCCTTTAGCTGTCATGTTCTGTATATCTTCTAACAGTAATGTGTCTATGTCCTCAGCCTGGTCTGGGGCCCTGTAGACAACCCCAGTTTTTATGACTGTCCCATTTCCTGTTTCCAGGGTGACCCACAGTTCTTCTGGCTCCTTATGTATATTCTGAATTTTTGTAGCTTTAATATGTTCATTGACATACAGGGCCACCCCCCCCCCTTTTTGCACCTTGGTCTCTTCTGAACAGTACACAGCCAGGTACAGAAGTCTCCCAAGTGTGGTTACTGGTAAACCATGTCTTGTTAATTGCTACTATGTCCAGTTTAGCCTCTGTCATTATTGCCTGCAGGTCTGGGATCTGTTTCCCAGACTGCGAGCATTTGTGTACATGATTTTCCATTGGCCAGATGTCAGTGTGTTAGTTGTTGGGTGAGGTCTTGTGTTTCCCTTGTGCATCATATGGGGAGCTGGACCTTTTTCCTTACCTGGTGATGCAAATGAACTGCAAACATGCCGAACTCCAGTTTGACTACTAGCTGAGGGGGGAGGGGTGTTCTTCCCATTCGATGTATGGGGTGCTGCAACCCTCTCCCCATTTGCTAGTTTAAATATTCTACAAAGACATCAAACTGCTGCCCCAATGCACTGACTCCCTTCTTAGTCAGATGCAGTCCATCAAATTTAAAGAACTTTCGCTCCCAAAACTGTTGCCAGTTCCCTACAAATTTGTGTCCTTTTTTCTGGCACCAGCCCTTGAGCCGCATGTTTAGCTACCCCATCTCCCCTTCTCTGACCTTCTGTCCATCTGTCCCCCTCTCCCAGACTGGCAGGATCTCAGAGAAGGAGATGCCAGATGAAATGGATGATAGTTTGTCACCCAGCCTGGTCAGGTGTTCCTTGGTCTCCACAACTGACCATCTGGTGAGATCATTAGTCCCTATGTGTACCAGGACATCAACGTTTTCCCCTGCTTTTAGCAATGCGGTCAGTGTCTCTCCACGCTGATGTACCTGGAAGACATCTGACCATTACCCTTGGCTGGAGATTAGTATCAACTCCCTGAATCATGGAACATCTCTTCAGACAGTCAGCAGATGTCAAGTGGTGAACCAAGTCAACTAACGATGGTTTTGAGCTGGCATATATATATATATATATATATATAAATATAAAACGGTGCAATAGCGCTCTTATAGTTAGGGTTGGTACAGCCTTTCAATGTTAAATCTCAATTTCTGCACCTTAATAACTGTCATTTATCAACCAAATAACACAAAAATTGGTATGTGTTGTCATGTTGTCAATGTCGCAAGATGTTGAAAGTTTAATGATGGCAGCTTTTTACAGTTTCAGAGATATAAATTGGTCAAAAATGCAAGAAGGAACTTTTTTCATAGGATAACATGGGATTCTTTGCTCTCATATACAGCACACATGGAATTAAGTTTGCATCTGATACTTTTAGGGATGCTGGGGTGTATGGCAAGGGTGTGCCTTTGGATGGTTTGGTGAAAACATATATAATCATTTTTCAATTATAACGATTTTTGTGATAGATGCAAGACAGGCAGTGCACAGAGTAAATAGCATTTACTGTGTGAACAGTAAATTGTGAATGGTAAATTACATTTACCATTCACAATTTACTGTTCGAATGGTAAATGTGTGAAAGGTAAATGTCATTTACCATTCAAATAGTAAATGATTGAATGGTAAAAGACATTTACCATTCACACTTTACTATTCGTGGTCACAGTTTTCAGTGCCGATAACCGCCATCTTGTTTTCAGTTACCAAGGCTGGAAAACTGAAATATTTTAAAAAATAATGCCCTTAGGCAAACACTAACAGTTGTGTTTACCTAACAGGGGCCTGAGAAACATACTCATGACATTTTTTTTTTATTAGGAGTCCACTGATGTGGCTCAGGAGCGCTGCTTCATCCTGCATTAAACTGCTATGCTTTGCCAAACAGCATGACACTTTGATGCAGGATGGTGCATGACAATTTGATGCATGACAGTGCATCTATATATTTTCCGACATGGGGGTACCTATTCCCCATGTCGGCAATAGCTCCTCCATATCCCCCTCAGTGTGGGACACTGGGTAGCCCACTCCTAGTGTCCCAATGCCAGTGTTGCCTCATTTATCTACAGGCAAGGGGGGGTTGCCATGGAGGGTCAGTCCTCATGCTCACACCCCCATCCTGCAGAGACTGAGAGGCATTGGGTGTGTGCCTTGAAGTCATCATACCTAACTTTTACCCCACTCCATAAGTAAATAAGCAGAGATGGGCACAGTTTAGGAAAATGGGGTCAGCGCTAGGGCTGACAACTCCAAGGCACCCCCCTGATGCCTCTCAGTCTCTGCAGGGTGGTGGTGTGGGCGTGAAGGCTGATGACTCCAAGGCAATGCCCCCCCCCACACCTGTCATTTCTGCAGAGTGGGGGTGGATGTTTGGGTTGGAAACCCTAACACCTATTTTCCCTGCTTTTCTCTCTGTAGTAATAGCCCTAACTGATGCATTAATGAAGTTTTTTTTGCAGTGAATATATATATATATATATATATATATATATATATATATATATATATATATGTATACATGTTATTGTATCTTCGACAGGATAACCTCAGTTATGCACAGCACTGAATTAATGTAAGAGATTCCTTCCCTAATCCCTACGAGCGAGGTTATAGAACCGGGGACTAAAATAACTCATTAGCCAGGACTGCAGCTGAGCTATTAGCAGTGGTGTTAATGTATCACCTTAGTATTTGATTGTGAATGTGTTTTTTTGTGAGACGATAGCTACCTATTCAGCCCCCCTGCCCCCCCAAATGTAAATGCCAAACTCTGCCAATGGTCATGTGACTCTCCCTTCATCCACTCAACACTCATAGAGAGAGACAAAGTTCTTGAAATACTTTTTCATCCCCCCCCAACTTTTTTAAATAATGCCTGTCTGCATGGTGGGAGTTCTAACGGGAACCGAAGGTTTGGTGATAGAGCATGTTGCTTGTGACTGCTGACTGGCTGCCATAGCTAACAGGCTACTTCAGGGGTGACTTTGCCTGTTGACTAGTGGTACATTTCTTTTTCTGTTTCTGACAGGAAAGGGGAGATTTTTTTTTGTTTGTTTTTTTATGGGGGACATCGGGCGATGTATTCATCATGAACGATCCTGCAGTGTGAATTTCCCAGTTGTGATGGTCTGGAGAACCTCACAGCAGAGCAAAGCTGACAGTGAAAAGCAGAACCAACAATGAAAAAGGCTTGAGAGGTGAGCTGGGAGGAAGTGGTTATGGGGGTACAAGTTGCAAAATGCTGTTTGGGCCCTGATATGGCTTTTGCAAGTGTTTCTTAAAGTTGTTTTTATTTTTCTTACGGTTGCACTGTGCATTGTCAGTTTATCAGAGATCCAATATAGCAGGTATACTGCTTTGATTTTTATTTGGGGAGGGGGGTGTTGGATTGATTTTAAGAACCTGGAGCTGATGAAGATGACTGGGTCTTTATCCATGAGTTATGCTGGGATTTTCTCACAGAAAAAAGACCCAGTCAGCCAATCAGTGTTTTGCTTTTAAATGTGACATTGTATAATTTAAAATACCTCAAGGGTATTGACAAGGTCAACCTTGGGGATCTCTTCAGATTCAGCAGGAACAGGAATACAAGGGAAAGCAGTTGCAAGGTGGAAGTTTTAGGAAGGAGGTCAAGTGGCACTTCTTCACAGGGAGAGTGGTCACAGGGTAGAACCAACAACCAGAGGAGGTAGGAAGCCAGAAAATGGTTGGGTATTTTAAGAGGGGATGGGATACACTTGCTGACTAGAAGCACATTGCGTTGCTCTGCAGAGCAAGAGGCTTTTAAACTAGAATAACTGAGTTTATTACGAACTAATCTAAGAAAGAACAGCAGTATAAAAGTACAACTCATTGAGCTGCGCAGCCACAAACATTTTTTTACAATGGTCTGACAAAATAAAGCCAAAGGGACCAGCTCCAAGAATCCACCCCCAGTTGAAAACCAGGCCACTGCAGCTGCAGCTGCAGCTGCTACATCAGGGACAAATCCCCCCAAGAGGGCCTTGCAACTCTCAATGCAAGATTAGACTCCAAGATGGAGTCTGTTTTAAAAACACTACCAAGCAAGATGTTAAAATAGAGGCCACTACTAAAACAGCGACCTCCTATGAGAACTATGCAACCAAAGCCATTTCTGCTTCAGGGAAACTTTCTCCAGAAAATACACAGCTGAAATACCATTTGGAGGCCCTAGAAAACACCACTCAGTCCTCCAATATATGTTTAGAAGGTCTCTCAGAAAGTTGTGAGGGGGCAATCTCATGGCCTTTTTACAAGTCTGGCTACCAGGTTCTCTATAACTAGACACAGAGACTATTGCACCATAACTTTGTAAGGCTTACCATAGCCACAAGCTAACCACAACCACAATCAGTTGATGCATAGCGAGACATGCCATGCACTATACGTTTGATAACTTCAGGCGTACTGGTAAGAGATCCTATCTTGCAGACATCTCTGGACTGAAATTTTCTCTGTTTGAATGGATATACCATCCACACCTTCCTGGACCTGTTGTATGCCACCAGAGTCCAGTGCAAAAAATACAATGCAGTGCTGACGAGGCTACAGAGGCTAGGAGTCATTCATTCCTTACTGATGCAGGCCCATCTGCAAAGACACTATGGTGAGCACATCTTCCAATACACGGACTCGACTGAAGCTGGGAAAATAGCTGAAGCGAATGGTGTACAATTTGAAGCAGCTAGGAATCGTGTGGAGGAAGAATCGAATGAATAAATCTGAAGATGGAAAGTCGAGATAAGTATTTCAAATCACCAACTTATTCCCAAGTTTTTGATCTCTTAAACTGTAGTTACAGTCCTATGACTGTTTAACTACCACGTCCCATGTTGGAATAACCAGTTTATTGGAAGAAGTATTTTCATATCCCTTTAAAGTGCAGTTGTATGGAACAGTTTAACACTTTCTCCTTTAAACTGGTGAACCACACATGGTGCTTGCACCACAGAGAGACTACAATTCAGCAGTTGATAGCCATGCTATATGTTGGACTTAAGTGCATTTGCAACACTAGTCTCTCCATGTGCATGCCTTGTTCATCTGCAGCTGAGTTCAAGAAGTAAATTTTCATATATTAGCAAATAAGCTATAGTAATGATGCTAACAGTGATTTGAATCTGTGTGAAATGGTAGTTCTTTATAATCTTCTAGAATAGTCATGTAATTATTTCGTTTGTTTGCAGATTTACATATATATCTTTTTTTTTTTTTACAATTCTATTTATCCTCCTTCATCAGGTCACCATCTTCGTCTGCCAACCTACCAGACTCGGGGTCTTTTGAGATCTTATGGTGCCAGGGTGCCAGGTGTGCCCCGGCAGAGCCTCTGAGCTGGTCCGGAGGCTTCATCCTAGGTGGCCCCCAATTTTTCCTCTGTTTTTGCCCCTGTGTGCAGTCCTACCTGAGGCCCTGGAAGCGGTGACACATGCTAGTGGAGGAGCACATGTGCACCACAGCTCCAGTACCAGCCCCTTCCACCCTCCCTTGACCTAATGCTGGCACTCCTCGGAGCACTCTGGCCTCCACCAGGGGGTGACCAAGCTCTGAGGAGACCTAGTTCTCCCTACCGAGGCAGAGTGCTGCCAGCCAGCAGCCGCTCACATCCTCCCCCCCACGACCTCTGATGACCCAGGCTCATTCCCAAACCCAAGTCGCCTGCATGGCATGAGATCTGGTGTCCAGCGCCTCAACCCTCAGCACCACTGGGCCGGCCTACATACATAGCTTAACTATTTCCTTTTAACATCTTTTCTGGTTTGCACAGTAGTAGAAGATGTTACAAACGTTATGGATTTCCCTCTCACATCAACACTGACTTGTTGAGGATAAAATTGTTGGAGATGTAACATTTTTGCTACCTGACCACCAAAATTTTGCAGGACGCAGCTATGCTTGGACAATTTATGGACTTTAATAGCATAAGTCTGAAATACCCATGGATGTGAAAGCCAGACTGCCTAGGTTTACATTACCTGTATACATTTAATGTGTCTTTGCTATGTGTGAGGCCTGACATGAGTGTACTGTATGTTATTGTCTGTCTTAAAACACAGTGCAAAATATAAGTTGCAAGAAAAAGAGGGGTTGGGATATGGTGAAAGGAATGGTAAAGGCGATGGGGGGGCAGAGCACCATGTAACATAGGCTACATGAGCTCCACATTGAGCAGATTCTATAGACCATAGGGCCTTCTGCTGCTGGCTTTTTCATATGTTTGTAGTGTTGTATTGCTATAGGTCTGTGTGTGTCTGTATAAAGTGCGTATATCTACATGTGCAAGCACCTGTATGTAGTACGAATGTGTGTCTGTAGTGCTCACATATGCATCTGTTCAGTGTGTGTGTGTATGTGTGTGTGTGTGTGTGTGTGTGTGTGCCAGCACAGCATAGTGGTTAGAGTACATGGGGTGGTGGAAGGGGGTAAGGTTGTGTGTGTGTGTGTGTGTGTGTGTGTGTGTGTGTGAGCAGCACAGTATAGTGGTTACAGTATATGACTGTGAGCCAGAGGATCTGGGTTTCAATCCCAACAGCATCATAAAAAGTTTTACATTTTCTTTCTGGAAGTTGCAGAGGAACCTGCAAAGGTTACAGAGCCGGCCCATGGTTTGGCAGTTGAAATTCAATGCCAAGAAGTGCAAGGTAATGCACATAGTGAACAAGAACCCCGGGAAGGAATACTGGATGCGAGGAGTTAACTGGGACACTGCATCTGAGGAAAAGGACCTGGGAGTCATCATACCTGACTCCAGAAAACAATGCAGCCAATGCAACAAGGCCTACATCAAGGCAACCAGAGTGTTGGGGTGTATTGGGAGGGAGTTCAATAGCAGGAGGAAAGAGGTAATACTACCTATCTATAGATCCCTGAAGAGGCTACAGTACATCTGGAATACTGTGCCTAATTCTGGAGTCTCCACCTAAGGAAAGGCAAAGACAGGCTGGAGATGGTGCAGCATAGGGTACCCAAAATGATTCAGGGTCAACAGGGCAGATTCTATAAGGACTGGCTTAAGGCTTTGAGCATATACTTGCTGCAGACTAAAAGGAAGAGGGGGTGATATGACAGAGACCTGCAGCTTCCTGAAAGGAGTGAACAAGGTAGACTGTGAGGAAATATTCAGCAGGAGTGGCAAATCAAGAACACGGGGACATGAGTGGAAGCTGGTGGTGGTGGTGGGGGAGAGATTCAGGAAGGACACGTCACATAAGAAAGTTTTATTTTACAGAGAGAGAGTGGCTGAGCCATCGAATGGTGCACTGGGAGAGGTGGTAGGTATAAGAACCATTAATGGTTTCAGACATAGCTGGGAATGAGTAAAAGGCTTATTATTTGCTCAGGTGGTGGCAATAGGGCAAGGAACAAGGAGGTGGAGATGAAGTCAAAAACCTCGACTAAACAATGGTTCCCTGGGTAGGATGGGGTATAACAGGGCAGGTTGGATTATTCATTCATTTCAAATGTTTTACGAGGAAAGACACACTGAGCTGATAACAATTCATTTCCAGATGCATCCTGCGGGAGAGGGGTATGAGAGATAGTACAAGAGGAGAAAAAAATAAATTGTAATTAACAGCACTACAAAAATGCTAGCCATATACAGCAATACAGTCTATCAACCGCAGCATAATCATAAACATTGTAAGGCATAACAGTACAACAGTTGCATGCTGTAGATAACATTGAGTTGGACAGTCCAGGGAAGTTACTCTACAGGCATAGCAGGGGGGAGCCGTAAGGCCAGGGCAATATAAGTGTGGGGAACGGGGAGATGAGATCAAAGACCTAGGAGTCATGGACAGTTGCAGGTCCTCGGCTCTGTCTGTGCCTTTGCTTCCCTAACCACCTAACCCACTTCCTTCTGCCTGGGTGGTGCACCTCCCAGTCCTCCTCTCTCTGTGTTTCTCTGTAACTTGAAAGCCACCTTTTTTTACCAACTTTGCCACCTCTTTGGAGAACCATAACCATGTATCTGTATAAAAGCATTATGATCTCTCTTAACCTACTTATAAAGTTTCTCTTAATGCATGTCATGATTCTGTTATCTCGGGGGCACGCATGTATGTGTGAGGGTGGAGCCACATCACACATTTATGATGTCTTTTCCAATGTGCGTACATCAAAACATCAGCAACATCTGACATGGGCAAGCTCCAGGTGGTTCCAGCTTGCGCATGTCTGCACAGTCCCAGATTTCACCCACAGTGTTGTTAACTATTAAGTTTAATTTGTTTTTACATTTTGGATTTTTGTCCTGGCTTTTTCCACCCTATTGTTCTGCTTGCACCACTGATATTTCACTGGAGTAGGGATGTTTACATGAAGGACTGAATAACATTTCAGGTAAGACACTGTGGGCAGGATTTTCAAAAGCCCCTTAGATTAATGCAGGTTGTGCCAAACCCCCGCTTGCAGCAAACTTTGGAGTGCCAGGGACCCTGTGCCGTATTTCAGCAGAACAGTAGTCCCAGCTGCAAAGACCCCAGAATTGCTGCAAGCCATACCAAGTGCCAAACAGAGGATGCACAGGATGAGATGGATGGAGGCAGCCATCTTCCACTGGTGGTCTACAGCCATGCTGCCAGAGGAAAAAAGCCTGGTGCACTTCCCAGATGGGAACAGTACGTCTGTCACTATCATCAATGCACCATCCAAGAACATGTAACTATGGGACAGTTGGCAAGCTAGTAGTGTCCCCATGCGCAAGATAAGATGCAAACAGCACCGCAAACAGATAATACGGAACACACATGCACAGCACTGTATTCAAGTGTTACCTACCAGTCAGTGCTGCACTTTCAGAAATGCTCCAGTCATGGATAATAAAATTGGCTGGACAACAGGATGCAAAGGGTAGTAGTAAAAGGAGTCGACAGTGAAGAAAGGAGGATTACTAGCAGGTACCGCAGGGTTCAGTACTGAGACCAATCCTTTCTAATGTCTTCATAAGTGGCATTGTAGAGGGACTGAAACGAAAAGTATGTCTCTTTGCAGATGACACAAAGATCTGCAACAGGGTTGATACACAAGGTGGGGTGGAAAGAACGAAAAGGGACTTGGCAAGGTTGGAGGAACGGTCAAAAGTATGGCAGCTTGGATTCAACACAAAGAAGTGCAAGGTAATGCACCTGTGAAACAAAAGCCCAGGGGAAGAGTACACAATAGAGGGTGAGATACTGACAACAACAAAAATGGAAAGGGACTTGGGGGTAATTATATCAGATGAGGGCAAGCAATGTGAAAAGGCAGTAAGGAAGGAAGGCTGGGGGGATACTGGGATGCATACAGAGAGATATCACCAGTAGAAAACAGGAAGTTGTTATCCCTCTGTACAGACAGTTGGTGAGACCCCATCTGGAGTACTGTGTGCAGTTCTGGAGACCCCATCTCCGCAAAGACATAGATAGAGTGGAGTCTGTCCAGAGGAGGGCAACCAAAATGGTGCAGGGTCTGCATCAGAGGCCATACAAAGAGAGAAAAAGTGCTTAATATGTATACCCTTGAGGAAAGAAAGAAGTATCTCAAGGGAATCGGCAAAGTCCGAGAGGGTAGTATCTTTCAGAAAAAGAGATGTACAAGAACAAGGGGGCACAATTTGAAGAAAGAGGGGGGATGGCTCAGAGGTAATGTGAGGAAGTATTTTTTCATGGAGAGGGTTGTGGATGCATGGAACAGCCTTCCTGAGGAGGTCGTGGAGTCAAGAACAGTGGGGGAATTCAAGAATGCATGGGACAGACATAAGGCAGTCCTAGTGGGGGGTAGGAGGAAGTAGGCTGTTGATTAACTAGGATCTGCAGCTTATCCATCAGGTAGGAAAATGGGCAGACTAGGTGGGCCAAGCAGTCCTTACCTGCCATCAAATTCTATGTTTCTATGTATGTGGAGCTGCAGGTTGACCTGTAGGGCGTCAGGCACCACTGCCATAGCAGCAGGCACTGTACTCTGAATGGGAATGAGCAGTGTCACAGTGCCTCTGATGACATGCCCTCCTTTTCCTGCCAAATGGGTTCAGCTGCCAACATAGGACTCTGTATAAATATGCGACACAGCCACTACTACAAGAGCCATAAATGTCATGGATGGCTACATACCCAATGTGGCATACGGGGACCACAGAACACAGTCATTTCATACCAAGGCACATGGTAGATGGTATGTATTGAGGTATGACCTGGGTGCTGTGTGAGGCTACTGTTGGAACCAGTATGATATGTAGCAAGCTGGTGTGGTACCATGCTGAAAACCATCATGCAGCCCTTGGCCATTGCACTCTAGCACCTGCTGCATTCCAGATTCCTGCTGGTGTCAACCGAGGACTAGCAAAGCTGCTGGAGAGGCTGCCAGTAGTTCTGTACTGTGTGTTACCCTGGCAGCCACCACCGCTCCTACAATGTGCTCATGGCAGCTTGTCCACATTTTGGCTGCCATGACAATGGGTATGCTTTGTGGTTTCTGTGTGCCACCACTACCATCTCCACTACACACCTGGACAGGTCTCATGTTGTCTAGTGCTGCAGTGACCACTTAGATGTGCCTGCTGTGACCATCTGTTTCAGCGCACAGCTTACTGGCGGGTCCATCAGGCAATCATGGGCTTTGATACCTCTGTGGCAGGGGATGTTGCCCCATGGCTGGGGCAAGCATGGCACAAGCCCCTCTGGTGCAGGCAGACCCTGGTATGCTGCAAGCACCAGTCAAAAATTGGGAATGATGCAAGGTAAAGTGCAGTGGCCCCTTGTGTTGTGCTTTTTTGATGCAAGCAACTTGTATCATTTTTGACCCTTTGAAAATCCTGCCCTGTGTCTTTTACTCATTTTTATTATTGGCCCTTGCAGGGACACTCTGACAGCTCATGGTGTTAACTCCAATATTCATTTGTATCCCTTGGAGCAGAGCACCATTTGAGTCACCTGTAATTCATATGCCATGTAACCATCTTACACTTACAGTATCCACCTGCAGCTTTGCTGCTGATATCTGCTGCTGACACCTGGTCCCTCCCACCCGCTAGGTGTTGCTATCTGCACTGGGTCTTGAGAGGTTGCTACGCAAATCATTTCTATTTAACCTGGGAACTGGAGTGGTGGGCCATGACACTGAGGACTTGCACCATAATTGTACTACAGCTATTGCCAACATGCTAAAAGAGGCAGCCACAATAACCCATTATTTTCCATCTTGCGGCTCATCTGTTACATACCTCCCACGCAGACTTTGCAATTCACCCCCCACAGCTGATGAGGGCGCTCAGTGGCAAGCCTGTATCTGTATGGCAGAGTGAGGGGGTGGGGCTCCCAGATAGGGTTACCACCTTTTAAGAATCCCAAAGTGGGACATTTCTTACTGAAGCATGATTTTTCGCAGGACAATATGTAACCCTGACCAGTGCAACAGACTTGTTTTCTCTAAATAATCAAAATTAAGACTAAAAGTTGTAGTTTTTTAGTTGTTTCTAGTATCTCTTATCATTTTAATGTATTTTAGTTACGATATTGTAGTTTTTTGCAACATTTAGAGGAAAGTCAGAAATATTTTTTTTACTACAACGTCAGGATATGTAGTATTTTTCATATTTTTTTGCAGGACACAGCAGCCCAAATCAGGACTATCCTGCGAAAATCAGGACAGGTGGTAACCCTACTCCCAGACTGTACAAAAGCCAGCGCTGCCCTCCCTTGAATAGTTACACTACAACCATTGCCAACATGCTGAAGGAGGCTGCCACAATCTGTGTCAGGGAAGACAGTCTGTTACTTTCCATCTTGCGGCTCATTTGTTAAATCCCTTCCCACATGGACTTTGCAATTCACCCTCCACAGCTGACGAGGGGGTTTGTCAGCGAGCCAGTAACTGTCTGGAAAAGCAAGGGGGTGGAGCTCCCAGCTTGCACAAAAGCCTGCATTGCCCCACAGTCCGAGAGCTGTGGCATGAGTGCGAGTAGCGCAAGTGCCACTCGGAGAGAAAAAAAATGCTCAGCTGGGATTCATAGACTTCACTGTTTAAAGAAGATATTCATTTGGCAAGCCAGGTTTCATTTTAAAAGCTCTGACCTCACTTCCTGCATTGAAGCACAGTAGTTAGTACTTTTTTTTCCCTGTGAGTTTTTGAAGTTATGTGATAAACATGCCCACTAAAAACTAAAAAGTAAAAAAAAAAATGCACTCTGGTGTAATTTGCACCTAAAGAAATTTAAAGTTATAAGAGATACAGCTTGGTAAGGAACTAAAAAGAGTAATACCACACTTGACTGGGACAGGTACAGACAATTACGTAGCCAGTATGTAAGGGAAATCAAATTAGCTAAACAAAATTATTATAGAAAAAAACTTGATAATACTCATTCCCATAATCTGAGAGTTTTGGAAATTCATGTCAAATCTCCTAAATGGTAATGGCCAAGATATAACTTGTACTTTTCTTACTGATGGACAGTTGGTACCCCTGTCCCAGGAAGTGGTGGATAGATTTAATAACCTCTTCATTAAAATGGGCAGTGAAGCATCAGAAGGCCTCATCAGTCAGTGGTTGGACAGCAGGAGAAAAAGTATTATCTAGGATCCCAAAAAAGAGTAAACAAATTCCAATCAGGGTTCAGACTGAACCACTGTACTACCTCCGCCCTTGCAAAAGTGGTCAGTGACATCCAGCTGACCCCGGATAAGAGGACATCAATGAGAGCTATCTTTGTGGATCTTTCAAAGCATTTGATACCTTAGACCATGCTGTCTTCCTGCTGAGGCTAACCTTGATGGGTATGGCTGGAGGTTGCACAAAGCAGTTCAAATGCTAGCTTAAGGGAAGAAAACAATTAATCTCCATAGGTGATCATTCATCCAGTCTTGCACCCATTACTACTGGAGTTCCACAGGGCTCAATATTGGACCCACTGCTATTTAATATATACATATACATATACATATACATATACATATATATATATATATATATATATATATATATATATATATATATATATATATAGAATGACATGAGTTTCACAGATCCATTGATTTCATACCACTTATACGAGGATAATACGATCATATACACATCTGATGTTTCTATAGATACATTTTAAAATAAGCTTCAGCGTGCTAAACTGTATTATTTAACTGAAGTAATAAAAAACAGAACAATTGGTTTTATATAAAAACATATGAACATACAATGAAACCAGCAGAAGAAGGCCACTTGGTCTATCTAATCTGCTCATATTGCAGGGTACACAGCTTGAACTACTGTCCCTGCACTCCCTCCGCACGCCTCCTATCCTCCCTACCCATGATCCTTACCTTCCCCCTATGCTTATCCCAGCCTCTCTTAAAGCTGCCCACTGTCTTCAACAAGATCACCTCCTCTGGCAGACATTACAAGTGTGCACCACCCTCTCTTTGAAGAAGTGCTTCCTGACCTCCCTCCTAAACCTCCCTCCACCCAGCTTAAGACTGTGCCCCTTATGTTACGGTTGCTTCTCAGTTTAAAGAGACTCTCTTTATCCACCTTATTTATCCATTTCAAGTACTTGAAGGTCCCAATCATATCCCCTCTCTCCCTCTCTCTTTTAAGTATTAAAACAAAAGATGGCACAGAGATTCAACACATTCATTCGTATTGATATTTGGGAATGTGGCTTGACACCGATCTGATATGGGATGTTCACATAGAGAAGCTGTTGAATACTGTTGGTAAGGGATTAGATGCCCTATATTGGTCAGAACTGTGTATGTCTCTGGAGAGCAGGAGATGGGTAGTGAATACAATTGTCCTACCAGTTCTCAGTTGTGGGGACATCATGTACTCTGGTGTGGCCAGGAGGGAGTTGGTGAGCCTCAATGTCTGTTATAACAGGCTCACCTGCTATATACTTGGTGCTTCCCTCATGGCCCATAGTCTCCAACTACATGCTGACTTAGGAAGGCAGAGGTTGAGTGACTGGGTGATTGAACACATCCTCTCATTTATGCATAAAGCTATTAGAGGACAACTTCCAGTGTATATATTAACCAATGTTGCCTACAGACAGAAAAATGCCTCTTTAAGATCAGCAACAGGCCAGGACCTAGTGGTCCCTCGATGCAACTTGGAAATAGGTAGAACTTTATTTTTACGTTTGCTTGCCAGTGCAGCACACAAGAAACATATTGAGGTGAGTAGAGCATTGCAGAGGTGTGGCAGTGTGTGGCCAATGCCGCCTACACTTTCAGGGGGCCTGTCCCTCAGCTACCAATCAACAGAAAAACTGCCAATAATGGCAGTTTCAGAGAGAGTGCCAGACTTAAAGGAAATGTGCTGCTCCAATCAGGGAAAGTTTTGTTATCCCTGATTGCAGTGGCAGCTTCCCCCCTCGCAACCAGGAACACAGAGACAGCCGACAAGACTCTCCACCCATGTGCATTACAGTGCATAGTAATGCACACGGGCACAGTTTCCTTTTTGTCGGCTGCTGCTCTGTGCCCTCAGCCCTAGTGTGCCTTTCATGGTGAAACATTTCATTATTTAAATTGACAGCTCCTGCTGCAGGCCACACACTCTGGGGAAAGCCGACATCGGGGTGCCCAATGCTGTGTCAGCATATCCCCTCCCCACCCATTAAGAGGCACACTGGGAGCCCACCTCAGTGTGCCGAAATATGGAGGCTCCTGCCGCCCATCACACAGTCCCCATAAGCCGACATAGGGTGCCCAATCCCCATGTCAGCATCCCATGCTTAGTGTGTCTTTCTTGGTTAAACAATTTCTCCTTTCTTTTCCGACACCAGGCTGCTCACTTCCGATGTTGGATGTGCACCCCCCCAGCCCGTCAACATCCCTTGCTGACATCGGGGTACCCAAATCCATGAGTCAGCATCCTCCCCCACCACCACCACCATTGTGGCACACTGGGAGCCCACCCCAGTGTGCCAAACTGTTTTTTTATTCTGTAAATGAAGAAAACCGCCCCTTGTTGTTTTTTTTCTTTTAAACCTAAAACAATCAAAAGCCAACCACAAAATGAAGAAAATCACGGTAGGCTTTATAACGGCACCAATGGGGGATTTCAACTTAAGTTGATATAACAGCCATTTCTTTGAGTTTTGGCCCCAAATTTTCAACATGGGGTTCTTGGGACCCCACCTCATGAATGCTTGAATTGTCATTTCGTTTCTCGGTCCCAAAAGGTGATTTCACAGTCGCTGTGCAGAATCACCTTTCAGGACCGATTAATGAAACAACATGTTCACTGTTCATGAGATGGGGTCCCAAAGAGGCCATGTTGCAAATTTGGTGAAAAAACGCCAAAAAATGACTGCATTTATGAGTGTGCATTTCGCAGTTTCTATGTACACTCATAACTTTGCCAATTTTCAATAGTTTCACTACAAATTCCCAACATTGCCATTTTTTCACACCTCCTTATCAACAGTACAGCTGTCATGTTTTGTATCCCGCCCAAAATGAGTTTTCATACCTGTGGTGCAGAATGGTGCAGTCACTGTGCAAAATCTGTGCAAAATCAACTTTTGGGACAGATTAACAAAATCACACTGCCACTGTTCATGAGGGGAAATCATGAGGGGACATCCGAAAAAGGCCATGTTGAAAAATTGGTAAAAAAATTCCAAAAAAATGACTGCATTACAAGCGTGCATTACACAGTTTCTATGCATGCTCATAACTTCAGTTTTTCATATTTTCACTCCAGGTTTTCAACATTGCCATTTTTTCACACTTCTTCATGAAAAGTACAGCTGTCTTTTTTCACATCCTACCCAAAATGTGTTTTCACACCTGTTGTGCTGTATGGAGCAGTTGATGTGCTAAATCACCTTTGGGGATTGAGTAACGAAATAATAGTGGCACTCTTCATGAGGTGTGGTCCCAAAAAGCCCATGTTGAAAATTTGTAGTGAAAATATCAACAAATGCCTGGGGCATTAGGGTTTTCAACTGTAATACTCCACCCTGTAAGAGACTGACAGGCGTTGGGGGTGTGACTTGGGGTTGTTGGCTGTAATGCTCATGCCATTGCATCCCCACCCTGCAGCCAGTGACAGGCAACGAGGTGTGCCTTGGGGTCTTTGGTCCTAATGTTCACTCCATTCTCCTATACTGCACCCATCTCAGCTTATTTCCTTATGGAATAGGGTGAGCATAAGGGCCAAAGACCCCAAGGCACACCATGACACCTGCCTGCATCTGCAGGGTGGGGTGAGGTGGAATGGTGTGAGCTTTTTGCCCAATGACCCAAAGCCACACCCCCAATGCCTGTCAGTCTCTGCAAGGTTTATTATTATTGAATTTTGTTTACCCGGTAAGCCCACTGGACCTAGAAGTCCCTTTTTGAGGGATGACCGGGGGGGGGGAGGGGGGATACAGATGGTAAGCAACTAAAATTGAACCAGATTGAGCTGTTGGTGGTATTTTTAGTGAATGGGAGAAATCTGGCCAGGACACCAAGGAAATTCCCCTACTGTCCTGTAGGGGAACCTTTGTCATCCTGGTCTTTGGGCCAAGATGGCGGCTCCCATGGATCCTGGAGGAGGAGGTGGATGTGAGATGGCTGCAGGAGCAGAGGAGCTTGCCTCCTCCTCTGTTCTGTTTTTGCGTGAGGCTTCTTCTGTCTCTGAGAAGATGGATTTGGAAATCAGGAATACTGACTCTGTCTTGATATTGCCTGAGACCAGTGTTCTGGTTGTTAATGTGGAGTGAGGCTTAGTTGATCCCCAAGCCCGTGATGTTCAACCTGTAATACCTGCCATTTCAGCGCACCCGATGCTGCGTGAGGACTTTGAGAGCTGTCGCCGGTTTAAATCGCGAAGTGAGTACTTGCGGGCGCTATTGGCTGAAGAGGAGTGCTGCAAGTCTCAGGACAAAGTTCATGGCTCTATGAGCGGCTTACCTGCTTTGGAGGTTCTGCTTCCAACTGACAAGCTCTCTCTGGTTCTGAGTCCTGCAGTTGATGCTGCAGAGAAGTGTATCTCTGGTTCTGATAAAGTTTCTACTCAAGCTGTCTGCAGCTCGCCTGCTGGGGATGCGCAGACGGACCATCAACCACCTCATCAGGGAAATAGCTTTGATTTTTCTACCACTTCTGTTGAACAATACTGTTTAGAGCATTTGGTAAAGGAGGATGGGGGCATTGAGATGGGCCTTACTTCTGGTGGAGCGAACTCCCAGATCTTGTCTGATAAACATTTTTGTACCACAACTCCCGCTCCAGTTGGGCAGAGCACTGGTCTGAGTTCAGGGGGACCAGATTATGATGATAATATTTTAGTAACTGGACAAACTGTGGCTGTGGCCTTACAGTCCACTGGGTGGGTGAAGTCCACCCAAAACCGTCCCTGATTGTCTCCAGCTCGTCTGGTTGTAGACCAGACGAACCCTTTGGATCTTCACTTCTCCCTTGAATTGACTGATTCTCCAGTATTATTCCCTGTGGACTGGATTATTCCCTTGATTACTCCTAAAATTGATATTCCTACTGAACTTAGTGCCCCCCCCAGCTGATCCACTGATGGAGTCTGTACCCATTATTCCTCAGCCTGAACTGACTCGATCTGCCCCCACCCCACCACTCACAACATTCATCCACCGACAGTTCTGGGGCTTTTGACAATACTAGCCGGCCTCTTTCCACAGAACTTATACGAGTCTTTCTCATGCACCCCCGTAGAAATGCTGTTTGCATTAAATACAAGGGTGGCCTTGACATTTATCCTGATCGTGTATACGTGGGTCGTACTCTATTGAAGGACAGTTTGGGATTCTCAGCACAGGAAATCTATGCTTTAATCCATGCATCTGGAGACCCTAACTTTGATGCCAGTTTCAAAATGGCTGCTGGGTTGGAGCTGTTTTGGTAGAGATATCAAGAGGCCCAAAGTACTGTAGCCCTGAGTGGAAAGCATTTATTGTCATCCCATTGACTAAACCAGCTTACAGAACTAAAACTGTCTTATTTAAAAATGAAGGGGTGGCAATTTCTGATCTCTTGTTTTGGCTACGGGCCAAATGCTCTGCACTTGGTCTTCCAGATCCCATTATAGAGTATGAGGACATCTGGACGGGGGGGGGGGATTCAGGTGAGACTTCCTCAAGAAAAAGGCATTATTCAACATCTGCCCAGTTGTTTTGTATCTTGGGAGGGACCAGGGCTTCATTTTTTATGCAGGTCAACCGCGGTCCTGCTTTCGGTGTGGGTCCCACGCGCACTTAAGTAGTGCCTGCGATAAAATGAAATGTTCTCTCTGTGGAGGGATTGGCCATGTGACTTTTGCATGCCAGACCCCTGTGGTCTGTAACCTCTGTGATGAGACTACCCACACTTTCAGGGATTGCCCTTGGGCCCCCCATAATACAGGGGGTGAAGAATCCGAGGATGTGGAGGAGGCTGATCCACAGCAGCCTGATGATGTGACATTTCATGATCTTTCATATCAGTCTCCCTCTCACCCACCCCGATCTTCTGTTGCTGCTGCCTCTTTTGTGGTTTCCTCTGGGGGGAAGGTGACTTCTCCTTCCTCTATCCCTGCCAGGCGCCCTTCAGCAGGGATTGTTTCCTCCGATGGGGACGCCTTGGTGGATGTCATTGCTCCACATGTTTCACAAGATCTTGTGGGTGATGATGCAACTATTGATTCCGCTATACTTCCAGGACCTTCTGCACTACAGGTTCCAACTATGCCACCATGACAGACGGATGAATGGGAACATCAAAAAACTAGACGGATGACATGTAGTGCTTCCCAGAAACTGGGAAAAGCTGCTAATGAGAGGTGTGACACTGGTTTTAGTATGACTAATAGATTTCTTCCCCTTGCAAAGAGGAAACACTGTGAGGAGGAGGAGGATGATGATACGGATTCTTCTTCCATTATTTCTTCCCAACCAGAGAATGTGACTGATTCTGAAATTCCTCTCTTGGACACAAAAGGGGGCATTAAGAAAAATAAAAAAATCTAAATGTACTGCTACAAAAGCCTCGAGGACAGTGGTTTCTGATGCCAAGGTTGCTTCTGACACCTGACCATGGAGTGGCACCTGACTTTGGGCTCACTGAGCGTCAATAGTCTCAAGAATCATAAAAGAAGACTTACCACCTTTTCTATTATTGCGGTCAACAGCTAGACATTTGCCTAGTACAGGACACTTGTTTGCATACCATCAGGGAAACTTACTGGGCATCAAAGGACTGCTTTTGGGGTTCTTCTTTTTGGTCTTTGGGAGAGGAGTTGTGCTTAGGGGTTGGGTTCTTGATTTTAAATCCTGACCTCCGAGTCTCCCGACTTATTGATTTGGTCCCTGGGAGGGTGTGTATTTTGGATGCGAGACTTGGGGCTCATGAAATGAGGTTTATTAATGTGTACAATTACCAAACTAAATATCAAAGGGTTTGATTTAATGAAGAAAGTGCAACCGTATTTATATACTACTAGATCTGTGTTTTTGGAAGGGGATTTTAATTGTATTTTATCACTATCGGACAAGACGGACAGAACACAGAAGTTGTACACCGACTCTAATTTTTTTAACAAAATGTACACACAAACCAGGTTTAAAGATTGTGTGACTGCATTTAATCGACTGCCAGAACATATCTATTCTAGGGGGTATTTGTCAACTCAAATTGATTTCTTGTTTGCCTCTCAGTAGGTCCCAGTGCTGACTTTTTCAGTTTCGCCTGTAGAAACCTCTGACCACAGATTGATTAAAACTGTTGTGGGATAGCCTTTGAATAAACCAAGCCCCAATCCGGTATGGAGAATGAATTTAGCTATCTTATCAGATGTGGAAACCTGGTTTGTCATTCAGGAGGAACTGGATGCCAGGTTGTCCGTCTTTGAATTATATGATAACACTCTCTTTTGGTGGCAAGACACCAAGCGGGATCTGAAAGCCTTATGTGGCTCTTTGGCCAAGAAGGCTGCAAATACTAAATATCTTACCTATTTGCGCTTATGAGATAGACTTCAGATGTTGTAATCCCAGTCAGTTGAAACTGGAGAAATCCTCAATGAGGACATACAGGCCATTAAAGTTGAGATGAGTACGTACCAATATGACAGAGCACACTCTCTATTTCTAAAACAGAAGTTTGGTACTCAAGGAAAAGCTCAAAATATCAATCCATATGATTGTTGTGCAAGAGGGGTCGAATCTAAATATATGGATGGTTTGAGAACTGATTCTGGTCTGGTTGTGGATACTGGGGATGAGATTGGAAGTGTTGTTCAAGATTTTGTAGAGGCTTCCTTTAGTGATAACTCTCCACCTCTTTCTGGGATTGCTGAGTTTCTTAGTCATTTGGACATACCTGAGCTATTAGAGGTTGATAAAACAGTATTGACTTCTCCTATCTCCCAAAAGGAGGTGGAATAAGTAATTGGTAGATTGCAGAATGGGTCTTCTCCTGGTCCAGATGGCATACCGGGGAGTTTTATAAGAAATCTGTGGTGCTGTTAAGCAAGTTCTTGGTAACTGTTTATAATGATATCCTATCTGGACTGGTCCCTTTTCCTACAGCTTTAGCAGATAGTCTTTCGATTTTTTTGTATAAGAAGGGAGACAGGGTGGATCTTCAAAACTGAAGGCCTATTAGTCTCCTTAATGTAGATCGGAACATTTTGTGCAAAATTTTGTGCAGATACTTATCCTGGGTAGCTCAGGAAGTGATTTCCTCTGGTCAAACTTGTGCCATTCTCCAGCGTGGTATGGGAGATGTAGCAAAATTATTTAGAGAAGCATTTGATGGGTCTTGGGGTTCAGGGTATTTGATGTCACTGGACCACGCCAAGGCTTTTGATGAAGTTCCTCATATCTTTTTGTTCCGGGTATTAGAACATTATGGTATTCCTGATGTTTTTCTTAACTGGCTTAGAATTATTTATAAATATGCCTCTTCTCGGCCCTTGGTGAATAGCAGACTAGGGAAGTATGTGAAAATTCGCCGAGGGGTTCGGCCGGGGTGCCCTTTGAGCCCTCTTTTATATGTTTTTTCCTTGGATCCTTTATTGCAGATGTTGAATAGGGGACATGGGATTTCACCCATTCAGGGACTTGGGGTGGTTCTTTTCACAGTTGCCTTGGCATATACTGATGACACTACTATATTAACGAGACTAGCTATTGCCCGGGGCATACTCCTAACAACACTAACCTATGGAGTATCCTCTTACGCCACCATACCCAAAATGAATCTCCATAGGTGGGATGTTGCCTATAATAATATATGTCAGTATGCCACCTTGTCCCACCGGACACACCATTGCACCCTATACTCCAATCTCAACTGGCTATCTCCAAATGCCACCAGGCTCTACTCCTTGGGATCTGCCATAGACAGTATTATGAGGTCTCAAACTCCTAAATCACTGGCTGAATTGTTCACACCTCATACCTCAAACTATGGACTACATTGTGCTGACAAATCTATCTTGTGTGTGCCTAAATACACAACCATCAAAGGTTCCAGTGCTTTTGCCCATCAAGCTCCTTGTCTGTGGAACTCCTTCCCCTTTGATGTCTGCCAAACTTCCACCCACGATACCTTTAAAAAAGCTCTCCATCTCCACCTTATCTCAGCTGACCAATGCTCCTGTTTTAAACCCCCTTTGCTCCCTATCCTTCTCCCTGGCTTCAGCTCTCCATCCCATCTCTGCTAATTTTACTTCTCAGCTGTTCTTTTCTCTTTTGCCTCTCTCCAGGTGCACCCACCTACTCTGGTGGGCCTACATCTCCTATACTAATCCCAGTTCCTAACCTTATCTATCTCTGCTAGCCTACCACCTGCATTTCACTACCCCTTGCCCTTACCTGGCTCTGTCATCTTATTACTATTAGCAATACACACTCTTCTACCTACTCATGTGTAGTCTGTCTAAGCTGCCTTTCAACCACCTTTTCCTGCTTTAGCTGTTATATCTCTGAAACCTGCCCTTTCACGTACTTATTTACACCACTTTTCCCTTTCTCCTGCTTCTTAACCCCCTGTGCACTTATCAATAAGTATGTCTTGCATTTTATTTGTCTGTCTTAAATTGTGTCTTAATGTAGGGTCTTATCTGCTGTTTGGCTATTTTTTTATTATGTTGTTATACCCAAGTATCTCAGCTATGCTCCCTGTACTCTGTAATTACACTGTGTTGGCCTACTGCCTTAATTGTATCAACCGATTGCCAATGTTGTTTTGCCACCTTGTATCCTACCCACTGATAACCTGTTTATTAATTGTACTGTATAAACCTGATGTGTCCTCCCTTGTATATACCTTGCTGTAACTACTTATTGTTGAATCTCTGTACTGTTGTATCCTGTAACCTCCCAGATTGTGCCTGAAAATAGTCATCTCTATGGCTAGCACACCTACCCGGTAAATAAAAACTAAATAAATAAATAGAATTAGTAGCTGACCAGGTGTCTGGGGACCAGGCCATGGGGGTGGTGGACTCCTTCTCAATTATTTCTGGCTCCAAAGTAAACACATAAAAGAGGAAAGCTGTGGGTATTCATATTTCGGGTATTGCTCCTCGGGCATTTGGGGGTATTCCCATTGCTGATTCGCCGATTAAGATTTTGGGTTTTTGGTTTGGTGCTCCTGATTTGGTATGTTTGAACTGGGAGCTTGCCTTATCCCAAGCTGATGAGAAAGTAGGTAGCTGGAAGAGCTACCCTATGCCGAAAAAAAAAAAGGCTGTACATGTATAAAACATTTATTGTGCCTCTTTTTTTGAACGTTAGCCAACTTTATCATTTGCCGGTCAAATTGGAGGTGAAGATGTATAGTGTGGCTTTTCAATTACTTTGGGGGAGCTGGCTAAATCCTATAAAATGCAACAGTACTTATTGGCCTGTTAGTGACGGTGGCCTGAATATGTTGAATCCGGTGAACTTCTTTTTGTCTATATTTATCTATGCTAATTTTGTACCTATTTTAATGCAGGAGCAACTTGCCTGGGTTTCATTGCTAAAAGATAGATGCCTCTATTTTTGGCAGAGGTGGGAAACCCAGCAATGGGGGACATTTCGGGGCATGCTACAGAATCTGTCTCCTTACTTACTGGAAATTTGTAAGAAGTTGAAGGTTTGGAATGTTTCAACTTTGGAACTTTTACACAACACTAGAAAAATGGAGTACCGCAAAATCCTTCACTCAGTATGTTTTGTAGAACCTTGTCTTGTTTTACCAGAGTCTGTGGTGCTTTCTGACATTCTTGGACAATTGACGGACCCAAGGATCCCTCTTAAGGTGTGGGATTCTGTAAGGCTCTGTTGTCATTCTAGATTGAATGTTCGGGGAATAATTTCCATAAAAGTACTTTGGAAAGATCTTGTTTGAGGGAGGGTTGTGGGATGGAGGTAGAAACAATGATACACTTATTTTTTCAGTGTGAGTATATTTCAGATTTGTGGATGTTATTAGCCACTTCTTGGTGCACCCCACAGTTCCAGGATATGGATTATGAGACTTTAATTTATGGACAGTATGGTCAGAACGTATGGAGGGGTTTTCATATAAGGATGACTCGAGTGGTGCCGGCTCTTATAAAATGGGTAATTTGGCAGACAAGATGTCAATTTGCGTTGCAACAGAAACAGTTACATTTATTGGGTTTGAAGCTCAAAATTGAGCAAGAAATTCGTATAGTGTACAATAAAGAAAGACTTGCTTTTCCCAGACCTATGCTGCAAGCCTGGTGGAGGGGTTGGGGTTCTCTTCCTTTTTTATATAGTTCTGCCTGATCCTTTTGTGGTTGCTGAGTACTACTGATCTATTTAAGTATAATTTCTTTCTTTTATGCAGAGATTACGGAGAGGGTGGGTTGTGGGGTGGGGTAGCTGTTTTTGTTTTATTCTGCATATACTTAGTATTGGTGCCTGCATCATGGTTTTATGTAATTTATTACTGTTCAATATGGGTTGATGGCTCTATACTGTTCATTTAGTTGGTGGTGGGTATTTGGAGTGTTTTGCAGATCTTTTTCTGTTTGGGAGGAGGGGGGTTTGTTTTTGTTTTTTGTGTGTTTATATATTTTTTTTGCCATTTATGTGACTATTTTGTTGCTGATTGTTTATTTTGTTGTGCTTTTCCCTGTATTGTCTTGAAGTTTTGTCCAATAAAAAATTCCCCTACTCTTTTTCGATAAGTGCCATGGGATCTTTAGCAGCCACCTGAACTACCACCAATCCAGGCAGATGGAACCTCGGTTTAACATCTCATCCAAAAGACAGCACCTCAGCAATGCAGCACCCCCCTCATGCTGCACTACAGTGTCAGTATTGGGATATTAACCCAAATGTCAGATGTGGGAACTGAACCCAAAGCTTTCTGATGTCCCGGCCTCAGAGGCAAGTGTGCTACCTACTGAGCCACTGACACTGCATGTGCAAGGTGGGGGTTGGTGTTAGTTCAATACCTCACTGCCATTCCTATTATGCAGCTCTCTAGCTCTTGCAGTACCAATGCCAATACCAGCAAGCAAACATTCGGCATTGACAAATGCTTGTCCTATCTAGGACCAGTGGCCTGGAATAGTATTCCACATACCCTGAGACCAGTACCTGGCAAGATCAGGTAGAGTGAAATAAAAACTTGGCTTGATGACAAAGCTTAGAACCTCTTGTTTGGTGCCTGACATTTTAATGCTTAATGTTCAGTTTATCTGTTTATTCTTTATAATTGCCGTTTTATTTTCTGGGTTAAATTTTATTGTTCATTTTTCTTTGTAAATTGTTTATTGGATTTTAATATTGTGCTACCTTGTAATGTAAAACTGTGGGACCTCATTGTAAATGAGCTTTGGCGCAATCCAGTTCATCCTTTGTTCACATCTTGATATGAATAAAAACATTTTACTGCTACTAATCATGATGCAGCACCAGAAAGATACAGCAAGCATGAATGTCTTTTCCTTTAGCTTCGGTTAAGTAGTAGGTTTCATTCTGCCACAAGATGGAAAACAGACAAACTCATTGCCTCCCTGGAGGCTGCAGGTGTAGAAGGTACAAAGAGTACAAAGTCCATTTCCTCTGTACTCAAAATCCAAGTGGGTCCCTGAATTAGGGATCAAGCAGATGTTTTTTTATCCATCCCTCTTCTGGGATCAGAGCCAGGACAAAGCATGTCCTCACAGGATTTGAACAACTTTGGGTTCACAAAGCATAGTTTCTCCTCACAGGCAGAAATACTCTGGGGACAGCTTGTGGTCTTACTGAAAAACACTTTTCTTTTCTTGTCAGAAAAACAGAGAACTCTTTGGGGACAGCTGGTATCCTTGCTTGCAAACATACAATACTTTCTTGTCAAAAACTGCACACTTTAGGGACAGATTATGTCCCCTACTTGAAAACACACATTCTGTGACACATACAAACTTTGTAGTATGTGAGCCATTCCCTGTCTTCTAGTCAGAGAGGTAGTGTCCCATTTTCCAGTTAGGGTTATCCACTCTGTACCCAACAGATACTGTATCAGGGAGACATGACTTAGACTGCTATCTTTCAAGCATCCTGTCAGAAAAACTGGAGTTTAGTCCCTCCAAACCCTCACAGGCATTCCCATTGGGGTCATCCTGGAGGAGCCAGCTCTGGGCTGCATCACTAAGAAAAAATATGTTATAGTTCAAGGATGTTCCCATGACCAGATGTCTTAAAAGTCTTTCATCCCACACTGGGGTACTCCACAGAGAAGGCTGCCATCAAGACTCAATGCTCAGCTACTCTGGGACTGACCTAGGGACTGAATCATGAGAGGAGAGAGTCGGTACCTCTCCTGAAGCTCCCTTCAGTCAGACTAGTGACTGCTCTGCTCTACTCTCAGTGAGCAACTGACTAATACTGCAACATTCCATTGTGGCTTATGCTGTTGCGGAGCCCCTCACACTTGGAACCTCTGTCCAGATGACTGACAGGGGTTTCAGGGGAGACCTGAAAGTTAACTATTTGCTGCCCAGAGTAACTAAATAAAAAATAAAGCACTACAGAGGATTCTAGTAAACTTCTAAATATTTAGTAAACACTTTGGAAAACACTCTAGTAACACTCTCGTAATTCATGAGGACTTTGGAGTTACAGCTGTTTGAGTGGATTCTTCCTGTATACTACCTTTTTCTCTTTAATTGCCTCAAATACTTCATTTACCTTCCACATTAGTATACTTCTTTTGTCTCTGAAGGATTGAGTCTTGCTTTAAGCAGTTCATATAATTTTTAAAGGTGTCCCATTGTTGTTGAATGCTGATGCCAGTGAGTTTGGTTTCCCTATGTAACAACCCCCTTCCCTACAGAAAGGGGCAAGATTGTTACTGTAGTGCCCAGGGGAGGAACCTGCTGCCTTAACATCACACTCCACTGTTTTAAAATTAGGGAGGAGCTTAGGTGGTAAAATATACAAGGTACCGTTAGACAGGAAAGAATTGGTGCTTCTATAGGCTGTCTCTCCATGTTGGTGCTGGTGAGGGAATGCTGGAGATTTAAGGCTTGCACTGAGAGATGCTGGACATTCAGTCCACATTGTGGTGACTTGGTCCCCATCTTTAGGAAGCTGCATAAAAGGCTAGTCAGTGCAGGCTGTGCAAAGGAGGTAGGTCGTTCCCACTAGTGCCTTGCAAAAGGAGGGATATCTCTTGTATTGTGGTGCTTGGCTTCCTCCTGTGTGGGCCAGTTCCATAAAATCTTCAGCAGTCAACATGCCATCCATTGAAGTGATGAGTGTCGCTGTGTCCCAGAGTGGACTGATGTCACTAATTGTCCAGGGAGCATTAATACTGCTAAATCAAGGTGACTGTGCCTTCTGTGTCTGGACCTTGAAATATTGTTGCTGCACTGCTAGAGGGCGGGCCATAGAAAATGTGTGATTGTGTGGAAAATGCAGAATAGAGTTGCTGGAGTGTGGACATAGCTGTCTCCATGACTGTCCATCTGCGGCTACTCCATGATTTCTGGTAGAGGAATCACAGGACTTGAGTGACCCTGTCATTGAGGAACAGCCTGAGCCCCAACCAGTGGAGGAAGCCAAGCACTCCCTGGCCAGTGATGACACAGTCCTGACTGACCCTCCTGTTGAGCAGCCCTTGACAGAAAAGGAACCTGCCATGGTAGTAGAGGACATTTGGGACCTTGATCTACAGCAAGGGGACAAAGCAGGTGATGTGGCCAACCCTGGTAAGACAGCAGACCACCTAGCAGGACTATCTGTGTGGAGTCACAGAAACAAGAGAGGTAGCACGCCAATCCACAAAAATAAAATGAGCCAAATGCAAAAATATTGCTAAAAGTAGTGAAAGGTTCTAATGAACAAAACAGTGTGCTAAAGGTGCAGCACTGAGATCTCCACCATTTGTGTGGACCTGGAAGCATGTCAGGGCATCACAGTTCATAAGAGTGGCAGAGCCAGCCTTGTTATCATCGAGGTCCCTCAACAGACCACCTATGTGAGTTTCCAGAGCATGATCTCCCAGAATGAGCCAAAAGAAAACCTGCCACCACTTGAGGAAGTCAGTACTGGGTCTGAAGCCCTGGACACTGGATCAGAAATGAGCTGGGAGATCACCCCAGCCCCATCCCATTCCCTGCCAAGACTTGTCACTGCTGTCTTACTCATCTCTTGTCCAGGTGAGTCGCAAGGGCAAGTTTTTGAACAATCCACACCCTGTTGATGAGCCACCCAAAATGGCCAGTGACATGCAAATATGGCTGGAGGTAGAGCAAGACCCTAAGGACTCGATGAGACTGTGTCAAGCAAATTGCAAGATCACCACAGGGTATCCACCAGATGAGGTTTTGAGTTCTCCTATGACCCTGTCTGGTTGCAACACACTGTGGAGGCTCATGGAGAAGAATGACTATGGGAGGAGGCAGAGATGAAACTAGAGAAAGTGAGAGTGAACAGCAAGGATGAGTATGAGGCCTGTATCTGGTACATCTTGGACAAGTGTGAGATGAGCAGGAGTATACAGATGTACCAAGTAGTGTACTGGGTGCTAGAAAAGAGCCCTCTCAGAGGCAACAAAAAACCATTGGCAGGCAAGAAATGGTTGTAAAGCCTCACCCCTGCCACTACCAGAGCCCAGTTTTTAAATATCCCTGTAATAAATGGACACTTTTAAAATGTGCTTTGTATTTGACTTCCTGCCAGGCCTATAGGCATATAGGTTGAAGTAATTTGACCCTTGAAGGTTCACCACGTTTGAATGATATGATTACCAGTGTTTCGATGTTTGTTGGACATTTGATTGCAGGACTGTTTTTTGTGCAAGAGGAAAAAGAGACCTCTATGGTTCTCAAAGGAGGTGGCTGGGAAGGTTAGAGCAAAAGAATTAGCATTCAGGAGGTATAGGAAGACTCAGAGGGTGGAGGACAGGGAGGTACATCATGAGAAACAGAAGGAGGCAGGGAAAGCAGCTAGGAGCGCAAAGGCGCAAAGGGGACAATGTTTTTTTAGGTATGCAAGCTAAAAGAGAAAGACCAGGGGTGGTATTATAAGGTTAAGAAGGAAAGGGGGGGATTGTGTGAAGGGAGGCCAGGAAAAAGCAGACATCCTGGACAAATACTTTTGTTCAGTATTCACAGAGGAAGGGGCAGCCATAGGGCCACACAAAAGTAACAAGAGCTCAGAGGGGTGCTGGCTGCATCTCTGACAGTCCTGTTCAACTACTTACTGGAGATGGGAGTGGTTCCGGGAGGCTGGAGGAGGGCAGATATAGCCCCCCTTCAGAAAAGTGGGAGCAGGAAGGAGGCTGGCAACTACAGGCCAGACAGCCTGACTTTGGTAGTGGGGAAAATAATGAAACCACTACTGAAGGAGAGAATTGTGGAATATCTGAAATCCAGTGGCTTATAAGATCTGAGGCAGCATAGATTAATTGGAGGGAGGTCACATTAAACAAATCTGATAGATTTCTTTGATTGGGTGACCTGGGAATTAGACAAGAGTGGAGCAAAGGATGTGGCCTACCTAGATTTCAGTAAGGCCTTCGACGTCGTTCCACATAGGAGACTCATAAGCAAACTGTGTGGCCTAGGAGTGGGTCCAAAGGTGGTAAACTGAGTAAGAGAGTGGTTAGGGGACAGGCGACAGAGGATGGTGGTAAACAGAGTTCACTCTGAGGAAGGGAGGGTGACCATCGGAGTTCAACAGGGATCAGTACTGGGACCAGTCCACTTTAATTTCTTTATTAGTGATATTGCAGGGGGGGCTAGAAGGGAAAATATGCCTTTTTACAGATGACACTAAACACTACAATAGGGTGGACATTCCAGAGAGAAGGTGGAAAGAATGAATAGAGATCTAAGAAAGCTAGAGGTTGTGGTGGGATAAAGCCATACCATATTGTTCTAATCACATTTCATGTTATTTTATGTATGTAATACATTAGGGATGCCCATGGTGGCCCAGTCTAACTTACAAGGGATAATTTTGTACAAAGAAAACATGGGCCCTAAAATGATGTAATCCCTTGTTGCTGAGCAGAACTGTTAGCTGCTTAGCCAGGGACTGGAGTTTGATTAAACCATTTAAAGGAAACAAAAGGGTTAATTAAGCAAAGCTGGGAGGCCAGGTATTCCAATTTGCTTGTGAAAGGCCCAGGCCTCGAAAAGAGCCAAGATGTCTGAGGACCTTTTGCCCTGAGAGGTCTACCCTGAGTTAATCTAATTACAACTGACTGGACTATCATTTAGGTCAATTGCTGTACTGGGTTTAGCTTAATTACAGTCATTAAAAGGATGCAGGGGAAGGCTTATGCTAGCACACAGCTGGTTCAGACTAGCTTGAAGAAAAAAAAACTCTCATGCTCAGGAATGAACATGTGTGTTCTGTAATAAAATATTAAAACTGGATTGGTTGTGTAGCCATGGAGATGGAATGCTGTCCAACCACAGGGCAAGCCAGCATCCACTGGACCTGCCGTTGCACTTGGGACCCTGCCCTGCTGAGAGTGCAGAGGCATTTTCTTTTTTCAGAAATTCTCCTGGACCACAAGAACCAAGATTTGCCACTACTTTTCTAAGGACACTTTGCACTTCAAATAGTGCGTTTGTTTGAGTTGGGTGAAGTGAATTGTTATCTGTGCAGTTAGCTAGGTGTAGAAGGAAGCTGTGAATTAGGGGAGTGGCTTAGGCAGAAGGAAGCCAGGTGTTTTGGATTTAAAAACTGCCCTAGATAGCTTGTGGCAGAGAACAGCAAGAGGAAGGACATGCTGTTAGAGCTATACTACTTTACTGGGACTATATTGCGCTCCGTCCCACACCTCCACCCCCCCCCCACCCTTAGCCAGTTCTACTTTTATAGGCAAAGGATTTGACTGACAACAAGAACTTCCTGTTTGGGAGCAGGAAGGAAGTAATCACAGAGGCACCAAAGACTCACCATCATAGAAGGAAAAGAGTAGCTCTCCACCCCCCCCCCCAGCTGCTGGAGGTCTGACTCTGAGCGAGTAAGAAGAAGACTACTGAGGAATATAGGAACTTCCTGTCTCAGAACAGGAAGATCAGGAGCTTTAAGGGCATCAAGGCAGTAGAAAAGTAGGGAGAAAAAACTAATTTTATATATATAAAAAAAAATAATAGAGAGAAGAAAGAGTAACTACCGGTATATAAAACAACAGTTAAGGGGCCACAAATAAGACATGATGGGAGTGGTGCAGTGCAGTGGCTGTGAAGCAGTAGTCTTCTGGGAGACATTCTGGAGAATGCAGTGAGTCCCATCTGCAGGCACCACTCTGGACTGAGGGAGGAGGTTGCTCATCTCCAGGATGAGTTGGCCAGGATTCAGGGGACATCCTCTCCCACCCAGGGACAACCAGGGCCACCACTGCTATGTCAGAGGTTGCCAAGAAAGAGGAATGGTTGGACCACAGTGGGCTCAGGAAGGATGAGGGTGGTGGAGCAGAGGTGCATCCCTCCAGTTGTACCTCTCCACAATTCATATGCTGTTCTGGCAGAGTGTGGTTCCTCTATAGAGGCACCCAGAGAGGAGTCAAGGCAGATGCTGAGAACCTCCACAAAGGAGACCCACAGGAGGGTGACATGGGACCCCGTAGGGGAAGGAAACAACTCTTGATGGGGGACTCCATTGTTAGGAGGGTAGAACTGGGGGAGGGAGGGGAGAGTAAGGTGCCTACCTGGCACCATGACTTGGAGGGACAGGGAGCGAATCCTCAGGATCATGGGAGCAGCTACATGGGGGAGGGAGATGGATGTCATTGTCCACTTAGGGACACATGACCTGGCTGGGAAAGGGATCAGAATAGTGGAGGAAGAGTTTGTGGAGTTGGGGAGGGGCCTTAGACAAGCAGCATGCACAGTAACCTTCTTGGAGTTGCTGCCTGTCTATGGCATGGGTGAGGCTGGGGTGCTCTGCACCATGGGATTCAATCAATGGTTGAAAAACTGGTGCAGAGTTCAGGGGTTTGGCTTCATTGGAGACTGGGGGTCTACCTGGAGGGATGCAGGCCTATACTGGCACAATGGTCTGCATCTGCCCAAGAGGGAAACCAGGATCCTGGGTGATAGGTTTAAATGCTTCATTGGCAAGCATTTAAAATAGCCAAGGGGGGAGGCACTGAAAAGAAGCAGGGAAATCCTGGCCCCCCCAAAAAAATTAGGGTAGTTAGTGAGGTAAACACCAAGATAAAGACGTCGATAGGGAAAAGGGCAGGTGTAAATGGAGAAAAAGGCAAAGGCAGTAAGGACAGGGATGGAGCAAAAAGGGGTAAGGCCATCAAAAAATGGAGGGTAATGAGTACCAATGCCTGCAGTCTAGGTAACAAGCTCCCTGAACTGGTGGCCTTGATGGAAGAGGGATGCATGGATTTTGTGGCAGTCACAGAAACATGATACACAGAGAACCATGACTGGGATGTCAACATACCAGGGTACACAGTCTACAGGAGAGACAGGGAGGGTAGAAGAGGAGGAGGAGTAGCTCTCTATGTAAGGAAAGGGATCAAAGCAATGGAACAAAAGGGTAAACAAGGAGGAGAAGAGGCACTGTGGGTCACCCTGGAGACTGGATATGGCACCACAATACACGCACCGGGGTTCTATACAGACCCTCATCTCAGGGGGAGGAAATGAACAAGGAAATGATAGAAGGCATCCTTAGGATGGCAGAGAAAGTGGAGATAGTGTTGATTGGGGACCTGAATATGCCAGATGTTAACTGGAGTACCTTTGCTGCAGCCAAATCCAAGAGCAGGGCCATTCTAGATGTCCTATAGGGGGCATGCCTCAGACAGCTAGTGTTGGATCCCACTCGGGAAAGAGCAATCTTAGACCTGGTACTCTCAAATGGGGATGGATAGAGGATCTCAGTTCTATAAGTGGGTAGCCATCTGGAAACAAGTGACCACCAAACAGTGTGGTTCACGATAAACTCAGCTGCAGAGTCAAGCCATACAAAACTGAGGGTACTTGACTTCAGGAGGGCTGACTTTGTCAAAATGGGAGAGTGCCTCAGAAAAGCACTACCAAACAGGCAAGAAGGAGGGGTGAAGCAACAATGGGGAAACATCAAAACTGCCATCACAGAGGCAACAAGCCTTTGTGTGAAGCAAATAAACAAATCCAAATGAAAGAAAAAAACACTATGGTTCTCGAAAGACATGGCAGGGAAGGTTAGGGAGAAAAAGATAGCATTTAGGAAGCATAAGGAAACACACAAGGAGCAGGACAGAGAACTGTACCAGTTAAAGCAGAAGGAAGCGGGGAAGCCAGTCAGAATAGCAAAGGCCCAGACTGAGGAAAAGATAGCCAACTTGGTTAAGAAGGGGGCGAAAACCTTTTATAGGTACATTAGGGAGTGTAGAAAGGCAAAGGGAGGGATAGTGAGGCAGAATAAAGGGGACGGTGGGTGGGCAGTGAGGGACAGTGAAAAAGCAGGGATAATGAATGAATGCTTCTGCTCAGTATTCACAAAAGAAGAGGAGGAGGAGGTACCTAATCCAATCAATAGAAGCACTTTGAATAGAGGGGTCTATCCAAATCCTTTCACAGAAGAAAGGGTTCTGAAAGAACTCCTAAAACTGAAGGTGGAGAAAGCAATGGGGCCTGATGGGATTCACCGCAGAATTCTAAAAGAATTAAGGGGAGGACTAGTGACATCACTGACTAGCCTTTTTAACAAATCATGGGAGGATGGTGCAGTACCTGAAGACTGGAGGAGGGCGGATGTGATTCCCCTTCACAAAAGTGGTCAAAAGACAGAGGTAGGAAACTACAGACCTGTCAGTTTGACCTCAGTGGTAGGGAAAATTATGGAATCACTTCAGAAGGAAAGAACTGTTGAGTATCTAGAGGCCAGTGGAGCACAGGATCCAAGGCAGCATGGATTCACAGCAGGAGGGTCATGTCAGATAAATCTAATCAATTTCTTTGACTGGGTGACCAAAATAGTAGATCAGGGAGGGGCTGTGGACATGGCCTACCTAGACTTTAGCAAGGCATTTGACACAGTCCCACAAAAAAGATTAATAAACAAATTAGCCAGCCAGGGAGTGGGTCCCAAGGTGGTAGCCTGAGTAAAATATTGGCTGAACAACAGGACACAGAAGATAACAGTACAGGGAGTCCACTCTGAAGAAAGGGGGGTTACTAGTAGGGTACTGCAGGGTTCAGTACTGGGTCCTGTCCTTTTTAATGTCTTTATAGGTGACATTGCAGAGGGACTGGAAGGAAATGTATGCCTCTTTGCAGATGACACAAAGTTCTGCAACTGAGTTGATACACGGTGGAAAGGATGAGAAGGGACTTGGCAAGGCTGAAGGAATGATCAGAAGCATGGCAGCTTGGATTCAATGCAAAGACATGCAAAGAAATGCACCTGGGAAACAAAAACCCAGGGGAAGAATACACAATGGGGGGGAGGTAGTAATAACAACAAAAATGGAAAGGGACCTGGGGGTAATCATATCAGATGACCTAAAGGTTAGCAAGCAATGTGAGAAGGCAGTAGGGATGGCTGGGGGGATACTAGGATGTATAGGGAGTGGCATCACCAGTAGAAAATAGGAAGTTGTTTTCTCTCTGTGCAGACAGTTGGTGAGACGGAGACCCCATCTGGAGTACTGCGTCCAGTTCTGGAGACCCCATCTCCACAAGGACATAGACAGGATGGATGACAGTTCAGAGGAGGGCAACTAAAATGGTGCAGAGTCTGCAACAGAAGCCATATGAGGAGAGACTAATGGAACTTAATATGTATACCCTTGAGGAAAGGAGGGAGGGGGGGCATGACAGAAACTTTTAAGTACCTCAAGGGAATCAACAAATTCCAAGAGGGTAGCATCTTTCAGAAAAAGAGATGTGCAAGAACTAGGGGACACAATCTGAAGATAGAGGGGGACGGCTCAGGGGTAATGTGAAGAAGTATTTTTTTCACAGAGAGGGTGGTGGATGCATGGAATGGCCTTCCTGAGGAGTTTGTGGGGTCATAAATAGTGGGGGAATTCAAGAATGCATGGGACAGACATAAGGCAATTATTGTGGGGGATAGGAAGAAATAGACTGTTGGTTAACTAGGATCTGCAGCTTATCCATCAGGTAGGGAAATGAGCAGACTAGGTGGGCCAAGTGGTCCTTATCTGCCATCAAAGTCTATGTTTCTATGTAAATTCAGCAAACATGGACTTGAGGTAGAATTTTCAAACCAGAATTTCACAGTTTAAATTTTATTGTATAGTTCCATTTTCTTTTCCATATCCTGTAACCAATGTCTAAAATGATCTGTCTTTAAGTTATCCATTGTATTTAGTAATTAATTAGTAAATTACTAATTAGTAAAAGCTTTTGGCTTACTTTAAGGTAATTCTGCCAGTGTCTTTTGTGTGCGTTGCTTTGGGAAGGGTTGTTCAAACTATACTATGCCTGTGTGACTGTTTTAAGGGCCAAACACTACTGAAGTAAAGTACCACAGGGGGCTCTGTGGACAAAAGGAGGGGTGGAATACAAAAGGTCTCAAGAAGGGATGTGTGGGGGGTGGAACTGGTCTCTGCATTTCTGGGGAAAGAGACATATAGGTGTATAGGGCAATCCCTGAAGGCCCATACATGGCTGTGGCTTTTCTGGTGCAGGGTGCAGTGCCCAAGAGGGTTCTATTCCAATAACATAGACTCAAGACTGTATTTGCACCTCTTCACATGGAGAGAGGGAGCCTTAGGAAACCTCTGGCATACATTCAGTTGTGAAACAGCGGGCATACTAAAAGGGCAGAGGAGGGGTATCGTTGACCCTAATCACAAGGGGATTCACTGCAGCCCAGGGAACTCCTGCCCCACTGGAGTGGGCTTGTGACAGAGGTATGGTCACAGGTGTGGCAGCTAAGTTTTAATGTAAAGAAATGCAAAATCATGCACATAGGGCACAGAACCCTGGGGCAGAGTACAAAATGAGGAGAGTGGTACTGACGACCTCCAGTCAGGAAAGAGACCTGGGGGTAATCATGTCTGATGACCTAAATGTGGCCAGGCAGTATGACAAGGCAGTAGAGAGTGGGATGTTAGGCTGTATTGGAAGGGGTATCACCAGCTTAAAGAGGGAGGTGGTGTTACTGCTGTATAAATCACAAGTAAGACCTCACCTAGAGTACTGTATCCACTTCTGGAGACCACATCTCTGGAAAGACATAGACAGAGTAGAAGTGGTCCAGAGGAGGGCAACTAAAATGGTGAAGGGTCTGCATCAAAAGCCCTATGAGGAGAGACTAAAAGAACTCAATTTCTGCACCCTGGAGGAAAGAAGAGAGAGCGGGGATATGATAGATACTTTCAAGTACTTTCAAGGGTATAAATATGATTCAAGAGAGAAGCATTTTCCAGAAAAAAAGATGCTCAAGAACAAGGGGACATGCTACGATGCTGGAGGGGGTAGGCTCAAGGGAGATGTGAGGAAGTACTTCACAGAAAGAGTGGTGGATGCCTGGAACAGCCTCCCAGTGGAGGTGGTGGGGGCAAAAACTGTAATGGAATTTAAGAAGGCATGGGATAGGCACAAGGGAACCTTAGGGGTAAAGAAAGGGGGGGGGGGAGGTTAAGCCGGAGATCAAGTAAGGTCTGCTGTGTTACAGGAGGTAGGGAAAACAATCAGACTAGGTGGGTCAAGTGGTCCTTATCTGCTGTCAAATTCTATGTTTCTATGTGCAGTTGAATATTCTGACCTTACTTAAAGGGACAGTAAACACAGAAACATAGAATTTGTCGGCAGATAAGGACCGCTTGGCCCACCCAGTCTGCCCATTTCCCTACTTGATGGATAAGCTGCAGATTCTAGTTAACCAGCAGCCTACTTCTTCCTACCCCCACCCCCTAGAATTGCCTTATGACTGTCCCATGCATGCTTGAATTCCACCACTGTTTTGACTCACAACCTCCCTGGAAAGCCATTCCATACATCCACAACCCACTCTGTGAAAAAATACTTCCTTAAATTACCTCTGAGCCGCCCCCCTTCTATCTTCAAATTGTGCCCCCTTGTTCTTGCACACCTCTTTTTTTGAAAGATGCTACCCTCTTGGACTTTGTTGATTCCCTTGAGGTACTTGAAAGTTTCTATCATGTCCCCCCTCTACCTCCTTTCCTCGAGGCTATACATATTAAGCTCCTTAAGTCTCTCTTCATATGTCTTCCGGTGCAGACCCTGCACCATTTTAGTTGCTCTCTGGACAGCTTCCATCCTGTCTATGTCTTTGCGGAGATTGGGTCTCCAGAACTGCACGCAGTACTCCAGATGGGGTCTCACCAGCTGTCTGTACAGAGGGATAATAACTTCTTGTTTTCTACTGGTGATGCCTCTCCCTATGCATCCCAGTATCCCCCCAGCCCTCCTTGCTGCCCTCTCACATTGCTTGCCCACCTTTAGGTCATCTGACACGACTACTCCCAGGTCCCTTTCCATTTTTGTTGTTGTTAGTATCTCACCCCCCCATTGTGTACTCTTCCCCTGGGTTTTTGTTTCCCAGGTGCATTACCTTGCACTTCTTAGCATTGAATCTAAGCTGCCATACATTTGACCATTCCTCTAACCTTGCCAAGTCCCTTCTCATCCTTTCCACCCCACCTTGTGCATCAACTCTGTTGTAGATCTTTGTGTCATCTGCAAAGAGACATACTTTTCCTTCCAGTCCCTCTGCAATGTCGCTTATAAAGACATTGAAGAGGACCAGTCCTAATACTGAACCCTGCGGGGCCCCACTACTAACCTCCCTTTTTTCAGAGTGGACTCCATTTACTATTACTCTCTGTGTCCTATTCTCCAGCTAATTCTTTAACCAGGCTGTCATCTTGGGACCCACTCCCAGGCTAGCTTACTTGTATATTAATCTTTTGTGTGGGACTGTGTCAAATGCCTTGCTAAAGTCTAGGTAGGCCATGTCCACAGCCCCTCCCTGATCAACTACTTTGGTCACCCAGTCAAAGAAATCTATCAGATTTGTCTGGCATGACCTTCCCGCTGTGAATCCATGCTGCCTTGGGTCCTGTGCCCCTCTGGCCTCTAGATACTCAACAGTTCTTTCCTTCAGAAGTGATTCCATCATTTTCCCGATCACTGAGGTTAAACTAACAGGTCTGTAGTTTCCTGCTTCTGCCTTGCTCCCACTTTTGTGAAGGGGAATCACATCCTCCCTCCTCCAGTCCTCAGGTACCACCCCATCCTGCCATGATGTGTTAAAGAGGGCAGTCAGTGGTGTCACTAGTTCTACCCTTAGTCCTTTTAGAATTCTGGGATGAATCCCATCAGGCTCCATTGCTTTGTCCACCTTCAGTTTTAAGAGCTCTTTCAGAACCCCTTCTTCAATAAATGGGCTGGTATCAACTTCTGTATCCAGAGTGTTTCTACTGTTTGTTTTAGGTACCTCCCCCTCTTCCTTTGTAAATACTGAGCAAAAATATTTGTTTAGTATCTCTGCCTTTTCACAGTCACCCTCTGCCCACCCTCCCTCCCTTTATTAAGCCTCACTATCCCTCCCTTGGTCTTCCTTCGCTCCCTGATGTACCTATAAAAGGTTTTATCCCCCTTCTTAACTGAGTTGGCTATCTTTCCCTCGGTTTGGGCCTTTGCTGTTCTGACTGCCTTTCCAGCTTCCTTTTGCTTTAACTGATACAGTTCTCTGTCCTGTTCCTTCTGTGATTCCTTGTACTTCCTGAATGCTTTCTCTTTCTCTTGAACTTTCACTGCCACTTCCTTTGAGAACCATAGTGGTTTCTTACCTCGTTTTGTTTTGTTTATTTGCTTTACACAAAGGCTTGTTACCTCTGTGATGGCAGTTTTTATTATTCCCCATTGTTCTTCACCCTCCTTCCTGCCCATGTGCTAGTGCATTCCTTAGGCACTCACCCATTTGGCAAAGTCAGCCCTCCTAAAATCCAGTACCTTTGTCTTGTATGGCTTGACTCTATTGCTGTGTTTATTGTGAACCATACAGTTCGATGGTCGCTAGTTCCCAGATGGCTACCCACTTCTACATCTGTGATCCTCTCTTCATCTCCATTTGAGAGAACCAGGTCTAAGATTGCTCCCTCTCGAGTGGGCTCCAATACTAGTTGTCTAAGGCATGCCCCTGTAGGGCATCTAGAATAACCCCACTCTTAGAAGTGGCTGCTGCAACTGTACTCCAGTTAACATCTGGCATATTCAGATCACCCATCAGCAATATCTCCCCTTTATCTGCCATTCTAAGTATACTTTCTATCATTTCCTTGTCCATTTCCTCCCCTGAGAGGTCTATGTCTATAACCCTGTGTGGATTGTGGTGCCATTTCCTGCCTCCAAATTGACCCACAGTGCTTCTTCTCTCTCCCTGTTTACCCTTTTGTTCTGTTGCTTTGATTTCTTTTCTTATGTGAAGAGCTACTCCTCCTCCTCTTTACCCTCCCTGTCCCTCCTGTAGATAGTGTATCCTGGTATGTTTACGTCCCAGTCATGGTTCTGTGTGTACCATGTTTCTGTGACTGCCACAATATCCAGATCTTCCTCCTCCATCAAGGCCACTAATTCAGGAAGCTTGTTACCCAGACTACGGGCATTGGTACTCATTGCTCTCCATTTTTGATGGCTTTTACCTTCTGTAGTGGCATCCCCACTGACCTTTCTACCTTGGTCTTTTCTCATTTAGTACCCTGTTTTGTAGGGAGTCTGGGATTTTCCTGCTGCTTATCAGTGCCTCCCCCTTGACTAGTTTAAAGGCTTGCCAATGAAGCATTTAAACCAATTGCTCAAAGACTTGTTCCTTCCTGGACAGATGCAGACCATCCTGCCAGTATAGACTAGTGTCCTCAGGTGGAACCCCAGTCCCCAATGAAGCCAAACCCTGTGCTCCACCATTTTTCAACCATTTGTTAAACTGCATGGTGCAAAGTACCCTCACCTCCTCATGCCACTGACAGGCAGCACCTCTGAGAAGGATACTGTGTGTGCTACTTGTCTTAAGCCCTCCCCAACTCTACAAAGTCCTTCTGCACTGCTCTAATCTCATGATGAGCCAAGTCATTTGTCCCTAGGTGGACAATGATGTCCAGCTCAGACTCCCGTGCAACTGTTCTCGTGATCCTAAGGATGCGCTTCCTGTCCCTCCAAGCCATGGCACCAGGCAGGCACCTTACTTCAGTTTTCCCTGCTCCCCCCAGTTCTATCCCCCTAATAATTGAGTCCCCCACCAGGAGCTGCTTTCTTTCCCTGTGGTGCCCTCTGCCTCCTTCCTGAGGGCCTCCCTTGTGACAGTTGTCTGCACCCTCCTTAGTCTCCTCTGTGGGTGCATCCATAGGGGAACTATGCTCCCCCAGAATGGTGTATGGATTGTGGAGTGGAACAACTGACTGGTGTGCCTCTGTTCCACCACCCTTACCCTCCCTGAGCCCACTGTGGTCCAACTGCTGTGCTTCTGCAACCTCTGAGGTAGTGGTGGTGGCTCTGGTGCTCCCTGGATGGGGGAGGTTCCCTTGCCACTGTCCAGTGTGGCCTGAAGACGGGCAACTTCCTCCCTCAGGGCAGATAGTTGTCTGCAAACAGGGCAGCATCTCAGCCTCCAGAAAGACTCCCAGAAGACTGCTGCCCCACAGCCATTACATTATACTACTCCCCACATAACTGTCTACCTTTTTTTTTTTTGTGTGTGTGTGTGTATGTGATTGGTGCGTTATATAGAAATATATGTATTTATATAATGTGTATGCTTATATTGTCAGTGCAGTGTGCTAGACAGGATATGACAGTGATATGTACCTTGCCCTCTTGAGGAAATGATGTCAGAACCCCAGGTATAAATGAACTATTTCCAGGGGTGGGTGAGGTGAGGGTGGGAAGGGTTGGGCCTAAACTGTGCCCTCATGAAACAATCAGCTAAATGCTCTGACCTACCGATGCAATGGGTGCCTTCCTGTCAGCAAGATGCCATACGACAATTTGTAATACTGCTTCAAACCAATTTGACAGAGAAAATACCCTGCTAATCAAACAGAAAAATCCAAACATCCAAGTCAGACACAGGTAAACCTCCCCAGCCCCAAAGAGCCTGGTGACTTGTGCTCTGAAAACAGTCAGCCCCAAACACGTCAGCTGTGCAGAAGGGTAGACACAGAAAACAGTATTCAGCCTATGTGGGTTTAAACTCTTCCTGCACTGAAAACCTTAACACTTGTAACAAAAGTAAAGCAAACTCCACCTCCCTCTGTTGATTGAAAGACTGCCTTTTCTGATAATTCAAAGTTCCTTATTTCACCCTTCAGTTAGAAAGTTAGAAGTATCCTCCACCTGAAGAATATTAACTTTCCTAAGGAATCTGCTTCAAACCAAAGACAATTGTAAATTGTAAGGTTCACCTCCCTCTGTTGTGAGCACTACTCGCTTTCTTGCAAATCTTAAGTCCAGTGTTGCAGCTTGCAGCCAGAGGTAGCTTCACCTGAAGACTATGAGGTTATCATTGCAGGGATTGCTCAAAATGTGAAAGCTCATGAAAAGTTATGCTGAATGAGATATTCGGCTTCCTTGTTGGTGTCAAATGTCCCAAGATATGAACATTCAAATAATCTGAAAATCAAAACAAGGCAGCAGCCATTTCATGCAATCTTACAACAGAAAGTGATGTCACTGAGGAGCAAGCTGTAATTAACAACATAGAGCTAGCCTCTCAGTGACATCACTTCCTGTTTTTAAGACTGCATGAAATGGCTGTTGCTATGAGTTGATTTACACATTACTTAGCTGTTCATATCTCAACACTCCTGTACCCTACAGGTAAACCCAATACCTCATTTGAAAGATATTTCCATGGATTTTCACAATTCAGGTGATCTCTGCAATGTTTAGTGTCCTTTTAAAGCAGCAATACAATGACAAATATTTTTCTGGAAAAAAATACTTTCACCTCCTATTAATAAAAATAATACACATACCTGTCAAATGTACTTGTCTAGGTACCTCCTATGCTGTGCACCATGAGTCTTATTTTAGTTTCTTGATCCTAATCCTTGCTAAGCCTATAATGCTTTCATTGGACATTTGCTTGCAGCACTGTTGTTTTGCAGTTGAATATTCCGACCTTACTTAAAGCATCAATAAAACAATTTTTTTCTCCAAAAAAACTACTTTCACCTGCAATTAATGAAAATAATACCATACCTGTCAAATGTACTTTTCTAGGTACCTTCTATGCTGCACACCGTGAGTCTTATTTTATTTTCTTGAGTCCAACCTTTGCTAGGTCTACAATGCTTTTTCTTTCTTTTAAACTCTGCTTTATTCTATCATCAAGCATCAGTACAACAGACACAACATCCAAAAAGTACATATAGTATTGGTCACAGCTATAATTAAAAGTCCATCATCAAGACATGTTAATGGATGTAGTAGATTTACCAAGATACTGATTTGCTAATGGCCCCGAAGTAAAGGTAAATATCCTATGCAGATCTGAAATGGGAACCTTGCTATTGCATTGAAAATACCACTGAAATTGAATATTATACATCTCTGACTTATAGTGAGTCGAAATGCATCAACAACAGCAATGCTGGCAATCACAGCTGGAGACCAGCTACAATAGTAACAATGACAAAAGACAAAAACGAATAAGAAAACAAAAAACAGAACCAAGTATATTTCACTGCTCTGGGTACATCCAATCCTACTTTAGAAAAATGAAAAGAAAACCCTCCCTCAAGATTCATGCCAAGATCACTCTTGAGAATGGTATAAATATTAAAGATGAGGCTTCCAGGTAATACCTCTACCCTTCCGACAACAATTGCCTTGCGGCTATTTCCAGGTGCCCCTCCATAGTTGAGTGCCACAACATCCAGCCCTTCCACCTATCAGTATGGCTCTCTTCCCTGAGATTTACCATGGCCGTCAGCATTTCCATCCCTGGATAGCGTTAATACACCCTGTCCGTTCCTTAAGTGTTGAGGGTTGCTCCTTTAGCCATTTAGCGGTTATACTGTATATTTCAAGGCAGCCACTGTCAATAACAGCATTGCCTTGCATTTTTCTGCCTGCAGTTTGATCACTTCCAGGAAATGCAGGACCCACTCTATGAACTCCAAGAGTATTAGGGTACCTGTGATTCTCTGAACCTCCCTTTGTATTTGTGCCCAAAAGAGTTGTATTTTAGGGCAGCCCCAGAAAATGTGCCAGCGTGATCACTCTTCTCCACACAATCTAAGTTTTTTAATCCTGTTCCGAATAGCTGCCTCTCGAACAGTTGTGTCCAATTCTTTTGCTTCTCTCTCTGTTAAGGTCAGAATAGTGAGCTTAGAGAAGCCCTCTATTTTTTCATGGAAGGACTCTACCACCTCCTGGGTATGTAAGTTCCTATAATCCTGAAATATATGCCAAATTGTCCCTGGGTTCCCTGTAGTCCCCACTTCTGCTGCGTTTTTGGTTTTTTAACCTGAGCACTGTTCTGTTCTTCTGTTGTTTCTGCAATTGTTGGGCTAACAACCTACCCACCCTATCCCCTCCCTTGTAATAGTTCTGCTTAATTCTGTGGTATTTCCCTTCTGATTGCACCTGAAGTAGAGCTGTAAGGTTCCACTTCTTTTTCTCCAGCTCTGCTTTAACTTGGACATTTAAGGAGATTTTATGTTCAAATTCCAATTCCCGGCTTTGAGTCTCCAAATTGGCCTCTCTTGCTATATTCTCTTGTTTCTGCT
Organism: Neoceratodus forsteri; assembly: GCA_016271365.2. Lineage (NCBI taxonomy): Eukaryota > Metazoa > Chordata > Ceratodontiformes > Ceratodontidae > Neoceratodus > Neoceratodus forsteri. Next base: position 257,677,861 of record CM057452.1, read on the forward strand.
CCACAGAGTAAGCAATAATTACTCCCCTCACAACCTCCTTTAGGGTGTCCCACCTCATCGCATGGGTAACTGACCCTTCAGAGTTATTTAGTTGATAATCTTTTATGGTGGTTGCCACCATCTCCTTAAATTTGGGCTTACTACAGTGACCTACATTCAAATGCTAAATAGAGTTTCTTAGGGTGGGTGCAAGTTCCAACTTTAAACTAACCGGGACATGGTCCGAGATTGTAGGAGATGATATGGAGTATGACTGAACGGTGTGCATCCATTCCGTGGAGATGAGGAAAATGTCAATATGGGTATAACAATTGTGTCTATCTGAGTAAGGGGAATAATCCTTCAGAGAACCACTTAAGAACCTCCAGACCTTTCTATGTCCTAGCTCTTCTGTCAATCTGCCTGTTATTTTTCTTGCTTGAGTGCCAGAATCATGTTTCTCCCCTCTCATATCTAACCAAGAAGAAATGATGGCATTAAAATCCCCCCTAAATATAGAGGTTATGCAGGTCTGTAACTGTGGACTGTTAAGTGATTAAAGAATGTTGTGTTTTTCCTTATCCTCATTTGGGGCATATATGTGTAAGAGATCATACCTCATATCTCTATAAAAAACATGTAGTAGCACATATCTGCCCTCTGGGTCCTGGTCTACTGTTTCAATTTGTGTGAGACAGTCCTTCCAGATAAGAATGTCTGTGCCTCTGCAGTGAAGATGCACCCCCAAGATGCAGCAAATACCTCCCTCATCCATTTCTTTCTCAGCTTGTCATGTTCAGTGGGGGCTAAAGTTTTCTTTTGCAAATAGGCTACCATTACTCCAGTTCTATTCAGTTCCTGGAGTAGCTGAGTGCATCTTTCCAGACTATTTATGCCTCTTACATTGTATGAGATCATGTGAAGATCCACCATAGGGTGATCTGTATTCTGTTCCTTCTTGTCCTGGAGGTGTGCTCTCCCAAACTCCTCCCGGTCCAATGACATGAGATCTCAACCCTTCTGGCCCATATCCAGGGCTCCTTTATTATAAATGGTACCCACATACAGAGAAAAAAACATCAAAACCACAACAGTGTGCCATTCAACTGGAATGGCCATAACATGAACATTTTCTCCAGATCTTCTCCTGCCTCCTCTCTCTCCCCTCCTTCCATCCGTGACATCCCTTGTCCAACCACCTGCCTAATTTTAGTTGTTATCTGGTAGCGTAGACCCTCAGTCCACACCAAACCGTTTATGGAGGTACTCTTCCAGCAGTGGGTGCTGTGCCTCCCAGTAAACTAATGAAATGGCTTTGACTCACCCCCATCCCAACATTACAAATAACTAGGGGTGGGCGGATACCAATTTTGAGCCATATTTCAGATCCGGATTTTATGTAAGTAATATCTGATTGGAATTGGATTTTATCGGTTCAGATTATTAATTAACTACATACACATGACTCACTGTAATGTTTATTTTTTATTTTTGGTAGAGAAATTATAAAAAATATATTTTTAAAATCAAATTGAGCTCAGCGGAAATTGTTCAAGTTTTCCTTAATGAACAGAAGCATGTTGGCAGTGTCTGGAGATAGACGGGACCTATGGTCTGTTATAATATCTCCTGCCACACTGAATATCCTTTCACTGGGAACACTGGTTGGGGATGGAGCCAAATAGCATTTTGCAATCTTAGCCAGAGTAGGGAAATGGCAAGAATTCGATCTCTAAAACTGCAATGCATCAGGTGTGCTTTTTTTTGGGCGTAATGTTCTCTGACAGATATGCATCCAGCTCCGTGTTGTGCTGCAGTATCCCATCAATTGTAGAAGCTGAAAAGAAAAAAAATTATATTAATCTGGCAGATTGTGAACTTTAGTAATCCCAAAATGAGTGTGCTAATTTACAGTCTTCGGGTAACATAGAAACATAGAATTTGACGGCCGATAAGGACCGCTTGGCCCACCCAGTCTGCCCATTTCCCTACCTAATGGATAAGCTGCAGATCCAAGTTAACTAGCAGCCTACTTCTTCCTACCCCAACCCCCTAGAATTGCCTTATGACTGTCCCATGCATGCTCGAATTCCACCACTGTTTTTGACTCCACAACCTCCTCCGGAAGGCTGTTTCATGCATCCACAACCCTCTCTGTGAAAAAATACTTCCTTAAATTACCTCTGAGCCGCCCCCCCCATCTTCAAATTGTGCCCCTTGTTCTTGCACACCTCTTTTTGAAAGATGCTACCCTCTTGGACTTTGTTGATTCCTTGAGGTACTTGAAAGTTTCTATCATGTCCCCCTCTCCCTCCTTTCCTCGAGGCTATACATATTAAGCTCCTTAAGTCTCTCTTCATATGTCTTCCGGTGCAGACCCTGCACCATTTTAGTTGCCCTCCTCTGGACAGCTTCCATTCTGTCTATGTCTTTAGGAGATTGGGTCTCCAGAACTGCCGCAAGTACTCCAGATGGGGTCTCACCAGCTGTCTGTACAGAGGGATAATAACTTCCTGTTTTCTACTGGTGATGCCTCTCCCTATGCATCCCAGTATCCCCCCAGCCCTCCTTGCTGCCCTCTCACATAGCTTGTCCACCTTTAGGTCATCTGATATGACTACCCCCAGGTCCCTTTCCATTTTTGTTGTTGTTAGTATCTCACCCCCCCATTGTGTACTCTTCCCCTGGGATTTTGTTTCCCAGGTGCATTACCTGCACTTCTTAGTATTGAATCTAAGCTGCCATACATTTGACCATTCCTCTAACCTTGCCAAGTCCCTTCTCATCCTTTCCACCCCACTTGTGCATCAACTCTGTTGCAGATCATTGTGTCATCTGCAAAGAGACATACTTTCCTTCAGTCCTCTGCAGTATACGTTTATAAAGACATTGAAGAGAACGATCCTAATACTGAACCCTACGGTACCCACTAGTAACTCCCCTTTCTTCAGAGTGGACTCCATTTACTATTACTCTCTGTGTCCTATTCTCCAGCCAATTCTTTACCCAGGCTGTCATCTTGGGACCACTCCCAGGCTGGCTAACTTGTATATTAATCTTTGTGTGGGACTGTGTCAAATGCCTTGCTAAAGTCTAGGTAGGCCATGTCCACAGCCCTCCTGATCTACTACTTTGGTCACCCAGTCAAAGAAATCTATCAGATTTGTCTGGCATGACCTTCCGCTGTGAATCCATGTTGCCTTGGGTCCTGTGCCCCTCTGGCCTCTAGATACTCAACAGTTCTTTCCTTCAGAAGTGATTCCATCATTTTCCCTACCCCTGAGGTTAAACTAATAGGTCTGTAGTTTCTTGCTTCTGCCTTGCTCCCACTTTTGTGAAGGGGAATCACATCTGCCCTCCTCCAGTCCTCAGGTACCACCCCATCCTCCCATGATTTGTTAAAGAGGGTAGTCAGTGATGTCTCTAGTTCTACCCTTAGTTCTTTTAGAATTCTGGGATGAATCCCATCAGGCCCCATTGCTTTGTCCACCCTCAGTTTTAATATTTCTTTCAGAACCCTTTCTTCTGTAAATGGGCTGGTATCAACTTCTGTATCCAGAGTGTTTCTACTGTTTGTTTTAGGTACCTCCCCCTCTTCCTTTGTAAATACTGAGGAAAAATATTTGTTTAGTATCTCTGCCTTTTCACAGTCACCCTCTGCCCACCCTCCCTCCCTTTATTAAGCCTCACTATCCCTCCATTGGTCTTCCTTCGCTCCCTGATGTACCTATAAAAGGTTTTATCCCCCTTCTTAACTGAGTTGGCTATCTTTTCCTCGGTTTGGGCCTTTGCTGTTCTGACTGCCTTCCCAGCTTCCTTTTGCTTTAACTGATACCGTTCTCTGTCCTGCTCCTTCTGTGATTCCTTGTACTTCCTGAATGCTTTCTTTTTCTCTTGAACCTTCACTGCCACTTCCTTTGAGAACCATAGTGGTTTCTTACATCGTTTCATTTTGTTTATTTGCTTCACACAAAGGCTTGTTACCTCTGTGATGGCAGTTTTTATTATTCCACATTGTTCTTCCACTCCTCCTTCCTGCCCATTTGCTAGTGCATTCCTTAGGCACTCACCCATTTTGGCAAAGGCAGCCCTCCTAAAGTCCAGTACTTTTGCCTTGTGTGGCTTGACTCTATTGCTGTGTTTATTGTGAACCATACTGTTCGATGGTCACTAGTTCCCAGTATGGCTACCCACTTACATCTGTGATCCTCTCTTCATCTCCATTTGAGAGAACCAGGTCTAAGATTGCTCCTCTCGAGTGGGCTCCAATACTAGTTGTCTAAGGCATGCCCCCTGTAGGGCATCTAGAATAACCCCACTCTTTGAAGTGGCTGCTGCAACTGCACTCCAGTTAACATCTGGCATTTTCAGATCACCCATCAGTAATATCTTCCCTTTTTCTGCCATTCTAAGTATACTTTCTATCATTTCCTTGTCCATTTCCTCCCCCTGAGAAGGGGGTCTGTATACAACCCCTGTGCAGATTGTGGTGCCATTGCCAGTCTCCAAATTTACCCACAGTGCTTCTTCTCCTCCCTGTTTACCCTTTTGTTCTGTTGCTTTGATTCCTTCCCTTATGTAAAGAGCTACTCCTCCTCCTCTTTTACCCTCCCTGTCCCTCCTGTAGATAGTGTATCCTGGTATGTTTACATCCCAGTCATGGTTTTGTGTGTACCATGTTTCTGTGACTGCCACGATATCCAGATGTTCCTCCTCTATCAAGGCCACTAATTCAGAAAGCTTGTTACTCAGACTACAGGCATTGGTACTCATTGATCTCCTTTCTTTGATGGCTTTATCTTCTGTTGCAGCATCCCCCACTGACCTTTCTACCTCTATCTTTTTCTCATTTAGTACCCTGTTTTGTAGGGAGAGGCTGGTATTTTCCTGCTGCTTATCAGTGCCTCCCCCCTTGACTAGTTTAAAAGCTTGCCAATGAAGCATTTAAACCGACTGCTCAAAAGACTTGTTCCCTTCCTGGACGGATGCAGACCATCCTGCCAGTATAGGCTGGTATCCCTCCAGGTGGAACCCCAGTCCCCAATGAAGCCAAACCCCTGTGCTCCACACCATTTTTTCAACCATTCATTAAACTGCATGGTGCACCGTACCCTCGCCTCACTCATGCCATTGACAGGCAGCACCTCTGAGAAGGATACTGTGTGTGCTACTTGTCTTAGGCCCCTCCCCAGTTCTACAAAGTCCTTCTGCACTGCTCTAATCTCATGATGAGCCAAGTCATTTGTCCCTAGGTGGACAATGATGTCCAGCTCAGACTCCCGTGCAGCTGTTCTCGTGATCCTGAGGATGCACTTCCTGTCCCTCAAGCCATGGCACCAGGTAGGCACCTTACTTCAGTTTTCCCTGCTCCCCAGTTATATCCCCTAATAATGAGTCCCCACCAGGAGCTGCTTCCTTTCCTTGTGGTGTCCTCTGCCTCCTTCCTGTGGGCCTCCTTGTGACAGTTGTCCTCAGCCTCCTTAGTCTCTCTTGCAGGTGCATCCATAGGGGAGCTATGCTCCCCCAGAATGGTGTATGGATTGTGGAGTAGAACAACTGACTGGGTGTGCCTCTGTTCCACCATCCTCACCCTCCCTGAGCCCACTGTGGTCCAACTGCTGTGCTTTCTTCACAACCTCTGAGGTAGTGGTGGTGGCTCTGGTGCTCCCTGGATGAGGGAGATTCCCTTCCTACCATCCAGTGTGACCCAGGGGAAGGTTCCCTTACTACTGTCCAGTGTGGCCTGAAGACGGGCAACTTCCTCTCTCAGGGCAGAGAGTTGTCTGCAAATAGGGTGGGATCTCAGCCTCCAGAAAGACTCCCGGAAGACTGCTGCCCCACAGCCATTACATTGCACTACTCCCCACATGTTTATCTACTTTTTGTGTGTGTGTGTGTGTGTGTGTGTGTGTGAGATTGGTTTGTTATATAGAAATATATATATTATACAATGTGTATGCTTATATTGTCAGTGCAGTGTGCTAGAGAGGATATGACCGTGTTATGCACCTTGCACTCTTGAGGAAATGATGTCAGAACCCCAGGTATAAAGGAACTATCTCCAAGAGTGGGTGGGGTGAGGGGTGGGAAGGGGTTGGGCCTAAACTGTGCCCTCACGAAACAATCAGCCAAAAGCTCTGACTCACCGCTGTGATGAGTGCCTTCCTGTCAGCAAGATGCCCTACACAACAATTTGACAGAGAAAATACCCTGCAACTCAAACAGAGAAAAATCCAGACATCCAAGTCAGACACAGGTAAACTTCCCCAGCCCCAAAACAGCCTGGTGGTTTGTACTCTGAAAGCAGTCAGCCCCAAAATAAGTCAGCTGTGCTTTAAACTCTTCCTGCACTGAAATTTTTAAGAATTGTAACAAAAGTAAAGCTAGATCCACCTCCCTCTGTTGCTTGAAAGACTGACTTTTCCTAATAATTCTAAGTTCCTTATTTCACCTTTCAGTTAGAAGTAGCCTCCACCTGCAGAATATCTGCTACAAACCAAAGACAATTGTAAGATTCACCTCCCTCTGTTGTGAGCACAACTCGCTTTCTTGCAAATCCTATGTTCAGTATTGCTGCTTCAAGCCAGAGGTAGTTTCACTTGAAGAATATTAGCTGTTCTGATGAGTTTGCTATAAAACACTTGCTTATAATACTATTCTTCTCAGGTCTGTTACCAAAGCTATTGGCTGATAAGTAGCTATGACGTAAGCACTTCTTGACAAAGTTTGGTCTGGCCTTTTAATGCACACACAGATAAACACAAAAAACAGTTTCCACCCCCTAGGGCACTGTCTGGGTCAAATACACCACCTGTACCTGCACTTATTTCAGGACTTATGACAAATTCTTAGCCCAGGGTTTAAACTCTTCCTGCACTGAAAATCTTAAGAATTGGAACAAAAGTAAAGCTAAATCCACCTCCCTCTGTTGCTTGAAAGACTGTCTTTTCTTGATAATTCTAAGTTCCTTATTTCACCTTTCAGTTAGAAGTATCCTCCACCTGCATAATATCTGCTACAAACCAAAGACAATTGTAAGGTTCACCTCCCTCTGTTGCGAGCACAACTCACTTTCTTGCAAATCCTATGTTCAGTATTGCAGCTTCCAGCCAGAGGTAGTTTCACTTGAAGAATATTAGCTGAGCTTTATTTTGTGAGTACACCTCCCACGGATCATCTGCCTCTATTTCAGGGTCAAATACAGGGGAGCCAGTTGTGCTTTTGGTGGTTGCAGCTGATCATCTGTGAGTTCATCCACAAGTTGTTTAAGAATGGCCTTTGCAAAACTTCTGCCACATTCGGTGCGAAAGAAATGAATTTTATATCGAGCAGCCAGCACTGTAGCTACAACAACCTCTTTTGTTGACTCGTAGTGCATCAGTCATTTTTCCATAGACGCTAGTAAGGCATTTTTCATTGATAGTAGCCCAGGGACCTTAATACTTTCAATACTGTGATATAGGATGGTAGCAATGGGGATCACAACAGAAATGCTGGCATTACCAGAGCTCAGTCTGCATGTTTCATTTTCAAATGGTCTCAGAAGTGTGCAACCATTTTCAGCCAATGACCACTGAGAAGAGTTGAAGGTTCTGGTCTCGCACTCCGCAGCATAGACAGTCAGTACTCTACGTTGTTCGAGTAGCCTCTCTAGCATGTAAAAAGTACTGTTCCACCTTGCTGGAATGTCCTGTATTAAACGATGTTGTGGCACCTGTAGTGTTTTTTGTAGGTCAGTCATCTTAGCCGTGGCAGATGCAGAATGCATAAAATGCAATACCATCGCCCGCCCTGTTACTAGTAGTTCTTCAATGGAACGCTGCTTTAATATGGAATCATGCACGATTAACTGCAGGGTGTGAGCAACGCAACCAGCACTCGCCACAGCACTGAGTTTCATTGCCTTAGCAATGTTGGGGCCATTATCTCTAATGACAAGGTGCCTTTTTGTGGGCACTATTCCCCAGGTGTCAAGAACTGGCAGAAACTCTTTAGAGAGATTTTCCCCTGTGTGCTTATCTGAGAGGTGCTTAAGATGAAGCAAGGCTGAATACCTTTTAAAGCTGTCATCTATCCAGTGGGCTGTGACAGGGAGATAGGATGTAATAGAACACTCTGCTGTCCAGGTGTCAGTAGTAAAGCCAAATGAGGTAACATTAGCTATTTCGACCAGCATCTTACATCTCAGTTTATTGTACATTTCAGGGATTTTAACTTTGGAGAAATGACTGCGCGAGGGTAAGCAATATCTCTGCTCAAGCACTGCAATCAATCTTTTGAAACCGGCATTTTCAACAATTTTAAATGGCTGCTCATCTAGGGCAATCATCTCAGCAACAGCACAAGTAATCTCAACTGCCCTCGGGTGTTCGCTGGGGTATGGTTTTGAACGTGCAATGCAGTTTTCGATTGCTTCAAACTTCCTCTTTATTTTCTTGGCTGGCGGCTCACATAAGGACTCAGCCTGTCGCTCCAATTCCACTTTAGCTTTTTCAGTTTGCAGTTCAGAATACTCTTTTCTATGTTTGTTTCGTAAATGATTGAGCAAGCCAGAGGTGCCAACATTTTTTACAGAAGAGCCTTGACTTATATACTTTGGAGTGATACAGAGACAACACTTAGCTTTAGCCTCAGACTCTTTGTCGACTACAAAAAAATTCCATACTAGACTTTTGTTTGCCATTCTAGATGAAAGCTCCCGCTCACCTCTGCATTGCGCTGAACGCTTTGCTCTGTTGGTCTCTTGTCCCGTCCCCAGTACAATTGTCATCACAGTAAAGCACCACTTATAAGGGAATTTAAAAGTGATCAGGTGCATAATTAACAGGTGCTCATGTAATTAAAGTAAATAAAGGGATCCGACCTCTTAAAGGGCTACTATCCACCCAGATCAGAACTTCCAAAAAACATGGATATCCAACCGGATTGTTTTATTGGGTCGGATATCTACCCGTCCCTACAAATAACAGGTCTCAGTATCAACCAGGGGACCATCATGTCATGTTGTCTAATGTCATGGCCTAGTACAGCTGGGCCCCCCTCCCTTTAGAGTTTACCAGTGGTAAAACATTTTCTGACCTTATGAAAGAATGAAAGCAATGCTGTATTCATTCCAGCAAGATTAAAAAAAGAGAAAACAACCAAGGAACTGGTGTACCAGGTTTTGCTTGCCTAGTCCTAGGGTGTTAAATGCAGAGATCTGATGGATGCTTCCCCGACCTTGAGTGGAAGCTTCAGAAGTTCTCGGGCACTGGGGTACAGAGTTAGGAAAAATCCATTCTGGTAGGCCCAGTAATAATATGTGGCCACCCTAAATGTAGTGTGCCTTGTCAACATGCTGTACTGCGCTTTATGTGTTTGACTTGGGAAATGGTACCATAGAGACAATTAGATAGGGAACTGCTTGGGGTTATAAAGTCCCTTTAAGCTGAATGCCCATGAAGTAACCAGGGACAGAAAGAGAGAGAGAGAGAGATGCCTTATAGAAGGGTAGTGGTGGTGGCCTTGGGCCCTGAAGATTCTTTAATGAGTGAAGTGATTACCGTAGTTCCCTGGGAAGCAGATTAATTAATTAGGGTCTGCACACACACAGTTATGAAAGCTGTTATGTACCATGTGAATTTAACCCATCTTCTATTGAGTAAAGAGAGTCAAGTGTCTGGAAACCTGCAGTCTGAGTTGTTTGTTGTCCACATAGGTAAGGTGTCGTCCCCCAGTGCTCCTATGAAGAATTTTCTTTTCTGCATACATTTTTGCCCCTGATCACCCTTGGCTGTCCCCTGTCATGTGGTCTTCCAAGCCCCATCACCCAGCTTCTCCACGACTTACCTTCACACAGACGTCCAGCTTTCCGGACTGTGGCAAGGTGCCCAGTCACCAGTGTGGGGGCTGCAAAGGATCGGACTTCATCCTGTGACCAAAAGGGTTTTTCCACCTTAGTTGTAGGTTTCCCCTAGGGCCCAGACTGTGAAATGCATGGGTGAGTGATCTCTGCCTCCATGGAGATGTCCCAGTATGTCTAGCTGTGTCCCTATGTACAGACACATCCTGATCTGCAATGCCACCCGGACATGTCCAGGTGGCAATATTGCAGTGGGTCATGGAACCTCCCCTTCTCCAAGGGAGGAGATCTGTCCCTGGGATGCTCAATCCTCCCTCCCCCTGACTGACCCGTGAGCGACCCGCATCCGTTCCCCGACCAGGGTCACCAGTGTAGCAGGAGGTAAGGTGCTAAAGCCCCATAATCCTACCTCTGATTAAGCTTTTTGCATGAAAAAATAATTTTTTAAACCATCCCAAACTACTATATTTTAGTTTTTTAAGTCCTGCAATCATACAACATGAGAGGCACTGCTCGATGCTATCTCGTGTTACAGTGCAGTTCCATACCACTCGCTTGTATTCTATTCAATGTCAGCGAGAGGTACGAAAGTGCACTGCAACAAAAGATGGGATCACACATGTTGTATGATCATAGGACTTACTAATCTAAAATTTAGTAAGCTGGGATGCTTTAAAAATTATTTTTTTCATGCAGAAAGACTAATTAGCATTAAGGCTTTGGGGGTAGGCGTTTCGGCTAAAGACAGTTTTTCTTTAAAGTCTTGGTTCTCTTACTGACCCAGTAGTCTGTAGAATAGACCCATAGTAACTATTCTTCCTCTTCCACTAGATACTTTTAGACATATTGTTTCGAGCTCCTCTGTTTGGAAAGCCTGTATTTCTCTTTTGTAACTGGGTTATGATGCATTTTATACCAGTCTGCCTCCCTTATTAACTGGTCTGTCCTTTATTTCGTTTATAGATGGACATCTCCATTCCCCCACAGGCAATTTTCTTTTTTTAAACTGCTTAGTTAGCTGTTTTTCAGACACAAGGATAGCACAGTTTATATCAAGTTGGTGAGCATTGCCAGCCCACTGGCACAGAGCCAGCTCTATAACTCATGTCCTTGGTGACTTGGGCTGAAAAGTGAGATGGGGTTATTGGGTTTGTTTGGGGGGGGCCGTAGGTTTGAGCATCGCAGGGGATACTATCCTTCCCTGGGAGAGAGGACTAGGCTCGTAGATTACTAATACACTACTAAATGCCACAGCCTCCTTTGAGATAAATAAGTATGTAGCTGTTTTAACTGATTTGTGTCATAACCAGCTGCACCCTTTTTTTATTCCATTCTTTTTTCTCCCTGTACAGGTTGGCCTCCTTCTCACTGACCTCCCCCCAGGCCCATTACCTGGCTTCTCCTGAACTTATCTTGTCAATACCCCCATGGCTTGTCCCATGTGGCGGGAAGTCCTCCTTGAGCCGCTGAACATGCATTCAAGTTTGGACAGTGCCTGGATCACTGGTATAGGCCTGCGAGGGGTCCACCTTGTTTTCCCCAAGAAGTGTATCATGCAATGAAGTAATGATGCATGCCAAGTGCTCCCGCACAATGTGCTTCAATGTCTGCCACTCCCCCTTGCTCTGGCAGTCTTGGCTGCCTTTCCCCTAGCTTTCATTAGGGGCCAGGTGAATGCTGGACTCTGCAAACCCTGCCCCCAGAGAGGGGAAGAGCATTCCTTCTGACGCTCAATCCTCCTCCCCCCCAGCCAACCCTACAATGCCCCGAGCTTGCTCCCGAACGTGTGTCGTCAGTGCCACAAGTGGTAGTGCCACCACTGTACTGGCAGCCCAGCCATCAGTGGCACCCTTAATGAGAAAAGTGACTAAAGGTTTATGAACAAGAAAGGGTTGAGCTGCTAATTTTGTGTTTGTTCAATGTTTGGGAGATGTTTGACTGTCTCAGTTAGCAGACTCCTGACCAATTACCTGCACCTTTTTTAAAAGGAAGCCAGTTTAGGCAGTGCATCTTATTTAAAAGGAGCCAACTTAGTTACATTTTAGAATATTCAGCTAATGGGTGGTTCACTGTGATGATTGCTGGCTGGGCTAAAAATTCACATCAGAGGTCTGAAATGAGCATCAAGAGACCACCCCAGCTGCTCTAAGATAAAATAAGTAGCCAATTAAGGCAGAAAAAAAATTGTAATTTTTGAAAGATTTACCATTGGTGGGTGGAGTGCACTTAATCCTCTTTTTTAACTGATTTGTGCCATAACTAGTTGCACCCCTAATGAAGCAAACATTGGCCAATGCCAAATGTTCACGTGCTTCTAGTTGCTGTGTAGTTGTTGGGCACAGATAGCATAGCAGTTAAAATTAACAAATTAATTACAGGAGTTAGTGAAATTGCCATGATTAGGAAATGTAGAGGTTCACACATAGCGCTGTAGTCTTCTTAGACTGTGCTTTGTGTGCCTTATGACTGGGCAAGGACTTCAAAGAGAAAAAGAGGAGGAAGGCAGAGAGTGGGCAGAATGAGGGGGGATTCACTATTCTGCTGCTGTGATGGATGAAGAAGGGGTAAGCCTCCAAAAGCCCTCTCACAGTTCAAAATAATACCAATTTATTCACATGCTTTACAAGCAAGCATGATCAATTCGATTCCTGGAGTATATGTGGTGAGCCTTGTTTATTTACGCTGTAATGACCAAAATGCTTTAATTTTAGTGATCTAAACACAGGTAAGCAGAGTAACACAGCTCTGAACCTGAAGTGATAAATGAGTGTAGAAACATGTCAAAGGGACACTGTCAACTCGTTTTGCATCATAACATTTCTAGTTGAAAGCCCACCTTTTATGATTGCTTACTTTATCCAAAATTCATTGCTGTTACTGGTTGTTTTACCTGATTCCTTTCATATTAGAACTGATATGCATGGAAATTATGTAATTATACCCAACCTTGTTTTGTTTTAAATCCTTGATCAACTCTTATTTCATACATTCTGAACATAAAGAACACCCCAAACAGTGCAGCTACTCATGATGCAATAGTCTCTTCTCCTCTCCTCTCCTCTCCTCCCACTTTATCATGAGAGGCTAGACTGTGCGGTGGTGTTTCCAAGACCAGGAAAGATGCACTGAAAGTTGATTAAGAAATATAACCAGACATTAATTGTGATATAACACCAGTATGGTTGGCAGGTTTTATTTCACTTTGAAAAGGAAAAAAGTAATCAGAACAATGCAACCAGCTACAACAGCAATCTTTACAAAATGCTAAAGCAATTATCCATTTTTTAAACAAATTTGAGGCCTAAGGGGGTTGACAGTGCCCCTTTAAAACATCTGTTTTACTTGCTTTTTACCACATAAGAGACTACATTAATTTCATGAACTGCATGCACTGCATCGTGGGTATACACATGATATGGATTATGCAACATCTCTGGCATTCCTGAGAAACACAGTTCTAAACAGTAGTAAATATGAAAGTAATAACTAGTAGTGTAAAGACCCCTTCCCCGATGACTAGGGCTGTAATGGTAACTGTCCAAGAGGAGAGGGCCCTTTCCACCACAGTACATAATCCAAGAGAATAAAGAAAGTTAACAGTTTTACCTGGGTGTAGTCTCGGTGCCAGATGGTTGCTTTGGTGTGGGATACAGCTTCTTCAGGCCCAGAGTGCTAAAAGAGGGCAATCAGGTTATGGCACACTGGATAAGTTCATATGAGAAGCCATTGTCCACACCATAAAGCTCTTCTAAATAATTTAATGCTGAAGAATAAAACACAAACAGCTACTCCATGGAGCAGGGGGTATGGCAAAGTTCAGAAAGTGGAAACATAAGTACAGTGGCGCAGAACCACGGCTCAGACTTGTGACCAGGTGGTCTATTCTTTCGAAGGTCCTGTGGAGCCATAACAAGCTCCACATTGATGGCAGCAACACTTCAAATTAATTCTCTAACACTCTCCATCCCACGCCTACGAAGTCACCAACATCCCATTGCGGCACACACAAGTCCTCTGCTTCTGCCTATTTACAGGCCAACTCTGCTTCGCAGGTCCAACTGAGCTCCGAGCATCCACAAGGCATCCCAACCAGCCAAGGCAATCCCAGAGACACATCAGTCTCCCTGAACTGAAAAGCAGGTCCAACGCCCTAGGCCTCCATGAACAGGTGAGGGTACTCCAGGGCCTGGGCATCATTGGAAAAGGGGGCTTTCCCACCAGCCTTTCCCAATACTCCAAAATTCCTACCTTAAATCCCTCCCAAGACCCGAGGTCCCACCCAGCCAGTGGGCAGGCCACAACCCCAAGCCAAATAAGGAAAATGGGGAGGAGGAGGAGGTTATATAGTAAGCACCCAAAAAGGGGGTGCTTACAGTAGCATATGTGGAATGAAAAGCAGCGGTAAGATTTCAAGCACAAAATTAGGAGTTGCATAAGAAAAACACTCTACCAAGCATATCACTAATCTATTCCAAAGTTCCCACAGCAATTACGCCCTCTGGAAAAAACAACTAAATACTCTTAGACATTCTGGCATGTGCCACACAGATGGGTAAGACTGCCATTAGTTGCTCCATTCCCACCCTCTGGATCCCACTGCAGTCCTCCCTAAAACTTTCAGCATTGGTAAGCCCTAACACCTATAAGATGCTCATTGGAAAATTATATGCTGAAACCTGTTTGCAAGGCTAGTCCCTTACCTGGATAGCGTGGTCATATGATGAGGTACTCAAACCCTATGTATTAGCTCTCACCTTTTGTATAATTTGCATAGGCTGTAGTATTAATAGAGCTATGTAATATAGTACATAATCTGCTATTTTCTGTTCCTATAGCTTCTATAAAATGGATTTAATGTACAGGCACTGAATGTAGTTGTATTCCTTTTGTGAACTGAACTATATCTTTATGCCTCTATACTCTGACTCATTGTTTTTAACCCTGTATGCTGTCCTACCTAAGACCTCCTTGTAAATGAGCTTGCTCAACAGTGCCTTTTCCTAGTGAAATAAATAAATGAAAATAAAATGAAGTTTTCCAGCCTTCTGTAATTGGGTGTTCTATGTGATAATGGTGACTGCCAAAAGGCGAGCCGCTTATCGTTACGTCAGAGCAGTGAAAACATTTTTGGCACTCTGACATCCTCGGCGCACGGAAGAACGGCGCCGGGGACTTAAGTTTCATAAGCCAGGGGCTGCGCCACCCCACACCCCACCCATGCAGGTTACTTCACACACACCCCTACTAAAGGATTCTCAACTCTGGGGGGGGTGCATGTCGGGGGGAGGTGAAAGCATGAAAAATAAAGTTTTGGGCTGGGCGCAATAAAATTGCACCAGTGCGCAGACCTGAACCCAGTACGTCACCCACCACAACAGCAGGACAACCCCTGATGCCACAGCGCAGCTCGGCAACCCACCACAGTGCTACCCCCTACATTCCCTCCGCCCCCTCCCAGCCCACGCTCGCAGTGTTCGCTCCCCCCCTCTGTGCACGTGTACATATAGCGACAACCTGTCACCTGATTCACCCACCCCCCACATCCGGTCACCCTACCCTCCCCATCGCCATTCGGGATTTCACCCATAACGTGGCGCCGTTTTGGACAGCGCCGTAGTACAGGCGCCCACATCACAGGCTCCCGTAATCGGGCTAGGACTTCACAGGGAAAAGTAGGAGGAGAAAAGCAGAGAGTGAGTGGAATGAGGGAGTAGATTTAGTATTCTGGAGCTGTGATAGGTGGAGGAAGGGCATGTCCCAAAAGCCCTCTCACAGCTTAAAGGGACACTGTCAGTCCCTTACGTGTTTAGTGGGAAGGCAGCAACCTACCTTCAGTCACTGAATTGGTCCCTGTGGTGCCATAATATAATTAGGCACAACACAGTCCCCATAAAAATGATTAGTTTTTGCTTGTTTTACCAAACTCTGTAACTGTCGTGGTCCAGTTTGATAGTCTGCTCACGATGCCATAGCCTGCTCACAGCTGTAAATGGTGCTGTGGTTCTGCACAGACCACTGTATCCGAGCTCAGCTAAACATGCTTCCCGGTACTGGAAGGAAAGCTGAACTTTGGTTTTTTGAAACAAAGGCTAAAAAGTACTTTAACTGTGCTCTGAAAGTGGAGCCGTGACACTGGACATGTGTCTGTGCATATGCATATCCCTTGGGTAGCCCAAGAGATGTGAATATGCATACACGCATGCCCAGTGTCACGACTCCACTTTTGGAGCATGATTAAAGTACTTTTTAGCCTTCATTTAAAAAAACGGACTAGTTTCCCTGGGTTCAGCTTTCCTTCCAGTACCTAGAAACATATTTAGCTGAACTCATGTAAGGTGGTCTGCGCATGAACCACAGCACCATTTACAGCTGTGAGCATGCTTTGGCATCATGCGCAGACAATTGGAGGGGCCGAAGCGGTTTCAGGGTCTAGTAAAATAAGCAACAACTAATAATTTTTATGGGGACTGTGTTGTGCCACAGAGACTGATTCAGTGAGTGAAAGCAGGTTGCTGCCTTCCCACTGAACACATAAGTAAGGGACTTTAACTGATACCACTAGGCTTGCATGCTTTGCAAATGAACATAAAAAGTGACTAAAAGTTTGTGAATGAGCAAGGTTTGAGCAGCTAATTTTGTGTTTGTTGTGGACAGATCAGCACCCTACTGGGCAGTGACCAGGCCTGAACGACCTCCCTAAGTTGTGGCTTTCAAGGGGAGAGGTGCAAGTAACGTCTAAGTATGCAATGGGGAAGTAATGTAGCTGCCAGAAGGGTTACATACTGGAGAGAAGGGACTTAAACAATAAATTGTATAAAAGATGGTGAACATCAAACCATCACATGAAACCTAACACAACATGTTCCAACCAAAATGTATGGTAAGGGTAACACTAACCAAAGTCATGTTTTGCAAAGACACTGGGTTGTGTTATTTACAATGAGGGGATTGCTGACCACCACTAAAGAGTCAAGGAAAGGTTGGAACAACAAACAAAAGGATATCTGCTATCAAACAAAGGGTAGAGTGGCATAATATAGTGCACCCATCTGGATCAACTATTCAGGAATCAAGGAAGTGAACCACATAACGAAAAGGAAGACTTTTCCTTTATATAACTTTGGTGACTTGAGCATACCAGGACTATAATGTAGGAGTTACAGGTTGTAACCATTTCCTGGCAATTAACTTCTTTGCCACTATCAAATAAAAATCTATGTAAGTAGATCATGTCTCCTGTCATTCACTGAGGGAGGATCAAAAAGAGAACATGACTACAGGTAAGATTGCAAGGGTATGAATATGTATCAGCCAGGGCCTGTGATAGTTGTTGCCAAAAAGATAATGGACAAAGCTAATATATTTGGGCATGCGTCACCCCCCAAGCCCCCCCGTAGTACCTCCATCAACTAGATGGAATTGTGAATCTGCGACCATGTACTTAGCCTGGATCACTCATGGGTGTGATAAAAAAGGACTATCAAGGATCCTCCCTAAGGAACTCCATCTGACCCCATCCCTTAGTAGTTTTTAAGAAGCTGACTTTATATAATCAGGCTACAAGTGCTCCATCTTTAACCTGGTAATTAATTTATCATATTATTTTATATTTCTATATAGGTATCTGTTTTTAGGTATTTATTAAGTGTATGGCTGTTTCTTTGTGTGAGTGTTGCCATCTTTTTTTTTTTTTTTAAATCTCATCTTTATTAAAAATTCCAACATTTATACACAAATAAAAACACACAGACTTTCAACAGGCAATAGTACTTACATTTCCTGCACATTTTGACTTAAAGATTAAAAACAGTACTTAAAGTACAGTACCCTTCCTTTGAGGAGGTTTCATTAATTTCCACAGGTCCACTTACTTAATTTAATCAGTATTATACTCATTAATTAGAGGTGTAGCTGTAACGTCTCGACATCCTGGATATCAGTGCATCAAATTAATTTCATTTTTTATCACTTAATTACTTAGTTAGACCATTTTATAAGCTCATTTTCTTAGTGGAATATGTTAACGAGTGTTAAGTTAAGATTTCAGGTGTCTATACCCCTCTCAAATCATACCCAACTCGTTAGGGTAAGTTAACCAGCTTGTATCACCTTCCCCTATTCTGATAAAGTGAGAGATCCTATGTCTTCAGTATCCCTCTATATCTCACCCCCTTCAGTGGGACAGCATATTTTAAATTAGGTACTAAGGAGTAATTCTGTACTCTAAATCAGAGGGAGGTAGTGTCTGTGGCACCCGCACATACAAGACACTCAAGTTCTCCCCCTTTTTCATCCATTGACAGAAATCAAAGAGGGCTGTTTAGTTATAGGTAGAATACCATAGTGTGGAATGGATTTCTTCTGGATCCCTTCATGGGACAAAGGAGTCATCATTAAACATGTAATACATTTGCCAGCGGGCCCATCTAGAGGCAAAAATCTCATCTTTTTCATTTAGGTTATAGGTTATCCGTTCTAATTGGTAGATTTGTTTACTAATAGACCGCCAGTGTTGTATTGTGGCAATCTTTGTAGTCAACCAGGTCCCATGGAGCCATAACAAGCTCCAAATTGATGGCAGCAACACTTCAAATTAATTCTCTAACACTCCCCATCCATACCAGGCTTACAAGGTCACCAACATCCCATTGCAGAACACACAAGTCCTCTGCTCCTGCCTATTTACAGGCCAACTCTGCTTCACAGGTCCAACTGAGCTCCGAGCATCCACAAGGCATCCCAACCAGCCAAGGCAATCCCAGAGACACATCAGTCTCCCTGAACTGAAAAGCAGGTCCAACGCCCTAGGCCTCCATGAACATGTGAGGGTACTCCAGGGCCTGGGCATCATTGGAAAAGGGGGGGGGGCTTTCAATATTGTAGCGAAAGGATGGAGTCTGTATGTGTCAAGGGACCCTAAGGTATTTGAACAATGACAACCAAGAAGACAGCCATTCTCTAGGGATTAACAACCAGATGGGCAGCCAGAGGTGCAGCTAAGTGTCACCTCTCATCAGCTGGTCGTTAATTCCCAGGAAATGACCAGCTCAAAGGTTGCTATTGTTATTTTAATTGCAGTAACAACCTTTCTGGGGGATGTTTTTTACGTATGGCTTTGCTGTTTTTCTGAGCTGAGCATTGTGACACAGGCAGTGTGGGGTTGGGACATTTTACGTTCCGTGCTGTGGAAGGAACGGATGGCAGTGGGATCAGTCATTTCTTACAGATTAAAGACTAATCCTATAAGGCAATTAGAAGCCTGAAAAGGCTCAAGGATGCTTACTTACACTTATACCTCCAGTTTGGTTGCAACTTCTCTGTCACCCCTCTCCTTCCTCACTGAGAACATCAGGGTGCTTGCTTCTGATTGAATTAGTGGAAACGGAGACTCACTTAGGTGAAACAAAGCTTGTAGCTTTACTGTAGCATTTATTAAAGACAACCTGCAGTGAACATAGCAGCCTTCAGGCAAACCTAGCATTATGATGGTATGTATCACAGTGAGATTAAACAGCCACAGAGAGGTGTTATCATGCAAATAGAGAATCGGGCATAAAAGTTCCTGATGAGGGCTGGTTTCACAAATCAAACTGAAAGGCACATGGAGAAGGCATAGACCTGATTTTCATTTTCCATACAAAATTAGTATTAGCATCAACATGTCCAATAGTGCTGGGTCTCTGCAGTGTGCTAGCAACATCACTGAAGAATAGAGACTAGCATCAGCATCCTGCCCAGTTCCGCCACATCATGGGGAGTTTCACATAAACCCAAATAAAATACATGGTGCTAGCTGACCCAGTGGTGCTGAGGGTTGAGGTGGTGGATGCCATGCCTTGCGCCATACTAGCAACCCCGGTTCAGGAACAGACTCAGACCGCCGGGGTTCAGCAGGGGAGGAAAAGATTGAACATCTGGAGGACTGCTGTCCTCTCCTGGGGTGGGTTGGGGATGTCTCATCACTCCTTAGTGGCCCCGGGTGGAGATCGGGGGCTCTATAAGGAGCAATGCAGCCAAGGGGTGGAGCGGTGGCAGACGTCAGCACTTATGTGCACAGACGTCACTGCACGTCCACGCTTCAGGGGAAACTACCTAAAAGTAGAAAACCATGGCTGCAGGGATAGGCGACGGCAGCCCCTTAAAGCCCTGCAACTCATGCCCAACACTGGGTTCAGTTCTCTGGCTCTTCCGATCCCTCACCGAGCCCTGGCTCAGCACACTGGATTATAGAAAGAGTGCCAGGGTGGACAGCGGTCCTGCCTCAGGGAGTTCACAGCTGGGGGGGGGTCCGTTGGGTCAGGCTGGAATGGGGGTATCTGTCCCCGATTTCCTGGAGACCAGACTTCAGTCAGGGTGGTAGAACAGCAGAAGTGCGGGGGTATGCCTGAGAGAGTTTCCGGTAAGCTGGTGACAAATAGAGTTGAAAGAAAATACATGGTGCTTTAAAGCACAGCCCGCAAAGTCCATTGAAACTGCAAGATGAATCCTGGCTGAATCCTGTTTAACAGTCACAGTTTAAGAGACAGGATAAATCCTGTTAATAGTTGCAATATATATTCATTGCACTGTACTGTTGGATCTTGACCCCAGACTCAGACTTAATGCTTTGTTGCCACTCAGTTCTCATGGACTAGGCCTAAAGCTGATCCCCAGGTGGTTGCCTGGCAGGTGTGGAGATGACTGCCCTTGTAGGGAGTGAAGGCCTTTTCAGAATGGCTTGTGTGATTTATGTGATTTATGAAGGGGACTGCCCTGGAGTCCATGCTGGCAGACCCCAGTGACACTGCCTGGGGGGGAATCACTGCCCCCTCCACCAGGATCTCCCACTTCAACCAGATTAGAGCTTGGACAAATCAGATCTCCCTGAACAATGGGGCCCTTTATATAAAGTTGGACCCCTCTGTCACTTGCCGTGTTGAAGGGTGAACATAGACACGAGCTTAGACTTAAAGTGGCTCCCTATCTGGTGGGTTGAAAATCTGCAGCAATAGGTTCAAATCCCATCAGAGCTATATACACAGAAACATAGAAGTGTGCCACAGTAGAAGGCCTTTTTGTCTATCAGGTCTGCCCAGTGTAAAGGTATATGTCCCTTAGAGATTCATGTCTAGCAACCCTCCTGTCCCCTCACCAGCCCCCATGCCTGTCCTACTCTCTCATTAAGCTCTGCACAGATTTTGTACTGACCATCATCTATGGAAGCTTGTTCCACTCCTCCACCACCCTTTCCATAAAATAGTATTTCCTAGCATCCCTTCTGAACTTGCCCTCCTGCAGTTTGCTGCTGTTCCCACTAGTGGTCTTATTTCCACTGATCTTGAACTGTTCACTTGAGTCTGCTTTATTAATGCCCTTCAAGTATTTAAATGTTTCAATCTTGTCCTCCCCTTCCCCCCCATTCTCCAGTGAGTACATGTTGAAGCATTCCAGTCACTGTTCATATGTTTGCTCCTGTAGGCCCTGTCTAATCTTTGTCACCCTCTTCTGCACCGATTCCTGCTTATTAAAGTCCTACTTCAAGGGAAAGTTACAAAATTGCATAGTATTCCAAGTATGGCTTCATCAGGGTTCTCTGCAGGGGCAAGATGACCTCTTTCTTCCTACTGCTGAAGTGCTATGCTGTGTGATCCTGGGTAAATCTGCTTAAGTCCACGCTGCTGTAAAAATGGATAAAAACCTTTTCTGTAGTGCTCCACATTGTCAATGGGTAATCATAACAACTGGGTATGGTGCACTTCTACCAGGGGAATGGCACAGCCCAAGCTTTAGAATGCTGGGCATATGAGGAGTCCATGCTGCAGCAACTTCCCAGTTAAACTGTGCCATTCAAAGGGGACAGAGATACTTTTCTCTTCTGTCAAGAAATTAAAGTTTCAAGATTTCAAAACTTCAGTTAGGGCTACAGTTCTGCTCTGCAGGTTGGGACTGCCTGTTTTCAGAGAGCACCCCTAAATTTAAATCATGCCTGTTAAGCTCCGGCTTTCCAATTGAATAACCTGCCTTTTTTCTCATTCCCTGTGTGGACTGGGAGCCACTTTTGCCTTGCTAGGGTGTTTTTCAATGGTCTCCTGTTAAAAATATAAATGGAAAGAAAAAAAGTGCCACAGGTAGGTACAGATTTAGTTATTGGGAGTGTAGGAGCTCTGGGAGGGGGTACCTTGCCCCCACAAGCTTGAGGTCTTGTGTTTCTCTGTGTTTGACAGCAAACTTGTGATTTTTGAGTAATTCTGAGGTGTTTTGGTGATTTTCTACCTCAACCTCCATTTTTTCCATTTGCTCGGCCGCCATTCGGGCTCAGTGCGTGCTCCTTCATCAGGTGGGCTTCCCAGCAGTGTTCTGATTGCGTGCTCGTGGTGCATGCACATGCGCTGTGCTAAATACATTGTTAGTTCTCATTGAAACCTAATGGGCAAGTGCGAACATGCCCGTGCAAGCACGCTAATGCTACAGCGCACCCAGTGGGCGCACGCACACTCAGTACAAGCATTTTTTGAGCGCACGGATGCTGTTTGGCAGACTTAAAAGCAAATAAGCATAATTAAGTAAAAACCTGGGGGGATTTCCTGTCAACTATGACTTACAAACACTAATACATTTAAACTTGAGTTTTTTTAATACGTTATTACAGGATTACACTTGCCTTGCTGATTTTAGCCCAACTAGCAATAGGGCTAATAATTATTATGTAACCCCTAGATGGCGCTATCCCAGGGGCTACTACCCCTGCCTGATTTGCCACTAACAGGTTGAGGGGCCTGGATCCAATGGCGGGTGCCTCCACCCAGAGGTCAGGGTTTGCAATAGTTAAACTTACTTGGTCACAGCCCTCTGGGACACTGCAACCCCCCTTTCTTCCCACTAGTGGCCCACACAATATATCAGAATTACCTTCACAGTATACACTTACCCCCAGGGCTGGTTCAGGCACTGGGACCTCCTGTAAAATAAGATACAGTGCAACAATCACAGTACAATACTTTAACATAGACAAATACCTCAGGCAGTATAACTTTGCTGAAACAAGCAGCTCTGATTTATTTAGGGGGAATATAACAAGGACAGGGGGAAATCAGGTTAATTAGCTTATACTTTACTCATCTACCTATGGCTCTGTGCACAGGCCTATCCCTACCAGTTACTGTCCCTGGGTACCCAAGCCCTAGTGGCTAGTCCAAACCGTGGCAGCTGGTAGGGGCTCTTTCACACAGAGAAAAGAAAAATTAGTTAAACAGTCAGCAGTACAGTAATTCTATTTGGATTCAATGTGGCAATTCAACAGGGAGCGACCCTGAATTAGTACTCACGACCTCCAAACAAGATAGGGTCCTTCAATGTCAGCAGGGCTACTCTTGAGCTCCACGAGACTCCTCACACATTTATATGGCAAAAAGAAAGTACTATACCAGGCAGGCTGCTTCTCTATCCCGATCGCAATTACTGCACAATACCCGGGAGAACACACAGCAGATTCAGTTCCTGACAGACCGAGTGCAATTCAACAATTTCTCCAGTCTTCTGCAGGGTGAGCCTGGTTTGTACTCTTCAGATATCCTTTGATTCTCTTCACAGGATGGATTCAGTCCTAACAAGCAGTTACACAAGCTGCAGACGGAACTCTGGGCCTTACACGTTTCCGACTAAAACTGCACACTGAAAAGCACAGGGCTCCTTCCTTCTTCACTGCCAGAGCTAAAACTGAAACTCCAACAGACAAAACGGGCACTTCCTTTGAGTTCCTCCCAGTTCTTGACTGGATTGGCTGTCACTCACAATAGACTGCTCCTGTTGGTCCAAAAAGGCCAAGTCTAAACTACATCTCCCAGAGTCACTGCCCACAATCCTCTTTGTGGCTGGCTCCAGATTATGAGTCCAAGTTCTGATTCGCCCAAGGCACCATTTTAGAGCTAGCTTACCCCACACTGATTGGTCCAGTTCACAGTTCAAAACCAGAATGGGGAACTAGGCAGACACAGTTCTGACTGCAAAGAAAGCAGGTTAGACAAACTGTAATTTCATTATTACTCTAAATGATTTCTGGCAAACAGTTACATCTTTCAGATAGGTTCCCTTTGCACTCCTAGTGACTGCAAAAATGGAGTGAATTGGCAGCAGCTCGAGTGGTACTCAAACAGAGAAGCACACAGTCCCCCATACAAATTAATTATGTTTGCAAGCAGACAGCTCTTAAAGAGATAGTACCAGAGGTTCTAAAAACACTCACTTATAAATGGCTTAAATGCCAAACACCATTCAGGCTTGGAGCATTCAAGCAAGCTCCTGGAAGTCTTTTGGGAACCCCCATTTGCAGGGGGGTTACAATTATATTATTATGCATTACAGAAAGCCAGCAGTCCTGGGTTTGATTCCCACAACCTTCTCTTGTAGCCCAACAAGTAATAGGGATTACAGTTATTACATTATTATGGTTTATACATTCAGTAGTTCTGGGTTTGATTCCCACAACCTCCACTTGTGTGATGTGTAACACTGAGCAAGGTGTTTTAAGACAAAGCTGTGGAAAAGAATTTAACCCAGAAAAGTTATTGGGGCTAATTATTTTTTACCTCACAACTGTTATCTGGCATAATTATGTTTCCCTTTGGCACCATGACTTATCAGAGACCATTAATTAAGAAGTAATGTAAGTCCTGCAACAAGGGTGAGGAGTCCCTCCTTCATGGGTTCCTTTGCTCTTATTGTGTTGCTCAGCACCCCAAGCCGTTTCTCTGGTCTGGGGTGGGAGTGAACCTGGTTCTTAAAAAGTCAGAGGCAGCAGAACTGCAAGATATTACCTTTGTGGCTCCGAAGTGAGCTTGAGCCCCGTTGTCCTGCAGGACATCCCTGCAGGTACACCTGACCCCAATAAGGCCCCTCAGGTCGGGAGGGAGGCCCCATCCAGGCACATCCAGGTGCGGCGCAGTGAGCTTAGGCTGCAATAACTGATGTGCAGGCAGACCCTGACCCTACCTTTTTAAAGGCCAGGATAACTATTACAGGGATCTTGGGGAAGTTACTGACCTTATCGTAAAAAACCAAAAAAAGAAAAACAAGTCAGGGATGTTTTTCTCCCTGATTTATAATAAGCCCTTATCTTTTTTGAATAGCTGAAGCATGTAGTCCCTTTGAGCTCAGGAGGTACAGTCTGCGGAGATGGCGAATGTCAGTCTGTCTCTGTTTGCATCTTCTTCGGTCACTACGTGACCAAAATTATTGAGCAACACCAGGCAGGTGTGGATCAGAAAAGAATCTTCCCAACCATGTCATGGTTTTTCCTTTTAAGTGTAGTCCAGGTGCCATATGCCAGTGGGCTACTACCCCTGTCTGTTGACCTTCACACAGGTTAAGGAGCCTGGGTCCTGCTACTGTGGTATTTGGGGGTTCTATCCCAGAAAAAGAAATAAAATAGCACGGTGCCTCCACCTAGAGTAAATTGCATGGGTCAGGTGTGTGACAGGTACAACCCCCTGGGATGCTGTACCTACCCACCTCCCATTTCAACCACCCCACACGCTGGATGCCGAACAGTTTCCCAATACCATATACCACATACACTTTAAAGTTGGTTTCCACAAAACACCCTTCACACAGCAATTTCAAAAAACAAAACACTGCTTTATTATGGGGAAGGACTAGGGTCAGGGTACCTGGGAAAGGGATAGCTGTGGAGAAAAAATAGGAATGGTTAGGAACAATTAATAACAATAGGGCCTGTAGACCAGACCACCCCAGATGCCCACCCCCACTGGTACCAGTGTCTTCCCTCTGTCCTTTCTGGGTACCCAGGAGTTCTCAGACCTGCTCGGTGCCATGGATTGGCTGGCGTTGGGGCCCTAGGAACAATGCAACTGAATGTTAACAATTAAGCAGTTACTCCCTTTACTTGTCAGGGAAAGCCCTGGGTACTCACAGTCCTGAAGATGTAGGATATTCCTGGTGCAAGGGGCTTCCACCAGTTCTGTTTCAGAGGATTTCAGTTCAGGAAGGGCGGAACAAAAGGGCAGCAGTAAGTATTCTGAAGACTTGAGCTTGATTGAAGGTCTGGCCGTTTGTCCCCTTGGTTGAAGATCTTGCAGCTTGTCACCCGCAGCCTATTCAGGCCCATTGCAGTGCTCCCATGCAAGGCCCACCAAACCACAGAGGACCCAGACCTAGGAGTGGCTCCACAGCCCAGCTGCCTCACAGGTCACAGGTGCCTTAGTTCCCCCAGCACGTGCCGGTGGCCCCCTGTAGCCAGCAGACCCCATTTGGTAGGGGTTAGCAAGTTTCCTATGGTTTCTCTTTCCTCTCCACAGAAAACAGCTCTGATGTGCAGCCAGGACAGTTCTCCAACTTTCCTGCTTTCTAACACCTTTGGCCAATGGATTCCAAACTCCAATTCCAGATCAACAGTTCCTGTCCTCAGCTGGATTTCAGCAACAGATCCCTGAAGCATAGGCACATGCTCACCTTTTCTCTCTTACAGTCTCTCTGCTTTAAATCAGCATCCACCTTTTCTCTGGCTTACTCACAGTTTCTAGAGAGCATCTTTCCCAGCTCACAGGTGTTCTCTCAGTCCCATACTACTGCAGGATGGCTGCAGCAGAAGTCTTCACTTAAATCAGCAAACTCCAACAAGATGTCTGGAACAATTAGCAGATGAACAGCTCCTCTGATCAGCAAGAATCTTTCTCCTTTATTCCTCTAATGAACTCCGTTTAAACCCTGTGGAAGGCCTTAGATGAATTCTCACACAGCACTGAGCCCTCTCGACTCGGTCAGAGCCCAGAACAGACTGACTCCACTGCCCAAAGTCTCTGGGATTTCTCCCCAGAATTCTGCCCTCCAATTGGCTGATTCCAGTCATCAATTATAGTCCAAAGCCCTCTGAGATTATCTATTGGTAAAATCTCTTGGCGCCTGAAAATAATACACACCTTCTCCCATAAGCCCTTTCAGACAGTTTTGGGCACCTAGTTATCTGACTGGCAGTCTTTGAGGGGTCAAAGTATCTTAACATGGCAGCTCCCAGTCAGTCCTCAACAGTTCTAAAGCAGTCCCCTTTTCTATGTGCCCCTGCAGCCAAATGAGACCTTTTCCAAACACATTGGCCCCAGTATCTGATTGCAGTCTCTGCCCTCTATCAAGCGACTGCACATTCGTTGTTATTTAGCCGTCCTCCTGACTGTCACTCACTCCGATCTAAACAGTCCCCCTGGAGCAGTGACAGCATCATTAATATGCATGAGGTTGCTTATTAATATTTAAATTTCCCCCAATTTCTTCAGCACTTGCGTGCGCTGTTCAAGAACTACTTGACTGCTCCTCACTCACCTCCCCCAGGTGTCTGACCCCCATTTAGCTGAGCAAGGGGGTCGAAAGCACCAGAGAGGTGTTTAAATGGCCACAGGATCGGTGGCATTCCAAAGGTGCTATTGCGCATGCATGGACCAGTGGACCTCTTAAAACATAACCCCAGGTCACCAGTCCTGCTACCAGACCCCTGCAGCCCTATTTGGGCTGGATTGAAGTGGCAGGAGCCCAGGAGAGCGGAACAAGATAAGGTAAGCCCCCACAGAGGGGTTACATAAGGGAAAATGTCGTGTGGGTGGGAAGCTCCTCCACTGGAAGATAAGGCTGTTTGTATTTCTGAAACGACAATGCCCTGCCTATAGACAGCGCTGGACCTATCAGTCTTTCATGTTAAATGGGTGAACACCCCTTGCAAAGGGATTTCACCTCTATTAGCACACAACAGTGGTACAGTCTTGTGCTTATTTTATTGGCCAGATCCTTCACCATATGGGTCACTACCCTGGCCAGTTTTGTTCTACCTTTTCTGAAGGGGTGAGCCTTTTTTGCAATTCATGGCCATGGTTCCACCTTCCAGGTGATTATTTACTGGAGAATTTTTTTGCCAGACCGCTCGGCCTACTTCACTGTTTTTGACCATGAAGGCCATGTGGCTTGTCATTGGGTCTGGTTAAGCTTAGAAACATAGAAACACAGAAGTTGATGGCAGATAAGGACCGCAAGGCCCATCCAGTGTGCACATTTCTTTTTTCTACCTTATGAATGTGCCATCGGCCTTTGCTCTGTCAATGACCTATCTAGTCATGCTCAACTGTATTGCTCCCTTATGCTTATCCCATACCTGTTTGAAGCCCTGCACTGTATTCATATCCACCACTTCCTGAGGTAGGCCATTCCATGCCTCCACCACCCTTTCTGTGAAAAAGAACTTCCTCACATTACCCCCTTAATCGGCCTCCCTCTAATCTCATGCTGTGTCCTCTTGTCCTGCTATTTTTCTTATATTGAAACATGTCAGACTCTTTCACCTTGTTAATGACCTTAAGGTGTTTCAATGTTTCAATCATATCACCTCTCTCCCTCCTTTGCTCTAGGGTATACATATTGAGCTCCGTTAATCTGTCCTCATATGTTTTCTGATGTAGTCCCTGCATCATTTTGGTTGCCCTTCTCTGGACTGCCTCAATTTGGTTAATGTCGTTGTGAAGGTGTGGCCTCCAGTACTGCATGCAGTACTCCAGATGGGGCATAACCAGTGTCTTGTAAAGAGGAATTATTACCTCCATCTTATGACTTGTGATACCCCTACTAATACACCCCAACATCCCCCTAGCCTTACCTACTGCTTTAGTGGTCTGCTTGTATGATTTCAGGTCATCTGTGATGATGATGCCGAAGTCTCTTTCTTCCCTTGTGACTGCCAGCAAGTCCCCTCCCAGCCTATAGATGGCTTCAGGGTTTCTCTTCCCTATGTGCATGATCTTGCACTTCTTTGTGTTAAACCCCAGTTGTCACTCTTCCGACCATTTTGCCAGTTTATCCAGATCTGTTCTTATTCTGCCCACCCCATCTGGATCATTTACTCTGTTGCAGATCTTGGTGTCATCTGCAAACAGACAAACCTCACCCTCCAGTCCATCTGCAATGTCACTGATGAAGATATTGAAGAGGACTGGCCCCAGGACTTATCCCTGAGGTACCCCAATTGTGACTTGCATCTCTTCTGACTGTATACCGTTTATCACCACTCTCTATTTTCTGCCTGTCAACCAGTTTGCCACCCAGTTAACCAACTTCTGACCCACCTTGAACCTACCCAGCTTATTAATCAATCTTCTATGTGAAACAGTATCCAAAGCTTTGCTGAAGTCAAGGTAGATGACATCAACTGCTCCCCCTTGGTCCACCACTCTGGTTACCCAGTCAAAGAAATCTATGAGATTAGTTTGACAGGACCTTCCTGTTGTAAACCCATGCTGTCTTGGAACCTGTGCTCCTATGGATTCCAGGTGTTGTACTATCCTTTCCTTAAGGAGTGCCTCCATAATCTTGCCCACTACTGAGGTAAGACTGACTGGTCTGTAGTTCCCCTGCCTTCTCCCTGCTACCAATCTTGTGGAGCGGGATCACATGAGCCTTTCTCCAGTCTTCTGGGACCTCTCCTGTACTCAGAGACTTACTAAACAGTTCTGATAAATGCTCTGCTAGTTCTACCCTTAGCTCCTTTAGTACCTTGGGATGTATGCCATCAGGTCCCATTGCCTTGTCCACCTTGAGCTTATAGAGCTCTTATAGGACCCTTTTTTTGTGAAGGGACTAGTGCACACCTAGCTCCCCTCTGTGTCCATGGTGCTGAGCTGTGGGCCCTGTCCCTACCTTCTCTTCAGTAAATACTGAGCAGAAGTATCTATTTTGGATAGATGCTTTTACATGGTCCTCCTCCTCACACGCCCCCTTATCCCATTTGATCTTAGCAATACCCCCTCTGGACTTTCTCCTTTCACTAATGTATCTATAGAAAGTCTTGCCACCTTCTTTTACTGTTTGTGCTAGTGTTTCCTTGGTTTGGGCATTTGCCTGCCTTATTGCCTTCCCTGCTTCCCTCAGGAAGTTTGGTATGCCTCCCTATCTTCATCCGCTGCGTTCCCTTATATTGTGAAGGCCAGCCTTTTGGCTCTGACCTTTTCAGCTACTGTTTTGAGAACCAAAGTGGTTTCCTTCTTCTTTTGCACTTCCTTTTTTCTTTAACACAATGGGATGTTGCTTCAAATATTGCATCCTTAATGCTTGCCCATTTTGCCTGTACCCCCTCACCTGTATTTCTTCTTGCCAGGGCTAGCTTAACTCTGTTGGTCATCTTATCAAAGTCAGCTCCTCTGAAGTCCCATATTTTTGCCTTGGAATGGGATGATTTAGTTCTAATGGCCAAATTGAACCATACCATGTGATGGTCACTGGCCCCCACTTGACCTACCTGGAGATCTGTGATCCTTTCCCTGTTAGTCAGTACTAGATCTAGGATAGCCCTGTCTCTTGTGGGTTATTGTACCAGTTGTTTTAGGCCCTCCCCCTGCAGGGAATCCACTGTGTGTCTAGTTCTGGCAGATGTTCCTGCTGGTATTGACCAATCTGTATCTGGCATGTTGAAGTCTCCCATTATCAGAACCTCCCCTTTAGCTGTCATGTTTTGGTTATTTTCTAACAGTAATATGTCTATGTCCTCCCCCTGGTCTGGAAGCCTGTAGACAACCCCAGTTCGTATGGCTGTCCCATTTCCTGTTTCCAGGGTGACCCACAGTTCTTCTGGCTCCTTATGTGTATTCTGAATTTCTGTAGCTTTGATATTTTCATTGACATAAAGGGCCACTCCACTGCCTCCTTTTGCACCTCAGTCTCTTCTGAACAGTACATAGCTAGGTACTGAAGTCTCCCAAGTGTGGCTACTGGTAAACCATGTCTCGCTAATGGCTACTATGTCCAGTTTAGCTTCTGTCATTATTGCCTGCAGGTCTGGGATCTTGTTTCCCAGACTGCGAGCATTTGTGTACATGATTTTCCATTGGCCAGATTTCGGTGTGTTAGTTGTTGGCTGAGGTCTGGTGTTTCCCCTGCGCATCGTATGGGGAGCTGGGCTTCATAAGCTGACCTGTTTATCATCCCCTTCAGAGAGGTCTATGGTTTGATTCCGGCCTGGATACTACTTAAAAGTGCAGTATACCATAACCCAGTGGGGTTATGGAAACAGCCAGTGCAGACAGTTCCGAGGGGAGTTCCGTTCCCTTGGAGACTGGCTCCTGGAAATGGAGGAGCCTACTCAGGTAACCAGGTTACAGTATCAGAGGAGCACTGGCCAGGCACCGTACAGGAGGCCGAGTACCACATGCATGGTGCCTCACTAAAGAACATGCGCCCCATCACTGCCCCCCCCCTTTTTCTTGTGGGTAGATTAGAGCAGTTTCCCTCAAGTTGGGCCAGAACAATGTCAGATGCTTTCTTAAAGGGCACTTCTCTACCCCAGTTTTCAAGGGCAATGGAAAGGCCAGATGTCATCAGAGCTGCTGGCTCTCATTATGCCAGACTACAGGTTCCTCTAATCAATGAGCTCAGGGGTCCTGTTTGTTTTATTCTATGGGCCCCAGAATGTCTGGCAGTTGTCAGGTTTTCTTAATTCAAGAGCCTGTACCTTTTTGTGCACCACAATTTTTCTGGTTGGAGCCCCGGAAATCAATCACCGGGCCGCTCAGGCAAGGGGTGTTTTCTTAAGCCCCAGTATGTCTGGCAGATACCTGCCACAACACTCCCTTCATCAGTTCTACTCAGAGTATTTCGGGTTTTGATACTGGATCAACCCTCCAGCATAGGGCGCATCTTCACCTGAGCATCAGCCTCTCTGAGTTCCTTGAGGGTGTTGGTAGTCCTGGTAACTTAATGTCTATCCTGATTAAATGACCTGCTTATTCATACAAAGAGGCCAGTACTCAGCACTCTAGATATGCCAGAGTCACATGGCTAAGGGTGAACCACGAGAAGAGCTCTCCTAAGCTGTCTCAGACCTTGGTTGCTTGATGGTAATTTTTCGGCACAAGATCAGGAAAGTTTTTGCAGCCTTTTTTCCTGGACGGTGACTTCTGTCAGAGACCCGCTGGCTCACTGCTGTTGGGCCTCAGGATAGGCATCGACAGTTTAATTCTGTAGGCCCACTTCCAGATGCGGCCTATTCAATGGGTTTACCGCAGGCCTGGGATCCCTCATCAGATTATTAGCCAGTTTTCCTTTTTATGTCTTAGCCTCCTCACTCCCTGAGTTAGTGAGTAGGTGTACAAGATCTGAGCAAGTCCACTCGAACTTCCACAGTTAATTCTCACAACAAATGTTAGCCTAGATGGATGGGGGACAGGTCGGTGCCATTTTCCCACTCAGAGAACTTGGTCAGCCTACGAACAGTGTCTCCACATCAATGTTCAGGAGATAGAGAAGGTCCACCTTGCTCCTCTTAGTGTGCATTCTTGATGCTACACATGGCAGGCATTCATACATAACCATTAAGGCATGTGAGATGTTTCAAGAGGTGTTCAGCCTGTTGACAGTTCCCTGGTGGGGGTGTTGAACCTTTGGGCAGACTGCTTAAGCCGCAGTCTGTTCATCCCATGGAGTGGAAGTTGAACCATAGGTTTTTCGAACTCCTGTACAAATGGTTTGGTCGACCTTGGATCAATCTGTTCACATCCAGCCACAAAATTTGGATCTGAGAAGGCTCTTCAGTTTTTAGATGACCACAGATGGGGGCAGTGGTTGTTCTGTCTCAAGAGTGGACCTTCAGCAGGGCGTATTTTTCCTCTACTAACACCTTTTCCAAAGTGTACAGAGAGAATAAATAATTAGAAATAAAGATGCTCTGGAGTGAGTTGCCCCATGTTACCTCGGATTAACACATTTGAGGACAAGCTCATTACATAGGATCCACATCATGGTTAACTGAACATTGACACATTGGACAGAATGGGGAGAGTAAGTAGTAACACAGCTGAACAGGCTATAACTAGTAAAACAATCACAGTCAAAGGCTATGTACCCATAGCCCGAGTCAACTAAGCAAAACTTAAACAACATACGTGGATGTGAGACATTGTACAGATTGGGGAGAGCAAATAGCGACACAATTGAACAGGAATGGTTATAACTAGTAAAAGACCTCAGTCTAAGGCTACGTACCAGTAGTCTGAGTCAGTTATGCAAAAACTAAGACACCATACAAGGATGTGAGACAGAAGAAGAGAGACATGAGGTACTGGTGTGAGGAAAACCTAATCATGGACCCAAAGGGCTTTGTCGTCAAAAGGATAGGGAGAAGGCAGGAGGGAGGGCCTAGGTTACTAGGCCAGCAAGAGTGGGTAGGGGGGAAGGGCACAGGTTACAGGACCAGAGGATAGGAGGAATCAAAGGTAGGGTGCCGGAGGATGGCAGTTGGGAACTGAGCACTCTAGGTGGCAGAACTGGAGGAGAAATAAGAGCACATGAATTAACTGCCAAGCACTGCAGGGCAGGAACCAGAGCAGGAAAAAACAGAAATGCAGAAGATTGTGAAGTTTGTTAGTGGAAGCAATAGCAGCTGGCAATCGCGGTTAGCTGTTGTACCTGCTGAGCAGCCGAGTAGACTGTAGTTCTCGGACTTAGCAAATCTTGCTCAGCAAGCACCCTTACACCTTCTGGTGTGCAGAGACCAGCTCAAGGTCTTTCTCTCCACCCAAAAAATCCAGGAATAATAAAGCTCGCACCCTGGATCCTAAGAGGAGGAGGAGGCCCCTCCTATATTTTAAAAAAAATATATATATATATATACACATATATTATGGTAGCACGGTAGTGCTACCATAGTTAGGGTTGAGGAGCCATTTACATGTTAAACCTAAAATTTTGCACCTTAATAACTTTGCAACTGTTCAACAGATTTGCCTGAAATTTGGAATACACAATCAAGAACCTCATATCTTGGGATCTGCCAACTTTCGTACTGTTCAGATATACGGCTGCGGAGTTATTAAGCGTGATCTGCGCGAGTGTTTACATTTTTTTGCAATTCTTTGGTTGTCTCTACACGTCGCATGGTTTGCACGACTGGTACAAAATCTTCAGGGAATGTGCATGTGGTCAGGGTCCCCGATGTGCCTTTTGAAGATTTCGTGAAAAAATATTAAACGGTTCAAAAGTTATTCAAAAAACAAGTTCCCATTATAAGTCAAAGGGAAAAGTTAACAGAAAGTTCGACAGTGTCTCAAATGCAGTTTTTACTTTTGCAAATGGCCCATTTACTGTCGCAAATCCACCATTTTTTTTCAGCTGGTCATCAGAAAAATGCTTGGCATTTAAATTTGGGACCCTCTAGCAACCTAATTCTTTTTGTGTTTACCTATTCGGACCCTAAGGATGCTGAGCATGTCTTTATTTTGAGGTTAAACACCCTAGAAGTATGTTTTTCAAGTTTCTGGAAAACCTACTTTCGCAAAGTAGTGTCGCACTCACGAAAGTGTCACAAATTTTTGTGAAAGCTTTCGCAAAGTTCGACAGCACTTTTCCAGGCTGTGGGAAAACGACAGCAATTCTTTGCCACCCTGCTGCAAAAGAATGGTTTGGTCTTTTTGGCTGAAATGTGGAGGGAACACAGCCAACATCCCACAGATGTGCCTTTCAGTGTTTTGGTGAAGAAATATTACAGGGCGGCAAAGTTATGGCACTCCAAAGTTGACGCTTTTTCCCATAGGATAACATTACGGCATCTGCCGCATTACAGGAATCCTTTGGCACCATGCTGCAATATAACGGTTTGGTCTTTTGGGCTAAATTTGGAGGGAAGAAAGCCAACATCCCACAGATGTGCCTTTCAGTGGTTTGGTGAAAAAATATTACAGGGAGCCAAAGTTATGGCACTCTGAACTTCTCTTTTTTTTCCCATACTATAACATTACGGCATTCGCCGCACCTTTCAGGGCCCGTATCTCGGAAATGGTGGGAGATACGGACTTTTCGTTAGAAAAATGCTTAGCCCCCAATACAGAATAAGTATAAAACTAGCCAGGAAAGTCATAAATCATATGACTTTTAAATTTTTTTTCTATGTCATACGGTTCCTGAGATATAAGCAATTTAGTATTCCAACTCCTCATTTTCTGCTCCAAGACCCATTATTATGCATATATTCTTTGTACTCACTATCTTTCTCTGTGCAGCTTTTGGGGAAAACCAGCCTGTGCGCTTACATTACTGTTACCGTTTCCGCTTGCGGTTCCGTATCCGTTTCACTTACCGTTCACATCTACGCCACCATGTGCGTAACCCTTTGCATTTTCATTTGCGCTTGCATTTGCATTATTTTTACCATTTGTGTCTACAGTACTGTTTCTCTTTCTGTTTCACTTTGTGTCACGTTTGCAGGCACCATGTTACTATGTGACAAGACATCACGTGGTGGGAGCGTGGGGCCCCATTCACTATTTCTCGTTATCATTCTCAAAAAGAAGGGAAATTAGAGGCAAAAAACTCAGTTTAATACATTAGTTAGGGTTGTTCCACAGCGACAAAAGTGAGGAAATTCGGTGTTAGGGTTGAAAGCCCCTAGGACCCCCGCCCACACCCCAACCGGCATCGAGTGCGCATTGGGTTATCGGTCTAACTCTCACCCCATTATCCTATACCTCTGCTTCTTCACACATCTGATGGGGTGAGAGTTAGGGCGGCAACCCACGCACCCGGATCCAATTGGAAAGAATGTAGGCGAAGGTCCTAAGGCTTTCAACACACAACACCATTCCTAATGAACAACCTATTAAATGGAGTTTTTCCTCTAAATATATATATATATATATATATATATATATATATACATATATATATATATATATATATATATATATGTAATTGCAAAAAACTTAATGCAGATCAGTTAGGGTTGTTACTAAACTGACAAAAGCAGGGAAATGGTAACCCCACCCTGCAGATACTGACAGATGTTGTGGGTCTGCCTTGGGATCATCACCCCTAATGCTCACCCCATTCCACCCCCACCCGCACCTGCAGACACTGATAGGTGTTGGAGCTGTCAAATGGGGTAGTTGGCCCTAACGCTCACCCCATTCCATAAGTAAATAACCTGAGATGGGTACAGTATAGGAGAATGGGGTAAGCAATAGGACCAGTGACCCCAAGGG
The DNA here is from genome assembly GCA_016271365.2 of Neoceratodus forsteri. Lineage (NCBI taxonomy): Eukaryota > Metazoa > Chordata > Ceratodontiformes > Ceratodontidae > Neoceratodus > Neoceratodus forsteri. The sequence continues at coordinate 257,713,672 of CM057452.1, forward strand.
ACAGCCCAGATGCCTGTCAGTGTCTGCAGGGTGGGGTAGTGGTGGAATTGGATGAGCATTAGAGGCAGTGACCCCAAGGCAGACCCCCCGACGCTTGTCAGTGTCTGCAGGGTGGGGGTGGGATGTTAGAGTTGGAAACCCTAACACTCCATTTCCCTGCTTTTGTCAGTTTAGCAACAACCCTAACTGATGTATTAATGAAGTTTTTTGCAATGAATTTCCTTACTTTTTCAGATAGTTTACTGTGGGAACACAGGGTCCCTTGAACCCTGTGCACGCATCCCTTCATAGATGCATGATCAAATTATCAGCATAGCCATCTTATTACCCGAGCACATGTACTTGGAATAGAAAAGGTTAAAATCCCCACCAAACCATAATTCTGAGCAAGTGCAATGCCACTGCATGCCGCGGGTGCGAAAACATATTTTGGCCACGATTTGAAAAATGACAGCTGTAACATACATGAGGTCGGGTAATAAGAAGGCTATGCTGAAAATCTGGGGTCAAAATATTTAAAATTTCTGAGGGGTGCTGTTGAGCAGCTATCTGGCAAGACGTGCCTGAAGACAGCTCTGCATATTCCAAGGCAAAAACCACTTAAAAATACTTAACAAGTGGTACAAAAGTGACCGGAAGTTCCAGATTTGAGTGGCCTAAAGTACTTGGAGTCCATACATACCAAACTTACCTATGGGTTGAAACCAGAAAGCGACAGGGAGCGGAGCGAAAACCTCGGTGACTGCACCAGATCAGGCCACAACCACCTCATCGATATTGGGACCGTAGCCCCCTTATAAAGCTCTACAGTCAGCCATGCAGGCTATCAATCTGAAAGTGGAGTCGATACTCCAGAGATTCGTAGAGCAAGATGCTAAGATCGAGGTGATTTCCAATACCGTGACGATGGCAGAGAAATCGGCGACCCAAGTTTGGCCACGACTTCCAAATTAGTCCAGGAGAATGTCCATTACATTATAGGTTAGAGGCCTTAGAAAATTCCAATCGAGCTTCACATGTGAGAATTATAGGACTTCCCGAAGGGACTGAAGGGGCTGAAGTATTAACTTTCCTAAAATCTTGGCTTCCCGAAGTATTGAACTTACCTGCAGATTTACTTGTAGACTACCTCTTGAAAGCCTTTAGGATTACCCCTTGATCAGCGGGTCCACAAAGAGATATGCCATGGTTGATCCTGTTGATTACAGCTAATTCCATGACCAGGGACATAATCCTGCAAGCCGCAAGATCAACTGAGGGGCTTTCTTTCAAAGGGGCTACGATCCATTTGTTCCCCGACCTTTCTTTCACCACTCACACCAGGAGGAAGAAATTCGATACTGTTAGTGCCAGGCTGAGAGGCCTAGGGATCTCTCACTCACTCCTCATGCCGGCCAGGCTCCGAATCCACTACAGAGGGCAAACGTTCCAGTTTAGCAACCCGGCCAAGGCCGGGAAGAAGGTGGAGGCTATAGCCCGATAATGTCAAGCTTCAGAGGGACAACGAACCGAAGAATCGGATGAGGAGACCTGTGCTGGAGCTGGGTTTGGACTGTAACACTTTGTTTGAACTAAAGTACCATTTAAATCTGATGCTTCTAGTTAAATAAATAAAAATGGGACAGAATATTTCTGGACCACGTGGTATCCTATAAATAAGATTTCTGTGGCAAGACTTTTTTTTTCTTAGTATACAGGTACAACCATTAATAAGAAACCACATGCCCAGAGTATTTTGTTAAATCTTTTGATTCCTTGTTGTAAAATGCTTAAAGATGGAATATGAAGGCAGTTCTCTAGGCACTAAATATGCAAAAGTAGCCATTTTGGACTTGGGGACATATCAACACTGGCTGCTGAGTGCTGAACATCACAGACTGTTCTATTTTGGACTTGTGCCCCAAAAGCCTTAGATGGTTGTAGCTATTTTGCTCTTTATTGACGATCTTGATAAACCTTATTTAGTTTTACCCCCCCCCACTGCCCAACATAATTCTGTATAGGTTTACCAGTCCTTTATACATTGGATGTATTTGTATCTCTCCTTTTACTGTGATGCCTTACAGACGATTGTACTCTATGTCATTGACTTTATTAAATGCAATAAACATAAAGTTTAAAAATATAAATATATATTTAACATTTCTGAAGTTACGAGCGGGTTTACTGAAATCACAATGAATGGTCATAACTTAGGCAATTTGTTTTTTTATTTTGACCCCAAATTGTGAACATAGTGTTCTTGTGATCCCACTCATAAACCCCATAGGAGAAAATGTTCAAATCTGTATAAAAATGCCATTGCATGCCACAGGTGTGAAAATACATTTGGGGCAGGATGTGAAAAGTGACAGCTGTACTGTTTATGAGATGGCATAAAAAATGGCTATGTTTAAAATTTGGAGTGAAAATATTAAAAATTACCAAAGTTACGTACTTATATAGGAAAATGTCAACGAGCGTGTGTAACTCTGCCATTTTAAGGAATTTTTTTTACCAAATTTTCAACATGGGCTTTTTGGGACCCCACTTCATGAACAGTCACACTTCCATTTTATTATTTGGCCCTGAAAGGTGATTTCGCTCAGCAGCCACACCATTCTGTGCCACAGGCACGAAAAAATGTTTTGGGCAGGATGTGAAAAATGACAGCTAAATTGTTCATGAGATGGTGAGAAAAAATGGCTATGTTGAAAACTTGGAGTCAAAATATTAAACATCACCCAAGTTACACACGTGCGTAGAGAAATTTCAATGAGCGTGCGTAACTCGCCCATTTTTTGGATATTTTTGCCAAATTTTCAACATGGGCTTTTTGGGACCCCACCTCATGAACACTAGCACTGTCATCTCATTAATTGGTCACAAAAGGTTATTCCGTGCGGTGACTGTGAAATCACCTTTCGGGTCAAATTAACAAAACGACAGTGACAGTGTTCATGAGGTGGGGTCCCAAAAAGCCCATGTTGAAAATTTGGTGAAAAAATACTATAAAATGGCTGAGATATCAACATAAGATCAAGTCGCCATTGACAGCCATTATACAGCACTTACCCTGATTCTTCAGTTTGCAGTTCAGCTTTGGAGAGTGCAGACATGTCCCGGTCCACAGAAGATAACAGCGGATGACCTCTGGAGGTAAGTACAGGGTAAGGGGTGTGTGGGGGTGATGAGTGCTCAGTAGGAGGGTGGAGATGTGGAACAGTGGGGATGATGTGGGACTGTTTTTTTTTTCAGGTAAAAAAGAGATGTTGGGGAATGGTTTTCATTATTACAGGAACATCATTATAAATATTTGGGGACACTGGGAGTGCGCTCCCCCGTGTCCCATGATGAGGGACCATTTTCTTTTAAAAAAAAAAAGACGTTGAGGGACTGGTTTCAGGACACTGGGAGTGGGCTCTAAGTGTCCTACACTGCTTGGGGGAATACACACGTCAGGACACTGGGAGTGGGTTCCCCAGTGTCTCACACTGGTGGGGGGAGCTTACAGTGCCTACATTGGATTGGGCACCTCTCTGTCGGCAACAAGCCCCCCCAGTGCTGTTGCACAACAACCAGGACAGTGCTGCAATGTGCGGCATTTACCCTGCGACACCTTGTGACTGGGTCCCGAAAACAAGATGCCTGCCCACAAAAACAAGCTTGTTTTCACACAGGACAACTATTTTTTCCCATAGGAAATATTGGGGAAAATAAAAATTTTACAACTTTTGAATTGATTCATATTTTTTCACCACACCTTCAAAAGGCACATCTATGAGGCAAAGGCTTTCAACTCTGAAAAATTTAGCCCAGAACCTAAAGTCGTTTCCTAGAAACAGCTGTCGAAAGAAATTGAAAAAAAAAACATTCAAATTTCCTGTTTTTCTCCACTCTATATCTCAAAAACAACTAAATGGATTTACACGAAATTTGGCATGTCAAGAGACCTGCCCCTAGCCACAAAGTATGCCAAAGTTTTGTGCAAATCTGTTGATCGGTTGCAAAGTAATTAAAGTGCAACATTTGAGATTTAACATTAAACTGCCCCACCATCCATAACTATTCTGGTGCTACTGCGCCAGTATAATATAGATGCCACTTAGTCAAATTGACAACAAAGTTGTTGACGGACTTTACATCGACAGTGTTTTTGCCGACAGTGATCACATCGCCCAACAAATGTGTCGATGATCCCCAGTGCTACTGGATTCTTTGGACTTTGCCCCCCGCACCCAGCAGAGTTGCTGTATGTCTACAGTGCCGCAACAACCTGTTTGACACTGTAGATGTTGAATGGGTTGTTGTTGATGTAATGGATTTGCTGTGGGTGAGTCATTGTAGTAACGGTATACGATATATACATACATACATACATACACACACATATATATCTATATTGCAAAGTTTTCCCCAAGAAAACTACTTGACTCCTTGATGGCTGCCAGAAATCTTCTATGTCTGCAGCCTATGCTCCAGTAGGGGGCCACCTCCCTCTTTTTTTACCTTGGGCCAGCAGGGAAGGTTTTCTCCTTTGACGGTGTTTTTTCCACAATTTTTTGTTTTCTATAAGAAGGCAGAGAGGTTGACATTGAGTTCAATGAGAGGCCAGGTTCTGCTATCACAGCCCTGGGGGGTTTTGGCTGAAGAACTCATTAGTGCGTGTTTGTAGGACATGTCTACTGTCCTGATCTGGTTTGCTGTGGGATCTCTTGGGTTCTGAATGCTCTTGGCAAGGAGTTTCTGAACCACTCCCATACACATAGCTGGATGTGTTGTTTCACAGGCTTCCTATTAAGGGGTCATACTTTATTAGGCATAACGACAGGTGGTGCTCAAAAGGTGTTGATCCCTCAGGTGATCATTGCCTTTCAGGAGTCTAGGACATAGGTCTCTGTCTCCCTGTCTACAACCTTCTCTATTTAAGGGAAGGAATAGCACGAGTTGAATTTGTCTTGCACCATTGAGACCTAATCTAAACAGATGGCTGCATTCCGTGAATCGGAGAGACTTGTCTGTTCTCGTGGAACAGACAAGCATGGGCAAGAGGCCTTCCTTCTTAGGCCACCCTCACTAAAATGGTGCGGGCCTGTGTTGTTTCAGACCAACGTTGTAATAAGAGGAGGTTCCCAGCTCTCCTCAAGTCTCACCACTCCAGGGCTAAGATGGTGCCCTGGGCAGGCAGGTGAAGCATTAGTTTTAAGGTTATGCAAGGAAACTGCGTGGTCTCACGTCCACACGTGCATAAACATCCATCTTGATGTTTAGAGTTCGGCTGATGCAGTTTGGTCTCAGAGTGCTGCAGACAGCAGTTCACAAGTAATTCTCAGTGCTTGCCTCTAGCATATGGGGTAATCTTCTCCCATTCCCATTTTTCTGGGTACAGCTTCTTAGAACCCAGTTTTTATGATTACCCATTGACAATGAGGAGTGCTACAGAAAGAAATTAACTTCATACTTATCGTAATTTCCTTTTCTGTTAGCTCCAACATTGTCAATGGGGCCCTCCCAGGAGCCTGCTCTTGCGGGAGAATCTTATTCTGTATGCTAGGATGTCCTGCTGTAAAAAAAACCTACTATTTTTTCCGGACATCCCTCTTCTTGCTGTACGTTACTCATATGTATAATATAATATAATATAATATAACATAATGTAATATAAAAAAATTAAAAAAAGGATTGTTTTCAATCAGTCTGTGACCACAGGTTAACAGTTTTACTGGTTACTCTTGAAGCATTTTTTCCTTGTTACAAGTGTCCTCACTGCATCCAGTTGTTGCCTGGGAATTTCTATCTTAAGCAGCGATCGGCCTCAGTTTCCAGATGTGCAAAAGATGAGAACCTGCTGTTTGTACAGCACACTTCTTCAGACAAGGAGCATTGAATTGTCCAAACCTTGAATCCAATGGAGAGTCTTCTCCTCCTCAGACATCTGCCTGGAAGGTAAGATAGTTTTTTTTATTTACATGTGGTAATGTGTTTATGTTAATTGTAGATTAGAAGATATAAAATGTGTGGCTATTATGGCACTGTGAGTTAAATAGTAATTAGGGGATTGCTGCAGCATGGAATTCTCATATGCCCAACATTCTAAACCTTGGGCTGTGCCATTCCCCTGGTAGGAGTGCACTATACCTAGTTGTTATGATTACCCATTGACAGTGTTGAAGCTAACAGAAAAGGAAATTATGGTAAGTATGAAGTAAATTTTTTCTTTTCTCTATGCCTCGCTATCCAGGAGTACCTATTATGCTGTTCCCATCCCCAAAACACAACCAATATGGACTGATCATGAGGTGATCACAGACAGATTACATCTTTATGAGGCATATCAGCTTTCTGTCTTCCTCTTCCTTTTCTAACTACTCGACAGAGTGTATACAAGGTCCTTAGATAGTAGACATAATCATGACAATGTTTTTAAAAGGAACGATTAGGGGATCACTTGTACACACTGCTCACTCTTTGGAGTAATTGATTACTTACTGATGTGTAGTAACTATCAACTCTCAGTGCCCTTTACCAGTAACTGCGCACAGTAACAATTAACTAGTTATATAATTGATTAATGATGCTGGGTATAAAAGGACTGATGGGATATCCGTCCTCCATCCCCTGAGGAAGGCTCATTATTACAGAACTAAAGCACCGGGGTGACTGGTAGGTCAGCTGTACTGCTCCATACCTTTGCATTTTGTAAACTGTACAATTTGGAATTTATGGCTCTTCCTAGGAGACTGCTTTAGAGCTTTACACTAGCATGATATTGAGGCTGTGACCCTCTGCGCACTAGCTATTTGCACTTAATAAATGTATCACTTTTGCATCCAATCAATCAATCAATCATTTTATTGGTTAGCTATATAGCCATTACAATACAAATCACAGTGTATGTACACACTACACAAGTTTAACAAAACTAGGTTAAAATATACATTGTATGCACTACTTAGTACAATTGCAGACATCCCTATATATATAACTCATACTGCACTATCCCCACGGAGCCTCAAAGAACCAAAGGTGTCCTAGAAATCTGTTACTTGACCCTAATTTCCACCTAGTTTTCATAATTGCCAAAATGTATTTAGCTAGACTAACAATAGTCCAAGGATCAGCAGTATGAATTAAAATTGATGTTAAGGTGCTTACAGTATATCAATCTCGTAGTGGTTACTGGTAAAGGAACCTAACCAATATTTCCTTTCTGTAGTATACCATGGGCATACCCATAAAACATTACGAAGATTTTCTCTTCCACCTACTGAGCAATCACATTCTGTAGAAACCCCCAAGCCTTTATTGTAATGCTGTAGTAGAATGTTGCTGGGGAAATGTTCGAATTTGTAGGTAATAAAAATTTGATGTAACTCTGGGTCATCCAAAATATCAAGGTAATGCTTGAACCCAAAGTTCAAATTATTTTCAGAGAACCATTCTGAGTAATGCGATTTTCTAATAGTTTCTAAGTCTACTGCATTCCAGAAATTATTTTCTTTGAGTTATAGTTCTTATATTGTTTATTTAGTTTAATCTTTTTGCCAGCTGCCTTTTTTAATGATACCAGTTTATGTTTATTCAGTAAAGAGATCACTGATGTAAACCAGTATGTCGATTTGTATCCTTTTTATCTCATCTCTATTTTCTACTCCCTGCGGAGCGGTCCCGGTGATCGTCCAGCTGCCAGCACCCGCACGCCCAGACCAGATCTGGTGAGCTAATCACGTCCTTCCCCACCGTCCGGCCAGTATAGCAGGATCCCCCCATGGAGACCTGGAGCTCAGACACCTGGAGGATGCACCTCTTGTGTCTGGGAGCACAGGGCACAGCCAACAGCTGCCACGATTGCCCCACAATTTCCACCATTTTCTTCCCTTTTTGGAACCAGACATGCAATGGCATCAGCGCACAGCCATGCAGATGCCCACCGTGCTCCACCCTAGATTGTGCATGCAACCTGTAATGCATCTGACCTCCACCAGTTATCGCTGCAGAGTGATGCAGTTCACCCCACCCGCTCCAGAGGGAGGAGAGCAGTCATGGGACACTCAATCCTCCCTCTCCCCTGCCAACCCCTGGTGGCCCAAGGCCGTTCCCGAACCCAGGTCGCAGGTGTGGCGCGAGGTGTGGTGTCCAGTGCCTCAACCCTCAGCACCACCAGGCTGGCTCTTAGATTTGTATCCCAATTTAAACCAATACTCCTTTTCTATGAGACATTGTTTTGCAAGTGATGAGTCCAGTAGATTTGTCAGCCGTAGCCAGAAATTTACTTTCTGAGTTTCTGTTAGTGCTATTATATTAGTTAAACCTGTTTCTGCTCTGATGTAGGCTGCCGGGCAGGAATGCCCTAATCTTAATAAATTTCTTAACATTTTAAAAAGTGGACTAGTTAATTTATTAATATCACTGGGTTCCCATATCTCAGATCCATACAACAACTGAGATTCAAATTTGGCCTTAACTGCCACTAAAGTACTTTTTACTGAGTATCTGCCATTCCTGAAGTTAAACCTTGTTATTATTCCCTCAATAGTTTTATTAAAGTTTTTCTTTTATCATTTCAACGTGTGATTTCCACAGGCAGTTAGCTGATAATTTAATGCCTAAGTCGGTATAAGTGGAAGTTATCTCAACTTTGTGATTCCCCATTCTCCAGCTACCTTTTGGGTTCCTGTCTCCAAATATAATAATTTTTGTTTTATTATAATTAATTTTTAAATTCAGCTCCTCTGATCTTTTGTTTAAGAAGTCCATTTTTTTGTAGACCCATTTTGGTTAGGACAAAAAGCGCAATGTCATCAGGATAAGCTAATGCATCCAAACAATTTGTCTCAGCAGATATCATTTGGTACTAGGGCCCAGACATTCAAACTGCACCCAAAAAGTGCACAACAGAAGGAGCAAGCACAAGTCCACTGCGCCCATTCGCCAGAAGCATGATATTCAAAAACTGCACAGGCCAAGATGCGCCTACAGCCAACGACTGAATATCGCACCACCTGTGCCATTTCGCAACTAGGGATGTGAAGCTGAGCATATCTGATGCACCATAGCACAACAAAGGATGCTCAGCGGAGCAGTCCAGATGCGCCATAGTGCAACCAGGGATGCCCTCTGCAGCAGGGCGGCAATGCAACAGCACAACCAGGAATGCAGGGGCCCACCACCCATGCCACAGATGGGCAATGGAACACACAGCAGAACAGACATCGTCCCCTGCACCCCATGCACTGCACAACTGGGGGAGAGCTGGAATAACCACTGGTCCATGGATACCAGCAACCAACCCACAGCCAGGCCATGGTGCCCCAGCACATCCCCTGGCAAGCTGTAACCGGCACACAAGGAGGGCCGATCACCCCGTACCACTCCATCCCACCAATGCAGAGCACACCCTGCACGATGATCCCCATACACCCTGCCCAGGAGTAGTGCCCAACAGTGCAGGACACCCCATGCATGCCACCACCCCCACTATGACAATGCAACCCTTTGCACCATGGAGCCATGCAAGGCAGCCCCACCATGAGCACCCTGCAGCGGTCGGCAGCAGACAGCGATGCAATAGATGCATAAACAGTGCCACCCTGCACGTCCCCCCCCGAGGTATAGCTGAGAGACCAACCATGCATCAGCAAATGAGGTCCCCACATGCGACAGGGCATGCCCCGGACCCCACCTCCAGTGGTACAGCACCCTGCACACCCTCCCAAGGACACATCCCATCCCAGCTCTGGCCACGACAGCCAGCACAGAAATGCACAGTGTAGCATGGAGGCATGCACCACACAGGATGCAACACAGTGCATGGACAAACACCCACCCATACCCAAGGGCACACCAACACAGGGACACAGTAGCGGGTCAACCAAGCCACTGACATGTGGCCACGGCTGACATGTACACACAGCCAGCACCCCTACATTGCACAGGTGTGCCAGCCACCCTGCACAGGCACCATGAAGCTGTATGCCACCAGCATGCTGCCGGAGCACAAGTGACAGACACTGGAGCACATCCCCTGCAACAGACACAAGCGACAGCATGGAGGGGGGACAACAACAGCGGAGGCCACAGTGCCACCGGAGGCAGACATGCACCATACTGGTGATGGCAGGCAACCTGGCATTGTGCCAGGTACAGTTGTTATCCAGCATGGACAGCCACCACTGACACGCCAGCAGACTGTGCATATCACAGACATGCAAGGGTGTCAGCTGCACAGGCCATGGATGGTCTGACAGGGGTGCCATGCACACAATGCAGGCCCCATGTACCACTGCACACAGGCATCCAGTGCACAGAGTACAACACACAAACCACAGACAGTGACTGATCCCCCTTCCCACACCATAGGTGGTTCACCTCTGCACACACACACACACACACACACACACCCATACGTGCACCACCCCTGACGCCATGCACACTACTGCAGTTGAGCACCTGTAGCCTGCTGCAAATCAGAGACCACCACAGTTGTCATAACAAAATGCATATATTTAAAAGATATAACAAAAACTATATACAATTATTTACAAGGGGGGAAGGGCCACATAACAGGTGGGGGTGGGTAAGGGACAGGGGTGAACATATGGGAGAGGGAAGAAGGGGTGTGAGGGTGGGTCAAAGTGGGGAAGGTGGTAGTCGGGGCATGGGAACATCAGCGTGCACCCCGGTCCTCCTCATCATGGTGCCGATGTCTGCTTCTCCTCCTCACCCCATGGCAGTGAATCCTTTGAAGAAGCTCCAAGGTCTCCCGCGCCACCTAGAGCAGCTCACATAGACTCCTCTGTATGTCCTGGATTCGCCGTCCACCTAGGATGAGGGAGCAGAGTCAATAAGTGTGACTGCCCAGCCCCCTGCAGCCCACCCATTGTGCATGGCATACAACCATGAGCAAAGCCCCTGTGATGGTGTGCGACCACCTACAGTGACCGTGTCCGCAAGACCTGCCCACCCAGGCAGCCACAGCTATGTGGACCACTGCACACACCCACCACCCATGTCCTGCACAGCACCACCATGGCCGTACAGTGACTTGGCTATGTGGTGTGAAGACAGTGCCACAGCCATGTGCCCGGTGCATGCATGGACCACCATTGATGCACTCCCAGACATGCAGTGCCACTGGACAGTGCTGACTGTAACAAGTTGCGTGCATGGCAGTGGTATCAATGGATGGTGGTCATGCTCCACTGCCCGCCCAGTTATACAGCATGCAATAGTAATCATGGATGTAAGGCACTCACCATCATTAGGCTGGCCCATGTGCTGTGGACCACCATCATCCCTCCTGGCCCACTGCTCCTCCATTTGGCACCTCCGGTCCTGGTTCTGCCGGCGTTCTTTGAGCCCTAAGGTGCAAACATGGAGAGAGGAACCTCGGTACAATCCGGTAGCAAAATCCCCCCATCCCCATGTGTGTGCAACCCACACAGCCATACCCATCCACCCGACACCCCGATACCACCACCACTGCCAACACCGGACACCCCCCCATGTGCCGGACACATGCAACCATGATACCCGTATGGACGATAATAGTGTATGGATGTTGCACCTACCTTGCCATGGCACCATGCCCCTCCTGACATGTGCCCGCAGGCGGGCAAGCAGATCCGGGTCCCTGCACCTCAGGTCCCCATAACAATGGCAGCACTGCTCCACCATTTGCCCCATACCGGTGGTCTCCTCCAGGGCGTCGGCCACCTCCTGCCAGACCACACTCCTGGCCCTGTCCAGGGGTGCCTCTCCATACAAAGCCCCAGCATGGGGCTCAACTGTAGCCACCAGGTTGGCTAGCTCAACCTGGCTCCAAAGGACTGCACGCCTCCGTGCCATCTCTGCTGTCTGGTTGAATCAAAATGGCACTCGGCAGCATGATCCTGCCACATGCAGATGCTGTGCGGCACAGCGCTGCCATTCCCTATCACGCTGTCACCGAACAGTGCGATAGTGGTGCAACCATGCCTGACACATAGCGCCTAGGGGGCAAAAGTCAGGCACAGGGTCATGGGTCTCTGGCGCACGGACAGCCACAGTGCGATTGGAACCCAATGCATGTAGCGTGATTGGGTGCCTGTGTGCCACCTCCTGTAGCTGCCTACAGCGCTGTTGCCCCAGTGCACCTACGACGCCCCCGTGCCACAGTGCCATATATTTGAACAGCGCTGTAGCGCCACTGGCACAATGGTGGCTGTGCCCTGCATTACCTCCCACACACAGCACTTCAGCAGTGTGGCAGGCACCTGCGTCATCAACCCGGGCATGCGCAGTTAGGTGTGTACTGCGCATGTCACAGAACTGCGCCCTTGGCTGAGCACATTCAACACAATTGCGCAAAGCGCAACAGTGGGATATTCAGCCGGCATATGCAAATCATCTAATCGGCCATTCAATGGTGCAGTCACTGCATTTGCATCCACTTAAAGATGCGCCTCACTTCATTTGCATGGGTTGCACTATAAAAATGTGACATTGGGCTGCACTGGCCATAGTCGGTTACTGCAGTCTATTGCGGTGAGGTGCATGCTGTTTGGGAGTGTGGACTGTGGTGTTTGGGACATGCATGGGACTGCACAGTCACAGGTAACACCTGTCATTCTCACAGGATGAATCATGACCGATCGTGTGGTGGAGGAAGAGGAACAGAGTCATGGGAGGAAGAGGAGGCCAAACTTTACAAAGACAGAGACAGATGCCCTGTTTGAGGCCTACCTCAACCAGGAGCTGCTTCTCAGCGGATGCCAGGGAACACCACAGGCCCGTGCTGCTGCATGGGAGGAGGTGGCGCGTGCTGTCAACCTGCATGGCAGCCTCCAGCACTCCATACAGGAGTGCAAAAAGAAGATGGGCATGGACAAGCAGAGAATTAAAGAGAAGGTGGCTGCCATCAGGGCAACATGGTCTGCGACCAATGGGGGACAGCCGGAGGTGCAACGCTTGACCCCACAGGAAGAGTGGGTTGCTGGCAGCATGCAGCATTGCACCATTGAGGGTGTTCCGGGTGCTGGATTCCAGATGGGTGGTAGCCCGACACTGCATGGTAGGTCATGGTCTGTCTATTGGGGGGGCAGGATAGGTCACATGCAGTAATGCTACTTTTTTTCCCCTTACAGCTCCTGAGTGTCTACATGGGTCAGCGGTGGTGGGTTTCTCCACTGAGGCCAGTATCATGGAGATGGAGGAGGGCCCATCCACCTCCACAGGAATATGGGGGTCAGGGCGACAGTGGGCCCGCCTGGACTTTCGGACTGACGTTGGTGGAGCAGGTGCAGAGGAGGCCCTGCCCGTGTCCCAGCGTGCCAGCGTCCATGGATGCCAGCATGCTGAGACTCAGGCTGGTGCTGGATCCGTCACCGATGATGATGGAGCTAACGTCATGGGCAGTGACATGTGTGGACCACAGGATGGCCACACAGCAGGTGACATCTCGGCCATGGCTGTGGGTGGTGCCGCCGTGGAGGCCTGCATGTCATCACAGTCCCAGCCTGTGCCTGTCTGCACCAGTGGGGCAGCATTGGTGTCTGTCCAGGACAGTGGGACTGTTGCGGCCACTGCAACGGCACCATTGAGCCCTGGAGAGTGGCAGCTGGAGGGGCAGTATCAGCAGTCAGCCAATGGCCATGGGGGTACAGTGTCAGGGGGCGGCGTCAGAGCACCACCTGTGGACATGCCCAGGCCTGGCCCTCGTGTGCAGTGCCCACCTCAAGGGGTGATGAGCATCAGGGTCGCGAACACCCTGAGGGACAGCATGCCAATCAGGCAGATGACCTCTTAGATGAGCACAACCGCATACTGCAAGCATCAGTCAATCAGCAGATGCGCCTTGTGAGGCGGTGGATGCATTGAGTGCGGCTCTGCACCAGGCAGAGGAGCGGCGCAGCAGAGACATCGCTTTGCTCCTGGCAGGGATGGACCGGTTGCGGGAGGATGTGACCGCTGCCACTGACAGGCAGTCACAGGCATTCACAGCTGTCATGGCCACAATGGGCACACAGTTATTTGCCCATGCGTCACAGACACCACGCAGTGCAATGTCCACCCCCCATTCCTGGCGTCGTGCGACACCATCCTTGTCGACACCAGGTTCAGCTGTGGGCATCCCGAGCATGCCTGGCGCAGGCATGTTCAGTGTGCTGCAGACCCCTGTGCCAGCACGCTCGCGTTCACACAGTGGAACCCCTGGGGGACCGTCAGTGCCACCCCATGAGGCCAGTGGTCAGCCTGTCACTGCTGGCGGGTCTCGGCAGGGCCGCCCATGCATCTGTGGCAGCCGTGGCACTGTGGCACATGACTGACCTGTCTCCCAGCACCGCTACTGTCTGATGCTGCCCTGTGTGCATTGTGTCGTTCAGCGGGCAATGCACGAGTGGGGTACCCGGCCCTGCATGCACACACACATTCCATCTGCACACCCTCCCGGCTGCTGTCCACTGTGACATGTGCATGATGATGCCTGCGTTGTGCTGTATGCCACTGTGCAATGGCGCCCAGCATCTGACACATGCACAATGACAGGCAGTGGGCATGGTGGTCTGTGGACGTGTGTGTGGCTAGGGGTGGCGGTCTGGATCGGCGTGCCTCCTACCCTTTCTGCATGTCTTGTGAGGTGTGTGTGTGTGTGTGTGTATGACCGCATGCCATGTTAGACCTCGCCCATCCCTGGCGGTGTGTGTGGTTCCATACTCGGCCACTTCCCTTGACAGCATGCACCCCTAGTGTGTGTCCATGCATGTTTGTAGGTTGTGCCTTTGCCACTGGTGGTTGCACATGGCCCCATGACTTACCTGGGTTGGCTGAAGTGCTCCTCTGTGATGGTGCCCAGTGCAGCTGTGCCAGTCGGAGCAGTCGGTGGTCCCATCGCCCAAGGGGGGGCTGCCCATCACCATCATCACCAGTGTCCTCATCGTCCCCATCGCTGTCCCCCTCTTTGACCTGTACAGCTATCCCACAGTCATTGGCCATGTTGTGCAGGATGCAACAGGCCAGGAATAGCCCGCAGGCCTTTGAGGGGCTGTACTGTAGGGCACCACCGGAGGTGTCCAGGCAACGGAAATGTGCCTTCAGCATCCCGAACACCCGCTCGATGGCATTGCTTGTGGTGGCATGTGCCTCACTGTAGCATTGCTGTGATGGGATCGCGGGCCGCCGGTATGGTGTGAGCAGCCAGGGATGGAGTGGGTATCCACTGTCACCTGTGTGTAGAAGGTGGAGGTTAGTTTGGTGATCAGCATCGCCCTGCCTTGGGCCATGTAGGCCACTACCCATGTCACCTCTGACCATGCCCCTCCCAAGCTCTATGTTTTTCCACGTGGTTTGCATACTCACCCACTAAGTGGCCAGTGGGGATGTCCCCACTCTCGAATCTGTGGCACAGTGCCGACTGGTGCCAGATGAAGGCATCATGTGTTCCACCAGGGTGCATGGCACAGACATTGATTATGCACCCCCTGGCATTGCACACACCTGGCAGTTGATGCTTGCATAGCCCTTCCGATTGATATATGCGGCCCCCTCGGGGCCAGGTGGTGTGCAGATGGAAAATATGAGTGCAGTCTATTGCCCCTAGCATGCCAGGCATACATGCTACCCTGTGGAACTCCTGTATGTTTGCTGTGTGCTCTGCCGGTGTGCTAGGGAAATGGATGTACTCCACAGCATGTGGCAGCAGTGCGCTGAGGAATTGGGTGAGGTGACGTGACGCGGCCGACTGGGTTATGCCTGTGGTGTCCCCAGTTGGTCTCTGGAAGGTACCCATGGTGAGCAAGCACATGCAAGCTGTCACTTTAGTCTCCACTGACAGAGCATGGCTCCGTCATGTGGGTGCCTGCATCACATCAATGCACAGCTCACAGAGTCGCCTCAGAATTGCCTGATTCAGGCAGTAACGGCCCACAATCTTGGTATTGCTGTACAGCTTGAAGCTGGTGTGGGCTCGGTACTACCTGTCGGTGGCATACCGCCGACGGGCCCTTCCACGGCCACACCCCCCTGCTGCCTTCCTTCTCATCCCCCTCATTACTGCCTCCATCTGGATGGTGGCACTGGCCATGTCCCTGGCTTGTGCCCCCCCCAGCAGCTGTTTCTGTGTTCCTCCCGCTGTCCTGGCTGCTACTTCCCCTGCACCGGGAACACCTTCCTGTGGTGGCCTCAGTGCTGTGTGGCACTTCCCCCTTCTGCACTGTCTTTGGCTGTGGATCCCCACACCTTCCCTGTGCCTGTGGGTTCAGAGTGCCCTTTCCCCTGTCCTGCCCTGTGTGTCCCTCCTGCCCTGTGTGTCTGCCTAGCAGTCAGCCACATGTGCCTTCCCTGTAGTGTTCTTGCACCTCTCCCTTGTTCCTTTTTATTTTGGCTCATTTCCGCTATCGGTCAACTTCCGCTTGCTCCCCTATTGCGCATGGCGCATGTTGTTGAATATCACACTGCCATTTATGCATGGTTCCTCCCCCTTCAGTTGCACATGCATTCATTATCATTGCGCTCTTGCTCAGCGTGATTTGGGGGGTGCATCTGCCTCCCGCTGAATATCGCAAAATGGCGCATTTTCGGACTTGCACTGGAGCAACCCTATTGCGCATGGCGCAACCCTTTTGAATATCTGGGCCTAGGTGTGCAAACCCTTGTTGTTCTTGGGGAAAATCAGTACTCCAGTGAAAATGAGATATTGCATCTCTGCGGTTTATAATTGGTAGATACATTTCAAAACGTATGACAAGCAGACTGGCATGGCAGAAGACAAGGTTGGTTTGGGGGTGCGATGACAGCAGTGCGTTACGCCGCAGCATGGGATCCCTGATTTTTTTCATATAGCTTTTTGCCTTGTGGCATCCAGCCAGGCTGATTCACCCTATCCCCAGTCCCTACAACCAGCTGCCGCCTCCCCCCAGGAACTCACTGAAATGGAGGTCCCCCACAGCTTGCTCTCCATGGTGGGGCTAGGAGAGGAAGGGCCATCCTCCCAGTACATAATTCAGATTAGCTGTCGGAAGTTCCTGGATGACTGCAGGGATATGGAAGAAGCATGTAGAGCTATAGGAGTCTGCACTGCCTTTTCTTTGTTCTAGTTCCACCCATTCCCACTGTGGACAGGAAGTAGTTTGTGCCATGTGGGGGTTACACATGCAGTACGCTAAAGCATCGGCCCCTCCAGTACGTGCCACCCCATCCTGCATTTCTACCAGGCCTACAACTGGTGGCAGTCAATGTTGGGGGCTGACAAGTCCTACCCTCCCCCCCCCGGTAGAGGAGAACAGTTCAGCGGATGCTTGATCTTCTCCCCCCCCGAGCAACCTGAGTCTACTCTCAATCCTGGTTCACCAGTATGGTGAGCACTAGCTCTACCACTGAGCCATTGGGCCAGCCAGGGATCCCCTGATCTGAGAAAGACCTTTGTTGTCCCATTATCACAAGACAATATCAGCATAAGAGGTCCTTGAAGTGGGCTGCCTTGAATGGGCATAGATCATCTAGATCAAATTTCTTGACAACCAGTCTGGAATAGAAGCCAGGCCACTAATGTTTTCCGTTATCCTAACAGTTGACTCTGCCATGATCACGACTCCTGCTGAAATGGGCTGACCTGATTGGCTTGAATTGTCTGGGTCACATTTCTAGATATCCAGGTTGTAATTCCAACCTGGGTATAGATGTATCGCCTCTCCCTCATTTCAATGACTCTTACCAAAATTGCCTGTACAGAGCAAAAAATACACCAGTGGATAATGCTCACAATATTCTTCAGCCTCAGTCTGGAGCTGGCAAGACACTGAATGGAATCCCAGACTCCAACCACCATGGTCCTTCTGCTTCCTGAGGTGGAGCAGAGCAGGTGTAGCACAAAAGTAAGAACTGCCTAGGGAGGTGGTCTTTGCAAAATCAGTGCAGGGATTCGAACATGGGTGGGTCAGAGAGGGGCTGATTAAAATAGTGACAAAGGAGGAGGGAGAAGGTAGAAGTAAAGGGCCATAAAGGCCCTCACAATCAACACAAGTAGGGCTGGGTAGACTCGTAGGGCCAAAGGCCTTTTTTTCTGCTAACAAGTTCTCTGTTCCTATAATGAATAAAGGTAGTGCTGCATCAGTGTGTGGGCTGAAAATGAAACAAAGGGGTTTGATGAAATGTAGGGCTACCCCTTTTCCATAAATATGGAATAACTGGGATTAAAAGCCGAATTTGTCATTTTTAAAAAACACCTAGTCAAATTTTTCATATAAAAAAATATTTTCACATATACAGCCACACTCGGCGACAAAGTTGTGTAAACCCAACCCCCAACCCCATTTTGTGCCACTTTTTGTAGTGCAAAACATGCTAATTTGCATTCAGTTTGGGGGAAAACCATAAAAAAATTTTTTCCAGATTTTATAAAAAGAAAATTGCCCATTTTTGGAATGAGAAAAGCAATGGCCCCATTAAATATCCTTTCATTTAGTTATATAGAACACCTCTGTAGAACACCCCCATAGCCATTTCAACTCAGGTGAGTAAAGCCCTATTTTTTAACCTTTTCCTCATAACGTCAAAGCTTTATCACCGGTGTCTACCTGCAATTGATAATGCTACAGCAGCCATGTTTATGCGCCAAAAGTGTATAATACACTGCATCTTTGGGAACTGGGGCCTCGAGAGCCCTTTAGAACACTTTAAACTAGACACATTCCAGGACTGACCCAGTAGCATGGAGGTTGTATGCCTTGAAGGTACCTAGAAGGATAGGGTTCACATACAAGCTGTGGAATCTCATGCCACAGCTGGCTGGGTGCTGAGTGCCTTGCATCACTGAGGTGCTCAGATCTGTGGGGTGAGGGACACCCGACATTGGCTACCTGGTTGCTAGATGACCAAGAAGCAGCATTTAGCATCTGGGCTGTGAAGGCAGGTGCTTGCCTGCCCTCCCCACCAAAAAAAAAAAAGACGCCACTTTGGCATTCCGATCATTTAGCGGGGGGGGGGAGGGTGGAACCAAAAAGGGGGGGTATGTTAAAAAATAAACAAAATAGGTTCATTGTGGGCTTATCTTTGGGCAGTCCTTCTGCCATCTCCCTCTCACTTGTGAGTGTGTGGGCAACTTATATGCTTCATGCCTACCACCTTGAAAGTGCTTTACCAGTTTCCTGCCAAAAAAACTACAGTTTGCAGTGTCAGTAATCAAATTTCATAACATGCAAAAAGTTTGAATTTCAGGACATCTTGTTCTTTATTACTAGAGACGTTTACATAGAAATAAATGAGATGTCGTAACCGAGGATGATGACTTCATGGCAGGTGTAAGCAACTTCAGCAGGTGAAGTCTAAGGGGAAGCCATAAGATTCATATTTTTTGTGGAATTCATGTTGTGTAACTATGATGTTTGCATGCCAACTGTGAATTTTCAATAGGAATCAGCAAATCTCTTTAAAGCACTGGGGAAAGGGACGGTGCCAACTGCCAAGAGGAGAGGACATGTCTTAGCTAGCACCATTCAGCAACTATCTAGAAATTAGTTTTAAATCAGTTTTATTTGTTTTTTTTTGGTATTGAGCAGTTAAATACCTTGACCATCACCTTTGCCACTACTTACCAAATTTTGCAGAAGACTTGATATGGGAAATCCAAGGAAAATGGCACCTGAGGCTGTGGGAAGAAGGCTCCAGCAGGCCCAGCCAGGACCCAGCGTGGCAGAACAGGGAACTAGTGCAATGAACGATGATGTTCTGCAGGCTGTTAAAGCACTCAGAATGCAGGTTATTGCACTGGACCAGGAAGCCTCACACTTTAATGATAGACTTCAACAATGTGAAGTCCACCGGTGATGAAATAATAATAATGATAATAATAATAAAAATAATAGTTTATTTATAAAGCGCCTTTCATTTTTCAAGGCAATGTACATATTAAAACAGTACAAATCAAACATTAAAATTCAGTAGTAAACACAGATAAAAACCACAACATAATTAATAACTTCAGTACAATCAACTATCCAGAAAGGCCATTTGCCAAAAGTGGGTTTTCAGACCCCTCTTAAATTCCTCCACGGAGGTGCACTCCTGTAACCAGTGGGGTAGAGAATTCCAAAGAGTGGGTGCAGCATAAGAACATGCTCTACAACCTGACAATTTAAGACTCACTCTTGGAATCTCTAGCAACTCCTCATCGGCCAAGCAGAGTGATCAGCCAGGGCAGTAGGGGACCAGAAGTTCTTTCAGATAGGCTGGACCCTGACCAAGTAGGACTTTAGAAGTCAGTAAACTGACTTTGAAGGTGATCCGCCACCATATAGGTAGCCAGTGCAGTTCACGCAGTACCGGGATAATATGACAGGACCTACTTGTCCCAGTCAAAACCTGGGCTGCTGCATTCTGCACTAGCTGTAGGCAGTGGTTTTCAACCCCAGAAAGCCCAAAGTACAAAGAGTTGCAGTAGTCCAGATGCAAGGACACAAAGGCGTGGACCAACGTTGGTAAAGCGTCAGAAGCAACAAGGTGCCTAACTCTGGTGATATTCCTAAGATGGTAAAAAGAAGTCTTGATGACTGCTGACACTTGTGACTGCAGTGTCAGCCTGTCATCCAAGATAACCCCCAGGTTACGCACCCGTTCAGAGGTTGGGAGGGAAACGCCGCCAAGATAAATTCCTGAGGGTGTACCAACAAACCATCCCTCGACCTGATGACCCGGGTCCATAACCAAAACCTCTGTCTTTTCTGAGTTCAGCTTTAACCAACTAAAATCCTGGATTTCTTTCAGACAGTTGTTAAACACCGAGAGAGCTCTGTCCTGGTCGGGTGCAAAAGACAGGTATAGCTGGGTATCATCTGCATAGCAGTGACACCTCAGCTCATTCCATTTTATTATGTCTCTGAGGGGCAGCATATACACTGCAAATAACATGGGAGATAGCACTGAACCCTGAGGCAACCCACACAACAAAGAAGTTGTGAAATGAAAGAGTCTAACAAAGCCACCAGCACTGCGCTGTGAGCCTCATCATCCTGGCACTGTTGCTCAAGGAGAACCAGACGGTGAGGTTCTGGCTTGAAACCTTTGCAAACCATGCGTATGCCTGTAATATTTGTATCCTTAGTCCCCCAGAAATAGTTTTAGTTTAGTTTAGTTTATTAGTCTAGGAATTAATACCTTTGAGCCAGGGCTCTCTTACAAAGGTTCCACGTCACAAAGAACATTTAACAAAGCACGATACACATTACAGGTAAAACCAGACAGGAAAGTTACATCATAAATTTGCTATTAACAGTTTAAGGCAGTAATGTTTTTAAGTTTCATAGAAAAACAAGCTATAACAGGTTCAAGCGAGTAGACAATTTCGAGGTTAAGGAAACTTCCAGGAGAGGGTGATCATTAGCGCCAAAGGAGGCTAGAGAGGAGGGAAAGGTGGTGGGGAGAGTAAGAGAGAGGGACAGGAAAAGGGGGTGAGTTGGGGTGGAGACGGAAGTAGTAGAGGCTACCAAAGGGCTCATTAGTCAGGGAGGAAGAGGCCTCAGATGTGAGGATGGACATGAGGAGTAGTAGTTCTTATCTAGCGCAATCACAGTTGCTAGTGGTGGTGAGGTGGGCATAGAGCATGGATTTGAAAGCTTCAAGCGAGGTTGAGGATAGAGTAGGTGGACTAAGCGATTGAACCATGTCGGGGCCCTGTATGCGAAAGATCTTTGTCCCTGTGCAGTCCGGCATCTCGGAACCAGGAAAGGTTGGTGTTCAGATCTGGTGGAGAGTCGTGAGCCAGGATTCAGTCGGAGTAGGTTTTGAATACATAATGGAGTCAGTCCCAAGATAGATTTTTTTGCCATTGTGCAGGTGAGATAAATAAGACGATTTGATAGGTTCAACCAGCCTGATTCATAGTACAGATCACGCATAGTGGAGGGAGAAGACCCTAATGGTTTTGTCCAACAGTGATTGGGGCATAATTTAAAACTGGACCCCTTTGCTTGTGGTGATTAGAGCATACTGAATGACCCCACAGAACAGCTGGACTTGGGCAGCACTCCTTGTATGTTTGTGGTGATTTTGGAAGGTGTACCTGAGAGAGATCGGATCTTGGATGCAGCCTGGGCACCCGGGCATTTGGAGACGGATGACGGGGGAAAGCTTTCCATTTACCCTGACCTTAGTTATGCCTCTCAGGATTGTTGGAGATCCTTTGATGCCATTCATGCCGAGCTGTGCTCTCTGGGGGTCAGCCACTCACTGCACTATCCAGCATGTCTCAGACTGATTTATTCTGACAAACAGTATATCTTCAGAGACCCCCAGGAGGTAAGCAAGTTGTTTCAAAAAATCAAGAGGGATTTCGGCACACACGAGACCAAAGACAGGGAGGAGGACACTTTAAGAACTGCTTAATGTTGCATTTCATAACTTCATGAGGTACATGAGGGAAGGGGCTGGAGGGGAAGGTGGATTGCAGAACTGGCAGCACTGATGTAAGCAATATGCTCTACTGAAGGGAAATTTATTTTCCTAAGGCATGTGTACAGTGAATGTGCCATGTCCTGTATAAATACTCTTGTTATGTCAGTAAAATGTGAACTAAGATGGTGTCGACCATGTGGAGGCTCCAAGTTCTGTCCCCCCATCCACTAATCTTTCATGTTTTACACTTTCGCGCCAGGGCTGAGGAAGACAGTTTCTCTTTAACTTCTGCATTCCAACTTAGATGGTGATAATGGGGTATAATGCTGACGCTTTATGTTCCTATCTCCCACCTATTAACTGTCATCTCTTTCAGTATTGGCTTTTATTTATTCCTGAATGTTAATTACATTTATAACCAATGTTTATGCTTCCAGGCATTGGTTTGGGGATATGGGCAGGTCCTGGTTGTCACGCCTTATGTTGGAAGTTTGGCTCTTATGGACTATTTAGTTGTTATAGATTATGGACTGGCTTTACACAACAGTTCAGTGCTGTGTTTCCCCCTTATGCAGGTCCGGGACTATAAGGCTATTAATATAACAGGACATCATGTAGTTAAAAGGTTTTGGACTACCCAGCTATACAACAAAGCCTATGTTTCAATGTTGGTTCACATATGTTGTTGAAGGTCCTTCCTAATGGTTGGCACTGTGTTTGGTATGTTGATCATTCATTTTGGGGTGCCCAGCTGTTTTCTCAACTGGGTATGTTGCATTCTACCCCCAAGTGGCATTGCCTTAAACTCACTGACTATGTATCCTGTTGTAAGTCTATATGTACTACTTCATGTGGATTTCTGTGAGTTGTGTTTAACTGTTTATGATTTTTGCTTATAAAATCAATAGACCGATTTTACAAAAAAAAAAAGAAAAGAAGAAAAAGCACTGGGGCAGCTTTTTTACATACCAAGGCTGCATAATACTTCTACAAAACTAGCTTGTTAGGTGCTACAGAGCTTTAAAACTAAACCTCCTCAAGTGCTTTTGCTTTTAAATTCTAAGCTTTTTGCAGACACAAGGGCTGCTCATGTCCAACTTAAAAATGTTCCGACCCAAACCTTGGGATACTAGGCTGTCCCCATCATCTGACCTCTTAGGTGAGCCAACATGCCAGGTCTATGCTAATAGCTTAGCGTGGGTTGAAGACACTTGAGTTTTCATTCCACGAACTAGACAGCGATCTCATGTTCAACAGCTGTGTTCCTTTAGGTCCTCTGAAGACAACAACAGGAAGGCTTTTCACATTCTTCCAGAGCTTGCTCCCCTTGTTCTGTTGCTAGCTTAGCTCCTCCCATCATTGAATTCCATCTATCACCCTGGTGAACTGGGAATATCTGTATTTCTTAAATACAACAGCCTGTCACACAGTTTGGCATTTTCACTGAGAAGACTGAGCAAGCAAGAAAGAGAAAGAGAGAAAGAGAGAGAGGTGAGAAAAGGAGGAAGAAAAGGTTGTAAGTAATCCCATTCAGCTGATGTTCTGTAGTCACAGCCTGTGTGAATTCTGTAAATAAGCATGCATGAGAAAAGCTTCAGGGGTTGCTCCAACACATGGATTTTTATGACTGAGATCCTGCTACTTGCTTAATTCATTGTATTTGATTTTTACTTTCATAGGTGGTGTTGACTGCTGTGCTCCAGTGTCAGTGTTGGGTTGAGTTTCTGTGTTACTACAACCCATTGTATTGTCTTATTTCAGACAAGGGTAGGGGTACTCTTTCTTTGTATCATTTGGCAGGCTGTGTAGATCAATAATGTTTTGTCTTCTTTGGGAGGAAAACAACTACATATAATCCAACTCCAAATCCTGCCTTCAGTAAAAAATAAAATCATGTTGGTAGATAGACAGACAGACAGATAGATAGATAGATAGATAGATAGATAGATAGATAGATAGATTTAGTGTGTGTGTGTGTGTAAAGACAGACTGGTAGGGAGGTAGACAGAGAAAGAGAGACAGACAGACATATAACTGTGATTGATAGACATATAACTGTGATAGATATATAACTGTGACAGACAGACAGACAGATACATAACTGTGATAGATAGACAGACAGACAGATATATAACTGTGATAGATAGATAGATAGATAGATAGATAGATAGATAGATAGATAGACAGACATATATATGTGTGTGTATATGTGTGTGTGTGTGTGTGTGTGTGTGTGTGTGTGTGTGTGTGTGTGTGTGTAAACAGACAGGTAGAGAGGTAGCTAGAGTAAGACAGATAGATAGATAGATAGATAGATAGATAGATAGATAGATAGATAGATAGATAGATAGATAATATGTGTGTGTGTAGACAGACAGACAGGTAAGGAGGTAGACAGAGAAAGAGTGATAGACAGACAGATATAGCTGTGATAGATAGATAGACAGATACATAACTGTGATAGATAGATAGATAGATAGATAGATAGATAGATAGATAGATAGATAGATAGATAGATAGATAGATAGATAAGTAGATAGGCAGATAGATAGATAATCTGCACAGCACAAAGAATATCTGAAATGATGTGGGAGATGTTTTTCCTGAAGACATTTTCTTGGACTTTTTTACTGGGCAGATATTTTATCTTGTAGTTTTTCTTTTCTCCTCTCAGAAAGAGAAAACAAGCAAAATATATAAAATTGAGAACTTCACCACTATGTTAGCTCCCTAAAGGTATGTTATTTTTGAAAAGTGCATTAGTCAAGGAAGCAGCAAGCCTTTAAAAATACACAAACAAAAAAGAGAGGAAAAAACACATCAGTGAAAAGGTGTGTTTAGATTTTTTCTGTTAAACTGGGGTTTTGGTGACAAATTCAGATCAAACAGCTGCGGCTGGGTTGGTAAAGAGCTGGACTGAATGTTTAGGTATTTTTTATCCTCTCTATTGTAGTATTCTGATGAATTCATGGGTTAGCAGTGGGGGCTGCACCTGCTCAGTTTTATAGCCTGCAGCCTCCACCTTTTATCAACATGTCTGCTGTAGGTAATTATCTGCGTATCACGTAGAAACCATTCTATAAAGAAAGGAATCAACATGAAATGGTGGTGATGACCCCCCTCCACTGTGGAACTGGGGGAGGCAAAATCAGCTGGGCGGGATAGCACCTAGGTCTGTACTACCAGTTAGAAATGCCACAAGAGACCCAACGTGAGAACACTGATGATTCCAACTGAAAGAAGTCATTCATTTTTTTTAAGTATGTATCATATGGATAACTGTTACAAAAAATACTACCTGTTTTGGAGGCTGGGGGGCAACAACTGCATCCAACGTTATCATTCAAGGAACTAACAATGTGACAGATAATTGAACCTGGAGGAACAATTTGCTTTAAAAAATCATTAAGTCGTAGCCAGCAATGGTATGGGTGGGCATGGCTCTGAAATTAGGAGAACTCAGAAGTACTAGGGATGGGTGAACCTCTTTCAGTTCTTATTGACGCCCTAAAAATCTTACAAAATTCTTATTTTGGAGCCTCTTTTTTGAACCTGGTCATGTGTATATATTTGTACATCAATGCCACATTAATTATATGTTAATATATAAACTGCACTACAGTCCACTAGAACTGTTTTTTTTTTAAAGAAGGTTCTATTTTGTTCTATGTTTTTGATCTGTCTAGGTTTTAGGAGTTTTTTTAACTGGTTCCACTCTTTTTTATGTTGCTTGCACACATGTGCAAGAAACATAGTGCCATCATCGGAGATTTCGGAGGTGTGTCACCTCCTCCTCCAATTCAGTCAGTGAGCTGGCAGGCACGGCCCCTGTAAGCCAATGCATTTTGGAGCTGTCTATGACACGCTCGAAAATGCAGTGGCATACAGTTGAAAGGGGGAGCTATGCTTCAGTGAGCACTGATAAGAAGCGAGTCCCCCCACACGCAGGCGCAGCACCCCCGCACGTCACTGTGTAGCCGACGAGGTGCCCAATCCCGCCGGCTGAGCTGTGTGTTCTCCTCCCAGTTAGGTGCCACGCTGGGAGCCCACCCAGCGGTGGCAATCAGGTCCTTGGCCGGACGGGTGCCCAAGCCCCGCCAGCTGAACGCCCCACACCGTTCTGTGCAATGCTGGGAGCCCACCCCAGTCATGGCAAACGGTCCCACGACATCTTTTTTTTTACCTGAAAACGAAAACGGTCCCGCAGTGCTCCCCGACCCTCCCACAACCCGACTCCACCCACTACGCACCCAGCCTCCCCACGCCCCCCACTCCATACTTACCTGACTCTGGCGCGACGATCTTCAGTGGACCGGGAACACGTCTGCACTCTTCAAAGCCGACCGCGAACTGAGGAAATGCCGGTAAGCTGTATAATGGGCTAGATGGGGGGGGGGTTTCAACTTTGTTGCATAACTCAGGCATTTTTGGGAATTTTTGCACCAAATTTTCAACATGGGTTTTTTGGGACCCCTTCTCATGAATGGTTCACTGTCATGGCGTTATTTGGGCCCGAAGGGTGATTTCGCGCAGTGACTGTGCAGTGACTGTGAAATCACCCTTTGGGCCTGAATACTGCCATGTCAGTGACATCATTCATGAGAAGAGGTCCCAAAAACCCCATGTTGAAAATTTGGTGCCAAAATTCCAAAAAATGACTGTTTTACGAGCGTGCGTTGCGCAGTTCCTACACAGGCTCGTAAGTTCGCGCAATTTCAATATTTTCACTCCAGATTTTCAACATTGCCATTTTACCACACTTTCTTATGAGTAGTATAGCTGTCATTTTCCACATCTCACCCAAAATGTGTTTCCGCCCATGTAGCGCAGAATGGCGCAGTCGGTGTGTTAAATCAATGTTCAGGACAAATTAAGAAAATCACAGTGACACTGTTCATGAGCAGAGGTCTTAAAATGGCTATGTTGAAAATTTGGTGAAAAATTCCTAAAATGACTGTTTTAAATGGATTACGCAGTTCCTACACACAGCTCGTAAGTTACGCAAATTTTCAATATTTTCACTCCAGATTTTCAACATTGCCATTTTACCACACCTCCTTATGAGCAGTACAGCTGTCATTTTTCACATCCTGCCCAAAATGTGTTTCCGCCCATGTAGCGCACAATGGCGCAGTCGGTGTGCAAACTCAATGTATGGGACACATTAACAAAAGCACAGTGACACTGTTCATGAGCAGAGGTCTTAAAATGGCTATGTTGAAAATTTGGTGAAAAGATTCCTTAAAATGACTGTTTTACGAGCGTGCGTTGCGCAGTTCCTATGCACGCTCGTAAGTTCACAAATTTTCAATATTTGCACTCCAATGACTTCCAAATACCTAAACAGCACATAGAAGCAAGCAACATTCAGCATTGACAAATGCTTGTTAACAATTATCCAGCGTGATGAAGCCATGCCCCAGCCTTCCATGACAAGGAGAGCTCTAGGAGGTGAAGCTTGGTATCTGCTCTCTCCCAGGAAAGTGTTGGGAACTATCTCCTGGGAAATCTTTTATACGGTGAGTCACGGGAATTCTTCTCAGTGTTGGCAGTGGCTGGAGCATATTATGCTTTAGCATCTCAGAAACACCATCTAACACTTGATGAACAAAGCAATGCTGTCCTCTTAAAACGGGTAAGGTGTTATCAGGCATTCCTGTATAATCAGCAAACAGGTAAAGGTTCTGAAGAATAGTATTTTCCTTTTCCCTTTTACAGTCCTGTTTACAAAAACGCCTGCCCCCAGAGACCAGATCATTGTGGCACATAAGCAATTTAATCACATCTCCAGTGTGTAACAGGGGCTGTGGTAGAAAAATGTTCCAGGTTTGTGCCAGAGATGAACAAACTGGGTACTAAAAAAACTCTTCTACAACCTGGTCGGTTCTAAATAACTTTTTACATACTGTATGTAAGCAATAAGCCATGACAGGGTGTAAATTAAGTAAGTAATAAGCCATGATAGGATTTTAATGCATGCCTCATGCACATAAGGCATGAGGCTGAAGGCCCAGTGTCCTGTTGCCCCAGGGAAGTACATTAAATCCTATGATGCTCACCCTATAAGGGCTTATTACACTTATAAAATGGCTCTAGGTAGGTTGTGGGGGGCATGAAATTCAGCACCTGACTGTGCGTTTATAGAGATTTAATGCATGGTCAGGTGACATCTCTTGGCCAATGACATTTCTAGATTTTTTCTTGCCATTTTATAAAGGATTTTAATGTATAACCCAGGAGAATGAGGCATGAGGCTAAATGCCAACATCCTTATACCCCTTGGAAGTGCATTCAAATCCTTTCATTCACACTCTGGAGTGACTTACTGTCCTTATAAAATGACTCGCTGTTCTTGTGTATTTTAGGTAAAGAGAAACATTTTAACATGACTTTTTTACATAAAACTGTTTGTTTAACTACATTTTTATTAGCAAAATTACATATGTAAAGTAGTCCCTGATTTTGTATATAATGCCGCTTTTTTGCCTTGGTAATGAGGTCCAAACATCTGACCATGCATCACTAGCTTTTTAATGTACCGTCAGCTGATACAAGTGTGGTTTCAGGATTTTGCTTTGCCATTTTATAAAGGCATTTCTGCACATGGCCAGCTGCCCCCCTTCAGCTCAGGGCAACTTCTCTGCCACAACACCCTATTTTCCTTCACCCAAGATATGAGGATGAAAGATTAGCAGCTTTGTCACTGTGGCAACTGGCATGACATCCACCAGAATTTTTTTATCCTTAGTTCTACCATGGTGGTGGTGCCTCTAACAAGCAAGCTCCTCCTCTCACTGCAGCGGCTGCTGTCATGGCAAAAGGCAGCAGTGCCTTCCTTGGCTGCCTGACCCCAGTGCCCCCTTTGGAGCCCAGGTCACCAGCACAGCAGCATGATACACTACAACTGGACTGTTTGGCATCTCCAGAGTTATAAATATTTGAATGAAAAAGAATTCCCTCACCAGCCCCCAATGGCACAGTGGCAACACACTGCACTACCATGCAAGTGGAACAGGTTAGGAAGCTAACTTGAGTTGCCAAGGCAGGAGGTTGGCAGGTTGGGCAGCTGCCGTGCAGTAGTGTATTTAGGTCAGGAAGGGTTAATGGTGAGTTCCATCATCCCAGCGAGCCCTGCAACTGGGCAAGGGAGCTTGCTCTTTTCACAGGAATACGCTGTGCTTGTGTGAGGCCACCAAGAAGGCTGCGCTCATGTCAGAGAAGGAAGGAGAGAACCAAAGAGAACCCTCATGTCAGTCTTTAAGACGGTTTGGGCATTAGGATTCCCCTGGGTCTTAGCGCTTGCTAATACTGGATCAAGGAGGTGGACAAGGATTGCCCTCCCTATGGAGCCCCTGCCACACAGAGAACCTGGGGGGGGGCAGTCAGGGTGGAGCTGGATCCAGGGGGAGTTGGGTGCCACCAAGCCTGAACAGGGTATATCACTGGGATCAGTGTATAATAGCTGGTGATCCCCTATAATGACTAGATTTCCAGTCCTGATAAAAATGCTGTAATAACTCAATATCAGGTTATTATGGCATTTTCTTCTTCACGCTGTCACTTCACTGTATTTCTGTGAGTACAGCGGCTGCTCAGAAACGCGCTCGCTCACTCAAATACAGCTACAGTTTTTTCTGTTGAAACCTTACACCAGTTATCATAAAAACACAATGCTTATGCAGGTGTGTGTTAAGAGGATTTTTCACACACCCCCAGTGTGTGATAATCTCATAAACCACAAGAGCATTTATGAATTATCACACACCTCGGGTGTGTGAAAAATCCTCATAACACACACTTGCACAGACATTATTCTCTACATATTACTGCAAGATGAGCATGGGAGAAAAATTGTAGAAAAAAAAGAACTTCTCCATATAAAAAATTCTTCTGCACACTCTTTAAGGCAGAATAGTGTAGTGGTTTAAGGCTCTAAGCTACAAACCTGGACACCTGGGTTTGAATCCCACAGCCCCCCACTTGCATACTGTGTGACCCTGAGCAAGTCACTTAACTTACTTGTGCTCTCAGATTGTAGCAGGAAACAAGCTCTGGCTTAGTGTGCTTTTCCAGGTTAAATAATTTTCCCTTCCTAAAGGCCAGGGGATGCTACCATGCAGTCAAACTGTCTTTGAAAGAAAGTCAGGGTCTTCGCTTGTCTTGCTGCCAGTTGTCAGTGGTGCAGCCAATCAGGGTTGAATTGTGGTACAGGAGGCCTACTTGAAAGCTCACACTTGAAAATCAACTGGGCATGGCCTGGGGCGACATACTCATATCAGTATTCCACTTAAATTTGGAACAGATGCTCTGTGTTTGCATTTTACATTCACTTACAGCAATTAGGAAACTCCATTCAATTAGAAACTAGATGATATATGCAAGGATTTTCAGTTTGGAAGGTGGAGACAAACCCAACTGAGATGGACTGACCCAGAAATTTTCAGGTAATCAGGTGGGCCAGTCTGACTCTGCTACCAGTGGGAGGTGCCATCAATGCTTCAACAGCAGTCAATTTGGCAGATCAAAGCTGATTTAGATTACATGCAGCCTTCTACACAAGTGCATGCTGGATTATGTGTGCAGCCCCTGTGGGGGATATGGGGGGGGGACAAGAAAAGCTCAGAGAAACATATCCCCAGCTGCCAGGATGACAGTCTGTGGTACTCTCGGGCTCTGTGTCATGCTGGGAGGTCACTGGTCAAGGTGTGGAAAGTAAACAGCCAGGGGCATACAGGAGAATAAACACCTGTACATGGCAAAATAAACCATTATAGTGGTTCTATAGTCAAATGAGTAATTAGCACATGATTAGCATTAACATGTAAATGTAGTCATATTGTAAGGGTACAAAAAAGTTGCAGAATAAGACCATTTAGAACTTTTGGGTTTCTAATTAGAACCAGGGAAACAATTCCCTGACCTACTTTTTTGTGCATGCTCAGTATGGATTTGTGTATGTGCAATCCAGGGTGGGGTGGGGCTATCTAGGAGCATGACTGTAGTCAAATAGTAGGTAAGTAAGTAAATGTTTATTTCTATAAGGCACCCTTCCCAAGCTCAGGGCGCCTTTACAAAATCCTACATACAATATTAAAACCACAATAATAAATAACATTATATCCAAACCAAAATTTAACATAATTTATGCCACTGAAAATGCTTGATTAAAAAGGAAGGTCTTTAGAGCTTTTTTAAAGCCCTCCACAGTCAGGCTACTTCGTATCTGGCAAGGTAGAGAATTCCACAGGGTAGGAGCCATAAAGGCAAATGTTCTTCTACCAGATGTTTTAAGGTTATCCTGGGAATCTCTAGCAATCCCTCACCAGAGGATCGGAGGGAGTGGGAGGGACAGTAAGAAGTCAGGAGTTCTTCCAGGTAGTAAGGATAGCTACACTGACCATCAAAGGCTTTGTAGCATATAGCTAATCAGTGGGTCAGGGGTTGGTGAATCACACTGACTGGGTGGGGTGGGTGTAACTACTGTTCAGTATACTCAACAGAAACTACTAAAAATGTAATTTATTTTGAAAAAAATTTCATGCTTTGAGCCCCACTTGGGATGCCTGAAGATTTCTCTCTCCTCAAATGCTACCTTTAAGAACTGAGAGACAGCTCACATTGGGATATGACAAGGAAATACCCTCATCTTCCCACTAGGGGGTGGAGGATGTTACTAATCTGCTGATTACCCCCTTGCACATAGTTCAGACCTTGAGAAGTTAGCAAAATAGAACTCCTCAGTTGGAGGAGCCTATGGTATAAAATGAAGAGTACCAGACATTTCCTGGGATGGTCCCTAAGGACCTCTGGTTGACAGAGTTTCCCATGGAACTGTAGGATTAGCAATCAGGGCATGTCCATTTTAGAATGCAGGGCATTCCACTGTCTGCAGAGCTGGAGGCCTGGTAGTTGTAAGAGAAGCTGAAGTCCACCTGGACATGTAGAGGAGAAATTCCATAAAATATATGATATGGGTGATCACATGGTAAGCCTTACATTCCTGTGGGGTTGGGAAGTCATTTCCCCTGCACATGGGTGCCAGAACATGGAGAAAAGTGTGTGTGAGAGGGAGCTGTAATAATTACAATAGAAACCATGCTTGCTTCCCATCTGGCCTTGAATCCATTAAAAGGGGCACTTTGAATGCTTATGGAAAAAAGTAGTGGGGTTACCGCCACCCCTCACCCATAGGTTCCAGCACCTATGCCCATGTGGAATCTGAAAGCAATGCACTGGATTGGGCATTGGGACCTTTGGGTCAGTGTACCTTTGAGGTGATTGTCCTTGAGAGTTGTCACTGCTGCTGTTGTATAACCCAATTTGTACCTGAATAAAGATGAACTTTATGCACCCTACTGAGAGTGGTGGCTCATTTGTGGGAACTGTTTGGAATGGCTACCTAAATATGTCACAGGAAGACAATGCTTCCATGCCTCAGAAGTGATAGTTCTGCCCACCTGTGAGATCCCTGTGCAAGAAGAAATGAAGGACTGAAGACAGTGGGGCTCTAAAGTAGACCTGGTAAGTTGGGGACATCACAAACCCTGTTAAGATATACATGTTCAAAGTAGGTGCCACTTACCCTCTTGATTGGGGGGGGGGCTGCAGCAGCCTATTTAGATCCCTGCCACCCCACCACACCTAGTAAGGAGCATTACTGCTAACCTGAACATAGTACAAGGGGGTCACTTGGGATGCAGAAAGTCCTTCTAATTGGATTCCAGAAGCCCATATGCCCTGTTCTTACTCCTCCTCCTCCTCCTCCTCCTCCTCTAAAGCTATGTTAGACCTTTTGCACTCACATTGAGAATCCATATTAAGTCTAAGGATACCATCTTGTGACCTCTTTAGATTTCCCAGTGGCTGAGGAAGTGCTTATCATGCCAGCAGTGTGGGATCACATTACATGTCTGGAGCATTACTGCAGGATGGCAGAAGGTGGAGTGATTGTTTCGCAGGATGCTTTCCTCCCCCATATTTGTCAATCTGGTCACGGCCTATGAAGTCTCTCTCAGGCATCCTGCCTGGTCCTGCCTGCCTGAGGTCCCTCGACCCCTGACCCTCCTCTCTTCTTCCTACAGCCAGCACCCTCAGCTTAACCCCTCCAGGGTGGGGCCACCCCTCCTCTTGGGCGCTTTTATAGTTTAGACTCTGGCTGCAGGTGGGGGCTTGGGTGGAGGAACTGGAAGGCCAGGTGAGGTGGATCTGGTGGTGGGCATGGGGGTCAAGTGCCGTCACCTACATCACGGAGCCTGGCTTTTCCTTGTTCTGGTGTTCTTCCCCCCCTTCCCCCACCTGGTGAACTGTGATACTTGGCGCATGGCAACTCTGCCTGCATCAGCTACGCTGATGTACAAGCGACGCACTGCAGCACCCACAATCTCCACTGGGAGCTGCTGATGCACCGGACAAGCCCCAACCCTCCCCAGGGGAAGAGAGCAGCCCAGTAGGCGCTTGATCCTCGCCCCATCTCTGCCGACCCCCTTGCCCGAGCTCGCTCCTGAACTTGGGTCACCGGCATGGTGCAAGGTGTGGCATCCAGTGCCAGAACCCTCAGCACCACTGGGTCGGCAGGATGCTTTCCCTATGCCAGGTGGGATCCTCCTTTGTGGCACTGCCAATAATATACCAGGAAGCATGAGGGTAGAGCACATGCTAATTAGGGATGGGAGATCTGCCAAACGTTCTGAGGTTCTAGGAGATTCTGATAAGCCATAACATATATAAACATATAAACACAGAGTTAGTCAACACAAAGGGACCACTTGGCCCACCCAGTCTGTCTAGATGTTCCTGGCCTAATCTGTTTCTGCAGACTATCTGGTGTCTGGCGACCCTCCCACCTCTCTGCCTCTTTTCTAATAGTAGTAGTAGTAGTAGTAGTAATAACAATTTTATTCTGAGACACATCAGAAAGGGATAACCCAGTTCAGCCAAAGCTCATTTTCAGTGGGGGTCCCATTGTACAAAAATAGCAATTCCACAGCAACATTTACAGAACATACAGCACAAATACAGCAAAACCACACTTTTAGTAATAAATAACAAACATTGCTCAGCCATAGCAAGTATTAGGAGATTTAGCAGTATCAATAAACCAAGATCTTCTAGCATTCCAAGATAAGATACTATTACTTTGCCTCAAATGACCTGGCAGACTATTCCAGAGCCTCGGGTCTATATGTGCAAAACTTGAGTTACCCCTCACAGTTTTTACCATTGGGACAGTGTACTCTATTGCCCCTGCTGCACGTAAATCATCTCTAATGTTCCGTTTCTTAATTAAATCTGGCATATAATTAGGCATTTTTTGTATTTGACAATGATACATCAAATGTAGTATATGTAGTTTTCGTTGTTCTGTCAGTGCTATCCAATCCAGGGCTCTATAGAAGGAACAGTGGTCTGCGTGCCAGGGTGCATCAGAACATAACGTGCAAATCTGTTATAAAGCATGTCAAACCAGTGTAGAACACCTCTGGTTGCACCCCTTCCCCCCAAAAAAAAACCACCATAGTCAAACAGAGGGATTACCATGGAGTTTACTATTTTTAATCTGATATCTGGAGGGATGCAGTTTTTTATATTTATATAAGGCCCCTAATTATGTTGATGGCACGCAGCTCAAGAAACATATTGGCACAGCTTGCTGAGAAGCAGGCTGTGGAGGCACGGCACTGTTGTGGCCAATGCCCCCACAACCTGCAAAGGCTTGTCCCACTTTCCCCATTGCCATTGCAGGTTGCTGGTGATGCAAGTTTGGAATGTTCACACCAACTTGTGACAGATCAGCCGCTGCAATCAGGGGCCACCTCATCCTTGCAGCATGAGCCATCAGCAGCAATGAGGGAGCAACCCATCATTGCAGAGCGGCTCTAGCAAGCCTGATATTGTTTGTGAACATGGCGGTGGGTTGCCACCCTGTTCACAAACAATATAACCCCCCCACAATGTTTATCTGCCAACGGGGGAGCCCACTCGCTGGCATGATGTGCTCCTCGTTTCAGTGTCTGCTGACGGGTGCCCAATCTCCGCTGGCAAAAGGAATTATCCCCTTTGTTATTTGCTGACAGGGTGCCCAATCCGCCAGCAGAAAGTATCCCCTTGTTATTTGTCGACGGGTGCTCAATCCCAGTCGGCAGAAAGGATTCCTCCTTTGTTATTTGCTGATGGGGTGCCCAATCCCGTCGGCAGAAAGGAACTCTTTGTTGTTTTCCCACGGGGTGCCTAATCCTGCTGGATACAGCGCCTCCCCAAACCAGACTCCAGTGGCAAGCTGGGAGCCCACCCCAGCTTGCCAAATGCCCCTGTGAAGGTAAAACCATCCGCTTTGTCTTTTTTTTTTCTTTTTACCTGTAAAGAAAAACGGTCCTCATGGTCTCCCAGACCCCTCCTGCAACCCCGCCACCGACTCACGCACCCTGCCTCCCCACACCCGCCCTCACCCCATACGTGCCTCTCGGAGTCTGGCGCGACGATCTTCAGTGGACCGGGAACACATCTGCACTCTTCAAAGCCAACCGCGAACTGAGAAAATGCCGGTAAGCTGTATAATAGAGTAAATATGTTTTTTTCAACTTTGCTGCATATCTCAGGTATTTTTTGGAATTTTTTCACCAAATTTTCAACATGGGTATTTTGGGACCCCTCCTCATGAATGCTTCAACTGTCATGGCATTAATTGGCCCCGAAAAGTGATTTTGCAGCCACTGCATGGAATCACCTTTGGGGGCCGATTAACAAAACGACGGTGCCAGTGTTCATGAGGTGGGCTCTCAAAAAGCCTATGTTGCAAATTTGGTGGGAAAAATCCGAAAAATGACTGTTTTACGAGTGTGTGCTGCACAGTTGCTATGCGTGCTCGTAACTTTGTGAATTTGCAATATTTTGACGCCAGATTTTTAACATTGGCATTTTGTCACACCTCCTTGTGAACAGTACAGCTGTCATTGTTCACGTCCTGGCAGAAATGTGTTTTCGCACTTCCGGCACAGAATACTGCAGTCGCTGTCAGAAATCAGTGTTTGGGACAGATTAAGCAAATGACAGTGACACTGTTCATGAGTAGAGGTCCTGAAATGGCTATGTTGAAAATTTGGTAACAATACTCCATAAAATGACTGTGTTACAAAAGTGTGCTTCGCAGTTTGCACGCACGCCCTTAACTTCGCAAATGTATAATATTTTCACTCCAGATTTTCAACATTGCCATTTTCCCATACCTACTTATAAACAGTGTAGCTGTCATTTTTCCCATCCTGGACGAAATGTGTTTTTGCAGTTCCGGCGCAGAATAGAGTGGTCACTGTGGGAAATCACTGTCCAGGACAGAGTAATAAAATGACAGTGATACTGTTCATGAGCAGAGGTCCTAAAATGCCTATGGTGAAAATCTGGTGATGATAGCCTATCAAATGACTGTGTTACGAGGGTGTGCTGCACACTTTCCATATACCCTTGTAACTTTGCAGATTCGTAATGTCATGCCACATTTTCAACAATGGCAATTTTTCACACCTCCTTATGAGCAGTACAGCTGTCATTTTTCACATCCTGAGTGAAATGTGGTTTCACAGTTGCGGCACAGAATAACGTGGTCACTGTGGGAAATCAGTGTTCGGGACAGATTAAGAAAATGACAGTGGCACTGTTCACGAGCAGAGGTCCTAAAATCACTATGTTGGAAATTTGGTGTCAAAACTCCATAACATGACTGTGTTACAAGCGTGCATTCAACTGTTTCCACGCAGCCTTGTAACTTCGCAAATTTGTAATATTTTCATGCCATATTTTCAACAGTGGCATTCTTTCACACCCCTTTATGAGCAGTACAGCTGTCATTTTTCACATCCTGGCTAAAATATGTTTTTGCACTCCTGACGGAGAATAGCACAGTCGCTGTGGGACATCAGTGCTTGGGCTAGATTAAAATGGAATGAGTGGGTGAC
The DNA here is from genome assembly GCA_016271365.2 of Neoceratodus forsteri. NCBI lineage: Eukaryota > Metazoa > Chordata > Ceratodontiformes > Ceratodontidae > Neoceratodus > Neoceratodus forsteri. The sequence goes on from CM057452.1 coordinate 257,750,961, forward strand.
CACTAGGGGCGCTAAATAGGATGGCAGCTTAAAGATCAGCTCCACAACCCAGAGGGAAATATCCTTTAAAATCCTTTTTCTACCAGCTGGTATTATATCCTCACTCTACTGTAACTTGTGGGGTAACACTCAAGCTACACTAATTTAGCTTCATTGATACAAAAAGCCTTCATTTGTTGTGTGGAAATTGCTATTTTATTGAAGAGCCTCCTCGACGAGGTAGGCCTGAAAATATGGCTGAAGGCCGCTTGCTACAAACCTGGTAGCAATCGTCAGTTGAGGCGATGTTTGGCCAACTTATGGCCCAGATGGCACAAGTCACTGTGGCAACTAATCGAAACACCCAAGTGGTTCAAAATTTAGAAGCTAGGATGCTGCATACTGAACAGCGGGTCTTGGCAATGGAGGGGCATGTTCAGGACTTAAGGGCAGAATTAAGAGATCAACAACGGACCATACAGATGCTGTGCAGTAAGATGGATGACCTCGAGAATCGAGGTCGCCGTAATAATCTTCACTTCCTGGGCTTCCCTGTGTGTGTAGAAGGCAAAGATACCGAGGGATTTCTACAATTAGCCATCACTGAAATGCTGCAGTTGGACCCATTGATACCGCTCCAGGTGGAACGCACACACCATACATTAGCCCCCATGTCTCAGGCCCAGGACAGACCACGACCTATCATAGCCCAATTTATTGATTTTAGGGACAAAGAGAAAGTCCTAACTAGAGCTCGTGAGTTACAGCATGTAGTGTGGAGATCGAATAGGATCCACATCTTTCAGGACATCTCTAAGGATCTGTCGGACAAACGCCAAGCATACTCTGAGGCAAGGCATAAAATGCACAGTATTGGACTGTCCTTTTCCTTGCTTTACCCAGCCATGATGTGGGTTATGCATAATGGGGTCCCAAACAGTTTTGAATCTCCTGATGCACTCATGGATTTTTTACAGCGCAACTGGCCACAAGAATTCACCACCATTACCCTGGGAGCCCCTTCGCCAAAAACTGCTACCGACGGGTTGGATTGCCACTCCTCTCCATCAGTGAGCAGGCCTGTAGTTTGGCAAGACCTCAGGGAGCAACACTGGGAACTCCCCCCAAAAGCACACCAAAAGAGGCAACACTCAAAGAAACACGGCCGCCGGGAGCATCCTTCGGAGAGAGGGCAAGATGACACAGAGGAGGCCACATGCATGGACACTGTTGCTCCAGATCCATTACAGGCCTACCACACCGCTAATAGATATAACGTTTTATGCCCCAGCTCTCCAGATCAACACCCAGGCATTGTGGATTCGACTGTGGAAGGCAGACCTACTCCTATGTTGCAGCCCAGCTACCTGTCCCCGTCAGCAACTCCTCACCAGATGCAGAACAGAGCTACAGATAGCAGACGCAGCATCCACCAAAGGCTACGAGGGAGGCCTCCTCTACCAGCGGAGATCTCATCTTCAGTGTGGACCATCCTGAGTGCTCTACATCTCCAGGGCAATCAATCAGAGAAAATCCACCGGCGTGGTCAGATAAGTAGTCA